>OX415250.1:97322959-98606598 GCA_948329865.1 Linaria vulgaris
CCTTCTCTCCCCAAAAATTCTAAATAACTAACAAAAATTTATCCATATATATTCACTAACTTATAATTAGAGTTTATTATTTGTTTTATTATTTTATTTCTACTTAAGTTTTATTCATTATCTAACTAATAATAACTATAAAAAACTTATATTATCAAGATTTTATTTTAAATACGAAATTTTATTTATTATAATTAATAATTTAAAAAAATTGCTCGAAAATGTGAATGTTATTATTTAAATCGATTTCTTTTAAATTAAATCGCCAAATAAACATAAAAATTTTATTTAAAATCGTTTCTTTACAAAAAATCGCCAAAAAATTATAAAATAATTATTTAAAATCGATTTCTTTTAAATAAATCGGAAAAAAAATCATAAATCAATTATTAAAACGATTTCTTTTAAGTCAATTGTTTTAAATCGTTTTTTTAAATCATTTTTTTAAATTGTTTTGTTTTATTTTTTTTTAATATTTTTAAACCCTTTTCCCCCGGCTTTAAGCCGACGGAAAAGCCCTATACCGTCGGCTTTAAATCATTTTAAATCGTTTTTTTAAATCATTTTTTTTAATTTTTTAATTTTTTTTAATATTTTAAAACCCTTTTCCGTCGGCTTTAAGCCGATGGAAAAGCCCTATACCGTCGGCTTAAAGCCGACGGAAAAGGGAACCTATACCGTCGGCTTTAAGCCGACGGAAAAAACCCCTTTTTCGTCGGCTTAAAGCCGACGGTATAGGAAAAGGCTTTTCCGTCGGCAATAAGCCGACGGAAAAGCCCTATTCCGTCGGTAAAAGTCCGACGGAAAAAGCTCTTTGCTTACGAGCTTTTTTCCGTCGGCTTTTACCGACGGAAATGGTTATTTCCGTCGGAAAAAGAGCCTTTACCGACGGTTTTTGAGCCGTCGGTAAAGCGATTTCTCTTGTAGTGTGTGTCTTTAATTAAGTTTTGTAACTTTAGTTCTAACATATATTATATATAAAAGCCGCGGAAGCAACTCGATCAAATTAAGTATATAATTTTGGAGGAATAAGCATGGCACAAATCATAATATCAACAGCAGTAAGGACGGGGGTTTGCCTTGAAGTAATAAATGATTGCAAAACCAACGTTATAGTAGATTAGTTGTGAATTAATATATTGATTGGGATTGAGCGAGTTATTAACGTTCAAGATATATTTCATGTTCTACAACTAATCATCACTAGTTAGTTGTAGTTGTTATTCGTTTTTATGATTTACATCACTAATGTTAGCATATTTATGATTATGAGGTATAATCATTAGATCAAGTAATTATTATACTTATATATGTATATGGAATTAGTTTGTCATTATGACATTCGTTGTACAAAACAGTAAGAGAATTTTCAAAGCGGTCCATTCTCCTTATATAATGTTTGGATTTACAATGCGTCGTTGTAATTATTGTTATTTTAACCATTACAATGGTTATTATGAACTAAACAAACAACGCGGCACTTCGAACCATCATAAAATATCAAGGACGAATTATTATTTGTGCCCTGTATGTTTCATTTTTTTTTATGAAAATGTCGTTATCTTTCGAATTATTGAAAATGCCTTGGATCTTTGTCATTTTTTTTTTGTAGAAAATGCCCTTTGAGTGCCACATGTGAAATTTGGGCGACGTGGCATCCACCGTGGAGGAGACGTGGCAGCCACATGTAATAAACACATATATATATATATATAAATATAATTATATAAAAAAATAAGTAATCATTATCACCGTTGCCCCTCCCCCCCGCACCCCACCCCCGCCGCCCTCCGCCACCGCAAGCCCTCCGTCGTCAGAATGACGTCATCCTCCTCCTCCACCACCCTAGAGCAACTAATCGAACACATCGTCATCTTCAAAGTCAAACCCTCCGCCGAGCCCTCCGCCATCACCGCCCATGCTCAACAACCTCAACTCCCTCACCTCCCTCGACTCCGTCCTTCACATCTCCGCCGCCCCCCGCCACCCGCTGCGTGTCCAAAACCCTAACCTGCACCCACATGCTCCACTCCCGGTATAGATCAAAACCGGATCTCGCCACCTACACCGACCACCCCGAATAGGATTTTGTCGGCGCGGCGGAGATTCGGCCTGAATCGACGGCGAGGTTCACGGTGTTGAAATTGAAAGGAGGGGAATGGAAATGGGAATGGGAAGGAGGAGGTGTTGGAGGTGTTGGATCAAATGGCGGATATGCGGCGGAGGTGGCGGAGGGCGGCATGGGTGGGTGCGTGGGGGGGGGGGGGTGGGCAACACTTGTGGTAATGAGGATTTTTTTTTTATATAATTATATATATATATATATATATATATATGTTTATTACATGTGGCTGCCACGTCGCCCGAGTTTCACATGTGGCACTCAAAGCGCATTTTCTACAAAAAAATGGCAAAGATCCAGGACATTTTCAATAATTCGAAAGATAACGGGCATTTTCATGAAAAATTAAAACATACAGGGCACAAATAATGATTCGTCCAAATATCAATTTTAAAGTATGAATATTAGTACGGACCGCAATTAGGTCACAAATATGGACAATAGGGACCGCATTGCGGTCCCTATTGGCAACGTGTCAATAGGGATTGCATTACGGTCCCTATTGACAACGTTAATGTCAATAGCGACCGCAATGCAGTCCCTATTGACCCGTTGCCCGCGGTCCCTATTGACAATTAGCGTTGTCAATAGGGACCGCAATAATGTCAATAGGGACATTGCGGTTCCTATTGGCAACGGGTCAATAGGGACTGCATTGCGGTCTCTATTGGCAAATGCAGTCGCTGAAGACCAGCGACCGCAATGCAGTCCCTACTGGGCGGTCTCTATTGACCGCCCTGTCTTGTAGGGAGGAGGGGTTTGGTGTAGGATTTTCTCTTTGAAAAGGATTTTGTGCAGTTTTTAAACTACAATGGCGTTTAATTCAGGTTTTTGAAATCAAATGGGAGTTTTACTTATTTTCCCCTACATTAAGTTAGTAGATTGTGCAAAATAGAAAGAACATAATGAATAAAAAAAGTGCCGATTAGTTGCGTACATGTGTTGAACAATTTTTTTTTCTAGAAAGATTATTTTCTTAAGAAGTCAATGTTTAACATTTGATGTAATTAAGAATTTATGCATCGTTAATTCAGTACAGTTCAAATTAAATAACCGTTGGGCGTAATTAAGGAATTTATGCATCGTTAATTCAGTACAGTTCAAATTAAATATGGCTATTCTCATACACACAGAGTTACAGATCGTGGAATTACTAAACTCCTTATAATTAAACTCCCATTCTAACTGTAGTGCTCTTGGAAAATTGAAACTTTAACCATTTGTCACTTGCACTTCATTTCATCAAATTGAAACAACTGATTAATTAATCATCATCAAAAAAAAAAAGAAATAATTGCTTAATTTGAAACTTAAATCAACTTTTGAATAAAATCTGCTACCTTTCTAGATCAGTTTCAGCGAAGCATATAACTACTTACGTACACATGCGCTTCGTATGTATGCGCATTAAAAGAACATTCAAGAATTGTAACGTACGTACACGTTAAACCCTTGCAAAGCATAACGAACAAAAGGGTACTAGCTGCTATACTGCAAGAGGTTATGGACAACTCAAATATAATGTCAACTGCGATATAGGAGAAGGGAGAGGGAGTTTGATTTATATTATCCTTTACTCCTCCTATGGACAAAAATATACTACAAAAAGAATTCTGATCAATGATGATCATGGCAGCGTTACTAAAGAAAAACACAACTCTCCTTGAATATTGGACGCCCATAACTGCACAGTCATGCCTTCTTCCAACTTGTTACGCTCCACAATTTCTTTCCACGACCAGTTGAGATTGTACACTACGCTCGTGTTCATCTCCCATCGACACAGCCTCACCATGCTTCTTTCCAACGACGGCTCAATAATCCTCACCTCCATATAATTCATGTTTCCCTGGTCGTTGCGTGTGCACAGATAATTCTTTTCCTCCTCGTTCAAGAAACCCTCGTAACTCATCTTATTGACTGGAATCGAGAATCGATTCTGGCCCTTGCCTAAATCTGTTTTAGTCAGACTCTTCTGTATAACCAAATTGTGATCGACGGCCTCATGATCACCAGGATAATATTTGAGGATGGCGTTCTTGAACCTTTCAGGCATTGGGGGAAGAGGGGCATTATTATTGATCTTGTTCCTGAACAACACTTTTAGTCGACGAGGATGGGCATTCCCCAATGTTTCATCATGTTTCTTTTCAAGAAACTTGTCATCGGTGCCCCATTTACGCTTCTTCGTTGGCGGTACTACTAGGTCGTCGTAGTTGTCACGGCGACGACAGGGAGCCCGAGGCTTGCGTTTCTTCGTTATCGCCCATGTTTTCCATTCTTTATGATTAATAATATTGTTAACAGTACTACTACTTACTTGTAGTTTGTTTTCTTCATGTTCCGCTTCTTTGACAGCAACAAAAGCCAACATACAAAGCGCACTCCAATCATCATCAGTACTCACATTGTTAACATTAACGGTGCTAACAAAATCTTGAAATTCCATATTGAACTCTGTCGTCGTCATTGTACGTTGTGATGATCAGGATCAGTATTGGAGAATGATATATTAATTATTATGAACTGATCAATTAAGCAAGGAACAACAACGTATATATTATATGTAAGGGTTGAATTTTGATTAACTGCGGCACCCTTGTTGGATTAGGAATAAGAGTATGATCTGATAATACGTGAATATAATAATATACAAGCCCTAATTTAGGAGCGTATATATATATAACCTTTAATTTGTACGCGTATAGATTGAGTAGCTAGGAGCGTATATTAAATTAATCCTACTTACAGTAGGCAGAAGCCCTCGCAATTAAATTAGGAAATATCTGATCTTTTGATGACCAATTAATCACTGCGTTTTCTTTCCATATATACAATTTACGGAAATTAAGACTTCTCCCCCGGGGGCATATATGGTATTATCTGATCTTTTGATGACCAATTAATCACTGCGTTTTCTTTCCATATATAATACAATTTACGGAAATTAAGACTTTTCCCCCGGGGGCATATATGGTATTATGAAGGAACCATATATTTGTCCTTTACCTATAAACTCTAATTATTTATATATGTTTGTTTCGCGATCGATATTAATTTAATATTTTCTAATTAGTTAGTTCCTGTCACTACAACATAATTGGCCTTTTCCGTCGGGCCCGACGTTTTGGCCCGACGAAAAAGGCCCAATTATTACCGTCGGGCCAAATCCCGACGGTAATGGCTTATACCGTCGGCTTTGGGTCGACAATACACATTGGCTGGCTTTACCGTCGGCCCAAATCTGACGGTAAAGCCCATTCCCGAGGGGCCGACGGGAATGGCCCATTTAATAAAAAAAAATTAAAAAAAAAAAGAAAAATTGATGTCAGCCTTTTCTTTTTAAAAAAAATTAATAATAATAAAATTAAAAAAGGATGTCGACTAGAATTTTTTAATAAAAAAAATACAAAAATGATGTCGGCAGGTTTTTTTAATTACGATTTTGCGTGTTTAATATCCGAGTTTGTTTTTTTAATTTAAAATAACATTGATTTAAAATAAAGTTTTGTATTTAAAATAAATTCTTGATAATATATATTTTTATAGTTATTATTAGTTAGATAATGAATAAAACATAAGTAGAAATAAATTAATAAAACAAATAATAAACTCTAATTATAAGTTAGTGAATATGGATAAATTAAATCAATGTTATTTTAAATTAAAAAGACAAACTCGGATATTAAACACGCAAAATCGTAATTCAAACACTCGTACTCGAAAATTAAACACACATACTAGAAATTTAAACACTCATACTCGAAAATTAAACACACATATTACTCAAAATTTAAACACTCATACTCGAAAATTACACATTAATGCGACCCCAGCTATCATATCCAAGATGGACCACCGTATTCTCTATTCACGTCACCGTTCCAAGCTTGATTAGTGTAGTCTTCAGTCGGTAACTCCAAATTGTTTAGATCAATTACGGGTTCGACTTGATAACCCCTTGCAAAACTCGGAGAAGTGTCGCTAACTCTAGCACGTCGTGGGTCATTTGGACGAGCCCCACTATAACTAGCATGTCCATGAGCACTTTGAGCATAACATTGATCGTGCCACGAACTTGGTGGTTGATATTCATCTGACCATAACGGGAAAGTTTCCGGCTGCGGCTTGGGTTGACGCTGTTTCTGGCCCCATGAACCAGCAGGTGGAATGACTTGTTCCCACGATGAAGGTGCACCTTGATCGTGTTGTTGGTTCCACGACATAGGTGTACCCTGATTGTAAGAATCATAGCCTTGGCTCGACTGGTTGTAAGAATGAAAGCCTTGATTCCCCGGAGCGGTTTGACCCTGTTGTGTTTGGTTTTGATTCCAAAACTGGCTGGGATTGTTGTTGGGGTAATTATTGGGAAGGTTGTTGTATTGAGGATACCTGTTAAAATTACGTTGTGATTCCTCTCTTTCCCGCCTCCTCTGCTCCTCATCATGAAGGATTTTTTGCTCTAGTGCCGTTATGCGATCCTCCTGTTGAGTATGTTTTTCCTCGTACTGTGAATGAACCTTTTGCACGGCTTGCCTAGTCCTTCTCTCCTCGCCAGGGTTAGGCTTCTTTGCCGGCGTCCTCCCTGAATCTGACATCTTGTTGTGCTTAGGCTTGCCACGTTGCCTCCCGTGTTGACCGCCGAGATCTGCCTTTGCCGAGAGCGCATGGTCACACTCAAAGGGAAAGCGTTCTTCGACCTCATATTTAGCATAGAGTAATTGCGTGTAACGAGCCTACAGTTTTTAAAGTAAATCAATAAACAATATACATATTTCCCAAAAATAATATACAACGTTTTAATAATTTACATGATAAGCTTGTGCGCTCGGTGGGTTCCATCTGATTATTTTTTCATCGGGAGTCCTCACAGTGTGGTCGACCACCCATTGTAGGTCGAAGCGGTAAGGGGTATCGCTTTCAAGCTATAACAACATTTGTTTCAAAGCAATATTAATTAATGATAAAGGTAACATAATAAAGTATATTCATAACGAAAGCAAATTGTAACGTATCGTACCGACTTTAGGCTCCTTTGTTGTGTGCTGACAGATCCACCGTGGTGTGTGGCTAACGAACCCTTGCCGTCTGCACTCTTTGTTTTCAGGGCCTCTCGATTTTCTTTTGCCTTTTCCGTGAGTAATATCGTCCTATCATGTTGCCAGTGATTAACGAAAAATTGTTCTTTACCTGCAGGTAACCAAGACTTCTTGTACCAGGCTGGCTTCTTGTCACGTTGCTTGTACGTCTTTTTTACATCATAGATGGAGTTTTTATAGATGCCTTGTGCCACCCGGTCGAATGCCTCACGAACCATTGGCTTTATTTCATCCGAGTATTGGAATACCCTCTTCAAATTATAATATCATATAAGTGTAAGGGAAAAAACAATAATATACACAAATATTAACATAAGCTAAATGGTTCAGAAATTTTACCCCAAAATGGTTCAGAAATTTTTGTTTCTGATCGTTGGATAAACGGAAGTAATAGATAGCTGGTTCTTCCACATGATGCCTTATTATGAAGCCGATTGTACGAGTAATCTCTTACGCATTAGTATGATATCTTTTATCGTAGGATACAGATGGATCGAAAACACAGTCTTCGGTAACGCCAATTAGGGGCCTCTTAGCCTCGTCATCAGTCGCAGCTCGGCCCTTTCCCCGTCCCCTAACAGCAACCGGCGTAGTAGAACCACTTGATGAACCACCAGAAACCGGGGAGCCTTCCGACGTCGAACCTCCCCCGTCGTTGTCATCTGGAACTTCGTCCATCAGGGCGAGCGGAAATGTCGGAGCTGCAGGAGTCATTGACGGCGGCGGGACCGAGACTTGGTCACGAACTCGGCCAGGAGGCGGGGCCCGGTTTCGGGTTGAAGTGGGCCCCTGTGGTAGTTCCGTCGGCAAAGGGAGCCGATTACGGGTAGGCCCCTGTTGCTGAGCAGCGGGGACAACCCCAGTCTCCCTTGTTGGTTGCATAGTATCCTCTATCAGCTGCATAACCTCGTTATGATCTGAGGTTGCTACATCTTGATGAGATTTATGGCCCAAAATATTTGTGAGGGCCTTAATGTTTTTGAACAAGTTTGTATTCGAAATATATTTTGGAAGTTTTTTGGATTTGGGTTTGACGAGTTTTCCTTTACCTTTGTCGGCATCGTTACGATTATTTTCGTTATTCATAACGGAAATAAAAGAATTTTGCCAACGGAAAAAAAAATTATCGAATATAAGAGAGAGGAAAGGATTGTTATCGAGAGTGAGAGTCGAAAAGTTGGATATTGAAAATGAGAAGAGAAACTCGATATTTATAGGCCTTAGGGAAGGGGGGTGTTGCCACGATCATTACCGACGGTAATGATCTATACCGTCGGCTTAGAGCCGACGGTATAGATCCGATCCGTGTGATTTGATCACACGGATCAGATCACGCCACGTCGGCGATCCGTGTGATAATTCACACGGATCGCTGACGTGACACCCCCCACCCCATTTTTTTTGGTTTTTTTTTAATTTAACCCTACTCCTCCTAAATATCTATAAATACCCCTTATTCTACCCACTTAATTCATTCATTCTTCCCATTCTCCAAAAACTATCTACTTTCTCTCCCAAAAATTCTAAATAACTAACAAAAATTTATCCATATATATTCACTAACTTATAATTAGAGTTTATTATTTGTTTTATTATTTTATTTCTACTTAAGTTTTATTCATTATCTAACTAATAATAACTATAAAAAACTTATATTATCAAGATTTTATTTTAAATACGAAATTTTATTTATTATAATTAATAATTTAAAAAAATTGCTCGAAAATGTGAATGTTATTATTTAAATCGATTTCTTTTAAATTAAATCGCCAAATAAACATAAAAATTTTATTTAAAATCGTTTCTTTACAAAAAATCGCCAAAAAATTATAAAATAATTATTTAAAATCGATTTCTTTTAAATAAATCGGAAAAAAATCATAAATCAATTATTAAAACGATTTCTTTTAAGTCAATTGTTTTAAATCGTTTTTTTAAATCATTTTTTTAAATTGTTTTGTTTTATTTTTTTTTAATATTTTTAAACCCTTTTCCCCCGGCTTTAAGCCGACGGAAAAGCCCTATACCGTCGGCTTTAAATCATTTTAAATCGTTTTTTTAAATCATTTTTTTTAATTTTTTAATTTTTTTTAATATTTTAAAACCCTTTTCCGTCGGCTTTAAGCCGATGGAAAAGCCCTATACCGTCGGCTTAAAGCCGACGGAAAAGGGAACCTATACCGTCGGCTTTAAGCCGACGGAAAAAACCCCTTTTTCGTCGGCTTAAAGCCGACGGTATAGGAAAAGGCTTTTCCGTCGGCAATAAGCCGACGGAAAAGCCCTATTCCGTCGGTAAAAGTCCGACGGAAAAGCTCTTTGCTTACGAGCTTTTTTCCGTCGGCTTTTACCGACGGAAATGGTTATTTCCGTCGGAAAAAGAGCCTTTACCGACGGTTTTTGAGCCGTCGGTAAAAGCGATTTCTCTTGTAGTGTGTGTCTTTAATTAAGTTTTGTAACTTTAGTTCTAACATATATTATATATAAAAGCCGCGGAAGCAACTCGATCAAATTAAGTATATAATTTTGGAGGAATAAGCATGGCACAAATCATAATATCAACAGCAGTAAGGACGGGGGTTTGCCTTGAAGTAATAAATGATTGCAAAACCAACGTTATAGTAGATTAGTTGTGAATTAATATATTGATTGGGATTGAGCGAGTTATTAACGTTCAAGATATATTTCATGTTCTACAACTAATCATCACTAGTTAGTTGTAGTTGTTATTCGTTTTTATGATTTACATCACTAATGTTAGCATATTTATGATTATGAGGTATAATCATTAGATCAAGTAATTATTATACTTATATATGTATATGGAATTAGTTTGTCATTATGACATTCGTTGTACAAAACAGTAAGAGAATTTTCAAAGCGGTCCATTCTCCTTATATAATGTTTGGATTTACAATGCGTCGTTGTAATTATTGTTATTTTAACCATTACAATGGTTATTATGAACTAAACAAACAACGCGGCACTTCGAACCATCATAAAATATCAAGGACGAATTATTATTTGTGCCCTGTATGTTTCATTTTTTTTTATGAAAATGTCGTTATCTTTCGAATTATTGAAAATGCCTTGGATCTTTGTCATTTTTTTTTTGTAGAAAATGCCCTTTGAGTGCCACATGTGAAATTTGGGCGACGTGGCATCCACCGTGGAGGAGACGTGGCAGCCACATGTAATAAACACATATATATATATATATAAATATAATTATATAAAAAAATAAGTAATCATTATCACCGTTGCCCCTCCCCCCCGCACCCCACCCCCGCCGCCCTCCGCCACCGCAAGCCCTCCGTCGTCAGAATGACGTCATCCTCCTCCTCCACCACCCTAGAGCAACTAATCGAACACATCGTCATCTTCAAAGTCAAACCCTCCGCCGAGCCCTCCGCCATCACCGCCATGCTCAACAACCTCAACTCCCTCACCTCCCTCGACTCCGTCCTTCACATCTCCGCCGCCCCCGCCACCCGCTGCGTGTCCAAAACCCTAACCTGCACCCACATGCTCCACTCCCGGTATAGATCAAAACCGGATCTCGCCACCTACACCGACCACCCCGAATAGGATTTTGTCGGCGCGGCGGAGATTCGGCCTGAATCGACGGCGAGGTTCACGGTGTTGAAATTGAAGGAGGGGAATGGAAATGGGAATGGGAAGGAGGAGGTGTTGGAGGTGTTGGATCAAATGGCGGATATGCGGCGGAGGTGGCGGAGGGCGGCATGGGTGGGTGCGTGGGGGGGGGGGGGGGGGTGGGCAACACTTGTGGTAATGAGGATTTTTTTTTTATATAATTATATATATATATATATATATGTTTATTACATGTGGCTGCCACGTCGCCCGAGTTTCACATGTGGCACTCAAAGCGCATTTTCTACAAAAAAATGGCAAAGATCCAGGACATTTTCAATAATTCGAAAGATAACGGGCATTTTCATGAAAAATTAAAACATACAGGGCACAAATAATGATTCGTCCAAATATCAATTTTAAAGTATGAATATTAGTACGGACCGCAATTAGGTCACAAATATGGACAATAGGGACCGCATTGCGGTCCCTATTGGCAACGTGTCAATAGGGATTGCATTACGGTCCCTATTGACAACGTTAATGTCAATAGCGACCGCAATGCAGTCCCTATTGACCCGTTGCCCGCGGTCCCTATTGACAATTAGCGTTGTCAATAGGGACCGCAATAATGTCAATAGGGACATTGCGGTTCCTATTGGCAACGGGTCAATAGGGACTGCATTGCGGTCTCTATTGGCAAATGCAGTCGCTGAAGACCAGCGACCGCAATGCAGTCCCTACTGGGCGGTCTCTATTGACCGCCCTGTCTTGTAGGGAGGAGGGGTTTGGTGTAGGATTTTCTCTTTGAAAAGGATTTTGTGCAGTTTTTAAACTACAATGGCGTTTAATTCAGGTTTTTGAAATCAAATGGGAGTTTTACTTATTTTCCCCTACATTAAGTTAGTAGATTGTGCAAAATAGAAAGAACATAATGAATAAAAAAAGTGCCGATTAGTTGCGTACATGTGTTGAACAATTTTTTTTTCTAGAAAGATTATTTTCTTAAGAAGTCAATGTTTAACATTTGATGTAATTAAGAATTTATGCATCGTTAATTCAGTACAGTTCAAATTAAATAACCGTTGGGCGTAATTAAGGAATTTATGCATCGTTAATTCAGTACAGTTCAAATTAAATATGGCTATTCTCATACACACAGAGTTACAGATCGTGGAATTACTAAACTCCTTATAATTAAACTCCCATTCTAACTGTAGTGCTCTTGGAAAATTGAAACTTTAACCATTTGTCACTTGCACTTCATTTCATCAAATTGAAACAACTGATTAATTAATCATCATCAAAAAAAAAAAGAAATAATTGCTTAATTTGAAACTTAAATCAACTTTTGAATAAAATCTGCTACCTTTCTAGATCAGTTTCAGCGAAGCATATAACTACTTACGTACACATGCGCTTCGTATGTATGCGCATTAAAAGAACATTCAAGAATTGTAACGTACGTACACGTTAAACCCTTGCAAAGCATAACGAACAAAAGGGTACTAGCTGCTATACTGCAAGAGGTTATGGACAACTCAAATATAATGTCAACTGCGATATAGGAGAAGGGAGAGGGAGTTTGATTTATATTATCCTTTACTCCTCCTATGGACAAAAATATACTACAAAAAGAATTCTGATCAATGATGATCATGGCAGCGTTACTAAAGAAAAACACAACTCTCCTTGAATATTGGACGCCCATAACTGCACAGTCATGCCTTCTTCCAACTTGTTACGCTCCACAATTTCTTTCCACGACCAGTTGAGATTGTACACTACGCTCGTGTTCATCTCCCATCGACACAGCCTCACCATGCTTCTTTCCAACGACGGCTCAATAATCCTCACCTCCATATAATTCATGTTTCCCTGGTCGTTGCGTGTGCACAGATAATTCTTTTCCTCCTCGTTCAAGAAACCCTCGTAACTCATCTTATTGACTGGAATCGAGAATCGATTCTGGCCCTTGCCTAAATCTGTTTTAGTCAGACTCTTCTGTATAACCAAATTGTGATCGACGGCCTCATGATCACCAGGATAATATTTGAGGATGGCGTTCTTGAACCTTTCAGGCATTGGGGGAAGAGGGGCATTATTATTGATCTTGTTCCTGAACAACACTTTTAGTCGACGAGGATGGGCATTCCCCAATGTTTCATCATGTTTCTTTTCAAGAAACTTGTCATCGGTGCCCCATTTACGCTTCTTCGTTGGCGGTACTACTAGGTCGTCGTAGTTGTCACGGCGACGACAGGGAGCCCGAGGCTTGCGTTTCTTCGTTATCGCCCATGTT
Organism: Linaria vulgaris; assembly: GCA_948329865.1. Taxonomy (NCBI): domain Eukaryota; kingdom Viridiplantae; phylum Streptophyta; class Magnoliopsida; order Lamiales; family Plantaginaceae; genus Linaria; species Linaria vulgaris. Next base: position 97,336,074 of record OX415250.1, read on the forward strand.
TTCCATTCTTTATGATTAATAATATTGTTAACAGTACTACTACTTACTTGTAGTTTGTTTTCTTCATGTTCCGCTTCTTTGACAGCAACAAAAGCCAACATACAAAGCGCACTCCAATCATCATCAGTACTCACATTGTTAACATTAACGGTGCTAACAAAATCTTGAAATTCCATATTGAACTCTGTCGTCGTCATTGTACGTTGTGATGATCAGGATCAGTATTGGAGAATGATATATTAATTATTATGAACTGATCAATTAAGCAAGGAACAACAACGTATATATTATATGTAAGGGTTGAATTTTGATTAACTGCGGCACCCTTGTTGGATTAGGAATAAGAGTATGATCTGATAATACGTGAATATAATAATATACAAGCCCTAATTTAGGAGCGTATATATATATAACCTTTAATTTGTACGCGTATAGATTGAGTAGCTAGGAGCGTATATTAAATTAATCCTACTTACAGTAGGCAGAAGCCCTCGCAATTAAATTAGGAAATATCTGATCTTTTGATGACCAATTAATCACTGCGTTTTCTTTCCATATATACAATTTACGGAAATTAAGACTTCTCCCCCGGGGGCATATATGGTATTATCTGATCTTTTGATGACCAATTAATCACTGCGTTTTCTTTCCATATATAATACAATTTACGGAAATTAAGACTTTTCCCCCGGGGGCATATATGGTATTATGAAGGAACCATATATTTGTCCTTTACCTATAAACTCTAATTATTTATATATGTTTGTTTCGCGATCGATATTAATTTAATATTTTCTAATTAGTTAGTTCCTGTCACTACAACATAATTGGCCTTTTCCGTCGGGCCCGACGTTTTGGCCCGACGAAAAAGGCCCAATTATTACCGTCGGGCCAAATCCCGACGGTAATGGCTTATACCGTCGGCTTTGGGTCGACAATACACATTGGCTGGCTTTACCGTCGGCCCAAATCTGACGGTAAAGCCCATTCCCGAGGGGCCGACGGGAATGGCCCATTTAATAAAAAAAAATTAAAAAAAAAAAGAAAAATTGATGTCAGCCTTTTCTTTTTAAAAAAAATTAATAATAATAAAATTAAAAAAGGATGTCGACTAGAATTTTTTAATAAAAAAAATACAAAAATGATGTCGGCAGGTTTTTTTAATTACGATTTTGCGTGTTTAATATCCGAGTTTGTTTTTTTAATTTAAAATAACATTGATTTAAAATAAAGTTTTGTATTTAAAATAAATTCTTGATAATATATATTTTTATAGTTATTATTAGTTAGATAATGAATAAAACATAAGTAGAAATAAATTAATAAAACAAATAATAAACTCTAATTATAAGTTAGTGAATATGGATAAATTAAATCAATGTTATTTTAAATTAAAAAGACAAACTCGGATATTAAACACGCAAAATCGTAATTCAAACACTCGTACTCGAAAATTAAACACACATACTAGAAATTTAAACACTCATACTCGAAAATTAAACACACATATTACTCAAAATTTAAACACTCATACTCGAAAATTACACATTAATGCGACCCCGGCTATCATATCCAAGATGGACCACCGTATTCTCTATTCACGTCACCGTTCCAAGCTTGATTAGTGTAGTCTTCAGTCGGTAACTCCAAATTGTTTAGATCAATTACGGGTTCGACTTGATAACCCCTTGCAAAACTCGGAGAAGTGTCGCTAACTCTAGCACGTCGTGGGTCATTTGGACGAGCCCCACTATAACTAGCATGTCCATGAGCACTTTGAGCATAACATTGATCGTGCCACGAACTTGGTGGTTGATATTCATCTGACCATAACGGGAAAGTTTCCGGCTGCGGCTTGGGTTGACGCTGTTTCTGGCCCCATGAACCAGCAGGTGGAATGACTTGTTCCCACGATGAAGGTGCACCTTGATCGTGTTGTTGGTTCCACGACATAGGTGTACCCTGATTGTAAGAATCATAGCCTTGGCTCGACTGGTTGTAAGAATGAAAGCCTTGATTCCCCGGAGCGGTTTGACCCTGTTGTGTTTGGTTTTGATTCCAAAACTGGCTGGGATTGTTGTTGGGGTAATTATTGGGAAGGTTGTTGTATTGAGGATACCTGTTAAAATTACGTTGTGATTCCTCTCTTTCCCGCCTCCTCTGCTCCTCATCATGAAGGATTTTTTGCTCTAGTGCCGTTATGCGATCCTCCTGTTGAGTATGTTTTTCCTCGTACTGTGAATGAACCTTTTGCACGGCTTGCCTAGTCCTTCTCTCCTCGCCAGGGTTAGGCTTCTTTGCCGGCGTCCTCCCTGAATCTGACATCTTGTTGTGCTTAGGCTTGCCACGTTGCCTCCCGTGTTGACCGCCGAGATCTGCCTTTGCCGAGAGCGCATGGTCACACTCAAAGGGAAAGCGTTCTTCGACCTCATATTTAGCATAGAGTAATTGCGTGTAACGAGCCTACAGTTTTTAAAGTAAATCAATAAACAATATACATATTTCCCAAAAATAATATACAACGTTTTAATAATTTACATGATAAGCTTGTGCGCTCGGTGGGTTCCATCTGATTATTTTTTCATCGGGAGTCCTCACAGTGTGGTCGACCACCCATTGTAGGTCGAAGCGGTAAGGGGTATCGCTTTCAAGCTATAACAACATTTGTTTCAAAGCAATATTAATTAATGATAAAGGTAACATAATAAAGTATATTCATAACGAAAGCAAATTGTAACGTATCGTACCGACTTTAGGCTCCTTTGTTGTGTGCTGACAGATCCACCGTGGTGTGTGGCTAACGAACCCTTGCCGTCTGCACTCTTTGTTTTCAGGGCCTCTCGATTTTCTTTTGCCTTTTCCGTGAGTAATATCGTCCTATCATGTTGCCAGTGATTAACGAAAAATTGTTCTTTACCTGCAGGTAACCAAGACTTCTTGTACCAGGCTGGCTTCTTGTCACGTTGCTTGTACGTCTTTTTTACATCATAGATGGAGTTTTTATAGATGCCTTGTGCCACCCGGTCGAATGCCTCACGAACCATTGGCTTTATTTCATCCGAGTATTGGAATACCCTCTTCAAATTATAATATCATATAAGTGTAAGGGAAAAAACAATAATATACACAAATATTAACATAAGCTAAATGGTTCAGAAATTTTACCCCAAAATGGTTCAGAAATTTTTGTTTCTGATCGTTGGATAAACGGAAGTAATAGATAGCTGGTTCTTCCACATGATGCCTTATTATGAAGCCGATTGTACGAGTAATCTCTTACGCATTAGTATGATATCTTTTATCGTAGGATACAGATGGATCGAAAACACAGTCTTCGGTAACGCCAATTAGGGGCCTCTTAGCCTCGTCATCAGTCGCAGCTCGGCCCTTTCCCCGTCCCCTAACAGCAACCGGCGTAGTAGAACCACTTGATGGACCACCAGAAACCGGGGAGCCTTCCGACGTCGAACCTCCCCCGTCGTTGTCATCTGGAACTTCGTCCATCAGGGCGAGCGGAAATGTCGGAGCTGCAGGAGTCATTGACGGCGGCGGGACCGAGACTTGGTCACGAACTCGGCCAGGAGGCGGGGCCCGGTTTCGGGTTGAAGTGGGCCCCTGTGGTAGTTCCGTCGGCAAAGGGAGCCGATTACGGGTAGGCCCCTGTTGCTGAGCAGCGGGGACAACCCCAGTCTCCCTTGTTGGTTGCATAGTATCCTCTATCAGCTGCATAACCTCGTTATGATCTGAGGTTGCTACATCTTGATGAGATTTATGGCCCAAAATATTTGTGAGGGCCTTAATGTTTTTGAACAAGTTTGTATTCGAAATATATTTTGGAAGTTTTTTGGATTTGGGTTTGACGAGTTTTCCTTTACCTTTGTCGGCATCGTTACGATTATTTTCGTTATTCATAACGGAAATAAAAGAATTTTGCCAACGGAAAAAAAAATTATCGAATATAAGAGAGAGGAAAGGATTGTTATCGAGAGTGAGAGTCGAAAAGTTGGATATTGAAAATGAGAAGAGAAACTCGATATTTATAGGCCTTAGGGAAGGGGGGTGTTGCCACGATCATTACCGACGGTAATGATCTATACCGTCGGCTTAGAGCCGACGGTATAGATCCGATCCGTGTGATTTGATCACACGGATCAGATCACGCCACGTCGGCGATCCGTGTGATAATTCACACGGATCGCTGACGTGACACCCCCCACCCCATTTTTTTTGGTTTTTTTTTAATTTAACCCTACTCCTCCTAAATATCTATAAATACCCCTTATTCTACCCACTTAATTCATTCATTCTTCCCATTCTCCAAAAACTATCTACTTTCTCTCCCAAAAATTCTAAATAACTAACAAAAATTTATCCATATATATTCACTAACTTATAATTAGAGTTTATTATTTGTTTTATTATTTTATTTCTACTTAAGTTTTATTCATTATCTAACTAATAATAACTATAAAAAACTTATATTATCAAGATTTTATTTTAAATACGAAATTTTATTTATTATAATTAATAATTTAAAAAAATTGCTCGAAAATGTGAATGTTATTATTTAAATCGATTTCTTTTAAATTAAATCGCCAAATAAACATAAAAATTTTATTTAAAATCGTTTCTTTACAAAAAATCGCCAAAAAATTATAAAATAATTATTTAAAATCGATTTCTTTTAAATAAATCGGAAAAAAATCATAAATCAATTATTAAAACGATTTCTTTTAAGTCAATTGTTTTAAATCGTTTTTTTAAATCATTTTTTTAAATTGTTTTGTTTTATTTTTTTTTAATATTTTTAAACCCTTTTCCCCCGGCTTTAAGCCGACGGAAAAGCCCTATACCGTCGGCTTTAAATCATTTTAAATCGTTTTTTTAAATCATTTTTTTTAATTTTTTAATTTTTTTTAATATTTTAAAACCCTTTTCCGTCGGCTTTAAGCCGATGGAAAAGCCCTATACCGTCGGCTTAAAGCCGACGGAAAAGGGAACCTATACCGTCGGCTTTAAGCCGACGGAAAAAACCCCTTTTTCGTCGGCTTAAAGCCGACGGTATAGGAAAAGGCTTTTCCGTCGGCAATAAGCCGACGGAAAAGCCCTATTCCGTCGGTAAAAGTCCGACGGAAAAGCTCTTTGCTTACGAGCTTTTTTCCGTCGGCTTTTACCGACGGAAATGGTTATTTCCGTCGGAAAAAGAGCCTTTACCGACGGTTTTTGAGCCGTCGGTAAAAGCGATTTCTCTTGTAGTGTGTGTCTTTAATTAAGTTTTGTAACTTTAGTTCTAACATATATTATATATAAAAGCCGCGGAAGCAACTCGATCAAATTAAGTATATAATTTTGGAGGAATAAGCATGGCACAAATCATAATATCAACAGCAGTAAGGACGGGGGTTTGCCTTGAAGTAATAAATGATTGCAAAACCAACGTTATAGTAGATTAGTTGTGAATTAATATATTGATTGGGATTGAGCGAGTTATTAACGTTCAAGATATATTTCATGTTCTACAACTAATCATCACTAGTTAGTTGTAGTTGTTATTCGTTTTTATGATTTACATCACTAATGTTAGCATATTTATGATTATGAGGTATAATCATTAGATCAAGTAATTATTATACTTATATATGTATATGGAATTAGTTTGTCATTATGACATTCGTTGTACAAAACAGTAAGAGAATTTTCAAAGCGGTCCATTCTCCTTATATAATGTTTGGATTTACAATGCGTCGTTGTAATTATTGTTATTTTAACCATTACAATGGTTATTATGAACTAAACAAACAACGCGGCACTTCGAACCATCATAAAATATCAAGGACGAATTATTATTTGTGCCCTGTATGTTTCATTTTTTTTTATGAAAATGTCGTTATCTTTCGAATTATTGAAAATGCCTTGGATCTTTGTCATTTTTTTTTTGTAGAAAATGCCCTTTGAGTGCCACATGTGAAATTTGGGCGACGTGGCATCCACCGTGGAGGAGACGTGGCAGCCACATGTAATAAACACACATATATATATATATATATATAAATATAATTATATAAAAAAATAAGTAATCATTATCACCGTTGCCCCTCCCCCCCGCACCCCACCCCCGCCGCCCTCCGCCACCGCAAGCCCTCCGTCGTCAGAATGACGTCATCCTCCTCCTCCACCACCCTAGAGCAACTAATCGAACACATCGTCATCTTCAAAGTCAAACCCTCCGCCGAGCCCTCCGCCATCACCGCCATGCTCAACAACCTCAACTCCCTCACCTCCCTCGACTCCGTCCTTCACATCTCCGCCGCCCCCGCCACCCGCTGCGTGTCCAAAACCCTAACCTGCACCCACATGCTCCACTCCCGGTATAGATCAAAACCGGATCTCGCCACCTACACCGACCACCCCGAATAGGATTTTGTCGGCGCGGCGGAGATTCGGCCTGAATCGACGGCGAGGTTCACGGTGTTGAAATTGAAGGAGGGGAATGGAAATGGGAATGGGAAGGAGGAGGTGTTGGAGGTGTTGGATCAAATGGCGGATATGCGGCGGAGGTGGCGGAGGGCGGCATGGGTGGGTGCGTGGGGGGGGGGGGGGGTGGGCAACACTTGTGGTAATGAGGATTTTTTTTTTATATAATTATATATATATATATATATATGTTTATTACATGTGGCTGCCACGTCGCCCGAGTTTCACATGTGGCACTCAAAGCGCATTTTCTACAAAAAAATGGCAAAGATCCAGGACATTTTCAATAATTCGAAAGATAACGGGCATTTTCATGAAAAATTAAAACATACAGGGCACAAATAATGATTCGTCCAAATATCAATTTTAAAGTATGAATATTAGTACGGACCGCAATTAGGTCACAAATATGGACAATAGGGACCGCATTGCGGTCCCTATTGGCAACGTGTCAATAGGGATTGCATTACGGTCCCTATTGACAACGTTAATGTCAATAGCGACCGCAATGCAGTCCCTATTGACCCGTTGCCCGCGGTCCCTATTGACAATTAGCGTTGTCAATAGGGACCGCAATAATGTCAATAGGGACATTGCGGTTCCTATTGGCAACGGGTCAATAGGGACTGCATTGCGGTCTCTATTGGCAAATGCAGTCGCTGAAGACCAGCGACCGCAATGCAGTCCCTACTGGGCGGTCTCTATTGACCGCCCTGTCTTGTAGGGAGGAGGGGTTTGGTGTAGGATTTTCTCTTTGAAAAGGATTTTGTGCAGTTTTTAAACTACAATGGCGTTTAATTCAGGTTTTTGAAATCAAATGGGAGTTTTACTTATTTTCCCCTACATTAAGTTAGTAGATTGTGCAAAATAGAAAGAACATAATGAATAAAAAAAGTGCCGATTAGTTGCGTACATGTGTTGAACAATTTTTTTTTCTAGAAAGATTATTTTCTTAAGAAGTCAATGTTTAACATTTGATGTAATTAAGAATTTATGCATCGTTAATTCAGTACAGTTCAAATTAAATAACCGTTGGGCGTAATTAAGGAATTTATGCATCGTTAATTCAGTACAGTTCAAATTAAATATGGCTATTCTCATACACACAGAGTTACAGATCGTGGAATTACTAAACTCCTTATAATTAAACTCCCATTCTAACTGTAGTGCTCTTGGAAAATTGAAACTTTAACCATTTGTCACTTGCACTTCATTTCATCAAATTGAAACAACTGATTAATTAATCATCATCAAAAAAAAAAAGAAATAATTGCTTAATTTGAAACTTAAATCAACTTTTGAATAAAATCTGCTACCTTTCTAGATCAGTTTCAGCGAAGCATATAACTACTTACGTACACATGCGCTTCGTATGTATGCGCATTAAAAGAACATTCAAGAATTGTAACGTACGTACACGTTAAACCCTTGCAAAGCATAACGAACAAAAGGGTACTAGCTGCTATACTGCAAGAGGTTATGGACAACTCAAATATAATGTCAACTGCGATATAGGAGAAGGGAGAGGGAGTTTGATTTATATTATCCTTTACTCCTCCTATGGACAAAAATATACTACAAAAAGAATTCTGATCAATGATGATCATGGCAGCGTTACTAAAGAAAAACACAACTCTCCTTGAATATTGGACGCCCATAACTGCACAGTCATGCCTTCTTCCAACTTGTTACGCTCCACAATTTCTTTCCACGACCAGTTGAGATTGTACACTACGCTCGTGTTCATCTCCCATCGACACAGCCTCACCATGCTTCTTTCCAACGACGGCTCAATAATCCTCACCTCCATATAATTCATGTTTCCCTGGTCGTTGCGTGTGCACAGATAATTCTTTTCCTCCTCGTTCAAGAAACCCTCGTAACTCATCTTATTGACTGGAATCGAGAATCGATTCTGGCCCTTGCCTAAATCTGTTTTAGTCAGACTCTTCTGTATAACCAAATTGTGATCGACGGCCTCATGATCACCAGGATAATATTTGAGGATGGCGTTCTTGAACCTTTCAGGCATTGGGGGAAGAGGGGCATTATTATTGATCTTGTTCCTGAACAACACTTTTAGTCGACGAGGATGGGCATTCCCCAATGTTTCATCATGTTTCTTTTCAAGAAACTTGTCATCGGTGCCCCATTTACGCTTCTTCGTTGGCGGTACTACTAGGTCGTCGTAGTTGTCACGGCGACGACAGGGAGCCCGAGGCTTGCGTTTCTTCGTTATCGCCCATGTTTTCCATTCTTTATGATTAATAATATTGTTAACAGTACTACTACTTACTTGTAGTTTGTTTTCTTCATGTTCCGCTTCTTTGACAGCAACAAAAGCCAACATACAAAGCGCACTCCAATCATCATCAGTACTCACATTGTTAACATTAACGGTGCTAACAAAATCTTGAAATTCCATATTGAACTCTGTCGTCGTCATTGTACGTTGTGATGATCAGGATCAGTATTGGAGAATGATATATTAATTATTATGAACTGATCAATTAAGCAAGGAACAACAACGTATATATTATATGTAAGGGTTGAATTTTGATTAACTGCGGCACCCTTGTTGGATTAGGAATAAGAGTATGATCTGATAATACGTGAATATAATAATATACAAGCCCTAATTTAGGAGCGTATATATATATAACCTTTAATTTGTACGCGTATAGATTGAGTAGCTAGGAGCGTATATTAAATTAATCCTACTTACAGTAGGCAGAAGCCCTCGCAATTAAATTAGGAAATATCTGATCTTTTGATGACCAATTAATCACTGCGTTTTCTTTCCATATATACAATTTACGGAAATTAAGACTTCTCCCCCGGGGGCATATATGGTATTATGAAGGAACCATATATGTGTCCTTTACCTATATTTTCTAATTAGTTAGTTCCTGTGTCTTTAATTAAGTTTTGTAACTTTAGTTCTAACATATATTATATATAAAAGCCGCCGAAGCAACTCGATCAAATTAAGTACATAATTTACACCATGATTACATAGTTCACATTAGTGGGGATATGTAGTGAGACACGAAAAGTGGGATAAAATATACTTTTCAGGCATATAATGAGTGTTTCTGATACTAATGGACAAGAGTTATGAAATTAACTTTGATTTGTAGGTCTACATATTTTCCTATTTGATTGTTAGTAGGAATTTGTTTTTTCATATTAATTATTGAGTTTATGAAGAAACAAAAGTTATTTATTAATTTAATTTAATTGTATTATTGACCAATGATTTATTTAATACAATTAATTCATATATAAAACTAAAAACTTGGGGTGTAATTTTGGAGGAATGACCATGGCATAAATCATAATATCAGCAACAGTTAAGGGCGGGGGTTTGCCTTGAATAGTCCACCGACAGTGACAATATATCATCATCACCCTCAACCCTTTTTTTTCCCCACCACATGAATGGTCATTTCTTTCACACACACACCCACATGTATGTGTGTGCTTGTTGTATGTTTGAACTTTGAAGCATTGGGGTATGCTGGCATGTGGCTTAGTGGGGGGACACACAACACCCCCCAATACTCATCAGAGCTCCCTGTCCTTGCATTAAAAAAAACGATTAATATCTTCTCTTTTTTACTTTTTTTTTTTTTTTTCTGAATATGTAATGTAATGTAATGTAATGTGTGTTGTTTTCTTCAGTTTAGGTTTATAGGCCATACTGCTTGCGGGTCCTCTCTATCACGTTCTGTTTTTCTTCTTTTCCCCTTCACTGTTACAGTTATATTATTATATATATACACCTACCAAGTACCAAACACACTCACATTTCCTAATATTAGACCCCAACTGTTCAATTTTTCTTTTCAAGAAAAATCAAGGGGTGGTTTAATTTCCCTTTTTTTTGTACTCTGTTGTAAGATGCCAAGAGCAGGGCAGAGACCTTATGAATGTGTTAGAAGAGCTTGGCACAGTGAAAGACTCCACCCCATTAGGGGTTCTCTCATTCAAGAGATTTTCAGGTACCCTTTTGCCCTTTCTTTGTTTCTCTTGTTTTTTTTTTCTTCTCCTTGAATAAAGACAAGTATTTGCATTTTTAGGATGGCGAATGATGTGCATAGTTCGGATACTAGGAAAAACAGAGAGTGGCAAGACAAGCTTCCCATTGTTGTCCTAAAAGCTGAAGAAATTATCTACTCCAAAGCTAATTCTGAGGTGGGGTTTTCCTCTAACAGTAAATTTCATATAAAGATTGCTCCTTTATGGTGTGACTGTTGTTTTTTGGTCTTTTTAAGCAAATTCTGAGGTGGGTTTGTGCTAAAACAGTAGATTTCATACAAAGATTGCTTCTTTTTTTTATGGTTGATTGTGGTTCTTTATTCTTGTTTGTGAAGCTTGGAGTTGAATTTTGTTTGTTTTTAGGTGGAATATTCAGACTTTAGTACCCTTTGGGCTAGAGTAAATGACGCGATTAACACCATTATTCGAAGTGATGGAAGTACAGAAAATTGTGAACTGTTGCATCCTTGTATTGAAGGTATGCTATTGAACTTGCCCTGTATATTCCGATTCGGAAGTGAATTTTATGACTTTGCTTTGTGATCTTGAGATTGTGCTAACTTTTCCGTGATTTTGAAAACTATTAGTCCTGATTTCTGTTGCAATTTTGTCTGTTCTTTGGTTAGCTGCACTGCATTTGGGATGCACGCCAAGCAGATCGTCGAGAAGCCAGCGAAACGAGTCCCCGAGATGTTACCTTAGACCACCACCCGATACCCCAAATGCTCCCTCTGTCTTTCCTAGCAATTCAAACCATGCACTCTATGGTGGGAATCATGCCACCAACACAGGTCCTCTCATGCTAAACTACTCGCAGTATTTGACACACTTCAATAAGGATTTAGGGGGTTCCAGTGATAACCATCTTCGGTTAGGAAACTGTAGTAATTCGGAGAGATTACCAATGTTAGCACCGAATCTTGTCTCAGGCAATAGCCATGTTCTTTCTTTGCAAACTGATGCCTCAACAAACAAATGGTCTGTTTATCCCTTGTATTACAAGAACAAAGTTGAACCCGATGGCTCGAAGCTCTATACATTGAAGCTTTCAAACTCAATCTCTAATGTCGTGGAGGCTGACGAACGAGGTCTTCAACAAGGCCATGATGCTTTCAACTTTCCAGAAAACCATATTTCTGATGAAAGCCATGAAACGAAGTGTGATTTAATTTTGCGGTTGGGCTCTTCACGTGCAAATGAGGAGAAAAATGGCAGTTCAAGCGCTTGTGTTAAGAGGAGGAAACTCGAGAGCTGTTTCAGCGTCTGAACAAAGATTTTCACCTTTCTTCGACCCAATTTTCGTCAATTGTGTAGGACTCTTTCTTTCGTAGTTGTAGTTCTGTCAGTCATTAGTTGAAATTAGAGGCAACGGTGAGTAAGCGGGGAATTTCTTGTGCGATGTTCGGCTAAGAATGAGCAGTTGAGATTTGGCTGTTTGGAGTAAATAAGGAGATCCATAAGCTGGAAAAAATCACAAAATTTGAAACTGTAATCCAAACATGTATGATGCAGTAGTAATCTGTTGTCTGTAATCAGGTCATCTGATGTGTAAATACAGGGTTGGTTCAAACTCTATATTTGTCCTCCTAGAATGCTGATTTTTTTTATATATTTTTTTTTTTGTAGAAGTGAAGTGATAATAGATGTGTTGCAAGTTATATTATGAACATGCAAAAAAAAAAAGAAAAATAGAGAGAATTGGACAAGATTTAGTATAACTATAACGAGTCTTGTATGAGTCTCACAATCTTAATCACCTTTTCTAAGTATATATCAGAAGGAAAAAAAAATGATCTGTTTTGTTATTAAATGTTAGATGAGTAGCTAAAGACCCACACAAATATGTCAAAGTCAAGATAACGTGTCTAATCGTAGATTAGGTTGATTAGTCTTTGACTATATTTTGTCATCTAACAATTAAAAAAGTATATTAATAATCTAATGATTCAGTGCATCATGTTTGGACCACATAAATAATGTAATTTGAAATGGAGATGAAGTTGTGGATAGGGGCATCATGGTGTGTTTGCATGTGGGCTTGTTTTTATTTCGAGTTTCCGTTCCACTTTACTTGAATGCGATAGAGCATTTGTGCTTTTCCCTTTTTCAGGTCAATTTAATCAAAAGACACTCTCTACTTTTTAACTTAATGGAAATAATAATCACAAACTGCACACCATATCAACAGGCCCGATCGATCACATTTTTCTTACAGTGTGAACCCCCCGCCCCACCTTTTGTTTTGTTATACTAAATGTAGATAACTCGTCGAATCGGAATCCAAATCCAAACAGGTATAAGTGGGTATTATTCGCGACTCGGCTATTCTTTCATTGCCTAGGTGGATTAGTTTGGAAAATTGTGTAAGAAGGAGGGTTTGTACCAACTTCTAATTGAGTTTAGATCTGACAAGTTTAAGATGAGAATGTCCTCTCACAACTAGAGCTTCAAAATGACAAATTATATGTTTAAATTGATACATGAGTAAATGAAAACCAGTGCTCAATATTAACTAATTGAAGCTCGAAATATTGAAAATCAATTATTTCACCTTTTTATATTTTATATAACACGAAAATGATAAGAATCATAAAATTAGTATTAATAGCTTTCAAACAATTATGGACTTTGAATGTAGTTTCAAATAACTGACTAGGGTTTGTTCTCACAAATAATTGTGACACTTATTGTGTAAATAATGATCAATTAGAGACAACAAACTATAGATAACATAAAAAAAAGCTCTCTGGCGATAAACCTAAGTATTGCTCATACAATCAACCACACCATTTCAATGGCATCAGAGATTCATTCTCCGGCTGCCCATCCCATCGACCTTATTAGCCTCGTTCCAAAAGACAATAAGGAGGATCCCGGTGCACTGCAACGCTCACAAAACGCTTACAAATTCACGAAAACAAGTAACAATCTGATAATCACGACTCCTTCGAACAACACGATGCAGATCCAGAAACCATCATATGCAAGTAGGGTGAAACCACCAAACGTGAGAATCAATGAAATAGATGATATAGAAAAAAAGACATCACTACGGTTTTAACTCCCACCGAGTCTCGACCATTCAAGACTATCGAACTCTCCAAAGAATTAAAAAAGGCAATGGCCGACACCTGGAAGGATTCAATCCTTATTAAGGTTTTGGGTAGACCTTGGTATTACCCATATCTTGTGAACAAACTCAGTACCATGAGGAACCTCGGTGAAGGGTGTGATTTGATAGACCTCGGCTACGGAAGTTACTGTCTTAAATGAGTTCCAGCGTATCAACGCGAACGTATCCTCACCCAAGGTCGGTGATAAATTTTCGGTAGTTTTCTATCTATGTGGAAGTGGACAACCGAGTTTCGAGCAAAACATGACGTGATTGACTACGCCATCACATGGATACGCATCTTGGACCTCACCATTGAGATGTTTCATAAATTGGTGATACAAACGATCGCAAAAACCATTGGCAACCCTATCAAAATAGATGGAAATATGTTTACCGCGGCAAGAAGAAAGTATGCGAGAGTTTGTGTCCAAGTCGCTACGGACAAACCGCGTGAGAGAGGGATTTATATTGGTGATTAAGAGGGCGCACGACACATTCTATAATTCATCGGGTCTGAAATCAAGTAAGGCCAAATAAAAAATCCTCTTCTCAAAGACGGGAGAGCCTGAACTAAGGAGGAGAATCTGTGCACTTTTAGGTTTCGCCCAAACTCCAAATCTGGGCAAATACTTAGGCGTCAGTTATTTCATGGCCGCATGAATCGAGAGGATTTCAATGGAATCTTCGACAAGATTCTCGCACGACTTACCGGTTGGAAAAGCTAAACATTATCGCTCGCAGGTAGATCCGCATTGATCCAGTCGATTTCGACCGCGACGCCAATCCACCTCATGCAAGCTTGTTGTCTACCAGATAATGTGTGTAATCGTCTCGATAAAACTAATCGTGATATTTTATGGTCTAGTGATCCTAGTATCAAGAAGATACACTTTGTTGGTTGGCAAAAAAGTACTCGCGCTATAAAAAATGGTAGGTTAGGTATTTGTGGGGGATCACAATCAGTTATAATATATTGTAGATGTATATAATCTTTATTCTAAGAAGCTTATGTATAGTTGCAATCTTTAGAATTAGGCAGATTTATTAGTTTCCTACTTTATTAGGATATCCTAGTAATCATGGAATTTAATTCTATTAGGTAAACTCCTTTTATATAGCTAGGGTTTTGTGTATATAATGTTCTCTAGATTCCAGAGCAGTGATAGAGAAAATAATGTTTATGTACTCCATTTTTGACATGGTATCAGAGCTCAGGTCACCAAGAGGTCATGGGTTCGAATTCCACCGTCACCCAATTATCAAAAGAATGCCACGTGACAGGCGTAACAAAAGATTTACAGCATGCACGTGAGGCGAGAGTGTTGGAGATAATATATATATATATATATATATATTAAATGTATACCCTCACTAACAGCTTAAGCTTTTAGATGAGATGGCAATTCAATAGTATTTGATCAGCGCGACTCAATAATCAAGCCTTATTTAAAAGTCTTGTTGGAAAATTCTAAAATATCAAGCTGGTCTCTAGGTGATATTGTAAAGGCTAAATATCTTGAGGATAGACATATCATGAGATACACCAAGAAAGCAAGCGATAATGTCACTTGGAAAGGAATAATTCGGTGCATGAATTTAACCAAACTATTTTTCAGATGAAAAATTTGCAAAGGAAATAAAAACTCCTTTTAGTTTGATAATTGGCTTCGTGACATACTTCTTTGCAAGTTAGTCCCAAATATTGATGAAGCTTGAAAGTGCAAGTATTTTGCCAATGTTAGATCAACAATGTTAGGATAACATTGAACACAGAAAAACTGCACATTCGGGATTTATTGCTATAATTGTGTTTTGCCTTTATTCACTTACTAACTTAGTTCCATGAGTTGTAGTTGGTATTTGTATGTGCTCCAGGTCAAGAGACTTCAAGGAAGGATATATTTCCTTAAAGAGAAGTTTCCATTCAAAGAGAAGTTTCCAAAGAAGAACTTTCCATAATTAAATAAGGAAAGATGTGTGCGGTGCAATGGAAAGATCATGGCGTGCGAATTGCAAGAAGGAATGAAGATTACTTATAGTAGGATTCTTTTCATAGAAGACTACAAGATGGAAAATGATACTTTCCTTAGAAGACTTCAAGTTAAAGAAGGAAACATTTCCATTGAAGACTTCTTGTCAAAGAAGGAAACCTTTCCATTGAAGACTTCAAGTTGGACAAGGAAACCTTTCCCTATTGAAGGAGACTTGCCATGAACGAAATTAGAGTCATACAAGGAGATCTAATATCAACCAAAAACGTGCACAACATGTCTTGGACATCAAGGAAGACTACACTATAAATACGCATGTTGGGCATCAAGAAAAAGACACGAAGACAAGAGCGAAAATCTCCCGTGAGAAATCTTTATAGTCGAGTGTCTTTGTCTTGCTTTAGAAAAGTTTGTGAGTTGTTAGAATAGATCTAAGAGTGAGGAGCTTTTAGAGATAGTCGAAGCAATTCTTGTGTGCTTTGCTTAGTTCGATTAATTTGAGAGTGAGGAGCTTGAAAATTGAGAGAACGACTTTTGTTAAAACCTTAACGGGTTATTTTGCCTACGGCTCGGAAGATCATATTAATATATTATCTTCTTAAAACTACATCTACTTGTGTTCTTTATTTATCCGCTGCGTTATATTCTCTGTCAAGTAGATTTGTGCTAACATTGACTGCTGTTAAACGGATGTTAAGATAACATCGAGAGTCCAACATCAGCTTAACATTGGAAGAGCTGGTCAGTGTTAGACTAACATCGAAGGGTTAACACTGTGCGACAAGTATCAAGTCCCGATCCAACAATTTCAATTGGTATCAGAGCCAAGCACCGACTTCACTGGTGTTTGGATTTGATATTAAAGGATGGACAACCGGAATCCGAACAACAATAAATTGCTTGTCTTGGATGGATCCAACTATTCTTATTGGAAGGTTAGAATTCGTGCACTCATTAAATCATTCGGTTGGCGAGCTTGGAAGACGGTGATCGAAGGGTATGCAGTCCCTATGTGTGCTCCAGATGAAGATCTTTCATTGTTAGCCTCAAACTCTCAAAATAACGATGGTGAGGATTTCAATTATGGATCACGTACTGTGGCCGAAGGATAATCAGATGAGACTCATACAGCTGCGCTACTCGCTCATACTTACTGGACAAAAGAAGACTCCCAGAACTGCCACGGATCTCAATGTTACTCTAACATCGAGGATCCAACACCAGAACATGAGTTTTTCTTTAGAATTTGGAATAAATATAATTCTTGTATTAATTCTGATTCCTTGTCTATTATTAATGAATCTAACTTTGATTACTTTCTTGGCACTGTAGATCCAGATGAAGATCATGACGCTGTTCCTAAGCCAAAATCAGAGTGGACTCAAACTAAGCTAAGTAACGCTTTCTTCAATGAAAAAGCCCTAAATACCATATTTAGTTTGGTTGATTGCCACATGTTTAAGTTAATTAAAAATTGTTCAACTGCAAAGCATGCTTGGGATATTTTAGAAAATCATTGTGAAGGTGATGTGTACACTAAAAAGACTAAGCTACGCATGTTTTTGAACAAATTTGATAATTTAACAATGGGGGAAGAAGAAAGTATTACTGCTTATTTTGAGAAACTGATGGATCTTGCTAATGAAATTCAAAACTTAGGTGATTCCCTGTCTAATAAGCAACTGGCGTATAAAGCTCTAAGAACTCTTTCTAAGAAATTTGAGGTGATTACTATGCAAGAAGCTAGGAATATGGACACGTTAGACTTTCATACTCTATTTTGCACTCTGAAAGAATTTGAGAGGAATCTTGAAAAAATAGATGATGGAGAAGAAATTCAAGCTTATAATGAAATTGTGATTGAAAAGTTGAATAAGCTTAGTCTATGTGATAAAAATATTCTTGCTGAGTTAAAGAAAGATTTATCTAAAGAGATGACCAAATATTCTTGTAAACCTACTCCTCATAATGATACACATCTCAAAAAGATTCAATGTTATGAATGTAAAGGTTGGGGCCATTTTTCGTATGAATGTGGTAACAACCTTAGAACAAAAGGGAAATCTAACTTGGTTTGTGTAGATGATAATGATGAGACAGGTTTTGAAGAATATGGTGATGGACAGGTGTCAACAATTGAAGAAACTCAAACAACAGTGTGTGCAAAGGTGGACATACCTGCTGGTGTCAAGGCTTGGTGTTCTGCCAACATCCAGACAGCTCGATGTTATGTTAACATCCAGATGACAACACCAGTCCAGGAGATTTTTGTTAACAATTGGGATGAAACCATTTGTTTAGACAACACTGAATGTTTGATTTCTGATTATGATGAGTTTGATGATGATTCTGACTTTGAGTATTTGCATGATTCTATAGGTTTGGAAGATGATAGTGTCCTTGAAGGTAAATTGATTCAAGAAGAGTTTCTTGATGAACTGAAGATCATCTACCAAGACCTGCTCAAGGAGAAGGACACGTTGAGTAGAATTGAGAAGGCTATGGAAGATAATGAAAGCTTGAAGGCTACAATCGCTCAACTTGAGGTTAGTTTGGACAGAAAAGATGATGAAATAGAAAAGGTAACTTCTAAGCTAGAAATTGCTGAACATACCATTGCCAAGAGGAAAACAGGTACTTATAAACTTGATGAAGTTTTATGTTTAGGTAATGATGGTAATTCTGGTTTAGGATATCAAAGTCAAGTTACTCACTCAACTACTTCTGTTAAATCCACTATTCCTGGTTTTGAAAAGGCAAATGTACTTTCTAGAGAATATAAGAAAATGGCTTATATTTGTCAATATTGTTTTCAATTTGGACATCTTAAACCATATTGCTATAAATACAGAAAGGCTCTTAAAAAGAAAATAGTTGAAAGGAATAGGGATTTATGCAATGCTGATGCTGGTGTTAAGCCAATACTGGAATTTGAACATTCCAATGTTAATACTAGTTATTCTAGTGTTACCTTAACATTCGGTTCCAACATTGCTGAACAGAATAGTGGGATGAGAAACATTAGACTTTGGGTGCCTGGAACTTATATTGTGTGCAATATTATCTTTCCTACTATGCATACTAACCTTGCAGGTAAGTGGTACTCTGATAGTGGATGTTTGAGGCATATAGCTGGATACAAATCTGATTTGATACGGTTATATACGATGTTAAGACAACACTGGATAACCAATGTTACCTTAACATTGAGAACAAATTGTATTGCCTCAACACTGCTCAAGACACCTGACTGGAAACAAAGTAAATCTGATTTGAAGGAGTGTGCACCACTAACCACTGGAACTTTCACCTATGAAGATGGAAGTAAAGGAAGAATCATTGGCAAAGAAGTGTTGAACGTTGATGGATCCCCACCCTTGAAGGATGAGAGGTTGTTGGATGGATTCTGTGAAAACCATATAAGCATCAGTCAATTGTGTGATGATGACTTATTGGTAAGGTATGATAAAGATTCTTGTGATGTATCTGATTGTGCAAATGTGTGTGCTTTGACAGGTAAGAGGTTTGAAGACAACCACTTGGTGAGGGGTCAAGTGATTTGCTTTCAAATAAAGGTGGACTATTCAGTTGCCAAGAACAAGAAACTTGGACACATGCACAACAAGAATCTGGGCAAAGTGATGAAACTTGAAACCGTGAGAGGCATTCCCTATCTCTCGGGTACTGGTAAGATGGTCTGTTATGATTGCTCAAAGGGTAAGGTGACCAAAGCTTCTCATAATCCAATCCAAGTGGATGAACAGGTTGCAAGTACCTCTAATTGTTTTTATCTACTTCATATGGATCTCTTAGGTCTTATTGAAGTAAATAGAGTTGGGGGTAAACAATATGATTGTGTGATTATGGATGATTTTTCTGGATATACTTTGATTAAATCTTTCAAAGAAAAATCAGAAGCTCTGGATACCTTTAGAACATTGCATGCTAGTATTGATAACTTACATGATGTTTCTTTTGGTAATATTTGGTCAGATCATGATAGAGAATTTGAAAATAAGCTAGTCTCTGGCTTATGTGTGCTTAATGAAAATATTCATAAATTCTCTATTCCCATGACTTCTTATGTGATGATAAAAAAGAAGAAACAAGATCTTGCTCATTTTCATGAATTTGGATATGTTTGCTATAGTTTAAATGACAAAGATTTTGTGAGCAAATATGATCCAAAAAGTGAAGAACATATCTTTGATGGCTATTCTTTGAACAATACTGTTATTAGAATGTTTGATCCAAGATCAATTCTTGTTCAAGAATCGGTTAATGTGGTTATTGATGATTTGCTGAGTGTTGCAGGTGAGTTAAAGGCTGTTGTGCCAAGTCTACGGGATTCTGATGTTACTCTAACATTGACTCCAGACAATGTTATTCTAACATCACCTGTAGATCCAGAACCTGAACATGAACATGAACCCGAAGCTGATGTTATGCTAACATCGACCAGTCCTAATGTTGACACAACAGTAGAGCAGTCAAACTTACATAAAAAAGTTCAAGTTCAAGATGTTTGGAGGGATACAACTGATAGGATTCAGAGTAATCATCCTACATCTCAGGTTATGGTTCAAATCATTAATGACATCAAAACACACAACAAGAAAATAGTAAATTATAGAGATATGATAATGTTGAGTGTTTGCATGTCTGCCGCATATTCTGATAATTGTTTAGCTCAAAGATTTGCTGATGACATTGTCTTTGTTTATACTAACAAGTCTACTCTACACAAGTTTGTCGAGGCTTTGACAGGTACATTAGTGATGAGTGAGATTGGTGACCTGGATTTCTTCTTAGGTTTGAAAGTGAAGCAAAAGGAGGATGTGATGAGCATGATTGGGTTGGAGGAGTCAAAATTGAGCAAGACTCCAATGTCTTCTACTTTGGTAATTCAAAAAGGAGACACAAGCTTGCTATATCTATCCGTCACTAGCCCATTTATTATGAACTCGGTTTGTGTCTGTGTTTGTGCCAGGTATTATTCTGAACCTAAAGCTTTTCACTTAATTGTTGTGAAACGAACACTGAATTATATATCTGGTACTGTAGACTTAGGCATTTGGTATACACATGATGCAAATACAAACTTTGTCGGTTTTCATTCTGACTGGGCTGGAGATTTAGCTGATAGAAAATCTACATGTGGGGGTTGTTTTTATTTGGGAAATAATCCTTTTTCATGTTATAACAAGAAACATAACTGTGTGTCATTATCAACTGTTGAATTTGCAGCTCGCATCTGTGTTACCCGTTTTATATGGCGTAAACACGTGTTGCATGATTATGGGATAAAAAGTGACACATTGTTGTTGTTTAGTGATAACCTTAGTGCCATTAACATATTAAGAAATATGGTGCATCATTCTAGAACAAAGCATACATTTTCTATGCATTATTTCTTGAGAAAACTCGTAGATGACAAGGTTATAAACATTGATCACTTAGAGACCAACAATCATTTAGTTGATTTGTTTAAAATGTTATTAGATAGCGAGAGGTTCTTCAGTTTGAAGAACTCTCTCGGCTTGAATGTTATGTGATTCGGTGTTGCATTCTGGTGTTGCCATAACACCACTGGCTAACACTGTAGTCTGTTTGTGGTGTGTAGGATTGCATTAGATTTTTCTATTTGACTTATATTTTGTTCTTATTTGTCTTCATGAATGTTTGTTATTATTGGTTTGTGTGGTTGACCAGGATTATTAGCTAAGTTTACTGGTGGACAGGTTCATGTCAAAAGCTTTGTAAAGTAAAAACTCTGCTGTTAGTCTGAGAATGTTAACCTAACATCAGGAGAAGCTGGGATGCACATAGTTCACTACTTTGGTGTTATTCAGTTGTGACTTATCCATGTTAGGTTAGACAAAGCATGAAGAGAAGCTGGGGTACATGATGTTGAGAGCTTCATTGTCATTCAGTTGTGCTTATTTTTGTGTTTTTGTCTATGGCCAAGGTTATGCATGATAGTGATCCTTACTACTGGGGTGCTTTGAAGTTTCGACTGCTTGCATTCAGTAGCATTGTTCACTTGGTATTTCTCTTGTAAACAGGTTGGTAAACAAGTATGCATGAGAAGTTGGGGTGAAGAAGTATATGATAAATGTATTGTCTTCATTCAGCTCCTTTGTACTTGCCTAATCTGTAGCTGATGGTTAAGTTGTTGGGGGTGTTTGGAGTCTTGTGCTGCCCACACTCAGTGATGAAACTATCCTTTACTAAATTCATGCATAGTGACACTTGTCCCTCAATACCTCTATATAATGTGTACCTCCACTGTCAATTCAATTCATATTCGATTCAACTCAACACAAGCAAAACATACAATTCCCAGTGAATAAAAAGAGAGATGTTTTCGTCATAAGCACACTTCTGAACTTCCGGACAAGGCGTTCCAACCCTTATAAACTCGTTAATCAAGTTAAAATAACAAAACTGTTAACAAATACCACGACTGAATGAGGAACGAGGATCGCATAATCTGGAGTGAGACGGGGAATGGCATATTCTCATGCCAAAGTGCATACAAGGCACTTTATTAAAGCCAAATTGAAGAGATGGGTACCACACAAAAAATGTGGAAGGCACCTTGTAGTAATTAAGTTCGCTATTTTATATGGCTTGCACAACATAATAGGCTCGCATTGGCTGTGAAGGGCGTGAAGGATGAGAGATTCAACAATGTGCAAGGCGTGGCATTACCCGGAGGAATCAACGTTATGCATCTTACGTCACTGTCCAGCTGCATGTAAGATATGGCGTACGCTACTTACCGGAAACAATGGGCTGTTGTTCAAAAATCTCGATGGCATGATATGACTGAAGAGGAATATTCTGAACACAGAAAAACTATGTAAGTTGCTACTGAACATCCATTGGAATATAATATTTGCTGCTAGTGTTTGGATAATTTGGAAGACGGTGAATGCGCAGATCTAAAGAGGCAAAGTGGAAAAGAACTATGCAAGTGTCTATCAAATCAAACATCTTAGCATCGGCATGTTGAGAGCAGCTGGAATTAGGAACGTAGATGATACAGGTAAATGGGAGAGACCATATGACGGATAGATGGAGTTCAATATTGATGGTAGCGTGTTTGTGCATCAAAATAAAGGAACAATTGGTGCGGTTTTAAGGAATGAGAAGGGCGAATGGTAGCGGGGCTTCAACGAAACTCTAGCTAGTCCAACAATATTGGAGATGAAAGTCGAAATAATTAGACATGGCCTTAGCATCGCGTGGGAGAAACGTATCCCAAAACTCACTATTGATACCGACTCTCGCGATGCTTATAATCTGATCATGGACATCGCCAAGGTGGAACCTTTTATTCAGAACAAGATTAAGGAGTGATGCACCTTACTCCATATGTCGTGGACTCATAAATTCAATGGGTGTAAAGAACCAAAACAAAGTGGAGGATGTGACCGCCAAGTAGAAGTGCAACGGGAACGAAATATACAATCCCCCCCCCCCCGGAGATCATTTTTCTTTTGTCGAAAGATGTAACCTAATGGTTTTTGTTTACCGGTATTTCTATCAAAAAAAGTAATGATCAATTAGAGTTTGTTTTGACTATTATTCTTTTTTCCTCCTCAGTATTATAATATTATATAAAGGAAGCCATGTGATGATGTGAAGTCATGTGTTGACACCAATCTTTTGATTTTCTTATTTACCCTTAGGCACACAATTAAATTTTGTCATTAAATAAGATATGTGTTAACTCATCGGAGTAATTTTATATTTTTTTATTCGAGGAACGCCTTGCCCAGATAGTCGGTAATCGAGCTTATGCAGGAAGCAAAGGACGATAATGTTTTATCGATGCTCTTTTCTATGAATACTGGCTAAATCAAAAATATGTTCTATGTTTAGAGAGAGTATATAAAGTAAAAAAGTGTATTATTCTCCTTCCCCTTTTTTTTCTTTTGCTTTACAAAGTGAAGGTATTTATAGCCCTCTTTCGATCGCATGCTACACATTGGGTGGAAGATGGAGAATATTTTAGTGCTAACTCACCTGTTATACAGTTGTCTTCCACCTTATTTTATAATGATGCGTTGCAACCTATATTGACATTTGGTTAGCTTGTTTGTTGTTGAGTTGTTCCTATGGCGACACCTGATCCATGTTGGGCTGGCACATCTTGTATGTCGACACCTGTCCTCTTGTTCTAGAAGCACTTCTTCTGGGGGCCTTCGGATGATTTGCCATCGGGATCGTGAATTTGTTAGGCCTGTTATTGGTATGCCATCAAATGACTAAGTTTTATTTGTAGATGTACCATTGGGGTAAATACCCATCAGAGAGAGCACACTCTCCTTTTTGGGAGTGTCTCTATGCCATCGGGTCGGTGGGATATATACCTGGATATATTATTGAAGTGGGCACCCATCGGGGAGGGAACATTTTTATCGTGCCACTGTTCCTTAGGATTGTTCACTAGCTAAAGCATCGGCAATTATTAGGCATCGTAGAGTCATCCAAGACTGGTAGTGCCTTTAGCATCGAATGCTCTGTGAGTGTGGTAATCCGTGCGTCATCGGAGATAAGGTTATCTTACACAGATAAGCAATTTATCATCCGATGGTAAAAGTCTTCTTGTCCCTCGATGACCATATATTCCGATGGCCATAAATTTCCTCCATGGGTTGACACCAGTCCCCCCAGTTCCTGGTGTATTATAGGTAATCAACAGGAACTTAGAGTAAAGTGGCCATCGGAGATTAATTTAGCCATCGGGTAACGTGGGGAGTTGGACACGATTAATTCTGCATTAATGAGAGAGAAGCCCAAGGGTTTGTAACGGTTGTTTTATTTTTGGGAAGTCGTGCTGTTAATGGGTTTGGAACTATTCCCTCTTTAACGAATATTATTTTTGGGTTGGAACGCCCTGCCCGTGATTCAAAAACAATAACGGATGAAAATAATTGGAAATAACGAGAGATGCAAGAATATTCCTTCCTTTATTCACTGAACTTTTCCTCCTTTCTTTTATCTCGGTATGTTTATGTCTAACTTCGAGTTGTCCTCCTTCTATTGATTACCTCCCTTTATATAGACTTTGGTAGGGGCAGGTGTCACTGTGCATGGGCTTTAGTAAAGATAGGTGTCGTTATATTGTTACAGGTGTAAAAATTAGGATAAGGTTTATCTTTTAGTTGACTAGATGCTGACTAGACCAATTTTTATGTCTTCCGATGGCTCCGAGGGTCTCTGAGGGGTGGTTGTTTTGGGACGTTACTCTTCCGAGGGGCTCGTCCGGGGGTATCAGACTTTGGCATAAGTGTATTCGGGAGTAGGGACTGTTGTATATGCCCTCCGAGGGGTTTTATTTCTCTTTCTTGATTTGGGTCCGTTCTCCGATGGCCTGGTGTGATCTCTGTGGGCGTAATGTGATCTCTGATGGCGTAATGTGATCTCCGATTGCGTCATATGATCTCCGAGGGCTTGAT
Organism: Linaria vulgaris; assembly: GCA_948329865.1. Lineage (NCBI taxonomy): Eukaryota > Viridiplantae > Streptophyta > Magnoliopsida > Lamiales > Plantaginaceae > Linaria > Linaria vulgaris. Next base: position 97,361,165 of record OX415250.1, read on the forward strand.
TTACTCTGCTTGAAACGGTATTTTCTTGTCTAAGTCCTCGGAATATATTATCCAGGCGCTCTATTATTCATTTCTGATTTTCCTCCGAGAATGGGTCCTCGAGTGATGGTCTGAGGGCTGGTCATGTTGAGGAGTGTTCAGCAAGGAAGTTTTCTTGTAAGTTCGTGGGACTCGGGGTCCGTTGTGGTCCCACTTGGCGCATTGGTGGATATCGGAGTCGCGCGGATCCACCGGGGTTTGCTCTTTTTCCGATGCCGCGTTGATATCTGTTTTTTACTCACCATTTGACTTTCCAAGGGACGCTTATATTCCTCCTCGTGTGCTCCTTTGTGCCTTCTTAGGTCAGTGACCGTGGGGTAGGGCAGCATCCGAATGAGGCCCCTTATTAGGAGTGGGTACATCTCATCGGAGGTACTCGTGACAATAGTATTGTCCATTTATTAATTCCCATAATTAGGATTAACCTTCTTCTTACCCTTTTATTTATTTGTATGGTTAACACTAGCCCCCCCAAATTTCGATCGCCTTCGTAGAGGCGAGGAAAATTTTATTCATCGTCCTCAGTGAGGCGAAGGGTTAGTCCATGTCTTGGTCTTCAACATATTTAGTTTTTGGTATTTTTCCGAGGGAATATGCATATATATTAATTATTATTAAAAAGTCAAAGGGATTTTACCTAAATACCCCTAGGGATATTGTACGTGGAGATCTCGGGGCGTGGGGGACAGGTCTCTATTGACCGGCTTTGAAGTTTTAAAATATCTGACCGTTGGTAACGGTCAGATTAGTGATGGCGTGGCGCGGTTGTGCAGCGGTTACGTGGAGCTTTGAATGTGCTCCACGTTTAAATTGCATCTGACTGTTGCCACCACTTGGCTATAAATAGGGGAACTGTTCACCCTTTTTCTCACTTCTACAAATTTCTCTCCAGAGCAAAATCCGATTCTTCTCTTCTTCTTTTCTTCTCACACTTTAATTCTTCAGCAATTTCACGCGCAATTCATCTTTTTCCTTTTTCGAATAAACACTCCTTCTTTATCTTTGTACAAATGGCTTCCTCTGCCAACATTGACCCTATTGCTGCATCCACTGTCTCCACGGTCACTGCTCCGATTTATTCTTCTGACAATTTGAGGAGTATTCCGACAGGGGTGGTTACTCGTAAGCGCAAGGGAGAAATTGCTGCTGTTGCCGAGGTCGGCGCCACTTCTTCTAAAAAAGCTAGGGTTCCCAAATCGAAGAAGGTGGCTCCTCCTCGGGATTTTTCCAAAGTTGTGGGGGTTCCTAGCATCGCCACTCGTGAACATGTGTTGGAGTTATTCACTTCGACTGGGGCTTTTCAGAAGAATATGATCTTCCAAATTCCGACGAGGGATGAGAGAGCCTGTTATCCTCTTCCGGGTATGTTGACTGTTTATTTTGCTCAAGTGAGATACGGGTGGCGTTCATTCATGCCGCCTTTCTTCTGCAAAGTTTTTAAGGCTTGTAATGTCTGCCCGAGTCAATTGGTTCCGAATGGGTTTGCCGCCCTTTGTATTTATGTTTACTGGTGTCAGGTAAACGGGTTGGAGTGTGGGGTGGACCACTTTTTTTTCATTTTTGATGTGGTAATCTCAGGCGGAAGTTTTCCGTTTTACCATGTTCGTCATCGGGAAACTACGAAGAGGATATTGGATGCGTCGATCTCTTCGCATAGTGTTTGGAAAAACAAATACTTCTTCGTGCAACCTGTTCACGGCATATGGGATATGCCCTTCGATTGGAGAGAGGGCGCATCTCCCGTGCATACTCTGGACCCGGAGATAGTTTTGTCTCCGGTAATTTCTTAGCAAAAGTTGATGGAGTCGGAGGACTTTATGATATTGTACGAGACATCCGGACTTCATCATGTGGTTTTACCGATGACGCCGCGGAAAAGCCCTTGTCTCTATCGTCCGATGCGAGGAATCTTTTTAGTAAGTTTTTTATTTTCTTCCTTTGTTCTTACTCTGAGTGAAGTAGTGAATTATACTTATATTTGTTGTATCTGGGGTGGTGCAGATGAGGTTATGGCGAATTATTATTTGCATTCGGGTCCGAGGGAACCTACTCCGAGTGGTGCTTCTGATGCACTAGAAGAGGGCGATCATGAAGAAGAGGAGGTCAATGCTCCCGAGGGCGGGCATACGGGTCCGGAGACAGGAGGGGCTCACGAGGACCATTATCCTCTGTACATAGATATGACGGGGGTTATCAGAAGTGCGGTCCCATTACGCCAGGTAGCTCCTTTTTCCTCTTGGGCTTTAGTGCCGGTTTCTAGGTCCGATACGGGAGATATGCTCGCCTCCGGATCCGATATAGGACATTCTCCGAGGGTTTCCGAAGAGGGGATACTTCCGAGGGCTAGCGAGGAAGAATCTGTCCAGAAGACTAGTGAGGTGGTAGATTTGTCGTCTAGGGATCCCTCTCATGTTTCTACTGAGCCTACGCCCTTGGCAGTTTCTGAATCTGTCCCTCGTGGTGAGTTCTTATGGACCTTTAACAGAATTTTTCATACCTTTATTGAAGGATTTATTCAGGTGCTGATGCTCTCCTTCTTGATGCAGAGACTGTGGACAAAGGCAAGGCTCCGATGGTGGAAGAGCCTTCTTTATATGGTAAGCGTTCTTCCCTTGTCCTTTTCTTCTAGTGATATTTTTTTCTAGTTTCATTCTCCTTTTCACACATATATGTTACCTTTTGTAGAAGAAGATTTCTTAGCCCAATTCAGTGTTCCCGGGCAGGAAGCTTCACGAAGAGATTCTGAGGACATTCAGGGGGAGTTTGATCCCTCGTCCGAGGACAGAGACGTGAAGGAGGGGATTTTGAATTTGTTGCTTGGGGAGGCTGGCTCGTCCGTTGTAGTTGGGGGTTCTCGGGCCGTATTTACAAACTCGGAGGTGGTGACTCCGTTACCGGGAAGTACTCCTCCAAGGGGCCACATTCTAATGCCTTTGTCTGTTCCCGTGACTCTATCTTCGAGAGGTCACACCTTTTAGACGCCTATACCTCCTAGTGGGCCAGAGGGACATTTCTCGTCTCGGACAGTGGTGGAGGCTTATCAGGACATCCTTCAGTTCTTCGCTTCTTCTAGTTCGACACCCGCCGAGGGGTATCAATTTTTGTATACCAGTCTTAACTGGCTGGGACTCATGGTAAGTTTCTTCGTACTAGTCTTCTTGGGGTTGTATGATTTATCTGTAATAATTTCTCTTTTTGCTTATCTTTTTGCAGATTGGGAAGACTCGGAAGGCAGTTACTGCAGTAGAGGAGCGTGGTCTGAAAGACGTGAAGGAGATGGAAGCTCTCCGAGCACAATTGGCACCTCTTTTGTTCTGGGATAAGGAGAGTCAGACGAGGGAAGAGGTTTTCCTTACAAAAATTTCCGACTACGAGTTTACCCTTCAGGAAGTTGAGAAGGCGAAGGAGGGCTTGCATCATAGGTTGAACACTGCGGAGTCTGCCTATAAGAAGATGGAGGCCTCCGAGAAGGCTGCAATGGCTAAGATAGCCCTTTTCGAGAAGGAAAAAAGGGAGTCTGAGGGGGTCCTTAATGCTCGGATCACTGCTCTCGAGAAAGAGATAGCTGAAGGTTTGGAGAGGGAAATAAGTCTTCAGGAGGCATTAGGTCAGGTCACCGACAAAGCTGAGTCGGCCGAGGAGAAGTTGGCAAATTTCCTTTCTCCCGAGGAGGTGCAGACTAAGATTGATGCAGCGGTCCAATTTGCTCAACGAGAGATCTCTAGACAGCACTCGGGAGTTTCCGATACACCTTCTCATGAGCTTTTGACAGGCCATCTTTTGTGGGGATATTTGGAATGTACTAGGCTGGCCAAGTCTTTGTTGCGGTCGGACGTGGATTTTTCCAAGTCTTTTGACCTTCGTAAGTTGAAGAGGCCAACTCCCGATGACTGTCATTACTTTGTGGGGAGGTTTGGGGGTTTACTATCCCCTAGGGATTCTCCCGTACCTTCTCCGATGGGTTCTGCTAGTAGTCCGGATCCGAGGGCCAGCGATTCCGAGGGGTTATTTTCACCAATCTCTCGCCTTGCTCCGTTGAGTACTTCTGCTGAGGCGACGACTCCTTCACACCCTTCTACCACGGGGGCTTAGTCTATTTATTGTAATTTTTATTTCCCGTTCTTAATGAATGTCTCTTGTACATACTATCTTTTCCGAGGGCTCCTTGGTTTTTAAATAAGTAGTCATTTTTCCATCTTTAATTTCTCTACCTTTTTTGTCTTTACCGTTAAAATCTAATTAAGGAAGATAATGATGAACCACTTAAGGTTGCTGACTAGGTTTATCTCCTAAGTAGGAGGTGTTGTCTTGCATGGCGACATGGGATACGTGTCATTCTTAATTAAGAAGATTTCTTGACACGTGTCCTTTGTTTTATGAAATGGGGATTTAATCTTCTTTCTCTAATCAAAGGGTGAAGAATATATATGTACTTAGGTCGTTCAACAGTTAGGTTTATTAATACTCTCACAATCATAACTAGTTTTTGATTTTCCTATCCTTTCAATTTGTCAACAATCGTAAGCACGAGGATACTTACTTGAGAAGATGATGCCCCCTTATCATAGGCGAGGAGGATCAGTTTCGTCTTGTGGTTCTTCTCGAAGTACTACTCGGAGTCCACCTGGACAGTCAAGGGCTCCTCCTATCCTTTGTGAGAGTTCCTCTCCGGGGCCGAGGGATAGTTTGTCTGGAAATCAAGTGACACTTGGCGCGAGTTCCTCTTTGGGAGTAGCCCATAGACTTTCATCTACAAATTCTCGTAGAGTAAACCATATTAGGGAGATATTTATGGGTAGGGAGCCATATTCTTTGGCAGATGAGTCTTCAGAATTTGATTTAATTCCTCTTAACCCATCCCGATTAATAGGTAGGGGACGTGTGGGATCCACTACGAGTACGGAGTGCGAGAGCTCAATAAAGTCTATTTTCACTGGGTATAACTTGGATTTAGAAGAATATGACGTTATAGTGCCTTCCGCGGGGTAGAGAGCTTATGCGCCTCCCTCGGGTTATCTGACTGTCTACAATGAACAAATGCGTTGCGGGTTACGAATGTTTTTCCACCCCTTTTTCCAAGTACTCTTTCGGTATTGGCAGGTATGTCCGAGTCAGCTAACGCCAAGTTCATATGGTCATTTGGTGGGGTATGTCCTGCGTTGCGAGCTTTTAAACCTTCCTATGTCACCTCATCGGGTGGGAACAATATTTGCCCTTCGACCCTGTTCAGAGGGGAATCCCTTTTTTAGCCTGACCTATCGGGACAAGGAAGATACCTTCACTCGTGTATCCAATACCCGCTCTTGTAGAGGGGACTGGAGGCGGAGGTTTTTCTTTGTCCGTCCGAGAGGTCAATCAGCCAGGTCGTGGGGGGTGCCCATCCGATGGGGTCTGGGATATATTGCTCCTAACACCGAAACACAAGGCTACGAAAGGGAGATATTGTTCCGCTCGGGACTTTTTTCTGGTTCCTATGACATATCCGGGCTACTGGATTTCCCCGAGGCCCTGATTTTAACGGGTTTACAAGAGGGGGTGGAGGGATGTACCTTCCCATCTCGTCCTCTTCACAGTAACTTTTATTTCCGTAAGTTTTTCTGATCACCCTTTATCTGTTCAGCTTGTAAATTCTCTGGGTGTCCTCGGACTGTTTGCACACTGATATTTTTTGCAGGCGCAGAGATAGGAGCGTTTTCCCTCGGGTCTTCTAATGATGTTTTTCTGGGGCGGGCGTTGCATGGTAGTCCCAACATGCCGGAGGTTGGCGGTTTTGACCCACTCGTAACTGAGGCGATGTTTGATATTTCTTCGGAGGAGGAGGGACTGGAGGCATCGCCTGTGGCAGTCCCCCAGTAAGTTTTATAATTCCTCTCAGGGTGTCGGATCCGATAGCGGCTCCCTCCCAGACGGACTTTCACACGACTTCAGTGGTGTCCCAGCCTTTTCCTCGTGATTCTGCGGTAGTGAACGTGTTAGAGGAGTATCTTCTCTCTCCTGATACGAGGGACTTGCATCCTATTGAAGGTGGCCCTGATCGTGTTCCAGCACCGCCGCTTGAGGGGAACCCTTCCCTCAGGGGATCTTCCACTCCTCGGGATAATCAGGATATTTCTCCCCTCGGATCAGTGGTGGGATTTTGTCGGAACTTCCTCAATGGCTTATTAAACATGACGGATTGCGGGCTGATGAAAACCCTTCCGGTATTCGTTCTTCAGGATTTAGCTTGTAAAGACCTGTGTGAGGTATTTCACTATTTTATCTATTTTATTTAATACTAACATGTCGCCCATGTGTGATGTAATTTGCTTTGTTCTTGGGCAGATTTACATGGTGCTAGATGCCCTTGGATCTTACGGGAGTTCTTCTTCCGATCCTGGTTTAGTATATCGCCGTAGAGCAAGGTCTCTTAGAGGCTCAAGCGGAGATAACTCAATTGAGGGAGGTTCACAGGTCCACTCAGGAGGTCCACAACAATGCGTTACAATCCGAGAAGGATAAAGCATGGGAATTGGAACGCCAACTGATGCTCGAGAGAGCTCGTGTATTGAGTTTAGAGAGGAGAATAAAGGAGGTATGAGACCAGATGCGGTTCTCGAAAGAGCAACTGACACAGGTTACGAAGGAAAAAGATGCCTTGAGTCAGCAGCTACTGGGGATAACTCGTACCCAGGCGGTGGCGCTGGTTATGGCTCGGGTCCAGGCAATGTTGGAAGTGGTGGGCCCATCTAGCCTTCATGAGTCTCTCTAGGGCGAGATGCGTGATTTGGTTCATATAGGCTACCGGTCGTGCCAAGACGTTGTTCAAGCTTTGCCAGGGTTTCCCTCGGGCTTGATCATTCCAGAACTTAGTATTCGCCAAATTTCCGAGGAACTTCCTCTCTCACCCATTAGGGATTCTACAGCCCCGATAGTGTTTGTTGATGATCCGGTTTCTCTTTCCGAGGAGCTGTGCCGACGACTTATTCGAGAAGGAAAACGTCCTATAGGAGGTGCTTAGTTTGTAGAAGGATACTGTGTAGTTTAGCTCGTAATACGAGGGACCTTTTTGTTCGGGTGCTAAGATGACTCATGTGTAGAGTTATCCTTTTGTCGGGCAACCCTACTTTCTTTCGTACTGGAACCCTTCGTATATGAACAACTTCTTTTATTTATGCATGACTGTTACATTAAGCATAATACTTTCTAAGGTTGATTGAGTTCCAGGTATTGCGAAGCACTATTCCCTCGGAATTGGCAAGAAGATAAGTCGCAGGTCCCACAATTTCCGCTATCTTATAGGGTCCTTCCCATCGGGGGTCAAGTTTGCCTACGTTCTTGGAAGCACCGACTCGTTTCTTCACTAAATCTCCAACTTGAAAAGTTCAGAGCTTTACCTTGGCATTGTAGTATCGTGACATTCGGGCCTTGTATTCTTCCACTCGGAGAGCTACTCGGGTTCTTTTTTCTTCCAATAGGTCAAGGGCGAGGGCTAAATTTGAGCCATTGGCTACTTCTTCATATTCTCTGACTCGCCAGCTGTCTATGGAGACCTCCGAGGGCAAGACGGCTTCGCACCCATAAGATAGGCTAAAAGGAGTTTCGCCCGTAGCGGTGCTTTGTGTGGTCCGATAGGCCCATAGTATGCCGGGTATTTCTTCAACCCACTTAGATTTATGCCAATCGAGTCGGGCCTTCATATTTTTTAAAAGGGTTCTGTTGGTCCTTTCTACTTGTCCATTTGCTTGGGGGTACCCAACTGAGGCGAAGCGGTGTTTAATCTCCCAATGGTCACACCACTTTTGCAGCTCCTGATTCGTGAATTGTAGGCCATTATCACTTACCAAACTTCGAGGGACACCAAAGCGACACATGATGTTTCTCCATAGGAAGTTGATGACGGCTCCCGCTGTGATCCGAGCCAAGGGTTCCGCTTCTACCCATTTAGTAAAGTAGTCAACGGCTACCAATAAAAATTTCTTTTGACCAGCGTCAGGAATGAGGGGTCCAACTATATCAATGCCCCATTTGGAGAATGGGCAAGGGGTCAAATGGGGTTCCCACGGGGCCGCGGGTTGATGAACCCGAGGGGAGTAGGCTTGGCACGGTTTACACCTTTCGGCATGGCTTTTACTGTCTTTAGCCATCGTAGGCCAGTAGTAGCCTTGCCGAATCAGGCGTCCGACCATGCTTTCACCGCTAGTATGGCTTCCACATGTTCCCTCGTGTGTTTCTGCCAAAGGCAGTTGGGCTTCTTCTTCATTAAGGCATCGAACATGGGGGCACGAGTACGTTCTTCGGAAAAGTATCCCATCTTTGAGGAAGTATCGGATGGTTTTTCTGGACATCATTCGCTGGATACTCTTGTCCGAGGAGTATCCCTCGGGATCTTGCAAATAGGCTTTGATAGGAGTTACCCAGCTAGGCGAAGGATCTGAGATGGTATTTACCTCTTTGTCTTCGCTCTTTTCGGATTCGTTGACATGAAGTAGAGTGATCCTCCGAGTGTGTATGGCGGCTGTTTGAGTAGCCATTTTAGATAAGGCGTCCGCCTCTTGGTTCTCTTTTGGGGGGATTTGAACTATATCATATTCCTCGAACCACTCTTGCCTTTGACGGACAACCCGGAGGTACTCTTGCATTCTTTCTTCTTTTGCTTCATATGATCCTTTGACTTGCTGAACAATCAATTGAGAGTCACTATGGAGGAGTATTCTCTTCATCCCTCCTTCATTTGCTAGTCTCATACCAATAAGGAGAGCTTCATACTCAGCTTCATTATTAGAGATGGGGTAATCTATTCTGATAGAAAAGTGGAGTCTTTCTTCCTCCCCTTTCTTGACTTACAAAAACTATTCCTGCCCCCCCCCCCCCCCATGCGTACTCACCGAGGATCCATCTACATATGCGTACCATAATGGTTCTTTCTTCTCGGATCCGATGCCCGTAAGTTCCATTACAAAGTCCGCCAGGACTTGTGCCTTGATGGAGGGTCTCGGAGTGTAGGAAATGTCATACTCGGTGAGTTCTACAGCCCATTTTATTAATCTTCCCGATGACTCGGGCTTATTAAGAATTGTCCTTAAAGGATGCTTTGTTAGCACTGTAATCGGGTGGGAAAGAAAGTAAGGGCGTAGCTTACGGGCCGTAATAACCAATGCTAGGACGAGTTTTTCAGTTAGGGTGTACTTGGTTTCGGCTCCGAGGAGGGTTTTGCTGATGTAATATACCGGACGATGTTCTCCGTCTTGTTCTTTTACCAAGACGGCGCTAATGGCCTCTTCTCCGACCGACAGATAGAGAAATAACTCCTTCTTGAGGTGAAGGTTTTACCAGCAAAGGTGGTTTTAGCATGTATCTTTTTAGTTCTCCGAGGGCTTCCTCGCACTGGGGGGTCCATTGAAATTCCTTGACATTTTAGAGTATCTTGAAGAAGGGTAGCCCTTTTTCTGCTGACTTGGAGACGAACCGACTCAAAGAGGCCATTCTACCAGTCAATTTTTGGACGTCTTTCACCGTCGTCGGGGTGGGTAGTCCCATAATGGCCTCTGCTTTCTCGGAATTTACTTCTATTCCCTTCTCCGTAACCATAAACCCCAAGAATTTTCCTCCTCGGATACCAAAAGAGCATTTCCTAGGGTTAACCTTCATACCAAAGTTGTTCATAATGACCAATGCTTTACGTAGGTCCTCGGGATGTTCCTCGGTAGTGTTACTTTTAACTACTGTGTCGTCCACGTAAACTTCTACTGACTTTCCGATAAGTCCTGCGAACATAAGACTTACTAACCTTTGGTAGGTAGCCCCAACATTTTTTAGCCCCAATGACATGACTAGGTAACAGAATGTGCCCGCGTCCGTAATGAAGCTAGTTTTATCCTGGTCCACTGTCGCCATTGGGATTTGGTTGTATCCCTGGTCTCCATCTAGGGTTGACAGCAGTGCACATCCAGCGGTGGAATCAACTAACTGATCTATGCTTGGTAAGGGATAACAATCCTTTGGGCATGCTTCATTGAGGTTAGTAAAGTCAACGCACATCCGCCATATCCCTCCGTGCTTGGGAACTAGTACGACATTAGTTAACCACTCGGGATAAATAACTTCCCGAATTTGTTTCAATTTGAGAAGGCGTTGTATCTCCGAGCGAATGATTTTGTTACGCTCGTGTCCCATTTTCCTTTTCTTTTGTTGGACAGGTTTAGCCCCGGGCTTCACATTAAGAAAGTGCTGGCATACCTTGTTGCTGATTCGCCCGAGCGGTCCTCCTCCCCATGCAAATAGGTGATGGAATTGTCTGAGGAGGGAAATCAGTTGATCCTCTATTGCTGGTGTTATGTGGGTACCCATTTTGATCACCTTCTCGGGACTTCCTTCTACCAATTCTACCATCTTTAATTCTTCCACTGGTTGAACTCGTGTTTCCTCAGTTTTACGCTTTTTATTATTTCCGAGGGAAGATTCGTCCTCTTCCGAGGGGATGGCATTCATGCAGCATTCTCTAGCTTTAGATTGACTTCCTCGGACTTCTCCGATTCCTGAAGAGGTGGGGAATTTCACTTTAAGATGCAAGGTAGAGGGTATAGTTTCAAAGGCTCGAATGGATGGTCTCCCGCAGATGGCGTTATACGTCCGTGAAGAAGCTTCCACTATCCAAAACTTGGTGGGTTCCGTTCTTCGAAGAGCTCCCTTTCCCCATGACATTGGAAGAGTCACAGTTCCGAGGGTATGGCAGGTTTCCCTAGAGAACCCTACCAAGGGGACTTCAGCGGTTTCCAAATTCTCTTGTTTCAGCCCCATAGCAAGATAGGTAGGCAAGAAGAGTACGTCCACAGAGTTGCCTGTGTCTATAAGGATCCGTTGGGTTTCATACCCGTAAATGACGGCTGAAATAACTAGTGGGTCTTCGTGAGGGTATATTATGCCTGTGAGATCTTCAGATCCGAAGGTAATGCTAGGCAGCTTTGACTCTTGGACAGAGCAGACATGGAATCCTTGCTCTGCCCGTCTGGCTTCTTTCAAATATTTCTTTTTTTTTTACTTTGGGGAGTTATTGAAATCTCACCTCCTTCGATCATATTGATAGTTCGTCCTGACGGGGGATTGTTTTTATAAGAGTCATGTGGAAGAGGCAAACTCCGATACCCTGTCGTCCTTTCATGTGAATTTTTTCGATGGTCTCTGATTTTCTCTTGGGGTAGTTGGCGTCCAACTGTCCTTTCTCGTGACCTCCGACTGGGTGTCCTTTCTTCTTCTTCCTCCTTTTCTTCTCTTCGTGACCTCTTCCATACGTTTGTCTTGGACTCCCCGTGATTATTTTCCTTGAGATAATTCTTCAAGTATCCTATTTCTAGGAGACAAAGTACTTCTCTACGAAGGGTAGTACATTTTTCAGTGATGTGTCCGTAGGTTTTGTGGTATTTGCAATATTTCCCTGTGTTCTTGTATCGGTTAGGAAATTTAGCTGGCATGGGCCAGTGCAACTCGTTATTGCCTCTCATTATATTGAGTACTTCCAGGGGAGTAATAGTCATCGGAGGCAAGGGCACGGGTCGGAGGAATTTTTTAACCACTCCGCCCTCATCTTTAGGAGGGGGGATTTTTCCCTCTTTACTCTTTTCTTTAGTCTTTGCCTCTCTCTCTCTCTCTCTGTGCGCTCTTGGTTTTCATTATCATCCTGCTCCATGCGCTTCTTCGTTCCTTCCGCCTCTTCCATCAGAATGTGGACTTCCGCCTTTTGCATAAGTTCATTCATGTCCGTGACACGGTTTCCCATAAGATATCGGAAGAAGTCCCCCGTTCGAAGTCCTTGAGTTAATATGTCTGCCATGATGGTTGGACTGACGTTGGGAACATCTAGGGCTTCATCCGTGAAGCGCTTTATATACCACCGTAGCGGTTCATCCTTTTTTTGTTTAATAGTGAAAAGATGTGTAGCGGACTTGGGGTACCTCCGATTGCAAGCAAATTGTCGTACAAACAGGTGAGCTAATCGGTCAAAGCTCGTAATAGAACAAGGTGGAAGATGAGTGAACCACGATTGAGCCCGACCTCCGAGGGTGACAGGAAACACTCGGCATAACACATGGTCGGGAGCGGAGGATAGATCCATTCCGACCTGATATTGATGGATATGATCATGCGGGTCTCTCCCATCAGCTTCTCTGGTATATAGAGGGATATTAACGGGTCGCATCCCCGAGGGGATAGAGGCTAAGGCAATTTCAGGAATGAAATGAGAGGTCTTAAATGTGGGGTCCTCCTCGGGGGCCATGGTTTTCTTAAGGTCGCCCAATTCTTTTCGCAAGTCGTCCATCATTCCCCATAAGGCGTGCTCAACGTCTCCCCGACACTCCGAGGGACGGGAAATTTCTCCCCGACCCCTTTCCGGGGTTCTTTCATGACAAACATACCTTCGGGACGCCTGTCGGGGTTCCTGGTGCCAAGGGGTTAAGTTTGGGTTCCACGCCGTCTGGGGTGTGTCTCCTTCCGAAGAGAAATTTCTATCCTCGGGGGATATAGAGGGCATGTTTCCGAGATGTCTCCTTCTCCGGGGTGCCCATGTGGTCGTAGCATCTACAAGTCTTTCATAGACAGATCGGGGAATATTAATAAAATCTCTTGTACCTGATTCGTGATTCGACAGAGCTTCTTCCGAGTCACTGCAATGGATTGGAAGGTTTTCACTTTCAAAGAGGTCATCCATCCTGGTCAATGTTTATTGAATTCTCTCGAGGACAGATATTATGGCATTCCCACAGACGGCGCCATTTTGTTAACGGGTTTGGAATTATTCCCTCTTTAACGAATATTATGTTTGGGTTGGAACGCCCTGCCCGTGATTCAGAAACAATAACGGATGAAAATAATTGGAAATAACGAGAGATGCAAGAATATTCCTTCCTTTATTCATTGAACTTTTCCTCCTTTCTTTTATCTCGGTATGTTTATGTCTAACTTCGAGTTGTCCTTCTTCTATTGATTACCTCCCTTTATATAGACTTTGGTAGGGGCAAGTGTCACTGTGCAAGGGCTTTAGTAAAGACAGGTGTCGTTATATTGTTACAGGTGTAAAAATTAGGATAAGGTTTATCTTTTAGTTGACTAGATGCTGACTAGACCAATTTTTATGTCTTCCGATGGCTCCGAGGGTCTCAGAGGGGTGGTTGTTTTGGGACGTTACTCTTTTGAGGGGCTACGCTTTGTTGATAAATAATTAGGATGCTCGTCCGGGGGTATCAGACTTTGGCATAAGTGTATTCGGGAGTAGGGACTGTTGTATATGCCCTCCGAGAGGTTTTATTTCTCTTTCTTGATTTTGGGTCCGTTCTCCGATGGCCTGGTGTGATCTCCGTGGGCGTAATGTGATCTCTGATGGCGTAATGTGATCTCCGATGGCGTCATATGATCTCTGAGGGCTTGATTTACTCTGCTTGAAACGGTATTTTCTTGTCTAAGTCCTCGGAATATATTATCCAGGCGCTCTATTATTCATTTCTGATTTTCCTCCGAGAATAGGTCCTCGAGTGATGGTCCGAGGGCTGGTCATGTTGAGGAGTGTTCAGCAAGGAAGTTTTCTTGTAAGTTCGTGGGACTCGGGGTCCGTTGTGGTCCCTCTTGGTGCATTGGTGGATATCGGAGTCGCGCGGATCCACTGTTTGCTCTTTTTCCGATGCCGCGTTGATATCTGTTTTGTACTCACCATTTGACTTTCCAAGGGACGTTTATATTCCTCCTCGTGTGCTCCTTTGTGCCTTCTTAGGTCAGTGACCGTGGGGTAGGGCAGCATCCGATGGGTCCTCCTTATTAGGAGTGGGTACATCTCATCGGAGGTACTCGTGACAATAGTATTGTCCATTTATTAATTCCCATAATTAGGATTAACCTTCTTCTTTCCCTTTTATTTATTTTTATGGTTAACACGTGCCTTTTAATGTGGATGTGTATTAATTTCCCACTCACACCGACTGGCTTCTCATATAAGCTGTTTTTTTCTCCTTCTCTCTTCACTTATCTTCACTATCTATTTCTTCTTAAACTATCTCAAGAAGAAAAATCTCTCTTTTTCCTTGTTTTTTAATTCTCTATACCATGGCAGCTGAAACTCAAACCACATTTCCTTTGACCGTTGCTACCACCAGTGTCACTGATGCTTTGCTTGCGCCTCCACTGGAATCCATCTCCGCCCCGACCGCTCCGCTGGCTGCTATGGAGGATGCCACCGTCGTCACGGTGGCGGTGCTACCGGAGAGTAACCCCTCTGGAATTGAGACTTATCGCCGCAAGAGGAAGGGAAAAGCTCGCGCCGCTAAAGAAGGCGAACCAGCGCGGGTTTCCAAACTATCAAGAAAGCTTCCGCCGCCGCTGACGCTTCTGCTGCCCTAGTGAAGCCAAAGGGTAGTCGCCGTTACAAAGAGGTAGAGAATGTCATGAGCACAGTTACTGAGGAAAGAAGTTGATAACTTCTTTCGTGATTTCGGAGTATCATCTCTGAACATCATTCGGAAAATCCCTTCGAAGGATGATAGGGGAAATGCTCCTCCCGATGGCTATGTTACACTCTACTTAGTTCAGGTACGTGCGGGTTTTCGATCCTTTTACCCTCCTTTCTATTGTGAGGTGTTTAAAGCCTGTGACGTCTGCCCTAGTCAATAACGCCCAATAGCTTTACTATTCTTGCTTCCTTTGTATTTTGGTGCTTGTCGAGGGGAGTGGAGTGCAATGTGAGGAGATTTTTTTTCAATTTTTACCATTAGTGTGTCTTCCTCTGGCCCTCCCTCGTACTTTTTTGCCCATCGAGATCAAAAGATTGTCGTAGGCACGGTTCCTTCCAATAGTAGTTAGAAGGATAAATTTATTTTTATTAAACTTGTGGTGGGCAATTGGGACTTTCCGTATACATGGCATCATCCCGAGGCTCCTCTTTACCAGCTGGAGTCCTCTTTGTCCTTCGACTCAGCGCTCGATGCTTCATATTTGTTGAAGTCTGCCCATTTCCTTTCCTTGTACGATACCGCTGGGCTAGTTAACGCAGCTCCACTCGATGCTGCCCTTGTGGGTAGGCCAATTATTCACTTATCCGAGGATGCTCGTCCTTCTTTTGGTAAATTTAATCGAACACAATCTTTATCTTTCTTTTTTTTAATTTACTTATACTTCCCTTTTTGCTGTAGTGTCTCATCTAAAGGAGCATGAAAAGGATATGACGGTTACCTTCCGTCCTGTTGTTCCTCGGGCTAAAGGGAAGAAGTCTAAGAAGGTAGCTCCTCCGTCTCCCTATGATGATGCTTCTCAGGAATCGAACAGAAGCTCCGACGCTGAGGAATCCCAAGGGGTTGACTCTCCTAATTCTTCGGGGCCAGCCATCGATGAGGAGCATGTCCAGAAGGAAACTGTCGATGCTATTCCCACCCTTCCTTCAGCAGCCCAAGATCGTCTTGAGGCACATTTCACTATTGTCACCCCAGCACTATTGTCATCGTTCCTTACACCTCCATATGTTGCCGAATCGGAGAAGGTCAAAGATGACCTTGTTGCTACTTCTTTGCCTCCCGCAGGAGATTCCTCCTCCTTCCTTCAACCTCTTCAAAAATGTGATACCGTTCAGGAGTAACCAGAATCAGCCACGATTCCTTCTCCTTCAGGTACTTGACAAATACTTAACGATTCTTTCTTGTTTTTACCTCACATAGCTTATTTTTATATCATTCTGCAGATGAGAAGCAGAAAACAATTGTGATCGAGGATGATGATGAAGGTACCCATGCAGGTTAGTCTTTCTTCGCAACTTATATCTTCTTTGTGACCTTGTATTGTTCGATACTTCATCTCGGGATTTATTTCCGCCCCTTTTTTTTTGTAGGTATCATGCCATCGAATGAACGGAATCCATCCTCTGGCCATCACGATTTATCTATCGACGACCTCTTTTCCCTCGAGAATTTTGTTCCTGTACGTCCGGCTGCCGGTTCTTCTCTTCCTCCATCTTCTCACACCGTCAATCTGGAGATGCTGGATGATTTATTGCCATCGTTGGTGAGGAAACACGCACGGAATGCTCTATCAGAACTTCTAGCCGGAGCCCCTGCTAGTACTCGCCCTTATTTCGAGGGGATGCCCTTCTCCAGTCGGTATACTCCGCGGGCTCTCCTTTCTTCGTATATACTACGGGGGCTGAGGCGGAGTCCAGCGTGAGA
Source organism: Linaria vulgaris (assembly GCA_948329865.1). Classification (NCBI taxonomy): domain Eukaryota; kingdom Viridiplantae; phylum Streptophyta; class Magnoliopsida; order Lamiales; family Plantaginaceae; genus Linaria; species Linaria vulgaris. The sequence continues at coordinate 97,377,376 of OX415250.1, forward strand.
CCAAGCGACCAAGACCTGAGGATAGCCTTCAATATAGTTACTCAGTATCTGAATGCTACCTCTTCAGTCACTCGTCACGATGAGCACACCACTCGATATTTTTCCGAGTGGATGGTCGCAATGGTGAGTTTTTTTATAATCTTCCTCTGTTATCCTTTAGCATTGATTACCATGCGCTTACTTCATTTTTTTTTTTTTTTAGGTTCCGAAAATCATTCCTTCCATCTGGCGAGAGGTAGATGCTGCTCAAGCCTTCGGGCAGTTATCGATGGGAAAGTTGGTGGATCAGAATCAAGCTTTGAAGAAAGCTAAAGAGGAGGTGAAGAACCTGAAGGAAAGTTTTGCCAAGAGCCTCGGTAGGGAACAGATGCTAGAGGGCAAATTAGATGAGACGACCCTTGACCTTAATGCAAGTAGGGCTGAGTGCAAGAAATTGAAGGATTAGCTCTCCGTGCTATTGGGAGAGAAGCATTCGTGGGGGGAATTGGAGCGCACTTTGAAGCAAGAAGTTTCTACTCTTCAGAATAGATACAATCTGCTCAAAGAGGAACTGAAGAAACCTCCTCCCCCTCCTTCGGGGTATCTCTCTCCTGCGGTCGTGGAAGAGAAGATATCGGGGGCAGTCCTTCTTACTAAGGATGAAGTCCAGAGACATTGTGAGGAAAAATACCAAGAGAGGTATCAAGTCCATTTGCTGGGTAACTTCTTGCTCGGATATCTTGGTTGCATAAACCAGAGTCGTGAGGACAAGCTGTTTTCGCATCCTGAGAACTGGAGAAAGTTGAATCCTCAGGCATTGATAATGCGCCCTCCTTCGTCTCAGGAAGCTTATGATGCTTATCAGAAGTTGCTGGGTCGTGCACCTTCTCCTCCTCCTCCTGGTGGGCAGGCTCCATTTTCGACTCAACCCTCGGCTCGTCGCCCTTAGACTTTTACTTTGAATCTTTCTGTACTACTTTTTGTCATTCGTTTTATAACGTATTTGGACAAGGTTTCATTTTGCCGAATGAATGTATGTTTACTTGTTGACTTATGAATTATCGAGCATGTTCTTTGTCAATATTCTCTTTATTTGTTCTGCAAGCTTGTCTTTTCCTGCTCTGCCTTTTCTGCTGGGTTTCAGAGAATGTCTGCCATTATCATTGACATTCTCTCTCACGTGTCTTTATCACCATTTGCATGAATTCCAATAGGTCCAGGTGTTTTCTTTCTTTTAACACGTATCAAACGATTATCTTCAGGTGCTCCTATAAATAGTTTTCCAATCTTCATCCTTTTCAGCCAAAAGTTCTCATTTGTCTTCTTACTGAAGAATCTTGCTTTTATCACTTTACTGTTCTTAGTTTGCTTTGCATTTTATCATAGTAAGTGTAATTCCTTCACTACGTTCCACGCTTTGTTATAATGCCTCCTTTCATCTATGGGCCTCCTTTCATCTATGGGTCACCATCATCCTCTGAGAGATCTTCTCCCCGGCATGCTCGAGGTGAACTTTCGAATGGGAATGTGAGGGCCAGGCCTACAATGGGCATTTTGTCCCTGATTTTTCGAAGCTTTCCTGCTGTGTGTCGAGCACCTTTATCTCGATTTTACCCGAGTGTAGCGGATTCCCTGCCCCTCACATTCCTCCGTCGGGAGCCATACCTTCCTCCCGATAATTTTTCTATCTTTAACACTTCTGCCTTGGATGTTAATGCTATGATCGGGGGGGTAGAGTAGGTTCATGTCGAAGCGTTGAATCACAAGAGTCCATCTTTCAAATGTTGCATGAATACGCTTTGAATCTGGATGAATATAATATCATCGTTCCTCGTCCTTTTCATAGGGCCTTCGAGCCTCTCTTAGGTTACCTAACTCTATATTCTGAGAAAATTCGATGTGGATTGCGCATGCTCTTCCATCCTTTCATGCAATCGCTATTTCAATATTGGCAGATTTGCCCCAACCAACTGACTTCTAACTCACTTCGACATTTGGTAGGTTTCATTCTCTCTTGTAATCTCTTGAATGTGCCCCTAACTCCCTATCGGGTAGGTGCTGCTTTCATTCTACGCCCTTGTCCCAATGGTCTTCCCTATTTTAGTTTAGTTCATCGTGATCAGCGGAGAAGCTTCAATATACCCCGACGCCTGGCATTTGTGCTGGACTGGAAGAAGAGATATTTTTTTATTAAGTCGAGGGGTTCCTCTGGGGATGTGTGGGTGTACCTTTACGATGGGGTTTGGGATACGTGCTCCCTCGTCCTGAGATTGCGGTACGGGAGATGGCGTATCTAACTTCCACCGGCCTGTTCTTGGGTAGTTATGACGTGTGCTCTATTTTGGCGAACTCATCGGCTCTAGCTATGGCTGGTTTACAACACAAGGGTGGAACAACTAAATATTCCTCTGATGCCTTTGCACTCAAACCCTGCCTTTCAAAAGTCTAGTTACTTATTTCGGAAGTCTCATTGTCATGTTCTGATGATTAACCTTTTGGTTGTCTTTCTAGGATCTGAAATGGAGCGATTCGTCATTAGGCGTTATCCTGAGGAAATGCTCGGCCCCCTAGCTTTCTTCCCCGAGTATTCTGACAGTTCTAGTTCGTCCGTCGAGCATGATTCCACCGATCTTTATTTTGATTCCGATGACCTTTTGATGGCTTCGCAACCCGATTCCCTGTGGAACTCTGATATCCCTTCTATTGACGCACTTTTTGAGGACCCTGTTTTGCCCGATTTAGATGTGAATCTTGATGCTCCATCTCCTCTCGCCTTGACCCTGGCCGTCCGATCGCTTCCCGACCCTTCAGTCAATGTAATAGATGTTGATACTCCGATCGTTCCGTCTATAAGTCCTGGTGGTGTGGCTACAGAAGACTTCCGTACTGACTTTGCTGTACTAACTTCAGATGTTTCTTACTATCGGCATTTCTTAGGTGGCTTGTTGAATCAGGCTGACTGTGAAGCTCTTGGTTCTGTTCCTATGGATCTTCTTCGGGACAGATTATGCCGCAATTTATGTGAGGTATATTACGTTCATGTTTCTTTTCGTTATGAGTTTCTTATAGTTCCTTGATTTCCTTTTATCTTTTACAGGTGTTTTTAATTGCGGATACCCTTGGCTCCCAGCACGAATACTCCTCAGATAATGTTGGTTTCTTGTTCCGATACTTGGCTGACTTGGAGAAAGACTTGACAAATGCGCGCAATCGTATTGCCAGTTTACAGGTTCAGTATGATTCAGATCAAGGGATTTCGAAAGCTTTGTTGAAGGAAGCCAAGACACTGCCTTGGACATGAACCATCTGGTTACCTTGGAGCGTGAGCGCGCCAGAGAATTAGAGGATCGTATAAACAACATGTTGAGTCAAAGCCGTACTTTCGATGCCTTGACATCTTCATTGTTGGCCGAAAGACATTCGTTAGCTACAAAGCTGTCAAATTTAGAGAAATCTCATGAAGTGGCTGTGATATCGCCCGCGCCGAGGCCACATTGGCGGCTCCGAGTTTGGACCAAATAAGGGAAACTTTGCGCATGGAAATGCGTAAAATGGCTTTGATGGGCGTTCGAATTTGCCAGGAAGCAGTGAGGGCACTCCCTGGCTTTCCTTCTCACCTGATTCTTCCTGATCTTGAGATTAATGCTTCTACTAGGACTATTATTCCTTCACTAGTTCCGTCCATCACTATTATGGATCCAATAGATCTTTCAGAAGAGCAATGCCAACGACTTATTCGAGAGGGCAAGCGTCCCGCGAACGAATAATCTTTTCACGCTAGTTACTTTTCGTGTGGGTGCGTGATGTGTAAATAAATTAGAACTACGAGTGGTTTGATTCCCTTGCTATAGGATACATAGGCATCTCGAAACCTATTCGAGTCCAACCACGTGTTATATGTGTGTATGCAAGTTAGTCGGGTTAGATGGTTGTATCGGAATGAATTGCGTTTGTAACTATGTACGAATTCCATGTATATAAATAAAAGCCATCTTTATTCCACCACGACTTTATTTACATGTACACTGGTGTGGCTTCTATATTTACATTAGTTCCATATTTACAAGATATTAGGCATAATATTTTCTCAGATTCAATGCATTCCAAGTTCTGGTAAGTACGATATCTTCAAGAGTACTTAGCTGATAAGTTGCGGGTCCGATGATTTTGCTCACCTTGTATGGTCCTTCCCACTTGGGTTGCAACTTAGCAACATTATTTGATGCTCCTACTCGCTTAAAAACTAGATCTCCGACTTGGAATGTCCTAAACTTGACATTTTTGTTGCAGTGTCTGGCCATTCGAGCTTTGTACCCTTCCATTCGTATTGAGGCTCGATGCCTCCTTTCTTCCAACAAGTCCAGAGCTAAGGCTAGATTAGAGCTGTTACTAACCTCCTCATATTATCGGATTCTCCAAATTTCCGTTACGACTTCTGGTGGGATTACAGCTTCACAACCGTAGGCCATGTTGTACGATGTTTCTCCAGTTGCTAAACTAGGGGTCGTGCGATATGCCCACAACACACCTGGAATTTCTTCCACCCATCGTTCCTTGTGGTGGTCCAACCTAGCCTTAATGCTTTTCAGCAGGGTTCGATTAGTTCTTTCAACTTGCCCGTTACCTTGGGGATATCTGACGGAAGCAAAACGATGCTTAATTTCCCAGTGTTTGCACCAATCTTCTACCTGCTTATCTTCAAACTGGAGCCCGTTGTCGCTTACAAGGTATCGAGGAATTTCGAACGGGTATAGTATATTTCGCCATAGGAAATTGATAACAGCGCCAGCTGTGATTCTGGCCATCAGCTCTGCTTCCACCCACTTTGTGAAATAATCTACTGCTACTATCAGATATCGCTTTTGCATTGGATTAGGCATCAAGGACCCGACCAAATCTATCCCCCATTTGGCGAAGGGGCATGCTAGTAAACTTGGTTCCCATGGGGCCGCCGGTTGATGGATCTGTGAAATGTGGGCTTGGCATGTTGGGCATTTGCGCGCGTATTCCTGGCAATCTTGGACCATCGTGGGCCAATAGTACCCTTGTCTTACGATACGATTGGCCATGCTCGTACCTTGCGAGTGATTCCCACATATTCCTTCGTGTATTTCTTGTATCACCCCTAACGCCTCCTGCTCGTTTAGGCATCAAGTATGAGGATTAGAGTATCATCATCGAAACAACACTCCTCTATGCAAGAAGTAACACTCTGCTTTCCTTTCTATCCTCTTTCTCTCTTTGTCGTCATCGTAATATTGTGTGGGATCCTCTAAGTAAGCAATAATATCTGACATCCATCCTGCTGTCACTGGGGCCACGATGGTGTTGGTGTCCTCCTGGGGCTCTTGCTTTTCTGAGGCCATAGCTTGTAGCAAAGTAATTCGTCGTGTTCCCACCACAGATTGAGTTGCTATCTTGGATAACGCATCTGCTTCTTGGTTTTCCAGCCGAGGAATTTGCCTCAAATGGAATTCTTCAAATAGCTTTTGCCTATTTCGAATTGTTTGGGCATAGGCTTTCAATCGTTCTTCTTTCACTTCGAACTCTCCTATCACTTGTTGTACTATTAGTTGTGAATCATTGTGGATCACCATTCGACTGATGTTCCCTTACATGGCTAGCCTCATTCCAATCAACAGGGCTTCGTACTCTGCTTCGTTATTAGACAGGGGGTAATTAATCCTGACAGCAAAACATAGAGCTTCTTCTTCCTCATAATTCTTCAAGACTATTCTTGCTCCCCCGTGCGTTCCGACAGATGATCCGTCTACATACACATGCCATAGTGTGGGTAGCTTCTCATCTTGCATTTCTTTCATTTCCACTACAAAGTCAGCCAAAACCCGTGCTTTGATGGCTGGTCGTGGGGCGTATGACAAACTATACTCGCTTAATTCTATTGCCCACTTTACCATTCGTCCTGATGTTTCCGGATGATTGAGTATGGCTCTTAACGGATATTTGGTGAGTATCGTCACATGATACGTTAGGAAGTATGACCTTAGTTTTCTAGCCGCTGTTACGAGGGCTAGTATCAGCTTCTCTGTTTGCACATAATTCTTCTCCGCACTTTGTAAGGTCTTGCTAACATAATATACATGACGATGATCACCTCCTTTATCCTTCACCAGCACTGCACTTACGGCTTCTTCTACAGCCGATAAATATATGAATAACTTATCTCCAGGTTCAGGTTTGACTAGTAGCGGAGGACTCACCAGATAATTCTTCAGATTATTGAAGGCTTCTTCACAATCTGGAGTCCATCGGAAATCTTTCACATTCCTTAATATATTAAAGAATGGTAGACCCCTCTCTGCTGACCGTGATATGAATCGGCTGAGTGACGCCATTTTTCCTGTTAGCCTTTGCACTTCTTTTATTGTGCTAGGGGATTTCATTTCTACGATGGCTTTGGCTTTTTCCGGGTTGACCTCTATTCCTTTCGCTGTTACCATATATCCCAAAAATTTCCCTCATTTGATCCCGAAAGAGCACTTATTGGGATTTATTTTTATGCCAAACTTATCCATGATGGCTAGAGCTTGTCGTAAATCTTTCGGATGATATTCTCCTCTCTTGCTTTTTACGATCATATCATCCACGTAAACTTCCATCGTATCTCCAATGACATCTGAGAACATCAGATTCACTAACCTTTGATAGGTGGTGTCGGCATTCTTGAGTCCGAACGGCATTACCATGTAGCAAAATGTGCCAACATCAGTAATGAAGCTGGTTTTCTCCTGGTCTTCTTCCGCCATTGGAATCTGATTGTACCCATGGTCACCATCCATCGTGGATAACAGTGCGCATCCTGCCGTTGAATCTACCAACTGGTCGATGTTGGGCAAGGGGTAACAATCCTTTGGGCAGGTATCGTTCAAGTTAGTAAAATCCACGCACATTCGCCATCGTCCTCCTGACTTAGGCACTAACACGACGTTGGACAGCCATTCAGGGTATATAACAACAACAACAACAACCAAGCCTGTAATCCCAATTAAATTGGGGTAGGCTATATGAACCATGAATGAATCACGCGAGTCGTGAATATGAATCTTCTGCCTCCATAGGTTTCGGTTGACAAGCATGTCTTCATTTAGATCTTTTAGCTTCATGTCGTTCCGTATGACCTCCATCCACGTCTTTTTCGGTCTCCCACGAGCTCTAGCCGTCTGTCCTAAGTCGAGATCTTCAACTCGTCGTACCGGTGCATCTATGGGTCTGCGTTTAACATGCCCAAACCATCTTAAACGATTTTCTCGCATTTTCTCGTCAATGGCCGCCACACCCAATTTATGCTGAATATCTTCATTGCGCACTCTATCTCTCCTAGTGTTACCGCACATCCACCGAAGCATGCGCATCTCTGTAACGTTCATTTTCTATGCATGACTTTGCTTAATAGCCCAGCACTCGGAGCCATAAAGCAAAGCAGGTCTAATAGTCGTACGATAGAACTTTCCTTTAAGCTTTAAAGGAAAGTTACGATCGCACAGAATCCCTGTCGCACTCTTCCACTTCGTCCATCCAGCTTGGATGCGGTGGTTGACGTCTCCATCTAACTCTCCATCCATCTGCAATATGGAGCCTAAATACCGAAAATGCGCACTTCTCGGTATCTCTTGGCCATCCAACTGAACCGTGCCAACGTTGTTTCTTCGTTGTTTGCTAAACTTGCATATATTTCCGATTTGATAATTCTATTCCTTTCTGGGCCCATGTTTCTCTTCTTTTGCCTGACGGGTTTGAAGATGGGATTGACATTGAGGTGATGTTGGTATATCCTCGGGCTGATTCTTCCAGGTGGACCTCCTTCCCATGCGAAGAGGTGCATGTATTCTCTTAGGATGGAAACGACTTCCCCTTCTATCGTCGGATCCATTGTTGTTCCTATCTTCACCTTCTTATTTTCTTCTTCTAGTTCTACCAGTTTTAACTCCTCCACCAGTTGGAATCGTATTTCCTCCATTTTTTGCTTCTTTCCTGGGTGGCTAAGTTCTTCTTCCACACTTGTCGGTAGGGCATTCATACGACATTCCCTAGCCTTGATTTGGTTGCCTCAGATCTCTCCAATACCTGACATCGTGGGGAACTTCACTTTGAGGTGAAGGGTAGAGGGTATGGCCTCAAAGGCGTGAATAGATGGCCTTCCACATATAGCGTTATATGTTCGTGAGGATGCTTCTACGACCCAGAACTTCACATGCTCAGTATGCCTCATCGCTCCTTCACCCCAAGACATCGGAAGTATAACGGTACCCAAAGTTCGGTTGGTTTCTCCTGAGAAGCCTATCAAAGGTATTTTCGTGGGGTCGAGGTGTACCCTTTTTAGTCCCATAGCTCTGAAGGTTGGGGTAAACAACACATCCACCGAGCTTCCCGTATCCACAAGGATTCGTTGTATTTCAACGCCCATTATGGTTGCTGTAATTACCAACGGGTCTTCATGGGGATATACTATTCCCTAAAGATCTTCGGGTTCGAAGGATATCGTTGGTAACCTTACTCCTTGCACCGTGCAAACCAATAGCCCTTGTCCTACCTTTCTAGCTTCTTTGAGATATTTTTTCTTTTTTCCGGTAGGGGACACGGATATATCTCCTCCTTCAATCATGTTGACAGTTCTCCTCGATGGGGGGTTATCTTGATACGTATCTGGTGGGGGAGGTAATCGTTGATCAAATTCGTCCTGCTCGGCTTTCACCGGGGGGAGTTCGGCGGCAATCTCGTCTTCTTCACTCCTAGCTTTCTTTCGATCCATCGATCGATCCTCTCTGTTATTGCTCAAGTAATCTCTCAGATATCCCAAGTCCAGCAGCCTATGAATTTCGTTCCGTAGATTCTTGCAACCATCGGTTGTGTGACCATATGCCTTATGATATTTGCAGAACTTTCTTGTGTCCTTTTTCTTGTATGGTTGTCTTACTGGTATAGGCCAAGAGAAATCCTTATTTCCTCGCATTATGTTTAAAACTTCTGATTGGGTGATGGTCAAAGTTGGTAGCGGTACAGGCTGAAGATGTCTTTTCACTACTCCGAGATTGTCTCTTCGAGGCGGGGGACCTTTGGATTCCTCTTTTTATTTTGGCCTTGCATTGGCATCGGCGCTTTCTGCCTTCAGTTTGGACTTTTCCGCTTCTTCCATCAGGATGTAAGTTTCTGCTTTCTGCATTAGTTCATTCATGTCCTTCACTCGATTTCCTACCAGATATCGGAAGAAATTCCCCGATCGTAATCCATGGGCAAGAATGTCCACTATCATGGTCGGGTCTATGTTAGGAACATCCAATACTTCATCAGAAAAGCGTTTCATGAAATCTCTCAAGGATTCGTCTTTTTGTTGCTTTATGGTAAATAAATGGCATGCTGACTTTGGATAACGGCTATTACAGGCGAACTGTCGTACGAACAAGCTAGCCAATTGGGAGAAGTTGGATATGGTGCCCGGTGGTATCTGCGTAAACCACGATTGTGCTCTTCCTGCCAGTGTAGCTCGGAAGATTCGACACAATGCGAAATCTGGGGCTGACTGCAGATCCATCGTTGCGATATACTGATTGATATGATCCTGCGGATCTTTGCCATCCTTCTCTCTTACGTGGGCTGGAATTGTAGCCTGTGCGATATCCGGTATAAACGGAGATCCATGGTATAATGGTTCATCTTCTGGTGTGATGGCCCTTTCCATGCTGAGCATCTCTCGTCGGAGATGGTTCATCATTTCCCAAAGAGTCGGCTCATTGCTCGAATGAGGAAACATGTTGGGACGATAGGGAGGCATTCTATCCTCGAAACCGTTCCCAGGTGGATGTACTCCTCCTGGATATCCTTCTTAACGATACCCAAGTTGTGGTGGTGGTATTTGCTGCGGAGTCGGCATCGTTCTTGATCCTTGCTCTTCCACCCTATACCTTTCGCTGTAGGGTAGTATGGGTTGTGGTTTTGGGGGTCTTTCATTAGCTTGAGCTCTTCTTAAAGCTGCTTCCACTAGATCTTCAAACACTGCCCGCGGAATATTGATATAATCGGCGTTTGGTGGAGGAGGATTTTCGGGGGAACCATTTGTAGACTCTTGATGCATACTCTCACTGTGACTTACTAATCGGCGCTCGGATGGAGGTGACCTTTCCATCTTGATCTTGACTGTGCTAAGTGAAAATTTTACCGACGTAACTCAAAGGCAACAGTTCATGGCGTTCCCACAGACGGCGCCATTTGTTAACTCATCGGAGTAATTTTATATTTTTTTATTTGAGGAACGCCTTGCCCAGATAGTCGGTAATCGAGCTTATGCAGGAAGCAAAGGAAGATAATATTTTATCGATGCTCTTTTCTATGAATACTGGCTAAATCAAAAATATGTTCTATGTTTAGAGAGAGTATATAAAGTAAAAAAGTGTATTATTCTCCTTCCTTTTTTTTTCTTTTGCTTTACAAAGTGAAGGTATTTATAGCCCTTTTTCGATCGCATGCTACACATTGGGTGACAGATGGAGATTATTTTAGTGCTAACTCATCTGTTATACAGTTGTCTTCCAACTCATTTTATGTTGATGTGTTGCAACCTATATTGACATCTGGTTAGCTTGTTTGTTGTTGAGTTGTTCCTATGGCGACACCTGATCCATGCTGGGCTGGCACATCTTGTATGTCGACACCTGTCCTCTTGTTCTAGAAGCACTTCTTCTGGGGGGCTTCGGATGATTTGCCATCGGGATCGTGAATTTGTCAGGCCTGTTATTGCTATGCCATCGAACGACTAAATTTTATTTGTAGATGTACCATCGGGGTAAATACCCATCAGAGAGAGCACACTCTCCTTTTTGGGAGTGTCTCTATGCCATCGGGTCGGTGGGATATATACCCGGATATATCATTGAAGTGGGCACCCATCGGGGAGGGAACATTTTTATCGTGCCACTGTTCCTTAGGATTGTTCACTGGCTAAAGCATCGGCGATTATTAGGCATCGTAGAGTCATCCAAGACTGGTAATGCATTTAGCATCAGATGCTCTATGAGTGTGGTAATCCGTGCGTCATCAGAGATAAGGTTATCTTACACAGATAAGCAATTTATCTTCCGATGGTAAAAGTCTTATTGTCCCTCGATGACCATATATTTCGATGGCCATAAATTTCCTCCATGGGTTTACAATATGATTGTAATTTATTTTAGTTATATCATTATTAAAACCTCTTCATTAAAAAATAGTTATTACCGAGGTTAAAATATATAGATTCTTTATCCATATTTAAGTGATAATCTTAAAAACACCAATTAATCATATTAGGCTTAAAATAAAGATTAATCACGCGGGGACGCGTGCTAACGTTTCTAGTTAGTCCATATAAGAAGCAATTCTTCTCATGGTTTTACACAACCAAAAACACATTACATCAAAGCATACACAAAAAATATTTTTCTTGAGCCGTCAAAAAGCTTCTCCTCAGTCAGTCAGTGGTTTTGGACTTTTGGTGGTAGAGGAAAGTCACATATTGAGTTCTCTGGGCAATTCTTGTTCGTGCAAGCAAAATCTCTCATTGTCGTCTATTCGAATACAAACACTCATGTTTCCTCAAGTACCACAGAGAGAGTGAATTTGTTTAAAGGAAACTAAAAATGCATCGACTTTGTAACAACTTGAAAAAAAGAAATATTGCATATCATCAAAGTCATAACCTGCAAATGATGTTGCCCCCTCGGTTTTGTAACAACTATGTTAGAGATAGACATTACCCAGCACGTGACAGCTAAGTGGCGACATTACAAAGCGTAAAATAAAAAATGTGTAATGTTAAAATGCGATGGAATCAAAATAAAAGATAAGGAAATAATTAGAAATGCAAAAACGCCCAACTTTTACTATTGATAATAATGCTTTGGAACTATAGCACGTCTTCAATCCAGTTCAACTCACTTCTACTCACTTCATCACTTGACAATCAAATTAGATGAACCCTAGTCCCAATCCCTCGTGACACTGCTCCCCCCTCAAAACAAGCTTGACCTCAAGCTTGAAATTGTGGAGATCGACGCTGCGCATCCTCCAAGTCCTTCCAAGTGGCTTCCTCGTTGCTCAAGCTGATCCATTTCACCAACCAATGAGCTTGTGCCACATTTCTTTTCTTAATAAATCTGCGAACCAACAGTTTCTCTTGAATTAACACAAATCTGTTGTCCTCGGTTTCATGGGATGATGGGGATTGGGGGTTGATGGGTGTAATTTAGGATTGGCCCAATATAACGTTATTGGGCCGGCCCAAAAGCGCATCGAATAGGGAGAATTCGAGGCGCGCATCGAATCAGCGGTATAAGCTCTCCCAACTGGGCCAGCCCACCAGCGCATCGAATACGCCGGATTCGATGCGTGTATCGAACAACAGTGATTCGATACGAATTACTATATTGGATTGTGGGCTCCACGGGACGGGTTCTATAAATAGCCCGTCCCCTTGTGTTCAAAAGGGACTTTTCGTGAACTGAACCAGCTTAGTACAGTCAGCATCGAACCATCCTCATTCGATACGACCCATATCGAATCAAGCTCAATTCGACACGCACAGAAATATTGTATCTCTATTCGATACCTTGATACGCATCGAATTCGACATCTACAGCACGTATCGAATTCGATACCTTTCAGATTGCTTTTCAGTTGGTGACAATTGTACCGCATCGAATCGACTCTCATTCGACACGTCAGTATCGAATACTTGAAATTCGATGCGTTTCATTAACATTGTAATTTAATTATTCTGTCTAGAAAGCTTGTATTACGTGTTCCGGACCAAGCTAGTCCGTTAATAATATTGGATAGCATTGTTTGATCTCATTTTGTACAATTTATTGTGTTCTATTACCGTGACGAAATAAGACCAAAACATTGGCGCCGTCTGTGGGAACACAAACTATATTAGCATTATAGGCAGTATGACTAGAATAACTCGATCTAAGAGTAGAGCTCTGGAAGGTAATACGGGAGAAGAACAATCGGGTACACCCGAGCGGGTTATGCCAGATATAATTGGACCATCAGCATTACCACCGGCGGTACCAACTCCGGCTAGGAAAGAAAATCAAGGACCTCAAGCTGAGAAGGTACCCATTAATGAAGCCGAGGTGAGTGGAGCTTCAGCGACAAATGCTGCAATTCCAGATAAATTTAAAAGTGAATTATTTGCAATGATTAAAGCGGTCGTGGCTGAGGTGCTCCCTACAGCATTACCCACTATGATACCATCTCCTATTGAGTATTCTGAGAATTTGAGAGAGCAAGGTTCAGCTATCCGAAAGCAGAAAGGGAAGGAAAAGGAAGAGTCACAGCAAGACGACCGAAGAAGTAACCATACTTCGGAAAGGATGGGCAGCAAAGGGAAATCAATTCATGAAGAGCGAGGAAAGAAGCTGGTATCTGTAGAGATACAATCGAAAAGGCCTCATGAGAAGATACAAAAGGAAAGAAAGGCAGAATGTGCTGCTGAACGAAGTAGGAGAGAAGACGGAAGACGGTCGGAGAGCCGTAATTCCAGGAGAGATAGGAATGAGGAAGAGGATCATAGAGAGGAATCGCGGAGAAGAAAGCGTAGAGATGACCAAAGACAGCCAGAAGGTCTTGATTTGCACGGCAAGCATAACACAATAAGAAAGAACGTTGGAAGATTGGAAAAGGGGAAAGCAATAGCCGAGACTCAAACGGCAAGGGAGGACAATTCTTTGAATCGCAGTCCTTTTTGCCGGGAGATAGAGTCGGAAATTCTAGGACAAGGAGATAAAATCCCAGAATTAAAAACATACAACGGAAAATCTGATCCCCGAGATCACCTCTTTCAGTTAGACAGGAAGTTATCCCTTTATGGTTTCAGGGACAATATGCAGGCCAGGATATTTGCAACGACTTTATCAGAAGTGGCTGCTGATTGGTTTAATCGAATACCTCATGGGCAAATTGAGAGTTATGCCCAGTTGAGAAAGATGTTCGAGGATCAGTTTTCTAGTCAGTCTAGACTAGTTTTGGATCACTCCCACTTATACACGATGAAACAAGAAGCTAATGAAAGTTTGAGGGACTTCATGAAACGCTTCAATACAGAGCTACTAAGGATTGATAGTCCGACGGGAGAGATGGTTGCAAGTATAGTTTTTCGTGCAACTACAAACACTATGTTTGGTGGTGAGTTGCTCAAACAAAAACCCACCACCGTTGAAGCAATAAACAAGATAGCTCAAGATGTGGTTCATTTCGAGGAAATGATGGCAACCAAAGTTCCTAGCAATGTGGCTGTAAGGGATAAGGAGAGAGGTAGAGAAGATCAAAATCGCCACAACAGCAACAACAGGAACAAAAATTACAAAAGGGACAGTTCGCCTCGGAGGTACACCCCATTGAATGCTCACATTATGGCAGTGTTTGGGGCAGCAAAGAAAAAAGGATGGTTAAAGGATCCCAGACCGATGAGAGAATCCAAGGCTACGATGTACTCAAATCAATTCTGCCAGTACCACAATCAGAAGGGGCACAACACAGAGGAATGTATAAATTTAAAGGATGAGATTGAGCGGTTGATAAAGGATGGGAAATTGGTGGAATTTGTCAAGAAGGTGCAAGAACAAGAAAACAATTCCAACCGTAAGAGAACTCCATCTCCTAGGAAAGATAAGCAGAGGGCAATCGATGAACCGCAATTTTTTCAGTATCCCCAGATTGAGGATGGAAACACCAGGAGGGGCATCATCAATATGATAGCAGGAGGACCAGGAGGAGCAGATTCTACCAACGGCCGTAGAAAGATCACAAGGTATATTGAAGCAGATAATTATGTTCATATGGCCAATATGCTGAGAATCGAAGAAATGCCACACGAAGAGATCATTTTCTCCACTGCAGACTTACGGAAACTAAGTGCACAAGCTATGCAGATGTCAGATTTAAATTGCCCTTTGGTAATAACTATTGATATAGCTAATTTCGGAGTCACCAAAATGCTTGTGGATCATGGGAGTTCTGTAAATATACTGTTCAACTCTACGTTGCTCAAAATGGGATTGAACAACCAGGCACTACAACCGGTGAGAACGTCACTTCATGGTTTTGGAGGTCCAGCAATAGTGCCGCTAGGAATGATCAAGCTCCCAACTTCATTGGGGACAGCTCCAAAGAGAACGACGATTTTGGAAAACTATGTGATCGTTGACATGCACTTTGCATACAACGGAATCATAGGAAGGCCGGCTTTGAATGCATTTCGAGCGCTACCATCCACCTACCATCAGATGATAAAATTCCCCACCATTGCTGGCACAGGAGAAGTCATTGCAGATCACATTGAAGGTTGGAAGTGTTATGTAAATTCGCTCCGAACACGGCAGCAACCAGAAGAAAATGCAGCAATAGCCTTGGCTCCGGGGCATATGGAGCAAATTGAATAGATATTCTGTTGAAATTTACAAGTATTTTTAGCATTTTGAGTATTTTGAACACGTTTTTATTCGTTCTCTCTGCTATAATACGCATGAGGGACAAGAATGTATGAACTTAAAACAGGTACCTCAAATCCTGGATCTGAAGGACAGCACTGGAAGTCATGCAAATGAGCAGTGATCAAAGCTCAGTTCAATTTACATAATCTATTTTGAATTATTCAAGAAGATTATGTCGAATTAATTGATTTACGTAAATTCTGTATACTTTGCATAATGTAATCAGTGCAGGTCTAAAAAATCAGAAGAACGGAAACTCTGCCCCAAAGTGGCACGAGATACCGAAAATCCCCGAAGAAATCAGAAGAACGGAAACTCTGCCCCAAAGTGGCACGAGATACCGAAAATCCCCGAAGAAATCAGAAGAACGGAAACTCTGCCCCAAAGTGGCACGAGATACCGAAAATCCCCGAAGAAATCAGAAGAACGGAAACTCTGCCCCAAAGTGGCACGAGATACCGAAAATCCCCGAAGAAATCAGAAGAACGGAAACTCTGCCCCAAAGTGGCACGAGATACCGAAAATTCCCGAAGAAATCGGAAGAACGGAAACCTTGTCCCAAAGTGGCAAGTGATACCGAAAGAAGCCAGAGGCAACAAATGGACGGAAACTCTGCCCCAAAGTGGCAAGAGATACCGAAAATCCCTAAATCAATCAAGAAAACGGATACTCTGTCCCAAAGTGGCATGAGATACCGTTAGAAGTCAAAGACAACATACAGAACGGAGACTCTACCCCAAAGAGGCACGAGATACCAACTAAAGTTCAAGACGAAAAGGATAAGAACCTGCTCAAAATACCATGAGGTACCATAAACCCCTAAAACAAAATAAGGGAGGGACGTGCTATATTGCGACAAACTCAGGAAATCACGAATAACAAATTGAAACAAACATTTCGCCCCAAAATGACTAAGGTCATTGAAGTAGAGGGCAGATACTACGGAAAATATTGATAAACAATTTTCGATGAAAAATAATGAACCAGCAGGTTGTCAAAATAAAGTAAAGGACTGAGATAAGAAATTGAAAGAAAAGACAACAGTCAGTATCCCACAAATTAAGCAACGGATATTAAATTGTTTCAAGCACATTAGGGCGACGTAGCGCCCTACACAAATTAAGTAACAAATGAAAATTGTTTATAAAAACAGAAATAATAAACAGTCTGAATAACGACCAGTCTCAGTCTTCATCTTCTGATGAGGGATATGGTTCGGGCATTTCTAACGACGGTGATAACCCTCCGAAAACGAGATCCTCCCTATCCAGTAGAGGGGCAAACTCATCAGTTTCTGTAGCCTCAGAAGTTTGACGGGGTGGACGTTTCTTCAAGTCTGGCCCCAGGGACAAGTCTAACCATTCTGGATCAAATTTGCCACGAACATAGCCAGAAGTATAGAACTGATGTACCGTAAGAGCTTGAGCATTTCGAGCCACATGATCATCTCGACGAGCGCACAGCTTTTGAAACGTATTGCCCCGAAGGAACTTTTCAGCAATTTCCAATGATTGCTCGGAGGAAACCTTTTTAGAAGGATAAAAAGATATTAATAAGATTGAAAATAAGAGAATAGATGTCAAATTCTAGGAATAATATATATCTTACATCTTTCAGGCCTCTAAGGTAACCATTGATGTCAGCATTGTGAGCTTCCTCTTTGGCTGCAGCAACCTCCATCTTCAGCGCAGAAATTTGCTGATTAAGATCTTCTTCGACCTTTTTAGCTTGCTCTCGAGCTTCTTTGGCCGTTTGCAAAGTTTTTTCTTTGGCATCGAGGGCAGCTTCAAGTGCAGAGTTATCAGCATTACTGGCACTCTCCTTGAAATCCATTAAGGCTGAGGCCATAACATCCACGAAGCCGCCCGCCTGACAACACATGAATGATTAGATAAAAGTTCGCAGAGCAAAATCACAGAAAATGTAAGTCAGACAAGACATCATTACCGCTGTCAGCAGATGCAATGTATTACGCTCCAGCCTTTTTCTCTCTTCGTTGGAAATCGGAAGAGGGACGGACAAACCAGGCAATATTGCCTTCAGATGCTCGATGGTCTCGGCCTCCGATAGTTGGTACCCAGCGACCCGAGCTCGAGGACCCTGGCTAGGTCCAGCCGCGTAACTTGGACCGGATGCACCAACAGGAGGGTTAGAGGAACTTGGCCTGGCAGCTTGGCTAGTCGTAGCAGCAACCCCAGCAGTCTGCGATAAATTTTGCGGCACTCTTCGTCTTTTACGATGAACAAGATTGCCGACATCCTCGCCAGTCTCGGTTGCTCTGCTTTCCAACTCCTCGCCACCGCCTGGATTATCCTCAGGATTACTTCCGAGCAAGTCCTCAAAAGCGTCAACCGGCAAAGCACTAGCAGCAACAGCTGCAGTAGCAGTTGAGGGTTCAGACACCTTCTTTTTACCCTTACTCTTTCTCTTCCGCGGAGGAGGAATTGTACGCGCAGTCTCGGTCTGCGAACTTTCCATATCCGCATCGAGAACCCGGTTCATCCTTGCGTGTCGACTCATGAAGTATTTTTCTGCAACAAAGACAAATCGTTAGAATGCATAATAAACGTAAAACAAGGATATCAAAAAGGTCAGATATGTACCAAGGGTCATTTTTCCCTTGTACTTCACTGGTGACAACCCAGCCAAAGAAAGAACTCGATTTTCAACGAGTTTCTTAACATCAAATTGATGTTCTCTAACTAGGGTGGGAATGAACTCGCAATTCCACAGGGTTATGGAAACCCCACTGGGAATTGCTACCCTTGTACCGGTGAACCACTCCCGGCGGAATCCCAAAAACTCATTTTCATAACTCTCCTTAATGAAGAAGTATCGTCTCTTCCAGTCCTTTCCGTACCCGGTTGCTCCACCGTTTAAAAACTTTCGATTCGTTTGAGCTTTTATATGGTAGAAGCCTTCTTCGCGTCTTGCAATCTCGAATAGCGCGTAGAATTCATTGGGACTGTGTCGTTCGCCCAGAGCCTTCATCACTATGATGAAACCAATCATGCTCCCGTAAGAGTTTGGCGTGAGTTGAGCAGGAACGACATTTATCTTCCGCAGAAGCCATTTCAGTTCATAAGGAATTGGAAAGCGCAATCCGTTTAAAAGTTGGCCGACAAACACAGTGATGTGACCAGGTGGTGGATTATGCATCCGGTCATGTGGGCCAGGAATGACAATTTTATACTTGTCAGGAATATTAAATTTTTCGCGCAATCCCCTACGATTATGCTGGAGACGAGACACGTATTGGTCATAGGTCATTCCTGGGACCTCGATATGATCGTCAAATTCCTTATTAATGTAATCTACATCTTCCTCACCCTCGCTCGCAGCACGGTTATCTCTATAGGGCGAAGGTTCATTACTATTAACCTCAGTTGTCGGGTTCAATTCTGGAGCAGGATTATTATCCGCCGGAGAATCGATAGATATATCGTCACAAACATCTGTATCGCCTGCGGTCGGAACTGCTAGTGCTTTTGAGGGATTCTCTTTGTTAATCGAACTGGAGCTAGAACCTGAACTCGAATCACTCCCGGATTGGGTCTCAATGCTCACCATCTTTGATAAAGAGTTAACTGAAATATGTTTGAAACACGACACTGACTAAGGACGAATATGTCACTACACACTCTCGTATATCACTCATATATATACGGTACCGAACGTGTTAAAAACTAAATGATAAGATACAATAAAAACAAAATATTTTTACCTCAAATATATTCTCGATAAAGGAAAGTCTTGCTTAGTTGCTTGTATCCTACACAAAGTAAAAACGGCAAATCAGAATAACGCGACGATAAGCTCATAGTGAGCAGGAGCGAACTTTTTAACGCATCGAATTTTTACAATTCGATACTGAGCGTATCGAATCACTTATGATTCGATGCGGAACGCATCGAATGACGCAGATTCGATGCGTCTTACCTGAAGAGCGGCGTCTGACAGCAGAATAATGATTCCGCCGAGGCAGCACCCCCTTATATAGGGGACGACAGGCCCACCAGGCCCAGCTATATTGACGCATCGAATAACCGCATCGAATAACTGAAATTCGATGCGCGCTATTTGACGCATCGAATAGTAAAATATTCGATGCGTCTAAAATCATCTTATTATCTTTTATTACAAGAACGTTGAGCTGATCCGATTTTACTATGATTAGAAATATCTCAAATCGGTACACTTATATTTTAGAAAGTTTGGAAGACGATCCCTAAATTGATATCGTCTCCCAAACTGGGGGGACTATATGATGGGTGTAATTTAGGATTGGCCCAATATAACGTTATTGGGCCGGCCCAAAAGCGCATCGAATAGGGAGAATTCGAGGCGCGCATCGAATCAGCGGTATAAGCTCTCCCAACTGGGCCAGCCCACCAGCGCATCGAATACGCCGGATTCGATGCGTGTATCGAACAACAGTGATTCGATACGAATTACTATATTGGATTGTGGGCTCCACGGGACGGGTTCTATAAATAGCCCGTCCCCTTGTGTTCAAAAGGGACTTTTCGTGAACTGAACCAGCTTAGTACAGTCAGCATCGAACCATCCTCATTCGATACGACCCATATCGAATCAAGCTCAATTCGACACGCACAGAAATATTGTATCTCTATTCGATACCTTGATACGCATCGAATTCGACATCTACAGCACGTATCGAATTCGATACCTTTCAGATTGCTTTTCAGTTGGTGACAATTGTACCGCATCGAATCGACTCTCATTCGACACGTCAGTATCGAATACTTGAAATTCGATGCGTTTCATTAACATTGTAATTTAATTATTCTGTCTAGAAAGCTTGTATTACGTGTTCCGGACCAAGCTAGTCCGTTAATAATATTGGATAGCATTGTTTGATCTCATTTTGTACAATTTATTGTGTTCTATTACCGTGACGAAATAAGACCAAAACAGGGGTGGTGGACTCCATGATGTCGATCCGTTTCTTCAAGACAGAAACGTGAGACACAGGATGAATTTGAGCATTGGCGGGAAGAGTTAAATGATAAGAGACCTTACCCACCTTCTCTGCAACTTTAAAAGGTCCGGCGAACTTAGGACTAAGTTTCCACCACTCAGGGTAGTGTGTGGTGGTTGGTGTTGTACCACCACTCTGCCATGTTGCAACGCAGGTACCCCTCAAAGTACTGATTGACTCGCTCAGTTTGGCCATGAGTTGGGGGTGGTATGATGTGTAAAAGCAGACCGAATCGGTCGGTTTGTCCGGATCGACCGCGAATCGGTGGCTTCTCCAAGCGGCGCCACTCGTTTTGACCGAGAATGATGAGGGGAAGCGGGAACTGGGAATAAACGGCAAAAACTGCTCGGCCAGCCGCTCACAAGCGCCGGTTCGGAACTGATGAGTTTTTTTAACTTATATTCTGTACAGTTACTGTTGCGTTTGAAAATTAAAAAGTTTTTTTTCTTCATATATTTACGTTTTAGGGACTTGAAATTTAACAGGTTTGTTATTTTCATTTTTTAATAACCCTAAAATACTTAATATAAATGTAATTAAAAAATAAAAAACTCAATTACCCTCGAATTTCAGCCGCTTAAGAACGAACTCGCCGCTGCACTTTGTCGTTCTCATTCTTGCCAATTTCAGCCGCCAACACTAAGTCACTAAGTAACAGGCTATTACTTATGTGTTTACTGCAGCGATTGTCAACTAACTACTGATTATCTTTTGAGTACGGATTTAAAAGAAGTCATACGGTTTTTTTTTAACGTGATCAATATAGTAGGGGCAAATTATTTTTTCTGCCCGGTAACTTTGCCCAAATTCAGCTTTTGCCCTTTTTTTTTTTGGGCTTCAAAAATGTCCTGTAACTTTATTTTTTTAATTTTTTTCTGCCCGGCGGGCTGTAAACTGGGCTGGGTCTTAGCCCTGTCTACGTGGCATCCCACATGGCCTTATGACTATGGCCACGTGGATCCACGTTGGAATTTTTTTTTTAAATAAACAAAAAATTAGACTAAAAAGAAAAAAAATAGAAAAGAAGAAATAATTATAAAAATGAATTATGTAAAGAATTATAATTTTATAAATTGTAAAAAATATAAAATTGAATTGAAAAAAAAATAAATAATATAATTTAATTCCTTTCTATATTTTTCATAATTTACAAAATTATAAAAACAAAAAACTAAAAAATATTTATAAAAAAAAAACAATTCATCAAACCCAACCCCCCCCCCCCCCCCTCTCCCCAGCCCCTCCCTGCCACCCATCACCCCCGCCCCCCAGCCCCTCCCTACCACCCCACCACCATCACACCCCCCACCCCGCCACCACCAAAGACCACCACAACAACCACCACCAAAACCCACCACAACCACCACCACCAAAACCCACCACCATCAAAACCCACCACCACCACCACCAAAACCCACCACCATCAAAACCCACCACCACAACCACCATCCATCCCCCCCCCCCCCCACCACCACTCCTTTCCCGTGACCACCCCCCCTCCCCCGCCACCCACCACCACCAGCCCCAATTCCCGCCGCCACCCACCATCACCACAACCCCAATTTCCCTCCCCCACCCCCACTCCACCCCCTTTCCCGCCCCCACCCAATTTCCCGACGATGCTGGGTGGTGTGGTTTGGGGAAGGGGTGGGGGAGGGAAATTGGGGTTGTGGTGATGGTGGGTGGCGGCGGGAATTGGGGCTGGTGGTGGTGGGTGGCGGGGGAGGGGGGGTCATGAGGGGGGGGGGGGGATTTGATGAATTGTATTTTTTTAAAAAAAATATTTTATTTTTTTGTTTTTATAATTTTGTAAATTATGAAAAATATAGAAAGGAATTAAATTATATTCTTTATTTTTTTTCAATTCAATTTTATATTTTTTA
Organism: Linaria vulgaris; assembly: GCA_948329865.1. Taxonomy (NCBI): domain Eukaryota; kingdom Viridiplantae; phylum Streptophyta; class Magnoliopsida; order Lamiales; family Plantaginaceae; genus Linaria; species Linaria vulgaris. The sequence continues at coordinate 97,399,728 of OX415250.1, forward strand.
CAATTTATAAAATTATAATTCCTTACATAATTTTTTTTATAATTATTTCTTCTTTTTCTATTTTTTTTCTTTTTAGTCTACTTTTATGTTTTTTTAAAAAAAAATTAAAAATTTATGACGTGGTGCCACGTGGCGGTCGTCCGTACGCCACGTGGTCAGCCACGTCGACTGGGCTGAGTCGCAGCCCAGATTAAAGTCCGCCGGGCAGAAAAAAATTTAAAAAATAAAGTTACAGGGCATTTTTGAAGCCCGAAAAAAAAAAGGGCAAAAGGCAAATTTAGGGAAAGTTACCGGGCAGAAAAAATAATTTGCCCATATAGTATTGTAGTCAATTAATGCTTACTGTTTATTCAATTTTTTATGGTGCATTATAATTACCTATATTTTTGTAGTATTTTATATATATATATATATATATATATATGCGGTCAAAAAGTCTAGACCGGTTGAACCAGTGATCGAACCGTTTAACCAGATGAACTACCGCTTGAACGTTTAGGTCGCTTTTGAAAACCTTGGTGGTATGCAGTGCTGAGACTCTATTGCACCCCAGAGTATTCCACAACTCTCTCCAAAAGGCACTCACAATAATTTTGTCCCTGTCTGAGCTGATACTCTGGGGTAAGCCATGGAGTTTGTATATGGAATCTAAGAAGAAATTAGCAACGGTAGAAGCTTTATAGGGGTGTGCAATAGGTATGAAATGAGTCACCTTAGTGAACCTATCCACAATAACCCAAATAGTATCCTTCCCCTCATATTTAGGAAGTTGTTCAATAAAATCTATACTAATGTGATGGCAAGCACCTCTAGGTAGCTATAGAGGAAAACGTAGGTGATGAGTCTTAGAATCCTCATGTTTGCAGAGTTGGCAAACATCACATTGAGCCACAAAATCCTGCTCACTTTGTTTAAGTCCATGCCCTAAGAATAAAGTCGGAACTCTCTAGTATGTAGCAAGGGTACCAGAATGACCCCCACACTACTAGCATGCATCAGAGTAAGAACCTGTTTCCTCAAGTCATTGCCATTCCCAACATACAGTCTTCCCTACCTTAGCACCTCATCATTGTATGAGTATAGAGAAACATTATAGGGTAGCACAACCAAGTCAGTAATTTGTTCTTGAGCCACTGAATCCCACCTCATAACTATGTTGCAACTCCCCCATCCACTGAGGTAGTAATCAGCTAATATTAGCACACCCACTTTCCGCCTCTACTAGCCTAGAGAGTGCATCTGCAACCCCATTTTCTTTACCCTTCTTATACTTAATTTCGTAGTCATAGCCCAATAGTTTAGTCATATATTTTTGTTGCAAAGGGGTAGAGATCTTCTTACTCAGCAAATACTTCAAACTTTGTTGATCGTTTTGATTGTAAACAGTCCCTGGATTAAGTAAGGCCTCCATTTTTTCACAGCCATAATTATGGCTAAAAACTCTTTCATATACTGACAAACCAAGTTCTTAGGTCCCACATTGCAAGGTTCATCAAAGTTGATACAAATTTTGTTCCTACTCTTAACCTTCATCTCTTCAAGAGTCGGTCTCTTAAGGAGAGGGTATTTCTCAAATGTGGGGTTAACTCTTGAAGGGTCTGGTGCTACAGTGTTGAAGGACTAGTCTTGAACCTTGTGTTGTTGGATTTCGGAGTAAACCTCTGATGTTTAGGAGTCGCATCAATGACCTCTTGCTTCTTACCCATGTAAATGGCTTGATTCAAGGTTGTAGGTACCAACAATTCAACCATCTCTATAATCTCATCCTTCAAACTACTAATAAAACTTTTAACAAAATAATCCTCATCTAGGAACTTGTTCCTATTACTCATATAGGCTTTAAGTTCTTCAAATATTTGCACATAATCCAATGGCACTCATTTGTCTTAACTTATTAAATTTCCCACTAAGGTTCTCATCCCTAGCATGTGTGAACCTCTCAGCCACCATCCACAAATCGAGGCTAGCTCGTGGCTTCACGCCCCTCTACATTATCCAAATATCGGTGGTCTGCAACCCCTTCCATGTGAATCCCAGCAGTGACTATTTTCTCATAGCCAGATAGGTAATTAAGGAGAAAATAACGTTGGCACTTTCTGGCCCACCCTCTTGGGTCATCACCTTGACTTTAGGGGAATCATACTTCAATCATTAGTTGAATTGATTGTCATTGTGAGGTCTGTGGTTAGGTAAGATACTAGATCCCAATGGTCCCCATCCTCCAAGTACTATATGCGGTGTATTAGGCAGATGAAATATGTCTGCAGGTGTGTGGGTCAGCCTCCTTGTCTTGCAAGGTTTGTAAAATCTTAACTACCATTTCCTGCATATCAATCATTTGTGTTTTAAGCCTAGATATGCCTTCTTTCAGCTCTTGTTGTCCGATTTTTATTCCTTCGATTCTCTGCTTGTTGTTTGGTTTTGACATGTTGAATTGATCAAAGTGCGAACATGAACTTTGTTCGGAGGCCAAATGTTATGAACGGCGCAGGGTTGTTGGTATTTTTTGCATGAAAACTTAGAGAGAGGGGGGAGGGAGGGAGAGAGAAAGAGAGTAAGATAAAAAAGGAATATTGCAGATCAAATTTCATAATCAACCCCTGAGTTTTGTAACAACTATGTCAGAGATAGATTGTGCCCATCATGTGACAACTAAGTGGCGACATTACAAAGCGTAAAATAGAAAATACAGAATATAAAAATGCGATGGAATTAAAATATAAGAAAAAGAAATAATTAGAAATGCAAAAACACCCAACTCTTCCTTTTGATAAAAAAAGCGCTTTTGAACTATATCATGTCTTCAGTCCAACTCAGCTCACTTCTCCACACTTCACCACTTGACACTCAAATTAGATGAACCCTTATTCCAATCCATTGTGCCTCACCCAATATATCACAACCAAGAGCGATGTTGCTTGCACGAACAATAATTTCTCCAGCGAATTCGATTTATTACTTTCCTCTATCACTAAATATTTTTGACAGCTCAAGAAATATTTTATGAATATTTTTTGTTATGTTTTTGATTGTGTGAAACTCTGAGGATAGCCACTCTTTATATAGGTTATACAAATGAGGAAAGAAGAAGACTAGTCAAATAAAACTTAATGATTTGCACAATAAACATTATAATTATTTTAAATAGACTGTAAAATCTTATAAATAATGGAGATGATATATATATATAATAAAATTCCTCCATACATAGCTATTTTGTATTATTGATTAGTTTGTCCTTTGAAATCAACCATTCAATCTGTTTTTCTTTTTCAACCTCCATCTTTGGAAACTTAATCATGATTTTCTTCTTTCCTAATTGATATGGAAAGATTATATTTCTTTGATAGAAGTAGGTAAAGTCTAAATAAATAATTTTTTATTTACGACAGAGCAGACCAATTAAAACAAATCTGTTAAATAATTAAAATGAGAAAAAAAAACAAGAAGAAAATAGAAAACAATCCATTGGCCATTTTGTTTAGAGCCAATTTAAAATACTCTTAAAGACATAATCTGAAAGACAAAAAGTACAGTGCAATTACCCGTAAATGCAACATGTTACAACAAAAAGATTTTCATAGAACAAATACGTTATAGTAAATCTTGTTAGTAAAAATTTATAATGTCATTAAAGCTCTTGTCTATTCTTTTTGTTTGGAAAAAAAAAAGTAATTCTACGTGGATAAAACAAGAACTGATAAATAAATATGAAGTTCTAATTGCAGAGACCATAATTTTGTAATTTTACGAATTAAATGATATCATTTTTTTTTACTGGTGCCTTTTTCTTTTTTTCTTTTTTCGTTTTATACTGAAAATGATTTTAACTAGATGTATTAAATTTGCTCAAAAGGAATAAAACATAAATTCATTGAAAAAGAAAACCAACGTTCATATTAATCGAAAAAGGAAAAAAGAACTATCAATAATAATTTGATGAAAACTATCATGAATTGAGAATTTAATTTCTCGTTTTTCTTTTTGGTGTTAATGCATAAAAAGAGAATCTCAATTATGTATGAGAATGTTTTCTTTATTCAGGTGGTTGTGCAATAAGGGAATTAAGAGAATTGAAGGATTTATTAAGAAATGCAGATAGATTCTTTTGTTGATTTAGAAAGGATAAAGTAGTTAATAATACAAAATTGCTTAGTAAGGAGGAATTTTGCTCTGCATATATGATATATCATTTCCCTAAAAGAATTCCATGAGATAACTAAATACTATTTTCGTGTTCTATAAAAGAAAGCATATTTTTTTATACATATCGAAACTAGAAGTAAGGAATACTGATTTTCAATACTTCCAATTTTAATTAACCATTATTGAGCATCAGTCTTCCATCCATGATCTCGCGGAGAAAATATATTACTCTGAATGGACTTCTTCTCAACCGCTCACTGCAACTCACCTTTCTCATCATTGATACAACTTTCTCGGTGTATGTTTAACACTAACTACACATTTGGTTTACATATTAAAGTCTAATTAAAGTCATAATCTAGCCCAAACTCATATTTAGATTAACATTATAATAACCACGAAAATCCATGATTAAAAACATAATGTTGTGATTAGGCCTTAGTATGAATTGGTGCATCCTAGGCTCCTAGCCCAAATTTCATAATCTTGGCCAATGTTATTTTTTTTCTTTCCAACTTTATCCTTACAAATTACAATCAATTTCAAATTTGCGTCATTTACATAATTCAAAAAGGGGATCTTATAAGATTTCCTTTAAAATGATTTGTCCAGATTTCTTATATCTTTTTATAAAAATATCTGGTGATGCAATATCGTCCGAGGCCCGTAGAGTCGGGAGAATTCGGAGATAATTATCACTGGTTATTGTTTGGAACGTCAATCCCAAGTTTGAGAAAAGGAAAGCAATATTATTTTATTAAAGGTTTTGAGTGAATTACAAGGGGAGGGGGTCGTGTAGAGAGTGCTTTTTGTTATTTTTCTAAGTACAATGATGTGTTTGCGTAGTGAATTTTGCAAAAGTGCCCTTTTTTATTTGATGCTGAATGATGGGCTATTTTATAGTGCTGATTTTGAGGTATTTATCCAATAGGAGTCAGTCTTCAGTCTTAATTTCGGGTGGTGGCGATGGCCAATGATGTAGAGGTCTTTTGCGTCAATGGGTCGGGGTCGTTGGATACGGGTTGCCCAATAGCTTGAGTTTGACTGAACTCTTCTGACCGGGTAGTGATGATGCCTGCTCCAATCGCCTTGTAGGATTTTCTGAACCAATGAGGGTGAGTCGGCCCTGCACCAATCGTTGGTCTGAACCGGTAAGATTCGTCGCTTTCTGCTCCAATAGCAGTCTTGGACCAATGAGGCGTGGTCTATCGTCATAATGAATGGTGGTTATGAGCTGCCTTAATCATGGGTGGTTTACACTTCCTTTGAATCAGGTCGTACCATCGTGGTGTTTGTTTTCGCCTGGAGAGTAACAAGACTCTCCGAGTTGTATTTATCCCCGTGTGTTCCGAGGGGGTTCTTCGAGTTGTGCTTCGTCTAAGTAGTTGTGAGGTCTTCTGAGTCACGTATATCTTTGATCTGCTATATTGAGATAGAGGATGAGAAGTCTTCTTCCTTCGACCCTTCCTTGTATTCACTCGTTCTCTTATTGTTTTGTATTGTCTTCCTTTCTCAAAGATATTTTGGCTAAGTGTTGGATGCTACCACCCGGGGGTCTCTTATCGCAGGTCCCGTGTGATCCGGGTGGAGTTAGCCAGTTGATGGGTCGTTGTTTTAACCCTGGGGGGAGGGGGCGCTCTCGTGACTTTCCTTGTGGGTACCCCGGATCGTGACTCTATATTGTTAGATAAAATATACATGAGTGTTTTGATCCGAGTCGTGTACCCTTATTAGGATGTTAGTTGGTCGTGATCTGGGGGTACTTCTTCCTAGTATCAGACCGTGCACACCCTTATAGGGGCGTTTGCTGGTCATGACCCGAGGGTAACTTTTTCCTAGCCCTTGGTCGTTTTTGTGGGGTACCATTTTCTGCCTCTTTACGAGATCGTGATGGATTATGCATCATCAATTTCATCTTTAATTTTAAGTCACTTGCATCTTACGAACTAAAGAATCAAAGGCAAACAAATTATCCCTACCATGTTTATAGGTTAATTGTTTTTCCTTTCTTGTTTATGAATATATTAGTTTCTTTTTCTAATATACTTTGATATTCATCACAAAATCAATTTTTACGTGAAAGATTTCTTGTGGAATTTTTTGGCGCTAAAAATGAAATTTTCTATGCAAAATTTTGGCGCTAAAACATTGTAAATTAGCACCAAAAAATTTAGAATAAATTATTGAAATGCAGGTATATAGATGTTTTTATAACAAAAGTTATTCAAATTGGTGTTTGATATGGATAAACAAAGTAAGGTTATTTTAGAAATTATAATGCAATCTATCTCTTAAACCACAATCCAAATGCAAAATTTAGTATTTAAAAAATTGACAATAACGTGTGATAATTTAATATCCAAACGCGAATTTTGAAATTGAGAGACATTCAAATCACAGTAATATCATTACTGATAGTGGACTTATTGAAAAAGGTTAACCAAATGAGCCCAAGCATGTAACTAGGTCACATGACTATCCAATTGCATTTAGCTAAACTTACTAATGGAAATTGAAACACATTCTTACGGCACGTTTGGATGCCCTTGGCCTTCAAAATATTCATTATATAATAGGCATATTAGTATGTCCATCAGCCCACATTAAATAATATGAGCTAAGAAGGTGAGATAAATTAAAGGCCAAACATATATACATGGCCCACCTAATACCGGGCTTCCAATACTAATTAGTGGAAAAATTTAGCAAACCAAACACAATATTAGTCCATCATATTTAGTTAATAAAGCCTCTTAAGAGCATCCAAACGTGCCGATAGTGAAACTAACGGTCGTTAGAAACTGTATAAATGAATTTGGTCTTGTTCAAATAAGCAGGCAGCCATTATGTGAAGCATGACGTATGCCTTTATTTAAGCATTTACTCATTTCCAAATTATTTGCCACCATACTTATTTTATTAAAAAAACAATATGTCCACATCTTTATTTTAGTTTTCAAATTATTTGTCACCATACTTATTTAAAAAAAATAATATGTCCACATCTTTATTTTAGTTTTGGCAGAGGCCAACAATAGCCGTATAATGAATAATCAAAGATTATGATAAATTCCCGACACCAACCCATAACAACCGGGAAAAGACTCATTACTGCCTCTCTGTTCTCTTTTATTTGAACTTTTGATAAGAAAAAGCTTTGACACTAGAAATCCATTCAAATATGCCACCTTTTTTAATTAACATTCCAGCAGAAAAAAATGCAATTTGCTTGTGAGAGTCAGATGCACGATATTCTTATTTCTTAGATGTATGGCTGCTTTTCATCTTTTTTTCTAGTCATAGAGAAAACAGTAAGGCTGCTCTGACTTAACCAAATTATGTTAAAGTAAACATCACATGCAAACAAGCCAAACATTAACATCACACGCATTCATCCAAGTAGGCTACAAAAGTTCACACAAGCAACATTAAAGTGGCTTTTTATTCAAACACAATTTGGCCGAACATAAGTTGCACAAGGACAGTCCACAACACGAGATCCCTGCAAAACTAGGACTTGGCAAAACAAAAAACAACCCTCCCCATACGAGAGACTGTCATGGCAGAAAAAAACAACTCTCTACCACGGCCAAAGCCCACAGAAGCAAGGCGACAAAAGTGAAGCTGCCAAAAGCAACAATAACGAAAACCCAACAGACACAAACGAAAACAAAAGAACCAGACTCGGTGAAACTATAAAGACTCCACAACCAAACTAAAAAGATCCAAGGACTTTTAAAAAAACGTAACAAGCTTCAACGCTGCTGCCAGCGTTTAAAAGCTAAAAACACTACGATAGGACCACCTGAGAGAGTCTATCTAAAGACCAGCACCCTGCAGACTTGAGAGTTCTCAGCTAACCGTGAATGGGTGCAACAGCTATCTTACTAGAAGAAAGCTGCAAAAAAAGGTTATCCATTCACGGCTGGCTGGAAAAAAAAGTAGACTGCAGGACTGAAACAGTGAAGACCCAAGGCAATGCACCCAAAAACTAGGATAGCTAACGGTTACGTACACGAGCTTTACTGATGTAGCGGATTTTTCTTCGAACATATTTGCAGCTTAAGAAAGTATATCGCACCTCCAAAGTTGCTCGGTAAGTTGACCAACGGTGCCAGAACTGATTTTAGGACAGTGCTGAATGTTCAACCCCACCAAAGTCCTCCCCAAGCGTTTGATGAAAGGAAAACTTTTGTCAGACACTGAAGTGCAGCCAGCAAAGGAAATTATCTGCAGACTGAGCTGCACAGCACCTGCTAAGACAGCAACTCCGGAGTCTGTTACTCCACTATTTGAGACATCCAGTTCACTTAGCACCACCGAGCAATTCCTAGCAATCGACATCAAGCTTGCATCAGTTATGCATCTGCAACCATCGAGATTCAGAAGTTCCAGAGTTTCCCCATGAAGTTTGGCAATAGCATTAACCACATTGTCAGTTAGGTTAACACATCCAGTTAGATTAACCTTCTCCAGACCATCCTCCGACCTCCGAACAAGGGGCAAAAGACCAGCATCAGTTATTCCCTGAAGACCAGTAAGATCCAAATGAGTCAGTTTTGGACACAGTTTCATCAATATGCCTAAGCCAGCATCTCCAAACCCAGGGCAGTTGCGGATGGTCACTGATCGAAGTGAATGGCAAAGAGCCTTCAATGGAAATTCAACAGCCAAGTCCCGCATGCCCAAGCAGTTTGTAAGAGCAAAAGCCTTTAGTTTCTCCCCGCAGTTAGCAAGCACACCGAACATTCCACACTGTGTGATCCTGTGGCACTCCTCTAACTGAAGGCTTTCTAGTGACTTTGAAGCTTTAACAAATGAAACCAATCCGTTATCGGATACAAATGGACATTTTTTGAGCCCAAAGAGCTTCATATCTGGGCAACCATTGCCCAGAGCTTCAAGTCCTAAATCAGTAACTCCTCCACAAGCCATTATTGATAAAGATTTCAACTTCTTTAAACCCATACCCTTGCCCATTACCCAGAAGCCCCTCTCATTCACATTTTGAAGGCCAACGAGTGAAAGATGAGTCATTGCTTTCCCATAGTGTCCAATAACAGCAAGAGCCATGTCGCTTATGTTGAGTGCCTGGAAGTTAGCTTTGGTGAGGATGTGGCCAGCTGATGAAAGAAGATTTGCGACACCCTGGTCACCAACAAGTGGGCAGTTTTTAACAGTAACACAAGTCAGGTTGGGGCAGTAGCGGCCTAAAGCTTGGAGGCTATCATTACCAATACTTGAGCAGGATTCTAAGGTAACAGATTTCAGATTGGGCGAGTTCATTGCAATAGCACTTAAGCCCTTGTCAGTTATAGCTGGACACTGGTAGAGGTTAAGCTTCTCAAGAGAATGAATCCCGCTAGCAATTTCATACATACCCTCGTCACTGACCGAAGATAGATTACAAAGAGAGAGAACTTTCAAAGAAGGGCAGCCATGGGATACGGCCTTAAGGCCAGAGTTTGTCAACCCTCTTGTAGCAGCACTTCCTCGAATCGTAAGCTTGCCCAAACCTCCACGGCTTGCAGTTCCAACAACAATGGCAGCCAGTCTCACATCACTAACTTTTTTTCCTTCCAAGCATCGAGAAAGATAACCACAAGTGCCAATCTCCTGACACTCCCCATCCTCACCTTCATCATTTTCTTTCTGAGAGTTAGATTCAGGCTCTGAAACTTGTGTAGGTTTGGCAGTACATATCTCATCCACCCGCATGCTACTCAAAAGCATGAGCCACCGCTTTGAGACACATGCAGAAACACTCCTTTCTTGGCCTCCAAGACGTCTGAGAACCTCAAAGAGGCACTCCTCGGGAAGAACATCAATTGAAGGTTGTTTCTTTGGTTCTTCACTAAAGATAAATGGAGCACTGATGCGCGATCTCTTGCGGAGAGGAAAGTACACATCCCCAGGACTACCAAGAGACAAAAACAGATCTGATTCCTTGGGGTTTGGGTACTGAACCCCCCTTCGATAGAACTCATCAACACCTGCAAATATGAGGGAATAGACATCAGCTAATGAATAGAAGGACCCCCAAAGACCAGTCCTCGTTCAGCAATAACATATGAAAGACTAGTTAGACTAATAAACACATTCCCAGCAATAACACAATCAAATCACAAATATTTCGACACAACTCAGAATACACGTATTTACAACTTAACAAGCCAAATACAACAAAACTTATTTCCTCACATAAGTATCTAACAAAATTCCTCAGTACAAGATCACATAGTAACTAATGCATCAAAACAAACCTAACCAATAGAAAAATTCAGCTTCTCAACAAATACGAAAAAATAAACAGCGATTATATCATGATTTGCTCCAATAAACAAGGACAAAACAATAAAGAGGCATATAAATCAAAAAGATAAAAATTTTCAACAAACCCATAAAATAAAATAGCAAGATCTAGATCAAAACAAAGGCTAACAGACACAAATCATAACAAAAATACACTTTCAACAAGAACCCAGAAAAGAAATAAACCATAAAGCTACAAACTTCAGCCACAAAAGAAATAAAAATCAGAGTACTCACCATTAAAATCAAATACTTCAGACATGGTAACAGCTCTGTAGAGACAAAACCAAACCTTGGAACAGCAAAAAACCCTCTGGAGAGAGCAAAAAGTACGAGATCAACCAACAATAACAACAGAACTATCACAAGAAGAACTAACTGCATGAAGAAATAGAAAATCAAAGAAGGCAAAACGTCATCGGAGAATAGAAAGTAGAAACCCTACTGAAGAGGGCAAAAAGAGAGAGAGAAATGGTAAAATGCAAAAGAAAGGAGAATGAAATGATATTTTTTTTGTGGTGGTGGTGATGGGTATTGTGTATATGTACAGGGAGTACAATGTACGCAAAAAAGTGTGGTGCGCGTGGTTGTCATATCTTCGTGCATATCTTTTGTTGTCAAGAGAGTGGGGCCCACATGTCCCTTTTATTTTTAATTTAATGGGGGTACATGCATGAACCAACCGCTTTACTAGGTTCAATGGATCTCTCAAGAGCCATTACCGAATCCAACCATATGTTCTATTTTATTTCTTTATTTAATTCTTTTTTCCTTTTTTGGGGGAAGCCAGTTTTACGACTTAATTCAATGAGTTTCTTTTTTCCTTTCCTTACCACAATTGTTGAGAAATACATCACAATTACATTACCACACTCTTGAAAAGCCTCAACACTCGATGTGTTTAAGGTTTTTGTTATTAGAAATTTAGAATAGTTTCTAAAGCCAAATAAAAAGAATTTGAGGTAAATAATGGAACTATTTTAAAAGAAATAAGAGTCACACGGAATACGAAAATTTTAATTACTTTAAGTTATCCTTTATAATTTTCTTTATTTTGAAACCATGTCACGCAACAAAATAATTTATTAAGTTTATTCGTCATTTTTTTAAATGTTTTTTTTAAATCAAATCTCGTTACAGATTATCGCATGTTGTTGGTTGATTTGTCATTCTTGACTCTTCAAAGATTCTGGGGCCAAATGTATTGAATCTAGATTGAATTGGCTTTTCCTGCTGCCGCATTTTTCATCAGATGATATCAGAACAATCAATTACATAAGCAATCAAAAACAAATAAAAATAGATCTCAACTCACAAGCAAAATCTTCATATTGTTCTCCAATGTTTATGGTCCCTTTTCAGCCTACCCAATCGTTGTCTTTTGGGTTTTCTAACGGGTAGCTTTTCGCTTGCTTGTTCGCGATTCTTATGTGGAAGTACCTAAAAAAATAAATAATTAAAAATGAAATGGACAATTGTCGCTGAGAGAGACTCAAATCCAACAAACAATGTTGTGCGATATTAAGTACTCAAAGGAAATAAAAGAGAATAATATTATTTATTAAACTCCTTTTATTCCAATATTTTCGAATGTATTACAATGAGTAAATAGCCTTTTAATTTATAGAAAGTGTTGGAGGAAAGTCTTCAAACTTTTCCATGTGGGACAAAAAGGGCATTCATACATACATATTATTTCATAACACTCGCCCTTGAATGTTTATTTGCACATGCCTGGTTATAACCTTGCTAAGAAAAACCCAGTAGAAAAAAACCTTAAGGAAGGGAAAAAGGGTGCATCGCATATTTACTCCCTCATATCATTACTTCCATTGATAACTCGCCGCACGTCAATCTTGTGTAACAGTTTCTCAAATGTTGTTATAGGAAGAGACTTTATGAATAAATTTGCAGGTTGTCATTGATACGAATTTGTTGGACATTGATTTTGCCTTTCTCGTGATGATCATGCGTGAAGAAGAATTTGGGCGAAATATGATTTGTTCTATCACCTTTAATAAATTTCTTCAATTGTGTTATACATGTTGTGTTGTCTTCATAAAAGGCTTTTGGAACTTCTCGTTGGGTAGGCAAACCACACACTCCAAGAATATGTTGGGTTATAGATCGTAACCAAACACATTCACGACTAGCTTCATGAATTGCTAATATATTCACTGGTTAGTTGATATAGCGACCAACGTTTGTTTGGCGGATCCCCATGAAATAGTTGAACCACCACATGTGAGCACATATCTTGTCTGGGGTCGGCCGTGCTTTGTGTGGATATGATAAATATCATGTATTTGCATAACCATTTTGATCTGATTTGGATGAAGATGAGTAGTATAACCCCAAATCAATTATTCCTTGAAGATATCAAAAAACGTGTTTAATTCCTTTCCAATGACTTCTTGTTGGGGAAGAATTGTACCTTGCTAATAAATTCACGGCAAATGATATATCGGGCCTCATATTATTGGCAAGATATATTAGTGCACTAATTGCACTAAGGTATGGTACTTTTGGACCAAGTAGTTCTTCACCATTTTCAAGTGATCGGAATGTATTCTTTTTCACATCAAGAGATCTCACAATCAGGGTGACTTTAATGGATGTGATTTATCCATATAAAATCGCTTAAGAACTTTTGAGGTATAATTAGATTAATGGATAAATATTTAGTCATTTAAGTGCTTAATTTGAAGACACAATTTTTTATTTTATTTTTCCAAGGTCTTTTATCTCGGATTCTTTCTTCAAAATATTCATAATCCTTGATAACACTTCATGAGTTGCAAAAATATTTAAATCATCAACATAACCAACAATGATATCTGCATTTTTTGATAAAAATACAAGGACATATATGATCATTTTTATAGCATTCTTTCTATAAAAATGTACTCAAGCGATTGTACGACACTCTCATGTTGCTTTAATTTGTATAAAGATTTATTTATTTAACTGAATATATCTCTTTACGATTTAAAACTTGTGCTTCAGGCAACTTTAGTTCTTCAGGATTTTTCATATATATGCCATTTTCCAAGGATCCATAAAGATAAGCTGTAACAACATCCATTAAGCGCGTTTCAGGTTTCTCACATACAACCAAACAAATCAAATACCTTAGGGTAATTGCATCGATTACTCGATAATATGTTTCTTCATAATCAATACCCGATCTTTGGGTATATCCTTATGCCACATGTCTTGCATTATATCGCACAACTTTATTATTTTCATTTCTCTTACGCATAAATACCCATCAATATCCAACTTGTTGTTATTTGGTGTACCAACTACTCAACCAAATACTTCACATTTGGTGAGGAAATTTAATTCAACATTGATTGCATCTTTCCATAATGGTCAATCCATTCTCCGCCGATATTCTTCAATAGAAGTAGGTCTAAGGGCATTATTTCTTCCATAATGTTGAGCGCTACATTGTAAGCAAACAATTCATCAATATAAATATTATTGCGATTCCATTTGTTTCCTGTATTGTCATAGTTGATTGTTATTTCTTCATTCTCAATGAGTTTTGGCAGCTGAGATTCTTCCAGAACCTTATCATCTATGTAAGAGGTTTTGTGAGAATTATTGTTTCCGTTTTTTGATCATCTTCAACATGTGCTCCTTTTCTTTTTCGGGGTTTTTATCTTTGGAACCGATAGGTCTACCTCGCTTTTGCCGTGTTATAGAATCATTAGCAATACTTGGTTGTTCTTTAGGGACATCTATTTTATTGGAGCTATTTCATCTGGTATACAAGACTTCGTTACATTTTGGATCAGTAAATACACCTGGCAACTAATTTGCTATATTTTGCATATTAATTATTTTTTGAACTTCTAGTACACTATGATTTGTACGAGGATCTCGAATTGATAGTGATAATCCTCTTCTAGTCTCTTTCAAATATTTATGCTCTCCCTCTAATGTTGGATAAATATATTCGCCGAAATGACTATCAACAAATCTTGTTGTATTAAATCAACAATCAACAGTTCTATATACTTAATTATAGATGGAGATTCATATCCAACATAAATTCCAAGTCATCTTTGTGGGCTCTCTTTATGCATTGTAGCGGAGATATTGGAACATTTACTGCACACCCAAAGGTTCTGAGATGGGAAATATAGGGTTCTAGACAAGAAACCATTTGCAAAGGAGAATTAGTATTATAACTTGTTGGCCTGACGCATACAAGTGTTCTTGCATATCAAATAACATATCGCCAAACAGAAACAAGAAGCTTAGATTTCATAGTTATTGATCTTGCAATTAACTGAAGATGTTTAATAAACGACCCACCTAAACCATTTTGTGTATGAACATGAGCAACGATATTCTATATTTATTCCGATAGACAAGCAATAGTCATTGAAGGTTTGTGACGAAAATTCACCAGCATTATCAAGGCGAATTTTCTTTATTGTATAATTAGGGAATTGTGCTTGTAAACTAATTATTTGTGCAAGTAATCTTGAAAATGCTAAATTACGGGTGGATAATAAACACACATGTGACCATCTAGTTGATGCGTTCAATCAGTATCATGAAGTATCTAAATGGCCCACACGGTGGATGGCTAGGTCCACATATATCATCCTGAACACGTTCATGAAATTTAGGTTTTTCATACTCGATCTTGGTTGGTCATCAATTAGTTTGCCTTGAGAGCAAGCAGCACAAGAAAGTTACTGAATTCTCAATAATTCTTCGTATCATTATTGAACTAGGATGGCCCAGCCGGTCATGCCAAATTTGAAAGTCGATAGTAAACTTCTGATTTAATGTAGTATACGTTTCAATAACTTTGATTTTGGTAAAATACCATCCCGATGTCAAAGTTGACAAATTTTCTACGACATATCTTTTTTTAGAAATAATATAAGTAATATAGAGATATTCATTATTTCCTTTAAACAAATATCTTCAGCAAATTTCTTGGGGGGTTTTGAGAAAATAATGCATCTTCAATTATCAACTTTGTTACTTTTGGTAGTAAAATATTTGCTCTTTCGGAGCCAACAATAATTTCATACTACCAGATATAGTATTGACATTTGCTTCTTCTATTTTTTAGTGAGACAAGTATTTTCTATCATTGAATATGGAATGAATTATAGTGCTATCAGCTAAAGATGTTTCTTCCTCGTTGTTTGAAGGTGTTTCTAAATTAATTTCCATGTTTCTAGAGATAAAAAGAGTACGAAGATATATATTAAATTTTATTGAACTTAAAAAGGTTACAAAGAAATTTTGAAACACACGTGACAACAAACAAAGTACATATAAGATAATATTGAACTTAAAAATGAATCATCATGTTGGAATAGAAAAAAACTAGACTTCAATAACATCTAGTTATTCTCAATAAAACCAAGTGTCTTAATCCACATTCAGGCGGTCAAGATAGTCAGCAACATCAAGATGTCCCATGTCCAACTGGCCATGTTCATTTGCATCTTGTACATAATTGGTTTCGGTATTTTCTCTCTCGCCTTTGATGCTTGATAAAGGTCAAAACAATATTTTGCTACCTTGCAAGTTCTTGACCGATGACCTTTCATGCCACATCGATGACAAGAGCTTTCACAAATTCTCCTCGCTGACCCATCGTCTCTATTTTTTCTTTGTCTCATTATATGTTCTTTCATTATGACCACTTTTGAAATTGTTATGACGACCTCTTCCTCGTCCTTGACCACGTTCACGCCTATGTTCATGTCCACGACCATTACCACGACCACGATAAGAACCATGGTCAAATATATTGTGTGATGTCACATTCACTTCAGGCAATGAGGCAGAACCAGTGGGACAAGATTCATGATTTTTCATCAACAACTATTTTGTTTAGCCACCAAAAGGCATGAAAGAAGTTCAAAATATTTTTAAGAACATTTTCACGATATTGCTGTTGAAGAATAACATTCGTGTCGTGAAAAGTAGAGGATATTTTTTCGAGCACATCAACATGAGTAATAGTTTCCCCACATAATTTTAGTTGCTGAGTACTTTTGAATATTGTGGAGCTGTATTTTTCCACAGTTTTAAAATCTTACAATCGAAGGTGTATCCGCATATGTCAAGCTTTAGGAAGAATAACAACCTTCTAGTGGTCAAATCTTTCTTTGAGAGAACTCCAAAGTTAGCTGAATCTCTAAGTGGTGCATACTCATCTTTTAATTTTAGAGCAAGATGGTGCAATATGAATATCATGGTTCTTATCCTTTCGTTTGTCGGTAATTTGTTTAGAACATAAAAGTGAATGAAGAATACAATCGAAAACTTTGCAATTTTATACAGAAAAAATGCAATTGTTTGTTGGGCGTTAATGAGCCAATATCGATATCGACAATGATATAATTCTAAAATAACTATATCAATAATATCTGGATCAATTTATATATGTATTATATATGTATACATATTTAGAATAAAGATGGTATTTTAAGCCATCCATATAATTACTATAATATAGAGGCGACAAAGTCGTCTGTATAATTAATAACGTAATAAATAAGAGGTAAAGCATGTCATATGAATAGGAGGCTTAGCCTTCCATAATAATATCGTAATAACTGCAATACTATAAATGGAGGCATAAGCCATCCTTATATATAATAAGGTAATAATTAGTAAATAAAAACAAAATGTGTACATTTTTCTTTTTTTGGCACACAAACGAGAATATTGACGAAAATTGAGCTTTTTGTGCTGATAACGTGTTGTGAAATATTTAATACTCAATAAAAGAGAATAATATTATTTATTAAACTCCTTTTCGTTCCAATATTTACAAGTGTATTACAAAGAGTAAATAACCTTCCACTTATATAAAGGTCTTGGACGGAAGTCTTTTAACTTTTCCATGTGGGACAAAATGGACGTTTATACATACATAGAATTCTATACAATATATATATATATATACACATACGCATATATATATATATATATATATATATATAACATGCTTGAGTTGGATATCTTGAAAGTAATTATTATACATGTGAACTGTTTTCACCGTCAATTTCAATGTATATTTCTTAAGTTCCTAACGTATTATGCAATGTAAATATATATTAGAATCTAGGCTATGTTTATGCGTAATAGAGATTTTAAATGCTTTCACTGAAAATTCAATGTATATTTGTTAAGGTCTTAATCGTATTATGCACTGAAATACATAGTATTTTACTCAAAAAAAAAAAAATTGTATACATATTAGAATCTAGGCTATGTTTATCCATAAAAAAGATTCAGCATATACTTTGTTCGTATTGTTCTCTACAAACTTTTTAATAATAGCAAAATGAACAAAATATGCAGCCTAAAGTTTGAAAATATTTTTTTTTACTTTCAACTTAATTATTATGAGCCTTAGCAAAGTAGGTTGAATACAATTGATGATTAACACGGTTTTCTGAATCCTAGGGGGGTCACCACTGGGTCACCCCCTAGAATTTTGACACGTGTCATTTTTATTTTCTATTTTTATTTTTATATACAAATTATTTTCCCAACAAATTAATAATAATAAACAAGCCATAAATACTTACTTTAATTTTCTTTCACAAGTGCCGCTGCCCCTTCACCCATAAACAGGAAAAACAGACAAACAGAGGTGTCATTTGTCATCATCATTCCAAAAAGGAAAAGCAAAAAAGAAAGAAAAGAGAGGAGAAAAGAAATAAGCCTCATCTAAATTGCTAACATAGCAAAGACAAGAAAAAAAGCAGGAAAAATAGCGTTTCTTTGCGGGAGAAGAAGCATGTTGCAGAGCCAGAGGACGCTCGAAAGCCAACTGACCCAGTCGGGTCAGATTTCGGGTAGTTTGAGCTTTAACGGTGCAATGGCGAAAGAGGATGAAGAGATATCGAATTCTGCGTGTTTACACAGATCTGAACTCTGAAGGGAACTATGAAAAAAAACACGCAATTTTCACAGATCTAAAGGGAACTATACACGTACAGAAGGTGTAACTGCGTGTTTTTCTTTTTTTTGCTCTGTGAAAATCATCTGTATGTAAATAAAAATACAGATGATTTTCGCAGTTACACAAATATAACATTATTACATATTTTTAAATTTAAAAAATTGCCAAAAAAGTTGGGAAAATAATTTGTATATAAAAAATAAAAATAGAAAATAAAAATGACACGTGTCGAAATTCGAGGGGGGTGACCCAGTGGTGACCCCCTAGGATTCAGAAAACCGATTAACACACACCAAATCAATTGCTAAAGAATCTTATAAAAAAATAATAAAAAGTGATATTTGAGTTATCTCTCGCTACATCACATATTCTCTTACATTTTTTTTCATTGTCCAAATATAGTTAAATTAAAACAGATACATGTTGGACCAAAATATTGCAAACTGATGAGCGTTTAATTAGTGTCATCTTAATACTCATTTACTTAATTTTTGTATAATTCTTGGTCCATAATTATTGGTTTTAGTGTTGTTTTTTGTTTTCTTAGGATTTTATGGAGCCAAGACAAAACATAGCTAAGAGAGCATAAAATGGTTGTTTTTGGAAATATTGCATCACGATGCAACTTTAAAGGTCAGGGCGCTACGCAAAGGATGCAAATCCTAATCGTAACACGTTACGAAGTCCAAAAGATGGTCCAAGCCAAGTATGGAGCGGCGCGATAGCGCCATAAAAGCCGAATGTAGTGCGAGCAACAGAAGGAAGCAGAACATCGTAGAGGAGAAACAGAGAGTGGCGCGACGAGGGAGAAAGAGTAGCACAAGGCACACTGGTAGCCACGCGACATGCCAGGTCGCGCGTCTCTAGGGTAACACCGCCTCGTCCTACAGTTTAAGTTGCAGATATTCACAAAATTAGGGCAACAAGATTCTCCTATAAATAGGAGAGGATGGTCAACACACACACACACACACACAGACAGAGAGAGAGAGAGAGAGAGAGAGAGAGAGAGAGAGAGAGAGAGAGAGAGAGAGAGAGAGAGAACAACAACCAATTCTCTGATACCAAAGAGAGAAAGAGAGAGAGAACAACAACTAATTCTCTGATACCATTTACAACTGCTTCAGAGAGAAACACCATCAAAGTTATGTTCTAGTTTAGTTTTGTCATTGTTCTAGAGTTAATAGTTCGAAGAGAAGAAGATAGCACGTAGGAGTTAAGAAGATAGCCAAAGCATCAATATTCCTCCGAATTTGAGAAGCTTTCCTTTATCTCTTACTTTGTTAATGTTATTTAACTCTTTATTGATTGTTAAACTCGTGACTATGAGGAGCTAAGCTACTCGTTGTTTAGAGTAAGGGAGTAACTCTGATTTTTAAGTATGTTTATTTGCATTGTTTTTTATGCGTGTTTGATGAAATTATATGTCTAGATTTAATAGTTCTTTATCTGTGTGATTAGTTTTGCTCTCTAGATGAACGAAAGAATTACCAAGGGACCCCTAGAGTGTAGATGTTAATATATATATATACATATATATACATATATATATATATATATATATATATATATGTGTGTGTGTGTGTGTGTGTGTGTGTGTGTGTGTGAGAGAGAGAGAGAGAGAGAGAGAGAGAGAGAGAGAGAGAGAGAGAGAGAGAGAGACTTTGGTACGCTAGCACAACTGATGCACAACCCTAGATTACACTAGCTCAATCGTGATTATGTACATTTTATGTTAACACGATTAAGATGAGTTAATTGGATTGCAGATTTGACATCTCTACTAAAAACAACTGACAATTGGGTTGAATCCGCTAATGCGGTAGGTTATTAGAGACTCATAGATTCTATAGGTAGGATAGGTCCAGCTATAAATCACATATCCATTAGACAACCATTAGTATTTTGCATTTAAGTGATTTAAGCATACACCCATCACCCCCTTGGGATACGATACATGGTTCGTAACTATACTTACCATTTTATTGTGATCCGTGCGCTTGCGGGAAGAGAAATTTAGGCGTAAAAGTTGATTTGTTTTATTCACTACACTAGAGTTCCCATCACAAACCTCATGATATTTCTAAATGAAAGTCAACCAAGTAACATGATCCTAAAACTGAAATGATGTTTTCAACCTATTCTCGCCCATCCACGCCCCCTCAAATCTCGTTTGAAGAAAAAAGAAGAAAATAACAAGATTACCCAAACAACAAAATGCCTCATTCCCCAAACTCTCATAGCTTTTTGTGATTCAAGCCTTTTTGTGATTCAAGCCTTACCTCTCTTTTCAATCACCTTTAGCATATTAATAATCTTCATATCATTTCCTTTGACAACAACTCTAATTTTCTTTCCAAATTTCCAAAGTTTTTAGGCTTGCGAATCTAAGTCGTTGTCAATTAAAACTCTATTTGACAAATAACCTTGATGTCGCAACTAGAGTTGCTAGGAAAGCAATCCAATTCTCCAACTATTTCACTGTCTCTTTCCTTGATCGCGATTTCCAGGTCCGAGCAAAGTTGTTGCCTCCTTCACATCTTCTTCAATGAAGTTCTGAGTTTACACTCCCCGAATTTGACTTTCCTTTTTAGGAGATGACTTTGAAAATGAGGGTTCTTTATTTTAAAAAGACCTTCCTTGCTATCATAGATTTTAGCCATAACAAGGGTAAGAGGGTTTTTTAGTCCGAGAAGATAATTTTGGCGTACCACAACCAATTCTCTTACAATTATGTTGCATAGTTGTTTTGTTATTTTTCAATACTTTGAAATCCGTCATCCGCCCATCACGTTTTCAACCCAAACCAGGGGCGGCGCCATAGTGTGGCTTCAGGTGGGCTAAAGCCCGGTACAAAAAAAAAATCCACTAGGTATACTTATTATTAGCCCAACAAAAATATATTTAACCTGGTCTAATAAAAATAAATTTCGAATTTAAGTTTTTGGGCCTAACATATTACTTAAAAGGAAGCTCAAACATTACTATCCCTCAATATTCTATAGCCCATCCGGTCAAAAGCTTTTTTATACACACACAAATTAAAAAAAAATAAAGAAAAAAGAAGAAGAAACTCCATTGTATTTGTACTGGTCTGCTACGCTCAAAAATAGCTTAGCCTCCAAATCAACTCTTGGAATTGGTGAGTTGTTCCTTTTAATTAAATAAAGTCTTATATTTTAGCTTGTGTAGTTGTATTAATTTACTTTTGATAATAAAATAAACTAAAATATTAGGGATTTAGGGATTAGGGTTATCATTTTTGTCAATCTCTTGGCCAAAATTCATAATGGGAGCTTGAAAGTGTGATCAATGGAAGTTTTCTATGCACACTATTTGTTGTTACTTTAAATCTTTGATGGATGTTGTGTAAATAAACTAATAGTGCTTCTTTGATGGAAGTTTGAAGGACCGTAAATCTCAACTTCGATAGGGCTTTTATTCGTGTACGTAGTATAATGATATGCAATTTATTTTTTTCATGTACGAGACAATAGATATTTCTCATTCTAGCTTGCATATTTAATATTTTTATTTTGATTTACACTGTTTTTGAAAAGTTACTTAAGTTAATAGCAGCCCGGGGTAGAAAAAAATCCTGGCTCCGCTCGTGACCCAAACCTTGTTATTCATAAAATTAATAAACCCGGAGGGTTGGAATTTATACAATATGCTTCATTTTCAAATTCATTTGAGTGACAAACTAATATCCCGTTTCTGACAAAAAAATAGAAAAAAAAGATAATTTAGAAAAAGCTGAACAAAAAACAATTGAAACATCCTTTTTATCCATTTCTTTTAAGAGAAATCAAAGGTTGGTAGCTTTTATTTTGAAATGATTTTGGATTTGGTAGCTCTTTTAAGTGAGTGGATGACCTGATATGAATGAAAGATTTTCATGCTAGATTGTTTTTGCTTGTTTTTTTTCTTTTCAACCACTTGAATCAGAAAAATATAAGAATTATCTCTTGTCATGGTAACACCACTCTTTTTGTTAGAGATGAAAAATGTGGGTAAGTGAAATGGCCGCTAGAAGAGCTCATAGAAAGCTAAAACCTCATACAAAACAAGTTGATGCATGATTCATGACTGAGTTATTTCACTTTCAAAAAAATATGATGATGCATGATTCTCATGCAGACAGTGGTACTTCAAATAGTTATAATCAGATATGCAAGAATACAATCAAGATACTACACATTTTAACATTGCCTTTCATCTACGGTTAGATGACATAACTTTCAAGAGATTTTCTGTATGAGTTATATCCTATATCATAGTGCATCTAGCTTCTTATTGAATGAATCGACACTTTGTTTTTTAGATGAAATATGATTTGTTGCAGTAATCTCTGTTTTGTAATCATTCACATTCATTTATATGCACAATCTGGATGCAGTAGCTTCCAGTTGCAATGACTATGACCTCGATAGTTGACAAATAAATTAATTATGTTTCTTGTTCTATTGTGAATTGAGATTGTAGATGGTGTTGCAATCCAATATTGATTTTTTTTTTTTGATTGAATCCCTAGAGAAACGCTTATGAATTTATGTGGTGTTATGCTCATGTTCATTTGGTATAGAAACAACATTGATGAAGATAGACTGTGTTGTGTGAGTTTTGGTTGAATAACGCATAGTAGATGATTTTTTTTTTTTAATATTGTGTGAATAATTTAGAACTTTAAGTTTTAACAAATGTATAACATTACCCATCATCTCTAGTATCCTTGATATCACAAGGTATTATATAAGTTATGACAACAAACTTATTTTTGGGGAATTCGAGAAAAAGAGGTCTTGATGACAAAGTTGACGTTAGTATTTTACACACTCATTAGTTGTCACTCATTTCCATTCTATATCGACATTAGTGAAGGAAAATGATTTTGATCTCCATCTAACCCTGGAAGTCACTGAGCAGAAATCTAGTTACACCAGAAATAAATGAGAGAATCAATCGCCTTACACCCTGATGAGAAAACAAACTTGTGTTTCAATAGTATACCTGATATCCTCCATAGTCATGACGACATTCGGTTGTTTTTCTTCATATTGCTTGAGCTATGTTCTTAATTTACTGAACAAAATAAATTCTTATCCAAGTTAAACTGCCGCATATTGTCCTCGTCCCCATGATTCCTAACTCAAGACACGTGCCCAATTTTGTCCCACAATTTTAAGAATCATCATTGATAAAATAACTGCCAAAGTTGTTACTAATCATCTCAGACCTTAGAAGTGATTGCTTTTATATGGGTGTCTCTCATATTTTAGTTCATGCCATTTGTTTCACCTTTAAAATCACCCCATTTTAAAAAAACAAAAACTGTGATAACAAGGCTTTAATGGTTAGAATTAGATATGAATAAATCCTACGACAATGCAAAATGCATAAACTGTTGAACGTAACGGGTGTAAAATGGAAAACAAACCAGATTTAAAGTCGAGGCAAGAGTTGGACTCTTTCTCTTTAAAACGATATTTGCCCTGCTCGGTGCTTACGGTTTGATCGGCAATCGCTTTCCAAGATGCAACAACTATCTTCTTAATATGGCAGCACTTATAATATTAAGAAACGGCGAACTAAAATATTGTTTTGAACTCTTAGAACAAAACAGACTGAAAGAAAGAATGTTTGTGATTGAATGAAAAATGAAGAAGTAGGGGGAGCTATTTATAGTTTACGAAAGTTGGCCTTGGGGTTGACTGGACGAACATGTCTTTTCCACGTCACAACTTTCCCGCCAGATTTTACACCATTTCGGCTGACTGTGCACCTATTCGGATGAAAGATGACACTTATTCTGCTGACGGGGTGTGTAGGTGACTGTTTGCTGACTGGATTTTCTCTCCAATTTTTGCAGCCACTGGACACACTTATTCGACCAGATTCTGACACCTAATCACATTTAATTAATTATTAAATTCGTTGCTTATTATTTTCTAAACATTTAATTAATTACTTAATTAAACTTTGTCCAAAAAGATAAGTATTGGATAGGAAAGCCAAGCTTAAACTCAAACTCAAACTCAAGCCAAAGCCCAAGCCCTCGGCCCCCGGCCCGTGACCCGTGACCAGTGAGATAATGGTGGCAATTAATGCATATTTCGGATGAAGCTACTTGGCGGTCAAATGATAAACCTACAGAAATTTAATATTACTTTCATTACTAATAGTGATAATGGCAAGGTTGAAATGCTCACCATCCTCCAAAGAAAGTTGGTTCATGACATGTATCTTCGATCATCTATCTGTCATTGGGCGTTTGGAGAAGAAAGTTTTTGCTAACATTAGTGACTGAGTCTAGAATAGATCAAAGAAAGAGTTTCCTCTAATTGTAGGTGATGAAGTTTTAATTAAAGTCAGAGATTTCATAATGCGTTATGCGTTTTTTTTTTGGTGAAACGCAAAGATAAACAAAAAAGTCATTGATCAAGTGGGATGATATGCGTGAAAGTAAAAGCAAAGAAGGGCCTCAATTTTAATGTGTAAAGGGTTTTCATCTCGCGCTTCTTACTAAAAAGGCATGAAGATTAATCACAACCTATAATTCTACCATTTCAAGATTTTATGATCGCCTCCCCCTCGCTGCCTCTTATTTGGATGATAGGGTATGTACTCTCGTTGACTCTTCTGCGGGAAAATGAGACTATGCGGCTATTGATGCACAATTTTGGCAATAAGCTAAAGAAGCAATAGCTGCACTGTGAAGACCCCACCCCACGAGCTTTGATCCAATTCGAGTTGGTTCGGTGGTGATCATTCACTTTACCCAACTCAGGCTAAAGCGCAACTCATAGGAAGGGGTCTCACTATCAGGATCAAAAGCATACATGTTTTATAAATACATTTTGATATATACAACGGAAGTCTTGGTATTACAAACAATTTGACTATTTTAATGGTTATGCAATAGTGACAAAACACGAATATTCCACTAGATAATTTGATGTAGCAATGGTACTGAATATTCCACTGGATACATTGCGAGGAGTGAAATTACCGGTAGAAACAGTTCAACTAGATAATTTGATGTAGCAATGGTCCTGGAGTTACTCGACAGCCCTTACTGCCTGGCAGTAACTCGACTCAATCCCTGGGCCCAACTTCTCAAAGGCGTCCCAATGGGTATAATAGATAAGCAAATAAGCTAGTAACCGAATAATATCCGTTGCTCATTGAGCTACATGTCACGAACATAGTTCGTTGCTCTTTGCACAATTCAAGAACCAGCAGATGAGATTATAATATCGGAGAATTACCATGATTATGGATCGATGTGATAGATAATAAATGATTTAACGATGAGTAAGAAAATCATGTTATGAGATGAGATGCAAAATAAGATTATGATGGAATATAAGTTGTTCTAGGTTTGGTAACGGAGTAGCGGGCTTTATGTCCAAGTTACTCAGG
The DNA here is from genome assembly GCA_948329865.1 of Linaria vulgaris. NCBI lineage: Eukaryota > Viridiplantae > Streptophyta > Magnoliopsida > Lamiales > Plantaginaceae > Linaria > Linaria vulgaris. The sequence continues at coordinate 97,425,568 of OX415250.1, forward strand.
GCAAGATGCCAAATGGGGCTAGAACAAATCAGAAATGAAAAATCACATGTGACAGTAACTTCGTGTTTGAGAAATTCTGTATCGTCTCCTAAATAAATTTAAATGTGTTAATAAGTCTAAACCAAATAATTAATTTGTATAGCTTGTTGTAATTTCATACATGTCATTTTTATCTTTAAACCCAACCAAGAAATAGAAAGTGAAAAAAATAATTACATATTAACTCGGTGCTCGCGATTTCACCGTAAATTATTAGTTTCTTAATAACATCGGATGAACCATTTATGAGTAATTATTTTATTTTAAGGTTGCCTATTAGCTATAACATAAATAAACTTTTATATTTTAACATGAAACTTGTACCTAATAATTTATTGAACTTTTTTAGGATTACTACCTATTAACAATACCACATTGTTACATTTAAAAGGAATCACAAATATATAATTTCGTATTATTAATTTAGGATGAAACTTAATTATCAACTTGAAAACAAGGTTATAACCTAGATCATAACACTATTTCAACACCTTGAGAGGATTTAGAGAAATTAAACATGGATATGTTTCCTACAATATGTAATTAAAAGAAAAGTCATAATTAATACCCATACTTGATTAAGAATTATAACAAACAAGTTTTAAACTATTTTCATGACTTACTTAAGTGCTACACATGGTCAATTTAAGATTGGTATCATTATGCATAAGTTAATTTGGAGAATCAAAAGAGATATGCTATTTAGGGCTAAAAATGGTAGCAAGCTTGAAATTACCTTATATCAACCCTTTTAATCAATTATGATTTTAAATATTTTTGAGGAATTTTGTTCTAAACGCATGTATGAAGGTGTGTATACGAAAGATTTCAAAAATATTAAGATTTGATACATTTTCTCTATTTTTCTAGTTTAGGGGCAAAATTGGAAACTTTTGTTAGCGAGTTTTGGAGTCTTTCTCGCTTGAAGATGAAAGCAGAAAATTATGAAACTATTTCTTTCGAAGGAGAACACAAAAATAAAGAAGTTGTATTTTGCAGAATTTTGGGTGAATCGGCTTAGTTTAGGGTGTAGAAATTGTTGAACACAAAGTACTTATTTATAGGCGAAAATTCAAGTTAATAATCAATATTCATGTCCCACCAATTTTTAAATAATAAATTTCAAAAAATCTGACTTCAATCATGCTCTTAAAGATGTCATGGCTTACCTCATTAATTAGGTTAATTGCATATTAAGTTCCTAATTATTTATAATTAAAATTCAAATAGGTATAATTAGATTTTTTTATTATATACATTTTTTCTAATGTAACTCCGCCAGTGAGCTTTCACTGCCTGTCCCAAGCCAGAAAAAAGGAGGAGGGTTGTGGTAGGCTTGTGACAGACAACGTAAAAACCCCGTCACATCCTATGATATGAACCAAATTATGAATTTCGTTGGGGCGTTCCCTACTCAGCGACGCATTACATCGGACCCCGGGTGTAGTGATAAATGGGCAAGGGTTGCTAGGTCGTCGCCCGGAAGCGACGCGCCACATCGACGCCCGGGTGTGGTGTCAAATGAGCAAGGGTTCCCTCACCTTCTAGGACGGGTGAGGGTAAAGAAGTTAGTCCAGGAACGACGAGTTTGCCTTGCATCGTGGAATGTGGGGTCACTCACATGAAGATTGGCCGAGCTAGCGGAGGCAATGTCCAGGAGGAGGATCAACATCTTGTGCGTGCAAGAGACCAAGTGGGTTGGTGAAAAGGCCAAAGTAGTAGACCCTTGGGGTTGTAAGCTTTGGTATACCGGGACAGAGAAGAACCGAAATGGTGTTGGGATCATCATAGATAAGCTTTGGCTCGAAGACGTGGTGGAGGTCAGAAGGAAGGGTGACAGGATCTTACTGGTCAAGTTGGTCATAGGCGATGATATCTTGAATGTCATTAGTGCCTATGCACCACAAATAGGACTAGACGAAGCTGTGAAACGTAAGTTTTGGGAAGATTTGGACGAGATGGTACAAATGATCCCTAGTAGCGAGAAACTCTTCATTGGAGGTGACTTTAATGGTCATGTAGGACCTAGCCGTGATGGATTCGAGGACATCCACGTCGGGTATAGCTTTGGGGATCGAAATGAGCCGGGCAACGCTATCTTAGACTTCACCCTCTCCTATGATTTGCTTGTAGCAAATACTTGGTTTAAGAAGAGATAATCTCATTTGGTCACTTATAGGAGTGGGTCAAATAAGAGCCAGATAGATTTCTTCTTAGCTAGGAGGGCAGATAGAAGTCATTGCTTAGATTGCAAGGTCATCCCCGGAGAAAGTGTGGTTACGCAACATAGGCTTTTGGTGTTGGATATTAGACTGCGACAAGGAGTGAAGAGGAGTAGGCGTCGGGTGGAACCTAGAATTAAGTGGTGGCGGCTTAAGGAGTCTACCCAAAAGGCCTTCGTGGAGCGAGTGGTTCAAGAGGTAGACTGGAAGACTGAGGACGATGCAGATGCAACTTGGACCAAAATGGCTTGTTGTATCAAGAAGGTAGCTAAAGACCTCTTAGGTGAATCCCGAGGTAGTAGCCTGACAGGTAAAGACACGTCATGGTGGAATGAAGAAGTAAAGGCGGCAATCAAGGCCAAACGAGATTGCTACAGGGAGTTGAAGAAGAACTATGATGGGACAAGCTTTGAAAAGTATAAGCTAGCCAGGAAAGAAGCAAAGAAATCTGTTCGACTAGCGCGAGAGGCTGTGTACAAGGAAATTTATGAGAAGAGGGATAGCAAGGAGGCTGAGAAGGATATATACAAAATTGCCCGCATTAGAGAGAGGAAGACTAGGGACCTAGGTGCAGTGAAATGCATCAAAGATGAAGGTCAGTCTGTCTTAGTGCGTGAGGATCAGGTCAAAGCACGGTGGAGGGAGTACTTCGAGGGTCTGTTCAATGGAGGCCCCACCCAAGCAGTGGGTGACATCTTGCAGTACCCTCAGGATCTGAACCGTAATTTTATGCGCCGTATTAGAAGGTCGAAAGTCAAAGATGCTTTGAAGAGGATGAAGACTCGAAAAGCTGTTGGCCCAGATGGTATCCCTATCGAGGCTTGGAGAAGCATGGGAGAGATAGGGGTGACCTGGTTGACGGGCCTCTTTAACAAAATATGGCGAACAAATAAAATACCAGAAGAGTGGAGGAAGAGTACGCTAATACCTCTATATAAGAACAAAGGCGATGTCCAAAACTGTTCTAACTATCGTGGGATAAAGCTTATGTCTCATACTATGAAGCTATGGGAGAGGGTGATCGAACACCGATTGAGACAAATTGTTCCCATATCTGAGAACCAATTTGGATTTATGCCGAGAAGGTCGACCATATAGGCCATCCATTTGATTCGTCAGCTCATTGAACGCTTTCGAGAAAATAGTAGAGATTTACATATGGTCTTTATCGACTTAGAAAATGCATATGATAAAGTACCTCGAGAGGTATTATGGTGGACCTTGGTGAAGAAGGGGGTACCCATTAAATATATCAACATCATAAAAGATATGTATGAGAATGTGGTGACAAGTGTCCGAACTTGTGGCGGTTTAACAGACGCCTTTCCAATTACAATGGGCTTACATCAGGGGTCAGCTTTGAGCCCATTTTTGTTTGCCATTGTAATTGATGAAATCACCAGAACCATCCAAGACCGAGTGCCATGGTGTATGTTGTTTGCAGACGATATTGTCCTCATCGATGAGACGAGGATGGGAGTTAACGCTAAATTAGAACGATGGAGACAAACATTAGAAGCACGAGGATTTTGACTAAGTCGAACAAAAACCGAGTACCTCGAATGCAAGTTTAGCAAACAACGAAGAAACAACGATGGCACGGTTCAGTTGGATGGCCAAGAGATACCGAGAAGTGCGCATTTTCGGTATTTAGGCTCCATACTGCAGATGGATGGAGAGTTAGACGGAGATGTCAACCACCGCATCCAAGCTGGATGGGCAAAGTGGAAGAGTGCAACAGGGATCCTGTGCGATCGTAACTTTCCTCTAAAGCTTAAAGGAAAGTTCTATCGTACGGCTATTAGACCTGCTTTGCTTTATGGCTCCGAGTGCTGGGCTATTAAGCAAAGTCATGCACAGAAAATGAACGTTACAGAGATGCGCATGCTTCGGTGGATGTGCGGTAACACAAGGAGAGATAAGGTGCGCAATGAAGATATCCGGCATAAATTAGGTGTAGCAGCCATCGACGAGAAAATGCGAGAAAATCGTTTAAGATGGTTTGGCCATGTTAAACGCAGACCCATAGACGCACTGGTACGACGAGTTGAAGATCTCGACTTAGGACAGACCACTAGAGGTCGTGGGAGACCGAAAAAGACGTGGATGGAGGTCATACGGAACGACACGAAGCTAAAAGATCTAAATAAAGACATGCTCGCAAACCGAAACCTATGGAGACAGAAGATTCATGTTCACGACTCGACGTGATTCATTCATGGTTCATATAGCCTACCCCAATTTAATTGGGATTACAGGCTTGGTTGTTGTTGTTGTATACATTTTTTCTAATGTAATATTTCTTGGTAATTCGATCGTCTTGGTTAATATTTAAAATTTCAATATACATTTGAGGATTAGAGACCTAAAAATAATAAATGACTAACTTCTAAGTTCAGGGACTAAAAGGTAATTTTTTCTAAACATTTAGTATCAAAATGATTTTTTTTAAAAGTTCAAGTACTAAAGTATAAATTAATTTTCTTTCGAATTTTTGGGGCATTACACGCACTTTAGTCCAAAAGGTATTACTCAGTGAAAAATGCATATTGATGATGCATATTTTTCCTCAGACCCTGTCCTCGTAATAAAAATCCTCGAATGACATCCCACAACAGGCTAAGCCCTCTAAGGTGACGCCATCTTACATATACTCCTTCCGAGGAGTCATAACACATACTCCTTCCGAAGAGTCACAACATATACTTCTTTCGAGGAGTCATAATGTACACCTCTTCTGATGATTCACCACATATACTCCTCAGATTCACATAATCCTTATGAGGAGTCGCAACTTACACTCCTTCCGAGGAGTCACAACATACACTTCTTCCAAGGAGTCACAACATATACTCCTTCCGACGAGTCACAACATACACTTCTTCCGAGGAGTCACAACATATACTCCTTCCCAGAAATCACAACATATACTCCTCCCGATGAGTCATAACATACACCCCCTACGACGAGTCACCACATATGCTTCAAATAACTATTTTAGGTTACTCCATCCGAGGAGCATTTCATGATTACTCCCTCCAAGGGAATGTTACACATTTACTCTTTCCTAAGATCCATTACAAGATGCTAACAACAATCACCCCCAATGGAATGTTATTTATGATCACCACAAGGTGCAGGTACTCCAAGACATCTCATCTATGGAACACCATTTAGAAACAAAGGGAAGTAGGGAGTTATCAGAGATGGAGAAGCTATAAGAGAAATAAATCCCCAAATATCAACCACCCAACAACAATAAGTAAAACAAGGAAGTTACCACATGTGTCACATCATGAAAAATAGGGACATCTGGCAGGTGATAAAATACCACTTATAAGCTGAAGTCCCCGAAACCCACCTATAGTTTCATATAAAAGGTGTGGCAACTGAACTATCACAAAACGATAAAACTGCAAGTGTCTAAGCAATCAGCCCCTGGTACCATATCTTGTAACATTCCTCACTTGTAGTTATTCGGGATAGTGATTCTCCCCTCCCCCGTGTCAGGATCAACATGCCACTTTCCTCTACATGTTATCTTTTCATTTCCCGCTATTAATATAATAAAAGTCTTCATCTCTTTGTTCGAAACCGGCATCCTAATAGATCATTGTTTCCCCAGTCTCCTACCCGGGTAAGGCGGGTGATATATATCATCACATATAGGCTTATTTTTTTAGCAAGAGCTGAATAAGAAGGCGATTTGAGAGGAAAAGATCAAGTGTGTGCACCATAATTGGTTCTTCATTTAGAGTTTAAAGGTCTTAAATAAGTTTTAATTGTTTATCTGTCAAGCATGTAGAGATATTTTACCAATAAAGGAAAATATGAAGAAGAAAAGACTCAAAATTGAACAATATTGAGAGTTATGTATTCTAAAGAGGAGCCTTCTCTCCATGTGCTTCTCTTTTGCCATTTACTTGGCAAATATGAGTTATTGCTAATGTTCGTCACTTTTTTCTGTACTTATGCACAATGACCATCGAGATATGGATTCCAACATAACTAGTAAGCTTTTAACCATGATGAATCACGAAGGTTTGCATGTCTTTGGTGGGTCCTTTGGTGGTAGTAAAAAAATACCAAGTATAGCCATACGATTTCCAGTTTTGCTATTAGCTTTTGTCATACATACCTAAAAAGAACGTTTCTCATCAGTGGAAACTTACTGGCATAGAAGAAGAGAAGATTGAAATATTGGTTCACTCCCAAGGTGGTCGAAGCTTTGGTATTGAAGATGGTGATTAAAATGGAGGCTTATTTTGGCCGGCAACAACTGGCTGTTGAAGGCTATTTCAACAACTTTTTTCGAGCCTTAGAGCAAAATGATCAAGTTTTTTCTACCGATGTCCTATGCTAATTGTTAGCACTATACTTTTTCCTTCTAATGCCACTAAAGCATCACGAAGACCTACCCCAGTATGGATGGCCTTAGATGTTGCAATCGATGCTTGTAAAATAGTACCCTACTAATTTTCCCTGAATCACGATAGCTACTTACAGAATACAGCTCCTGCACGTGGTATTGGAGGTTTTAGATAACTTCACGAATACCCCATAGGGACACGATGTTCTAGCAGTCGCATTATCAAGATACGGTATGGATATGATGTAACGCGGGGTATAGATACCCCAAAATTCACGATAAGGTCTCCCATCCCCAAATGGTACGATGATCCCCCTAAGTCGAGGCATCCCCAAGATGTTGTACACACATATCACTATGAGGAGCCATCCCCCAAATGGTATGATGGTCCCACAGGGCGAGGCATCTCCAAGATGTTGTGTAGTTGTAACACCATGAATAGCCACCCCCCAAACGGTACGATGGTCCCCCCAAAGCGAGGCATCCCCAAAATATTGTACAAATGTATCACCATGAAGAGCCATCCCAAATAGTACGATGGTCCCCCAGGGAGGGCATTCCCAAGACGTTGTACAAAGTATCACCATGATGAGCCATCCCCCAAATGGTAGGATGGCCCATTAGGGCGAGGCATCCCCAAGATATTATATAGATGTATCACCATGGAGAGGCATCCCCAAGATATTATGCAGACGTATAACCATGGAGAAACATCCCCAATATATTGCACAAATGTATCACAATGGAGAGGCATTCCCCAAATGCCATGATGCCTTTCCCGAAAGGCCTAGACGACCCACGATGTCGGGGATATTATTAGAATGGCAAGACTATCGAAACACGATAGGTCACAACAGGATAATAACATTTGTCAGCATCCCAAGACAGATGTCAAAGATAGAGCATGGTTACTCAGCTCTTAAAAATCATGCATAAAACACTTGTCAAAATAAACACATGCAAATAGAGACATGTATCCCCATGTCAGAAGAGTAAACAAGCTAGTCAGCTAATGCATGCATAAATAATCACATGTCAATATAATCACATTCAAAGAGACACATGTATCCTCATGTATCCCATATAAATACGGAGACCCTCCCTCATTTCTGAAAAGAGTTGAATCGAAGAATACAACTTAATTTCTATTTTCTCTCTCTATAATCCTTGTAGCCATCGTAATTGCCATGATCCATCCCCATCGTGGGTATCTCGCTATCTATCTTATTACTCCCATCCCCATTGTAAGTATCTTGCTATCTATCTTGTTACTCTCATCCCCATCGTTAGAGATGTGCAAAAAGAATCGGATCTATCGAATCGGGTGAAAATCGATCGAATGATCCGATCCAAGGATCAGATTGAATATTTGATCCGACTTTTGATTTTTGCCTTAGGATCGAACCCCCATTTGATTCGATCCTCGGTTTTAGAGGCTGAGAATCAGATCGGATCGAATACTCGTTTAAGTTTTTAAAAATAAATAAATATATAATAGTATACGTATAATATTATATTTTATCTATAATGCTAAGCCTATTAAGATGCTACTGAGATATTTCTATATATAATGCTATTATTATATTTTTATATATACACATACCTAACATCTTTTCCTTGGTCCATTTGAAGGCCACGTTTCTGTCTTTAGGAAGCGTATACAATTGTCAATTTGTAACACCTTTCTCTCTCTGTAGTTGTACGAAGGATTCACTCAAAAAAGGGGTTTCACACAAAAATCAAAATTTCTGCAAATCAAACCATTTCTCTTTCTGTACGAAGGCCGACAAGTGTTTCTGTGAGTTATTCGCCTCAAAACTGATTTGTTGTTTATTCTCTTTGTGATTATGTTTATATAATACAAGTAATTGGTATAGCCGAAGCTCTGTTAGTATCTCTGTTTTTTAAAATTATTAAGCCATGGCGGTTCTACTTATTTGAAATGAAATGCAATGAGTTACTTCTCAAAAAAAAAGTAATTGGTATAGTCAAGCGTTTAATATTCATATTCAAGTGATGATTTACAGAGAAAAATGAGTTGATTATGTGTGCACTATATACACATGAGTTCATAGTTGTCGAGTTTAATGATTCTATGAAGTTTGCCCTTAATTGAGTTGTGTACAACAACCATACATGTGCTGTGTTTAATTGGCACAAACCTCTCTATTATTTTTGTTAAGACATTGCCCAGTAGATAATTAATTACTTTGCAAGCATTTTTTGATAACATTAGTGTACTTGTTTTTTTTGTTGCACAAAAAGATCAAATGAAATACATGAAACCCACACAAGAATGAAACTTAAATTTTAGATTGTAGAGTATATCTAGTAGCAGGCTAGCAGCAAATGATTCCAACATATTCTCAACTAATTAGGCTAATATCTATTGTGATTTTTCTTATATTGAAGTAGTCAAAGGTTGGTCACAGTAACTAAAACTGTATAATGCTGAAAGCTTGTCTTGATATAGTTCGTTTTCTTTCATTTTAGGAAATAGAAGCGACTTTGTTGTCTACTGTGGCTCCAACTTCATTCGTTCATGAAGCTGCTCCAACTCCAACTGTAGTGAGCATGGCCATGGGGACACCCGCATCTACTCCAACTCGATAGAATGGTGAACATTTTATTCCAGTGTCAAAGTCTGAAGTTGCTTCAAAAGAAGTAGAAAAGCCTCGCAAAAGATCATTAATTTGGGCTCATTATGATTCTATTACTCGCACTAGAAAGATGAGAGCACATTGCAAGTATTGTTGCAAAAGCTATGCCGCTCAAGAGGGCCTAATGGTACCACTGTGTTGCTAAAACACAACAAGGTGTGCAAAGGTCATCCAGACAACATCAACAAAAAAGAGGCGTTTCTCTTCATACCTATGTTCAGAGCATTAATGGGACAGACAGGCTGCCATTTAAGGACTTAACTGCTGTTGGACATTTGATCAAGATGCTACAAGAAAATCTTTGATTCACATGATAATATTTGATGAATTGCCGTTTCATTTTGTTGAGAACGAAGGGTTTAGAGACTTTGTACGTGTCGCATGCCCTGAATTTTTTGTTCCCTCTAGGACCACAGTCACAAGAGATTATTTTAAGGCGTATGCACAATCGAAGAACCAGTTGAGATCCTATTTCAAAAAAAGGGGGGAAACGGTGTCATTGGCCACATATACTTGGACTTCCAATCAACGCTTGAATTATCTATGTTTAACGGCTAACTACATTGATGAGAAATGGAAGTTAACAAAGCAATCATCAATTTCATTCCATGTTTGAGTCATAAAGGGGATGAACTTAGCAACTTTCTTAAAAAATGTTTAAAGGACTCGGGAATTAAGAAGGTGTTTGCTGTAACGGTTGATAATGCTACTAATAATGACACTTGCTTGCAACTGTTGGTGAAGAGATTATCTAGCAAAGGGATGTTGGTCGGGGGAGGGAAACACATGCACATGAGATGGGTTGCTCACATTCTTAATTTGGTGGTGAAGGATGGATTAGATGAATTTAACGCTACTCTGAGTCGTACTGGTGGTGGAATATGTGAGGCAATCGTCAAGCCGCTTGAAGAAGCTCTATGATTTTGCGGGTGAAGAAAAGATAGTAAGCGAGAGGTCATTGTGTCTTGATGTTGCTACTAGATAGAACTCAATTTATATGATGTTGGAGGTTGCATTGATCTAAAGTCAGCCTTTAAGAGGTATGAGGATTCTGACTCTGACTTTCGCGCTGATATGAAGATCGATGGTTTGCCTACCTCTCTTGATTGGTTTGTTGTCGATAAATAGTTTGAAGTGTTGAAACATTTTTACGAGTTCACAAATCAGGTTTCAGGTACAAAATATATTGGAGGAGATGAAGAAGAAATTTGATAAATACTGGAAAGACTTGAAACGCATGAACTTGGTATTGTATATTGTTGTACTGCTTGATCCTCGCCGCACGGCTAATTATTTCACATTTATTACTCGCAAAATGTATGGGGTAATCACTGGATATCAACATGCAGCATAAGCTAAGGAAGCTCTTATTGCGTTATTTTCTGAATATAAGGCTAATTATGAGGCGTTAAATGATGGAAGTGCATCTGCGTCTGGTTCTACAACTGTTGATAGCGATAACACACCAGCATCGTTAACTGAAAGGGAGAATGATTGGTAAATAGAATTTGAAGGAGATAACGATGAAACTGAGCTTGAGAAGTATCTGGGAGAGAAATTACTAAAGTTCGATGCAAAGCAGGCTAATCATTTTGATATTTTAGAGTGGTGGAGAATCCATACTCTTATGTATCCAGTTCTGGCTACCTTGGCGTGAGATGTCCTAGTAATGCCTATATCTACGGTGGCCTCAGAATCGGCATTTAGTATTGGAGGTCGAATTATATCTGACTTTAGGTCGTCTTTGACTCCTAAGAGTGCCCAGGCTTTAATCTGTTATCAAGATTGGCATCGACGAGGACCAATAAAATCAGTTGAGGAGAATATATTGTCGCTTGAGATGATGGAGCAAGGTAAAGTGAATTTCTTTATAATTATTTTTGTTAGTTTTTAAGTAATGAAGGGTTTATGTTCTTGAAAACCAAGAAGCGGTATTCATAAAACAACTATGTGTGATGGATTATGTGTCTAATACTTTATTATTTTTCATTTTGATTAGATTTGGCTTTTGAACTTAGTGCATTGCACATAGATTCAGTTCTGGGATGAATGGTGGTGCCATGGTAACCTTTCTTAGCTTTTCTATCTATCTTATGTTTCTCTTTAAGTTAAAAGTTTAAACTTTTTATTTGCCTTATTGTTCGTTTGTTGTGACATTGTAGGTTGCAAAACAGAGAACATAGAAGATGAGAAATTGGAATTTTGAAGTGGTCGTCACTCGTGATGTATCGCCCCTATTATGACTCAAAGTTTAACTACTTAGAGTTATAATATTTTTTATCTAGTAAATATGTACAATGTAGAATTGTAACATACTAATTACTAGCGCTAATTATAACTTGTCTTCATTTTGGGATTACTATTTAAACATTAGGTCAGTGACGTAAATGAAGCATCGGTGATGTACTGATGGTTGTTGATTTGTCACTACTGGTTTACTATTGTTGATTACTTGTTTGCATGTTAAATGAAGCTTTGTTGGTGCACTAATTTTGTTGATGTAATGTTTGACTGATTTTTGTCAAACTACTTGTTTCATAATTGTTTCTGTTGATGACCCATCTGAGGGGAGCTTTAGGAGCTTTAGGACTGATGTTAATGAAGTAGTTGACAGTAAAATTCCTGAACTGTTTGTTTATTGTTAATTTGTTATGAAGAGGAAACTTCTTTGATTGGATCTAAAGGTGTTGTTGTTGCTTGTTGGTGATATTGTGGTCGATGTTGGGAGTGAAGGCATAACTTCGAATGAAACTGCTGTTGATGGTGATACTGACATTGATCAAAATTGGGAGTGCTGGAGTAACCTTGAATGAAGCTGTTGTTAAGCCAGTGCATTAGTCTGAATGGAAAGTGTAAAGTGGTGAAAATTAATTTGTGAAAGTGTATCTTTTATAATGGATTTGTGTTTTGTGTTAAAAAGTGTGATTGAGAACCATATGAAAGTGAATTTTGTAATTCAGTAACTCTGTTTGAATGTTGTGGTTGGTCCCATTGATATTAAATTAAATAAGAAAAGAAAGAAAAAGGATCAAAATCGAATCGAATCGAAATCGAATGATTTTGGATCGAATCACATCGTTTTAAATTGATTCGATTTCAATCCTTATTTCTCCAGGATCGAAATCGACTTCCAGCCTCGATTCGATCTGATTCGATCCAAGTGCATACCCCTACCCATCGTGGGCATCTTGCTATCTATCTTGTTACAGGCATCCCCATTGTGGGTATCTTGTTATCTATCTCGTTGCTCTCATTCCCATCATGGGTATCTTGCTATCTATCCTGTTACTCCCAACACCATTGAGAATCTTGTGATACCTATAAAATAAAAATAAAAATCTGAAATCTGGGTAGGGCGTTCTGCATAAAAAATACCCATTAATTACTCGATTTTCCCATCAAAATAAAATGAGTGTTAACATTAATATTTAAAAGATATTTCTTGAATAGCTGGCGACATCACTCTTGTGAAGTTTGTGTCGTGATTGCAACCATGCTTTCATCGTCTTTCATGTTTAGCTGCTGAAATTAAATTGGTGGATTGGTGTTGATTCTTTGTTGTTTTATTTTTTTTTTCTTGTTTTTGTGCTCTTTCATTATTATGTGCACTTCTTTGTTTGGAAGGTTTTGTTGACTTAACGTATTTTCGTTCTTTTCTATATATAAATAAAAAAAACAAGTTCTTCTAGTATTGCATTCAATTGCTACGATGTCATAATGTCGAATTTTAATTTGTTACAAAATATATTTGTCAGAAATATTGAATCGATTTAAAAATAAAACTTGTACAATGATTACCAGCTCGCACATAAAAATTGTACATTAATTAAATGATATATCTGATATCTAAAATAGTAGAATAAAACTCCCATTTTTAATTTAAAATAAATATATTGATACAACAATATTTTTGGTCTGCTGAAATGTGCACTGAAGTGTCCTCCATATTTGTACAAGTAAATGACTAGGATCATGACGATATTGTATAACAATGGGAAATTATCAAACTTAGCCTTAGCCCACTAAGTTGGCTACATTTTATTTTTCATCCACAACGTTGGCAAAGTCCGATTTAATCTCACTATTTTTGCACCGACGTCAATGTTCACCCAGTTTTGACACGTCTCGTCGGTCACAAGCCAAACCACACCAGTTTTTGGCAATTGAGAAAACATACATACATTTACTTTATAAATACCAACAACAACACAAACACAAGGTATGATAAGAATACGTATTATTTAGTATAATTACGCTATTAATCTTCTCGTCCTATTTCTTCAATTCTAACATGGTACGTCTGAGCCCTTTAATATTCCCATTCATCTTCTCGACATCATTCTTCAATACATCGATACTTTCACTAAATGCAGCAACAAAGTTAATCGGTTGATCCAATGGCGGGTCTTTCCGACGAGAAAAAAGCTACAACCACCTCTTTATTATAACAAATCAAACCCATTTAAAAAATAACAAATCAAACAAAATCAGTATTACAAAAATAAAACACAATTTAAGGTAACAAATAAATCAACATTGAACTCACCTAATAAATATGATAAACTTTATGAAACTAATCAATCAACATTGGCCTCAACGACATATATATGATCAACAATTAATCAACAACCAATCAACTTGTTAACAAAAATCATATACCCATCTCAAACACCTTTACGTAATCTATCGTAAAATTTCAGGAAAAATATATAACAATTCTTACAACATAACTTGGAAATCCATAAAATTGTCTACCGCTGTTTTGAATCGACAACGTCGTCTGGATGGCCCATTTTCTACATTTGAACTTCAATCTTTGTGGTTGAGTAGAGGATGAAGAGGCGGGCATTTAATTATTGATGATTTGGGGTGAACTTAGGGTTAGGGTTTATGTTGGTTTGGGGAGAATTTGGGGGAAAGGGTTTGAAAAGAAGCGAAAGTCGTGGGGGCGGGAAAACAGAAATAATTTGGGGTGTTTGATTTTTCTCTCTCCGATCTCATATGTGTAACAATTATTTTAAAATTATTGAATTAAAAAACCAAAAAATACATGAAAAAAAGAAAAGTGGGTGAACATCGATGTCGGTGCCAACATAGTGGCTTAAATCAGACTTTGCCGACATAGTGGGTAAAAATACAATTGAGCCGTCTTAGTGAGCTAAGTTTGAAAATATTTAGGCCATGTGGCGCCACGTGCCACGTATATGGACAATCCCGGCGATACGTGTCAAAAGTGGGTGAACATTGACGCTGGTATCAACATAGTGAGCTTAAATTAGACCTTTCCAACATAGGGGGTGTTCGCAAGAGCTTATGAAAGCTACGTCTTCATAACTTTTACTTAAAATTACTTAAAGCCGCGTTTGACTTAGTGATAATTTAAATTTTAATATAATTGAATTAATATATACGCTTATTACATTACACAATTTATTTGGTGTAAGCATTTATATATAGAATGTATAACTTTATGTGAATGATGTTAATATTGTTATGCCGTACATGTTGTTGTTAAGTAAAAAACAAATCTCTTCTTTTTCATTATTAACTTTTCTTTCATTACTTTTATTATTAATTTATTACTCTTAAAAATGCCACAATTTAAAATTATAGAGAATATCATGTAAATAAGGAAAAAGAGAAATCATGAGATTTCTTTCTAATTAATTAATGCTAAAATATGATATTTAGAGAAATCTAAGGGATATATATATATATATATATATATATATATATATATATATATATATATATATATATATATATATATGAGCAGTTTATGGAAGCATCTCATCATGACATACTTCTGGGCTTTTGTTTTTTTTTTTTTTTGACTTTTTTAAGAGAATGAGAAGCAAAAACATACATTGCAAACAATAAATAAATACTTCTCATTGACTTAAACCCCATAAGCTACTTTTAAAAACTCTTGCAAACACCATCATAATAACTGAAAAATGAAATGAAGTAGGCTAAGTTTGATAATTTTTCTAACCGTTAGCATATGATCAAATTATTGGGGGAATCCATGTGGGCGAATATATAAATTCATCTAATAATTATTAAATCGTGTAAAAGTATATGTATATGTGTGGTTATTGTCATTTCGGCTGGTTACAGTTATGTTTCATATCATTATGATGAACATCTAACATTTTAATTAATTTGATGAACTAGAGAATACGGCACGTATTTGTTTTAGATATGCTAAATATAGCATATTTGATAATTATATACTTAGATTCCAAGATGCATTAATTTTAGTCAAATAATTGATACACGAAGTATTTATTTCTTTTTGTATCCACTGGAAATAAATAGTGATTGTGGCCTTGTTAGACTATGTCAGCTATTGTCCCACGAGTCCACAACATCTCGCATCAGTCGATACGCCAATGAGTCCTATAGCTAAAAAATAAAGTATACCTCTTATTGAAGAAACGAAAAATATTTTAATGGCTTTTGAATTAGTCAATTGAAGATTTTTTTTTGAGGCAATTAGTCAATTGAAGAATTAAGAACGATCTTTAAAGGTGTTTCACACAATTCCGCTACGTTTGGAGCATTTTGTAATCCAAAATTCTCAGTTTTGTATAATTCCTGAAAACGTTTTTGGATTTGGTGAATAATAATACAGTTATATGACAAGTGAAAAGTCGATTTGGTAGTTAATCAGTTGGTTTCATCGATCATACGTGTCTTATAAAGATCCTTCTGTCGAATTAAAATTACAGTACCAGAATACATCATAATAAATAACATTTCAACATGTTTAGATTTCTGGAGGCAATAAAATTGTTTCTTGAGTTTCAAAAAAAAAAAAAAAAAAAACATGTTTAGATTTCTTAAGATTTCCAAAAATAGGTAAGCACTAACGACCAAACTCTACTACCCATCCTGGCAAGAATATTGGCGTGAAAACAAAGCAGAAAATAACGATTCAAACAATAACTTTGGATTTAAATTCTAAAAAGAGTTGCATTTTATATTTCATCAACTTTTCAATTGTTATTATTTTATTTTATTTTTACAAAATTAGGTTTGAAAAAGTTGACACCAAGAATCAAGAGCTCAATGGTCAGATGTGTATAACACGTCGTTTTTCATAATTAGCGGTAGAATTATATATTGGATTTGAGCAAATTATCCGTATATTTTGTCAATTCGTGAATTAGCCATCCGGTGGTAAGAAATGCAAAATGCCCCTTATTCCTTTCAGAGTGTTTTCGTTACGTATAATAGTCAAAATATACTATTTCTACCTAAGTTTTTTTTTTTCTTAAAAAAATCAAATGTAATTGTAGTCTTTCGTAAGTAAAACAAGAAACAAAATATAAAACGTACACAAGAGAATTTTAACTTAATTTGAAACTTTGGATGTAATCTGTATTTCCTTCATATTTAAAGTCATATATATTATTAATATATATATATATATATAAAAGAGTTTCTTCTTTTACAACAACCATGGCATGAGATGTTTATGATAGAAATTATCTTTTTGACTCACCATCAACAGGAAATGACAGTGTATCATACTATTATATACGATGAATGTGCAACTAGGAGTGCTGCGATTTCTGAACTTTCTAACTACAGCTAGCTGACTGGTTTAAAATGACATATCTTATATACGTGCATTTTTTTTTCTACCTAGGCATATATATGGATATATGTGGAGTTTTTTCTACAGCTTTTGGGTTTTAGTGAAATATATATAAAGTATAATCTCTAACCAAAATTATACAGAAGAAAAGGAGCACTCGAGACGATGCTTACTTTAGTAATTAAGCTGGGATCTGGAAATTGCAAAAGCCGCCCATGCATTATGTCTAATTAGGAAGTCACCACTTATATTATTTAAGCTAACAAACAATTCTTCTTGATTTAAAAAAAAGGCAAAAAAATCCATACCATTTAATTAATTGAAATCTAATGAGTCAAAAGCTTGATTTTTAGTTGTTATATTTGATACGTAAAAAATTATTGTTGCTTAAATTTTAATATATGCATATTAATTTCTTTATAATCTTTCTAAGAATATTAGTTCTAGATCTATACAAAACATAAACGTAGTATAGATTAGTTTTATGATGTATTTAATTAATTTCAAACAAATTTAAAAGAGTTCTAGCACAATTTTTAAATGGTTTATATAATAGATATATGTTTGATAAAATTGTAATCCAAAAGTAAAATAAAATAAAATAAAAGCCTTGGTTATCGATATAGTCATGGAGCAAAGCTTATTATCAAAAAGTCTTTACTAGGAACTAAAAGTTGAACCAAAACATAGACCTTCACGAGCGCTCATCTTTCTTAGAAGCCAAAAAAACCAATTGAAATTTTTTTCCTTGGGGTATTGTTTCAATTCTCTCCTATATTTTCTTACATATTCTTGTCTATTGTTCTTTAAAAAAAAATAGCCCCCTCAATGTTCAAATCCTAGATACGCCACATGATATGGACGAGTAAACTGTTACCTAGCTCGCTATATGTTTAGCGGGGTTAATGTGAAACTTTCTTAAGAAAATCACATCGAGTATTTTTTTTTTATTTTTCACATGAAATAACTTGCTATTCTAACATGGATATTTGCCAAAACCCCGTATTTATACGTATCAATTGGTATATATTTCTGCAACACGCGGCCCCGTTGAGAAAATCCACATTAAGACAAAATACCAAATATAACTCCATAAAGTAAGATCATCAAGTGGGTTGATCAGTGTAGTAATACCATGTCCACTAAAATAAGTGTAACTTGTGATCGATTGTAATTTTTGTAATACCCCAAAAATTAGGAAGAAAATAAATTTATACTTTAGTTTTTAAACTTTTAAAAATTTCTATTTTTGACCCTAAATGTTTAGAAAAATTTGCATTTTAGGCCATAAACTTAAAATTTAGTCTTTTATTATTTTATAGGTCTCTAATCCTAAAACATATATTTCAATTTCAAATCTTGACAAAGATGATCGAATTATTTAGAAAAATTACATGAGTAAATATGTATGTAACAAAGAAATCAAATTATACTTTGATTTTTAATTATAAATAATTGAGGGACTTGATATGCAATTAACCAATTGATGAAGTAAGCCATGACATATTTTTGATGAGCTAAGTCATGACATCCTTAAGAGCATTATTAAATTCAGATTTTTTGTGAATTAATATAAAATAATCAAGGTGGGACCTAAATAAGTATGATTAATTTACTATTTTCGCCTATAAATACTCACCCTTCTTCACCATTTTCTACAACCCAAAATAATTCAATTCTGCAAAAATAAGAAGAAATAAAAGTTGTTCCTTTTTGTGTTTTCGTTCGGAAAATAGTTTGTCCAGATTTTTTATCTTGCTATTTTCTACCCAAAAATATGCCAAAACTGTTACTGCGCATGAAATGCCGATTCTGCACCTTAGAAAAATCATAATTAATTCTAGAAAAATCCTTTTTGATCAAAGCCAATGGCTGAATACTCTCCTTGGTGTCTTCTACCTTTTGTATGAAGACATCTTTCTCCAATAATATGATCTAGAAAGGCATAATCCATAAATCGTAAACTGCTGCCGGGATATCCGATAGCAACTCTTATGTTGCAAGAATTATTTAGCATAGCAAACTTTTGTGTTTTCACAAAATCCTGAATTCCCACATCTCTCATGATGCTAGAAAACCATAAAGCATAAAAAGATTTGAAAACCAAGTTCATTTGGATGTCCGATCAAGGTAAAACCAAAAGTGCGGTGTTTTCAGTTTATTTGGCACAATCTTTGTTTTCTTAATTTATAAGTTTGATCGCCATCATAATTCAATGTATTTATCACACACATAAATTTAACATGATGTAGTATTAGTTATACTTAGATTATTATGATTTATAATCATGAATTAACATTTTTGTGATCTTATTTATAGCATTTAAATGGTAATTTATCATGTTTAACATATTATTTTCATAAGTCTTACAAGATTATTTTTGCCACTTCATGACCTAACCATCAAATAAGATTATTTATCATCCCTTATCACATGTTTTGATAAAACTCTCATGTTTATATCTTTATATTTAAGTTATAAAACGAGTATATGCATTTTTAAACCTACTATGTAAAATAAAGTAATAAATGACTAAGTTATACATTTTAAGGTGTTATTTCGTATGATTTGGTGTGTGCTTATTAAAAGTTTGGAATTGATTAATGACAAAAAAGATGAGTTTTCCTAGAGTTAGTTAAGTAATATGTTTTTCTTTAAATTCATCATCTAAAATTTTCATGTTTAGTGTAATGACATAAATTAAGCTTATGTGTTATTTACTAAGATTTACATTATAACTAGCATTCTTAACAAGAACGTTCTCAATTTCACCAACATGAGAATTGAAGAAAAAGTACTAATAATTATTGTGGTGAATTATAAATTCAATTGATTAATATTATTTAAATTTGTTAAAGGTTTGACGAACTAATCAAAGACATCAAGGTTTCCCGTACGAGTTAAGGTGAGGTTCCATTTCTGATTTGTTCTAGCCCCGTTTGGCATCCGGCCCTGAGGAACTTGGACAGAAAAGTCACTATTCCATTACCAAACCTCGAACAACCTATATTTCATCATAAACCTGTTTGGCATCTCATCCTATAACATGATTTTCTTACACATCATTAAATCATATCCAATCATTTATTATTTATCATATCTATTCACAATAATGATAACTCTCCAATATTGTAATTTCATATGTTGGTTCTTGAATTTTGCAAAGAGCAACGAACTATGTTCGGGACATGTAGCTCAAGGAGCAACGGATATTATCCGGTTTACTAGCTTGTTTGTTTATTTGTTATATCCATTGGGACGCCTTTGGGAAGTTGGGTCCAGGGATTGAGTCGAGTTACTGCCGGGCAGTAAGGACTGTCGGTTTAAGTAATTTCGCTTGATACCCATCTATCTAGGCGCCGCTTGTAGTCAGGAGTTGGCTGTAACCCGCGTGCTGGATCGACATGTACTCGAGCATGTCTCTTGATTGTTTGCGAGGTCGCTCCTCGTCGGGAGGTATAAGGTAGAATAGTAAAAGTTATAAGGCTGGATTCGTTTATTGTTAAGCACAAGTTCATTACCTAGTCTATGAAAACTCCAGTACCATTGCTGCATCAAATTATCTAGTTGAACTGTTTCTACCGGTAAGATCACTCCTCGAAATGTATCCAGTAGGTCACAATTAATTCTTGCATTACCAGTTCTTTTATATGAATCTCACTAAGTCATTAAAGACTTATTCCTCGTTTCTTCTGTCCATTCCCCAGGATAAAAATCAATATGGCAGCATGGACCAAGTGAATAATTGTTCAAGCGTGCATTTTGGAATATTCGTGTTTTGTCATTAGTGCATAACCATTAAAATAGTCACGTTATTTGTAATACCAAGACTTCCGTTGTACATATCACAATATAATTTATATAATGTGTATGGTTTTGATCCTGAACAAGTGAGACCCCTTTCTATGAGTTGCGCTTTAGTCTGGATTGGGTAAAGTGGTTGGCCACCACTGAACCAACTCGGATCGAAGTATGGCTCGTGGGGCGCGGTCGTCACAGTATGGTATCAGAGCCATTGGTTAAAATATTTGGACAAGCATTAATCACTCAACAATGTTTCACTAAAATATTAATATAGATTAAAACATATATTCTTACATCAAACACCGAGCAACATAAAAGAGTTACAATCAGAGTGTCGTATCTACATCTAAAGCACGTTTCTTACCACGACTATTGTCACTACTTGTATGCCCTTGAATTTGTGACGATATGGGATCTATTTTTGGTACATATGCTTTAAGATTGTCAATCAATTCATTTGCAGTATATGCAGAGATGAAAATTTCATGAGCCGACGGCTTTCATAAACTCCTGCTCCACGCAATGATCTAGAAAAGATAACAATTCATTATAGAAACCATTGACATTGTAGAGGCCAGTAGGTTTTTGGTGCATGTTTAACTGTGCGCATGAAGCTATGCAGAAAATTTCTTCCAGTGTTCTTAACCGTCCAGGTAATGCTATAAATGCATCAGAATTATACAACATAGTTGCTATTCTTTCATGCATGCTAAGTACTATAACTTCCTCCCATAAGATTGGACCCTCGGAATTCATGTCAGCTAAGGCTTTTGGTATGATCCTTAACACACTACCTTTATTTGAAAATGCACTACTCGCAACACACCCCATTAACCCTAAACTTCCTCCCCCATACACCAACTTAATCTTCCTCGCAGCCAAAATGTATCCCAAATTACTTGCTACCTCTAGAAACTCTAGATTATTTCTTGTACTAGACCCACAAAAGACACAAATGGATTTTATTTCTCGAGTCGAAGATTTTTCCATCTCAATTTTTTTCCCTCTGATAATGTGGTATGTGTCAGTGTGTGATCTTCGATATCATAAAACCGCTATTTATAATAAAACATAGTAGGCATACCGAGGAAGCTTTTGAAACAATATTAATACAACATCTTCAAAAATAATAATTAATTAAATAGCGTCTCCAACAATCTATCTTTTATAAGCAACTTCCTCTACAATCCATCTTTGATGATATGACATTTACCAATCTAAGAAAACGCATTCATATCGTTGTACCCCATCATCTATTATTTGTGCCTTTTAAGAATAAAATATATCTATCTATATATATATATATATATGTGTGTGTGTGTGTGTGTGTGTGTGTGTGACCGTCTAAGTTTTATTTAAAAACTAAATATATGCATAATTCTTAAAATACATGCATGCACTTATAAGGAAAAATTATTTCACCTTATTTTCCTCCCGTGTTTTATCTAAGTATCCAAATTTATTCATTTGAATACAAAATTTCCAAAATAATGATAATATCAATAGTAATAATAAATCACAAAAACTTCTATGTTACGTTACAATTAAAATTACTCGAGTTCTTTGTGATAGTTATTTTTTTAATTAGCATGATTTATCGAAAAAAAAATTATTTTGGATTAAAAATCTTAGTACTCAAAATGTTAAGAATATTAAAGATTTTTCTAATTTCTCTATATTATGATCGTTAGTTAAAACCTTTATTTTAAGATTTCAAAAAAAAAAAAACACAAACATATTTTACACAAATAAGTCACATATTTCTAATCTTAATTTTCGTCTCAATCATCATACCATTAAAAAAAAATTCCAACGGTTATAAACGGCTATAATAGCCATATCTCCTTCTATAAATACATCATTTTTATACTACAAAACACACACTCATCTCCATCTATCTCCTCTCTACCAAAAATGGATCATTTGGTTCAAGTAATTCTTGTTGTAATTTTTGTTATTTTTATTTTTATTTTTCTTCAAAATGATGAAGAAACATCATTTAATTTTGCTATTGTATTTTTAGGATTCACAATACCTTTTCTATTTCTAGCTATTGGTATGAGTTTACTACTATTATGTAAGTCCAATTGAAATATTGCATCTTGGATAATAAGACATTTATTTGAGTAGTCTTCTTTTACCTATATAGCGTTATAACGTGTGAAACGTAAAAAAAAAAAAAAAAAACTCTCGGTTATTATTAAACAAGAAAAAAAATAATAAACTCTCGGTTATTATTAAACAAGAATCATAAAAGTTTTAATTGATTCTTCCGATAAAAGGGGTTTACAACTTCCTAGGGTGTTAAGTGTTAGTCCTTAAGGACAAAATTAATCGAAATAGCGATTATCAATACTTTATCTTCAGAAACATTTAGGTAAGAATTTGTGACGATATGGGATCTACTTTTGGTACATATGCTTTAAGATTGTCAATCAATTCATTTGCAGTATATGCAGAGATGAAAATTTCACGAGCCGACGGCTTTCATAAACTCCTGCTCCACGCAATGATCTAGAAAAGATAACAATTCATTATAGAAACCATTGACATTGTAGAGCCCCGTAGGTTTTTGGTGCATGTTTAACTGTGCCCATGAAGCTATGCAGAAAATTTCTTCCAGTGTTCCTAACCGTCCAGGTAATGCTATAAATGCATCAGAATTATACAACATAGTTGCTATTCTTTCATGCATGCTAAGTACTATAACTTCCTCCCATAAGATTGGACCCTCGGAATTCATGTCAGCTAAGGCTTTTGGTATGATCCTTAACACACTACCTTTATTTGAAAATGCACTACTCGCAACACACCCCATTAACCCTAAACTTCCTCCCCCATACACCAACTTAATCTTCCTCGCAGCCAAAATGTATCCCAAACTACTTGCTACCTCTAGAAACTCTGGATCATTTCCTGTACTAGATCCACAAAAGACACAAATGGATTTTATTTCTCGAGTCGAAGATTTTTCCATCTCAATTTTTTTTCCCTCTGATAATGTGGTATGTGTCAGTGTGTGATCTTCGATATCATAAAACCGCTATTTATAATAAAACATAGTAGGCGTACCGATGAAGCTTTTGAAACAATATTAATACAACATCTTCAAAAATAATAATTAATTAAATAGCGTCTCCAACAATCTATCTTTTATAAGCAACTTCCTCTACAATCCATCTTTGATGATATGACATTTACCAATCTAAGAAAACGCATTCATATCGTTGTACCCCATCATCTATTATTTGTGCCTTTTAAGAATAAAATATATCTATCTATATATATATGTGTGTGTGTGTGTGTGTGTGTTTGTGACCGTCTAAGTTTTATTTAAAAACTAAATATATGCATAATTCTTAAAATACATGCATGCACTTATAAGGAAAAATTATTTCACCTTATTTTCCTCTCGTGTTTTATCTAAGTATCCAAATTTATTCATTTGAATACAAAATTTCCAAAATAATGATAATATCAATAGTAATAATAAATCACAAAAACTTCTATGTTACGTTACAATTAAAATTACTCGAGTTCTTTGTGATAGTTATTTTTTTAATTAGCATGATTTATCGAAAAAAAAAATATTTTGGATTAAAAATCTTAGTACTCAAAATGTTAAGAATATTAAAGATTTTTCTAATTTCTCTATATTATGATCGTTAGTTAAAACCTTTATTTTAAGATTTCAAAAAAAAAAAAACACAAACATATTTTACACAAATAAGTCACATATTTCTAATCTTAATTTTCGTCCCAATCATCATACCATTAAAAAAACAAAAAATTCCAACGGTTATAAACGGCTATAATAGCCATATCTCCTTCTATAAATACATCATTTTTATACTACAAAACACACACTCATCTCCATCTATCTTCTCTCTACCAAAAATGGAACCTTTGGTTCAAGTAATTCTTGTTGTAATTTTTGTTATTTTTATTTTTATTTTTCTTCAAAATGATGAAGAAACATCATTTAATTTTGCTATTGTATTTTTAGGATTCGCAATACATTTTCTATTTCTAGCTATTGGTATGAGTTTACTACTATTATGTAAGTCCAATTGAAATATTGCATCTTGGATAATAAGACATTTATTTGAGTAGTCTTCTTTTACCTATATAGCGTTATAACGTGTGAAACGTAAAAAAAAAATAATAAACTCTCGGTTATTATTAAACAAGAAAAAAAATAATAAACTCTCGGTTATTATTAAACAAGAATAATAAAAGTTTAATTTGATTCTTCCGATAAAAGGGGTTTACAACTTCCTAGGGTGTTAAGTGTTAGTCCTTAAGGACAAAATTAATCGAAATAACGATTATGAATACTTTATCTTCAGAAACATTTAGGTAAGAATCTGGGGACCAGATTCTTTTAAGGAGGGGGGATTGTAACACCCCAAAAATTAGGAAAAAATAAATTTATACTTTAGTCCTTGAACTTTTAAAAATTTCTATTTTTGATCCTAAACGTTTAGAAAAATTTGCATTTTAGGCCATAAACTTAAAATTTAGTCTTTTATTATTTTATAGGTCTCTAATCCTAAAACATATATTTCAGTTTCAAATCTTGACAAAGATGATCGAATTATTTAGAAAAATTACATGAGTAAATATGTATGTAACAAAGAAATCAAATTATACTTTAATTTTTAATTATAAATAATTGAGGGACTTGATATGCAATTAACTACTTGATGAAGTAAGCCATGACATATTTTTGATGAGCTAAGTCATGACATCCTTAAGAGCATAATTAAATTCAGATTTTTTTGTGAATTAATATAAAATAATCAAGGTGGGACCTAAATAAGTATGATTAATTTACTATTTTCGCCTATAAATACTCACCCTTCTTCACCATTTTCTACAGCCCAAAATAATCCGATTCTGCAAAAATAAGAAGATATAAAAGTTGTTCCTTTTTGTGTTTTTGTTCGGAAAATAATTTGTCCAGATTTTTATCTTGCTATTTTCTACCCAAACAGACGCCAAAACTTTTACTGCGCATGAAATGCCGATTCTGCACCTTAGAAAAATCATAACTAATTCTAGAAAAATCATTTTTGATCAAGGCCAACGGCAGAATACTCTCCTTGGTGTCTTCTATCTTTTGTATGCAGACATCTTTCTCCAATAATATGATCTAGAAAGCCATAATCCATAAATCGTAAACTACTGCCGGGAAATTCGATAGCAACTCTTATGTTGCAAGAATTATTTAGCATAGCAAACTTTTGTGTTTTCACAAAATCCTGAATTACCACATGTCTCATGATGCTAGAAAACCATAAAGCATAAAAAGATTTGAAAACCAAGTTCATTTGGATGTCCGATCAAAGGTAAAACCAAAACCGCGGTGTTTTCAGTTTATTTGGCACAATCTTCGTTTTCTTAATTTATAAGTTTGATCGCCATCATAATTCAATGTATTTATCACACACATAAATTTAACATGATGTAGTATTAGTTATAATTAGATTATTATGATTTATAATCATGAATTAACATTTTTGTGATCTTATTTATAGCATTTAAATGGTAAATTTATCATGTTTAACATATTATTTTCATAAGTCTTACAAGATTATTCTTGCCACTTAATGACCTGACCATCAAATAAGATTATTTACCATCCCTTATCACATGTTTTGATAAAACTCTCATGTTTATATCTTTATATTTAAGTTATAAAACGAGTATATGCATTTTTAAACTTACTATGTAAAATAAAGTAATAAATGACTAAGTTATACATTTTAAGGTGTTATTTCGTATGATTTGGTGTGTGCTTATTAAAAGTTTGGAATTGATTAATGACAAAAAAGATGAATTTTCCTAGAGTTAGTTAAGTAATATGTTTTTCTTTAAATTCATCATCTAAAATTTTCATGTTTAGTGTAATGACATAAATTAAGCTTATGTGTTATTTACTAAGATTTATATTATAACTAGCATTCTTAACAAGAACGTTCTCAATTTCACCAACATGAGAATTGAAGAAAAAGTACTAATAATTGTTGTGGTGAATTATAAATTCAATTGATTAATATTATTTAAATTTGTTAAAGGTTTGACGAACTAATCAAAGACATCAAGGTTTCCCGTACGAGTTAAGGTAAGGTTCTATTTCTGATTTGTTCTAGCCCCGTTTGGCATCCGACCCTGAGGAACTTGGACAGAAAAGTCACTATTCCATTACCAAACCTCGAACAACCTATATTTCATCATAAACCTTTTTGGCATCTCATCTTATAACATGATTTTCTTACTCATCGCTAAATCATATCCAATCATTTATTATTTATCATATCTATTCACAATCATGATAACTCTCCAATATTGTAATCTCATCTGCTGGTTCTTGAATTTTGCAAAGAGCAACGAACTATGTTCGGGACATGTAGCTCAAGGAGCAACGGATATTATTCGGTTTACTAGCTTGTTTGTTTATTTGTTATATCCATTGGGACGCCTTTGGGAAGTTTGGTCCAGGGATTGAGTCGAGTTACTGCCGGACAGTAAGGACTGTTGGTTTAAGTAATTTCGCTTGATACCCATCTATCTAGGTGCCGATTGCAGTCAGGAGTTGGCTGTAACCCGCGTGCTGGATCGACATGTACTCGAGCATGTGTCTTGATTGTTTGCGAGGTCGCTCCTCGTCGGGAGGTATAAGGTAGAATAGTAAAAGTTATAAGGCTGGATTCGTTTATTGTTAAGCACAAGTTCATTAACTAGTCTATGAAAACTCCAGTACCATTGCTACATCAAATTATCTAGTTGAACTGTTTCTACCGGTAAGATCACTCCTCGAAATGTATCCAGTATGTCACAGTTAATTCTTGCATTTCCAGTTCTTTTATATAAATCTCACTAAGTTATTAAAGACTTATTCCTCATTTCTTCTGTCCATTCCTCATGATAAAAATCAACATGGCAGCATGGACCAAGTGAATAATTGTTGAAGCGTGCATTTTGGAATATTCGTGTTTTGTCATTAGTGCATAACCATTAAAATAGTCACATTATTTGTAATACCAAGACTTCCGTTGTACATATCACAATATAATTTATAAAATGTGTATGGTTTTGATCCTGAACAAGTGAGACCCCTTTTTATGAGCTGCGCTTTAGTCTGGATTGGGTAAAGTGGCTGGCCACCACTAAACCAACTCGGATCGAAGCATGGCTCGTGGGGCGCGGTCGTTACAATTTTCGTCGAAATATTAGTATAATGTCCAATGTAAAATTTATGAACTTAATATGCATAAAAAAATCTATGAACTTACTGGCTTAGTCAGCGGTCATGGCCGGTCATTGAACCAACTTAGCTTCTAGCTGGTTCACATGCAGAGGACTATGTATCATTTTTAAATATGGATGCCTTGCAACTTGACAAAGACACATGCTTAAACTATTTGTTTTCTCTCAAAAGAAAAGAAAGAAAATGCATTATTTCAAAAGGAAAAACGACATGTTATACCCAATATATTCGCCTTTTTCAATATTATATCCAATCTTTTTTTTTTTTAGCAATGCTGCACCCTACCTTTGACGTTTCAAAAATGTTGCACCCACACCTATTTTTCGTCCAAAAATCATCATAAAGCAGGGGATGACGTATGCAAATATTTTATAAAATCGAAAACACACCCAAAAGTTTAAAAAATACCCATGAACACCAAAATAACTTCTCATATTTTGTAAATACTCCTAAATAGATGTTAATTTTATTATATATTATCTAAATCATAAAAAACTTATCTTTCGAACTTTGTGTGACTAGCGTTATAAGCATAAGAGTTCTTAATCAGAATTTCGAATTTTTTTCATTAAGTTGCATAACTCTCCTATAATAAATAAAATCACAATAGGAACAACTTATGTATCAATGGAATTTAACCATAACGGAAATATAGGTATGGTAGAAAAGGTAAAGATAGAGATTGCTCACCCAAATTCCATAGATTCTGATTTTTGCATTTCTCCTATTACCTTTCGAACTAAGAAACATGTACTGTAAGAAAAAGTTGGCGCGCGATGTGGATCGTGCTGCTGGGGCGCAATGTGAGCTTTTACGCACTTTTGAACGCGTAATATTCTGGAACTCTGATGCACCAAATCAGATCGCGCGTCTTGATTGCACGGCTGAGGTGCGATGTGAACAGTGATCGTGCGTGCTACTGAAAAATCTGTTATGTGTGCTCTAATTTGTGTTGTACTTACTTTTGTCCAATATCGTCTTGCATTTGTCCCGTTCGTCTCTCCACTTAAGGTTTCTTTCACTTTCTTCATTTTTCCTATCTCAGTGTTTAGCTCAACGAGAAATTGAAGTAAAATGATGTATATGACTCAAAACACAATTAAATTAAGGACTCGATAATTAAAAACATACTATTGGGCGTTGCCTTCCACACAATGCTGAGTTTATTGTCGGTTAACTTGACAATTTTGGTGAAGAATCAGGGGTTCTTTGGTGCACCGGTTGCACCGTGATCTTTCGCCTCTTTTGCTCTTTTCTTCACTTTTTTCTTCTTCTTTAATTGTCATCTACAAGAGTCCATTAACAATGTTGAAAGTTGCATTGCGTGCTGTCAAATGCTCTTTTGCGGCTCTTGCGACATCGTACATCAATTGAAATGTTGCATCATGTGGTAACCTTTGAAATCCTTCCCCATGGTATAGTTCTCCACACAACTTATCCATGACATGGTGGCTAACTTTACTTGACCACCAATAATAAATATCATTCACATGTTTTTCTTCTAACCATGACACATCAAATCTAGTGTTTTCTCTTTCAAGGTAGTCATCTTGTGCTTTCCCTAGCATCTCTTGAAAATATATCCAAGCTTCAACAAATGTTGCACCTTGTTTCTGCTTGAAACTCAAATTCTTTCATTCCCATGACTTCGCGTGCACACTTCCACAAAATATGAATTTGAATTATTTGATTGTTGTAGCCCAATCTCCTCTCCAATTGACTTCAGTGTTCTACCATTCTCTTACTTTTCTTGTCGATGAATGAGGAATTTTTTTTTGTCATCTTGTACTCCTCTGTAATACCAAAGAAGTTTCATGCTTCTTTGAATTTCTCAACATGTATATGAGGGTTGTCAGATAGTTTTCCTTCAAATTGCTTCTTCATAATCACCTTCAGTAATTCTTCATCAGAAACATTGATGTTAAATTTCAGATGTGGCAGAGCAAAAATTTTGATGTACTCTGTGTACTTCGCAGTGTACGGGTTGGCTTGATGTTGTCCTCCCGTGTATGGTGGTTGCATAAGTGGTCCTTGTATGTAAGTTCTTCCAATGTTGCCATACCTCATCGTGCTTCCCCATGCTGGTGGGGCAGCTGAATTTCTGATTTTATCCATGTTTTATTCCTAACAACTAAGAGAAGTTAGTGCTCTAATAGACAAGCTTGATGACTCACACAAAACAATAATAATATCGTTACTCCCCGACAGCGGCGACAAAAACTTGATGGTCGTATATGATGTAATAAAATAGAATATAAGTAAAGATAAAATGTTACAACTAAATCCCACTTTGTCGCAAGTGCACGAATCAAGTTATAATAAAATGGTAGGTATATTTATGAACCAAGTATCGTATCACAAGTGAGTGATGGTTGCATGTATGAATCACTTAAATGCAAAAACACTAACAATTGTCACGATCTATTTTCTTGTGTTTGCAGGATGAATGATTTCTAAACTAAAAATGCCTTAAATTCTTTTTATGCTAAGAATGCTTAAACTAAAATGCAATGGAACTTAATCTAAGAATACAAGAATAATAATTAAGTATCTTTTTGGGTGTTTAGTTTAGAATGCAAGAAAATATTTCAAGCAATTAAGACAATTAAACCAATGAAATCAATTAAACTAAGAATGTTTGGAAGAGAGATTGATTAACTAACTAAAGCACACTAAACTAGAAAACCAAATAAAATGATTGATTGAATTTGGTTGTATACAATAATCGGAAACACTGTTTAGAGGTCGGGTTTCACAATGATTTAACAATAATAGTTCATAGACAAACTACATATATCTACTTACAGTAATTGATAGTTATTTGATGTTTGCATGTCTAATGTATCAATGACATATGGAAGGAGTCTCTAATAACCTACGATGTCAACGGATCAGCTCAGTTGTCAATTATTTTAGAAGAGATGTCAAATCTACAATCCAATTAACTCATCCGAATTGTGCTAACAAAACGTACTTAGTCAAGATTGATTTAGTGTGATCTAAAGGTTGTGCATGAGTTGCTTCCTCAAATCCAAAGTCACAAATCGCATAGGTATATAACTATTTATATCGTTCTACACTCTAGGTGCCCCCACGCGGGTGATTCCGTTTTATCTCATCGAGAGTAAGGTCAGTCACACAACATAAGTAACTGTTTATTCTAGACATTCAAGATCATCAAACACACATCAAGTAAAGCAAATAAACATATTCATAAATCAGAGTTACTCCCCTACTCTAAACAACGAGTAGGTTAGCTCCTCATAGTCATGGTTCAACAATCAATAAAGTGTAAGAGTTCTTATGTGATCATGTTCATATATATAATCACATAAATGCGGAAGCGAAAGATCGGCGTACCTCCTGCCATTGTTAAACGTAAGTGAAGCTTTGCGACGTTCCCATAGTTGCGAGTTCCGTTCCTTTTGGTCTTCCAAATTCTTATTCGTTACTCTCTCTCTCAATTAATGGTGTATGAGATATATTACTTAATGAGAGTGTTAAATGAATTATGGGGACCAAATGGAATATATATAGTCGAAGACTCCATAATTGCCCATTAACGGTGAATGGACATGACTATCTAGAGGGTTGCGATCTTGGGGTTGCATAGATTCATAGATCAATAAAGAAATATAATAAATACAAATAAATAAACTTACATTCTCCCACTTGATCTACCTGAATCACAATCCCCAACAACAAGAAACAAAGCGCATGGATCATGGCGATAGGTCCTTTGATGAAAAACAAGTAGTATCTCCCATGTATCACAATGCATTATGCTCCCCGTCACCAACCAAAAACTTAATGAATAAACCCAATGTTTATTCTTGGTCCATAACAAAAATATTCTCATGATATATCAAGATATGACATATCCAAATGTGTACACAACTAAATATGAGAATACATTACATTAAGAATTTCATTAAATATTGTTCTTACAACAAAAGTTACATAAGGGAACCAAGTCCCATACTTTTAACATGATCCTCAAATTTTCCGGGAGGCATGCCTTTAGTTAGAGGATCATCTATCATTTTATCAGTCCTTATATGTTCAATGATGACTGATTTATCCTTGACACGCTCTCTTATGGCTGAATACTTAATGTCGATATGTTTGCTTCGACTCCCGCTTTTATTATTTTTAGCCATGAAGACAGCAGCTGAATTGTCACAGTATAATTTCAGGGGTCTACTAATAGAATCCAAGATTCTAAGCCTTGATATGAAACTCTTAATCCATACACCTTGAGAGGTTGCCTCAAAACAAGACACGAACTCAGCTTCCATGGTAGAAGTAGCAGTTAAAGTTTGTTTTGCACTCCTCCACGAAACAGCTCTACCAACCAACATAAAAATGTAACCAGAAGTTGATTTTCTCGAATCAACACAGCCAGCAAAATCTGAATCTGAGTATCCCATTACTTCCAAATGGTATGAACGTCTATATACGAGCATGTAATCTCTAGTCCCCTTAAGGTATCTTAATACCTTCTTTGCAGCTTTCCAATGTTCAACGCCTTGATTACTTTGATATCTCCCCAATACCCCAGCGACAAATGCAATGTCAGGTCTAGTGCAAACCTAAGCATACATCAAGCTTCCAACAACAGAAGCATATGGGATATTTTTCATTTGTTCCTATTCTAAATCATTCTTCGGGCACTGACTCAAGTTCAGTTTATCACCCTTAACAATGGGAGCTATACTAGGTGAACAATCTTTCATCCAAAATCTCTCTAAAACTTTGTTTATGACATACCCAGAGCACAACGAGCCCTATCGCGATGTATCTTAATCCCGATGACATAAGATGCATCCCCTAAATCCTTCATATCAAAATTCTTAGAGAGAAAATGTTTCACCTCATATATCATATCCTTGTTATTACTTGCAAGCAAAATATCATCTACATATAGAATTAAGAAACAAATCTTGCTCCCACTAACCTTCTGGTACATACAATTATCCATAACGTTCTCTTCAAAACAAAATAAAGACACAACATCATGAAATTTTAAATACCACTGACG
The DNA here is from genome assembly GCA_948329865.1 of Linaria vulgaris. Classification (NCBI taxonomy): domain Eukaryota; kingdom Viridiplantae; phylum Streptophyta; class Magnoliopsida; order Lamiales; family Plantaginaceae; genus Linaria; species Linaria vulgaris. Next base: position 97,458,582 of record OX415250.1, read on the forward strand.
TGAGGCTTGTTTCAATCGATATATAGATTTGTTAAGCTTGCAAACTAAGTGCTTACCGTTATTGGATGGAAATCCTTCAGGTTGTTTTATGTATACCTCTTCCTCCAATTCTCCATTTAGAAAGGCTGTTTTCACATCCATTTGTTGTAATTCTAAATCGAAATGTGCAACTAATGCCATGATGATTCGAATGGAATCTTTCTTTGATACATGAGAGAAAGTCTCTTTGTAGTCGATTCCTTCTTTCTGAGTGAATCATTTGGCAACTAGTCTAGCCTTGTATCTTTCAATGTTACCTAATGAGTCTTTATTTGTTTTAAAGACCCACTTGCACCTAATGGCTTTCGCCCCTAGGTAACTCAACAAGGTCCCATACTTCGTTTGACGCCATAGAATTCATCTCATCAGTCATAGCATCATACCATATATTTGATTCATTACTACTCATCGCTTGTGAAAATGTCTCAGGATCATTCTCGGCTCCAATGTTAAAGTCCGACTCTTGTAGATACACGTGATAGTCACTAGGTATCGCTAATTTCCTTGTTCTAGTAGACTTCCTTAAGGTTGTATCAACAATCTCCTGAGGATCATGTTGATCAACTTGTTGTTCAGCCACCAAAGGTGATTCCTGAACAACTTGATCTACTAAATCAACATCAGCTTGTGGAATCAACGACGATGGTTGTGTACCAACACGATCACCATCAGAAATAGAATTCTGTAAATGATCACTCCCACTGATTATGTCATTTTCAAGAAATTTTGCATTTCTCGATTCCACAAATCTAGTGATATGAGATGGACAATAGAATCTATATCCTTTAGACCGTTCAACATATCCAACGAAATAGCCACTAATGGTCCTAGGATCAAGTTTCTTCTCTTGTGGGTTATACACTCTTACTTCAGACGGACATCCCCAAATGCGTACGTGATTCAAACTCGGTTTCCAACCCTTGAATAACTCAAATGGTGTCTTAGGGACAGCCTTTGTTGGAACACGGTTTAATATGTACACTGCCATCTTAAGAGCTTCAGTCCACAAGGTTATTGGGAGATTAGCATTACTGCGCATACTCCTAACCATCTCCATCAATGTCCAGTTTCTTCTTTCAGTCACACCATTCTCACTAGGAGATCCTGGATTGGTGTATTGAGCAACGATTCCGTGCTCTTGAAGAAACATAGCAAATGGACCAGGTGCTTGACCACCTTCTATGTATCTACCATAATACTCTCCTCCTCTATCAGTTCTCACAATTTTTATTTGTTTTCCACATTGTTTTTCTACTTCTGCCTTAAAGACCTTAAATGCATTAAAAGCTTCACTTTTATGATGAAGTAAATAAACATACATGTAACGTGAGAAGTCATCAATAAATGTGATAAAGTATTTTGGACCACTTTGCATATCCATGTCTGGACAACAAATATCTGAATGGATGATTTCAAGTAATTCAGAACTTATGTGCGCACCCTTTTTAGATATTTTGGTTTGCTTTCCCTTTATGCAATCCACACAAATCTCAAAGTCAGCAAAGTCCAAAGTACTAAGTACTCCATCATTCACTAACCTCTTGATTCTATCCTTAGAGATATGTCCCAATCTCCGGTGCCACAACATAGAAGATTCTTCATTATTAACACATCTTTTCATGCCAGTTTTAACATACATTATTGAATTAACGGTGTTACTTTGTATATTAAGCATAAGTAGACCATTACCCAAAATGCCATTTCCAACAACATATGAATTATATAATAAACTAAATGATGTTTTATGGAAATTACATTCAAATCTCATAGGTGTAAGTCTAGATACAGAAATTAAATTCCTGGAAAACCCAGGTACATAAAATACATTATGTAAATACAAAGTAAATCCACTAGTTAATGTAATTTGGCACGTTCCAACAAATTCAACAGCTGAGCGCATTTTGTTTCCTGAATAAATGCTATGCTCATTTCCCGCTGGTTTCCTCAGGTTTATCATACCCTGTAAGGATGTTGAAACATGGATTGAAGAACCAGAGTCAATCCACCATGTGTTACAATGAACATCAGCCATATTAGATTCATAACAAACTAGGGAGACAAAGTTACCTTTTTTCTGTTGCCGCTTTTGGAATTTTAGACAATCCTTCTTCATGTGTCCTTTCTTTTTACAGAAATAACACTTGGATTTCTTAGTAATTCCACCTTGAATGGGCACTTTATCCTTGGAGTGCTTGTTCTTTTTCTTGTTGGTAGCCAACAATACAGTTTCTCCATGTTCCATCATCAATCGGCTCTCCTCTTGAACACACATGGTCAAAAGCTCATTCATAGACCACTTATCTTTATGTGTGTTGTAGGATATCTTAAATGGCCCGAATTGATATGGAAGGGTATTAAGGATATAATGGACTAGAAAAGTATCCGACATCTCAACTCCCAGTGTTTTCAGTTTAGCTGCAATGTCCCTCATGCTCATGATGTGCTCGCGCACACCTCCGAGACCGGTAAGCTTAAGTGACGAAAACCTCCCAATGAGTGTACTAGCAAGTGACTTTTCAGAAGTTTGGAACTGTTCCTCAATTGCCTTAAGCAATAGGCGAACATCAGTATACTTCTCCACTGAGCTCCTTAATCCAGCAGATATATGAGTCTTTATGAACATGACACAGAGACGGTTAGACCTCTCCCACCATTTATAAAGTTCTATATCAGCCTGAGTGCTGGATTCCCCAATGGCCGGTGGTTCATCCTTACGGATAGCATAGTCAATATCAGCCACTCCTAAATGAAGAAGAACTCTCTCCTTCCAAACGGTATAGTTTTCGCCATTTAGTTCAGGAACTTGTATTTTGAGATCATTAATATTCATAGAATGTGACGCTGCAAATATAATTCATACATACTCGACTTAATATTTTGAGACAAAATTAACCGTATTATGCGTTACCAAATGTAAAGCATATAAATAAATCTGTAGACATCTAACTTGCCTGTGGGCTAAAGCTAAATTCAATTAGATTTATTCTAAAGGCCAATAAAACTAGCAAAACTATTTTCTTTTCTTAATTCTTGTGGGTATATTAAGAAATATAATTTTGACATTTTATTCTAATTAACTACACGAAATATAATAAAATTTCCTGTGGGATAAATTTTATTATATCATGTGCAATTAATCACAACTAATGTTTCTACATGATTTTATTTCTAATACATGCTTCTATATAATTAAAGATGATGTGGCTACTCTTTAACTAAATAAAAACATAAGAATCACAAACATTTGAATCAAATATATAACATGCATAATTACTGCTTTAAACAGTAAATATAAACCACATAAAACAAATGTAAGCATGCTAATATATTTAATTAAAAACATAACCAGAATCTGCTGAAGTCAAATAAAACATAGTCTGCATATTTAAACATATAACAGAGTTGCCCAAACGGATTAGGACTACGACCATGTTTTGATGGATCATGGGTTCGAACCTAACAGACGGGTTATAATTTTATTCATGTTTTTAAACACATCTAATTGGCGACGGTTCAAATTAAAACACTGATACAGTTCGGCCCCATGGTTCAATCCCACGACACACTGATGGGGAATACGGGTTCGAATCCTGCCTGGTACATGCTTTGATTTTTAATCTGAAAATTCGTCCATTTAACTTGAAAATTATTAAATTATTGATGCGAAAAGGCACAACGAAAGTCGTAGCAGCCCAACGGTTCAGAACTTGATGAAGCGTTGCAAGTGGTGCGGGTTCGAATCCTGGTTCTTGCCTCCTAACCATTATTTTTGTTACTAAATTCTGTAGTTACCTTTATACAGATAAATAAAATGCATTATTTCAATTGACAACAATTGAAGCACTGGCCAATAGGTTAAGCTTGAATATGTGCAGACTAGTGATGCCCGATCGAATCCATGGCAAGACATTATTTTCCTTTTTTTTAAAGAAAAAACTTCGTCTTCAACCTCCAGCCGGGTCCAAACCGACCCGGTTACGACCCAGTTCCGAACCCGACTCGTTCTCCCTTATTTTCGCATCAAAATCAGTGTTTTAAAACACATAATTACTAGAAATCGAATTTCCGGATGATTTCTAACATAAAAAATAAGTTTATCTATAGAATCGAAAGATACATCAAAACTTCATGAACATAATTTTTCAAAAAAAAAATTGAAAAGCAAGGCAGAGGCAAATATACATGCTCTGATGCCAACTGTAAGAGTTCTTATGTGATCATGTTCATATATATAATCACATAAACGCGGAAGCGAAAGATCGGCGTGCCTCCTGCCATTGTTAAACGTAAATGAAGCTTTGCGACGTTCCCGTAGTTGCGAGTTCCGTTCCTTTTGGTCTTCCAAATTCTTATTCGTTACTCTCTCTCAATTAATGGTGTATGAGATATATTACTTAATGAGAGTGCTAAATGAATTATGGGGACCAAATGGAATATATATAGTCGAAGACTCCATAACCGTCCATTAACGGTGAATGGACATGACTATCTAGAGGGTTGCGGTCTTGGGGTTGCATAGATTCATAGATCAATAAAGAAATATAATAAATATAAATAAATAAACTTACATAAAGAAGTAAATATCATAGACAAAGTAAAGAGGTAAACAAAAGCTTCTCGGACCCGGTGGAACTTTGTTGCTTGACTCTCTTCGTACTCCCATTTTCTATCTTCTTCTTCACAAACTATTTTCTCTCTAACAATGACTCAACTAAACTAGAACAAGACTTTGATGGTGTTTCTGTCTGGTGACGAGCTCTCAGGGTTTTTTTTTTTCTGAAATTGGGTGAAATTGGTCAAAAATGTTCTGAAAGCTCATGCCCTTACTGATGAACGTAGCCTAATATTTATAGTTTCTCTCTGCTCTAGGCTGGGTTTTAGGGTCTTTGACTTTTGGCCCAAGTTTCCTCTGATCGCGCAACCCCCGCGCGATGTGCCATCCTGATCCCGCGCCACTTGCACGATGCGGTGCTGGTCGCACTACATTCTAGTTTCCTCCCGCGGTCTCTTAGTGTCTTCTCTTCAATCGCGCTATGTTCGAAAATTCACCTTTTTTGTAGTGTCATAGCGCTCCTGTAGCACTTGATTATCTCGAAATAGTGTCTCGACCAATTGACGCCCAAAACATCCATTGTTGGCCTTATTTAGCCTCGTTTTGTCTTGACTCCCTAAATACCAAAGAAAACATAAAATAATACTAAAACAAGTAAATACACCATCATAAGTATTTAAAGCATAAAAAATAAATACTTAAATCACGTTAATGTGACGCTTATCAGTGCCCAAAATTGAATCAACAATGCTCTTACCTTTTAAAAAAAACCCAACTACTTAAAAGAGATGATTGAGCGCATGATATTGTTTAACCTATTAGCAAGGATTTTTGACAGAATTTTATACATAGAACTAATTAGAGAAATAGGTCGTTAATCATTGACCCTTTGTGGATTGGACTTCTTTGGGATCAAAGTGATGAATGAAGTGTTAACCCCTCTAGGTAATTTTTCATTCATATGGAATTTTGAAATTAACTTGCCCACATCCTTTTTCAATAAGTCCCACAATTTCTTGAAAAAATCATGTTAAACCCGTACGGGCCAGAGCTTTTAGTCCCATCGCACGCCAAACAACTTCCTTTACCTCGTCTTATGAAAAAGCATTGTGAGAAAGTGAAGGGAAGAATTATAGTTGATTAAGAATCTGATTTCTTACACTTTTGTAGAATCTTTGTGGTAATGTTATTTTTTTTAGTGTCATTTCATTGTTTTTTCCGTTTGAGTCGAGTCGGAGTAAAACGATGCTTAATTAGAGGATTTCAACACTTTTTAGTAACAAAGGTGAATAGAGCTATGGCACTACCAACCGCGCTACTAAAGAAACAAAAAAAAATAGAATGCAAGGCGAGCTAGCAGTGGACGCGGAAGCACAATGCATAGGAAATAGAGTGCAGTGCGATAGGTGGCGCGATGGAGTTTGATCGCGCATGTGGCGCGCGATAGCCGCGATCATCCTGATAGCGCGTGTCCAAATTTCAGCCATGGCTTCTACAAACGGTGTTTAACCTAATGGGCGAAGAAAACAGTATAAGAGGAGGCGACGTTCAACAGCTAGTGTACGACGAAAAAATACACAAACGACAATTTCTTAGTGAAAAAGAGTATCAAAAAGAGAGTTAGAGAGCATTCTAGGGTTAGAGAAGAGCAGAAACACCACCGTTTGTAGCATCACAGTCATAGTTGAAGGAGACATGTAGACTGACAAAATCAGCAATCCGAGTAGAAGAAAGCAACAAGGAGACCTGAAGTTTATTCTTTTCTTTTCCTTACTTGAATAATCTATGATGAATTGTTGTGATTTGAACATGACTATGAGTAGCTAATCCTCTAAGTATCTGAGGGAGTATGTAGTTGGTCTCATATGGAAGCACCTTGAACCTATGTTTTGATTATTTTTATTGATGAACTTGTTTTGTTGCTTATACTAATTAGTTTATTTAATGCACGTGTTTCTCTGACAGCAAAGTACCAACATTGAATAACCTTGTATTACGTTGAATTATGCATAGGGGATTGTTAACACAACACTATAATTGTATATCGGGCAGATAAATATGTAGACCTTCGATCATTAACGTGTTCGTGGAATCTATATCGTTGTTGGTAATTCTAATTCACTTCTAAAACACTATATGGATCCTATGGCATGGTGAACTTCTGGTGAGGAGAAAATGCTTAGCGGTCTGACATCATTAGGGATTAGAGGGTTCTTTAGTACATCGAAAGATGGATAATTTGCTACATCAACATGGAAACAAAACAACCTTCAATAAATAGCGTCTTGCATAATTAGTCATTGGTATTTTGTCTATATGAAATCCATCACTTAGATACCTTTTACCAAATCTGATTCACAACGTTAGATAGAAATCAATCAATCAAATCTCATTCTAGTTAGTTAGGTAGTTTAGTCTTAGTTCTCTATAAACATCTCCTACCGCGATCTCTAGTTAATTTGTCCACTCAAGCAATTTAGTTTAGGAGTCTATGTAGTCGTTAGTTAGTTAAGTAATAGTTCCTAGTCTTAGTTTAGCTCTTCAACGATAAAAACCAAAAAGAAAATGAAATTGATTCATTAAGTGTTCAACAATATAATCGCAAAATCACAAATATCTACTGTCTTGGGATGCGATACTTGGGCAGTAATCTTACTTTTTATTTCACTATTCATTGATAAGTGCACTTGTGATATCATGGGACGTACGTGTAAAACTTTTGCGCTGAGATTATTCTATTCCATTTACACCTAATAAACGCTCATCAAGTTTTTGGCGCAGTTGCCGGGGAGTAACGATATATTTGTTAGCGATTACTGACATTGTTGTTCTGTGAGAAACACTGACTTCTGCATTATTGTTTCAGGTGCAGCGGTGCATGGCACGAAGAGACGCCGTGACACCACTACAATTTGTTCCTGAGATAGAGATAACCTGCCGACGTAACCGAAAAGAAACAAGAAGTATGTCGAACGCTGGAGACGGAGGAACCCCACCAGTAGGAACACCACAAGGGCAGCAAAATGAAAGAAACAATGATCAACCTTTGTGAGGAGGATATTTCATTCGATCTACAAGACGATAAGTCTTACCAACGCTTGAAGGCATTGGATCATACATTGTTACAACTGAAGATCGTGAACCAATAAAGTCAGCTATATTCTCTATGATCGACCAGAACCAACTCAGGGAGGACGTCCTCAAGATTTGATGACACATCTCAAAGATTTTATTAGGACGTGTAAAGTCTTTCAACTCAGATCTGATTTAGCAAAGTTGAAGTTATTTCCATTTTCTCTTAATAGAGTAGTTAAGAGGTGGCTGAATGAACTGCCAAACAACAACATCACAACATGGGAGCCAAACAACAACATCACAACATGGGAGCAGATGACATAACTATTCTTACATCAATTTTGCCCACCAGCAAGAACAGCGAAGATGAGAAGTGAGATAGTAAATTTTCGACATATGGATGCAGAGTCACTATCTGAGGAATGAGAATGATTCAAAGATGACTAAGCGGTGTCCACAACACAGCTTCACAAACGAGGTACTACTCCAACAATTTTACTACGAGCTGAACATCGTGTGCAAAAACATGCTAGATGTTAGCTCAGAAGAGGGATTCATGCAAAGGATAGACGAGGATTCATTTTCTTTGCTAGGGACAATTGCATCGACCATATCAAAGTGGAATATAGACCGAAGTCCAAGCAAGAGAACAATGATGGTTCAAGAGATCGACACTATCATTCAACTTTCTGCACAAGTGGACGCCAATAACACCAAATTGAAGCATATGAATGCAAATTTACCAATCAACGTATGCAACAATTGTGGAGGAAATCACCCAACTAACGAATGCAAATGAGTAAATGTAGCCATGCATGTATAAGTCAACTATGCTGGTCACTACTCGAGACAAAATAATCCGTACTCGAACAGTTACAATCCAGGGACAAGAAACCACCCAAAGTTTTCTTGGGGGTTCAGTAAAATCAGCAACAACAAAGAGGTTTTCAGAAACCAGCAAGATTTCAACAAGTAGAGAAAAAGGCAAATCTTGAGGAAACGTAGTATAACTATATGATGAAGACTGATGCAGGGTTGGGGCAAATAGATGCGAGATGTCAGAACATCAACAGCTCATTGAGGAACATTGAGAAACAACTTGACCTAATTGCAAATCAGTTAAGCACGCGATCCAATGAGACTTTGCATAGCTATATAGAGACTAATCCGAGGGAACAAGTCAATATGGTTTCAACTGAATAAGATATCTTGAGCAAAGCCTCAGAGCAAGTGGTGAAAAAGAATTATTGACCAATTCCATATCCTTCGAGAATTCAGCATGTGGAGCAATTTGCTGTGATTTTTAAAAATCTACTAGGAACAATTACACTTGAGGAAGCAGTTAGACAAGTACCGGAGTATGCTAAATATTTGGAAAACACAAAGATACCCAAGAAATATGGATGAGAGCGGGACTCACAAGATCTTTGTACTTCAAGCAATTGAAGGACTGCCGACAAAGCTTAAGGATCCAAGGAGTTTTACTATACCCTGCGCTATTAATGATGATTTACTTGAACATTCTTTATGTGATTTAGGTGCTAGTATAAATCTCATGTCATATACTATTTATGAACGTCTGGAATTGCCTATTGTGCGAGCAAATGATCTAACAAATCAACTTGCTGATATGAGTATTAATTATCATAAGGGGGCAATAGAAGATGTTATGGTTAAGATTGGTAAAATTTACTTTTCCAAAGGGTTTTGTGGTTATTGATATGAGTGAAAAATATAAGTTTTCTTTGATCTTAGGAATACCATTCTTAGCAACTGTTAATGCTTTAATTGATGTGGGAGAGGAAATTGTCACTTTCAAAGTTAACAAGGAGTATGTTAGTTTTAAGGTTCAAAAAATTGTATATCCAAAAGAACCGACATGCAAATAAGCTCGCGGATGTGCTGACAAAAGAGGGAGTCAACTGAGCGTCTATTAACTGCCCCTGCAACCGCTCTTTTGTACCACCTGGCATGGATCCCCACTCGAATTGGGGTCTCTTGCCTTGTGTGATTTTACTTGTACATATACGAGACTAGCCCGCCAACCTCGACCCCACACCCCCGTTGTACATCCATTGACTTCATCTTAATATATAAATAAAGTTGCTACTCTTAAGGAAAAGTTTATCAAATAACCTCGTTGTTTCAATTTTCTCATGTATTTTTATAGGTTATTACAAATGTCCATATATAGCAGGCTAGGGGATATTGTACTTGGAACATGGGCATATACATGTCGGACTAGAATTGAAAATTTGCTCAATTATTTTGTCATGGTAGTAAATAATTTTGATGTTCTTTCTTTACATCTTTCACAAAAATAGAAAAAATAATGTGTCCAATCTGCTATGAATGCCATCTTTTTAATATTATAAAACTTATGCACAGCTTAATGCAACTTGCGCCTGTAGCTCAGTGGATAGAGCGTCTGTTTCCTAAGCAGAAAGTCGTAGGTTCGACCCCTACCTGGCGCGTTAATTTTATTTTGTTCATTAAACACCTGAACTTTACAATTATTTAAATCGCATCTAAATTAGAATACTATTAAGAATCAAAAAAAATAAAATCTTTGATTTCGCCTAGAAATTAGACTACTAATAACAATCATTTGTTTTGTTCATTGAACAACTTTACACTTTGCCTTTAAATTAGAATACTACTACAAAAAAAAAAAAACAATATTTTGAATTCACTTATAAATTAGAAATTAATAGCAATCAAAACATATTAAAAAATAGCAATTTTTTGAAAAAGTCTTATTTAGGCATTCAACCTAAGCTACATAATGCTCTGGTGCGTCAATGCATGTACGGTGCTAGTGCGTTAAATTAAAAAATGCATAAATTTATTGTTAGTCACTATTTATTATTATGTTCTTTCTTATTGTGTTGATTTCATAAGGTATTCTCTCTATCCTTCCTATTGAATAAGAGAAAGATTCACAAACTTCCTAACCCACAGTAGGTGCCGAAACAATACCCAAAATTTTTTTTTTTTTTATGAACCCTTAATATTTATGAATCCAAAATGAGTATTGGTGGTTCAAAACTCAATTCCAGTCTAAAGACAATATCTAACGTCAAAAGGTATAAAACTTTGTAGTTACCTATTCATTTATCCATGATTTTATGCTTGGATAAGTAATTTTTTTTTTTTATAATTTTACTGTTATATAACTCTAAAACTAACTTTAATTATCGTTGATGCATGATTAATCCCAAAACTGACTACTAACACATTACTATTATGGAAAATTTTAACTCCTATTATGTTGTTTATTTTATTCCTATTATGTTGTTTATTTTATTCCTCCGGTCCATTATTCTTCTTTGCAACTTTAGCTCATATGGCTTGTGGCTTGTAAGAGAAATGATGGCAAAGTCGGAATGAGGCTCCAAATCCTCTCCTCCATTTTCCTACACCATTCCCTCCTCCACTCCTCTTAAGGTGACATGTGTCCAAAATAACAATATTTTTTTCGGCCCTTTGTTAACTCGGTCAGCTCACCTGCCCAATTCCATAAAATTGGCCCACATTATAAGTAAAAGTAAATAAAGTTGTATTATAGTTATATAATAAAATAATATAATAATGTAGAAGGGGGGTGTTTTTTGTTTTTTTTTAAACAAAAGGGGGTGTGTTGCATGCCGTAATATCTTCATTCTCTCCATTTTCTTATTTTAAAACTTTTGGTTTTCAAAATGAAATTAATGATAACGGTATGAGAATATTATTTTTTAATTGTTACAGAACAAATAGGGCCTTTTTTTTCTTAAAAAAATGTGTTCCGATAGATCACTTATATTCAACTGTCCCTCTCTGTATGTATGTTTAGTATTCTACGTGTATATATATAAATGTGTATACATATAAGTATAATATATATAAATATAATATATATTTATATATATAAAAAATGCATAATATATATATATATAAATGAATAAAAATGCATAAAAAAATGAATACATGTTGTTAACAACTTGAGTAATATAACTTTCCAATTTTAGGAATACAAGTTGTTAAAAAATTTAATTTTCATGATTAATGACAGTTGAGTATTTTTGATGACAATGAACTAAGTCAGCTTTATACAAGAAATAGTTGCGAAATTAAGGTATGTAATTTAGAAAATCTGATATTACAAGGATCAAAGAAGGTGATTTAAATATTCAATAGTTAGAAAGAAGGGCCAATTAGAGAAGTTAAAAAATTTACCCTGGCATTAACAATTTTTGCTTTGCTATGTTAACAGTAAATATTCCAAAGTTAAACTTTATTTTTAATTACTTTTAGTTTAAGCTTATTAGTGGTATGTTAACAGTAAATTTATTATTGGAAAACCCCTAAAAAGATAATTCCAAAAAAACTTAAATACTATGAACAGACCCCATATTCATCAAGTGATCTATCCGAAGTTCGGAACACGATTTTTTAAGAAAAAAAAGGCCCTATTTGTTCTGTAACAATTTAAAAATAATATTCTCATACCGTTATCATTAATTTCATTTTGAAAACCAAAAGTTTTAAAATAAGAAAATGGAGAGAATGAAGATATTACGGCATGAAACACACCCCCTTTTGTTTAAAAAAAAACAAAAAACACCCCCTTCTACATTATTATATTATTTTATTATATAACTATAATACAACTTTATTTACTTTTACTCATAATGTGGGCCAACTTTATGGAATTGGGCAGGTGAGCTGACCGAGTTAACAAAGGGCTGAAAAAGATATTGTTATTTTGGACACATGTCACCTTAAAAAGAGTGGAGGAGGGAATGGTGTAGAAAATGGAGGAGAGGATTTGGAGCCCGGAATTATGCTATTGCCTTCCTTCCATATCAAATATATATTGATATGAACATACACAAGCATGTATTATTTTACGTTTTAAACCATAAATAAAATGATGAGAAAATAAGTTATCAACTTCCCAGTCCCCACAGTGGTATGATCAGTGGCGGAGCCACGGGGGGGTGCGTGTGGGGGCAACCGCACCCCCCAACATTTTGCAAATATTGTTTTTAATACTACTCGGCACAATCCCACCATTATTTAATATAATTGCACGCTAAAAATAAAGTAAAACAACGAGTATCACATAGAATATTATTAATGCCACGTTCGTTTCTGGACTTTTAAAAATTGGAAACTTTTCTCCTAGCTGTTAGTACTTAGTAATTATATATATTATATAATATATATGTATGATGAAGAGGCAAGGACGGTGGGCTTTTTATTACTTTAATAAAAAAGTCCTGGCCGAATAAGTGGTATGATATTTATATACAATATATCTTCATACTTCGAGAATATTACGTATATATAGGGATATGATGTTTCACATATTTTGGGTATACTAAAATGACAAATAAGTGAGATTTCCTTTTTTATATATATGTTTTCGGTCTTGCTTATCAAAATGAATATTGTGAATCTCCTCTATAAGTATAATTAGTTTAAATTGAGGACTTGGTCAAGGCAATTGAATCCATGAATGCTTCATTGTCACAAAATTAAATACATTTTATACTTGATATTTATGTTTATTTATGTAATTACAACACAATTTAAGTGTACAAATGATGTTTTTTTGTGACTTTTACAGTTGTTTGTCTAATTATCTATTGTTATTTATTTGATTTTTCATGTTTTACAAATAATAAATAAAATAATTAATAACACCTACACCAATATGCAAATGTATATTTTATTTTAATATTATGGTTTTTTTTACAATATTTATGTAGTTTGAAATAAAATTAGATAAGCTTATAGATTAAACTAAATGAAAAAAAAAATGTTTAAGTAGGAGATATTAACGTAAACCGCATGATCTATGTAATTGAAAAGATATATGACAGAGTAGGCAAAAAACGCCACGTTTTATATGTCAAAGGAAAATGAATTCATTTCCATGTATAATTCATGTTTTTCTTAAAGTATTCATGTATCCATAATAGAATTTTATTTGTTAGGATATCATATATATAACGAAAAAATCACGCTGTTCATCTAACTATTTCGCCCCCCAAAAGCCAAAATCCTGGCTCCGCCCCTGGGTATGATGATTGATAATGAACTTCCTAGTTCTTTTTCTTCTAAACTGCCATCGTCATATATAAACCCATTTTCCCGATGAGATGTAAAGATCCATAACTAGAAGTAGTTAATACAGGAATTTTAGAGTTTTGAAGTATAGGTTTATAGTAACCTGCACACTGCATCTCACGATACGTGGTGAATCCTGAAACCAAAAGATTCGTCTAGACATCTAAGCAACATACACCTTCCAGCATAGCGTAGATCCTCAACGTCTGGAGCCACAACATTAATGAAACTTTAACAGAAGAATTATGTAACATTACTGTGATCTGTACAAGTTTGTTGTTGGAATATATACTTCCGTATAACCAAGATCACTCCGGAAGTTGGCAAGTGAGGCGTGGCAGCATTTTATGAGAAGGTAAATAATGAAGTTTTGAAAATGATAATCCTTCAAATGTACACAATTCTTACATTGGCTGGTTTCCATCTCGGAAAATGTTGTATACAAGTAAATAACCTGATCATTGATTGAAGGCTAACAAGTCGATAATGAAACTAAAACAGCCTACCAGAAGTCTTTACACGAGCACAATCCATCTTTAAAGTGATGAAAGCGGCTTCTATCTCTCACTACTATTTCCCGATGATATATCAGTGATATGAGCTTAGTAGCAGAGTGGCAATCTCCACAAACTCGTAAATTCTTCACGATTCTTATAGGAGATCCGCGATGCGTTTTCAGGAGTGCAAATGCGATGGCTAGCTTTTCACTATGCCTATTAAGAGCCCCCTCTTTATCTTCCTCATCAATATCAAGCAACACATCTGATGTTGTGGCAATATATCCGGCTCTTCTCATCTTTCTCTCCATCTCATCCACCATTGCATAGATCTTTGGAGATTCCCTGTGAGACTTATCTCCAGCAACAAATTCGTAAATCCCATCGCCAAGCTCAATCATACTGCTTCCTGGAATCTTTTTGATACCCTTTTTCCCCATTCCTTCCCTAACGGTGCGTTTCTTTTCCCATTCTGACTTTCTTGCATATATGCTAGAGAGTAGAACATAGTTGGATTGCTGAAGTGGTTCGTTTTCAATGAGATTCGTAGTTATTCTTTCACCAACATTCAGCTCACCTTGCGAATGACAGGCCGCTATTAATATCCTCCATATAACAGGGTTTGGCGACACAGGCATCTGAGATATAAAAGCCATAGCCTCTTTCACTAATCCAGCTCTGCTCAACAGATCCACCATGCATCCATAATGCTCAATTCTCGGTGTGATTCCATAATCATTCATCATTGAATGGAAATATTGCTTTCCCTCCTCAACTAAACCGGTATGGCTACAAGCAGTGAGCAAGCCAATGAAGGCAACATCATCTGGTACCAACCCAGTTTGTCTCATATCCTCAAATAAGGAAACGGCCTCCAAACCACGACCATGCATCGCCATTCCATTAATCACAGAAGTCCAAGAAACAATAGTCTTCTTACTTTCACGCATGTTCCCAAACAAACTCAATGCCTTATCGACATCACCGCATTTCGCAAACATATCAATAAGCGCATTACTCAGCGGCACATTCATCTCAATCTTCTCCCTCTCGATATAAGACTCCACCCATCTCCCGAGCTCAAGTGCGCCTAAATCAGCACAAGCCGACAGTATCGTCACCATCGTAACCTCATCAGGCCTCACCCCAACAATCTGCATCCTCCTAAACACTCTAACAGCCTCATTCGACTTCCCCCACCTCACGTACCCGCCAATCAACGCGCTCCAAGAAACCGAACTCCAGTGAGACATTCCATCAAACACCTTCTCTCCAAACTCAATCCCATCGTTACAGCTACCATACATGTGAATCATCGAGTTCAAAACATGACCATCTTCACCAAACCCAAGTTTCACAACAAACCCATGAACCATTTTGCCTAACTTCAAGTCCCCAATGCCAGCACAAGCCTTGAAAACAAAAGGGTAGGTGTAGTTATTAGGCATGACCCCATAAGTAACCATGTCCTTGTAATAAGATAAAGCAGAGTGCTTGGAATGCTTGGTCTCTGCATAGGCTTTGATGACGGTATTGAAGAGGAATGCATCGTAATGGGTGGGGTCCGATTCAGGGGAGAATATGAAAGAACAAGCGTAGTGTAATGAATCAAGATTTGAAGAAATGGAGGTGAATTTAGTGAGGATTAAAGGGTTGTTTTGGAAACCGAGCTTGAGGAGTTTGGAATGGATTTGAGTGAGGTTGAGGAATGAATTGCAGAGGTCAAGGAGAGAGAGGCACTTCTGCTCTGATGCTCTTCGGTACATTGATTCTACAACACTATTATTATAATTAAGCCATTAAAAAAGTAAAACATAATAGAAGTGTAACACTAGTTTATTTTACTTTATTTCACTCGTCCATTTATCGATATTATAACTTTATTGTTTGGGGAAATAGGTCTAGACTTAACCTCTTCAACTGCAATATAAATCTCAATAAAAGTGAAGCTCCAAATATTATATACTAAATGCACATTGAATTTAGGGTGATGGATATAACATCTTGTTTCATTTACTTTTAGGGAAAGACTCTTGAAACCATATATTGGATAAAAAGGCAACGAGGAAAGGCTTAAAACTTTCAACTTGTCTAATAAAGTGTCTAAATGTATCTTTTTAATATGTTCAAACACGTACAATTTACTCTTAGACAACTCTCCATTAATTTTTTGACGAAACACTCACCGCTTGATGACACCTCTACAAATATTCCGTCAAAGTTGATGGAATATGAAACATTTGAGAAAATATTAAAAGCTGACCAAAAATTGACATGAGCGAACTATATATTTGTTTAATAACCTTGAGGAACATTTCTCCCATGAAACGATAGGAGCTAATTCACGAAATAGAATATATCGCGTATGTTTTGATGCATTTTATTCTAAAAACATGTTGGTGTTACTTTTACGAGAAAGCAAAATGCATAATCTTTTTATGTGAAAAGGTGTCTTCAATTTCCAATTAGTTCGGAAACAAAGATAATTTGAGGTGCAGATGTTCCATCTCCAACTAAGACCATAAGGCACAATCTTTTTACCAATTCAAAATAAAAGATTCTTTTTGCATTTAGCTCATTCAAATGTGAGAAATTTTTGTCTCATGTGTGTATGTGTGAATCACACAAACTTTATCAAACTACCAAAATATTACCAACACAAACCATATATTATTTCGTTGCATACCAGTCAAGCTATTGATGCAAATACATAGTTGAGATTGATGAAGAAGTTGGTGCCTAATTTAGCAAATATCATCAGTAAGATCTTAGTCCCATAATGCCATCCGATTGTATAAACTAATGTTTCTCACGAGTCACCAGAGGCCATAAATGAATATAAAACCAAAACAAACAACAAACATTATCACAAAAAGAGAGATTTGTATAATGTGCTCTTGGGAGCAACTCTCCCCATTCACATAGAGGGAGCCATGTATGATGGGGCCAACCTCTATGTAAGTGGAGACAATTGTGCTCTTCGGAGCACGAGTCACCACAAAGAGAAGTTAAAAACCAATAAAAAAAAACTAGCCAAAAAAGACAGAATAATGATCGACAGAGATTTAAATGTGGGAATTTTTAATGAGTTCATTTTCCCTTTTAAACATACCAACAAACGATGCAGGCCAGGGCACTGCACAAAATAGGAAAACCTAAACATTACAATTTTCCTCTAAAAACAAAATATTACAAAATTAGTGCCCCACCACTCCCCTAACAAACAAACAAATGACAATCATTTAATTTTGTCAATAATGTCCGAAATGACCTTATCCATGTCAAGAGCCTTCATAGGCGCAAAGGGCCTCTTCATCTCCAGCAAACTGACGAAAATACCCCCGCCTTCCTCCCGAATCTCGAAACACCCCCTCCTCGGCTTCTCCGGGTTGACCACCACGTTGACTCCGGCGATCCCTTTCTCCAACCCCTCCTTCACCCGAATAGCCCTTATTTTGAACTGGTTGCACTGCTTGCAGTGCTCGATAACGATGGTTTTCGACTCTCCGGCATCCACCTTAGTAGGCGTTGGTGGTGGTGGTTTCACGGCAGCGGCGGCGGCGGTGGTGGTGGTGGTTTTGGTTTTCTTTTTCTTGGCCGGTGGTGGTTCTGCGACGGCAGTGGGTGGAGGTGTGGCGGCGTTGGCGAGGCGGGTGGAGCTACGTGTGGCCCTAGTGGCGGCGGCGGCGGTGGTAGTGTTGTCGGATGGTTTTCTTTTGGGCGCCATTTTTCTCTTCAAATTTTCAATTGGTGGAAGAGGAAGAAATGAAACCCTTTTTTTTTTCTGTTGTGTGGTGTTTGTTTTTTCTGAGGGAATTTAAATGGAATCTCAGAAGATTGCAATATTTTATTGGGTGTGGTGGTGATGGTATGGGCCCAGCCCAAGTTGTATACTTTTTAGGCCCATGAGATTGGAATAAGAAGCTAATTTGTCATCTTTTAGATTAGTAATTAATATTTAATTATGGATGTGATTTATGTTCTAAATTTAGGATAGATAATGTGACTGTCGCTATGGAAAAATAAAATAATTAGACAAGTTTATTGCTATTAGAAAATCCAATATGGAATATTTGAAACGTATACCCTATCCTTGAGGTGACTAAGGAGGTAAGGATGATATTATAATTTATTCTCTCAATCTAATCCGTACACCTATTCTTGATTTGGACCAATTAGAAAAATATATTTTATTCAACCAGACTACAATATTCCCCTTGATTAAAAGGACACCAAACACGTCTTCACCAATGTCCAGAGAGAAATTATTTCGTGCAGCCACTACACAATGAGCCAATGAGGTGATATTACAACTCAATTATTTCTACCAATACACATTGAGAATTTTATTATAGAATAATTATTTCTTACATTCAAGAAAAATTGTGTGTTGCACTATGCCATCAATACGAGGGTTGTATAAAACATTTTCTCAATGCCTCTTGTGCGTTTACTTTACAATTGAACTATATCTAATGTGTTATTGTGCAATAAATTATCTTTTGATATGGTATGGCCGACGTGATATAAGTAATGATTAAAATAGTATTTTCTTGCCATAATTTAATAATTTATTCACACCATGTATTGGTTGTAATAATTAAATCTAAATAGTTAAACCATGTAATCGAATAAAGATGGCATGAAACTAATTTTTGCGTGGAATAGGGTTGCATGGAATAATGTTCATGTAGGTGGCATGTATACCAAACTTCTCCTCCTACCGTCACAAGTCACAAATCACAACACCACACCTTACACACACTTCCTCTGCTATTTTAATATTTTTCTCATCGTTGATCAAACAAAAACCATTGTCGCGTAAAGCTTTGAGCTTGTTTATTGGAAACCAGTATTACCAACAGGAAACTAGGTTTAAAGCCTATAACACTAAATGTCAACAGCCGACTTTACATGATGTTCAAATCAAAATCATTAACCATCATTTCATGTTTCAGAGAAGCTGTTATGGACTAGAGTATTGTTCAGTCCAATACTTCTACTAGGACCAGGCGTGACAATATGAAGTCACTTTGGATGAATGATTGTTTTATATAAGTTAGATTAATTATGCTTTATTTCTTTTGTCATGTAATTTCTGTAATTCCTAATTATAGTAGTGGGTAGTTATTAGTAGTTGTTTGTAAGCACTACTTAATTCCATGTACATTCAGTTGTGTTTATATGAAAATTATTATCCAGAAAATTTATTTTTCGTTTAAGGAGAACGTCTTATCTCGAATTTGGACTATCTTGATTCATCTTATTTTTTTAAGGTACATCAATTGGTGCTTTTCATTGAGTTTTGATGACTCGTAAAAACCTGTCTTCTACTATATCTCAATTTAATGCAGATGATGGTACCATGGTAGAAACTTTACGGCAGTTACGTGAAGAACTGGCTGAAGTTCGAGCCAACGGTGAGCAAATGCGGCTAGAACACATAACACAAATTGATGAATTACGCATGTGGATGGCGGGTTTAATACAGAAACCTGCAGTTTCCAAGACAGAATTTCCAGCCATTGTTCGGCCAGCAAGTGCGCAGCAATTTACGGGTATGAGTCCGGGACATTCAATTACTTTTAATCCGTTATTTAGGGGTTCAAGTTCTTCAATTACTTGTAATCCACCAGTTATTCATTTGAATAATTTTGATGGTAAAGATGCTATGAATTGGGTTGCAAGTGCTGAAAGGTATTATCGATTGTACCAAATTGAGCAAGAATATCGGATTCCGTTTGCGTCGTTTTATATGCAAGGTACAACAGCTATTTAGTTTACATGGATGTCCAACAATGAACGTGTAAATACTTGGA
Organism: Linaria vulgaris; assembly: GCA_948329865.1. NCBI lineage: Eukaryota > Viridiplantae > Streptophyta > Magnoliopsida > Lamiales > Plantaginaceae > Linaria > Linaria vulgaris. The sequence continues at coordinate 97,478,681 of OX415250.1, forward strand.
AAGAATTTTCACGAGCGTTATTGTTAAGATTTGGGCCCACTTCTTAGGATAACCATCAGGCAACGTTATTTAAACTTCACCAAGCGGGATCAGTTTCTGAATATCAATAGGACTTTGAAAGGATTGGCAACTTTGTTACAGGGTTGACAGATGAAGTTGTTAAGAATTGTTTTATTTCAGGCTTACGGGTTGATATTCGACATGAATTAGCTATTTTGAAGCCAACTCATGTTCATCATGCAATTGGGTTGGCAACATTAGTTGAGACACGAAACAATGTTGCTCGGTCTCGTGCAACTTATGTGCGTCCCATGCCTCAATTGGACAAATACTAGTGCTACAGTACCTACACAAGCTATTTCTATAAAACAGCCTTTTCCATTACCTATTCGATGTTTGACTCAAAGTGAGATGCAAGAGAGACGTTCAAAAGGTCTTTGTTTTAATTGTGAAGAGAAATATGCACCAGGACATCGATGCAAATCTCCACAATTTCTCACTTTAATTGTTGATGCGCAACAAATTGAAATGCATGAAGATGTAGGTGAGGTGGAAGAAGAGTATGCTCATGAAGATCACATAGCTTCTTTGCCACAGCCACCATCGCATTTTTTAACCCCAAGAGCACCTGTTATAGGACAGCTTCAGTTGTCAATGGCGGCACACATGGGTTTGAAAATGCCAAACACTTTACGCTTACAAGGTGTTATCAACAATCATGAAGTTTCTGTTCTGATTGATTCTGGCAGCAATTTTAACATTATTCAGCCTAGAATTGCGCAGCTATGTGGTTTGTCAATCCTTGCATCTTATGCTTTTGAAATAATGGTGGGGAATGGCCAAAATCTGCCTTGCCTTGGCCGGTGTACATACATTAATCTACAACTTAAAGGTACAGATATTACAATGTCTATGTTTGCTATTCCAATTCAAGGGGCTGAAGTTGTCTTGAGAGTTAAATGGTTACGGACCCTGTGAGATTATTTGTCAAATTATGATGTTCCCCAAATTGTTTGTTCAAAAAGACAATAAATTATTAATCACTTTGAAAGGCGAAACGGGGTTAGAGAGAAGTTCACCTACTCAAATGAAGCGTATAGTACAAACTGGTTTAATCATGTCTATGCACGCAGTTTTTATTCCTTTTGAACCTTCATTTCATGCAATGGCGGTTGATACTTTCACGCATGAAAGTCCTGAGGTTACAAAATTGGTGCAAGAGTTTCTGTAGTTTTTGACGAATCTACAGATTTGCCTCCTCATAGAGTGCATGACCATCATATTCATTTACATCCAGATGCTAAACCAGTTAATATCAAACCGTACCGTTATCCACACTATCAAAAGCCAATCATGACAGAACATATAAAGGAGATGTTAAAAACGGGACATATTCGGACTAGTAACAGTCCATTTTTGTCCCCAGTTTTGTTGGTCAGCAAGAAAGATGGTACATGACGATTTTGTGCAGATTATCGCGCACTTAACTCTATCACGGTTAAGGATAAGTTTCCTATATGAATTGAAAGGTGCTTGTGTGTTTACAAAGTTGGATTTACGATCAGGTTATCATCACATTCGTGTTGCTGCTAATGACATTCATAAGACTACTTTTCGTACTTGTGATGGGCATTATGAGTTTCTGGTCATGCCATTTTGGGCTAACCAATGCTCCATCAACTTTTCAGTCAGGTATAAATGATTTACTACGTGATCACTTAAGGAAATTTGTCCTAGTGTTTTTCGATGATATCTTGATTTACAGTTGTGATATGAAGCATCATATGCAGCATTTACATTTGGATTTATCCTTGTTGGCTACTCATCAGTATTTTGCTAAGATTTCTAAATGTGTCTTTGTTGAGGCTAGTGTGAATTATTTGGGCATGTAATTAGCGCAGTGGTAGTGTCAGTGGATTCGGATAAAATTGATGCCATTACTAAATGGTCGGTGCCTACTTCTCTCACGGGCCTAAGAGGATTTTTGGGTTTGACAGGTTATTACCGGCATTTTGTACGCCACTATGCTACTATCGCTGCTCCTCTCACTCATTTACTAAAGCATCAGTTTTTTACATGGGGTACATCGGCACAACAGGCATTTGACAAATTAAAGCAACATATGGTAAATTTGCCTATTCTAATTCTTCCCAACTTCGACTTTCCTTTTGAATTGACGACGAATGCATCGGATGTGGCAATTGGAGCAGTGTTATCCCAAAATCAACATCCAATTGCATTCTTCAGCCGAAAGATGTCGCCTCGCATGCAAGTAGAATCTGCCTACAATAAAGAATTGTACGGATTAACTGAAGCTGTTAAAAAATGGAGACATTATTTGTTGGGAAGAACATTTACTATCTACACAGATTAGCAAACTTTGAAACACATTTTGACTCAAACTTTCAATACCCTAGAACAGCAGAAATGGTTAATTAAATTGCTTAGCTACAACTATGAAGTGAAATACACACCTGGTAAGGATAATAAAGTTGTCGATGCTTTGTCACGAGTGGATTATCCGCAATGTTCGGTCATCTCTGCACCATCGATTTCCTTGCTTACTTCACTCCAACGAGTTTTGCAAACCTCGCAAAAAGGTCAAGAGTTAATTCAGAAATGTCAAAGAGGTAAATTACATGCAAATTATCAATGCAAAAATGGGCTTTTGTATTATAAAGATAGGTTGTTTGTACCAGATGAGTCAGATTTACGCACACATATTTTACAAGAGTTACACTCAACACCAGTGGGAGGTCATTCTGGCATAAAAGGTACACTTGCTCGCATTTCAGCTACTTTTTATTGGGCACGACTCAAAAATGTAGTTATGCAGTTTGTTAAAAAATGCAAGGTATGCCAACAACAAAAATATCTTACGTCTAAACCTTATGGTTTATTGAATCCTCTTCCCATACCTACTCAAGTTTGGATATACATTAGCATGGATTTCATAACTCATTTGCCTATGTCTCAAGGGAAATCGGCTATATAGGTTTTGGTGGATCGGTTGACAAAATTTGCTCATTTTATAGCACTTCCACCGAAATATTCTGCTGCATATTTGGCGTCTATTTTTATAACTGAGATCTACAGTGTTTATGGATTACCACAATCCATTGTTTCCGATCGGGATCCTATCTTTTTAAGTGCTTTTTGGCGAGAGTTATTTAACAGATTGAGAACTAAACAGTACGGCTTACCACCCACAATCCGATGGTCAGACGGAAGTGGTAAATCATTGTTTGGAGTGTTATCTACGTTGTTATACTATGGATACTCCAAAACAGTGGGCTCGATTCCTACCCTTAGCTCAACAATGGTATAACTCTACTTATCACAGTTCAATCAAATGCTCACTTTTTGAAGCGCTGTTTGGCCGACCTCCTTTGTCCATGCTGATGTACATCCATGGTACGTCCGTAAATGCAAGTATTTACAGTACCTTAACCAACATAGAACAACTTTTATCAGTTATTAAGGTTAATATGGTACGAGCTCAACAACGAATGGGTGATCAAGCCAACAAGCATAGATCGGATAAATCGTTTGAAGAAGGAGATTGGGTGTTCGTAAAACTTTGAACTCACCGTCAAATTTCTGTCCGTGGCGCCGCGTCGCACAAGCTCAGTTGCCGTTACTACGGCCTGTATCAGGTGGTGCATCGCGTCGGTAAAGTGGCGTACGAATTGAACCTCCCATCGTCGGCCAAGATCCATAAGGTTTTTCACGTTTCTTTGTTGAAAATGTATGTGGGAGTTCCGCCGTCAGAGTCGCCGAATTTGCCAGAGCTAAACAATGAGGGTACCGTCGTGGTTTCGCCGGAGTGTATATTAGATCGACGGGTGGTGTGGGCTGAAAGTGGAGAGCTAAAGCAAGTTTTGGTAAAGTGGCTAGGTTTGGGTGATCTGGAAACTAAATGGGTGGATGAGCACATTTTATTAGCAGCTTACCCTGATTTTAATGGTGGTGTGATCAACTCTCACAACTAGGGGTGCACATCAGTCGGTTTGGCCAGGTTCGATTCGGTCATCGACTGGATCGATAAACCGAACAAGAGGTTTTTGGCCGACCGAAACCGAACCGTATACCAATCGGTTCGGTTCGGTTTTCGGTTCCGCCGAACTCTTTTTATTTTACAAAGTATTGAGCAAATTACTTAGCTACCATTTTCTAAAAAAGAAAAAAAATCAATATTGTTGTACAAAGTATAATAATGACCCTCAAATATATAATACGTCGCTGAAATTACAACGCACCGTAAACTATAAACAATTGCGAGAATTGTTAGATGAAATTACAATGCACCCAAATATATAATACGTCGCTGAAATTACGTCGCTGAATTGTTAGATGGCAACGATGCGACATGCATGGACTAGGCATGAGAATGAGGCTCTCATATGGGCATTGCGAGAACAATTTAACGGACAATGTGACGTTATCAATCACTTTAGAGCCGGATACCTTAAATGTCTCGAAACTAGAATGAGGGTGCTACTACCTAATAATACTATTAATGCCTTTCCACACATTAAGTCCAAGGAAAAAGACTTATATTCACCTCCACGAGTTGTTTAACCACATTACATGAACGATATGGTTCAATAGTTTCTCTCACACAATTGAGGTGTCTGATTATAGATCGTGGAACGAATATGTTAAGGTATTACCAAACAACTGATTGCTTGTAGTTAGCAATTTTAGTGCCAAGCCTTATTAAGGCAGCAATATAGTAATAAATGCGATTTTTTTGATTCAGGATCACCTTACTATGAGAGGTACTTAGAGAAGCAGTTTCCTTACTATGAGACTTGGGAAGAGGTGTTTGGAGACCGCGTAACCCTTGCCAATGTTCTTCGTGAAGACAATGTTGACGGTACGGGTAATATAGTGCCTGAACTAATCAATGTTAACGCCTTGATATAGTATGAACTTTACATGATTACTCTACTGATGTTTGCTACTTATTAAGAACAATTTTTGTTTTGTTTTCAATCGAACAACGATTTACTTTTTACTATGGTTTGTGCCGCTGTAATGAATTATGAATGATCGCTTTTGCGGGATACACTAGTTGTGATCAGAATGTGTAGTAAATGATGTTTCGTATCATTCTCTGGAATGTGGTATTCTGTTCAATCAATTGAAATGCGTCATAATTTATGTTGTTTTGGCGATGATATGTTTCTTTGGTTATGTAATATGAGACTTAGTGTTATGAGTGAGGTTCACATGATAACCAAAGAAAAATATTTTATTTCAAAAAGGTCGATTTGACAACCAACCCAAACTAGCGTGTTACATATACGAGAGCAGAACTCATGTCGAAAGTATTACAATATGTCATCTTAAGTCATAGAAGTCATGAAACTACTAGCATAGGGACTTTTCCTTGTCATTGTCTCCATTCTATCCCATTCCTTTTGGTGGTTGAACTCTTCCTCTTTAGCTTTCCCTGATCTACTAGTGAAGCAAACTAGCCAACAACATATTCTCCTCAATGTGGTTAGAATGTGTTCCATCAAGACTGACTGTAACTAGTCAGTGATCAATATGAACATTACTGATAATCAAAAAACCTCAAAAGAAGAGCACAACATACATCATCACAGAAGTAAACCATACTAAAATAATCCACATTCATAAAAAGAATAAAAATACAAAACATCCATCCATCAGCCACACAGGGGATATACCCCAATTAAAACATGTTTAGGGGGATAAACTCCCCAAAACCAACAACATCAAAAGCACAAAATATATGTTCAAAAGTTTCAAAATTCTGCATACAAAATATCCATCAAAGACGACACCCTAATATCAGGGATCGTAAGTTCCTTGACATAGAAGCAATAATACATAAGGCCATAGTTGGGGAACGGCGCTTGCGCGAACTTTCTCTCGGTGGAGACTGGCTGCAATGGTTGGAAAATTGCATTACAAACATTGACTGATTAAAGAACGAATCATCTACATGGGGAATTAAACTCACTGTTTTCACGAGTCGACTATATTTCACGTGATTCACCTCCACTTGGCATGTTGCCTCGTCAAACTTCACCCCCGTCCACTTCAAAAATCGATTGAAGAGGAGGAACCGAGTTTTGATTATGCGGACATGATCCTTGATCATTTCACGAGTAACTTCCCGTTGTTTGAAAGCCATGAGCACCCCCTGCAAGTTCCTCATAGATGTCTTCCATCATCTCTGAAGAGAACCATATGGAGCGTTCCATATAGTCATGTAGTTCCGACATCAAGATGTACTCACCATCATGTGTGAAATCAACAAAATTGAGGAAGATAGTTTCGACGTGCTCCTACAAGAACAAAACTATATCAATGTTGCAAAATAGAAAACATTAGCCCTAATAAAATCAGAAACATAATGAACTCGTTAAGCCACTATAAGAATAAAACTATATCGATGATGCAAAATAGAAAACATAAGCCCCAATAAAATCAGAAACATAATGAACTCGTTGCATGTTGTCGTCGTAGAATCATACACTTCCTTCAGTGTAATGTTGTTATCTGCCATGCTTTGTTCAAGTATTGATTTTGGTAAGTTAGGGTTTGAGAATAATGAGTGAAGATGGGAGTAGATGGGTTGTATTTATAGTAGTTAAGTGTCCAATTAAAATGAACGGTTTATTAGATTTGAAAAACACGCCTAGTAAATCTTGTGCAACTCCCCACCGGAATTTCAATAATTCACCTATTATATGTGTCTTTTCATGATCAAATCTCCAATATGCATTGATTTTGGAGTTAAGTTTTATAATAGAATATAGGTAGTTAAGCCGACACGATTCTCAGAATTAACTCTCATGCCTCATAGATCAAAAAAAGAAAAATTCATGTACATTTATTCTATCCACATTTGTATAAATAGGTCAAACTCCCTAAAATACATACTGAAAATCCTAAAGGCAAGGAATGTCAATTGCATCTCTGCCACTACCAATTTAAAGATATTCATAATAATCTCAATTTAACTAATAGTCATTTGTAGATCAAGAACATTAATCTTATCAATAATGTATCAATTTGATGAATTAGAGATAGGTGAATGGATGGCTTATGAAAGTTGATTTCTTGAATGTGCGAATTGGTCGAATGATGTCTAGATGTGTAATGGATTTGCCTGACTTTGGACTCTACAAGTTTTTTTGTGATGAAAGAGAAGAGTGTGTGGCAATAAGAGCCATCAAAGAGGATATATGGTGCATGGGGTAGCATAGGAGATTCACCGAATAATAGCAAAATACTCGTAATATGACAAACCAAATGGTGTATTAAGACCAATTATTAAGTTATAACTTTTTACTTTTTGCATACCAAATAAGTTATAAAAGTAAAATTACTAAATTGGAGGCCGTCAATTTTGACTTTTAGAAACTACTCAAAATAAGTCACACGAGATAATAACCCAACCAACCCCCCCCCCCCCCCCCCCCCCAAGAAAACGAGTGAATTCAAGGAAGAGTCGAGATCACTCAACCATGGTCTTGAGATAGCGAAAGACATAACTCAAACAATTATGCATTTACTCAGACAAAGTATGACTCCACGAGTCCCTCTCAGAACACACACAATCGGGAGAGTAGCCCAACCCCCATGCGGAACCCAAGACATAACCTGACTCAAAGGACATGCCAACCACCATTGTTCAACGCAGCCCTCAACCACCCCCATTATGATGGAAGACCGCACCTCTTTGGCCCAAGTCAGCTATTGGAGTAGAAAGCGACAAAGCCTACAAGCTCAGACCAATGATTGGGCAGACCATCTCTCTGTCATTGGTTCAGAACCACCCTTGAAGACGATTGGAGTAGACACCGCCATTACTCGCTCAGACGAAGCTCAGTCAAACTCACACTATTGGCCATCTCCTGCCAGACGATCCTCATTGTCGCAGAAGGCCCTCTCGCATCATTGGCCACCAGCACCACTCGGAGTTAAGATGAAAAAACCGGCCCCCAAAAGACCCAAAGGCAAGCGTTATAAATAGCCCCCCATTTCAGCATCAAAAGAAAAAAAGAGCACAACTACACGCTACACAACAAGAAAGGTGCATTTTCGCAATATTCTCCACACACTCAATTGTACTTAGCAAAATAACACTCTACAAATATTAGCTATCTCATTGTACGACCCCCTCGTAATTCATTCAAAGTCCTTAATAAAATAATATTGCCTCTTTTTTACTCAAACTCAAGATAGGCGTTCCGAACAAAACTCAGTGATAATATCCCCGAAATTCTCGATCTTACGGGCCCGAGCGATATTGCATCACCAGAGTGAGTTACGACGTGGGGGGTCGTATGTGGGGAAGGCAGACTCTCCTATTGTGGGGAATACTTTTAAGTATATTTTTTCTAAGTACAAGAAGTGAATTGCTTATAGTGAGCTTGGTGAGTATTTACTTGGTCCTCCTTTTGGTGTTGAGTGTGGTACTATTTATAGTGCTGATTCATGGTCTTATGTCCAATGGTTGTTGGTCTCCCTTCATAACTCTTGAAACGGGCGCATAGGGTCTTCTGCGCCAATGAGGGTGGGCCGGTGAGAGTTGCCCAATGAGGTGAGTTTGACGGGGTCACTCTGACCGAATAATAATTATATCTGCTCCAATTGTCTTGAGGGATTTTCTGAGCCAGTAAGGATAGCTAGCTCTGCTCCAATGGTCGTTCTGGGCGAAAGAGGGTCGGTAAGGTTTGCTGCCTGCTACCCCAATAATAGTCTTGAACCAATGAGGCGAGATAGTCATTCTTAATAGCGGGTAGTTGAGAGCTGCTTTTAATGTAGACAGTTGGCATTCTCTTTAAGCTGAGTAGTGCGGTCTCCGAGCTTCTGCTGATAAACCCTCCGGGTTGCATTATATCCGGGGGTTGACGAGTGATCCTTCGAGTTGCGTTACCTCCGAGTGGTAGGGAGATCTTCCGAGCCATGTTATCTTCTAGTTTTTTATACATCTTTTGTTGTCTCCTCCATTTTCCTCCCAATCCAATAAACATAAATATTTACCCACCACAACTATTTATTTCTTCAGGTGTTTAGACCAAAGTCACTGTTTACAACAAATTAGTAAATAGACGTCTCTTTTGTTTTCTCTTTAGAGTGGATTCCAGGTTTCTATCATTTGATCTGTTCAACACCTTTCATTTTGTAATTCTGGAAGATTCTAACTCTCTTTTGTGTTCGATCGATACAGTAGAATAAGAATTTTCTGCCATTAATTTGAATGTAACAGTAGTCAGTATAGTTTCGATTGTAGATCGGCCAGAAATGCCATCACGGGATATGTAAATAATTTATTCACCTTCATTTTTGCACCACCTTTACCCAAAAAAAAGATAGTAAAAAAAAAGAACCACCTGTTGCACCATAACTGTCTACTGCCATACATTGTAAACTGTAAACTATAATTTTGTGTAATCTAAAAAATATTCATATGATTTTCAAGTGTTGAGTAGTTTAATTAGCGTAGTTTATTTAGTAATAAAATATAAACGAAACTTTATTTTTCAATCAATTTGCCAAGATAGCTTTAGAAATAAATTAGAATTTTTTTTGATCGTCTTAAATTAGATTTTCTGAGTGCATGATTAAGAGCTTGTTGTCAATTTTGAAATGTTTAAAATACATTATAGAAAATTAGAAATTAGCGCTATCGTATTATATTCTATGAGGCATGACATTTATAGAAAAAGTAATAACGGCATTATGCAAAATATTCTAGAATTAATTAATTTAAATTTTTCTGTACAAAAAAGTTTCGTCAGAATAGCATGAACATTATAGCAATCAACATATCGAAGTGAAGATGAGAGCGGTACACTACATTAAAAAGAAAAAGAACTTAACATATCAGAATAGCATTAGTCATAACTCATAAGCACTAATTTTTTTATGAGATTAGAATATTTCAGAAATACTCAACCGAATTTGTTGATAAATGTTTTCTTCTGCTTAATCTCCTCGAGCTACATAACCTAATTATCATTTCCCGAACATACGATTAAATAGTGTATCTAGTGTCGATGACCACTTCTCCAACATTCATCCTAATGCTTACTCTAATTTACAAGGTATAATCTAACAGAGCGGAAAAAAACTGGTACAAACAAATAACTCATACGAACGAAAGCCCTTTAGCTTGTCTCATATATATTCAAACATAGTCAATTCCCACACCTTGCTTTTGCATTGCATATGGAAGGCGACGAACAACAAAAGTGGCTTACTTTCTACCCTCTCCAGAGCCTGCAGTTGTGTTCTTCAGTATCTGCAGTTCAAAATAAATCAAACATTTTTTCTTTGATCAGATGCAAACGAAAAATAGCAGCAGGCTTCGAACGCGTGCTAGTTACTATCTCGTTAATCTTAAAATATGGTTTGTGACTGCTCGACAACAGAATCTCATAAACGTATTGCATTTGTGTCATGATCGAGTAGATAGTGAATAAGATAAGCAAGCATGCAAGGAATATCCAGGTATTGAACAATGACTCATCAGGATATTGATATGTAATAATCCCTATTTTTTTAAAACTCTACCATTTCAGTAAACACAACATCAATCAGCAATCACACTGAGCGCGAGCATTCTGCATACTTGTATAAGAGGCCTTTCACGTTGTTAGAAACCCACAAGGAGATTTTATACCTTAAATGTATATCAACAAAAGAAGTACTCCCTATTTCATACTAATACTACAATAAAACTAACAACATGTTTGGAAGACAGTGATGTGCATCAAAACATGAGAAATTAACCGAGTGGAGAAGTTAAATGAGAGTTTACTTGATTAAGAAAATGAGATAAGGTTAAGGATAATCAAAAGCTATTGTGATCTTATAATTATAGTTTTTTAATTGTAACGTGAATGGAACATATATAATATACTAGACAACTTATAATAATAGTGTGACAAATAATGAAAGTGAGAGTGTACCTGTCTAAGCATTTGGTTCTCATTTTGTAAAGTGGAAACCCTTTCATCAAGCTCAGCATTCTTAGTCTCCAGTTCTTTGACCCTTGCCTCCAAATCACTCATGTATGCCTTCTTCCTCTCTCTTGCTTGCTGTGCTGATACTCTGTTCCTCAACAACCTTCATTTCCCCAACCAAAAACCAAATTATTCGAGTGTCAATGTTTGGGAAACATGCATAGCCAAAATGTTCTTGTTCTCAACTCTCAAGTCTCAACACATATAAATTCATTGGAGTTGGAACTCAAAGAAACTATTGAATCTATATATATTGTGCTTCTCAGTCAAATATTTCAACACTAACATATGGTTTACACATGTAGAAATTACATAAATATTATACACATAGATCTTTAGAGTACTATTATATTATTTAATTAATCATTATATCCAAAAACATATATAATTAAGATTTATCTTGTTATGACAATAACTTGAAAGCATAATTACAAAAAAGTACCTCTAACCAACAATTTTTATGATATAACCTGTACCTACCTACTCCTAAGTCCTAACAAACAAACAGCCCAAGATGCATGATCACTAAATTCTGACTGGTCCAAGTCTCTAAACCCATAAATTAAAGCAACCGCAAAACGGGCCCACACGAAATATCCTAGTGGACCATGGTTGACGTGGCAGCACATGACTGGATAAGAATACACCGAACAGTATAATTACCTTTTTAACCTCTTGTTCTCTTTATCAGCCGGACTCCTCCCTCTCCGCCTCGAACCGCCGCCTGACGCCTGAACCGGACCGGCAACAGAACCGCCGCCGCGGCCGGAAACCGTCGTACCGGCGGTCTCACCTCCGAACTCCGGCACCCTCCTTATTTCATCGTCACTCTCCGCCCCTTCATGAAAAATTTCAACTTTTGTCAGTTTTCATTCACCAAAATGTATGAAAACCTTAAATAATAATAATAAAAAAAAGTTTGATCGTAAAGATTCGATTTTTTTAAGGAAAGGGTACGAGGTTAGGTACCTTCTTTGAGTTCAAGGTGAAGAGCTGAGCTGGAAGATCTCTCGCTGCTCGAAGGCAGGGAATTTGCAGGAAGGGAACTAGTTGCTTGTTCTTGCTGCATTTCACTTTTTAGAGAGAGAAAGAAACAGAAATGTTTAGAGAGAGAAAGTAGGAGCTGAGAGAGAGAGAGTCAGAGAGAGAGAGAAAAAGAGCGGGACATTATTAACGTTGAAGTAAAGCAGACAGTGAATTGAGGGAGAAGCACGGAGGAACAGTGTCCGTTGGATCGGATTAGATCCGACGGCTTGTAAGTAGTGATCGTGGCTGTGTTGTGAGCCATAACGTGTTGAATTAATCAAAGGCAGATGGAGAGGTAACGTGGAGGACTGAGGGTTGCTGATGGTTTGATCGGACGGCTGCAAAGGGTTGTAGATGTGCGGCGGATGGGATAAAGAAAAGAATATAATTTAATTACTACTAATAATAAATAATTGCTTTATTTTAATTGCTTCATAGTGTAGAAACTAGAAACTAGAAAGTAATTAAGAAACAAATATGAAGAGGTTAAAAAGTAAGTAGCTTAATTTGTGCATTTTGGTACAAAGACTTGTTTAAGAGCCCAATATTAAAAACAACATGTAATAAAGGGAATTACCTGTGAAACAAAAACTAACTTAGTAGCACATGAATCTCCCTTCTTCATTTTGACAATGTGTTTTTATTAGAAAATTATATGAATAGAGACGAAATGTATCATTTGTATCAATTTTGTGTCTATGTTTCCTAGATTCTGTTAATTTTTCATAACTTTTGCTTTGGCTGAAATATATATATATATATATATATATATATATTATATATATATATATTACTTTTGGGTTTAAGAACAAAAGACGTTTATATTTTTATAGTCATTTTACGTATAAAAGATCAAAAACTTGATCATCTTTCACCGAACACTCATAGGTATGTCATATGTAAAAACGTATAAGAATTTTGTATTGCCATTTTTTTTCCACCGAAAACTAGTAGGTCAAGTACCTAATTGTTTCACGTCCCTACAAACAATTGAGAAGGAAGAGTTAGTGGATCGGAAGAAATCAATATTAGGGTTCAAGATCCAAGAAGAAGAAGAAGAGAAGGAGCACATACTTGAAGGTGAAATGTGTGCGTCTGATAATATTTATATGGGAAGCAACGACGTCGTTTTGGGAGAGGCTGAGTTGGCAGATGAGTAGACGACGAGTGGGCTTATTTTTAAACACTCAGCAATTATCTAATTTTTAATTACTGCATCTTATGTTTTCCTTATTTTCAATTAAAGGGATTTATTATGTCAGCTAATGTCAGGGTTAGCACATGTTGTGCACCTGAGTTGGTTATGCTATTTTGTTTTATTCTCTATATGTACTGATCGAGTGGTACTGTTTTATTCAATCAGAATATTCTCCAAAAAATTCTTCTTCTCCCCCAAGTTTATTCTCTCCCTTTTTCATCTTGTTGTACTTTATCCTTTTTGTCATAGTTTGGTACATCTGTACGCTACATTTGGTATCACGAGACCTACTCCTGGGTACTATCATGGTGGACACCACCAGACTTAAAGAATTACAAGATAGCCAAAAAAAAATAGATGAAACACAAAAAAATATTGTCGAAAAACTCCAAAATGAACAGATCCGTCGTGAATCTGCTGAGCTGAACCTTCAGGACCAAATAAGCTCCATCAATCAGGCCCTGAACGAGCAAGCTGTGATTGGGAATGACAGACACCACCTGATGAACTCTTCATTGGGGTCCCTCACCTATGTCCTGCAATCCCTTCAAATCCAGGTCTCCAAGTTGGTGGAGAAATCGGAGTCACATGACAGAGAACACTCCATTTTGCAGGGAACACCATCTAGAAAACCAACAGGAACAGCATCAGTCACAAATCAATCATTTAAATACACTAAACCCGTTGGGGAGCACACTTCAGTCCCAAATAACATACACGGTATATCCCTTATACCCAAAATCGATTTCCCTAGATTTGATGGCTCTAACCCTCGAGACTGGGTTATGAAATGTACTGGGTATTTTCAGCTCATTCCCAATATTCCTGACTCTCAGAAAGTCACACTTGCATCCATGAACTTTGAGGGAAAGGCTGCTACATGGTTCCAAAATTATAATCATGTATTGCAGGACATTACATGGACTCATTTCTTGAAATTAATTGTTGCACGATTTGAGGAACTTAAGGAAGCAAACATCATTGCTGAATTTAATAAACTCACACAATCATGCCCTTTAGAGGATTATATTGAAAAAATTGAGGAGTTAAGCTCCTTCATGGTTTTGGTCAGTGGAAGAGAAATTACTGAGAGCTATTTGGTGGCTAGTTTTCTCAGTGGTTTGCAGGAGGAACTCCAGTCTTTTCTCTCACTTTTTGACCCACATACTGTTCAGGAGGCTATTGATTTAGCAAAGAAACAAAATAGAACTATTGAAGCTATCAGAAAACCCAAACAGAAGTACAATCCTTACCATAATTTCACCCCACAGAAGAGGTTTGAACAACCTCAGCCTAAACACCCTACTTACACCCCTAATCCTGTTTCCAGTTCCCAAAATAGGAAAATGCTCACTCCTGCTGAGATGCGAGCCAGGAGAGAGAGGGGTCTCTGCTATAACTGTGATGAACACTATGAATTTGGTCACAAGTTCAAGGTGAAGCAATTCTTCCTCATTTTATCCCCTGAGGAAGAGAAAGCTTATTTGGGAACCATGGATGTTACTACTGAGGAGCATGAGCACAGTGAGGAACCTGGTGAGGCTTCACTGAATGCTATTGCTGGTAGTTATGGTGAGAAAGTTTTTAGGCTGACTGGGGAATATGGCAAGCAACCTCTCCACATCATGGTTGATTGTGGCAGTGCTTGCAGTTTTATTGATGAAGAAACTGCACTCAGCTTAGGCTGTCAAACCGAGGAGGCCTCTGCTATCTTGGCAAAGATGGCTGATGGGAGAAAGTTAGTGACCAACAAAAGAGTCAAGGATTTTGCTTGGACTATGCAGAACAGGGCTTTCAAGTTTCCCCTGAGGTTACATAAACTGGGAGGTAGACATGTCATCTTGGGTGGTGATGTCTTGGGATTATATAGCACTGTTATTCTGGATTATAAGCTTATGAAGTTTGGGCTTCATTTTGGGGAACAGAGAGTGGATTTTCAGGCTATCAAGGGCATTGCTCCCTGCCACATGATCTCCACTTCTTCCCTACTCAAATTATTGAGAGACAAAGAAGGGGAAGTCTGCCAACCTTTTGCTATCACAATAGTGCAGGAGGATGAGCATGAAAATCCTGCACTTACTCACTTGTTGGATGATTTCAATGATATTTTTGTTGAGCCTACTACTTTACCTCCTGACAGGGACATTGAACACCACATAGTGTTGAAACAAGGAAGTATACCTAGACACTTGAGCCCCTACAGGTACTCCCATGCTCACAAAAATGAGATTGAAAAGATTGTGAAGGACTTGCTGAACTCTGGAATGATTCAGGCAAGTAGGAGTGCTTTGGCCTCCCGAGTTATCTTGGTTAAGAAGAAAGACTCTTCTTGGAGAATGTGCATAGACTATAGATATTTGAACTCTTTGACTGTGAAGCATGAATACCCCATTCCAGTCATTGATGAGTTACTGGATGAACTTTTTGTAGCCAAATTTTTTTCTAAGATTGATCTCAGATCTGGATATTTTCAAATTAAGATGAGAAGTGAGGATATTCACATGACTGCTTTCCAAACTCACCATGGGCAGTTTGAATTTAAGGCCATGCCTTTTGGGCTTTGTAATGCCCCTGCCACTTTTCAATCTTTGATGAACAGGGTATTTTCTGAGTATTTGAGGAAATTTGTTTTGGTGTTCTTTGATGACATTCTCATTTATAGTGCTTCTTGGGAAGAGCACTTACATCATCTGGAGTTGGTTCTTTTGAGATTAAGGGAAGAAGAGCTTTATGCCAAAAGGTCAAAGTGTGATTTTGGCAAAGAGAGCATTGACTATTTGGGACATATTATTAGTTTTAATGGAGTTGCTACTAACCCTTCAAAGATTTCTAGCATGGTTGATTGGCCTACTCCTAAGACTGTTAAAAGTTTGAGGGGTTTCATGGGCCTTACTGGCTACTATAGAAAGTTTATCAAGGGATATGGTCATATAAGCAAACCATTGACCCAACTTCTCAAGAAGGATGGGTTCAAGTGGTCCACTGAGGCTGATATTGCTTTCAACCAGCTTAATATTGCCATGACCACAACCCTTGTGCTTGCATTACCAGACTTCTCCAAACCTTTTATAGTGGAGACTGATGCCAGTGGCACAGGGATTGGGGTTGTACTCATGCAAGACTCTAGACCTATTGCCTTTCTCAGCAAGGTCTTATGCCCAAAGAACCAACAACTCTATAATTATGAAAGGGAGTTCCTGGTAGTTCTATTAGCAGTTTAGAAATGGAAACACTATTTGGAGGGCCATCATTTCACTATAAGGACTGATCAGCAAGCCCTCAAGTATCTGTTAGAGTAGATAATTACTTCTGCATTGCAACAGAGGTGGATCAGCAAACTGCTGGGATATGACATCCAATATAAGAAGGGCATAGACAACAGAGTGGCAAATGCATTGTCTAGAAGGGGTCCAGAAGTGGAGTGTTCTGCCATTTCTGTTATACAACCTACTTGGGCTCAGTTGGTGGTTAAGAGTTATGAAGGTGACAATTTTTTTTCTCAACATCATTGTTGTGAAGACACTAGACTCTACTATGTTTGCTGACTTTACTTACACCAGTGGTATATTGAGGTTCAAAGGTAGAATTTGTGTGGGGGATGACAAAGCTTTAAGGGGTCAGATTCTAGAAGCTATGCATTCTTCTTCTGTTGGGGGTCACTCAGGCATACAAGGTACTTATATGAGATTGAAGTATGTTTTCTATTGGCCTAAACTCAAAGAGGATGTCACCCAGTTCATTCAAACTTGCCACACTTGTATGCTCAACAAATCTGAGCATACCCCTTACCCTGGACTCTTGCAACCTTTACTTGTGCCTACCCAGGCTTGGTCCCATGTTTCTATGGACTGTGGAGGGCCTACCTAAATCAGAGGGCATGTCAGTTATTTTGGTGATTATTGATAGATTTACCAAGTATGGTCACTTCATGGTTTATCTCACCCTTTTACAGCTCAAAAGGTTGCTAAGGTCTTTTTGGATTGTATTTACAAGTTACATGGCTTACCAATCAGTTTAGTTACTGATAGGGACAAAGTCTTTACTAGTGGATTTTGGAGGGAATTATTTAAATTAATTGGAGTTAGTTTGGATATGAGTACATCTTACCATCCCCAGACTGATGGTCAAACATAGAGATTGAATCAGTGTTTGGAAGCTTATCTCAGATGTATGATCAGTGACATGCCAAAGAAGTGGGCTCAATGGCTGCCGCTTGCAGAATTTTGGTATAATACCAATTTTCATACAAGTTTGAAGCTTACTCCTTTTCAAACTTTGTATGAGTACTCTCCAGGTCAATTCTCACTGAATCCCTACTTGGACAGTCCAAATGAGGAGGCGAAAGACTGGATTGCTGAGAGAGTTAGGATTACTCAACTGGTGAAAGGGAATCTAACTAGAGCTTAGCAAAGGATGAAATTCTATGCTGACCAGCATAGAATTGAAAGGACATTTGAGGTAGGTGATGAAGTATACCTCAAATTACAACCTTTCAGGCAACAATCAGTGCAATTGAGAACTAACCTTAAATTATTCTCAAGATACTTTGGTCCCTATAAAATTCTAGCTAGAATTGGGGAAGTGGCCTACAAATTGGACCTACCAGCTGGCTCACAGATCCACCTTGTGTTCCATGTCAGCCTTCTCAAGAAAAAACTTAAACCTACTGCTCATGCATCACTCACCCTACCACCTACTGATGACCATGGCAATTTTCGAATCTCTCCACTTATGGTACTTGATAAGCGCTCTGTACAAAAGAGGGGGGAACTCGTACCTGAAATTTTGGTGCAATGGTCCACGGGCAGTCCAGAGCAAGCCACTTGGGAAGAATTCCACGAAATCGCCCGCAAGTTTCCATCTTTCGACCCTTGGGGGCAAGGGCCTTTCCAGCGGGGGGTATTGTCACATTCCTACAAACAATTGAGAAGGAAGAGTTAGTGGATCGGAAGAAATCAATATTAGGGTTCAAAATCGAAGAAGAAGAAGAAGAGAAGGAGCACATACTTGAAGGTGAAATGTATGCATCTGATAATATTTATATGGGAAGCAGCGACGTCGTTTTGGGAGAGGCTGAGTTGGCAGATGAGGAGGCGACGAGTGTGCTTATTTTTAAACACTCACAAATTATCTAATTTTTAATTACTGCATCTTATGTTTTCCTTATTTTCAATTAAAGGCATTTATGATGTCAGCTGATGTCAGGGCTAGCACATGTTGTGCACCTGAGTTGGTTATGCTATTTTGTTTTATTCTCTATATGTACTGATCGAGTGGTATTGTTTTATTCAATCAGAATATTCTCCAAAAAATTCTTCTTCTCCCCCAAGTTTCTTCTCTCCCTTTTTCATCTTGCTGTACTTTATCCTTTTTGTCATAGTTTGGTACATCTGTACGCTACATTGTTATACCGGGATAAAAATTTGCTTGGTCCTTTAAGTTGGCTACCTCGCCAAAATGATCATTTAATTAGGGAGCCTATCAAATTGGTCCATCAAGTTGGCTTTTTACACCAATTTAGTCCATCACCCCAACTGCGATTGATTCCGGTCAATTTTGCTTAGGTGACAGCCGTTGACTGTCTGACCTCGATTTTGACCGAAATTATAATATTTTTTTAAACATGTACATACCACGTAATTAACACAAATAAAATAAACCCCAAAAAAACAGAATACATAACAGCGAATTTCCACATCTCGACAAATTCAATGGAAATATAGATCCTCGCCCATCTCCATATTCAACACAGTTAGTAACATACTTTAATCACATTGCTAAACCATATCTACCGAAAGATCGAAACAGTAAACTGATTAAGTAACATACTTCATCACATTGTTAAACACGTATAACAACCACATTTACGCAACCTTCACAAGAACAAATCAACCAGGGGCGGAGTAGCTCTTGGGCTCACCTGGGCTTCAACCCACGTGAGAATTTTGGCAAAAAGTTTTTAGTAGCTTGTAAGAAAAAAAAAACCAATAAATTTTTATTAAAGCCCAAATATAATGTACCACTTTTTTTGTGGGTTTACAATTGCAGCGGCATATAAGAACTTTACCAAATAAATTAATATAATAATGTTACAATTTTAAACAAACCTGCAGAGAGAAAGAAACAGAGGAGAAAAGAACTGCTCCTTCTTCAGTCTTCACCCGTGCGGCCGTGCCAAAGGAGGGGAGGAAGCTTTTCAACTTTGCTTAAGATCCCAAATAATCAGGAATTGCACAAGACATCAAAAGGTAATTATTTCGTATTATTTAGTCCTATAATTTACTTCTATTGTAGATTATTTGTTATTTGATAGTTTTAAATGGCTTAAACCCTAATTAATTTTATGTCCAAATCTATCCTCCTAAGTGTTTTACTCTTTTGTTGGGTGATTATAATAGAGTTAAATATGTATTTTGTGAGAAGTTTAGTACAAATAAGTTGAATCTTGAATTCTTAATTGGAATTGTGTTGAAGCTTGTTAAATAAGATATATGGGATGAAAAATGTTAAGTCTCATAAAAATGAAATTATGTTAAATTAGGCATCTTTTATGTAAAAAATAAAATTAAGCATGGTTTTTATTTCATTAAATTATTTTTTTATTAGGCACTTTTCATGTTAGTGTATAATATTTATATGAAGTATGATGTTAAATGTATTTAGGTGATAATGAGTTCTCAAGGAAACAAGAAGAAGAAGAAAATTATGCTTTCTTTCTATAAACCGAAAGAGCATAGTTCAACAAGTATAAAGCATATTCCGGCGAATGATGCTACCACAACTCTCGATGATCAACATCATTTAGTATCTCAGACTGTTGAAGAAAATATTGGCTCTTTACAACGAGATCATGCGTTACGTATGCAGATATCTCAATATCCGGTCAACCAAAGAAATGAGGTTAGGCGAGCTTATATCAAACTGGGGCCACATCGGCCTGGTATTGATTACCCATTTTCCCAAGATGGAACACAATCGTTTCGATCAAACTGGGGCCACATCGACCGTTACTGCTTATCATCACTATCGTTTCCATATATTTAATGTTGTTATAGATTTTCAAGTGGAGGAGATCAATAATAGATTTAATGATGAGGCTGTGGAACTTCTCAAACTAAGTACTTCATTGGATCCTCGAGATGGTTTTAAGTTGTTTGATATGGATCATATTTGCACACTTGCTGAGAGGTTTTATCCTGATGATTTTTGTGAACAAGATTTACGTTATTTGAGGATTCAGTTAGACCATTATAAATGTGATATTATTCGGCATGAGAAGTTTCAGAAAATATCAACTGTTTCCGAGTTATGCCAACGATTATCTGAAACAAATAAGAGAGAAACTTATCATTTGATTGATAGGTTAATTCGTCTTGTTCTGACTCTTCCTATTTCTACGGCAACAACAGAGCGAGCATTTTCGGCAATGGAGATTGTGAAAACAGTTCTGCGCAATAAAATAGAAGAAGGGTATTTGGCAAATAATATGGTTATCTACATTGAAAGAGAACTATCAAAAAGTATAGATGTAGATTTTGTAATTGATGAATTTTATTCTAAGAAGGATCGTAAAGCTCATCTCCAATAATATTGTTATTTTTAGGGTTTTGTAGTATGAAGTTTTACATTTATAATTTTGTATTGAATAATGAATATATCTCATTTTATTTAATATCTTCGTACTTTAGTTTTTGGATATATATATTTTTTTAATATCTTCCTCGAGTATCAATTAGCCTAGGTGAAGATAAAATCCTTGCTCCGCCCCTGAAATCAACAATAACTCAAAATACACAACAAAGCATCAAGAATTCACAAATCCCAACCACACCCCACATTAATCCACAACAAAATGAACAAACTAGCCTGCTTCGACAGACCTCGACAACGACATTCTCCGGCCTTACGGTCCTTATCACCCTTTCGACATCATACGTCGATTCTTTAAAAATATGGGTTGTCCCAATAATCCAAATATCCTTTGGCTCCACGAACTCGCTCCTCCATGACGGAAAAGAGTCGTATTGGGTTTTTTTAATGGTTACCAAGTTCCCATTTTTAGCCAAATTGAGTAATTCCGGGTGGGTTTGAGCTATGGCGGCGGTGGAAAGGTCCGAAATTTCGTTCTTGAAGTTGAAATTAGGTGGTGGGGGTGTGATTATTGAGGCTGCTCTGCAATTTGGGAGGTGGTGGTGGCAGGGGCGGAGGAGCCTTTGGTCTCACCTAGGCTTCAGCCCAGGTGAGAATTTTGGCAAAAATTTTGTAGTAGCTTTTGCTCCATTTTTTTTTTTACTCTCTCATATTAATGGTTTTCTTTGTTGGAATCATTGTAGAGTCTGCTTCCTTTTCTTGGCCCACTTTTGAGGAAATCTAGCGAAGCACATCGGAACTTCTCAGTGATAAAGAGTTTGAGAGAGAGTGAGTAAGAAAAAAAAAGCCCAATAAATTTTTATTAAAGCCCAAAAGAGTATCACTTTTTTTTGTTTTGGGTTTACAATTGCAGCAGCCAGCGGCTATATAAGAACTTTACCAAATAAAATAATATAATAATATCACAATTATAAACAAAGCAGAGAAACAAACAGAGGAGAAGAGTTGCTCCTTCTTCAGTCACCCGTGCGGCCGTGCCAAAGGAGTTGCAAATAATTATTTCTTAAGATCCCAAATAATCAGAAATTGCACAAGACATCAAAAGGTAATTATTTATTATTATTTAGTCTTATAATTTACTTCTATTGTAGATTATTTGTTATTTGATAGTTTTAAATGGCATAAACTCGAATTAATTTTATGTACAAATCTATCCTCCTAAGTGTTTTACTCTTTTGTTGGGTGATTATAATAGAGTTAAATATGTATTTTGTGAGAAGTTTAGTACAAATAAGTTGAATCTTGAATTCTTAATTTGTGTTGAAGCTTGTTAAATAAGATATAAAAAGACATAACTTATGCTACTTGTGCTAATTAATAAGGGATGAAAAATGTTAAGTCTCATAAAAATAAAATTATGTTAAATTATGCATCTTTTATGTAAAAAATAAAATTAAGCATAATTGTTTTTTAATATCTTCCTCGAGTATCAATTAGCCCAGGTGAATAAAAATTCCTGGCTCTGCCCCTGGGTGGTGGTGGGTGAAGATTGGAAATGGAGGTTTTGATGTTAGTGCTTTCATGGCCATATGATGAAGATATATCTGCCAGTAGTTTAGTGGTTAACTTAAACTTGAAGCTTGGAAATGGAGTTTTTTGCAGGAAATTTCTGCAACCTAAAATTCGTTAGATTGCTGGAGGTTTGCAATGCATGGAGAAGATGAAATTTTTATTTTTTATTTTTTGTTTTGGGTGTACGTAATTCATAATTCTTTAGAAAAATAGTGATTTTTTCTTTTCTTTATTTATATATATATATATATTAAAGAATCAATTATTTAATTTTTGTTTTTGATTTACATTTTTAATTAATTTGTGGCATATACAGGTGTACAACAAAAATTTTAAAAATAAATTTTTTGGTCAAAATCGAGGACAGACGGTCAACGGCTGCCACCTAAGCAAAATTGCCCGGAATCGGCCGTAGTTGGGGGTGAGTGACTAAATTGGTGTAAAAACCCAACTTGATGGACCATTTTTTTCAAGATGCCTAACTAAATGACCATTTTGGCTAGGTAGCCAACTTAAAGGACCAAACCAATTTTTATCCCCGTTATATCACAATTGCTGCAAAGATTTCTTCGCTAATGGAATAAGAACTATAATTTATATTAGACTTTCGTTAATAAGCTTTGTGGTTATAACTTTTATACATAAAATAGGACCGAGCACGGGCAGGTTGAATTTTAACCAATTAAATCCTAATATTGCTTATCAACGCTATTTTTATTGTATTCTTTACAAATTTGACTATGCTTTGAACTTAGTAGAACACTTTTATAGCCATGCTCTCATCGTTAGTGGGTAAAATTCACTGAAACTATTGTAAATATCAGTTTATTTAGTCCATCTGAGTTGGTAAATTCAATCAATTTTAGTCTTTTTTTGCCAAAATTTTTAAAATTCGTCGGATTTTATCTAGTTGGCACCATGTTGACCAAAAGCTTACGATTTTGGTCAAGAATATTAATATTTTAATCTACTTTTGCCACATGGGTGCCAAATCAGCAAAATATATATTTTGAAATGTAATTAATGTACTAAAAAAATAAAAATAAAATCTTGAAATATTGTTAGATTTTTTTTTTCAGTTCTAATTATAATTACATGTGTTATGTTTATTTAAATTAACCAAACTCATTTCATGAATCAAATTTTATTTTGTTAAACCATTTGTTTTGACACAAAAAAAATTAATCTCAATTACATGGTTGCTAAAAAAAAAAGCCAAAACTCATTTTCTTTATCAGTTTTTATTTTCTTTCTAATCTCTCCACAAACTTATTTTATTATATTTGCATCAAAAAAATAAAAAACACACACACACACATTTTACTATATCACCATCGCACCACACACACCATGTCACCTCCACACCCCCGCGATTGCACCACCACACCCCATCGCACCACGCCTGCACCACCACACACGGTCGACATCGCACTACCACATCATCTCTTGATGTGGAGAGGTTTAGATTTCGTTTTTGTTGATTAGATCTAGGTATTTGTGGACTCGATCATTGGAAAACGAATTATTTGTGTTGATGATTTTGGTGGTGGTGGATTTAGGTGTGTGTGTTTGAAGCAAGGAGAATGAGGGTGAAGGGAGAAGAATGTTGGGGTTTGTGGAGGTGGCTTACATGGAAGAGAGAGGTGGCGGTGTGGTGGTTGTCATGGTGGACTGGCAATGCGGTGGAGGTGGTGGTGTGGTGGAAGTTTAAGAAATATATATTGAGAACTTATGAAGAGGATAAAAAAAATGTGAATTTAGAATGAAATTTTCCTTTTGGATCAATAAAGAGAAATAACAAACATTACATCATGTCTCTAGTGACTAAACTAGTAATATAAGTAGATGGAGCTTTGCCCCAAAAGATATTGGTCTCTCCTATATGTCTAACACTTTTAGCAAGTGCATCTGCTACTTTATTAGTCGTTCTTGGTATCCAAGTGAAGGTCGCGTCCCGTGGCATATAGAGTAGTCTCTTGCATTCCTCCACCATTATAGCATTATCAGGAGTTGGAGGTAGTTGTCCAGATATCATCATGCGAACTGTGAGGGAGTCCACCTCAACTGCAATGTGTTGAATTCTTTTATTTCATGTCATTTCAAGTCCCTTCTGCAGTGCAACCATCTCTGCTTCCTCCACAGTTGGAGCATGCATTTTTTGCATGTATCCCCTGCTCCAGTTTGTATTTGCATCTCTGCGTACACTAGACAAAGAACCAATGTTAAGATCATGCAGTATACAGCCATCAATGTTCAACTTGAACCATCCAGTCTGAGGCTTTGTCCAGCCAACTTTCTGACTTCTACATCTGTCTTTTGCTCTACCTTCATAAAGTTCATAGCTCAGTTGTTTGATCAAAAAATGCGCCATGTAACATTGATCTCCTTCATATGAAACACTCTGAAGTTTCTGTGCTTCCAACAAATCCAGAGTGTTGCCATGGATACCCACTTCCAAGAAGTACCAAGTCTGATGTTATTCCTGATTTGTAACCTCTCCACATTTTCTCTCACCCAGTGATCATCACTGGTAGCATCAAATATGACAAGATCCTCATGTACAATTATTTTTTTCAAAAGTTTCCTTGCAACCTGACAGTGTCTGAAGAGGTGCAAACTAGTTTCCTCAGGTTCATCACATAATGTGCACATTGCTGTGAGAGAAATCTGTCTCTTGAATCTTAACAAATTTCTTGCCAATCTTTCTTGAGTGAGCAACCATAAGAAATGTTGGAATTTGTTGCTGACATCTAGCTTCCAAATCCATCTATGTATGCTGGAGTTTCTGCTGTTATTTCTTTTCTGGATTTGAAATAGTTTATATTCTGATAGGCATGGAAACTGACCAGTAGAAGTGCCATTCCATATCACTTGGTCTCTCTGGTCTGTGATTGGTATATGTCTGAGTATATCATCTTGTATCTTCTGAGGTAACTTGGTATTGATGATCTCCAGGTTCTAATTATGATTGATTTATTATGATTGATTTTGAGTCCTGCTCTCTCACAGAATTTATCCAAGATCTTTCTAATGGTATGAGTGGTAGAAGTAGTTGCTTTCCCCATTAGAATAAGATTATCTGCAAATAGTAGATGTGACAATTGAGGACCACCTCTACAAGGGGTGATAGGCTTCTAGTTACCCCTAGTCATTTCCTCCTGGATGAGATAAGATAATCTCTCCACACAAAGAACAAAAAGGTAAGGTGAGGGGGAGTCACCTTACCTTAACCACATTGATGATCAAATGAATCTAGAGGACTTCCATTCCATAGGATTCTGGTTGAAGCATTGGTTACACATAACATAATTAGCTCAATCAGTGACTTAGGGAAATTGAATGCATTGAGAGTCTCTTCCAGAAAGGACCAGCTTACTCTATCATAGGCCTTTTCTAGGTCTAGATTCATTAACATACAACCAACTTTGTTCTTCTTCTTAGACCTGTGAGAGTGAAGTAACTCTTGTAGTACTATGATGTTATCCTGAGTACTTCTGCCTTTTTTGAAACTAGCCTGAGTTGGAGAAATAGTATTGGGCATAATATCTCTCAATCTAGAAGTAATGCACTTAGTAATTACTTTGTAGAGAACATTACAAAGTGCTATACATCTAAATTGAGTAATACTTACAGCCTCTTGGACTTTTGGAATCAAACAGATGAAAGCTTCACAAAGCTTCTTATCAAAAGTTCTCTCCTGGAATGCATTATGAACAAATTCAGTGACTGGGTTTCCTAGCCAACCCCATCCCTTTTGATAGAAAAGTGCTTGCAACCCATCAGTACCAGGTGCCTTAAGTGGATCCATGGAAACACAACAACTTTAATTTCTATAGGTTCCACTGTGGAGTTCAGAATAACATAATCCTCAACATCTAGGGAAGATTGGAACTCAGATATATTTGATGAAAGATTAGACTGAGATGGTTGATGAGGATAAGAGCCTACTAAAAACAAACTCATATAGTAACTTCTGGTGTGAGTTTGTAATACCTCTTCTTCTTTCACCCATATTCCCTCAATTTTCAGCATAGTGATCTCATTTCTCCTCCTTCTTGTCATGGCTGACTTGTGAAAGAATTTTGTTTCTCTCACCTTCTCTTATCCACTTTATCCTGGATTTCTGATACCAGTACAACTCCTCATGTTTCAGAACTTCATTGTATTCAATCATGAGTTACTCCTTAAGTTGGTCGATGTTCCAAGGATTTCTGGATACCCCCAAGTCTTGCCTTCAATTTCCTCTTTCTCTTAAATATCTTACCAAACTTTTGTTGGTTCCAAGGTTTCATCACATTTGGCACTTCCCTGATAGCCTCCAATATAATTATGTCTTGTCATTCCATAGTTGTTGAAACAGGTGTTCACATTCTTCATTTGAAAACCACATGGCTTCAAATCTGAAAGGTCTTTCTCCTCTGACACCCCATCTTCCAAGAGTCCTAATGATAACATGATTGTGGTCATAGTGAGTTCTTGGTAAGTTTTCCACTTCATAATGAGGAAACTTGTCTAACCACTCCTAGTTTGTCATGGCTCTATCCAATCTAGTCTAGATGAGCCCTCCATTCTTACTCTTATTTGACTAGGTGTATTTAGGGCCAATGAATCCCAGATCAACAAGGTTGCAGTCCTCTATGAAACTATTGAAAAACTGTAGTCTTCTAAGGGTTCTAGCGTTCCCTCCCATCTTCTCATGAGCAAGACCAACTTTATTAAAGTCTATAGTGATCAACCAAAGAATAGGCTCATCATGGGATTTCTGTCTTATGTTGTCAAATGCAAGAATCTTTGCAGCTTTCCTAGGTTGAGCATAGACTCCAGTTAACCTCCATTTATCCTCAGAACTAGGCCTAATGATTGCATGAATGGCTTGATAATCAGTTTGAGTAACCTCCACCTCTACATTATAATCATTCCAGAGCATCCATACAACCCCCATCATTCCATTAGTATGGGCAATTTCATAAGAGTTAAAGCCCAGAAAATGGACTATATCCCATGCTTGATCAGGGCTTGCTCTAGTCTCAAGAACAAAGACCACAGAAGGTCGATGAAACCTTACCAGTTCTCTGAAATTTCTTCTAAAATCTTCATCCCTTGCTCCTTGACAATTTCGGGAGATAAACTTCCTGTTTAAACTGTACTAATGAGTGGGGTGTACTGGATTCTCAATTGGAATGCCCCTCCATATCATGACAAGTTGTCTCAGAGTCTCTAGCATCATATTTCTATGTTTGAACCTCTCCCAGGGAGTTAGATTGAACCTTTGCCACCACCAGTGATTGGTATCCCTTTGATATATCATGTGCACAGCTACTTGGATGTCCCAAATGTTTGCTGGAATATTCACCACTCTCACCAGTATGTCCCTCATCAGGACCAGTGGAGAGGTTTGAAAGAAACTGAATTGTGTCTCGAATTCCCATGGTGGAAGAAAGTTCTCCCACTCCCAGTCCCATGCATGTGGATTGTTGTTTGCCATGATGAGAGTTTAGAATTCCGACTGAATGAGTCTCAGATGATTCACCAACACTGTATGGATCAAGAATAGCAAAAGGATTCTTAGATTCTAGACCTGACTGTTGATTGTCTTTCAAATGAGTTGAGACCTTTGGCTTTCTTTTAACCTTTGTAACTGTTTTTCGAACTATTTTTTGCATGTTCAACCTTAACTCAGGATTACGAGAAGCGGGTAGCACACGTGTCCCTTTAGTTCCTGAATTATTTCCAATCCCTGGAGAAGTATTGTTAGTAATCTTTTCCTTTCCCTTGTTCCTATCAGGGGTGAGAATCCTATTAGATGACTTGTTGTTCGAGTGATCAGAAGACTTAAGGTTCTGTTGCTTCTTTTTTCTATTAATTAACATCAAATCTCCAAATTCTTTCTCTTTAGCTTTATTAGTCAACCATGCCGAATTCTTGGTGGTATATGGAGAAGTAACCTCTTGAGCATTGGGAGATGAGGTATCCATATCATTACCAGAATGCACTTGGAATGAGCATTTTTCTTTAGAGTGTCCTATTCTCCCACACTTGTGGCATAATCTTGTAACATTTTCATATATCACTTGATACACTTTATCATCTATCCACAAGCCTAACTCAAATGGTTGATCAATTGTAATTTGAACACATAATCGAGCATAGTTACCTTTTGTTGCATTGAACGTGTTCCCATCAATTTTGATGGGGTCACCAATGCATGAACCCAGAGTTTGAATGACTGCTCCCTTAGATATTCAATAGGCAAATTCATCACTCTTACCCAATTTATAGTGCTCTCAACCGTATCAGTGACAACAAGGAAATTAGGAGTCCATTTCCTTATTGACAAGACGTTTCCAGCCAATTGCCATGGCCCTTGAGTAAGGATCATGCCTCTCTTTGTTGTTGACAGTCCCTTCATGCAGTAGCACCCATTTCCTAGATCAACCAACTCAAACTCATTGTGTAATTTCCACATGATCGAGTCGGGCTTGTAATGCAGTAAAGTACCACAGTTTTCCTAGGATACGTATGATTATGGTATTCTCCTATTGTTGGCGAATGCGTTATTTAAGTTCTTGTTTAAGTCGAATCTATATGAAGGGAATATTGTCGTCCACTTCACATATTTCAATTAACTCCCTCTCTTCAGCGTTCTTTGATTTGTCCACACAAACATCTACTCGTCTAGGACTCTGCATAACCATGTTTGCATATGATGATTTGATCGGATTTGAAGTAATTCCTTCAGGAGGCTGCTGGAACAACATTGCATCAGACAAACCAGCAGATTGTCTGAGTCTTTTCTGATTCCTCAATCCTGAGGGATCCTTAGACAGAATTTGTTGCGCATTGAACACTAGAAAGTGGAGATCGGGCAGTTGCAGTGGAACCGAATCGGAGTTAGTTTCCATGTCGGAAGATTTGAATTAAAAAAAACATGTATTTTGGCGCAGAGAAAAAATGGATATTTTCTTATCGATTAAAGTTAGAATGACATTTAGTTATTTGTAATAATACTGTTAATTACATTTAGAATAAAAAAATATGCTTAAGATTCATCTCAAGAAATAGTTACTTATTTTGATATCAGTTGATATTATAATTAAATATGCAATACTTTTTGTTTTGTTCAGGCGTAAGACATGTGACTACCATGTGATTAGAATCTAAAAAGATTCGGTCAAAATTAGACTGTTTGGGTCCTTTATTTTGTTTTTATAATTTTTGGATGAGTTAGTAATCCATGTGGCTAAAGTAGATTGAAATATTAATATTTTTGGTTTAAATGAGGGGTTTTCGGTCAATAGGGTGCCAACTTGACAAAATCCAATGGATTTTAAAAATTCAAGCAAAAAGGGACGGAAATCGAACTAAATTGGTGGAGTGACAACTTAAAGGACCAAATTGATGAAGCAGATTTCACTACAATCATCAAATGCAGTAAAAATAAACTTTGGTTGGTATTTGCTTTACATGCATTCATTGATTTGTTATATCAGTTTGTTCCATTCGGAAAAGGTTCAAAAAAATGTGTGGTTGTACTTTTAGAGATATAGACACATGGCTTTAGAGAATCTCATAGTTTGCAATTTCCGCCTTGCCTTAATTGGGCTTAGAGTTTTCGCTAAATAATTGTTGAAGGATCACAATAAGCCGTACTCTTTTGTCTACGGATATTCTGTGAATCTCTTTCTTTCAGGCAGATCCAGAGGGTGTTGGATCTTTTATCCAATAACGTTGGATCGTTAATCCAACATTGGGCTTATATGTTAATAATTATGTAATACGAAATGTCATTAATAATGAGCCCGATAAAAGTGATCTAAAGTTCGGTTAAATTATGGGCTTAATGTATCTAATAGGGTGTGGGCCTTTAATGGGTAGAGACTGTTGTAACTTGTGCTTACGATGATGGGTCGAAGCCCAAGTTACGGAATTAGGGCACTACAATTTTGGTGACCTAATATTTAAAGGTGGTCATGGTCCCCAAATCACACGATCCGCTTTCTATACTACATCTCATCGTTAGTTAGATCCAGAGAGAACTAAAGGAACTCTCAAGGGGTTCGTGCTGATTTGGAAGACCAACCACACAACGTTTCGCAGCATTTAATCATACGATGTAAGGTACGCTTCCGTAATCCAGTTCTTCAGTGTATGTATTTAATTCTTGATGATTTGACATGAATGCTCTTGGGTTTTGATTTCGATCACAACAAGTGGTATCAGAGCCACTTCAGGTTGAATCATTGAGACTAAGGTGTGAATTATACGTCAATGATTGATTGTTTAATGTTCTCGAAATTCAAGATTTTGTTTTTTGTTGAAATTGAAATTTTGAGAATATTATCTTAGGTGAAATATGGGTTAAGCATGTTCTGAAATTTAATCCGTATGCTTTATGTGTGATTGAATTGAAGTATATGTTTGATGTGCTTGAACTATGATTTTAGGATTCTCAAATTTGATTAGTATGGTTTTAAGGAAATTAATTTTGAGAATTGTTTTATGTGCCTTAAAGTATGGATTTTGGCTTCCTTATTATATTTCAGCTGTCACTTAGACTTTCTTGAGTTCCCTTTTATTGCTATGATTTTTTTTTATTAATTTGGATTGAGTAGGTAACAGTTGATTCTGGGATTTCTCCTAATTAAGAACAAATTAATTAACAAAAGCAAAAGGGTGAAAATTCGGAAATGCGTTGTTAACAGAAATTAAGGAAAGGAAATATGGTAAATAAGGAATAGAATAAAGAGCAGTACGCCTGTGATTTGAACGCGGCGAGACCTATCTCGGCGGCGGCGTTGCTCGATTCTAGTTAAATTAAAAACAGATAAAAAAAAATCAGAAGAATAGAGAATCAGCAATGAGACTCCGGCGGACGACTTTCGTCGGAACTAAGAAACTTAGGCTTTTCGTTGATAAGGTCGCCCGACCACGGCGGCTAAAGGGGAGTGGCGACGAACTCGATGTTACATCGATCGCTGCGCCTCTTTTATATATCGCAGTACTTTGACCGTGGCGTAAGGCGGATGGCGGTGGTGGTTCCACCGCCACCGCTCTGTTCAATAAAAAAAAAAAGGAGGATTTGCAGCGCCGAATCGAAGAGTTTCGGCGAAAGAGGTATGATGTTAGTCTTCTAGCATCGAAGCTGCGAAAGGACACGCCGTAGAAGGAGAGGCGCTGCAGATTTCTTGAAGAGGAGGCGGCGACGCGTTGTTGTTGTTTGATAAAGAAGATGATAAAATTGCATATCAGTCCTGAATAAATAATTAAACTGCAATTCCAGTTCATAAATTCCTTTTAAATTGCAAAACGGCCCCTCCCAATTGCAATTTCACCCTATATCTTTTCTAGAATTGGAATCAAGTCTAGATATATTGCAATTTCATTATTTTCCTCCTACAAATTGCAAACTAGCCCTAATATATTGTAGATAAATCTCTTATTACTACAAAATAGCCCTACAAAATTCCAATTCCAAAATTAAGTGGCCCAACTATAATTAAAGTTAAAGAATTAAGGTTTTAAGCTTTAATATAATTAAAGCAAAAGATTAAAAATTTGGGCATCGGTCAAGTCTAGCTTGACTTGCCAATTGAAAAAGGATAACCTTTTTAAAGGAGCTCAAAATTTATGAATGCAATCTCCAATTTTAATATTGGAAAAGTTATATATTTTAAGATATGTTAATTGAAGCAACATCTCGCAAAAGTGAGCTCTCTTGTGGAAATTAATTTATTTGAAATTATAAATGGTAATGTGCATGTAACTTATGTGAATGTCCATCGGCCAAAAAGAAGATCGATGTTTATCAGAATTGCATGCATACTTGCAGAATTAAACTTGTGATAATTACGCGGTTTTACATGTAAACATAACATCGGCCAAAGGTAGAGTTATGTTCGACATTTATTATCAAAGTTTAATTACTGTTTCAAGTTAACACTTACAAGTTAACATTTGGTAAAAGATAAAATGTTAATGGAGTTCCAGAATCTTGAGATAGAAATTACCAATATTTGAATTTGATTTTGCTTTAAGGTTAATGTGAGCATGTATAAGATTTATTTTGTTGTAGCACATGCTACTTATAATTACCAATATGACTACCAACATAAATTTGTTTCGGTGTTAAAACACTTCCATTTTTATCATGAATCTCCATATTGCGTTAAGAATTGCGTTTCCACCACATTTTAAGGATATAATTTACCTTTGCAACAAGGGCAATATGAAATTGTGGGAGAAAATATTAAACGCATGTGTAGGATGGTCATGAACAAGACCTTCTTAGTAACTTTTAAAGCATTATTTAAAATATATATATATATATTAAAGTTAAGTTCCTTAAGGATATAAAAATAAAGTTGTCCAGAATGATAAGTCTGAAATATATACATTCTTGACAATTTTAGTTTTTAAATATGTTTGTGAAAAGGATGATACTAGGGACACATCTCGAAATATCTCGTATAACCTCAATACCTAAGGATAAAGCAAAATGCAATCTTACAAAAGCTGCAAATATAGTGACTCAGAAGAAACAACAAAAGCCACCAATTAAAATGGAAAAGAAAAAGTTGTTTCTCATTTGAGTCTTAATCTTAAGAAGAAGAAATGCACTAATTGTCATGTTAGGCGTGCCAAATGGTGTACTTCTTAATTTGATAATTTCAGAGATTGAATTAATTTTGGCTACATAGGCCCATGTGATTGATAGATTAAGTCACAATATCTTACATCACCATGTCTATGAAATGTTCTCTAAAATGTCTAAAGTCAAATGATGCTGAAAGATGCATCTATTTGCGTGATGACAATAAGTTCAAGTTGAGGCAATAAAAGAAATTTAGTTTACTATGAAAGAACCGTTTTTCAAGATTTATTTTGGTAAAGTCTTTCTATTTCGTCTTTCGGGAGAAAATCATTATTGAATAAATTAAGACATTTCTTGATTTATCAAGTTACTAAAGCAAATTCGGCTTTTGTAAAAGTTTTAGCTTTAAAGTTCTCGAGTTCTTTCTACAGTTGTGAAAATTATTTTTTAAAAATAATATAATTGCCTCATAAATCTTTTACTATTGTACTTAAGGTACAAAAGTTATATTGATCTGTGAAAAAATCAGTCGAGTTATGGTATATGAGATCAAGTCATACCTCATAAAGGAGAATAAAAACTCATGTTACTATAATTCTCAAACTTTGGGTATGTTGTTAAAGTTGTGAGTTTACTCAACTTAAGGATCAAAACATTATGTGCATTCAAAATATTAATTTATTTGATAGATTTAATGTTTCAAGTGAACTTCACCCAATATAGTTTGTAATTTCATATAGAGAAATGTAATATCATTTAAGGTACATGGTACATCATAAAGGATTAATTTCACAATAATGGTGTCACTTAAAGATGAAATATGACAATTAAAAGTTCTCTAAATTGCAACTCTTGAGATTGCAGCTTGAAGTATATAGAATATTTACTAAAGTACATACTTGTTTAGAATATCCAATTAAAAGTAAAGTTACTTTAAGATCATAATTTGAATTTAATAACGGTAAGTTACTTTAAGTATTCTAAAAAGTCTTTGTTAAAAGTTTTAGATCCCAAATTAAAGTCAACTTTTAAGAATGAAAGGAATGTTTGGTTCTTTGAGGATGTTGAGTTTAGGGGGGGAGATAAAGTTAAAGACATTGTCTTTCAGGAGGAATATATTTGTATTTTTATGGATGTATTGAATAGGACTTGACTTATTTGTCATTCTATTCAATATAATGCAAGTTAAGACAATGTCAAGGAAACTTAGAAAGTAGTTTCAAAAGAACAAACTTCATCTTCTCAAGAACTTATAACATTAAAGATATACCATGAATTTTATGAGATGGATATGATTATTGTCTCTTAATGGCAACATTGTGAGAATATATATAGTGCATCCAGAAAATCTTGTGTCAAAAGATGCATGGATAATGGCTTGTAATTTTTAGAAAACTCATCTCTAGAAATTATTACTGATGGATATAAATAGTATTTCTCGATGGCAACATTGATGAGACGTTATATATAGGGCAACCAAATGCCTTTATATCTAAAGATAGAAAGATTATGGTTTGCAAGCTTAGAAAATCCATCTGAGTATTTCAGTATAGTTATGAATGGTATTTCAAGTTTATAAAGTAATTATCTCAATTAATTTTGAGATGAATTTAGTAAATATCAAAAGGTATGTGGGAGTAAAACTATAATGTAATTGCATTGCTTTTGATACTCTTTCTTATAAGAGACTAGTACAATTTAATTAATGCCTTAAAAGTTGTTCGTAAGAATGTTCTGATTATATTAAATGTTGGTCAGATATTTAATTAATTCAGAAAAGACCATTAGGAAGCAGCCAAATGAGTCCTATAGTACTTAAAGTATTTTAAAGGATACACGCTTGCATGTCGGAGGTCATGTCAGTTTGAGATCGTAAAGTATACTGACTCCGATTTAGGTGGATGCCTAAAAGTATGATTTTACATCAAGCTATGTTCATCTGCTTGTTATGAGAGTCATTTTAGAAAGAGTACTTAACTGTATCGTATGGTAAATACTTTCACGGGGCTGCGTGAAGTGGATAGCGTTGAAACGTACCACTAAAGTTATTTTGTGACAATAATCAGCAGTTATACATTCTAACAATAGGATATTGATAATGTCAAATTACACAAGACATCATTTCTAGTTGATAAAGAGTTCAAAGTAAACAATCGTCTATAAAGCGTATCAAAACATACTCCATATCGTGGATCCACTAATTAAAGAAGTATCATCCAAAAGGTTTTATGAGTTGGTCGCTCATATGGATGACACATCAGTTAAGGAAATTCAGCTTCTGTGGGAGTTTGTTGATGTTTTACAATATAGACACTTTCGGTTAGTCCAGTTTAAGGACTTTAAGGTTGTTTCTACAGAAATAAAGTTTCAAGTAAAGTTATACTTTGATTTCAGTTTGATTTTTGATCTCACTAAGGTTTAAGGGAGGACTAGTTGGAAACATGCATGTTATGGTCATGTTACATGAAGTTTCCATGCTACGCATCCACATAATGATCTATGTCATTTAGTTATATTGACATACGTGTCCGTTGATGGGTCGAGTCACGATAAATGTGACAAAGACCCCTTCGATCCTATGTTGGTATGATTGATGGACGAGATTGGTTGTAGATACATTCAGTAATGACAGTAAATGAGCTCAATTCGGTTTATCATAATTATGAAGTTCGCATATTAGCCCAAGTGGGAGATTGTTGGATCTTTTATCCAATAATGTTGGATCGTTAATCCAACGTTGGGCTTATATGTTAATAATTATGTAATACGAAATGTCATTAATAATAAGCCCGATAAAAGTGATCTAAAGTTCGATTAAATTATGGGCTTAATGTATCTAATAAGGTGTGTGCCTTTAATGGGTAGAGACTGTTGTAACTTGTGCTTACGATGATAGGCCGAAGCCCAAGTTACGGAATTAGGGCACCATAGTTTTGGTGACCTAATATTTAAAGGTGGTCATGGTCCCCAAATCACACGATCCGCTTTCTATACTACACCCCATCGTTAGTTAGATCCAGAGAGAACTAAAGCAACTCTCAAGGGGTTCATGCTGATTTGGAAGACCAACCACACGACGTTTCACAGCAATTAATCATACGGTATAAGGTACGCTTTCGCAATCCAGTTCTTCAGTGTATGTATTTAATTCTTGATGATTTGACATGAATGCTCTTGGGTTTTGATTTCGATCACAACAGAGGGGGTCATTTGTGCTTTCATGGTTGTGCTAAAAAACCAACTGAAATTGATCTCACAACAGAACAGCGGGAAAGAATTGCTTCTATCATTCAGAAAAAGCATCGAATAAAGCAAAGCCAAAGCATAGAGCTCGATTCTTCCACCTTGCAACGATACTCATTCATATCTTCCGGCGATATCATGGCCTTGCCATCAGACACCAAAAACCAGCGATCATTGATTTTGTTCCCCCAATGACATCACTATCAAGAATCACCTCGTGCGACATAGTGCATGGTTGTACGTGAAGCCAACGAGTACGGACGCCATGCAGGCTTCTTCGAACGGGAGTTTTGTTTTTAGGATGTGGCAAAGATTCATGAAAGATTTGAAGAACTTGTTTTCGAATTGATTAATTCACGAGTTATATGTGTCACATAAAGTAAGTAGCGATCCATCATGAGCCACTTTAATTAGTAGATATTGGAACATAAATTTGTAAGTATACTTGAATTTTAACAAAAATAAATAAAATACTTGTATAACTAAAGTAGATATATCTTATTATTATTTCAAGGAAAATTTAGTTCTTGGTCACTTAGTAACTACCAAATGACGTCAACTCCACATACCATGCACAACAACTTGAGAAGTGAGTGTAAACGCACTGAGAGTTCATAGATAACTATAAGAGTCTAGAGATTCAATTATAGACCTTAAATTAAGTTGCAACCGAGGGTGTCAAAACTTCAAGAAGTTTAGAAGAAACACAACTATGCATTATGTTAGTATTGAGGAATTGAGTGTAGCGTACCTCGATTCCCATGAGTGTACCACAAAGCGGCGAGGGAGGTCCCAACTCCCAAGTGAGAGATGGGATGCGAGAACAAAGACGATTGTGGTGCAATCTAGAGGGGATTAGGCCTCAAGCTAGATTGGTGGTTTGATAATTGGCTCAGTCATAGCACATTATATGCTGAGCTAGGCGGTATTGATCCCATGGATGTTGCGCTAAAACTGGTGGATGTGATTGAGGAGAATGGGAGATGGAGATTCAACTTGATCAACACTCAAATTTCGAATGATTTAAAGAAGAAAACTGAGGATCGGAAAATAATGCTTAGTCAGGTTGAGGACAAACTGATGAAGCGGCGAATAGAATATTTTCATGCAACATGTCTTATAAGGCCATACGCCGCGAATATTCAACACAACAGATTTTGAGAGCCAATTTGGCGTGGGTGTGGAATATCCCTTGTGGGCATAAAATCCGACACTTTGTTTGGCTTGCGAGCCAAAACCGTTTGGAAACTAATCATTTGAGAAAATCACGCAAGATCAATGAGGACGCGTCTTGTACCAGTTGCCTATGCCGATGAATCAACGATCCATATTTTGAGGGATTGCGAATCTGCAAAACAAATTTGGAGGAGGCTGATTCCTAGTTCGTTGTGGCTGAAGTTCGAACATGTTGAGAACGAAATATGGCTAAAAATGAATTTTATGATGTATGCGCATCAATGCTTGCTTATTCCGGATACGCCTTGGCATATCATTTTTGCAGCGAGTATCTGAATCATTTGGGAAGCGAGGAACCATCAAGTTTTTAAGGGAATGCAACTTCATGTCACAGTTGTCCTTGAGCAGATCAGGAGACTTGTAGGAGACCTTGTTTTGATGCACAAAAGAAAGGAGAAGACGACCAAGGAAAGATGGACCGCACCGAAATCAGGATGTCACAAATTAAATGTCTACGGTAGCGTCATTAATATGCAGAACCGCGGGACGGTTGGAGGTGTGCTACACGACGAAAATGGATGATGGATGGATGATGGATATGGGGCTTTAAAGATCAACTTGATGGTCCGACAGTATTAGAGGCCGAACTAGAGGCGATCCGAAAAGGGCTGAAGATTGCTTGGAGTAAAAGAATTCAAAAGATCGTAGTGGAGTCGGACTCACGGGAAGCTATTATGCTAATTACCGAAGGAACGCATAGAGAGGCTGCACTATTTCACAAAGTCGAGGAATGTCGATTGTTGCTCCACAAGCCTTGGGACCATGAGATAAGATGGATATCACGCACGGGAAACAAACTTGCAAATGCTTTGGCGAAGAGCCACTATGAATCAGAGAATGGAGTTAGTTTTATACTGAATCCTCAGCGTGAGTTTTCTTCTATTTTAAAGAAGTGATAATTTCATCAAACCCCCCGAACTATGGCACCTTTTACCGAACGAGGTCAGAACTTTCATTTTAGCTCTCATGCCCCCTAAACTTTAGTCGTTTGTGCTAATTTCCCCATTTTCCAGTTTTTTGCAATTTTTCCACCAAAAATCGTTGAAAAAATTATTTAAAGTTTGACTAAAACCTTCGTCTCGTTGAGACGGTTCCGATGGTGGTGACGGTGTCGCAAAATTCAAAGTCAATACACGGGAAATTTAATTTAAGTGTATTGCACTTAAATTAGAATTCTCATATTATAACTTTGAATTTTGCATCACCGTCACCACCATTGTAACCGTCTCATCGAGACGAAGGTTTTAGTCAAACTTTAAATAATTTTTTCGATGATTTTTGGTGGAAAAATTGCCAAAAACTGGAAAATGGGGCAATTCGCACAAACGACTAAAGTTTAGGGGGCACGTGAGCTAAAATAAAAGTTCTGACCTCGTCCGGTAAAAGGTACCATAGTTTGGGGGGTTTGATATAATTATCCCTTTAAAGAATGATGTAGTCTAAAGATTTTGCTTTCACTTTCTTACCAAAAAATAAAAAAATTCTAATAACACTTCCTCTATGGTTTTATGCAGGTGGAATTCTCTGAATTTGTAGTTTTCAAGTTCCATGATGGTGGAATCATAAGTTAATATGTTTTATTATTGTGAAATAGCAAGTCGGATACAGCGAAAAGAATAGATTAGTTGCCGAAACAAGTTCAATACTCTTTTTAATTAACAGACACAAATTCATAGGATGTTGCACTAATTAGTAGAGGATCTACTAGATAATAAAACCTCTACGAAATTAAGACCGGGGGGTTCTCTGCCCTAAAAGGACTCCAAAAGGTTGCTGAAATTTTAATTATCACGTGAACGAATTCTATCAGTTAC
The DNA here is from genome assembly GCA_948329865.1 of Linaria vulgaris. NCBI lineage: Eukaryota > Viridiplantae > Streptophyta > Magnoliopsida > Lamiales > Plantaginaceae > Linaria > Linaria vulgaris. The sequence continues at coordinate 97,517,966 of OX415250.1, forward strand.
ATCTGCATATATTAAAAAAAATGTAACATAAAAAAATGGTACAAAATATTACAAATATAGGCCGGTATAAAATCACTGACAGCTACCAAAAAAAAAAGTATTGACCTCGGCCAACTACACATAAATGGTACATACATCTGCTTTTCCAGTTCCTCTTTTTTCTTTTTCTTTTCTTTTGTTTCTTTACCTTCTCCCTTATGCAGAAATCCTACTCCCCCTTTTTTCCAATTTACAGAGACAACCACCATTGCTTTTTTTGATTTTTCAGCGTGTCAAAAGTCTCGTATACCCCTACTGATTCAGTATATCAAGACTCGGAGAAGCCCCGGCTGTGGTTCAGAGAAGTCGAGGCCCTCTTCCTCGAGTAGGTAGCGTTGAACGGCAGTGGGAAGTCTGGCCGGAGTGCGTGAACCCCTTGTGTGGTGGCCTGTCCCCACGCATATGTAAACGACCAACCGTTGATCGGCTGCTCTCGCTGCATTCTTCATAACTGCAAGCTCACGCTTGAGCACGTGAATGGCTTCACTCACGTGAAGGCCGTGCAGGTCGATCATTCGCTCTCTCCCATTGCCCTGCATGTCTGAGTTCCTGCAGAATTTATAATTCGTAAAATGACCCCACGCTCAACAGACCTGTCAGTTGTTTTTTAGGCACCATACAAACTCGAAGGAGATGCACAATTCAAGGATTAGTCAGAGAACTGAGTGAATCACCACAAAATTTCCGAGCAAAAGTGGGACGTCAAAGCAACAAAATAAAGAACTACTAAAATGGATCAAGGAGAAGATTTTTTTTTTTGCAAAACATTTCATTTGTTAATGCACAATTGAGGAATTCATATGCAATTTTGGTCAGATATAGCCAACGGCAAACTAGCGCCCATGTGCACAAGTTTGAAAGGGCATGCAGAAAGATAGAAAAAAAATTGAGTAAAAATCGTAATTACAGCAGTCTATGTATTGAAGCAATTACAACTAAAGGTGGTCCCAAAGATGAATTAGGGTATTGAGAAAAAGCTTATACGAGCGCAACCCCAGCTGTAAATGGGCTTAATTTCTAACTATTTCTTTTCTTTGATCGTTGGACTACGATACTATATCAGAATGATTGTGATGGGTAAGTGGGATATGGGGGAGAGTCAAGAGATATTTTGGATACATAAGATGGAAAAAGTTTATAAATTCTAAATCCTGAAATGAGTGATACGTATGGATCCACAAACAACAAACCTCTGATGATAAATAGATTCTTGGGCTTTCCCATGAGCTGCTTTCATCTGCATATTATGAAACTGTCCTTTAATGCTCAACTCCTTGGCCAAGGACTTATTACCAATGAGATACGCTTGCCGTGCCTAATCTCACAGAAAAATTCAGATAAATGAGAAAAAGGAAGCTTGAATCAGTTTACCTGTAAAAATTGAAGCTAAATATAGATTAATCTATTAACCCCATATGCACAAGTTAAAACCTTTTTCTGAACCACTAGCTTAATGCGTTGAGGAGGGGGGGAAATGAAAGACCTGAGGGATTAACACATACAGAAAGAACCCTCCAAGAAAATGAGGAAGGAAAGAAACAAGACCAGATTTTGACATGTGGTCTACAACAAACCTGCTCAAAGTATGCATTACGCACTCGTGCATGATCCCGAGCTTCTTCCCGCCTTTCAGAATACATATTTGCTGCAATCTCACCGAGGTTAAGGCATATATAAATGCATGCATAAAACTCTTTCACAAATTAAGTTTTAGAAAGCAGGTGCGGTTATAAACTCATAAAACATTACCGACTGCTTCTCCAGTCTCAAGCCAAACAGGAGTTGCATGAGCTGATCCCCTATTTTGCAACCTATCACCATAAGTGCCTCTGCCCTGGACACCATTGTATGAGCTTGACATGACGTGCGAGGTTCTACTAGATCCAATGCTTGTGTTTGGAGAACTATTTCTGTCATACTTCCACATGCTAGATTCTTGATTTGCCATTTTTCTAACAGCAGAAGCAAAATCTGTCGCACCGCCTCTTGATGGAATAGATGAATTAGATCTAAAAAATACACTGCTTTCTCTCTCGGAATAGGGACTGATATTTTGATGCATATCATCACCACCAAATTTCGGGAAACCATTTTGATTATCTGTCACGGAAAGAGCAGGAAAATCCAACTCGCCAAGATTTGGAGCAGAAAGGGCCTTCGAATTTAGAGCTTGATTTAAGCCTCCATCAACTTGAAGCTACAAACACAAACATAATATACTATGAAGGTAAGTCCAAAGAAAATAAAGATCACAGAAAATATGAACCAAAGATACAAATGCGCACAATTATGTAGCTTGCTAGAAGAGGACTGACAATCAGCACATCATAATCTCTAAGCAGTAAAAAAAAAAAACACGTAAATTCTAAAAAACGCATGCCACTAATTTAGCTTTTGCTTTTCAACACATATCTTCACGATATATATAATCTTATATGTGGTCGATGATTTATTCAAACAATTTTCCACCATTTAAGAATTTTATTAGTTCTGGCACGACTCCAGTAATATCCACTAAAAAAAGCAAAGAAATGAAGATGTTATTGCCTCAAAAATACGCTATTAGCTGTGCAGGTCGTATTAACTCATTAAGTTAACGTGGTTTGGAATGCTTACCAATTAAATATATAATTGACCAGATGTTATTCAGTATTAATGCAGAGCAAATAGCCTACCTCAAGCTGAGTAAGCATCTCAATTGTTCGATTCATGTCCCCTCCGTTGGTAAAGTACACTTCTGCAAGACTATCAGCAGCGAAACCAGGAAACTGTGAAGCCAAAAACTCAAGAGGGCTGACATCTACATTGTCCATCAACAGCTGCTCATTCGACATGTCAGCCATGAAACTCTGTCTTGAATTGCCATTATAAGGGGTTCCCTCTCTCGTAAGAAGCTGATCATTCCCGAAAATTTGCTTGTCCCAAGGTTTAGCAAGTGAAGAATGAGAACTCGTAGGCGATGGATATTCTCCATAGGATGACATGGGATATCTCAACTTTTCAGTATAACCATCACCATTAGCAGGATGAGGTGATAATCCTTGCTGCTGCTCCAACATAAAGCCACTGCCCATTGAAGCAGAGTACCTTGAGCCTTCATTAACATCACCCAAGGATAAATTTGCAAATGATAAGTGATTGACCCCTTGAGCATCATCTACGCCCATGACCTTAAAGTCAGGAGTAATATCATCAGGAAGTTGATGGCGCCAGTACTGCTGCGCCTCATCATCGGAGTTGTTCGAAAATGACGAGTCGGACCTGTCTAATATCGCTTTCCCTGGTGTAGCTGATGCAGAGGTAGCAAATACGGATGAAGGGTCAGCAATAGTATTGCCGGTAGACGGCGATCTCAGAGAGAATGGAACGAATTCTGCAGCATTTGGATTCAAAGTTGCTTTGCCAACACTTAGCTTCTTGTCACCAACAGAAGCTCCTTTTCCCGACAAGTTCATTATTATTATGTCTTCTTGAAGTTTCTAAATAGGTGAGAATGAGCTTTACATGCAAAGTAGAATAAAATTCAACGGAACAGCTGAAATCGTAATATGAAGTTCGTGTCAGCCAAAACCTGCAAAAGAATCTTCCGCTGTCAGGATTCTAAAATGCCGTACATAATTGATATCAACGACTCTTATTGGCACACGACCAAAATAGACCATCAAGAAAAAGCAACCGCTAGTGAAGATAGAGTGGCCGTAGAGACATTAAATCATTAGATAAACGCAGATAGCTATCAGAACGGCTGTTACATTTTGAAATACCACGGTGATTGATGAATGAACATCAAGAAATTTGGACCACTGACCAAGACATCTAACGTTAGCAATCAGATTGCCTTAAATTGCAATAGCCAACATAAACTAATAATCAGAACTTACCATGTTTGGAATGATAAACATCAAAATCATGAAATAGTTACACCCCAAGAAACTACTAAAACCTCCCATAAATTCCAGTACCAACAAACATTCACAAACTTATAAAAACAAAAAGAAATTACCATCTTTGAGTCACACAACATCACCATTTTTCAGCTGTATAAAGCAACTCACCACAGAGAAACTATCCGTACACAAGAATTAGAAAGATTCAACAGTATGAATCCACTAAAATATTCAAAGATCAGCAATACAACAAAAAATCAAGATCAAGTCAAGAAACATAAAAAGATACAAACTTTGAACTTCAAACAAACAACCCATCTCAATAGATCTCTAAATTATGAACCAATATCAATAATGAATATACAAAATTAAACAAAAACCAAAATAAAATGAAAAAAACAAGATCTGGGTTCTGCTCATATACCTTTACGAAGCTCTGTGATGAAAGATTCCATCTCAAATGCACACATACATAGAGCCACACGAAAAAGATGGGATTTTTAAAAAAGAAAAAAAGATTCAAATAGTCTTAGTATTAGAATTCTAGTGGGCTATGTATATATATCTCTAAAAACCAACAAAAAAAATTACAATAAAAATAAAAAAGAGAAAATTGAGACTCTTTACTACTTGTATTGTATGAGAGAGGCAAAAGACTCTGTCTAATCTTTCTATCTCAATTTCAGGCTTTTCATTTCTCTCTCTCCCAAACTCTCTCTCTCTCTCTCTCTCTCTCTCTCCCTTTTCTATTTCTTTTTTCTTTTTTCACTTTGGGCCCTTTTTCTTTTTATTTTTTATTTTCTCATTCCTATCTGAAACATTTTATTAGGTTTTTATGCCACATGATAGGTCCCCCCTATTTTTTTTTTCTTTCTCCATCTTGTATTTGTCCATTTCTTAGTTTAGTTTTTTTTTTTTGCCTTTTATTAATTTTTAGATTTTGGATTGTCGTTTTTTCTCCTTTTATGGTAATTTACAGTTTAGTCATGAGTATTATTATTAGGCTTACTATAAGAATATATTTATTTGTGAAAATAATGCAATAGAGAATTGAATTGAGTGACCTTTGTAACCAATCGATGTGATAGGGTTGAAGAAAATTAGTTTCTCGGGATTTAAAATATTCACGTGCTAAACTTTTTTAAGAAGTAAATTAATCGGAAGTGCTTGAAATAAAATATGATTGAGATAAGAAGATAATCACTTCTTAATGTTCACATTTGGTAATAATTAACTTGTGCATATTGACTAATTTATTCGGTTATTCGTTATTTAACTAAAGGTAACAACTAATATCGTACGATATCGCATAAAGTAATATAATATTTAGATGCCACAACTTTAATCGTGTTATTCTTTATTATATTATAAATATAAATGGAGTGGTGGTAATTGGGATTAGCAACTAGTACTTGAATCATACGCTTTGTATATATGTTTATTATTGTTCATACGCATAATTTATTTCGAGGTGTTTCAAAATTCATTAACGATAATTATTATTTGTTTTAATGGTGGAGGAAGGCACGTTATAAGACTCTAAAAATCTTTTGGTGTTAGGTATTGCACAAATAGTTTTTTTTTTTTTTTTGGTAGAAAAATGGAAAAGCTAGCCCTTAGGCATCGTTCGCGTACAAAATAGACGAAATACTAGGGGGCGGGGTTAGGACAACTCTAACACCCTCCGCTAACTCAACCGGGACGTTGGCCATAGCGTCTGCAACTCGATTATTTTCTCTTGCTATCCAACGGACTCGCGACTCCCACGGTTTGTGCAAAAGTGCACGACACTCTTCAATCTTCCCTTGCAACTCATGAATACACCCCGTATCCTCCTCAATAATTTTAACCGCCTCCATCGAGTCTGTCTCAAGTTGAATACGCTGCACTCTCCTTTCCCATGCAATGGAGAGCCCCAATCGAATAGCTTCGATCTCCGCTTCTAGCACAGTTGGACTCCTGATTTTACACACAAAGCCCCACAACCAAGTGCCATTCTCATCACGTAAAACCCCTCATGCGGAACCAATGTTCATATGTGGTAACACGCTTCCGTCAACGTTTAGCTTAAGCCATCCTTTCTCCGGTGGTTTCCAGCCCCCTGCCTTCGGCTTGAGTTGCGGCCTCCTCACCAGTTTGTAGTCCGAGCAGAGTTGCTTAATTTGGCAGAGGACCGCGTACGTCGTAACATTTTCCCCCTCAAAGATCCGACAGTTTCTCGCCTTCCAAATGCTCCAACATGCTGCCACAAAGATCGTCTTCCACTCGGTTTTCGGGATCACCACCGAAATTTCCCCAACGGCTTCAGCATTAGTGCGCAGCCACCGCGCTTCACTCAACCCAAAGAACTGCTGCCAGCCGCGTCGGGGGAGCAGCACCTTCCAAACCTTCCCCGCAAGCGGGCAATCCCGGAGGACATGAATGACAGATTCGGTGATGTTCGGACAGTTGGCGCAGCTGTCATCATTGGTGCAGCGACGCTCTTTTCGGAGCGAGTTCGTGGCAATCTTGTTTTGACACGCGAGCCAAAGAAAAAACCGGACCTTGTTACTACATGGCGCTCTCCACACCCAATTCGTACGATTCGTTGACGTGCACGTCACCGAGTATTTCTTGAACAACTCCTTGTACGCGCTTTGGCACGTGAATTTTCCGTGCGCATTGGGGCTCCAAATTGCGCGATCCTCCACTTCGGTCAACACTATTTTTGCCGCCAAGATCTTCTCCTTCCACTCCATTGGTATAACAGTGTGTAGATCATTGAGCTGCCAATTATTTCCTTCATCCATAATATCCGCAATTTTGATTCCATAATCATTCGGGTGGATGTCCACTACGTCGCAGAGCCTCGTCGCCCCCAACCAATTATCAAACCAGAAGGACACCCCCGTCCCATCTCCAATGCGCCAACGGATGAATGGTTGCATAAGCCGCAAACATCTAACAATCCCTTTCCACGTATAGCTATCTTGTGGCTTAGTGATGTATTCCGTTATTTTTTTCCCCCTCAAGTATTTTGCCTTTATAAGGTCAGACCATAAGCTCGCCTCTCCTTGAAGAATTTTCCACCCGATTTTTCCTAAAAGAGCTTCATTGTTGAAGCGCGCCGCGCGCAATCCGAGCCCCCCCTCCTTCTTCGGCCGAAGGACTTTTCTCCACCCCACAAGATGTAACCGACGTATATTGGAGCTCCATTGGTGTTGATGGCTAAATTGCGCGAGTTAAAAGCGGTCCCAAACTGCTCGTTCTCTGCTGCAGGTATATCAAGGAGAGCAAAGGAATTTTTATTTCTTTCCTTCAACCCAACAGGCGCGGCCTTCTTTAACGAACTCTTTCCTTTTACATTCCCTTTCCTTGTCGAAGTGATAGATGGGGGTAGGATTCTCCTACCATGGTTAGGGGTCTCTTTGACACTTTCCTTTCCTAACTCAAAGTCTGTATTAATAGGTGCAGACGTGGTTCCTTGTTCCCTTGGCTGCACATTGCTGCGTTTTAAAATAGTCACATGTTTATGGTGCAGTGTTTTCGTGTTTGGAGCAGCCCCTCCTCCGGTGTATCCCGTGTTTTTTTTTCGTGTAACTTGCATCCAATCCCCGTACTCGTCCTTCCTTGTTTTTTCAATCAGCCATGCCATCGTGTGTGTCGCATCAGAGTCCGATTCTGTCGGGGTATCTGTGCCCTTGTCAAATTCGACATCCCCCTTGTCCTTGCACGACGAAGCGTGGTGGCCAACTCGACCACACTCGTAGCATAGGGATGGCAGATTCTCGTACAAAATCTGGTATACTTTCCCGCGAATATGGACCCCCCGCTCAAGAGGTTTCTTAGTCGAAACCTGGACACACACTCGCGCAAACTTGCCCCTTGCCGCTTTAAACGTGTTTCCGTCAATCTTGATCGGTTCGCCAACACAACTAGCGATGGCGTTTATTGCCGCTTCCCCGAAGAGTTCCAATGGTAGCTTCATAATTCTTATCCAAGTTATGGCGCAGTCAATTAAATCCTTGTCGGGGTCGAAATCCGGTGTCCACTTTCGGATGTGGAGAAAATTCCCCGCCAACTGCCAGGGGCCTTGAGTCAGGATCAATTCCCTCTGTGAGGCCGTCAATCCTCGTAAACAATACGTGCCATTGCTTAGGTCCACGATGTCGCAATTTCCGTTCAACTTCCACATAGTGCTGATCCTATTTACGAGGCTCGGAAAATACCAGGGTTTGCCCAAGACTTTAATTAGGATCGTGTCCCTCCACTGCTCACACATTGCATCATGCAAATCATTCGCAAATTCCACCGTCTTAAAGGGAATTTCCCCGCTAGGTTCAAGAACCCTAATTTTTCCAGCCGCCGCATTGATTCTTCCCTCGTCAAAAAATACATCTTTTGGACGTACCATATTGGCGTAGGAATTCGGGAGCTTGTTCGGTACGGTCAACGTGTTTCTGGATGACGTCAAACGTGATAAGTCCGCGTTCATCGCATTCTCCTGTCTCGGTCGTTTTTGTGCTCCCGATTCTGCCCTGAAAACAAACTCCTGTTCGTTCTCCATGCTAGGGGCTATGTGCTTCGAAGGAGGGCAGTCGGAGAGGATCATCTCCGACGCCATGTTAAGGTTTTCAGTCGAGTTCTCAAGGATCGCCGTTTTTATTTTGCAAGGAACTATCCCTTTTCCTTTTTACAGATATGGATATTCGGACCATTGACTGAACAAAAAACTTATTGCACAAATAGTTAATACATCAGAATCGACAATGTTATGTTAGTTATACAATTGTGAATTGCCTATTATACTAGCCTTGTTTTCATATACTTTTTCCATGATCGAGCGTATTAATGAGAGAATATAGTTAATACGCACGTGATGCTTTTTGATTCACATAAGCATCTTTTAAGTATTAGGTTTTTCTTAATTATGTAATATCGCTGGTGCTTTTCCCCATACGACGGGATGTAGCACTAACAATATAGTTGAACTTCGGGCTATTCGTCAGGAAGTGTTACTTGCTCTACAACTTTCAATTATTGCTCTCATTATTCAAATAGACTCTTAAGTTGTCTACGCTTACCTGACCAGGATGCAGAACTGATATAGCGTGCAGAAGCCATAAGGAAAGATGAAATAACACAAGAAATCAAAAGCTCGTTGATTCCGCAGAATACCGAGAAATTGACAAAAACTGAGAAAACCCTCAAGTTAAATTGTTTTTATTAAATCAACAACTAATTACAATGACTCAAAGACGACTAACTTATAAAGTGAAAATCCTAACTAAGAAAAATGCTAAAATTACAAAAGACTTTTAAAATAACTAAATAGAACATAAAAATCTCATGGAAATAATAAACTGCAAATTTGACCCTCTAAACCTTCGAATTTGCTTACAATCGTTTCCGCTTGGAAAAGTGGTATCTTTTGTCAAAAATGGGCTACGTTGACTTTCTGGTCAAAGCTCGACTTTCTTGAACCTCGGGTTTGTTATTTTCGATCAAGAGATAACCATATTTATGATATGCTGTCTGGTTGAAAAAGATTCGTCATCGAATCTCAATCATGTGTAGTACCTGTAAATTTATCACCACAACACAAAATAAAATTTAAAACTTGAAAAGCAAATCCCTGAAGATAAACATCTTCAATTGTGACATTAACTATTTGTTTCTTCTCTTCGTCGACCATTGTCACGCCTAAACCATTTTTTTCCTTTTCAACACCCTCAAGCATATCCACTTTTGCATCAAACTCATACTTTTCCAACATATTCGCCTCTTTCATTGGATTATCTACCGTGATCTTCTCGTCCACACCCTCTATGAAAGCTTTTAATATAGAAATCTCGAACTCATCCACAATATCATCACCATCGCTATCATAAACAACATCATATGAAGATTCACAACCCTCTTCATAATCACCATGTAAATTTAGAATATAACCTTGAAACTCTAATTTCCAATGTTTTTCCTCTAGATCATCTTGCCTCTGGTGAATAGACGGATCCAATGGCTGTTCTAGTGGTACAAATGGATTATCTCCGAAATCCGCAAACAATGGGGCTTCAGATGTCGGTGAGAGTTCAGGCTGTCGAGCAACCATCACCGCTATTTGTTGCGTCAACAAGTTAATTTATCGACGTAACATTGTGTATTCATCACATCTATCTTCTTCTACCAGAACATGATGAACTTCAGAGTTTCTCCTTGCCGCCATGGTGAAGGAACGAACCTGTATCTGATGCCAACTGATGTAGCGTGCGAAAGCCATAAGGGAAGATGAAATAACACAAGAAACCAAAATCTCGTTGATTCTGCAGAATACCGAGAAATTGACAAAAACTAAGAAAACTCTCAAGTTAGTTTTTTTTTTTATTCAATTAACAACTGACTACAATGACTCAAAGGCGACTAACTTATAAAGTGAAAACGCTAACTAAGAAAAATGCCAAAATTACAAAAGACTCTTAAAATAACTAAATAAAACATAAAAATGTCGCTGGAAATAATAAACTGTAAATTTGACTCTCTAAACCTTCGAATTTGCCTAAAATCACGTGGGCGTAAAGACTTTACGCTCAGGAGGTCGTTTCCACTTGAAAAAGTGGTATCTTTTGTCAAAAACAGGCTTCGTTGACTTTCTGATTAAACCTCGACTTCCTTAAACATCGGGTTTGTTATTTTCGATCAAGAGATACCCATATTTATGATCTGCATCAGGGACCCTATGATCTCGGCGTCGATGAAAGCCCTACTCCATGAGGTGCGGGGTTTAGGAGAAAGGATATCCGCCCTATTTGTCTCTTGTACATATCGGGAGGCGAATATGTTAGCGGACGTACTGACAAAGCAAGGATCACACCGAGCTTATGTGGATTACCCACAACAGCCACCTTTTTGTGGAGTCTGGAACGGCTGCCAACCCGAATTGATGCATTTGGAGTTGAGATGTTTTTAACATTGAACATCTCGTTAATGCTTAACGCCTTCAATTGACATGTCTTGTTGCTTCTTTTCCATTACACAATCTATATATATATATATATATAGAACTTCTAATGTAATTATTTAGACCTGAGTTACATAAAATTAAAATAAAATCTGATGTATCCTTTACCATTTATTTATTTATTTTCTTAAATTTTTAATAAATATATAGCTAACCCTTCTTCAGCGTAAGCAGCAAGCAGCATATCATTGTGGTTGCGCGCATTCAATATTTTATGCGGAAAGTCAAAACACAATTTGCCTTCATGATGTCATCTTATAGACTTTTTTTTTTATGTCATCTTATAGACTAATAGTACACTTACATTAATAAAACTGTTGTTTTACATTAATTTATGACGTTTGTCGCTGTTCAAAAGAATAAAAAAAAAGTTTGTATGGTATTTGATTGCCCGACTTAATTAACATTTTTTCGTGCTTCCAAATTACGAAATGATCTTGGGATTTCAAACAAATACTGCTTTCTTAAATATAGAAGGTAATCATAAAACAAAAGAGATAATTCTATGCCTTAGCTCGATTATATATCAATTAGTTTACTGCGAAAAAATAAAATCAATAATTCAAAAAGGCCAGCTCAATGTATTCTATCTTTGCATGTATATTACTAAAATATATCCATAAAATTATATTTATTTGTCGATTAAATAATATTACTTGCAAACTGTAATTATATCCAGGGCGGGCTCACGTAGATGACTAATTTGGCCTACAGCCAGAGATTTATAACATAGGTGATGATATGGTATAATGTGTCATGTCAGAGAAAAGCCACGTAGGCGCGAAACTGACCAATGAATGTCGAGAATGCTTAAAGGTAAAGCTACCTTAGCCGTATTTGGATCACCATTATATCTATATAGCTAATTAGACATTTAGTAATATGTCATTGGAAAGCCACATGAGTCTAGGTCGCAACGCAACAAGCTGAATGCGATTCGGAGGTCGAGAGAGAAAGTTATGCCCAAAATAGTAAAGTTGCGCAGATCAGTGTAAAATGACCTTTTAGCCCTCGAACCATGCCTATATATACCCCCCCTCACTCATCACAAGAAGAGAGAGAGAAGGACGGACAGATGGAGATGCCACGCATCGAACCAAGTCAATTCGATGTGCCCCAATTCGATGCGCTCCAATTCGATGCTCTCCAATTCGATGAACCCCAATTCGATGCGCTCCAATTCGATGCGCCACAATTCGATGCGCCAATTCGATGCACACATAGAACCAAGCCAATTCGATGCACATATTGAACCCTTATACGCCCTAAAAACTACACGAGTCAGGGTCCCGAATCAAGAAGCGGATCGAGGTTTCGATCATCCATGAGGGAGATATGATCGAAACCGTGACGTTACGCCAATGCTGAACCAAGTGAACCAGGCAGCCCAACCAGGGGTTGACCTAATAGAAGCAACTCAAAAGAGACAAATGAACTACGTTCGACTTGATTCCCTCAATGGGATACGTAGGCAGCTTGGCTAGTTCCCAAGCTCAGTCCGATATCATAAGTGTCTAACGCCCGCAATACGACAATCAAAAAGTATCAAATCTCTCACGTTCGACTGTTCCATCAACTTGGTCATTTAGGGATTATTTCCTGTAATCTTATATTTTCTTATGTGTAATAGGTGTTCTGGACCAAGCTAGTCCATTCATTGTAATAGGATAGCATTATTTTGGTTAAGTCAGGCCCCACTATATCGATTTCTTGGTGTATTGTAACCTAGACTAAATAAGACCAAAATAGGTGAGTTACATAATTCTCACAAGTACTTAAATTGAAGAGAAAACGTAGTCATTGAGAAGAATATGAACTATATATATACATGATTTTCGGTTCCAGTTCCAACAAAAAGAGGCACAATGAAGGAAAAGAAAGTGAAGAAAAATGAAGATACGTAAAAAAATAACGTGAAAAAAGTTAATGCTTTGTGTGGAAATTAGGAACAAGGGATAGGATTGCATACTATATTGGACGGACACATATACGGGGACACGCATACGACAAGATATAGATACGAAGATACGAAAAAACACACTAGAATACGTCGAATGCTTTACATTTATATATTTATATATATATATATATATATATATATATATAAGTATCATTTCAATAAAAATGTCAGACAATAATAATTTTGGTTCACTTACATATTAACTTATTAATATGAAATATATTCAACATTAAAACCATAAGAAATGCAATCCTATATAACAATATCCACAATTCTACATAAACTCAAAATACAAAATAAAACACTTAAAGTACTAATATATCAAACATATTCAACAAAAATATTATGGAATTTAATAATAAAATATAGAGATATGGAAAGATATAAGCCTTTAATTATTAGATAGTTTCCTAATTAATAGAACTCCTTGTACTAGTATATATACTCTTCATTCATTAATGAGAAACACATCGAGGAATATTATCTTTCATAGTACAAAGCCATATTTTTTTTTCTCCCCTCTCTAAATCATGACCAATCCCTATAAAGACGGTTCGTCCTCCGACACCACCAACGGTGGCAGCGGCGTCGTCGCGTTCCCCTCCTCGACGAACGCTCATCCTAAATTTCATCCTGCCCTAGCCGCCTCTAACGTGAAGAACTTCATCCCTATCACGTTAGATGCCGAAACTAGCCTTTACACCTCTTGGTCGGAATTATTCAAAATTCACGCTCACACTTATTAGGTTCTCGATCACATAATCTATGTTTCCGCCGACGTCATCCCTCACGGTGTTCTCTGGGATCGTCTTGGCACCATCGTTTGCCAATGGATCTATGGCACCATCTTCACTTATTTGTTGCACACTATCATCGAACCCGGGAAATAAGCGCTTGGACTCGGCTCGCTGACATCTTTCAGGACAATAAGAACTCATGCACCGTTCATCTCGAGAACCAATTCTCTCACACGGTTCTTGATGATTTCTCATGTGTTTGCGCCTATTGTCAAAAACTGAAGATGTTCGCCGATCAATTAGCCAATGTCGGGGCCCATGTTCCAAACCAACGCCTCGTTCTTCAATTGGTGGCCGACATCAACGAATCCTACAACAATGTCACGATTCTTATTCAGCAGAGCGACCCTCTCCCATTTTCCTCTAAAGCCCGCTCCATTCTTACTCTAGAAGAGACTAGTCTTGCAAAGCGTTCGGCCCGCACCGCTGAAACTGCCCTCCTCACTGCAGCTCAACAACCAGCACCAAACCCCACCCCTAATCCTCCTTATCAACCCAACTCAGGGTATCGGGGATGTGATCGTGGTCGCAGTCAGTATCGCGGTGGAACCGGACGCAGTGGATCAGGCCGCGACGGCTGAGGAAACCCTAACCGTGGCATGTATCATCTGCAGCCGCCCCATTGGGACCAACAACAATGGTCGCCCGTCTACTATGGCCCACAGACTTGGGCCGCACCACCATCGCCCTATCTGACAGCCCAATGTCAGCCACCAAGGCCCGCAACGCCTTCTCTCCAATGGGGCCTCATCGGACATCGCCCACAACAGGCTTACCACGCCCAACTGGTCACCTATGCTCCCACTGATCTTGATGTTGCATTGCACATGCGCACCCTCACTCCACATGACGATAATTGGTATATAGATTCGGGGGCATCGTCTCACATGACATCCAATTAATGTACTCTCTCGTTTTACTTTAATTTGAACATTAATTCTGGAATTAATGTTGGTAATGGTCATACGATTCTAAGGTTCGGGTTTCGCAGTCCTACCCGCTCCATACCCTCTCTCTCTCTTCATCACGTTCCCTATGCACCCAAAATTAATAAAAATCTAATCTTTGTTCGTAAGTTTACTAGGGATAATCTCGTTTCTGTCGAATTTGACCCTTTTAGCTTTTCTATGAAGGATTTTCAGACGGGCACTCCACTTATGAGATGAAATAGTCATAGTGATCTCTACCCCGTCCTCACAAATTCGTCCCCATCATTGCCTTCCTTGCCATCCTCCTTTTCTGATTTTCTTCCTCTAAGTGGCACGCACACCTCGGGCACCCGGGCGCCAATCCTCTACGTTTTCTTAGCAAGAATAATTTAGTTAATTGTTCATCTAAAAGTACTTCGAGTTTTTGTTCTTCTTTTTCTGTTGGGAAAAAGATTAAACTCCCTTTTGTTTCATCAAATTCTTTTACTACTATGCCATTTGATATTATTCATAGTGATATTTAGACGTCACCTATCTTAATTACGTCAAACTCTCGCTATTATGTCTTGTTTGTTGATGATTACACGGATTTCTTGTGGACTTTTCCTATAACTTGAAAATCACAAGTTTTTAATATTTTTTTGTTACTATGCAACTACATTAAAATCAGTTTGAACGTGACATTAAAACACTCTAATGCGACAACGACACCGAATACAACAAAAAAGAATTTCACTCTCTCTTTAAATCTCGCGAGATGCAATTCCTTCTCTCATGTCCTCATACTTCTCCCCAAAATGGCAAAGCCGAAAGGAAAATCCGCACTATAAATAGCATGATGTGCACTCTTCTTGCTCACGCATCGGTACCCCCCCGAATCCTGGCCTCACGCCCTCCAAAACCTCCACCTATCTTCTCAATATCCTCCCCAACTCACGTCTCGGGTTCAAGTCACCACTACTTCAACTCCTCTTCCAAAAAGACTCCTCCTACTCTCATCTCCGCATGTTCGGGTGCTTATATTTGTCTCTATTTCCCTCCACCACTATCAACAAACTCCTAGCCCGGTCCGGTCCTTGCGTCTTCTTGGGCTATCCTACTAATCATCGTGGTTACAAGTGTTATAACCTAGCCACCAAACAAGTTATCACGAGCCGCCATGTTGTATTCGATGAAAATACGTTCCCTTTTACTCAACCTAGTCCAACTCATTCCCCCTCTTACGAGTTCCTTGAAATGCCTCTCTCTCCCATCTTACATCAACAACTACAACACTCGGCCTCACTCCCCTACGTTGCACCACAACCCGCGGTCTCTACACGTTATGTTCCTAATGTTGGGTCCAATGTTGGGGCAACATTGCAACCAGAAATTTTGGCACCAGTTTCTGCACCTTATGTTCCCAATGTTGGGTCCAATGTTAGGGCAACATCAAAACCCCATCCTATTTTGGAATTTCGTACGGTCAAGACAAAAGTAAGTATTACGACGTTTGAGAGCTGCACTTGTGCCCCACCTCTGAACTAATGTTTGCAACTAGAAACTTCTGTTCCTCACACCGTGGCTCCGTCTTCTCCGCCATCACGACCCACTTCTCCTACCTCACCTACACCACCATTACCTCCTCCTTCTCCTCAAATGGCCACACATAGCAAACACGGCATCTTTCGTCCCAAACAACTATTTAATCTCCATACCTCATCTTCATCCTCTCATATTCCTTCTAACCCCTCGCCCGCTCTATTTGAAACCCACTGGAAATCGGCCATAATGAATGAATTTGATGCTCTTATTAAAAATAAGACGTGGGAGTTAGTCTCCCGTCCTCCTAATGTCAATATTATTCGTTGTATGTTGATTTTCCATCATAAGTTTCACTCTAATGGCAATTTTGAGAGGTATAAGGCTCGTCTTGTAGGTGATGGCAGGTCTCGGCAAGTTGGAGTGGATTGCACGAAAACATTCAGTTCCGTGGTGAAACCAACAAACATCCGTACGGTTCTTAGCATTGCGCTTTCGTATTCTTGTCCCATTCACCAATTGGATATCAAGAATGCGTTTTTACATGGACATCTGGATGAAACCGTTTACATGCATCAACCTTTGGGTTTTCGTGATCCCTCTTTTCCGGACCACGTATGTCTCTTGAAGCGGTCTTTCTATAGCCTTAAGCAAGCTCCTCGTGCTTGGTACCAGCGGTTCGCTGATTATAACGCGTCTATTGGCTTCTTTCATAGCACATCTATCTACCGTCATGGGAAAGACACGACCTATCTCTTGTTATATGTGGATGACGACATATTACTCTCGACCTCGTCTTCTTCCTTACGCACCTCCATCATGCGCCGTTTTTCGTCCGAGTTTGCTATGAAAGATTTAGGTACGTTTAGTTATTTTCTAGGTATTGTTGTGACTCGTAAGTCTCAGGGCATATTATTTTCTCAACGCAAGTATGCTGAGGATATTGTTGAGCGTGGGAGCATGAGCTCGTGCAAACCGAATCTCACACCTGCTGATATGAAGCTAAATATTGGTACGACCTTGGACAATGAGCCTTATGATGATCCCACTCATTTTCATCGTCTCGTCGGGGCTCTCTAGTATCTCACTTTCACTCACCCGGACATCTCTTATTCGTCAACAAATTTGTCTACACATACACGAACCTTGCTTGGCCCACATGCAAGCTCTCAAAAGGATTGTGCGTTATGTTCAATGGACGCTCCATCTCGGCCTTCAGCTCTTTCCATCTTCTCTCACTTGACTTATTTTCTACACGGATGCTGATTTGGTGGTGGTGGTGGGGAGGGGGGCCCGCCGTTCGACTTCGGGTTATTGTGTTTTTCTTGGTGACAACTTGATCTCTTGGTCTTTTAAACGACATCCTACCTTATCCCGTTCTAGCGCCGAAGCCGAATACCGTGGTGTCGCCAATGCTGTCTCGGAACCCTGTTGACTCCGTAATCTCTTGTTGGAGCTTCATCATCCAATACCATCCGCTACATTGGTCTTCTGTGACAATGTAAGCGCCGTTTATTTTTTTGGAGATCCAGTTCAGCATCAACGTACCAAACATATAGAGATGGACATCCATTTTGTCCGAGAGAAGGTGGCCCGCGGCCAAGAACGTGTCCTCCATGTCCTGTCCCGTTACTAGATTGCCGACATATTCACAAAAGTCTTCCTCGTGTTTTGTTCGATGACTTTCGGTCCAGTCTCAACGTTCGAGAACCTCCCGCTTCGACTACGGAAGTGTGTTAGAATAGACTTGTAGAAATATGTTAATATTATTTTTTGTATAGAGATATGGCAAGATGTAAGCCTTTGATTAGATAGTTTTCTTATTGATAGTACTCCTTGTACTAGTATATACGCTCTTCATTCATTAATGAGAAATTCATCGAGGAGTATTATCTTTCAAATCTTAATAAATGTTTCCCACTCTCCTTGTATTTTGTGATTAAAAAAATGCAAATTAAGCAAAAGAGTACAGATAACAGTTCCAACATTTGCATGTATACCACATGCATCACAATGATATACAATTGTCCAGTCATTTTGTCACAAAATGATATACACACATGCTTTAAATAGATAAATAAATATTGTTCCACAAATATACATACTGTATACTTATAATATAATGTACTTCTGATTTCTAATCACACGTACACCAAAAGAAATTTAAAGAAAGGAAGTATTGGGTTGGGCTTTACCGCTGGCTTCTAATCACAGTATCACACACACAGACTATATTGCAAGATTCAAAATAAACGAAGATAAGAAATATATATAGTTATAGGGTCCGTTTGGTATATCATTACCAGGCCTATACAGACGATTTATCTAGGTGGAACAGTATATATTTCTGCTTTGGTTAGCAGTATAAAAAACCGGTTCAGCCCGATTAATATGACTGACCCGAAATATATTATGGAATATTATAGGCAGCTCACCCCCTTGTTTTAACAAAGTGACATGCACAGTTAATTGCGGCTGCAAGTGAATTGACCAAATACCTCCTTATTCCACGTGTAAAGCAAATGGTCTTCATTTCACTCACCTACCACTCTCATTTCCCCCCAAATCCGAGCAGTGCCTGTAAACCCTAATTCGATTTGCGCAGCCATTGTTTCTCTCAATTGCATCCAGATCCATCGTCTCCTCAGGTATAATCCACTCAAATTTGTATGTTTTAGTGGTTTTCGTTAATGCTTTGGTATCTCTCACTGATTTCGAACTCTATTTCACCTTTTTTTGCACGAATCATCGCCTTTCGATATTATGAAATTTCGCGACGTAATCGTGTGGGCATCTTATTTTCTTGATGGTAATTATCCTTTCCTTGTTATTTACCTTTTTTTTATGTAATAATAACCTTGTGTACTAGCTCATGTTCATGATTGTGCGTTTATTTGTTGCATACACCTATGCAGATAGGTTTTTCGAACGAGGTTGAATTTGGGTTGGGATACTTTTCCAGTAAGCAAGGTGCATTTTCTTCTTATTCGATCTCTTTTTTTTCTTACGTTTTATTGGCTGGAAATTGAAATCTCATTGCCATTTTATCGCTTTCATGTGATTCCTAACTAAATTGGATGGCCCCTGAGCTTCTCAATACAACAACTGCCAATCACTTCTAATCATGTGATCTCCTATATTGCAGGTTAGCATTTTATCGTTGTTTACTTTTTAATATGTTGTATGACTATATTAACAGGCATTTATATGGAATTTAGCAACTTGTCAATATGTTGTATGAGTATATTTAGGCATCTGTTGATTTGTGTCATCTGTTTGATTACGTGATGTAATCTATTACTAATTTCCAACAAACTGTGATTCCAATGAATGTTTTTTAGTCGGGATAGCTAATAATTATGTTTCACCAATTGGTTGTATTGTTTCTGTCTTTGTGATGCAATATATACCTTGTTTGACGCTTTTTACGATTTTCTCGTTACCAAGTAACTTGTTGTTAGGATGGATTGGACAACACATGCCATGATACTAGCTGGTATCCAATTAATTTTGCATCGCCGGCGTCTAGTTTTGTTGTTGATAAGCTACCTTATGACGCGAAGAAATCAGTCACGTCACAATAAGCGTAAAAAGGGATACACTTACAACATGCTTGCTCGATTACCCAAACAAGTTGACCATATGCATGACCTAGTTCACATTAACGACCAGGATTGCATAGACATTTTGTGGATGGATGGAAATAGTTTCCATAAATTGTGTTATCTTTTAGAGCATGGGGATGGATTAAGAAGCTCGCGATACGTTAATGTCCAGGAGATGACTGCACGTTTTTTACAAACCCTTTCCCACCATCATAAAAATAGAGTCGTACGTTTTGATTTCAAACGATCGGGTCAAATTATTAGTCATTACTTCCATAAGACCATGGAGGCACTTTTCAATGTAAATGAGCATCTCTTCGTTACTCCAGTGCCCATTCCTTCCAATTGCACCGATGAACGTTGGAAATCTTTTCCGGTAAGCAACAAAAACTCTTATAAATCGATTTATAATATTTTGATATCCTACACACATGTAGCTAGTAATCTGATAAATTCATTTTCAAATTAATATAGGGTTGTCTTTGTGCACTAGATGGTACCCACGTTAGGCTACGCGTCCCAATGAAAGATAAAGAACGATACCGTGGAAGGAAAGGAATAGTAACAACCAATGTATTAGGTGTATGTGACATTAATAAGAACTTTGT
This sequence comes from Linaria vulgaris, assembly GCA_948329865.1. Classification (NCBI taxonomy): domain Eukaryota; kingdom Viridiplantae; phylum Streptophyta; class Magnoliopsida; order Lamiales; family Plantaginaceae; genus Linaria; species Linaria vulgaris. The sequence goes on from OX415250.1 coordinate 97,538,309, forward strand.
TTATGTCCTAGTTGGTTGGGAAGGGCCTATACCGGACAGCCTTATACTTCGAGAGGCACTAGTGAGAGAAGACCCCCTAAAGGTGCCACCTGGTTAGTATAACTCATGTTGGTTAGGTTATTGTTTTAGCAAATATATATTAATAACTAAAATACTAATATATATTCCACAGGGAACTACTATCTATGTGACCTAGGATATATGAATGGGGATGGATTTTTGACACCATACAAGGGGAGGAGATATCATCTCAATGAGTGGGGTCCTAGTAGAAACAGGCCCCAAGATCGCGAAGAATTTTTCAATATGAAGCATAGTAGAGCCCGTAATGTGATTGAGTGTGCATTTGGTTTGCTTAAAGCTAGATGGCCTATACTTGATCACCCAACTCATTTCTCCGTTCAGACCAAGTGTGATATTGTCGTTGCATCTGCGTTGTTACACAATTTCATCCGTTTAAATATGGAGGTAGTTCCCTTGGAAGCTAATGGTGTGGTCTTGCCGACTGAGCCACCTGATGATACCGAGTACATCGACTCAATTTCAACAACCCCGGCATGGAGTGCTAAGCGTGATGCTATGGCTCGACAGATGTTCAACAACTGGCGTTTCCGCCGTTGATTTCACCGTTTTGTTACTTCTTATTATCTATTGCTCAAAACCTCTTATTATCTATTGATCAAAACATTTATGTAATCTGGATAATTTTATTCCTCTTTTTAGTCTGTTGCATGTTGAATGATTATATGTAATGGATACTAATTTTCTAAACATCAACAATAACTTCTCGAATCTTATTGTGTTTGATATACATGTCTACTATTTATTTGCTTCAATTAAGGCATATGTGGTTTGATTTTGCGTTTTTATATAATATGTAATGGCTCATTGACATGCACATTTGTTCCTTGTATTGTTGTAACACATTATCTCTTGTGGTGTGCTTCCCTTGCTTCATTCAGTGATAATTACTTCAATCATTGTTCATTTCTGTTAGTATTGTAGAGTATTCATGGACTCCACAAGAAGTAGCAGACGTTCCACCGTTGAAACATCTCAAAAAGGTGGAACCCATAAGACCTGGACCAAACACGAAGAGGATGCACTAGTTAATGTATTCAAGGATCTCATAGTTGAAGGATGGTAATCTGGAACCGGTTGGCGCCCGAGTTTTAATTCCCAAGTACCCAAACGTATTGTTGCTCTACTGCCAAATAGCGATGTTCGTGGAGATCCACATGTCATTTCGAAGATGCAAGCATGGGGTAGGGATTATCGTTCATTGGCAAAGTTGTTCGGTCGTAACGGTAACAATGCAATAGCGCTAGACCCAAATGATTACTCTATAACAATTGTGGACACGGAAATATGGGATCCGGCTGTTAAGGTACTTGTTATTACTAGATAACAACCAACAATTATTTCTTTCACTACCAGCTAGGGAAATTGCAGATTATCTTCTGTTTATTAATATTAACTGCATGTATTCTTTATTTAGGTGAACCCGACCTAGTCAAAATGCAAACCAAATTATTTCCGTACTATGAGGATTGGGAGATTATATTTGGGAATAGTCGCGGTACAGGGGACTTTGCTGTTGACTTTGGGTCTGCGCGCCGTCGAGCACAAAAGAAGAAGGAGCAGCTCCCTACGCCCCCGCAATCTGTCCCACAGCACACTCCTTCTCCAGAAGAATATGTAACTGCAGATAATGCCGATGGCGATGCTACATCAACGACACCAATCTCTAATGGAACTGGACCTCAGGTATTAAAAAAAAGAAGGTTCCCGATTCTGGACTAGATGATAATATTGTCAATTCTATATCCACCGCTTTGGCCAATAGTGATATTGCAATGGCTGAACTCTCAAGTGCCATTCGATCAATTAAGGATGTTGATCCAATGGTGAACAAGGTTTCTGAGGCGCTTCGTCTTTTGCCTGACTTTAGTATTACTGCCAGAATTCGAGCGGCTAAAAAAATAATCACTACTCAAATGCAAGTGGCCTTGTTTTTTAGCATGGACGAGGAGGAGAAGTGCAAGTTCGTACGCTCTATTCTCGCAGAGTAATGGTGTATTCTCTTATGAACGAAGTAACGCTTAAAAGAGGACGCTCATTTTGGCAACGTCTAAGACATCATTTTGTCAACTTGGGGCTTTTCGCCTCAAACTATAAGTTACATTGTTAACTAATTTGACTACTTTTGTAATAGCGTACCTTTATATGGTGAAGCGTCTACTTGATTAGGCTAACTTAGATCATGTTGTGTGTGTTTTTATTTGGTGAAAACTATTCCTTATGTTGCTTACCTCTTATAGAGGATCGAGTGGGGTATTTATTTTTTGGACAATCATTTCATGTTGTATACCTGAAAGGTTGGTTCAGACATAATTATGAAGTGTTAATGCCCTTGTCTTATTCAAAATTAGTGTTGTATTATATTAACGTTGAAATTGCTTATGACAGACACATTACACATTATTTTAAGTGGTTCTAATACATTTTCACGAAACCAACAACTAATATGAAGTGGCCTAGTAAAATGACTTCATTATGATACAGAGGATGATACACAAAAGTTGTGATTCTAATACATTTTCCATCAAAATAGGCGCAAAACATCGTGTTCGAATGTTGAAAATATACACGACGCAATGCACTTAAATTTTCACTAATCACTAATAGCAAAAATATAAACCAAAATACTTGAAGCAAACTGAAAACAAACAACGTTAGTAGCACAATACATATACCGACTTTTACGACACACATTTCATTCATGTTGTCCCCTAGCCGCCCACATCTCGTTGAAGATCCTTTTGTACGCCTTGTTATGGACTCTTTCAACGAAAGGTACATCACATACCAGATAAGAGTTTGGGACGTCAAATAATATGTCATCTCTAGTAGGCAAAACGAATCGAGGATCGTACTCCCATAGCTCGGCCCTCTCAAACACGAACGACAATTTGTTGTAATCAGGCTCACCCTCGTAAAAGTATCTCTCCGATTCTGGTTTAGCCTATAATTGAAATGATATAAACAAAAGAGCGGTTACAGATTATATTTTTTTTTAATTTAAAACGTGGCATTATATTATGATATCAAAAATAACAACGATTATGGTGCTTACGTGTTGCATCGCCAACATCACCGTTAAAGGTATCGACATGACGTTTGATCGACGATCCCAATCAACGGAAGGAAATCCAACAACAAACTGAAAAAGTTTGAAACGTTTGTTTAAAATCTCGTACTGCACCTTGAAGAATTCCTTCCCGTACGCACTTTTGAACGTGTAGTTCATGATGGTTGTTACAACGTCTAAGACATTACTGATTGTACGTGCGTCGATCATTTCAACGTAACGCCGAGCCTCGACCAACTCGTCAATGAACGAGTCGAGGTGAGTCCTGCCCCAACGAACGCGGCCATTTGTGGTGTATAATATTGCTTCATCGTAGTCCGATGGATGAGCCATGCAAGACAGTTGTTGTGTAAGTAAATAAGTGTTAATTATAATATTTTTTTGCGTGTAAGGTAAGATCTGTTGGGGTGGTAAGATGTAGTGCAGTGAGAGTCTTATTTATAGCTAGGTTATTTACTAGTTAAAGATTAAAATATGGTAATTAACTAGTCAACTCAATTTATTTCCATATATCCATCAATCGCCGCTTATATGAAGCCTTTGTCAGGCTTTAGTAAGGTCATTACCATAAATAAGTATGGTTGTGGTAGGTTTGGCTTCAATGCTTAGTGGTTGTGTTATATAACTATTTTTAGTAATATGTAAAAATAAGTTGAATAAAAGAATGTAATGAGAAGGAAAATTGCATAATTTATGAGCAAGAAGGTGCAAACCAAATCATAGTAAAAGTAGGAAACAAAACAGGATATGATTATTGTAGTAATCATATTTATTACACTTCGATTCACACATGCGGCTTAACCAGAAATAAGGAAAAACATTGTTGTAATTATTGGGAAATAATATTCAAGCATTAAGATAAGTTGAATTATATATATTGGTATAAATCTCCGCTCTGCGAAAGTCAACGTCGTTCATGAACTCAGTTGATGGAATCATGTTGATGTCGAAAAACTCGCCCCGTGTAGTTGGGTGCATGACTCGTGGCTCCGGAATATACGGGTGTGGTATGTCGAAGAGAAATTGTAAATCATCCCACATAGGTTCTCCTTCTCTTACGTATCTAGACGCCTCTGGCCTCATCTACATGTAAACAATCACATATATAATAGAATGAATTAATTTTAATAATGTGAAATTTAGAAGAAAAAAAAAATAAATATTTGAACATACATGACAGATGGACATTTCCATTCCAGGTGGCATGGTAACTGTATTGGTAGCCTTGTTGAAATCAACTAACGGGAATGCTATTACATAACCAAATAACTTATATCTTCTCTTGAAAGAGGCAAAATGTTCTTTCAAGGCATCTATGTTAAAACGATGGTTTAAGGATTCAAATAGAACTCGACGAATGATATTGAGGATTGGTACAACAACTTTTTCTTCGTGTAGTGGGACAAACTTCCTACTATATAAAAGCTCTCTGATGAATAATTGATCGTGTTCCCCATCCCAAAATGCGTAACCCCATCCGGTATGCATGACTTATTTTTTAAAAGAAAAAATGGTAAATAAATTTAACCAAAAAATATATGAGATATATAGAATGAACATTTTAGGGGGTATTTATAAGTAGAGAAAGTGTTACTTTTTATAGACACCGGTTGTCATTTTTAATTGTATATGGCATTAGTCAATATATTCATTATTTGAGCAAATTTGGAAGATTGGACTCACCCAACAGTAGTACCCACTCAATTTATTTATTTGGTTAAACAATAAATAAATAGGAAAATATGATAGATTTATTATAACATAATATGACCAATACATAATGGTCATTTGATTGAATGGGAAACAACAAGAAAATAGGCAACGACAAATAACAAAACAAGGCCAATGGTAAAAAATGAGAATTAAAACTCCGGAGATGCATTGCGCCGCGACGAGGAGGCTTCAAAACTCGACTCGGACGAAACATTGTAGAATAAGTCCGGTGTACGCCTTCTGGAAGACGTTCCAACATTGGAACGGGGTGTGCTATGAGCAAAAGTGCGAGTATTATTTGGTTGGTTCATCCTGGCACGAACTCTAGTGCGTCTTGCCGATTTCTCATCTATAAAATTACAAACAAGGTGTTAGTATGTCATTTAACAACTTGCCAACATCAAAAACAATTTTTTGGGGGTCGTATATTCAATAAATATTAAACGCTTTGCATCAATACCTAAAGAGACATCGGTATCAAATGAAATGTATACATGACCCATATCTCGTGGTGGGCGCGATACTTCTTCGCGTACCGCAAAAATTCTTTTTAGATATTCCCAACAAGGTTCACCTTGATGCCGATACGCGTTCAACAATTCATTTGACTGTTAGTTGATTTGAAAAAATTATAGGTTAATCATCATGATCATTGATCTTTTTCAAATGAAATTTACGTAAATAATTACCACGTTGAATCGGAGGCGTATAAGATATTGTTGCCTTCATCGTAGGTGAATTATGGCATTTGTATGAGTTCCTCGAAGGTGTCGTACCGCGCTTTTAGTTTCTCAAATCTTGCAATGCAATATGACATTGAAAAACAAAATGGTTTAAACATTGTGTTCACTTCTAATTGCGCTTCTTGGATGCTATACATTTGCGCGCTGTTTAGTGGACTTCCAATGCGCGTTGCTTCTTCTTCTAGTTTTATAACGAAACATAAATCCACGAACTCCGTCCAATACCCAGGGTAGAAGAAGGTGCTTTGTGCGGGAATGTATGGTGCAACTATAGGTAACTGATGTTTCTAAAGCTTACTAATACGAGTGGTGTATTCTGTATTTTACTAACTTAGGAACGGATTGAAATGACACATTTATAAAAGCTTAGCATGCTTATAAACTATTAATAGTCACATTTCACTTACATTATTTCCCACATAAATCCAAAAAAAGTAGTCCTTTTGATACCCGTGAGTGAGGTAGTGGGATATATCAATTTCGTCCACAAGTGAAGCTACATTATATACAAAATCTTATCATATCATTTTGCATTGGATACCATTGAAAAAGTCTTTCATATATTACAGTGGCATTGAAAATCCTTACAAAAGCATAATATAATGCCAAAACCACGACAGAGTGGTTCAATTATTTCACATGTTGTGGAGCCTGCCTACTGTAATAAACAGGACAAAAACTACAATGAGGGGAATAATATATTGGATCTTCCATTTGCATAGTTGCATAGCGAAAATATCCAATCCAACCCTGTCAATAATAGAAGAGAGTTAATAATTTGGTCAACTTTCAAAAAGTTGGTCATCAAAAGGCTGAAACATACCAACCAGAAATCAAACCCACTACTTCATAAATGCACCTATCTACTTTCTTTGTATATGTAGTTGCTACTTAACATTCTTTTTTTCATTTTAGTACAACGAATTCACCCTAAAAATTGCACTACCTAACAATGCAACAAAACAGATTCAAATCCACATCACAAAGCACTTTCAACAAGTATAGCGAAGACATCTTAATTAAATCATGTCATTGTAGAGTGGAAATGGTGTTTAAAACACATTGGGGGGGGGGGGGGGGGGAGACGATCCGGGCCGCAGATATCACAAGTGTAAATTCGTTGGGGTAATGTAAAACATTTAACATTATATACATAATTCCAGTTTATTTCAGTTCATATCATAACTTTTGCATATATTTATATAGACCAATGGGTGCGGTGCAAAGGAATGGTACGATCCACCAATGTGCGAACGAGCCAAAAGAATTATTCCAGGTTTATTACGGAAACTTAACCAATACCAAGACGATGTGTCATCTAGCCGTACAGACAAAAACAATGTAGAACAACCCTTAAGTGGGGATGATGAGTTGCCACAAAAACATCAGAATCAGATAAGCCATCTTGAGCAATTATTGTTGATGAAACGCAAGAAGGTGCATATGATGTGGGGATTATTGGCTGGCGCATGGATTCTAACAATCGTTATCGTCATATTTAAGTAGTATTTAATCAAGTGTATTTTGTAATTCTCGTATTTAAATCTTAAGCTATGGCATTTTAAAAGGTAGGATGAATGAGAAACTACAACTCTCATGTACTATTTAATGCTAATGACATTAGCTGTTTTCGAAGGTTGTGGCCTATAAATGAAATTGTTGGACCAAAGTGTAACTTTGTGCACTACGAAGCATATATAGCGAGAATTGCTCACACAAACCACAAAGCTGAAAGTGCGATCAGTTTTTGATGTTCTTAAACTTGTTAAAGGTGAGCTATTACAGAAATAGAAATTTGGTATAATACTTTTTAGATAATGTACCTTATTAAGAGCAACAACTCGTGGCTAAGAATAAATTTCAACCCACGATCCACAATAAGGGAAAGGTTGATCACGTAGACGTGCTATAGTAGGCACAACCTACATTTGTGGAGTTTGGAGTTAGACTGCTGCAATAGCGACTGAAAAAGTCTATATACTGATTTACCAGACAACGCATGGGACTTACCGCGATGTACTCTTCCCATGACTGTTCATCTAGTACTTTGAGTTTATTTGTTGTGTCACTCATTCCTGTGAACCCATGGGTGTCATTGTAGGCCTTTAGAAGTGCAAACATTTTTTTCCAAGCAGCAATCTTCCTGATTACTATGGTGTTTGTCTCAAAGTTAGCTTGTGGGAACATATTCTGGAGAACTTGCAATACAAAATTGTAGAAGCCTGAACGCCACCCCGTGTTTGTTTTCCATCCCCCGGCGACGCATGAAGTCATGGTTACAATTAAGGCCATCTCCTCTTCACGTGTCCACAGTCGTTGAATAGATCCAGACGGCATACTTGTTATCCAACGCGTCATTACAAACTAATTAAGATTAGTACCAATCAATATACAACCCTAAACACCATATACTAAACTAAATTAAACTAACAAACAAAATAAATGATAACCTCCAAAAAATAGCATCAGATTCCAAAGAAACATACGTATGAAGGTTTCATATATACACTTCTTTAAGGGGTAAATTCTTCTGCAGATTCATATAAATACAAACCAAATTTTTACACATGTTGTAATCATTTGTACTCAACTAGCCCCGTAACATAACGATGATCAGCGAGGGTAATTATAAACATAACCAGTCCATTTAAAACGGTAAAAATGGATAAACGCACAAATCAACTAAATCAAATATAGCGCACCGATTTGGTAAGGACGTTTGATTCCCTTTGATGACGCTTGTTTTTGTTTCTCTACGAAATTAGGGTTTAATTTTTTTGGAGCAGAAATGTGAATAGACACACCCAATTACGCATAAATGTGAAATAATGACTGAATAGGGGGGGCAAGTGGATGAGTAAGTAGTTTACATTGTTAAGGGTATTGTGGTCCTTTTGCATGGGATGATGACATAGAAACATCTTGTGCATGTGACCAAGTGTGATGTCAGTTCAACCATATGCTAGTGGGACAAGTAATTATGACCTCCTTCTAAGATGCAATCCTGCCAACATGAATAAAACTCCATTTATCAAAAAAAAAAACATGAATAAAACTCCCAATGTAAGATATAAGGAATTCTTTCTGAACAACAACGCATATCAGAGAGTTTTTATAGATCACATCATCACAATTCAACAATTGAATATTATAGAAGTAAAGATAGCAAACCAAAGTATATAGTAACAAGGATGAACTTGATTTAAATAGCCACGTTACTAGAGAGCCACATGGAATGCCACAAAATGTCATTACATCAAGTGCATCTGCACCCCAAAATATGAAACCATAATCATCAAAATGCGAATTCATGTCATCCCAAATGCAATGCTACCGAAAATTTGCATCTGGAAATGGAATATAAAGCACAACTACTTAGTAAGTGCAACTGGCACCCGAATAGATAAAACAGGCAACATAAATATAACTAACAACACCTAAATGAGTTTTTTCAAAATAACCAACAACACTAGAAATCAAAAGCTATATCTTCGGCCTTGTACTGGAAACTGTGGGCCTCCAACTCCTCCGGTGTCAACGCTGCCTTTGCATCGATGTAGAAACGAATATGTCCAAGATACACCGAGCAGTTGACATTGTCGTAATACTCTTTCGCCTCCTTCTGTACAAGAGATTAAAGGAAAATGATGAACACTTAGCATCTTTATACAAGAACATGACATGACACCATTAAGCTTAGAGTAGAGATGTAATGAACGTTGAAGAGTACTCACCGTCATGTTAGGATAGTGGCCAGCGAGGATACGGTCAATCTTCCCTTCGATCCAACTGTCTTCTAGATCATTGATATCAAGGAAGGTCTTGAAATAAAGGAAAGGCAGACGACGCCTTCGAATCTGCCTCCTAATCTGATCCTCTGATGCAACAAGTATCTTGCTTGCATAGACAATTGCATCCAAAAGTCCATCTTCAGTGGTTACTTCATGATCTCTAGAATAAGACACCAAAACTGCATACACCCATGCCTCTCGGTCAAGAGTCCACGCATACTGGCCGATCCTATGGAAAATTTCCTTGTCACGGAGGAAGTAGTAAAGCTGTTCCTCCTCCAGGTAGGCAGCTTTTTCATCAAAGAAGAAAACAAAGTGCGAGTAGTACCCTATGAAGGCTTCCCTGCGAAATTTCTTCTCACGTTCTGACTCCTACAAACTCAAATGTGAATGGAAATATCAATTTCACTAATTGTAGCCAGTAACTTAGTAATAAGTTATTAACATAAGTTGTAGATAATGTTTGGTATGTTATACCGTATCAAGATATGGTTCATACTCTGGATTGGTTATGATGACTCCAGTCTCCGAATTGAAAGGAAGATTATGAGACATGACAAAATTCCAGTGCTCCAGGAAATTAGCACGCATTCTTATTACCTTGTGACGGAAATGCAGCCTTGTAGGAAAACCAAATGTTCCATTCAGTGTCAGAAAGTCGGATGCTGACTCCATTGCCAATTCTAACCCGCCAACAGTATTCACTGGATGTTCGCGGCAATATGTTTGAAGATGTTTGTATAGCTGACTTTCTAAGAACGGAGACCATTCCTCGACCTCAATATTGTCATCGTCATGGTTAACGTACAACGAAGGCTGCATAACAATTAAAAGATGATCTCATGTATGTCCTCTGATTTATACGGAAAAGCAAAGCAAAATAAGGGGTGTGCATTTGGGGTTGACTACGTATAATCTTTATAAAGGCAGCACGAAGAAGTTAATCTTAAATTATACATTGTACAAAAAAAAAAAATTACCGCACACATAATTCTTTCAATATCGAAGGTTATGAGTAATGTTTCTATCCGCTCAAATTCTTCTGCCTAACAACGCACACATATTACAACTTATGAATTACACGTTTTATACATTTATGCTTGAATATCACCCCGCAACAAAACACGACAAAACAGTGAATTAGAGTACGAAAGAGAAATACGAAATGAAGTATTCTAAAAATAGTTAGACTATGGTAGTAAACAATTATAATCACATATTATCTGGAATAAATCCCTAATTTGCGGCTCACAAGTACTGTAATCAATTATAATTACTTGTAAAAATGGAAGATACCTTCATATTTTCATGCTCTTTTGCAAGGAGTACATATTTAAGAATTGGACCATCGGTGACATTAGGGTGGCGCACGATGCATGTTCCGGGCGTAGCATTGTCGGAACACCACTCGCCGGATGTTTTTTTGACGACGACTGATATCCCTGAGTTACACGACTTCGACCGCGACGGTTCCGCTTTAGAGTACATCAGCATTTTTCTGAACTTTTTGGATAGCAACCGGTGTTTACGAATTTTGGTCGAGAGATTTTGATTGGGAGGAGAAGAATCGATTAGAAAGGGAAGTTAGGGTTTTGATTTTGGGGGTAAATGATGACTTAATGGTGTTTGCAAGGGGAGTGTAGCCGTGTCAAACCTTGAGGGTATTTTGGGCCTTTCACTAGTTTTCAGGTCATAAAGGGAACTAATATGACCAACCAAAGCTAGCCATCGAAGCAATTCAACTGTTGATATTAGCTCCAAAATTAACAACCAAATCTATCAAATATGACCTTAATACGGGATATAGTAGAAGCTATAATAAAGTGGATTAAATAGTGGATTTGCAACCAAACGAACACTTATAGTATACTCGAATTTGCTCATATTTTGAAATTAATTATATAATCTGTTGCTTTATTCGTATTTCCCTCATCCAATGTAATATGTTGTTTTCAGCCTAAGAATATATTAGCTACTTAATGTAACTAAAACGTGGTCACTAACTGGACTTAACGGTATTATGGAAACTTTTTTATAATGGAAATTGTTTACAATTTTAATTTAGCATACCTCTCCCACTCTAAAAATACAGTAGCTTGGTGAGGATATCCGCCAATTAGTATTAATTTGATACATGAACCACTTTGATGAAATCGTCAATCTTCGTCGATACAAAGTAGCAATCGATTTGTGTTTGGTTGTCTTATAGTGAACTGGGTTGACATTGATATATTATTTACTTTTTTTGTGGGTAAGATTAGAGGAGCCATTGTTTGGTGAATCCATATGTCGTTTGAAACCAACTATATACCTCATAGGTGGTCATCGCAACTATTTCTTACTTAGTCTAATAGATGATCGATCAACATATGTTTACTTATTTTCGATCACGAGACAATAAACTTATTTGAGATTATTTTTTCGGGCTTGACTTATTGTACCTTAAAATTTTGTAGGTTGTTGATGATTGATGAGAGATAATAGGTAGACATAATTTGTATCAAACATTGTATACTATAATGTAGACTGTATCTTGTGATAGTGGGGCATAATAGTAGTCTACATGTGTTAAAAAAAGGGAATGACCCCCTTTTTTTGTAGTGTACTGAGCCAGCTGTTAGCAATTAGAATCCAACAAATTAATAGATTGCATTTTTCATCCTCACAAAATTAGGTCTTTATATAATTGGTCGCGTACACGCAAGTGTTATTCAAATATCAGAATTGATAAGACATAATCCTTATCATAAAAGAGGTTTCATCAATTTTCAGCTCCGTTTAATGAATATAATTACAATTCTGGTGAGGCAGACTTTTCTATATAATGACTTAAACTTTTCATCTTTCTTCCTTTGTTTTTTCGCTTTCTTGTCTCACCCACATGTCTCAATTTGCTTAAGGGCATTCAACGCCACAAATCTCTTGTGTTTCTGTCCGAAAAGAGATAATTTGATCACCATATCTATCAATAGGTCGCGTCTCAGTTTTCCCAGCATTAATTGGTTGATATTTTGTCCTATGTATACATGAAGATTAGTAAAGCTATAATTCTTTAACTTTTAGTTAATTTTCTTTTAATTTGACGATTGTTATACTATTTGTATATCACATAAAACTGAGTGACCCAAGTGATAAAGAAAGTATAAAGAATTTTCTTTTAACAACAATATAAAGAGTATATTTTTGTATCCGTTACAAGAAAAGAAGCTCACCAGATAGGTGCAACAAAGTATATCGGTCACGATTAACATATAATCGTACAAAATGAAGAAAACTGTTATAACTCATAATTAAGAATGAAAAGAATACAGAAGTTCCATTTAGTAAAACGACTGACTTTCAAATTTCCAAATAAATATATATTACACCTTAACTAAAAGCCTTTCCTGATGGTGGAAGAGCTACATTTAATTTAGTTGCGACTTGCGTGCGTATGTGTACCACATAACGTGGGTGTTAATGCAATTAAAAAAATGTTAAGTCATGTCAAAACTTAATTATCAACATCTTGACAACAATCAACACACAACCAATCACGGTTCAATAGTTAATATATATATATATATATATATATATATATAATTAGTTAGTCACGGAATATAGTCTATTATTGTTAACACCAAATTTCGTATTTAATTTGTGAGATCCTTAATTCTTTAGAGTATTGGGAACCTGAGCTCATTAGAACTTGGAAAAATTTCACTGCAGCTAATGTTGACATCTCTAATTAAGAAGATTGTCTTAATGAAATTAGGCTCCCTTTGCTTTCCCTCTCGCGTTTGGAGTTCGACTTGGTATATTGAAATGTCTATTACTTTATTCATTAAAAAAATGTCTATTATTTTCAACTGAACAACCAACTGTATAAATAAATGTTAAAAATATACTAAAAGACCGAAAAGAAAATATCAATCTAATAAAACAACTTTAAAATATTTATACTTAAATCATAAACGTTGAAATAGAAATAAAAATAGCTGCTATGACATCCCCACAACCTATTAATTTTTGTGATGGGGCATACCCCTCCTTAGTGGATTTTTGTAAAACTTCCCCTCTTGGTTTTTTGAATTCATTCTAATTAGCATGAAAGATACGCACGAGTAGAAGGGAATGATGATGGTTGGTTACAACTTACAACTTACAACTTACATTAAGGAGAAAGTGGGACAAATTACATTGCAATAGTGGTGGAGTGCAACATCTTTAGCGGAAGGTACAGTTGTTGCTTTCGAGTTTCTATCAAAACTGGTGGGCCAACGAGTGCGCCAAAATGAACGTGGGCGTCATTTTACAATCACTGTGTCGCCGTCCGAACCAGCTGGCATCTCAATCACACTTGCTTCCCTTCACATGTTCAAATTGGCAAGAGACAGTAGGCACCACCACTGATCTTTGGTGAATCAAATCATTCATGTACGATCGATCGTACGAGGATGAAGTGTCGTCGACTCAATCGTTCTCACAATTCAAGTTTACTAAGAAAGTTAAAGGAAGATGCATAAACCCCTTTTGATTTTGAAGATTTGCACCAATTTCGTTAAAATTGTTTAGGACCTTTTGTAATTTCATAACTTCAGCACGTAGTTTTTTGCAGTTTCATAAACTTACACAAAAAAAATCCCCTTCGTTTAATTTTATTGGAGAGTGATTTACATTTGCTTTATATGATATTAGACTTGATTATTGTGTATTTTTTTAATTTCATTTTAAAGTCCAATAATACACTTGTTGAATACACACACACACACACAAAAAAAAAAACTACATGGGGTATCAATATAAAAACCTAAGTCCGAAAATGTTATGGTCCTTACAACAAGTCAAACGCATAAAATGTTTTTAATTTCTACAGTGCAGAGTCCAAGCCGAGTTTTGCGAGAAGAGTTTCAGAGAGTTTTTTACCTAAGATATAATTGATAACATTCATCAAGAATGTCGTGATCTTATAAGACTAAGAGGATTTTACAAAATAATGAATGTGTGTTAATTATTAGGGTTTACAATAAGACATATATATACAACACAACTAAAAGACTAAATTATTCTTAAGACAATTAATATACAAATAATAATATACTAACAAAAATAACACTACTTATAGGAACATGAAGCATCACAAAAGGATATAAATATTCAGCTTGTGCCTTTACAAATGGAGTTATTAATGTAGTAGAGCGGAGAAAAGATGCTAGGAGTAAATTTTGCTTATATTTGATATTCATTATAGGCTCTTTTTCTAGCGTACGAGAATGATGTCTATATGATAGGGGCGTCTATAGTGGCGAATGCTCTATTGGATGGTTGAACCGCTGATTAGCTCTCGAAAGGTTGACAAGATAAAGTTTTTATGAAGCATTGGTATGAATATAATTGTTTAAGGGCAGATAAGTGTAGTTAATACCCTTTATGGCTGCATGAAGATTCTAACTTTATTTTTTATGCTACAGATGGTGGAGACACAATTACAATAATGTCCTAATCAACAACGCAATATGCTAAGTCGCATATTGGTGGTTTAAGGATTAAGTATAATAAGATTGTAATTACGAGACTGAGTTTTTGTATATTGAAGCCTAGTGTCTACTCTAATTACGAGAACTTTGTTTTGAAACCACAAAGAGAATTTTAGATAATTAACAAACAATAACAGAGTTCAATTCAAGTTTTTGAAACCAAATAAAGTTTTAGGCTGATATTGCTCATAAGTCATTGGACCACAATACTATATTGCTAGCATATCACAACAACAACCAAAGTCTTCATATGTTTCGGTTGACGAGCATGTCTTCATTTAGATCTTTTAGCTTCATGTCGTTCCGTATGACCTCCATCCACATATTTTTCGGTCTCCCACGAGCTCTAACCGTCTGTCCTAAGTCGAGATCTTCAACTCGTCGTACCAGTGCCTCTATGGGTCTGCGTTTAACATGTTCAAACTGTCTTAAATGGTTTTCTCGTCGATGGTCGCCATACCCAATTTATGCCGAATATCTTCATTGCACACATTATCTCTCCTGGTGTTACCGCACATCTATCGAAGCATGTGTAATGTTCATTTTATGTGCATTACTTTGTTTAATAGCTCAGCACTCGGAGCCATAAAGCAAAGTAGGTCTAATATCTGTACGATAAAACTTTTCTTTAAGCTTTAAAGGAAAATTACGATTGGATAGGATTTGTTTTGACTTTTCCACTTTGTCCAAAAATATATAAATGTTGATTACTCCTTTAAATGCTATAGTCATTTGTGAAATACTACCGTCCAAAAAATTGGGCAAAAGTTACACCATCGGATCGTATCTCATAATTCATTCAGACAGCGGAGGTTAAAAATATGACAACCACAGTATGGGCAGTTGCTCATATCGATCAGAACAATCAGTCATTAGTCATAGAACATTTTGTCCGTAACCCTCACGTTAACTTTCTACAGTTGTGCGCAAAAAAAAAAAAAAAAACTAAAAAAAGAGTTCAGAAAATCTGTCCAACTTTTCACGGTGAAACGCACACTTCCCTTCTCACCTCACTCTATATAATCAATCATCCACCCTCTCTCCAATGTGCTTATCAATAATACAGTTCACACTAAATCACATAAGCCACATATTTCACATGCCACTTCCAAATATAGTACTATATAATAATAATTGTAACATGCCCAACTATTGTTCTTGAAACTTCTACTCTATATATCTTTCAATCTACTAATTGATAAATATTGACAAAGTAAAAGAGCCTAAAGGGCTCTCTGAAATGCATACGCCGTTCAAGCTTTTGATCATTGGTGGTGAAATTGTTGAGTGGGAGAAAGAAAGATAAAAAAGAAATTCAGTTTCAAGTA
The DNA here is from genome assembly GCA_948329865.1 of Linaria vulgaris. Classification (NCBI taxonomy): domain Eukaryota; kingdom Viridiplantae; phylum Streptophyta; class Magnoliopsida; order Lamiales; family Plantaginaceae; genus Linaria; species Linaria vulgaris. The sequence goes on from OX415250.1 coordinate 97,554,551, forward strand.
AAGGGGTCAATTTTCAAGATTCAACCAGACTCATCAGTTACCAATTAACTTACCATACATAAATCTGGTTAAGAATTTATACGCCAAATATTTTACTGATCATTTAGCAGATATAACTGCCATTTTTTCTGTCATTCAAATTTCAAACTGTCAGTTTATATTTCTCTTTTCTTGTTGTAAAGTAGTAACAAACTTTTTTGTGCCCCAGCTTCAATGGAGGTTGCACAGGTGAAGGGAATAAGCGACATCCTCGCATTTGCAAAATGTGATTGTTGCGGTTTAACCGAAGAATGCACGGAAGAGTACATTAAGCGCGTCCGTGATCGTTATTCAGGTAAATGGATCTGCGGGCTATGCGCGGAGGCGGTTAAGGACGAGGTCGCGAGGTCAGACAAAGGGATCGGAAGCGATGAGGCCTTAAAACAGCACATGAGCTTTTGTAAGAAGTTCAAGAGTTTACGCCCTCCAGAGAATTCTAGTGAAGAATTGATATCTGCAGTGAAACAGTTGCTTCTGAGGAGCTTGGATTCGCCACGGTCCAGTCCCGTGAAGAAGCCCGGTATGGTTCGGGTTGAAAGCTTTGGTCCGACTTTCGATGCTTGAAATGACATGGATGGATTTTGTGTTGTGGATTGAAGGGTGTATGTATATGGGATCGAATAATGTCTGAAGGACAGTTTAGTTTAGGAATATTATTTAATGTTAGATGTTATGTTTAGTAGTTGAAATTGAAGGATATTATGTCATCTGTTGGTTAATTGAAGTTCATTATCATTGTACTAGTAATTGCTTCAAATGTATTGCCAAGTTTAGTTGAATGGAATGATGATACTTGCTTGGTGTAATAAGTTTTTCTCTTGTGTCTTGGCTTGATGTTGAGCTGCTCAAAACTGTTTATTGTAGTGTAATAGTTATTATTTACGAAATGTGTGGACATTATGGTTATGATTGTGACACGTCGCTCAAACGTTGCCAGATACTAAGTACATAACAAAATTGTACTCATAAGTTTTACTATATGGTGAATTGACCAAACTTGCTAGGCGCTAATAAGTATCTTGCTCTTTATGAGAGAGTGAGATATTTGTGTTGGATCTCACATCATCTGTTTTCTGTGGTTAATAGAAACCCATAAATGGTAAATTGTACTACTTTTGCCATCCATTGTTCTATTTTTGGCTAAAATTTTGTAGGAAAGTGGTCTTAAATAGTGGAAAGTAGAAACAGGGGTTCTACTCTGTTTTCAAATGTATTTTGTAGCTTGTTCATATATGGTTGGGTAAAAACGAGGAAATATGGGCAAAGCTTGCATAGTGCAATTGCTAATTAACTAGTTTATGACAACTCACGTTTTTCGAGGAATATATATATTGATGTACAAAGGTGCATAACTATAATCATGAAATTAAGTTTCTAATGTTAATGAATATTTAAAATTATCTGGGAATTATAACAATATATTAAAAGAAGGGAAAAAAACACTCTGCCCCCTATTCTTTCTGCCGTTTCGTACTTTACGCCCCCACCTTTGTTTCGTTGCACCCGACACCCCCAACTTTGAAACCGTTAGCACATTACCCCCCGCCGTTAGAATTTCCGTCAATTATGAGGGTATTTCGGCCATTTCTCCCCCCCCCCCAACCCTGCAGCCGCTGTTGATGAAATTGGGGGTGGTGATGACGACGACGGGGCTAGTGATGATGACGGTGATGATGGCGATGGGGGTGGTGATGACGACGGCGACGATGGTGATGAAATTCGGGGTGGTGATGATGGCGATGGGGGTGGTGATGACGACGGCCGCGGTGGTGATGAAATTGGGGGTGGTGATGATGGCAATGGGGGCGGTGATGATGGCGATGGGGGTTGTGATGACGAGGCGGCGATGGTGATGACGACGGCGGTGGTGATGACGACGGGGCTAGTGATGATGGCGGCTGCCCCCAATTTCATCACCACCGCCCCCAATTTCATTACCACCGCCGCCATCATCACTAGCCCCGTCGTCGTCGTCATCACCCCCAATTTCATCACCACCGCCCCGACGTCTTCGCTTCGAACTCCGGCGAAAAGCGTGAACATGGAGCAGTGCACGATGAACAGTGAACAGCGGCTGCAGGGTTGGGGGGGGGGGGGAGAAATGGCCGAAATACCCTAAATACCCTCATAATTAACGAAAATTCTAACGACGGGGGGTAATGTGCTAACGGTTTCAAAGTTGGGGGTGTCGGGTGCAACGAAACAAAAGTGGGGGGTAAAGTGCGAAACGGCAGAAAGAATAGGGGGTAGGGTGTTTTTTTCCCTTAAAAGAACATAGGAAAAGAAGAACAAATAAGGAGTATATTACTTGTGAATGAGTATTTTTCTTTTCATCTTGATGACTCCTTATATAGACAAGAATTTCCAATATCTTACATTATTTACAACACCTACTATTATTATAAAATAGTATTTGTACATAATTTTCAACAATGGCCACAAGGCATATTCTACCAACCATATTTATAACACGCCTCCTTGGCCATTTGAAGATTTTGTTATGTACATGATCCGTCTTCTGTACACGTCTTATGCTGCCTCATTAAAAACCTTATAAGGAAAAACCTAGTGGGATAAAAACCTTAATAAGGGAAAAAGAGTGCAGCCGTGTGAACTCTCCCTCAAGTTGGCATCTCAAATTCTTCATAAGTCTCGTAGGTGACACATCCCAATACTTTGAACATGTTTCTTAAAAGCTACAGTAGGGAGTGCCTTTGTAAAAGATCTACCATATTGTCACATGATTGAACATATTGGATATTAATTTCTTTGTTCTTCTCGAGTTCCTGAGTGTAGGCAAAATATCTTGGGGTATGTGTTTGGTTCGATCACTCTTGATATAGCCTTCTTTCATCTGTGTAATACATGCAAAATTGTCTTCGTATAATGTTGTAGGACTCTCTCTAATAGGTAAGCCATATGTACTCCTTATATGATGTGTCATTGATCGTAGCCATACACATTCACTGCTTGCTTCATGGAGTGCAATAATCTCAACATGATTCGATGATGTTGCAACAAGTGTCTGTTTCTGAGAACGCCATGAAATAGCAGTGCCTCCATACGTGAATACATATCCTGTTTGAGGTGTGGATTTATGTGGGTCTGATAGAAAACCTGCATCTGCATAACCAATCAATTCTTGTACCGCATTGTTAGGATAAATAGACCAAGATCCACAGTTCCTTGAAGATAACGGAATAAATATTTAATTCCTTTCCAGTGCCTTTTTGAGGGTGATGAGCTAAACCTCGCTAATAAATTCACAGTAAATGATATATCAGGTCTAGTACAATTAGCTAGATACATTAAATCTCCAATGTCACTTAAATATGGAACTTGAGAACCAAGAGTTTCTTCATTTTCTTCACAAGGACGAAATGGATCTTTATCTATAGTTAATGATATTGCAATCATATGATGGTTCAAAGGTGTTGCTCTATCCATGTTAAAACGTTTCAATATCTTTTTAGTATAGTTAGATTGATGCACAAGTATTCCATTTTTAACATGCTCAATTTGCAAACCAAGACAATATTTAGTCTTTTCAAGATCTTTCATTTCAAATTCATCCTTCAAATAATTCATTGTTGAATGAATTTCTTTGTCAGTGCAATGATATTTAAATCATGTACATAAATCGCAATAATTACAAAACCAGATGATGTTTTCTTAATAAAAATGCATGGACACAAAGAATTATTTATATATCCTTCTTTTAATAAATATTCACTCAAACGATTGTACCACATGCGACCTGATTGCTTTAACCCATATAATGATCTTTACAATTTTAATTGAGTACATTTCTCTAGGTTTGGAACTTGATGTTGCGGGTAATTTTAGTCCATCAGAGACCTTCATGTAAATATCATTATCAAGTGACCCATAGAGATAAGCAGTGACAACATCCATGAGATGCATGTTTAGATTTTCATAGACCGCTAGACCGATCAAGAATCGAAATGTAATCGTATCCATTACAGGAGAATACGTTTCTTCATAATCGATTCCAGGTCTTTGAGAAAAACCTTGTGCAACAAGGCGAGCTTTGTACCTTACAATTTCATTTTTCTCATTTCGTTTGCGAACGAAGGCCCATTTGAACCCTACGGGTTTCACACTTTTCGGTGTGAGAACAATGGGTCCAAATACCTTTCGCTTATTAAGCGAATCTAATTCAGCTTGCATAACATCTTTCCAGTTTTCCCAATCATTCCTATTTTGGCATTCAATTACATATTTGGGTTCAGGATCATCATTTTCATTCACAATTTCATAAGCGACTAAATATGAAAATATTTCATCCATATTTTCCATCTCATTTTGATCCAATACCATTCCTGTACTGATATAATTTATAGAGATTTCAACGTTCTCTTTATTTATAGGATCTGATTAGATAACTTCTTGAGGTATCTCATATGTCACATTTTGCGACTCGCCAGGCATAGATTCCTTAATAATATGATCATTAGGTTTTGATGCTCCTTTTCCTTTTCGAGGATTTTTGTCCTTTGAGCCAATAGGACGCCCGCGTTCCTTAGTTATATCAAAGATATCATCCTTTGATGTTTCTTTTGGAATTACAATATGAGCAGGAGCATTTGCAGCTGGTATATGTGATTTTGTTACCCTGCTTATGTCAGTAAATGCATCAGGTAATTGATTTGCAATAGCTTGTAAATGCAAAATTTTCTTTACTTCCAAATCACATTGCTTTGTTAGCATATCAAAACTTGTCAAAGATGGATTATACCATGATATATTTTTTCCAACTGCTTCTTTTCTCCCCCGTAAGGTTGGAAAATTTGCCTCATTAAGATGACAATCGGCAAAACGTGCCGTAAAGACATCACCTGTTAGAGGCTCAATATATCTGATTATTGATGGTGAGTCAAATCCAACATATATTCCCAACCTTCTTTGTGGTCCCATTTTTGTTCGCTTTGGTGGTGCAATTGGAACATAAACCGCACAACAAAAAATCTTTATATGAGAACTATTAGGTTCATGACCAAAAGCAAATTGTAATGGGGAGTATTCATGATAGGAGCTTGGTCTAATGCGAATTAGTGATGCAACATGTATAATCGCATGACCCCATAAAGAACTTGGCAATTTAGCTTTCATCAACAATGGTCTAGCAATTAATTGAAGACGTTTAATTAATGATTCAGCTAAACCATTTTAAGTATGTACATGTGCAACGCTATGTTCAACCGTAATTCCAGTTGACATACAATAATCATTGAAAGCTTGAGATGTGAATTCACCAGCATTGTCAAGTCTGACTTTCTTCATCGTATAGTCAGGAAATTGAGCTCTTATTTTAATTATTTGAGCCAAAAATCTCGCAAATGCCATATTGCGAGCAGACAATAGACAAACATGCGACTATCGACTTGAGACATCAATTAGTACTATAAAATATTGAAATGGTCCACATGGTGGATGAATAGGTCCACATATATCACCTTGAATTCTTTCAAGAAATGTGGCTAAATCTGTCTTAATTTGAACTGGTGAATGCTTTATAATTAGTTTTTCAAGAGAACATACTTCACATGGACTATTATTGATTAAATTGAGTTTTGATCATTTTAATGAATGTCCATGTGGAGTTTCAATTATTCTTTGCATCATTGTTGGACCAGGATGACCTAGTTGATCATGTCATAAAGTTAATAATTCAGGATTTTCATTGACTACCATATTTGACTCGATAGCATTAATATATGTATAATGCAATCCCAATGAGAGTTTTGGTAGTTTTTCAAATATATGTTGCTTTCTTGATATATACTTAATCATGAAAAGATATTTAGTTTTATTTTCAGTCATTGAGTTGGTATCATATCCATGACGATATATATCATTAAAATTCAGTATATTTCTTCTGGATTTTTGGGCAAATAAGGCATCGCTGATGATAAATAGAGTTCCATTTGGTAAAACAAACTAACTTTACCAAATCCTACAATCAGGTCAGTAGGATCTGATATCATATTGATTTTTTCCTTTGTTGGTTTTAGATATGTAAAATATTTCTTACTTGTGAGAATTGTTTGAGTTGTACCACTATCAAGGATGCAAAAAATCACCAGTATGCTCCATATTGGCTTCATGTCAAACAAGTAGAGTTAAACATGATATAACGATAAACGAAGTATATATTTGAGAAAAGGAAAATAGTTTCATTAAGATACAGAAGGAAACATAATTAATTGAACACAACACATTACAAGAGAAATTGCAAATACATATCAATTCAAAAATCACACAACAAGGAATCACATAATGCAAATCAAATCAGGAATCACGCAGACATGAATCACATAGCTCATATCAAGCCATAGTAACATCATGATCATCCGTGAAATCAGATGCTGCTAAATATGTGGGATTATTAGGCATTTGTTCAACAAGGTGCACTTATTTTTCTTTGTCTTTACTCTCGTGGTACAATTTACTAAAATGTTCAGGTGTACGACACGTATTGGCCCAGTGTCCTTTCATTCCGCAGTTAAAACAGTAACCTTCAAATTTATTATGAGCATTTTTTCTTTCATTATGATGGTTATTGTTATGGACCGTATCACTGGTCGAAGGGTTGTGATAACTACCTCGACCACGTCCATAACCACGATTGGCATTATCATTGTTACCTCATCCATAGGAGTTTGAAAAATTAATGGCATTTGCCTCAGGTAATACATGTGCTCCAGGAGGACGAGATTGATAATTTTTCATCAATAAGTTATTGTAACTTTCTACCATTAACAACCTTTGTTGCAAGTCGTGATATTTTGAAATATTCAGCAATCTGTATTGTTGTTGGACATTTATCATGGACACATGGAAAGTAGAAAGTGTTTTCTCATATAGATCACATCCTCACATTTTTCTGGATTTGTATTTGTATTTACTGCAGCAAGAATACTCTTTGATATGAGGTACAATTTTGTATCTGATTTCCATTGTCTATAATTCTTGGCAGTGTTATTGAGTATACAACTAACTGTACTCGTGATGTTAGACATTTTTCCAGCTAAATACATAACCAAAAATATAATTAGGATCGAAATACTTTATTTAACACATAACCATAGAAGAACAATTATTACAATAATACAATGTAATTATCTCATCTCTAGCCAAATCTTGAACTCAACATTATTATGATAAAAGAGATGAATATCATAGGGACAAACATAGGAGTGTCTTCATCTATCATAGAGATCATTTTGCAAGATGAGAGAAATAAGGTGAAGATTTGTGTGGAGTTTGTGTTGTGAAATTTGTGTATTTATAGAGAAAAAATATCCGTAAGTAGCCGTTTATAGCCATTAGAAAAACAATCATTTTTTTTATTTTGGCATGTTTTATAAACGGTAATGTCTTTAATAATTTAGCAACAAAAAATAATTGTAATAACATGTAAAATAATTTTCGTCGCATTAATGATATTTTAACAGGCATATGGAATAATATTACGATAAGTAAATACATATATTTTTTCCGCCACATTACTATGTAAAAACTTTCATGGGCTTAAGAAATGATGTAAACAAGTAAAATAATTGCAATGAATTAAGTGAGTAAATAATTTCCGCCACATTACTATGTAAAAACTTTCATGGGCTTATGGAATAATGTAAACAAGTAAAATAATTGCAATTAATTAACTGCGTAAATAATTTCCGCCACATTACTATGTAAAAACTTTCATAGACTTATGAAATAATGTAAACAAGTAAAATAATTGCAATGAATTAAGTGCGTAAATAATTTCCGCCACATTACTATGTAAAAACTTTCATGACTTATGGAATAATGTAAACAAGTAAAATAATTGCAATGAATTAAGTGCGTAAATAATTTCCGCCACATTACTATGTAAAAACTTTCACGGGCTTATGGAATAATGTAAACAAGTAAATTAATTGCAATGAATTAAGTGCGTAAATAATTTCCGCCACATTACTATGTAAAAACTTTAATGGGCTTATGGAATAATGTAAACAAGTAAAATAATTGCAATGAATTAAGTGCGTAAATAATTTCCGCCACATTACTATGTAAAAACTTTCATGGACTTATGCAATAAAATAAGTAATAATAAATTGTCAGTAGTCATTTCTAGCTTGGGGTTAACTCAAGCATCAACGAAAGTTAAAATTAGCTTTAGTGTTAGAGTTAGATGACAGTAAAATATAAAGAGTTTTTTTTTATCCAATCTTAAAATTATAGATAGTCGGTAGTCCGCATTGTCTATAATAATGTAGATAGATGAACACGTAAATATTAAATTTTAACAACAAAATTATAAACACATATTCATCTAATCATAAAATTGTAGATTGGCGGTAATCCGCCTTGTCTATAATAATGTAGATAGATGAACAAGTAAATATAAAACTTTCGTACCTTTTAACGTTGAACGTTTTCTCTAACGAAGGAACTAAATTCTTTCGGATCGAGCACTATCGTGCAGATAACGTGTTATAGAATAACTAAAACTATTTGGGAATTATAACAATATATTAAAAGAACATAGGAAAAAAGAGCAAATAAGGAGTATATTACTTGTGAATGAATGTTTTTCTCTTCATCTTGATGGCTCCTTATATAGGCAAGAATTTCCAATATCTTACATTATTTACAACAACTACTATTATTATAAAATAGTATTTGTACATAATTTTCAACAATGGCCACAAGACATATTCTACCAACCATATTTATAAATCTAAACGTTTTTAGAGAAGTACGAAAAATAATTTTAGTTTTAGGTAAATCTATGTGAAAGAATACTTAAAGAGAAGTCAAGTAAAAAAATGCTCTATGGCTCTATCTCCTCAACCCTCGACCCAACAGTCGTTGGACGCCGCGCTACACACCGCGTAACCATCCACCCCATCTGACCCACCTTGTCCTCTCAACCCCAACCTCAGAATCCCAAAACCACCATACCCCGAACCACCACCATCGCCGACCAGATACCGATCCCACCTCCTCTCCTCTACCAACCATCTCTTCTTTTCGACATGGCACCAGGCGCTAGAGAAAATAGAAGAAGCACTAGTGAGGACCCCCGGTGATGATGAGATGCTGGACCAAGGGGCCTAGATTACCTTTACTGCCACTGAGATGCATTGCCTGAGCGAACCATGGAAAAAATTGCTCATTGTTTAGCAATAGGAAACCTGTGTACCATCCCTGACACGACACCCAAACTAGAACGCCTCTGGAAGCTCACCTATATGCTCGGCATCACGGAGGATGGCCAAGCAACATACATACTATGCTTGAGTAACAAGGATGACTATACTGTCGCATTGGCTGGGGGCTCGTGGTTTCTGTTCAACCACTATCTAGCCGTCTATCAATGGCACTCTAACTTTTTTGTCTCGGCGACCACACCCTGCAAGGTATGTACATGGATCCAACTCTCGGGACTACCAATAGACTTCTAGGATTTGAAGCCCTTTTTTCGCATTGCGGGATTGTTTGGTTGCCCAATTAAAATTAACCCATACGATAACAAGCACGCATGCCCGTTATGCTTGTTTTTGTGCCAAATTAGACACAACCAACCCACTGCCTTCTAAGATCCATGTTAATGGCCACCTTGAGGACGTAACACATAAAGTAAAGGTGGATTTCTGCTTGAATTGTGGCTGCCAGGGCCACACGAGAACAATATGTCAGATGTCGTCCACACCGACGAACTAGTCACCAGCTCTAGCGACTGGTCACCAACTAGACAAGGACTAACATGTCATGACTAAACGACCCTCAACGCGTCGTCTCAATGTAATGCCACCATCTGCTGTCGGACCTGCAGACCAGGCACACACCTGGCCCCCTAAAACCCATTTTTCTAGCCCTAATGCAATGGATAATCCTAACCCACTCCAATCTGGGTCTAGAAATTCACGACATACACCCCTCCCTAAGCCCATGAAATGCGCCATGAAACAACGAACATACATACACTTTTGTACCATCATTCGGAGTCTGCAGCGCCATAGAAGAATCATCAGAGTAACCCCGCACGATCGAATGCACCAGGCGTGCTTGCCAAATCCAACACGACCAACTTCGTCACGCCAAGTGACGTTGCAATAGTAGCGGGGCCCAAAGTAAGTAGAACGCGCCATGTGCCACTCACCGGTGACACGTGTTTAGAGAACATAGCGGATAATACTGACATGTCACCAACTTATGCCACGAGGCCTCATTTGGCGTCATGTTGGACCCGAATTTCCACATGGCAGCTAAGACCGCCATGTGTCACCTTTTGTTGACACGTGCTACCACACGTCGTGCCACGATGATGCGTGGAAAATGGGGGGCCGAGTGGCAAACTTATCCATTACCAAGGCCCTTCATGGGGGACACAACACACCCAACCCACCCCACCTACCCAAAAACCACCCCTACCCCTCTTTATATATAAACCCTATCCCCCCATTTTCCCACCCCAAACCATACGAACGCCTTCCCCTCCTGATCCCTACCATAAACCACCCGCCACTACTAGCCACCACTAAGCACTACTAATACCACCACCTCCCTGCCTGCAACACCCGACCACCACCGTTACACCTCGACCACACACCATCGATGACCCGTCGTGCACCACTGTTGCCACCAACACCCCACTATAAGTCGCCCTTCACCAAGCCTCAACCGCTACCGAGCTATCGTCGTTCCCCTGAGCCACTGCCATGAACTCCACCCCCACATTCAACATCGCACCGCCACCACCATCATTACCAAATGAGGCACACGAACTCCTAGAGCTGGTGAGGCTCCAACAACGAGTTTCTCTACGCCAACGAAACACTAAAAGAGATATCAAGCTCTAACGAGCTCCTAGCATAAATATCGATCAACCACTTTGTTATCATCTCAACAAACTCGACATGTACATACAACCTCCTCCAACTTACAGTACTTGTAGTGCCTCTTGCTTCTCAGAAATGATCTGATGGGCCTATCACCGTACCTACAAGCCAAAGACCAAGGACCATCCACTACTCTCTTTCGTCTCCTGATGCGCATTATATGTTGGAATTTTAGAGGCACAAACCACTTGTCGTTCTTACTAACAACATGCTGACTTATCCACCAGCTCAACCCAACAGTGCTGATACTCATGGAAAGCCACTGCAGAGACGACAAACATGTTCGACGCATCATTGATCAGCTCCCGTTCGATGACCGTTCCATTGTCCACCCCTTAGGATACTCCATAGGTATATGGGTTCCGTACTATATGCACCAGATCATACTTTAAAACCTCACCACGGATACGCGCTCCATACAAGTAGAAGCTATCTTCTACACAGACCATATCTTTCGACTGAGTGCCATCTAAAATCCTCATATGTCTGCCCAATAAGACCTAGTATAGGACTCTCTTAAGTCTTTTTCTTCTACCGTTACATCGCCTTGGTTGCTTGTTGGTGATTTAATGCTACTTACATAACAATGAAAAACACGAGAATGGCTCAAAACATTGGCCTTCATGTGTCAGTCTCGTTCTTGTATTGAAAGAAGTGGCCTCTCGGAAATTGATTTCTTGGGGCGCACATGTTCACTTGGACGAACCGTCGTATGGGCGATCCTTCATTTGCGAAAGACTAGACCATTTTTTTGCTAATCTCGCGTGGGTTAACACATTTCCCCCAGCCTGAGTTTGCCACTTGGCCTCCCACGCATTCGATCACTCCCTCATCCTAATGGATCTTTCTTTCACTTGAACCACTCTCGACCTGGCCACTCCGCTATGAGATGTCCTGGGACCTTCACCCAAGCTTTTAGATTATAGAAGAGCACAGTTGGGAGGCCTCAACGAGTGCATTATACTCGTTCTCCACCAACTGCTACCGCTTTGCGACGACAGCCCGACACTAGAAGTGGACACAATATGGGAACCTTAGACTCCTAACTTTTTTTCTTTCTAGTCCCAACTCTTTGATATCCTACCCCAACTAGTCACCAATCCCGTCCCACAAACTTACCTTGCGGAATGCACCCTTCGCGATGCGATTACCCAGTGCCCAGCCTAAAAGAAGCTTTACTAAGACCAACGCTCTCGAGAACGGTGGATATAGACGAGGACAATAACATGAAATTCTACCATGCATATGCATCGCACCGTCGCTGTATCAATATAATCCAGGGCCTCCGTACAAGAGCTGGCAGCTGGGCCAATGCTACGGGAGAAATCCTTCAAGAATTATACTATTTGTTTTCAATCTCCAGCTCCTTCTCCCCCTCATAACCTTCCGAGCTACTTATTGAGCCCATCTACCCTCTAGAGCAGTGTTCTGAAACCCGGACCGGTGACTGACCCGGTGACCGGTTAGTGGGTCAACAGGTCAGACCGGTCGGACCACTGGGTGGGCCGGTTTGTTTACTTTAGTCAACATTCAATAAAAAAAATTAATATAAAAATTAATAGTATAAAAAATTATAAGACTTTTAAGTCACTAATATTTTGTTATATTATAAGAAATATAAGAATATGATTATCACAAAACTAGGACTTGAAAACTTGACCTCCAACAAAAGAAGCTCTTGAAAAGTAGTGAAAACCATTGAGCTATCCAACAATTTACTAAATAATTCAACAAACATTATATTTAATACAAGTTAAAAGATTGTTTTGGATTTTTTAATGTTGGCCAACCGTATCACAAAATTCAATACAAGAACAACAATAAGTGACACTAAAATCTGGAAAATTAACTTAGCATCGAACGAAATACTATGCACGAAATCCTCGAATGCATGCTCGTTTAGCTTCAAAGTCAAATTAAGTAGGGAAAACAACGTTTTTTTGAAAATTTGTTTGCCCAAACCGCCGTGGGCAATTTGCGATGGATAGATCTCGTCGAGATACCCCAAATCAAAAAACAAATGCATCCAAATCGGACCCTCCTACGCAAAGTTATGGACTTTTAAAGTTGTGCATTTTTTTCTTCCCTTTTAAAATTTTTTTGAGGCAAGTTTGTAATTGTCAAAAAATAGGACTGATTCGCAATTGACAAAAAACCAAAAAAAAGAAAAAAAGAAAAAAAAAAGGGCCGCTCGGTTCACGAACGAAACCGGGCGACCGGGCCGGTTCGCCCGGAGCAGCCAATAGCCCGCTATATAGCTAGAACCGGCCTGGCCAGGGCGCCGGTTCCCGGTCGAACCGGTCGAACTGGCTGGTCCGGGCCGATTTTTAAAACACTGCTCTAGAGCCCTCCTTATATCCTTCACTCCTCCGACAGATGGAAGAGGTAGAAATCCGCGATGCAACATTTAGCATCGAGCCTACAAAGGCCCCAGGTTTTGACGACATTAATGACCATTTCTTCCAGCATTATCAAAACATACTCTAACCTCACATAACTACAATAGTGACCGATTTCTTAACCATTGGTCATATGCCACCCAATATTAACCGAACTGCCATTGTTTTCATCTCTAAATGAGACACCTTACCATTTTGGGTAGTTAGCCTTTGCAATGTGAGCTACAAAATCATCTCTAAGATATTTGTCGCACGCCTTCACCTGTGATGAATCCCATCATCTCTCTGTACCAGAATGCTTTTACCCCTAATCAGTCTATCACATATCATGTGCTCATTGCCCTAGAGTTGATTCATACCATAAACAATCATCGCAGTGGACGTCGTGGACTTCTAGCAATCCAAATAGATCTTGGAAAGGTCTATTACCACGTTAATTGGTCTTTCATTGAATTCACCCTCACCCAATTCCAATTCCCTCATATCCTTATGGCGTGGCTAATGGAGTGCATCTAATCCGTTGAATTCAATGTTAACATAAATGGCATGAGATTAGCAGAGTGGCACCCAGAGCGGGACCTCTAGCAAGGCGATCCCGTTGCCTCTTTATCCTTTGCATGGAACTCCTCATTACCGCCTTTGTTTGGTCCACGGAGGGTGGACTTTTCTGGGCCACCTGAACCAACAGTTGAGGCCCTCTTATCCCATTCTCGGCTTTGCAGATGATTGTTTATCTTGTGTGAGTACCATCCGGGCACACTTAAACTCTTAACTGAGTTTCTGGACTTCTTGCATGCCATTGTTGGCCTAAGGGTGAGCTATGACAAGTTTCAGGTTATTTTCTCCCCCAATATTTCTAACAGGAAGTGTCGTACTATCCTCCATCTCCTCCAAATGGAACCCATGACGAGCCCAAATAAATGCTTCAGCATTCTAATCTAGAAAGGAGGCTTCTGTTCTAGCTTCTTTGACCTTGCCCTTGACTGCTTCGAGTGCCACAAAGGAAACCCACACATGCGGTACCTATCCTATGCGTGTTGGCGCCTTCTCATCCAATTGACACTCCAAACCATGCAAGGGTACCATATGAGCATGCTCAACTTACCCCTCTCTGTTCTCGCTAACTTCACTAAGCTTACCAAATCATTCATTTGGAATGCGAATGGTGTGGCTGCCGAAAGGGCATGGTGTCGTGGAGGGTTGCTTGTTTCCCCACCAGCCTAGGTGGGCTTGGTTTCCAACACCTCGAGCAGCTTAAAAGGCATATATGATTAAGCAGGGTTGGACGCTACTTAAAGCATTGAACACTCTCTAGGCCCGCGTTATGCGTGCCAAATACTACCCTAATCATCTCCAAGTCATGACCCCAATCCCCATCACCTCCAACCGCGCCTGGAAATCCATATCCCCATCATGCTCAAGTCAATGCGATGGATTGTAGGGAATGGGGACACAACCAACTTCTGGCACTCTTTGTGACTGGGTCTTTTACCATCGCGGAACATATACCTTCCATTCCAGTCCACCTCCTGACCTTCACTATGCGGGATGTCTTTCGTCCACCTAGAACATGAGACCTGATGACCATTGGTCAACTCCTCTGGAACCATATAGTAATGTGGATCCTAGGAATTCCCCTCCTCATTGCTGACGTACCTGAATCCACCTGCTGGGCTTGGAACCCAATGGGAGAATTTACTATCAAATCGGCTTATGAATGGCTGGTCCGCACAGCTTACCGAACTCCATCGCCTAGTCTACCTTGGTTTGTGCTCTGTCCATCATGTGTTCTACCCTGTATTAAGTTCTTTGACTGGATGTGGGGACAAGATGGGCTAGCCACACGTGACTGCCTCTCGCACCGACATGTCCCTGTGTCTACCACCTACACACTTTGCCACTTAGCCACGAAAATGGCATAACAAATGTTTGCGGTCCACACTCTCTTTTCAGATGCGTGTCGGGACCTTCTCCTATTAAACCACATGCCCCCGCGACGGGGTACATATTATTCTCCACCTGCAACGCCTACCAAACCCACTTGTTACACTCGTAGGGTGTTGGGCCATCTGGCGGGCACACAATGAACTTCTCTTCCGGGGACATCACATTTACATTGTGCTCATCTCGCACAGAATCTCGAGAACATTGGAGGAAAGTCTGCCAGGACCTCCCGCTCGGCCCCCTAAACCATACAGGTTGTCAGTCCGCTGGATCCCACCCCCAAGGGGAGTATTCAAGCTCAACACAGACGGCTCAACGCTAACCAATCCCAATCCCCCGATGTATAGGTGGCGTGATACACAATTTTACTGGTTGTTGGTGCATTTTCGAAGCGACGTGATGCATCACCAACAATGTAGTTGAACTCCGGGCTGTCCTCCAGGGAGTGCTACCTACTTTACAGCTTTCGATTACTGCTCTTATTATTGAAACCAACTCGAAAATGTCGTATACTTCTTTGACAAAGATGCGGCGCTATACTGCCTCAGCATATGTGAAATATCTGCTCCGTGATATACAAAGTTTAGGAAGAAGGATGCACACTATGTTCCTCTCTTGTACATACCGTGAGGCGAACAGGTTCGCAGACGTGCTGGCACGCCATGGATCCGACCAGGTCAGAGTGGACTTCTCACTGCAGCTACCGTTTTGTGCAGCATAGCTAGGCTGCCCGCCCGGTCTGGCGCATTTTGAGATGTGTGATACCTATTGTACATACTCACGGTTGTCCTGCCAACCCTACACGCGCATCCCGTCGTATATTTCTTGGCCTCAGCCTTGATACATAAATAAAAGTTGTGCTTGTTAAAAAAACATCCATGTAAAAGTTTTTTTTTTTTTGAACATCATGTAAAAGTATTTTTAGATCTGTTGAAAACCATAATTCTAGAATACAATATAAGTTGGTAAACGTCCCATATGATTGAAGGTCAATCAGGAAAATAATTGGCGGATGCAGATCTACATTCAAGTGGTATACCTTTGATAACAAGTTATTGGAAAAACAAATTGAGAAATGATTTTCCCTTTAAGCATCTTTCTTCATTGCGGCTGTGATTGAAACAACATGTGACCTTGATGCTTCATATGATGTAAGAATCTTGGAAGTAATTTTATGCGTAACTTATAAAAAAGAAGAATTCTACAAACTTGAACAAGTTCAAGTGAGTATGAAATATTTAATGATTAATACAAGGAGACTAGCGTCCTGCTTATACAATTTGGCCCCGAAGTTTCTAGATCCAGTCAAACGTGATATATATTGACATATTGTGACTATCATTTAAGTAGAGGAGCCAGGCCAACTTTAAGTTAATTAACAATTTATTATCATTCAGCTGGCCTACTTCGATTTGCTTTCTCGAATGACTCGACCATCCAAAAATATGTCCAAAATACTGTTATGCCAACCGAATAAACGTTTCTTGGTACGATATTTTCGCAAGTGCATGTACTTGAGGAATGCAAGACAAAGTGGAGAAAATGACTTAATTCTTATACGTACTGCGTTTTAATTTTCTTTTCAACCACGTTAAATGCAAAGTGGAGAAAATGACTTAATTCTTATACTACGTTTTAATTTTCTTTTCAACCACGTTAAATGTTTGTACCAATGCATGATCAATGTGATTCCTGTGGGTGGGTTTTTGATTTAGTAATTATTTATAGTATTCCAATTTAGCAGCCTAATTGAGCTAGTGGTGAAAGGGATTTTAGTTGAATGAGATTGGACACGGTGTGCATGCAGCATCTACACAGAAATATTAAAGAGCTAATAACAGAAATCGCTTTAACTGTGCGTATAATATCGAAAAAAATTCTTTTGTCAAAAAAAGGAAAAAGAAAAGGAGGAAGTCACGAAGATATTGCAATGGAAAGAAACTTTAAGAGCATTCACATTAAATCATCTACAATATAACCTAAAATCATAAATTAAAGAAACATATCTGATATCTCAATGACTAATAATTTAATTTGCATATTTGCGTAATTGATCTTCCATGCCAACGACAATTTCGTTGAGCGTTTCTTTAGTACACTCTACTAGATACATTAAGTCTCTCATTTAGCAGAAATCTTGGATCAATTTTAGTTGAGTTCATAGTTGATAAAGGACTGTATTTTATGGTTATTTATATATAAGTCCAACTTTAAATTAAGGATCCAACAACAAATTCAGGGCTATATATGTAACATAAATTACTTTTTTAGAATAAACAAAATGAACTCAACTTTAGTACAATAATCAAATGTCCCTGCACGGGTGGCATAGTTGGCTCAAAAGGAAAGATTATCTCCCCTTGGTCTCAAGTTCAAATACGACAAGGAGCGACTTGACTCTACGTCTTCTAGGTTTGTGTCTGTCACACATGATTAACCTAGTGTAGTTTGTCCGGTTGTCGAAGTATGCAGGCTATTACATCAATTCACGGGTTTACCTAGTGCACACCCGAAGGGTAGCGACTACGGGTTCCCACTTCATAAAAAAATTAACAATCAAATGTATTACAACCAATTTCGTTCATCAATCATACTAACATAGCATTGGAGTGGCCTTGTCACATATATCGTGACTTGACCATCTACTATCAAATATGCTAATATAACTGAATAACATAGATATGTTGTAAAATTAACATAAAGAAATAATAATCTTGGCCGCAAAAAGAATCGTGTGCCTCATGCCATATATGCTTGATCTAGTCCTTTTGAATTTACAACCTTGTAACTTAAAGAAATATAAAATATTACTTTATTGGTGAGGGATTTCTAGTCTTATTTTTGAAACTTCAAGGGTGAATTTGATGGCAATAACTCCCAAGGACTTTTGTGCTACCGTATTATTCCACCCATCAAAAAATAATAAGTAGCTAAATTTATATTCACAATAAAGTAAAGCTAGTCTATTGAACAAATATGGTATTTGAATAGTCTTTCAATGATAAGTAGCCCATAAAGTGAAGAAACTAAAGATTTAGAATGCCAAAAAGTCACTGAGTTGGTATGTGAACCATCAAAAGAAAAATCAAAGATTTTCCAACATTCTCCCACTTGGTTCTCACACTACTAACTTAATTAGATAGACAAAACTGGAGTGACCATAAAATTCCTTAAAATGTGAGTATTAACCTTTTGAATTCAATCAAGATATACTATACATGAACCATGGCCTATACATGAACCATGGCGGTACTGCACTCTAGGTGAGTTTTTCCTTCCATTTGTCACAATACATAATATACTTTACTTAAACTTCTTAACTTTATGAATGACTAAGAATCATTCGTATCCACCTTAATCACCCTAATGGATGAAATGAGTCCATTGCTTTATGCGCAAAATTTCAAGCTTAAACAAAACTTTAATATTAAGTGTTCTTTCAAAACAGCATGAGAAATATTACACTTTACCTAGGCCCATGTGATTAACATGGCCTTGAAATTATTTTACCGGTAAACATATGGCCATGGAATCTGCTATCATCAGATTTGTACTAGTATGCTCAATAGACACTACTTCATTTTTTGTATTTTCTCTCACACTTAAATACTTGATGTTGATATGCTTACTTCTGCTCGCGGTCTTGTTATATTTTGGGAAGAACACTGTAGCGGTGTTGTCACAAAGAATATTTATTGGTATTTAGATGGAATCGACAACTTTAAGACCACATAGAGTATTTTTTAGGCAAGTGGGTCGTATCGTAGCTTCAAAGCACGCAATAAATTATGCCTGCATAGTAGAAATAGCCGCGATTCTTTGTTTAGTACTAGATGCATATTTTTCTCGTGTTATTACTACTATGCAATAGTAAACTACTACACACGTTCGCAAGTATATGAGTCAAGTAATAATAAATATGGTAAGTAAGATTTACAGACCAAGTATCGTATCCTTCGAGAGTATGTATCTTGTATTAGTAACCCAAATCGTTGAGAACTAGTAAAACAATGCTTTGAATGATTCCAAAATAGAAAGAACAAATTAAACTAAGATGATAGCTTAGAAAGTAAAGGCAAAGACCAAATTGAATTGATTGATTAATGGGCTGGGTTTGTAAAACAGATTAAGAAAAATGTACCTAGGAGTCGAATTTCGTTAAACTCGAATGCGGGTATTTCATAGAAAAAATAACAATTATCCCTATGTACAACCTCATCCTATTGATTCTTATTTTGTTCTCAAGTTGACATTATAAATTAAGCATACTTCCGTATCATCTAAAGAACCCTCTAATTCCTATTGATGTTAGTGTTCCCCTCTCCAAAAGTTCATCTTGTCAAGGATCCATACATAGTTTTAGAAGAGAATAAGAGTTGACAACTATAACCTAGATTCCTCGGTAGATGCTAGTGCCGAAGGTCTAGAGATTTATTTGCTTGATCTACTATGCTAGTGTTGCATTAACAATCTTCTATGCATAATTCAACATAATACAAGGTAATTCAACATCACAAACAATGAATCAAAGAAACACTTGTGTCAAATATACCAAGTAGCAAAATCAACAAATAAATCAAACAAAACAAAGGCTCAATAGAATTAGTCAAAACGTAGGTTCAAGGTGCATTAATTGAGATAACGACATCGTGTTCCAGACACTAAGAGATCTAGTTATTCATGATCAATTTATCATAACAATAATTCACCATTAAGTTGTGCTATAAGGAAAAGAAAAGATTAAACTCTTGATCTCGGTGATTTTTTGACGTGTCTTCCCCTTTTGACTATTCATTGCCTTTCTCCAAATGATTATGTGCTCATCTTGATCATTTTTTCCTCAACAATGATCGCAATGCTTCGAACAATGGAGTTTGATGTAGAATAATAGTGGATGATTGTGCGCAGGTTATATGATTGATGAATGAGATGCTTCGTGAGTGTTTACTATTGATTGTTGATGCCTTAGCTGTTGGGCGTCATCTTCTATTTATAGTCTTAGGCCCGTATGTTGCAGCTCTAGGGTTTCGTGACAAATGGCCCAAATCTCCGTGTCGCGCATCTAGCTGCACGGGCCGCGCATGTTGTTCGGCTATACCGCAAATCTCTGGTCGATCGCGTGACTGCACATGTTGTTGCGCGAACGTGCGACATATTGCATGGTCTGCGCGAGGCACATGAGTAGTGGCGTTATAGCATCACTTCTATTGTGGTCCAACAAGATGCCCGGTGCCTCATCTCATCTGTTGTGTCGGCTATGGTTTGAAACATCTACTTACCTTGTCAAGTTGCTCCTCATTCACCCTCGTGTTATTCCATGTTCATTTTGCTCAAATATGCTTTATTTTGTTCCGACTCGACTAAAAACTGTAAAATGACAAAATAAGACTAAAACCAGTAAAATGCTACGAGGAACAATCAAAAGTACAAGAAATCGGGTACTCAAATTACTATAAATAGTCACTCATTAGTGCTCTTCCAGGATACAACTGTTTCTCCAAGAAGAAAAACATATCATGAAGTAGGCTTTCTACTATCTATACATCCGACAAGTTATATGTATGCTTGTAGGTCAACATATAATTCTTGGTTCTTTGTAAATATCAAATAATCTTCTTTGCAACTACCTAGTGCTGGAAACCACGGTTACTTTGAAATTGACCCAATAGCCCAACAACGAAACTTATATCAAGATGGGTGCAAATTCAGGCATACATTAAGCTACCCACAACAAATGCATAAGTGATACTTTTGATATGCTCTTGTTCCAATGCATTATGGGATGATTGACCTCTATGTAACTTATTACCTTTAACTATTGGGGCTACAGAAGGTTTACACCTATTCATGTGAGGCCCTTTGAGATAACCTTAGTATTCTTTATTGTCAGTTTGTGAATTTCTATGCCAATGACATAAGACGCTTTACCCGTATCCTTCATTTCAAAGTTTTATGGGAGAAATTGTGTAGTCTCAACTAGCAAACCATAATGATTGTTAGCAAGAAAAATATCATCTACATAAAGAGCTAGAAAAATATATTGATCAACAAGGTTTTCAACAAAATCATATGACGTGATAATCTTGTGACACTTTAAATACCAGTGTTGTGAAGCTTGTTTTAGCCCATATATAGACCTTTCTAACTTACAAACTTTATGACTGCCGTCACTAAAACCTTCATGTTGTTTCATACAGACATCTTCAAATTGATCTTCGTTAAGAAAAGATATATTCACATCCATTTGGTAAAGCTCTAAATCAAAATGAGCTACCAAAACCATAATAATCCTAAATGAGTCATTCTTCGATACTGGAGAGAAAGTTTCGTGATAATAGACACCCTCTTTTTAGGTAATCCCTTTGCTACAAGTCTTGCTTAATGTCATTCAACATTACCAAATGCACCTATTTTGGTTTTAAGAACCCTATTTCTGGCTAATGACCCGAGCTTCTCTTGGTAAGTCAACGAGAGCTCAAACTTTATTTTTACACATAGACTTAATATCATATTTCATGGCATCAAACCAAAATTTTGAATTATCACAATTCATGGCTTGTGAAAATATAACTGGATGTGCATGAAGTCAATATCAAAATCACTTTGCGAGGTATACAATATACATATTTGGAATTATAGGTTTCTTTATCCTTGAGGATTCTCTAGGATTCATGTCTTCGTTATTTCTAAATGACCTGCTTGACTCAAATTGCATTGGTGAAACTTGTTAGAGCTGAATGGATTCTTCCTCAAAATGAACCATGAATCTAAACTCCCACTAAGTTCAACATCCTTAGGAAATCTAACATTTATGAATTCAACAATTCTTGGATTATGAGATGGATAATATAACATGTATCCTTTCGAATGAATTGAATATCGAATGAAAAAACCCACTAGTTGTCCTATGGTCTTCTTTATGTTAGGATTATAAACCCTAAACATTGAAAGAACAATCTCATATGCGTAGGTTTCCACCTTTTCAATAGTATAAAATGTGTCTTAGAGACTGCCTTTGATGAAACCATATTTAATAAATACACTGCGATTTTAAGAGCTTCACTCCATTGATACATATGGATGTTAAATTTACTAATCATGCTTCTAACCATATCCATTTGTGTATGCTTCCTTCTTTTGCAACACCATTTTTTGTGGTGTGCAAGCATGGTGTACTGTGGAACAATGCCTTCTTCTTAAAGTAATCTTGCAATTGGACTTTTCACTTGTCCATGTTCTGTGTACCTTCTGTAATATTCCCCCCCTCTATCAGATTTTACAATCTTGCTTTTCTTTTCTAGTTCATTCTCTGCTTCTACTTTATAGGGCTTGGAAGCATCTAGTGCTTTTGCCTTTTCTCTTTATGCATTCCATATAATCTTTCACGTCAAAAAAACCAAGCTCCCATAGTATTCTTTTTTTGACGAATTATCAAAAATGTCCGCTAACTTTTGCCTTTAACTTAAAATGCCCGATTTTTCCAAACATGCCAAAAATGCCCGGTATCTTTAAAAATTCCTACCAAAAATGCCCGAAATGAAATTTTCGGAAAAAAAAAATCCTACGTGGCTGCCTAATCAAAGAATCGCGTTGCCTAATCAAAAAGTCGTGTTTACTGTTCACTGACTAAAAAACGTTTCTAATGTATATATATGTTAATAATAATAAAGATATAAACATATATATATATATAATAAATATATATAATAATAATAAACATTTTAACAAAATAAATTTTTTTTAAACAAATCTAAAATCATCATCTTCATCACCGCCCCCCTCCCCACCCCCCACCCCCTCGCCGTCAGATCGCAACCACACCCACCCCACACCGCTGCAACTCGTCGTTGCAGCGGTGGCGGCGTCGATTGACGCCGCCCCCCTCCCCCCGCGTCAGATCGCGACCCCCCCACCCCACACCGCTGCAACTCGCCGTTGCAGCGGTGGCGGCGTTGATTGACGCCGCCCCCTCCCCCCCCCTCCGCCTCAGATCGCGACCCCCCACCCCACACCGCTGCAACTCACCGTTGCAGCGGTGGCGGCGTCGATTGACCCCGCCCCCCCACCCCACACGCGAGTTGCAGCGATGGCGATGCCCCTAGTCGATAGTTGCAGTACGGGTGACAGTATTTGCAGGGGGGGGTGTACGGGTGTGGGGGTATTTTTCATTTTATTTTTATTTGTTTTTTACAATTTGTAGAAACGTTTTTTCGGACAAAAAAATCCTAGGTGTTGAAAGCGATTCTTTGATTCAGCAGCGCGCCTCTTTGACTCGGATGCCACGTCGGATAAAATGTCCGAATTTTTAAAATCGGGCATTTTTGTTAGAAAAATTAAAACTTAACGGGCATTTTTGGCATGTTTGAAAAATCGGGCATTTTAAGTTAAAGGCCAAACTTATCGGACATTTTTAATAATTCGTCCTTTTTTTTACCAACCTATTTATTCCTCTAAAGAGATATGTCCTAATCTCTTCTTCCATAAAAGAGAGAAGATTTCATTGAAAATGTTCTTTTTTATACCAACAGTATTCGCGCGCGTGCGCGCGCGCGCACACACACACACACACACATATACACATATATATTATGCTCAAAATTGGGATAGATATTTAATTTAGATAAATCTTCAACTAAAGTTCGAGAACCAACAACAATATTATTTCTCATGATAGTTAAAACATGTGAAAGAGGAAATTATAGCCTTTTATAACCATTCTCGAAACATAAATTAAATTTCTACTTAAATTTGGAATGTAAAAGATTTTCTATATCTAAGACATGTCTCGATTTCATAATTATTCTAAGATTCCGAACAACCATGACTTGCAAATGGCATTTATATTTGGGAGAAAATCACATATCCCCTATCCTATTGCCCCAATTTCACTTACCACCATATCCTATGTTTTTTATCACTTACCCCCATATCCTATTTTAATCTTATTATATTTCCCCCAAGACGAAATTAACTCCTTAATCTCTCTAAATTGCGCATGTGCGGCTCGTGTGCCACACTAAGCAAGAGAAATTTTGTCCATTCAAATACCCCAACACATCATAACGGTCATATATTTAAAAAAAAACTCCAATTTCGTCTATTCAAGTGGCCTAGTTCCAGTTTCCCAAAAACAAATTCCAAATCCAAATTAGGGTTCATAAAATCGACGAAATTGATGAACTCTAACTCCAACATTTGTCGTTGCAAGCGCCGGCCAGCTCACAAAACATCATAGACTAATCTTAATCCCGTAAGAAGGTTTGTTACATGCTCCAAGAATCGGGTAAAACCTCAATTTCAAGATCTTTTTTTCCGTGTAATCTTGTTTTAAATTACTCCAATTAAGTTTGTAATGTTTGTTTTCACATCAAAATGGGTCGTATGAGTATTAGTTGTAGACCCACCCATGTGCAAGACACGGGTTTTTGGATTTGGGGATTTAGGGTTTTCTGAATTTGGGAAAAAACATTGTAAGTGTTGATTTGAGTGAATTGGAGAGCATTCTTGATTGTAATGTGTTGGGGTATTTGAATGGACAAAATTTCTCTTGATTAGTGTGGCACACGAGCCGCATGTGCGCAATTTAGATAGATTAATTGGTTAATTTCGTCTTGGGGAGGAATGTAATGAGATTAGAATAGGATAAGGGGGGGGGGGGGGATAAGTGATAAAAAATAGGATATGAGGGGGTAAGTGATTTTGGGGCAATTGGATAGGGGGATATGTGATTTTTTTCATTTATATTTTGAGAAACTCCTAAGTTCACTTGTTGTTGGCTTCCTTTTGTTGAGATATCTCCAAAGCTCACTTGTTGTTGAGAAATCCCTTGGAAGTAGTATTCACAATATGCATTGAAAAACCAGAGTCAATCCACCATGAATTTAGGGGCACCTACAATAAAATATTCATGACACGAAACAAACATAGAGTTACATTTCTCCAAGAGCCATCTTTTATACTTTTAGCATTCTTTCTTCTTATGACCATGCTTCTTAGAAAAGTACCAGATCATCTTTTTGCCATTTGTTTTGGATAACACATTATGCTTTCCTTAGTTATGAGGTTTATTTTATTTCTTCTCTGTTTTATTCTTTTCGTGAACAACCATGTTTGCACTTTCAGGTTGATCATGCTTCACCATTTATTCCTCTTGCACACACATCGTTAAGAAATTCGTAATCGACTAGTTTTTTTTTATATATATTATAAGAGATTTTGAAAAGACCTTACTCAGATGGAAGTGATTCAAGGATGAAATTCACCGAGAATTGCCCAAATATCTCTATTTTGATGCCTTAAGTTGAGAGGCCAAGGCTCTCATTTCAGTAATATGAGCACGTACACATTTAGAATTGTCAAACGTTTTGCCAATAAGTTGCTTCATAAGTGTACTGGCCAAGGCTTTATCCGAACAAACAAATTGTTTCTTGATTGCCTGCATAAATTTCTTAACAGTGTCATTCGCCGATAACACCCCTAACGCTTTTGTTTACACAAGATCTTAGGAGCATCAGACTTAGGTGATTAGACCGCTCCCACCAATGGTACTTATTGATAACCTCTTATGTATATGTATTTGTGGGAATGGGTGGTTGCTCCTCACAAAGCGTATCGTCAAGGTCCATCTACCCCAACGCAAATTCAAGAGGCTCTTTCCAACCATAAAAGTTAGTACCCTCAAGCATTTGGATAAAAACACCACCATCAACTAAATATTGAGAAGAAATTGCAAAAATCCAACGAAAATCTTAGTGATATGTATCTAAGGAAATTATTTCTTACATGTGGGCAAAGGTTGCAAAAATGCATGAATTCACTTGTTCTTTATTTATAGGACAAATGAATGTTAAACACTAATAAATAAAATTATCCACTCGTTTGGGTAGAAGACAACCTCACCATCAACACCTCAAATTCATTTTCCTACACTTATTAAATCGTTAAAATCAAGAATTTCTCTACGGAGATAGTTCCTTAATGAAATAATTTAATTATAAATAAATACCAGTTCTGAATATTATCCTTATGTGATTCAAAAATAATGGGAATGATGTGACATTACTAACAACAATTTTAAAATCACAACATCTTGAGTCTATTCTTTATTTTTATTTTTTCAATATAACACAAGCATATTATTAAACCTCTTAGTCAATTATCATATCAGGTGCATGCAATCATTTACTTTGACCACCACAGAGTATTTCTAACTATATCCATATGAATAACACCTTTAAAAATCGAGGTACTTCATATGAATGGTCATGTAATCATAAAAATTTGATAGCCATAAATCAATTACATGCATCAGTTTAAACTTAAAACACAATTGTTCAGAGGTAGCTCCTATACCACATGTTGTAAAAGTAACTTACAAAAAGACGTTCAGAAAATGGCTTTTAGAATACGTAGTTGGACATTACAAATTTCTAGTAATGCCATCTTGATTGACAAATATATCATTTCCATTCCAGTCTACGATGAAGTATTGGTTATGTAATTTTTAAGGAATTATGTTTTCTTCATCGATACACTCATATACAATCGTTCAAATGAGGAGCACGTGAAACACTTAAGGTAGGTTTTCCAGACTTATTTATGTCTGAGCATTTAAAATATGTGTTTGCAATAGGTTCGGTTCAATATTTGGGTGCATGGTGTGAGAGTGGATGCTAAAAAAATAAAGGCAGGGGTGTGACCTATATCTGCTTTGTGACAACCTCTTCAAGAGTTTTTGGGCCTCACACAGTGCTATTCAAATTGTTCATGCAAAGCATTTTGATGTTTAACTATTCAATGTCATACAAAATTTAATTAAGACATTGTTGAGCTGCAAATAAATTTCTAAAAACAAGGGGAAAACCATCCACAAAACGCAAGTGGGTACAAGTACAAGGTCAATGCTCGAGTCCAAGCTATTAATTATTTATATATGGATATACACTCAAATAAAGAAGCCAATTTTCCCACTAAATCACAACATATTATACACGATAACACATAAATAGCTACGCGTTGTAAATGTGTTTACCTCTCAGATCAGAAAAACAATCTCCTATAACACAAGGACACGCGAACTCGAAGCAACACATACAGCGAACAAAGAGTAACCTAACTCGTATGAAAGGAGCCTCCAACCTTGTATCAATTTAAGAGAGACTGAGCCTCGTGTTAGGATTGGTGAATGCCAAGCTTGTACGAAGACTATTAAAATAAAGAAGTTGATAAGATCCCGCCATAATATCACCCGTGAAGAATTTGTCGGGCTTATAATAATAGAAATAATATTTCGACGGCCTCACTTTAGTACCACATCTCTCGTAAATAAGGGCTATTTATTCAGCATGAATAGTACGATTGACCCTTATCTAATAAGCCATATCTTATGAATAAGGATAATTTATTTGGCACTGATACACCAACCAACCTCATTTAATACACATTCTCCTATAAATAAAGAACTTCACAACTTCACAAAAACAACCACTTCATCTTTTCATCTTATAGAAAAAAAAAACTACTTCATTTTCTCTGAACTACGATTTGACTTAGTCCCCATTGTCGGAACATAAGCCAGTTGGATTCTCTCTTCAAGTCCACTCATATATAAAAAAAATCCTCTAACCAAGTTAAGCCAACCAAATAAACGCACGTTCACCAATTTAGATTCACGGACTAACTCAATTTTATAATGTAATACAAGTTATCTCCTTTATATTTCAACCATTTTCTTTCCTAAGTCTTGACTAAATCCTCTTTTAATTACAAAGCAATTACTTTATAGTTTCCTACCCTAAATTTGAGTTACCAATACATTTTAAGGCCCATCTAGGAAGCCCATATGATTTCTAAAGGAACTCTAATTCGTAAAACAATAAGTCGTCTTCATCAAGCTTGTTGTAAGGTTAGTTGTAGAATTCTTATTTTCAATCGAGCCCTCAAAAGTTCAAACCCTATACTTTTACCTAGGTAATTTTTTTAATTTTTGTTTTTATCCTTGTTTGTTTTCTGGTAAAAGAGTATGGAATGGTTGTTGAGCGCTCTACTTTATGGTACTTATTTCTATTGTTTTACTTAAGTTATACCGGGTCCAAAGTTAAATGGAAATTCTTGCCCCTGTCCCTAACCGAATATCATTTGACAGATATGCTCACTTAAGTAGCAACAACAATATCTCCACAAGTGTGTCATGTAGAGGATATATGTACCAACCCACTCGATAGGGAGCATTGAGATTGCACTAAAGCCGCAGTTATTCAGTTTTGAGACTTATGTTATCGTTTCTCTTATTTATTCATATTCACTTATCTACAACAATATCTAGAAACAATTGAGTATATTATTTCTTTGTTGTACATTTAAACATGCGTATTTTAATAAAAAAAATATTTCAAACATACTACTAAGCCGATATAATTTGTCAGGTTCGAGACAAAGTTCAACCACAAGAATAAAAACTATGAAAAAATGCCCAATAGAAGGTTTCATTCTCTCTCGTAAAAGTGTTATTTATATATACGATGAGGACGAAACCCCTCAAAAGAAGGTTTCATTCTCTCTCGTAAAAGTGTTATTTTTCTGAGGGTATGGGAAGTGTTTAAGGGCCTTCCCTCTAAATTCTTAATTAAGTCATCGATTTTTTTTTTTTGGTTGTTGTTGTAAGCAACATGTAATATTACAACTGCTTAACATTCTTAATTGTAGGGTTCAAGCTCCTTCAATGCTCTTCTGTCAATAAAATTTTGCTTTATCGAAAATAAATTGTTCAACTTTCACAATTCAAATTCAAATATGATTATTTTGAAAATAATAATACACATATGCCTGTGTGATTTAAGGTGTGTACATATGAGTTCTTTCACGTTAGATAACAAGGAATTCCAATTCCAATTCATATTACAAGATTCTTATAGGCGATCTTTTTATTTTTGATTGGTAAGGAGTTATCCCATTTTTTCTTTTGGGAACAAAAGAATTTATCTTGTTGATTGAATTTGCCATGTAAAAAACTCAAGAAAAGGAACAAGAAGAAAGGGCTTTACGTAGCCCATACAGTTTAGCCTGCTTGGTTTTCCTATAAAAGTTAACTGTTAACCCACTGAATCATCACATATGGAGAAAAATGTTTTATGCAAAAGCACATAGGTCTAGTCCCACATGAGCCTTTTAACTAAAAACCCGAATATTCTGAAAGTTCTATAGTGTGTTTGAAAATTACTTTCCTGGCATATTATATTGAAGCATAATTATTCCAAAATAATCCGCGCGTATTCTTTTTTTTTTCTTTTTTGTTGGTGGTAAACACTTTTATGAAAAATGAAAGATAAAATACCTTTAATAAAGCCAAAACACCGAAAAAGAGTTTAATACTAAATTTAGTAAGGCCGTGACCCGTAAGGAATGAGCATAGGGATTAGGGAAGTATATCAACAGATTTTGTACTGCAAAATATGAATTTGGGCCTGTAGTACAACTCCACATTGAGGAATAGTATAGTACAACTTTAAATACGACACCTTTTTACCCAATTAGGATCCACCAAAGTTAATTATCTCTACACCCCTAAGGTTTGATATGACTGTAAAGTACTCTCTTCTATTTATATAATTACGAACTAGTGCTTGAAATTTAACTAATACTACACCTAGATCAATTCAAAGTTTGAATAATGCAAAAATTCCTTGTAAAATCAAATAAAATCCGAGAGTCATGGATTTTAAAGAAGATATCTACACGAATACAGTCATAACTTACAACTCAGTGACCCTTTTAAGACACTATTTACAAAATTAAATGTTGTTTGTGCTCTACAAGTTGTGTTGAGGGAATCCTTATTCCACTCCATCTGAGATCGGGAAAATGTCGATTGCAAAATGTCGTTTAATGCAATCGCAAGGACAATTAATTTGTTGAGCATTACTATTTGTTATTTACATTTCTTTTTAATACTTTAGAACTCTTTTCCCTCTTGAGTTAGGTTTATAAAACTACATAAGGTATAGTATTACATATAGACCAAACCTCAAGGGTGTAAATACAAATATCCATTTATATATTAAAAAAAAAACCTTATCTACCACTTCCTCGTGCTATTCTCTTTGATCCAAAACACCCTAAAAAGTCGTCTTCTTGTTTCTCTCTCTCTCTCTCACCAAACAAAAAACAAACCAACCAACAAAAACCTCTGTCCAGATTCATCTCTTCAGACAAAAAACTAAAAATTAATAAAAGATGATGCACATGACCTTTTACTGGGGCAGAAAAGTGACCATCCTCTTCGATTCATGGCGGACCGACACGTGGCTCAGCTACTTCCTCTCTCTCCTCGCCTGTTTTCTCATCTCCACCTTCTACCAGTACATGGAGAATCGCCGCCTCAAATTCAAGCTCCTCTCCGTTGAGTCGAAGAATTCGCCGGCGCCGCCGTCGTCTGCCGCGCCGCTGCTCTTGTCTCAGAAAGGTGGCGGTAGGTGGGCCCCGTCGCGATTCGCGGAGGCGATCTTGTTCGGGGTGAATTCGGCGATCGGGTATTTCTTGATGTTGGCGGTGATGTCGTTTAACGCGGGGGTGTTTGTGGCGGTGGTGGTGGGGTTGGCGGTGGGGTACCTGGTGTTTAGGGGTGATGAGGAGGATGTGTTGTTGCCGGAGAATCCTTGTGCTTGTGCTTAATTTATATAATTAATGATGTTTTTATTATTATTATTATTATGGGTTGTTAATTACTTACTAATCCTAGATTTGTGTTTCGTGTTTTATTGTCCTTTTTTTCTTTCTTGTAAAATTATATATCTATTGAAACAAGAAAATTGTGTCTATTGGGAAAACTTTGGCAAGATCTGTTAATTTTTTTGGTTCCTTAGGGTGCCTATTTTTAATTCTTTGGATTCGTGTTTTGACTTTTGGTTGGGGTTCCATAGTTGTGTAGCTCCAATTTGTGATGCCACAATGTTATTTCTGAATAAACTTAATTAATGAGGTAAATAATTGGTAATTCTGACGTTTTTGTGTGGACTAAAACTTTTAAACGTGTTTATGTTTGCCTCTTAACAAAATATGTATTTTTCCGCGTTTGCCTCTGCAAAATCAAAAGAAAATATTTTTTCAATTTTCATTACATCAAATTCTTCTTACGAATTCTAAAAAATATGCTCGAGAAAGCTTGAAACATTACAATAATATTTGATAAATCAAAATATATAAACCGGGATTATTATTATAATTACATTAATATTTTATCCTAGATTATGGACACATATTAAAGAGTTGAAGATATTACATAGACTCAGAGTGAAAACGACACAAAAGTATTGGATCGACACTTAAAAGTATTTAATAATCTAAGTTACAATAATACTCAAAAAAATCGTCGTGGCAGTATTGGATATGAATACGCATCAATTACATTTTGAATAGGCCGTGTGATGAAGTAGTTGAGATAAATAAGTGTTTGAGATGTTAATCAAGTATTGTTATTTGTTATGTTGTAAGTTCTTAAATTTTTGTAGTTAACTATGTTTTAATGGTTAATATTTTGAGTTTTTTATTTTATGTGATTGCCTATTGAGACCTTTTTATAAATGTTTATATTTTTTATTGTGTTTAAATTGATTGCAAGTGATTAAATATAATATATCACTTGACTTTTTTTTTAAAAAAAAATTATATATTTATATATAATAATTAATGTAAATATTCGACGTATCGTATCCTGTAATTTTTTTAAAAAAATATTTTTCGTATTTGTATCTACATATATAATTTTTTGTATCCGCATTCGTGCAACCTAGTTAATAAATAATAATGTGCTATGGACTAACTCCATCTCCACCCATCAATAATTCTTGTAAAAATCGTAATACATACCTAGTTGGGCGTGCTGAATTCATGATTATGTGATGAAGAAAGCTACTGTTAGGTATTTGACCCGGCAAATACGCACTCCCAGAATTTGCCCCATCGTGGATATACGAAGCAAATACGAATAAAATATGACGATCGTAACAACACAATGATTTAACGTGGAAATTCCAAAATCGGAGAAAAACCACTGGGCACCGAACGAAAATACACTATGTAGAAAATTGTTACAACTACACAATTTCCCGCTCAACCCAACGAATCCACACAGAGCCTTTATACCGCAACACTCCCCAAATAAACCCCACACAAATATATATAATATTACAAGAGGAAAAAAAAATTATATGCTAAAACACTCTGAATTTTGGGAAGACTCAAATAGGAGGGAATTTATAGTATTCAAATTGGTGCAAAACACATGATTTTGCACAAAAGTCAAATTGGCTATTAAGGTGAACTTTCATCTGCCATCTTTTATTACACAACGAATTAATTTGGGGTAGTTTGCCGACAGCTACGCGCCTACATTAAACTTGTTGCGAGATAGCTACTTTTACATCTTCATATTTGATTTGAATTATTGAAGTATTGAACTACTTTATTGTTAATCATTAATCAATTTTAAAAAGACTACAATAATATTATCCTACGTATGCTCTATAGTTACCGCAGGGCTTCTTCAAATTTGAAATATAATAAATCAACCTTTCAAATTA
Organism: Linaria vulgaris; assembly: GCA_948329865.1. Lineage (NCBI taxonomy): Eukaryota > Viridiplantae > Streptophyta > Magnoliopsida > Lamiales > Plantaginaceae > Linaria > Linaria vulgaris. Next base: position 97,587,425 of record OX415250.1, read on the forward strand.
ATGTCTGAAAACTGATTCGAGGCAACCACGGATGCGTCATAGCGTGTCAGTGTTTAAAAGATGAAAAAAGAAATATAATCCAAATACAATGTTGGATAAAAGAAGCGGAGACTTTTAAGCTTTGATGCACCGATACTGATACTAGGTCGATTATGCAATATTCGATATATATATATACCGATATATATAAACATCAATACCCATACCCAACGTATTCGATACGCCGCATGGTTTATCCATTAACTTTTTGTTAAAAAAACATCGATACGTATCGGATACGTTTTCTCTACGTATCAAAACTATTGTGGGTATTTTTTACAATATATTTGGTGAGTTAAAAAGATAAATTCCACCAAAGAAAAAATAATGTAGATTGTGATGTTTAGTTTAAATTTTAAAGTGAATTACGCGAAAACTTTATTGTCAATTCATTTTTTTTTTTTGGTAATTATGACTTTATGTAGTCATTAGTCTAGTATCAAACATTTTAATTTTGTAATATTACAAGATTGTAAACTTGCTATAAACTTGTAAATTGTAATTAACGTTTGTATGTTTTCTTTTGAGTTTTGATGCATGATTTCTTTTAATGTCACAAGTTTTTTTTTTTTTTGGAATCCCTTGTAATGTTACAAGTTACAACCATTTTTGTGTGTATTTTTTATTTATTTTTCATGTTTAAATTTTAAATTCCATATTGGTTAAAATACACAAATATTAAATATTAATATACATAGACATATCCTGCCATATCGGTATCGCCTATTTTTATAAATGTCGTATTGGCGTATTCGTACCGTACCGTACCGTACCTGTATCGTCATATCTATATCTGTGCAACATAGCTTTTAGAATATCTTTTGCCTCACGGTTAACAAAACCGAATAAATTATAGTAGGAATTATTCCATCTAAGAATTATATATAGAAGAATAAATGCTAGGGATATTGTGCAGCTTGATAAAGGAAGCGGAGTCTCTTTGGCATTTTCTTTCCACATAGTCACATACCACTAAAATATTGTGTCATACCATAACTTGGCACTTTTCCAACTTTGGTACCAAAACTTACCACCTATTTACACTACAAGATTTTATGGCATTAGCGACCGCATTTTCGGTCGCTATTGACCCAAACGCGGTCGCTAATGCTCATTAGCGACCGAAAATTGGTCGCTGATTTCTGGTCGCTACTAATCTCGTCGCTAATCCGGTAGCGATCGAAATCTGGAAGCTAATATTACGTTTGCTACCGGCTTTTTGTAGCCACATTTTAGTGACCAAAGTTCCGTCGCCAACTCCGTCTCAGAAATTTTGATTATTAGCGACCCATATTCGGTAGCTAATATAGAGTTAGCGACCAAAATTCGGTCACCAACTTACCAATTTGGCTCCCCATTTTAACTCGCATTGGCTACCGAGTTTTGGTAGCTAATAAATGAACCTCATTAGCTTTATGAGTTAGCGACCGAAATTCTGTCACAAACTTTCCAATTTGGCTGACCATTTTAACCCGCATTTGCTACCGAGTTTTGGTAGCAAATATTATGAACGTCATTAGCCGCCGAAATTCGGTAGCTAATTTTATGAATATTAGTAGCTACCGAATTTCGGTAGCTAATAATATTTAAACGGTTCACTACCGATTGACGGTAGCTAATAACATTTAGAGCCTTGAATAGTTGCGGTAGCTAATAATATTTACAGATTTTAAAAAAAAAACTTATTTCGAAATTTTTTCGAAAAATTATTAGTTTACTGTTTCACCAATATGCAAATCATTGTTGATTTGTTAATTTTACACTACAAGCATTTAAATAAAAGAAGAAATTTAACAAAATGATTGTAAAATGAAAAAAAAGTTTGGAGTTTTGAAGATATGAAGAAAGTGTTGAAAAATGAGAAACATTTTGAAGAGAGTGTTGAGATTTGATAAATGGAAAAAAATTTTGGAAGATAAGAAGAATATAAATTAATGATATGGATAATTTTTTGGATTGGAGAAGTGAGGAATTTTTTATGATTTGAAGAGAGTGTTGTGATTATTTTGTAGATTTGATAAATAAAGAAATGGTAAGGATATGTTTTAGATTGGAGAAGTGTTGAGATTATTTTGTAGATTTGATAATTAAAGAAATGGTAAAGATAGTTTTTAGATTTGAGAAGTGTTGGGATTATTTTGTAGATTGAAGAATTGAGGGGTATTTATAATGGCAAATGATATATACAGAGAAAAATCCCTATTCTCAGAGCAAAATTATTGTAATACCCAATTTGCCCTTGAAAGAAATTTGTCAAAGCTTTTGTAATTGGTTTATTCACCGCACTGTAATTTATTATGATTCTGTTACCAATTTATTTCCATATGTTTTGCTCCTCCATTTGGAAACCAACGATTTTACAAATTTAAATACCCATTTGATTATATATATATATATATATATATATATATCTTGCTAAACTAAGTTTAAGAAAAAGATATAAAATTAATATTCAATAGCTTGCTTTTTCCAATGAATTAAAATTTGAATAATAAAAATATAAACAACGGTTTTTTTTTTCTTTTTTTGTTTAAATGAAGTACACTTGAATAAACATATATACATATTGACTTCTTAGTTTTAAGTCGAAAGTAATAAGATTAGTACAAGATATTATTCTAAATCACGAGATGAATATAATTATGTGAATAATTTATTTCAAGTTAGTTTTATCCATTACGTTATCCAAATAATTTAAAAGTAAAGAATTCAAGTAATATATAGAGCAAGAAACATCTATATTTATGTCTGTGGAATTAAAACAAAAATAAATAGTTAATATTTTAAGCGATTTATAATTTGTTTCCTCAACTAAAAATTCTTAAATTTTAGGCAGCGTTTTTCTCTTACGATTTTTTGATGAAGCAAACAAATATATATATATATATATATATATATATATATATACCTGAAATTTGTTCTCAGTTTTAAATGATTCAAAATATTATTTTTTATAATTATTAATTTTATTACTTACATATTTAAAGTTTTATATTAAACCACAAATATATATGTTATTATATCTACTATCAAAGTGTAATTTAATTTATTTTTAGAAATGAATAAAAAAAAAGATTCTTTATTCATAGCATTTTGTAGACAATTAGAGAGATCAATGGGAATCAAAATTTAGATGCAGCAATTCCATGTTTTGTGGATTTATCATATATACGACCTAGAATCATGCAATATTTCCTTTAATGATAGAGATATTATTTTTGGCATTAATTTATATATCATTTAAATAAAGGGTAGAAAGGAGATTTCACATGATTTTGCTCTATATTTAGGGATTGTGCTCTGTATATATCAACACCCATTTATAATATGAGATTGAAAATTTTGAATTTTCGTAAAATTTGAATTACCCGCACTTGACCGCCCAATTTTTTGACGTTTTGCTACCGTAAATCGGTAGCTAATGGACATTTGTTTTGAATTTTCAGAAAATTGGAATTTCCTGCATTATGGGTGCCAAAATTTTCAAGATTTTGCGACCGAAAATCGATAGTTAATTAGCAATCTTCTGGGTTCTGTCAAGTTGAATATTAGTAGCTACCGACTGTCGGTAGCTAATGATAAAGTAGTGACGGCAACGCGGCAGCAAATGTTCGTTGAATGTTATTAGCTACCTAATTGCGGTAGCTAATGTCCGATGCATATTAGTAGCTACCGTTCGGTCGTAGCTAATGTTATTTTTTTTTTTCTATTTTGTAGATTTCTTTGTGTGATTTTGATTTTTTTATGTTTTCAGTTTAGTAATGTTACCAATAATAATCAATAATTAACTTGTATGTTAGTAATTGAGTTATTATTACGATTGATGTATTGTTGTGTGACGTATATATTAGTTTTACCTCTATACTTAATCATGTCTCTTATATGTGATTGAAATATCGTTGTGGCGTGAGATTGATGTATCGATGAAATGTAATGATTCGTTATGATGTGAAGTTACATTCTTAATTTAGCGTTCTATCGGGAGATACATACATATATATAGTATTTACAAACAAACGCCATTATGTATCATTGTACATTATTATGAACCGACATTAGTAATGTCATTTGATTGTGCAATGAAATCATCATTTTGTGTTTATTTAGCATGTTATTACTTGTTATTAACCTAATTTATAACAAACAAACAATTATATGTAAAATAATTGTCGAAAAATTGTAATTTAAGAAGTTGAATATTAGTAGCTACCGTCTTGCGATAGCTACTGTTAGGGTATACTTATTAGCTACCGCCATTTGGTAGCTACTGTTAGGGTATGGGTAAAGGGTTTAAAATTTGTGTCAATTGTACGAATAGTTAGCTACCGCAACACCGTAGCTAATGTCAACGGTAAGAAACAATATCTACCGCGTTGCGGTAGCTAATGTCAACGGTAAGAATTATTAGCTACTGCCCTGCGATAGCTACTGAATGTTACCGTTGTTATTTGAATATTTGGTTGTCGCACGATGAGAATTTTGAGCGGGGATCTACATCTTATTTAGACGACTCACCTAGCCCACCACCCACTCGTACTACTAGTCCTGCACATAGCCTTGTTCAATTCAATGACTTAAGAGAAATGGTCGTAGATGCATATGGTGGGCGATATCAACCTGAAGCAGTGCGTGACGATGAACCAAATCCTGAGGCCAAGGCATTCTTCGATTTGATGGATCTTGGAAACGTGAAGATACATAGTCGAAAGGAGAAAACTGTACTCTAGTGGATTTCAGAGTGTTTGACTACAAAGGTTATGCATAAAGTTACTAATGTAGCAACTAACAAGTTCATAAGACTGAGTAAAGCTGGTATGGATCCGGATATTGAGAAGATGTTACCTAATACAGTGCACGGGTTGAATAGGATGTTGATGGGTCTCAAGTTAGGGTACACGACAATTGATGTTTCCAAAGATTTTTGCTTCTTGTACTATGACGAGAATGCGGATAGGGAAACATGCCGTGTTTGTATGGAGACAAGGTATGAGAGTGGAAGGAAGTCAAAAGTCTCTAAGAAGAAATTGTGGTACTTCCCTATAGGTCCTCGTCTACAAATGTTGTACTATTCTAAGGGCACCGCAAAGCACATGACATGTCATTTAAAATGTCGACAGTCTACTGATAGGATGATCAATCCGGCTGCAAGAGAAGCCTGTCAACATTTTGATCATTGCCATCCAAACTTTGAAGCAGAGCCCCGAAATGTTCGACTAGGTTTATGTACAGATGGGTTCACACCATTCAACCAATCTGGAACCAATTACTCGTGTTGGCCTCTGTTTTGTAACCCCTTATAACCTCCCTTATTATCTTTGCATGCGAGCGAAGTTCATCTTTCTGAGCCTTATTATACCTGGTCCACAAAGTCCTGGGAAGAACCTTGACTTATTGTTAAGACCTTTGATAGACGAGTTGAAGAATTTATAGGCTGATGGTTTGAGTACGTATGATAGCTTCAAGAGGCAAACTTTCAGTTAAGAGTAGCGTTAATGTGGACGATTAGTGATTTCCCAGATTATGGAATGTTGTCTCAGTAGAGTACTCATGGGAAGTTATTTTGTCCTTATTGTAGGGAGTTTACAAAGTCATTTACCTTGAAGAATGGTGGGAAACCAACTTTTTTTGACTGTCATCGTTGATTTTTGCCCGAAGGACATTTATGGTGAAAAAACAAAAGGGATTTCCATATTAGAAGAGATGCATCAGAAGCTCGTATTCCACGTAGAAAAGGGGAGGAAATGCGAAGAGTTCTGGATAAACTACCACTGGTTGGATTTGGGGCACAAACATTTAAGTTTCGGGTTTTGGGACTACCCATAATTGGTGCCGGAGGAGTATATTTTGGGAATTACCTTACTGGTCGAATTTGATTCGTCATAACCTTGATGTTATGCATTGTGAGAAGATTTTTTTCGATAAAATCAAGAACTCGCTGATGGACGATCCAAAGACGAAATACAACGTCAAGGCTAGACGTGATTTGGAGATCTTAACAAATCGTACGAATCTATTTCTAACTCCCACTGGCAATGGAAATATAGTGAAGAAGCCCAAGGTAAATATGTGCTTTCGAGGGATCAAAGAAATAAGGTCTTGGAGTGGTTGTCTAGGCTTAAGTTCCTGATGGATATACCTCGAATTTGGGACGATGCATGCAAAAGCAACAATGAAGATTGTATGGAAAGAAGAGTCATGACTGTCACGTATTCATGGAGAGACTAATCCCGATTACCTTTTACGGATTCCTTGAATATGCTATTTGGGCCCTGTTAGCGGAGATAAGTCATTTTTTCAAGGTTATTTGCGCTTGAGAGGTTTCAGCAAAAGATATGGCCCAACTTGAGAAATCAATAATTGTCACAATATGTAAGTTGGAACAGATATTTCCCCCGACATTATTTGATTCTATGGATCACTTGGCCATTCATTTGCCATACGAGGCTAGAGTTGGGGGACCCGTCCACTATAGACGGATGTATCTATTCAAGAGGTACAACTACCAATTTTAATTTCATTTTCGAATTTTGATTACATGTGTTTTGCACTGTTGTTTCATTTGCTAACACTTGTTTTATGTAGGCGCATGTTCGATATTAAAAAGTTTGTGGGTAACAAAGCCCGCGTTGAAGGTTCGATTGCCAAATCCTACATACTATCGGAGATTGCCAATCTGTGTTCGCACTATCTTGATGCTTCCATTACAACAAGGTTTAATCAACTCACTAGAAATGAAGAACTTGTTAGCTCGGAGTGGAATGACGAGCTTCCACTATTCCATAAGAAACGCGCCCCTGTAGGAGCATTAAGCAAGCAACGATAGTTAACCGACACATAATTGGAGCAGATTGAGCTTTACACACTTCTTAACTGTCCACAAATTGACGGTTGGCTTGAGTGAGTAACATTTCAACATTGTTTAGTACTTACACTATTATAATAAAAGATCATATGGTGTGGTTTATTAATAAAATTTTATTTTACAATACACAAGTTGTTCAGACAAGAAGAATGCGCCCACCTAAGTCCCATGGAGGTCCAAAAGAAAATGAACAAATAATATGTTGCATGGTTCAAACAGGCGGCTTGAGTGGAGATTTCGAGATTGATGCCCGTCTAAGACCGTTGATAAGTGGATCAGCATGTACGGTGAACAGGTACGATGGATACATTGTGAATGGATTCAGATTCCATACAGAGGTACACTTGGGCCAAGGGAAACTGGCTGTAGCGGAGTTTATGTGAAGGGTAACATGAGTGGAGGAGACAACAAAAACTTTTACAGAACCCTCAAATATATTATATGAGTGGTGTATTGGTGGGGTTTACATCCGCTTTACATTGTGCTTTACAAATGCAAGTGGTATGATATCAACCAATTGACTTCAATAGACCAAATCTACAAACTGGTTGATATTAATCCACGGCGCTATCTAGCGACCAACGAATCGTTTGTTTTTGCCAATCAAGCACTACAAGCCTATTATACCCCGTACCCCTATCAGACATGTCGCAGAGGATGGTGGGGGATGTATCCAAATTTCCAGTTGGACACATTATTAACATGTCTTCAATTGTGGATTCCATCGAAGAAGAACAACCTGGAATACCATCAGAAGTGTTACAAGAGAATGAATCTGTAGGGTTCAACGTACATGTAGAGTTGGGCTCATTTCCCATGGAGGTTCAACTAGGGGCTGGTGACTTTGATTTGGTTGAAGATGTGCGTCGAGCAGTGGTTCGTTCAAACGAGGAGGAAGAAGGTGACTCAGATGACGGGGAAGAAGGTTACTGAGACGAGCATGAAGATGGTGGTTCTGACGAGGAGGAAGATGGTGATTCTGATTCGGATGAAAGTGAAGATTAGTGGATAGTTTCAATATTGTATTTTATTTTTGTTGTGTATTGACATTCAATTTTTCCTTGTTAGATATTCGTCATTTTTTCAATTGTCTAGCATAATAAATATTGGAGAAAAAACATATAACAAATTATATAAAACATTAACCAACATACATGGACAACATTTATGGACAACATTTGCAAACACAACTCACTTGAATACTACTTCCTCTAATAGTTACACGAAATCTATTGCCAAGTAGAGCAACTGTATTCAAGGGTGTTGTGTTTGCCAAAGTTTCACCAAAAAATGAGATTGTTAAACGATCAATTGAGATAGTCCAAAATACTTACCAACAAAAGTGTCTCAGTTTAACTTAAAATACATACCGAAATAACTAAATTAAAGGTACACAAATAGTTCAGGAGTTTAAAACACAAATAACATAAATAGAAACAAGATTGTTAATAACAACGAAATATAAACAACAAAATCATGGCCTGCCAAGATCCTGGTCATCGTCTGAGGAACCGCCCAACCCAAGAGCACTGCATGCGGCCTGAGAACACTTAGCGTCGTCTATGTCATAACGCCTTAACATATCGTCAAACTGACTAGGAAACTGTGTGCTCGACGCATATGGATCTGCAAAATGCCGCCTCACACGTCTCAGAAGAGGATCGACCAGTGGCATGGTACTACGATAAGATGCACAAGCCTCGTGCATGAGTCCATCTGGAGGGGGTGGCGTCTGTGTACCTGTGCAAGTCTCGAAGGCCTGCGTCAACTCCCCTATATATCGGACTACATCTCTCCATCTCTCTCCGTCCGTCTCTCTCGCTTCCTGGTGTCAAAGCTCCAAGTCCTCCACATATGCCTCGTCCAAACGGGGATGTGATTTCCAATGGACGCCGAAAGCCTCACGACGTGCATCCAACGGTAGCCTCTTCTGTTTCCCCTTCTTCAGATCTCCTACCACTTTTGTCCATGCCTCATGGTCAAAAAGAAGCCATCTCGTTATCACTGTGCTTGCACTGCAACTCTGCTATGTAATTCATCTGTTCATATTTTAAGTGTTATTAGTAAAAAGTTTAGTATAATTTGCAAATTAAAGAACAAGTATTTAATTAGGTGAATTGAAGATTCTTACATAAATAATCTCATAGGACTCGTCAAGCTACGCGAGTACCGTCGGATGTCCATCACGCTCCTTCTCAACAATCTTCATATGCAAGGCCTGATATAGCTCGTCATGTCTCACGAGAGTTCCATCAGGGCGTCGCTTCAAAGGACAATATTAAAATTAAGGTAGAAAAAAATATATCAATTACAATTATTACATTACTAACACCTAAAAAAATATATATGTAATATAATAAAGCATACCATCCTAATACGGTACTGGTTGTAGCCAATGGATCCTCCAGCGTAAGTGGGATTCACATTGTTTTTTCTCTCGGGCAACTTTCCTCCTCGCCTATTCTTTTGTGTCTTCCTCGATAACTCCTTCATTGATTCCTTCTCCTAATGCAACACCGCCTAGGCTTCTAATTTATCATTCATCCAAGTCTTTTTGCGGTTTGTCCACTTCAGATCCTCCTTTCTCGAGAAATAACTCTTCTTCGCATCATGCATCATCCCCGTATACCGTTCCATTGCTTTGGCCTCATATGCATCGTGCGCCCAACGTCTTTCTGTCAACGAAATCTTATATGTGCTCTACAAATTAAATAATTAAGGTTCGATTATTATGGGAATATTTTTTAAAGAAAATATTCAACATTAATAAATATATGCTTTATATATATTAAATACTCACCATAAAGCTTAGCCATATTTTGTGTTTCACGTCTGTGTGCAGCTTCGTCCAACATGGTACAAAATCCGTCAACAACTTCTTCATAATAGTCGTAATAGTCTTCACAACCCGCTGTTGATCGACAAATAGTCCCTCGGTGGTCAATAATAGCGTTCTACACTGTGAGCTATCCAGAGGCACCTAGTCTCCTCTAGTAACTCCTCTCGGAGGCCGTGTCTAACTGGGCCCGCATGATCTGTACGTGGAGTACGCGGAGTAGATGATGGTCCCGCCTGATCTGTATCGCGTGGCCCTCGTGTAGTAGGTGATGGGCTCGTCTGATCTGTGTTGGGTGCCTCTCGTGGAGTAGAAGATGAAGGCGCTGCATCGGCAGGAGCAAGAGCTCGAGTAGTGGACGAACATATACGTATGAACCTAGGACCTAATATACCACTCGCATGGGGGTCAATAGGGGGTCATCGCGACCCTCGGGGCGTGTACAATCGTCAGACATGTCGAAAATCTATTTCAAAATCTAAGTTAGAATTCCTAAAGGTAACCATCGATTCTAAGTTATAAGAATTTTCAATATTTATCATGTCTAAGTTAGAGATTTCTAAAGGCATAATTACGGCATCAACGAGATCTAAAGAATAATAAACACATATAATCAACGTTTAAAACTAACAATTTCCTAAATAAATAACATATATAATCAACATTTAATAAAAACTAACACTAAAACGAAAACTAACAATAATTTTGTCAAAAGTTCATAAAACATATAATCGACTAAACAAAATTAATTCTAATTTCTATATATTTAACAAACATTACCAAATTTAACGAAATTGAAATCTAAACATAAACCACAAACTATTTTATCAAATAATAATACCAAAATCTACAATGATATAACGAAATTGCATTCGATTCCTAACATATGATTTCTAAAACTAAAAATTGAAAATTCCAAATTTAACGATCAATTTCTAACGAGCAACAATCCCAAATTTGATTAACCAAATTCTTAACTAACATGAATTCCTAACATGATTCGTATAACATGAATATATATTAGTATAACATGATTTCAACACCGAAATATATCAAAATTCCTAACATGAATTCGACTAACATGCATATATATATATATATATATATATATATATTTCAACATCGATTCGGCGAAAGTTAGTCTACAATATTAAAAAATGCTAAAAATTGAAGAAAAATAACAAACTTACAAGAATCCGACGTTGCTACGGCACGACGGTGGCTAGCGGCGGTGGGACGGCGACGCAGAGGTGGTGGCGACGGAATCGGACTGAAAATTTATGGGGTCGTGCGTTAATTAAGGTCTACCTACAATAATATTCAAAAAAGCCTAAAAATTGAAGGAAAAACAACTTACAAGAACCGGGCGGCGTGGCGGCGGGCGACGGCAGCGCTACGGTCCAGAGGTGGGACTGCGGCGGTGTGCGTCGGGTCGACTAAAAAACCCATGTGTTACAAGAGTTGAAAACCCAAAATTGAAACAAATTGGAAACTTCAAAAAAAAACAAATAACTTACGGCGGTGTGTGGCGACGACGACGATGACGACGGTGGGTGACGACGAAAGTTTGTCGGCGGCGATGGGTGGGGGGCGGGGCGACTGAATGGGGTTAGTGTGGGTTTAATTTGCTGAAAATGTGTTTTTTTTTATTTCAAAATCGAGCGACGAGATTTTCGTCGCTCCTACTGTCATTAGCGACGGAAATCTGGTCGGCCCTGAGGCCCAACTACGGCCCATAAACATGGCGACGGAATTTTCGTCGCTAGAGCCCACTAGCGACGAAATTACCGACGGAAATTCCATCGCCAGCCTAAATGGTGACCGATTTGTTGTCGCCATTTTTTTTAGCGACATAATTTCCGTCGGTACTGTCGTTAGCTACGGAATTTCGATAGCTAATAACTAGCGACGAAAATGCGGTAGCTAATCTGTGGTAGCTAATACTCCGAAATCTTGTAGTATAAGTTTGGTATTCCAAGTTGGCAATATGGTCGAATTTATGTTCCACACGGTGGAGCACCCTAATCGCCGCCCCTAATCCTACGTGGCACGACGTTGACCCAGAATCTTGGGATTTTGAACAAATTTAAACACCTGAGTATTGACATGTCATTCTATGCTTAAAAAATCAAAATTTATATCTCCTAATAACAATTTAATTAAAATAAGCTTTTTAATGCAAAAAATAATATTAATATTCCTAAAACATAATTAGTCAATTCTTCATACTTTTATTCTTAAAAAAATCTAATTAAATCTTAAGTATTATTTATTTTTAAAAAATAAATTCTTAATTCTTCTTAAAAAATCTTTTTACACAAGTCTTCTTCTCTGACCACAAAACCCGCCATGCCATCGTCGTCGCTGCCAAAGTCAGTGACATTCATGCCAACCTCACTTACTCCGACGAGTCCATCATTGTCAATCTCCAGATCTGGAACAACGTCATCACCTCTACCTCTGAACTACTCTTCTTCGGTTCCTCCATCACAGTCAAACTCCGACGCACTCCTCCGACGAAGTTCACTCCATCGTCGTTGCGCCGCCCCTCCTCTGAAACTCCATAAACCACAATGGCAGCACGGTGCACACCGACGACCAGGTGTCGAAGTTCGAAGAGAATCATCCGTGTGAATGATTAATGGTGAATAAGTCTTTGTCCGTCGAATCCAACGACGTATGCCAAGGTGAAAGATGCCAATGGGAAGCTGAAGTTGTCGGAGGAAGCGGAAAAGAAATGCGACGAAGTCCAAAAACGGCGGGGTAGGAGGTGCAACGGCGGTTGAGTGGCACTACAAGAAAACATGGTCAATAGGGACCGAAAAGCGGTCCCTATTGACCCCCCAGGCTGTCCCTGATGGTCAATAGGGACCGCCTTTGGGTCGCTATTGCGCGGTCCCTATTGACCATGATCACTTGTCATCGGGACCGCAAGACGGTCTCTATTGAGGGTCAATAGGGACGAAAAAATCAGCGACCGCTTTTCGGTCCCTGATTAAATAATAACAATAGGGACCGCAAGGCGGTCCCTATTATTTTTCAAGCAGTAGCGACTGCTTTTAAGTCGCTACTTGTTGAAATAAAATAGGGACCGTTGTGCGGTCCCTATTGATTTAGTATTAGGGACCTAAAGGCGGTCCCTCATGTTTATAATACATACCGGAATGCGGTCCCTAATAACCAAAATAGGGACCGCAATTCGGTCTCTACTAATATTCATAGGTACTCTATAAATATTAGTAGGGACCGAATTGCGGTCCTTATTGACCTTCACGAAAAAAAAAACAATAATATTCTGGATTTATTCCAGAATATTATTGTTAGTTTTGTAAAATTATGATTTTAACAAGATGAAAACAATAAAATAATCAAGAAAAAGTTAATACAATGACATGAAAGTATTAATGAATGTAAAAAGATGAATAAAATGACTAATAATAGAAAATAAAATATGAATGAAAACAAAAAAAATGAATGAATAAAACAACAAGTGAAAGCAAAGTAAGAAAAGAAAGTGTAGATCCAAAATAAAGAAAGTAAAAGAAAAATGAAAGATTGTGTTGGTGATTTGTTTTTTAGATTTGTGTTGGTGAAAAGAAGAAAAGTTTTTGTGTTGGGTGATTTATGGAGAAAAGAAGATATTATTTTTGTGTTGGGTGTTTTTGGAGATAATGAAATGAGACGTGTAAGAGTGGCGAGTATATATAGAGGGAGGGTGAAATTTTCAATTTTTCGTCAAATTCATATTTCCCCTCAATCCCACCTAATTTGTTTTGCCAAAATTTCAAAATTTTGGATTTCAGTGACCGCAATTCAGTCACTAATAAAAATTAGGGATCGCATTTCGGTCACTAAAATTTTGTAGTGACTGCATTGCGGTCCCTGTTGCCATTTTAGGGGTCTAAGTGCGATCTCTAATAATATTCATCGATTTTAAGTATGAATATTAGTAGGTACCGCAATTCGGTCCCTATTGAGTTAATAGGGACCGCTCAACGATCTCTATTGGCTCAACATGGACCGAATTGCGGTCCCTACTAATATTATACTTTAAAATCGATTTTTTTTTATTGATGTTGGTGTGTTTGTGATTCTTAGTTACCAAACTCATTGTAACATGTGAATTGAAGTAATAAATGATTGCAAAACCAACCTTATAGTAGATTAGCTGTGAATTAATAGATTGATTGAGATTGAGCGAGTTATTAACGTTCAAGATATATTTCATGTTCTACAACTAATCATCACTAGTTAGTTGTAGCTGTTATTCGTTTTAATGATTTACTTCACTAATGTTAGCATATATATGATTATGAGGTATAATCATTAGATCAAGTAATCATTGTACTTATATATGTATATTGAATTAGTTTATCATTATGACGTTCGTTGTACAAAACAGTAAGAGAATCTTCAAAACGGTCCATTCTCCTTATATAATGTTTGGATTTACAATGCGTCGTTGTAATTATTGTTATTCTAACTATTACAATGGTTATTATGAACTAAACAAACAACGCAGTGCCTCGAACCATCTTAAAATATCGATTTTAAAGTATGAATATTTGTAGAGACCGCAATTCGGTCCATGTTGAGTCAATAGGGACCGCTTTTCGGTCCCTATTGACAACGCTAATGTCAACAAGGACTGCATTGCGGTCTTTGTTGCCATATTAGGGACCTAAGTGCGGTCCCTAATAATATTCATCGATTTTAAAGTATGAATATTAGTAGGGACCGCAATTCGGTCTCTGTTGAGTCAATATGGACCACTTTTCGGTCCCTATTGACAACGCCAATGTCAATAGGGAATGCATTGCGGTCCCTGTTGCCATATTAGGGACCTAAGTGTGGTCCCTAATAATATTCATCGATTTTAATGTATGAATATTAGTAGGGACCGCAATTCGATCCCTACTATTTTTCATACTTTAAAATCGTTTTTTTTATTGATGTTGGTGTGTTTGTGATTTTTAGCAACCAAGCTCATTGTAACATGTGAATTGAAGTAATAAATGATTGCAAAACCAACCTTATAGTAGATTAGTTGTGAATTAATAGACTGATTGAGATTGAGCGAGTTATTAACGTTCAAGATATATTTCATGTTTTACAACTAATCATCACTAATTAATTGTAGTTGTTATTCGTTTTTATGATTTATTTCACTAATGTTAGCATAGATATGATTATGAGGTATAATCATTAGATCAAGTAATCATTATACTTATATATGTATATCGAATTAGTTTGTCATTATGACATTAGTCGTACAAAATAGTAAGAGAATCTTCAAAGCGCTCTGTTCTCCTTATATAATGTTTGGATTTACAATGCGTCGTTGTAATTATTGTTATTTTAACTATTACGATGGTTATTATGAACTAAACAAACAACGCGGTACCTTGAAGCATCATAAAATATCAATTTTAAAGTATGAATACTAGTAGGGACCACAATTAGGTCACAAATATGGACAATTTGGACCGCATTGCGGTCCCTATTGACAACGCTATTGTCAATAGGGACTGCATTGCGGTCCCTATTGGCTAATGTCAATAGGGACTGTATTGCGGTCCTTATTGGCAATGGGTCAATAGGGACTACATTGCGGTCGCTATTGACAAATGCAGTCGCTGAAGGCCAGCGACCGCAATGCAGTCTCTACTGGGCGTTCCCTATTGACCGCCCAGTCTTGAAGTGGAAGGAGTTAGAGAAGATGATGATTCATTTAATTAAAAATTAATATCATACGATTATGTTATTATTTAGTTGAGATTTTGTTTATAATGATTTTATTTATAATGATGATTACTTTAGATTTTGCTCAAATGATGATAAACCGATAAAGTTTACTTGTAAGATTTTTTTTTTCTTCAAACACGGCAACTGTCACAAAATTAGCAAAGAGATTAAAATGAAATAAATTAACTATTTAAAAATTTATTACTTTATTTTAACATTTAAAATCTATATAACTTTCTTAGAATTAACTAATTCTTGTAAATAATTTCATTATATATTTTTAATCATTAATTATCTTCTGTCATGGATTTAAACATAATTTTTTAATAATTAATTTTTTTAAGAATATAAACACAAACTTAAGAGTTAATGATTTTATTTTAAAGATATAAATATTAGTATATAAGCTTTTATTTTATTTTGATTTTTTTTTCAATTCCATATTGGCAGCCATTTGGAAGTCTCCATGTCAAAATTCCCAAATTCTAGGTCAACATGGAGGCGGCGATTAGGTGGCACCGCCATGGGATATTGAAATTCGACCAAATTGTCAACTTGGAGTACCAAAGCTGATAGGTGCCAAGTTATGGTACCAAAGTTGGTCAGGTGTCAAGTTATAGTATAAATCTTGATTTTTTCCCCATTTTTTCTACAAATTATAAAAGAACAAGCACACATATAGGTTCGATAGTAGTCAATTTTGTTTAAAGATGATTCTGTAATTTCTTAGATATACAAATTTCTTTTAATTAGATCAAATTGATTTAATTTGATGCAAGTAAGGAGATCAAGTAACTTGAGTTGGGTCCAAATATTTCTAAACAGAGGGTTTATTTAGCAATTTTGCCAAATAGGCAATAATTGTTGTGTTTTGTCAATTCAATCTTCTTAATCTGAGCACCATAGTTCAAACCTTAAACTTAAGAATATGCTTCACGCCACAACTATTTCGTTAGGCCAAATAGTATCCACGTACACGACAATTTTAATATATCCAAGAAAACACGCATCTTTTATGGTTTAAAAGGTACAATAAACCTTGCTTTATGTGTACAGAAGTATTATGACTAAATCAAGAAGGTTCGGACTATGCGTGGGAATTAAGACTTTTCATAGCCAAGCTTAATGTACATAAATATCTGCCTAATGACACAAATCATCTTCAAGTTTAGTCAATCTGATTTTAGCACTTTATCAGAGCTAAATATATTTGTGTTCCAAAAACACACTCCAAACTGAAGGGTTAAAAATGTGTCATAGTATGTTAACAATATGTGTCGTATGACGTGGACGCCACAATGGCCTGGATTAACCAATGAGTGCCTGAAAGCATAAGAAGGCTCAAAAGCATAAACGTGTAAACATATAATATTCGACATATACGGTCGACATAAGCCATATATTAACAAAAATCTACACGAGTCTAGTTTTCTAATCAAGAAGCGTATCAAGGTTTTGACATACCTACAAGAAGATATGGTCAAAACCATGAAGTCGTGCAATGTACAAACAAGTGATCACACATTCCGATGAGTGTTCGGCCCTCAATAGAGACAAATGAACTACGCCCGATTTGATTCTCTCAATTGAATACATAGGTACATTGGCACGATTCAAGTTCATTCCAAAATTATTAAATATCCAACCTTCCTATCTTGCGTTGCATGGAGTGCATGCGTGCCACATATAAAGCTCATTTGCCACCAAACCCCTCTCTCCAAATCTTGTAATGGTTGTTTCTAAATGGCACCTTCGAGGCATCTGTCCACGCTATCTCTTGCAACAACTGGCCAAACACTCCTTAAGGTCCATAATGCATAGCATAACTTCCCAGAATAACTTTGTCTTCAGCACTTCCCAAAGTGGTTATCCCAAAAAAAAAAATATTTCCTAAAGTGACTATCCAAAAGCAGTACATCTTAAAGAAACCTACCAATACATCAATATTCGTTGCAGCACCACAAATACATTAAATATGACATAAACAAATTGACATTAAAAATAATATGTTGTCGATGACACAAGTTCAAGCCACATCTCTCTTATGCGCTATCAATGCTTTGTTGGGGGAATTACGTAGATATAAGTGGCATTGATGATAACAAAAAAATCGTGTCAATAATTGTCTCGCGTGGAAACTATATCATAAGAAACTAGGACTATGAAAAACACTTAAGTCCCTCAAACACTAGCAGAACAAACATATACAACACATGAAGTTCAAAAAGAACACCACAAGTCTATAAGAAAAATAAAGAGTTAAGCTTGCCACATGAATGCAATCATATACGACAGTACAACGAACACAACCAGAGCGTTGATGGCAAGACCAGTTAAAAAATGTGCCCTAATGTTCTTGTTTTTTACTAGAAATAACAAGAAATAATTTCTTCACATCACACGAAGAAAAAGTCGCTAAATGACTTACACCATGTCTCTATCCATTTTTGTAACGACCACGCCCCATGAGCCATGATCCGATCCGAGTTGGTTCAGTGGTGGCCAACCACTTTATGCAATCCAGACTAAAACGCAACTCATAGGAATGAGTCTCACTTGTTCAGGTTCAAAACCATACACGTTTTTAAATTATATTTTGATATATATATATATATATATATATATATATATATATATATATACAACGGAAGTCTTGGTATTACAAATAATGTGACTATTTTAATGGTTATGCACTAGTGACAAAACATGAATATTTCAAAATGCACGCTTGAAATTATTCACTTGGTCCATGCTGCCATTTTGATTTTATCACGAGGAATGAACAGAAGAAACGAGGAATAAGTCTTTAATGACTTAGTGAGATTCATATAAAAGAGCTGGTAATGCAAGAATTAACTGTGACCTACTGGATACATTTGCAGTGTGATCTTACAAGTAGAAACAGTTCAACTAGACAATTTGATGTAGCAATGGTACTCAAGTTTTCATAGAATAGTTAATGAAAGCTTAACAATAAACAAATCCAGCTTATGACTTCTACTATTCTACCTTATACCTCCCGACGAGGAGCGACCTCGCAAACAATCAAGAGACATGCTTGAGTACATGTCGATCCAGCACGCGGGTTACAGCCAACTCATGACTGCAAGCGGCACCTAGATAGATTGGTATCAAGCGAAATTACTTAACCGACAGTCCTTACTGCCCGGCAGTAACTCGACTCAATCCCTGAGCCCAACTTTCCAAAGGCGTCTCAATGGGTATAACAAATAAACAAATAAGCTAGTAAAGTAGATAATATCCGTTGCTCATTGAGCTACATGTCCCAAACATAGTTCGTTGCTCTTTGCACAATTCAAGAACCAGCATATGAGATTATAACTTTGGAGAATTACCATGTTTATGAATAGATATGATAAATAATAAATGATTGGATATCATTTAACGATGAGTAAGAAAATCATGCTATGAGATGAGATGCCAAACACGATTATGATGAAATATAGGTTGTTCGAGGTTTGGTAACAGAGTAGTGGATTTTCTGTCCAAGTTCCTCAGGGTCGGACGCCAAACGGGACTAGAACAAATTAGAAATGGAACCTCACCTTAACTCGTACGGGGAACCTTAATCGCGTTGATTAGTTCGTCAACCTTTTGATTGGATATCCAAATGAACTTTGTTTTCAAATATTTTTATGGCAACTGATCCCTAACATCACTAGGAACATGTGTACCCGAATGGGAAGGAAAATCCAAATGTTTGATATGCTAAATAATTTTTGAAAACATGGAACCTATTTTTGGATTTTCAGACAGTAGTCTACGGTTAGGAATTTTGACCTTCTAAATACATTATTTGAAAAATATTTCTTCATATGAAAGGATTGATCAAAAAGGATTCTTCTACAATTAGTTATGATTTTTCTAAGGTGCAAGGACGAATGGATAAATTCTGCGCAATAAAAGTTTTGGGGTATTTTCGAGTAGAAAAAAGATGAAATAAGAACTTGGGATGAATGTTTCTTGAAAGTAGACTCACTAACTTAGAGATTCATAGGAAGAAAGAAGGAAAAACCGAATTAATTGTGGGTGTGAAAGTTGTTGGAAGAAGCCTACTATTTATAGGCAAAAAAATCATGTTAAAATACTTTTAATTAAGTTCCCACTTTGATTATTTTATAATAAATCACAAAACATGTTAATCATGCTCTTAAGGATGTCATGGCTTACCTCATCAAATATATGTCATGACTTACTTCATCAATTGATTAATTGCATATCAAGTCTCAATTTTTTATAATTAAAACTCAAATAGGTATAATTAGATTTCTTTGTTACATACACATTTACTTATGATTTTTTTTTAGGTAATTCAATCAACTTGGTTAATATTTGAAATTGAAATATATGTTTTAGGATTAGAGACCTGTAAATATAATAAAGACTAATGTTTAAGTTCAGGGGCTCAAATGCAATTTTTTCTAAATATTTAGGGTCAAAAATGGAAAATTTCAAAAGTTTCAAGATTAAAGTATAAATTTATTTTCTTCCTAATTTTTGGGGCGTTACAATCCCCCCTCCTTAAAAGAATCTGGTCCCCAGATTCTTACCTAAATTGTTTTGAAGATAAAGTATTACGATATCACCTCTTTTTCTTTTTTTAATCGAATTTCTTTTAATTAGTGATCCGTCCTGATAAACCCGCAGCATAAAACTTTCAGTTCTTTCTAATTTATGTAATCTCAAATTATTAGAACCTATGAAAACCCAATAAACTTATTCCATTAATATTTTCTTCTTCTCAAACTTATTGTAAATTCCACTCCAAATGATCAAATTTCTCTTTAACCATTGCTTCAAGAATCCTCATATCTTTAATCGAGTTAATACTTTGACAACGAACATATATCCATAACTTGACTCGCCTCTAACTCAAATTTATAATATCTCTTTTAAAAGATTATCAATCCACTCTCAGCGTGTGAATATCTAATAACCTCAAAATTACCTAGATAATTATTCGCTTAAGGTTTTAATTCATTCCCTATGTCTCAAATTTACCTCGCACCTTGAAATTGTCAGTCTGGTATCCACTACTTAAATTTAACAAACTTATATCCATTAACTAGATCGGATAGTCAATCTATATCCCAAAGTGGATATCTCTTTGTAATTGATACCTAAAAGTCCATCTTTTTTTTCTTTCTTTTTTTTCAAACAAGACTAACGTATCCCAAAAGAGAAGTATTTCTAACTGCTATTTTGATTAATTTTTATCCTTAAGAACTAACACTTTACACCAAGGAAGTCGTAAACTCATTTTGTCAGAAGAAGAAAATTAAACTCATACGATTTTTTGTCTAATAATAATCGAGAGTTTAGTAGTTTGTTTTTTTGATTAGCTTAATATAATTATGCAATTCAAGTTTTGACGTTTCACACAGTATAACAACTCTATAGGTAAAAGAAGACTACTCAAAGAAATATCATATCATCCAAGATGCAATATTTCAATTGAACTTACATAATAGTAGTAAACTCATACCAAGAGCAAGAATATGAAAGGTATTGCGAATCCTAAAAATACAATAGCAAATTCAAATGATGTTTCTTCATCATTTAGAAGAAAAATAAAAATAAAAAAAGCAAAAATTACAACAAGAATTACTTGAACCATATGATCCATTTTTAGTAGAGAGAAGTTAGATGATGATGAGTGTGTGTTTTGTAGTATAAAAATGATGTATTTATAGCAGGAGATATGACCATTATAGCCGTTTATAACCGTTGGGAAGATTTGTTTTTTGAATGTTATGATGATTGTGAAGAAAATTAAGATTAGAAGTATGTGACTTGTTTGTGAAAGATATGTTAGGTAAAAAAAGGTTTTAACTAACGAGCATAATATAGAGTAATTAGAAAAATCTTTAATATTCTTAAAATTTTGAGTACCAAAAATTTTAATTCAATTTTTTTTTTGTCGATAAATCATGCTAATTAATATTTTATTTATTTTGAAAAATAACTACCACAAAGAATACGAGTTTTTAATTGTAACATAACATAGAAGTTTTTGTGATTTATTATTATTGTTGATATTTATATTATTTTAAAAATTTTGTATTCAAATAAATAAATCTGGATACTTAGACAAAACACAAGAGGAAAATAAGGTAACATAACTTTTCCTTATAAGTGCATGCACGTATTTTAAGAATTATGCAAATATTTAGTTTTTCAATACAAATAAAACTTAGACGGTCTTATCTATACACACACACACATATATATATATATATATTATTTTTAATAGGCGCAGATAATAGATTATGGGTAATATGAATGCATTTTCTTAGATTGGTAAATGTCATCATCAAAGATAGATTGTAGGAGAAGCTATTCATAAAAAAATAGATTGTTGGAGACGCTATTTAATTAATAAAAAATGGATTGTTGATGATCACACATTGACAAATACCACATTATCAGAGAAAAAAAAATTGATTTGGAAAAATCTTCAACTCGAGAAATAAAACTCATTTGCGTCTTTTGTGGGTCTAGTACAGGAAAATATTGAGAGTTTCTCGAGGTAGCAAGTAGTTTGAGAAACATATTGGCTGCAAGAAAGATTAAGTTGGTGTATGGGGGAGGAAGTTTAGGGTTAATGGGGTGTGTTGCGACTAGTGCATTTTTCAAATAAAGGTAGCGTGTTAGGGATCATACCAAAAGCCTAAACTGACATGAATTCCGATGGTCAAATCTTATGGGAGAAGGTTATAGTACCTAGCATGCATGAAAGAATAGCTAATATGTTGTATAATATTGATGCATTTATTGCATTACCTTGGGGGTTAGGAATACTGGAAGAAATTTTCTGGATATCTTCATGGGCACAGTTAAACATGCATTAAAATCTATAGGGCTCTACAATGTCAATGGTTTCCATGATGGATTGTTGTCTTTTCTAGATCATTGCGTGGAGCAGGAGTTTATGAAGCCGACGGCTCGTGAAATTTTCATCTCTGCACATACTGCAAATGAATTGACTGACAAACTTAAATCATATGTACCAAAAGTAGATCCCATATTGTCATTAATTCAATGGCAGACAAGTAGTGACAATAGTCCTGGTAAGAACCATGCTTTAGATGTTGATACGACACTCCGTTTGTAACTCTTTTATGTTGATCAGTGTTTGATGTAAAAATATATGTTTTAATCTGAAATTGTGGATCGGGTTGATACGTCGTTGTTGTTAACTTAGCACTGGAGTGTTAACAACAGATTTGTACGTTGTTAACTCAGCGATGTTACTTTAACAACAGACCAGAATAATAGTGCAGCAGAATAAACAAACACCAAGTTTAAGAAGTGAATATAAAATTATATTAACTTCCGAGCCGTAGGCAAATTAACCTGTAAAGGTTTTAACAAAGGTCGTTCTCTCAATTCTCAAGCTCCTCACTCTTAAATTGATTGAACTAAGCAAAGCACACAAGAATTGCTTCGACTATCTCTAAAAGCTCCCCACTCTCATATCTATTCTAACAATTCACAAACTTTGTTAAAGCAAGACAACACTCAACAACTGTAAATTAATCTCTCGGATTGATTGGCTCTTGTCTCGTGTTTGTCATGATATACTTCACACCTATATATAGGTTCTTGATCTTGGACTTCAATGTGTGTTGTACACGGTTGGTAATTCTCCTTGTTTCCTTCTCGAACTCCTCTTCCTTGTTCTCGCAGTCCTTCTTGAATAATAGTTCCTTCATTAGTGATCTAACTAAGGAAAGACTCCTTCTTCAAATCAGGACTTGATCATGGAAAGCACTCCTAGTTCCACTCGAACTCATATTTCCTTGTAGAGCGGTTTACTTAATTAAGGAAACTTTCCTTCTTGGAAACTTGAGCGTCCAGCCTATGACAAGTTTGTTTCCTGAATAATAATCAAAGACAATTACAACTGTGGAACTCAGTTAGTTAAATGAATAAGGCAAAAGAATAATAAAGAATATAATCAAGATTGTAAATCGGATTCTGCTCCAGCAATGTTACTCTAACATTGACTTCTCAATGTTAAACTAATATTGACAGAATACCTGCACTTTCAATCTCCTCCTTTTTGCCTTAATCAAAAAACCTAAGAACCTGTTCTAATCATATCAAATTATTCAGACAAACTTTACTATCAGACCACAATGGAAAAATAAGTACACTCCCCCTGAACATCAGAAGGGACCAACTGAATTTTATTCTAACATTGATACTTTCAATGTTGTCATAACATCTGTCTTTGTCAATGTTAGCTTAACATTGAAACCAGACAGATGTTCTAACATTGAACATCTCACTGTTAACTTAACATCAGAGAACAGTTAACACCTGCAAAACAGAGTTAGTACTTTGTAACCAAAGTTCAAAGAGCATAAGCAGAAACACTAAGCAACAAGAAAAGTACTTAATTACAGACCATACCCAGTAGCAAGGAACACACTCCTTGATGAAACAGAAAAAACAAAGAAAATAGAATTGTTCATACTGACAGAAAATTAACAGAACTCAAAAATTTAGAAAATTTGATTTACTCTCCCCCTTTTTGTGAGGAAGGCAGATCCTTCAAATGCTTCCTGAGGCTGTCTATCTCCTGTAACCTCACTTGCTTGTCTGCTATCTATCTTTGGGTATCTTTATACTCTTTGTCAAGCCACACCAGGGTCTCCTCCACAAAAGCATCAGGAATGACAGAACAACTTTCACCACTAGCCACAGGAACTGAAGAAGCAGCAAACTTGTGAGTCTTCTTCTTCTTCTTCTTCCGGCTTGGACCAGCTGCATCATTGGGATTCCATGGCAGATCTTGAATCCTGACCTGAGTGAAATAGCTCCTGATGATGATCATCTTGGCCTTGTTCTTGATCCATCCTTCTGTCTTCTTTGTCTTGAAGCCTTGCTTCACCAGAATGCTGGATATCAGAGAGGGATATGGAATGATTCCCTTTGCCTTGGTTGTGACTTCCCTCATGTGCCTCAGAACCTTCTCCCCTATGTTTACACTCAGCCCATTCTTCAGTTTGTACACCAGCTTTGCAGATTCTTTTGTCATAACAGTGGTGTTTGAAGAGTGCAGCCAGTTGTAGGTAGAGAGCTTGTGAAGTACAACACTTAAGGATGTCAGCCTTGTAGTTGGAAAACTGTCATTCGATTTCCTTGTGAGTCCACCAGTGAGGTCAGTGATCACCTCATCCATGCTAGGATCCTCAGTCTCCTCAGGATCAGGAAGTTCCCAAGCTTCATTGATCACAGAGGGGCTGATGTCATAGACATTCATCCTTACCCAAGCTTTGCCAAACTTGGGAGAGTCATGGTGGCACACCCACTGAGAGAGGTTCATGTAGAACTCTCTGATCACATCAGGGACATAAGATGACTGGTTCATCACAGAGCCCAACACTCCTCTAGCTTCAAGCAGCTCAAACAACCTAGTTTTCTTGAACATCTCCTCATCAATGTTCCTCTCCATGTGAATAACCCTGGATTGATAAGCCTCTCACTGTTCTTCTGCCTCAGCAGACACATAAAAGCCAGAATAAGGCTTCTTGGGGTACTCCTCCTCAAGCACATCAAAGTACTCATCACTGCCTGATGTTGGAGTAACATCAGCAGGGTCATCACCTACCAATTGGTCTTCTTCCTCAACTTCCTCATCTTCTTCTTCCTCCTTATCCTCTTCCTCCTCTTTTTCTTCTTCTGACTCAGACTCAGAAGTTTCTACAACTACCTGCTTCCCCTTTCTTTTCTTAGCAGCAGTAGCTAAGGCAGAGAGAGTCATGCTCTCTTCTTCTTCTCTCTCAACCTCTTCAGGTTGAATGTCACCCCCATCATCCACATCTTGGTTACCCTCAGTAGTAACCTCCTCAACAACAGTCTCCTCGACCTGATCATCTTCCTCAGGAAGAGTATCCATCTTATCAGCAGTAACTTGCTCAACAACATCAGCCTCAACAGGCTCAACCACTGATTCATCCCTAACACTACCCTCAGAGACCTCATGCACAACCTCAGACTCACCCACAGCACCAACAGGGGCCTCTTTCTCCTCCTCAATACCAACAACAGTAGTACCAGGTATATCCAGAGTAGGGTTAGCCATCATTACCTCGTTTTCAGGGTTTGCGGGAGTGGAGGTTTGCTCAGGAGTTTTTGATGTTGAATCAACATCACCCTTAGCAGCTTTCTTGCCCTTGCGCCGTTGATAGGTGGATTTCCTCTTTGGTGCGGCGGCGGCGACGGCTTCAGCGGTTGCACGTCTGGTGCTACGGCAATGTGGTTGCTCCATCTGCTCAGCAGCAGCTGCAAGAGTGTCAATGGAAGACTTGCGAGCCATTGTTAGAGTGATTTAGAGAAGAAAAATAGAAACTTGATTTGCAGAGAGAGTTGATTTTGCAAAAATTTTGAGCACGTAAACAGTGAGAAGAGATTATGGCAAATTATACAATTAATCAGCTGAAGAATAGAGATAGTGGTGTTGTAACATGTTACCAACATAATCGGACCACTGTCACACGATCATACCCATGTTCACCTTACCACATGTCAGTGTTGGATTAACACGTAACCAGAGCAGTCTCCAAACCTGAAAACTTATAAGTTACAATATTTCAATGTTGAACTAACATTGGTAAGTTAACATCGGGGAAGGAAGTTGTAGGTGCAGGGCTTCATCCAAGGCAACATCATGTGAGAGCGTGAGATATTCCTGTATACTAATCTGAACCCTTACCCAAGTACATGGGTACAAAGACATAGATTCAGATCATCAGTATGAGTAAGTAACACATCAAACAGAAAAACACAGAGTGGATATACATATCCAGGGAAAAGATGTTCCCATAGCATAGAAGATCACAAAACATAGTTGTTAATCCTAAAAATAAAATAAAGAATACCACTCCTACTCGGGAAAAATAATATATGGGCAATACTATTGTCACGAGTACTTCCGATGAGATGTACATATAAAGAAAACCCCTCGGAGGGCTGCCCTACCTCTTGGTCACTGACCCGAAAAGGTTTATAAGAGCACCCGAGGAGAAACATAAGCGTCCCTTGGAAAGTCAAACGGTGAATGAAAAACAGATATCAACACGGCATCGGAAAAAGAGCAAACCCCGATGGACCCGTATGATTCCGATATCCACCAAATGCGCCAAGAGGGACCAAGAGGGACCCCGAGTCCTATGAACTTACAAGAAAACTTCCTTGCTGAACGCTCCTCGGAAAAGGCAACACTCGGACTTATCCGAGAACCCAATTTTGGAAAAGGTCAATACAAGAACACCCCGTGAATACAGCCCGAGCACTCTGATGAAGAAATCTCACTTTCAGTAAAGCAAAAACAGCCCTCGGACACAAAATCACAGTCCTCGGAAGTCACACCAAGTCCTCGGAGATCACATTTCCACCCTCAGAGATCACTCCTGACTGTTGAAGAAAACACCCGAATCAAGAAGGAGAAACAAAAGTCCTCGGAAGAATAGCTCTATCAGAAACAGTCTACATCAGAAGCCCTCGGAGATATCAGAAGACACAAAAGCTAATCCAGTCAACACTTAGTAGATAAACGATAAACATTATCCTAATTTTCACACCTGTATCAAGGTAACAACAACACCTGTCCTTATCAAAACACATGCACAATGACACCTACCCCTACCAAAGTCTATATAAAGGGAGGTGATCAGTAGAAGAAAACAAGCTGAAGTAACTAAGCCTATTTACTACAATCTATCACTCAAATACGTAAGATAAAAAGAGGAGGAAATGTTCAGTGAATAAAGGAAGGGAATATTCTTGCAATTAATCTCATTATGTCCATCTCGCGTTGCCTCTGAATCACGGACAGGGCGTTTCGACCCAAATAAATATCTTCCGTTAAATAGGGAATAATTCCAAACCCGTTAACAAAGCGGCGCCGTCTGTGGGAACGTCACAACATCTGTCCTCGAGAGAATTCAGGCACACGTCAGCTAGGATGGATGGTCTTTTCGAAAATGACAACCTTCCTGTCCCGAACAACGACTCAGAAGAAACTTTGTCCAATTATGAACCAGGTACAAGAGATTTTATTAGTATTCCCCGATCTGTTTATGAAAGACTTATATATGCTGAAAGAACACCCTGGAGGGATGATCCCCCCGGACGCACGTCCCCTGTGCTCTCCGAGAACGAAGATTTCCCCTCGGAAGAAGATGCACCTCCGAGGACGTGGAACCCAAATTGGAATCCTTGGCGACAGACACCCCGACAAAGTCCTCGAAGATATGTATGTCGTGAAAGGACTCCCGTAAGGGGTCAGGTAGAAATTTCTCGTCCCTCAGAGTATCGAGGAGAGGTTGAACATTCCTTATGGGGAATGATGGATGATTTACGAAAAGAATTAGGTGATCTCAAGAAAACCATGGCTCCCGAGGAAGATCCTACATTCAAGACCTCTCATTTCATTCCCGAAATTGCTTCAGCTTCTATCCCCTCGGGGATGCGACCTGTTAATATCCCGCTATATACCGGAGAAGCTGATGGAAGGGACCCACAAGATCACGTCCATCAATACCTGGCAGGAATGGACCTCTCTTCCGCTCCTGATCATGTGTTATGTCGCGTATTCCCTGTTACCCTTGGAGGGCGGGCCCAAGCCTGGTTTACTCATCTTCCACCTTGTTCCATCACGAGCTTTGACCGACTAGCTCATTTGTTTGTACGACAATTCGCCTGCAACCGAAGGTACCCTAAATCTGCTACGCATCTTTTTACTATTAAACAGAAGAAGGATGAACCCTTGCGAGAATATATAAAGCGCTTCACGGATGAAGCACTCGATGTTCCAAATGTTAGCCCGACCATTATGGCGGACATATTAACTCAGGGACTCCGAGCGGGGGATTTCTTTAGATACCTTATGGGAAATCGTATCACGGATATGAATGAGTTAATGCAAAAGGCGGAAGTACATATTTTGATGGAAGAAGCCGAGGGAACAAAGAAGCAGATGGAGCAGGAGGATAGTGAACACTTAGAGCGTGCCGAGAAAGAAGCAAAGGTCAAAGAAAAAAGTAAGGAAGGAAAACCTCCTCAACGCAAAGATGAAGGAGGAGTGGTTAAGAAATTCCTCCGACCCGTGCACTTACCTCCGATGACTGTTACTCCACCAGAAGTGCTCAACATAATGAGGGGTAGCAACGAGTTGCACTGGCCCAGACCGACTAAATTTCCTAACCGAGACAAGGACACGGGGAAATATTGTAAGTACCATAAAACTTACGGGCACACTACGGAAGAATGTACTACCCTTCGTTTAGAGGTGCTTCGCCTATTGGAGATAGGGTACTTGAAGAACTACCTTAAGGAAAATAACCTGGAAGAGCCCAAGGCAAATTTTTGGAAGAGATCACGAAGGGAAGAGGAAGAGCAAGAAAAGGAAGAAAGGACGCCTAGCCGGAAGTCACGAGAGGGGACCACTAGACGTCTCCGACCCCGAGAGAGAAGTAAAGACCGCCGGCGAAATTCACGAGAGAAAACGACAGGATATCCGAGTCTACCTCCTCCACCGGACTCGTATAAGAGCAATCCCCCGACAGGTAGAACCATCAATATGATAGAAGGGGGTGAAATCTCCATGGCACCTCAGGGCAAAAAGAAGAAATATTTGAAAGAAGCCCGACGAGCAGAGCAAGGATTAGCTGTCTGCTCCATTCAAGGGTCACAGCTGCCTAATATCACTTTCGGACCCGAGGACCTTACAGATGTAATATACCCTCACGAAGATCCCTTGGTTATATCTGCCGTCATCTACGGGTATGAAATCCAACGTATCCTCATAGATACGGGCAGCTCTGTGGATGTACTCTTCCTACCGACCTATCTCGCTATGAGATTGAAACAAGAAACGTTGGAAACCGCTGAGGTCCCGTTAGTAGGATTCTCCGGGGAAGCATGCCAAACCCTCGGAACTATTACTCTCCCAATGTCATGGGGGAAAGGAGCCCTTCGAAGAACGGAATCTATTAAGTTTTGGGTAGTGGAGGCTTCTTCGCGAACGTATAATGTGATCTGCGGAAGACCATCTATTCGGGCCTTTGAGGCTATTCCTTCTACTTTGCATCTTAAAGTGAAATTCCCCACCTCCTCGGGAATCGGAGAAGTCCGAGGAAGTCAGTCAAAAGCTAGAGAATGCTGCATGAATGCCATTCCCTCAGAAGAGGACGGACCTTCACTCGGAAATAACAAAAAGGGTAGAATCGAGGAAACACGAGTCCAACCTGTGGAAGAATTAAAAATGGTGGAATTAGTAGAAGGAAGCCCCGAGAAAGTAATCAAAATGGGCACCCATATGGCTCCAATCATAGAAGGCCAATTGATTTCTCTTCTCAAACAATTTCATCACCTCTTTGCGTGGGAAGGGGGACCGCCCGGACGAATCAGCAACAAGGTATGTCAACATTTCCTTAATGTAAAGCCTGGAGCTAAACCTGTCCAACAGAAAAAGAGGAAAATGGGACCCGAGCGCAACAAGATCATCCGCTCGGAAATACAACGCCTTCTCCAATTAAAGCAAATACGAGAAGTTATTTACCCCGAGTGGTTGGCTAATGTCGTGCTAGTTCCCAAGCACGGAGAAAGATGGCGAATGTGTGTTGACTTTACTAACCTCAATGAAGCATGCCCCAAGGATTGTTATCCTTTACCGAGCATAGATCAGCTAGTTGATTCTACCGCAGGATGTGCGCTACTATCAACTTTAGATGGAGATCAAGGGTACAACCAAATCCCGATGGCGGCTGTTGATCAAGACAAGACCAGCTTTATCACGGATGCAGGCACCTTTTGTTATCTAGTCATGCCCTTTGGATTAAAGAATGCTGGAGCTACTTATCAACGGTTAGTAAGCCTTATGTTCTCAGGACTTATTGGGAAGTCAGTAGAGGTTTATGTAGATGATACTGTAGTTAAAAGTAACACTGCTGAAGAACATCCCGAGGACCTACGAAAAGCGTTGGTCATTATGAACAACTTTGGCATGAAGGTTAACCCTCGGAAGTGTTCTTTTGGTATCCGAGGAGGAAAATTTTTGGGATTTATGGTTACGGAGAAGGGAATTGAAGTAAACCCCGAAAAAGCAGAAGCTATCATGGGGTTACCTACCCCGAGGACGGTAAAAGATGTCCAAAAGCTGACTGGAAGAATGGCCTCGTTGAGTCGGTTTGTCTCCAAGTCCGCAGAAAAAGGGCTTCCCTTCTTCAAGGTACTTCGGAATATCAAGGAATTTCAGTGGACCCCCCAATGCGAGGAAGCTCTCGAAGACTTAAAAAGGTACATGTTGAAACCACCTTTGCTGGTAAAACCTGTACCCCAAGAAGAGTTGTTTCTGTATTTATCGGTCGGAGAAGAGGCTATTAGCGCTGTCCTAGTCAAAGAACAAGATGGAGAACATCACCCGGTATATTACGTTAGCAAAACTCTCCTCGGAGCCGAAACCCGATATACCCTAACTGAGAAACTCGTTCTAGCATTGGTTACTACGGCTCGTAAGCTACGCCCCTACTTTTTATCCCACCCAATTACCGTGCTTACTAAGCATCCCCTGAGGGCAATTCTTAATAAGCCGGAATCATCAGGGAGAATGATAAAATGGGCCGTAGAGCTTACTGAGTACGATATTTCCTATGCTCCGAGACCGTCAATCAAAGCTCAAGTTCTGGCAGACTTTGTAACAGAACTCACGGGCGTTGGATCCGAGGAAAAGGAGCCACGATGGCACGTATATGTAGATGGATCCTCGGTGAGTACCCATG
This sequence comes from Linaria vulgaris, assembly GCA_948329865.1. Taxonomy (NCBI): domain Eukaryota; kingdom Viridiplantae; phylum Streptophyta; class Magnoliopsida; order Lamiales; family Plantaginaceae; genus Linaria; species Linaria vulgaris. The sequence goes on from OX415250.1 coordinate 97,618,719, forward strand.
GGGGGGCCGGAATAGTTTTGGTAAATCAAGAAGGAGAGGAGGAAAGACTCCATTTTGCAGTTAGAATAGATTACCCCCTCTCTAACAATGAGGCCGAGTATGAAGCTCTCCTTATTGGTATGAGACTAGCAAGAGAAGGGGGAATGAAAAGAGTACTCCTTCATAGTGATTCCCAACTGATTGTTCAGCAAGTTAAGGGGTCATATGAGGCCAAAGAAGAAAGAATGCAAGAGTACCTCCGAGTTGTTCGCCAAAGGTCCGAATGGTTTGAAGAATACGACATAGTTCAAATTCCTCGAAAAGAAAATCAAGAGGCGGACGCTTTGTCCAAGATGGCTACACAAACAGCTGCAATACATACTCGGAAGATTACTCTACTGCATGTCAATGAATCTGAAAAGGGTGAAGGCCGAGAAGTGAACACAGTTTCAGATCCTTCATCTAGCTGGGTGACTCCTATCAAAGCCTATTTGCAGAATCCCGAGGGATACTCCTCGGACAAGAATATTCAGCGAATGATGTTCAGAAAAACCCTCCGATACTTCCTCAAAGACGGGATACTCTTCCGAAGGACATATTCATGTCCCCACGCTCGATGCCTTAATGAAGAAGAGGCCCAGCTAGCCTTAGCAGAAACTCACGAGGGGGTATGTGGGAGCCATACTAGTGGCGAAAGCATGGTTGGACGCTTGATCCGACAAGGCTACTATTGGCCCACGATGGCCAAAGATAGCAAAAGCCATGCCGAAAGATGTAAACCATGCCAGGCTTACGCCCCTCGGACCCATATACCCGCAGCCCCTTGGGAACCCTCTCTGAACCCCTGCCCATTCTCTAAGTGGGGTATTGACATACTTGGACCCCTTGTCCCTGATGCCGGCCAAAAGAAATTTCTGCTAGTAGCTGTTGATTACTTCACCAAATGGGTGGAAGCGGAACCCCTGGCTAGGGTAACCGCGGAGGCCGTCATCAATTTTCTCTGGAGAAATATTATTTGTCGCTTTGGTGTCCCTAGGAGCCTGGTAAGTGACAACGGTTTGCAGTTTACTGATCAAGGATTGCAAAAATGGTGTGATCATTGGGAGATAAAACATCGCTTTGCCTCCGTGGGATACCCTCAAGCAAATGGCCAAGTAGAAAGAACCAACAGAACCCTCTTGAAGAACATGAAGGCCCGGCTTGATTGGCATAAAGCTAAGTGGGTTGAGGAGATACCTGGGATATTATGGGCCTATCGGACCACGCAAAGTGTCGCTACGGGCGAAACCCCTTTTAGTTTATCCTACGGGTGTGAAGCTGTTTTACCCTCGGAGGTCTCCATAGAAAGTTGGCGAGTCAAGGAATACGAAGAAGTGGCTAATGGCTCAAATTTAGCCCTCGCCCTTGACCTTCTCGAAGAAAAAAGAACCCGAGTAGCCCTCCGAATGGAAGAGTACAAGGCTCGGATGTCACGATATTATAATACCAAGGTAAGGCTCCGAACCTTTCAAGTTGGAGATTTAGTGATGAAACGAGTAGGGGCCTCCAAGAATGTGGGTAAACTAGATCCACGATGGGAAGGACCCTACAAGATAGTGGAAATCGTGGGACCGGCGACTTATCGGCTTGCTAACTCCGAGGAGGCAATACTTCGCAACACGTGGAACGCAAGTAACCTTAGAAAGTATTATGCTTAATGTAATAGTTATACGTGAATAAAAAAAGCGTTCATATATGAGGGGGTACAGTACAAAAGAAACTAGAGTTGTCTGGCAAAATGATGGCTATACATATGAGACATCAAGACAACCCAATAACGTTAAATACCCTCTGTATTATGAACTAAGTTGTATACTATTTTTCAACAAGCTAAGACCCTCCCATAGGACGTTTCCCCTCTCGGATAAGTCTTCGGCGCTGCTCCTCGGAAAGAGAGACTGGATCATCCAAGAACACAGTTCCGACTGCAAAATCTCTAATAGGTGAAGGAGAAAGTTCCTCGGAGACTTGACGAATGTTGAGTTCAGGAAGGAGCAAGCCCGAGGGGAACTCTGGCAAAGCTTGTACGACATCTTGGCACAATTTATAGCCTATATGCACTAAGTCACGCATCTCTCCCCGAAGAGATTCACAAAGACTGGATGGACCCACCACCTCCAACACAGCTTGGACTCGGGCCATGATCACCTCTACCGCATGAGAGCGGGTTATTCCTAGCAACTGATGACTCAAAGCATCTCTTTCCAGTATAGCCTGTGTTAGTTGCTCCTCCGAGGACCGCATTTGGCCACGTAACTCCTCCATTCTCCGCCCTAAGTTCAAGACACGTGCTTTTTCAAGTAATAATTGGCGTTCCAATTCCCACGCCTTATCCTTCTCGAATTGTAACGCCTGGATGTGAGTCTCCTGTGCGGATTCATGAACCTCCTTCAAGTGAGCTACCTCCACTTGAGCTTCTAAGAGACCTCGCTCTAACTCATCCCTACGACGGTATACTAAACCCGGATCTGAGGAAGAACTCCCGTAAGACCCGAGGGCGTCCAACACCATATAAATATGCTCAAAACACAAAGCGAATGGCATCAGACCAGATGACAGGTTAGTATTAAACAAAATGAATAGATACCTCACACAGGTCTTTGCAGGCTAAATCTTGGAGAACGGGTACCGAAAGGGTTTTTATCAGCTCACAATCTGTTACGTTCAATAACCCACTAAGAAAGTTTCGGCAAAATCCCACTGCTGATCCGAGAGGAGAAACATCCTGATTACCCCCGGGGGGAAGAGTTCTCCCGAGGGAAGGGTGCTCCTCGGGCGGTGGTGCCGGAATACGACCAGGGATATCTTGCCGGGGCTGCATATCCTCTATACTAGAAAAGTGAAGATACTCCTCTAATACATTTACTACGGTAGAATTATGAGGAATGGGCTGTGATACTATGGGACTCATGTGATAATCCGTTTGAGAAAGAGTTGCTATCAGATCCGACGATCCAGAATGAGTTATATAACTGACTGGGGGGGCTGCAACGGGTTCCTCCTCCTCCGAGGAAATTTCAACCATTGCCTCACTTACGAGGGGAGGAGAATCGCCAACCTTCGTCACCCCGGGAATACCATGCAATGCCCTCCCCAAGAAAACGTCATTAGAAGACCCGAGAGAAAAAGCTCCCATCTCCGCTCCTGCAAAAGATGTCAGTAGGAAAACGATCCGAGGACACCAATAAAGTTTATAAACTAGAGAATGATTAGTAGAACTTACGAAAATGAAAATTACTGTGAAGAGGACGAGAAGCAGGAGTGCATCCTTCCACCCCCTCTTGTAAACCTGCCAAAATCAGAGCCTCGGGGAAATCCAATAGCCCAGATATGTCATAAGAACCAGAGAAAAGTCCCGAGTGAAGCAATATCTCCCTCACTTGTCCTCGTGTTTCGGTGTTGGGTGCGATATACCCCAGACCCCATCGGATGGGTACACCCCACGATCTGGCTGACTGGCCTCTCGGACGGACAAAGAAAAATCTCCGCCTCCAATCCCCTCTACTAGAGTGGGAACTGGATACACGAGTGAAGATATTTTCCTTGTCCCGATAGGTCAAGCTAAAAAAGGGAGTCCCCTCTGAGCAAGGTTGAAGGGTAAATATTGTCCCCACCCGATAAGGGGACATCAGAAGGTTTAAAAGCTCACTACGAAGGACATATCCCACCAAATGACTGTAGGAACTTGGTGTTAACTGACTCGGACACACCTGCCAATACCGAAAGAGTATTTGGAAAAAGGGATGGAAAAAGGTACGTAAACCACAACGCATCTGTTCGGTATAAACGGTCATGTAACCTGAGGGGGGTGCGTAAGCCCTATGGCCCGAGGAAGGCACTAGTATGTCATAATCTTCGAAATCAAGGTTATAGCCGCTAAAAAGAGATCTTACCGAGTTCTCACATTCTGTACTCGTGGTAGATCCTACACGTCCTCTGCCTATTAATCGAGATGGATTAAGAGGAATCAAATCGAACTCTGAAGACTCATCCGCCAAAGGATATGGCTCCCTACTCATGAATATCTCCCTGATATGATTGATCCTCCGTGAATTTGTAGATGGAAGCCTACGAGCTACCCCGAGAGAGGAACTAGCACTAAGTGTCGCCTGATTTTCGGATAAATTGTCCCTCGGAGGAACTCTTGATGATCCAGAAGGACCCCGAGCGGTATCCCGAGAAGAACCGCAAGATGGATTCGAACCACTTCTTCTATAATAAGGAGGCATCATCTTATTTGGTAAGCACTATCCTCGTACTTGCAATTATGAATAAACTCGTAAGGAGTAGGAAATAAGTGCGGAATGGGTAAAGATCTTACATGCATATATACTCTTTAAGCCAAGAGTTAAAATTAGAAGCTTAAGCTCTTATTAGGTTAACTAAGGGACACGTGTTGAAAAACTTTTTGATTAAGAATGACACGTACCCTATTTAACCATGCAAAGCAACACCTCCTACTTAGAAATTTTACTTAGTCAGCAACCTTATAAGAATTATCATTATCCATTTTAATTAAACAGTGGAGATAAAATATAGAATAGGAAGATTGCACAAAATATTTATTGATTTAAACCAAAGAGCCCTCGGAAGGGATAATAAGCACAAGGAATATTTATTTAAAAAAACTAAAAGTAAAAAATTACAAAGAACAAGACTAAGCCCCCGTGGAAGGAGGAAGGGAAGAAGTTGTCTCCTCGGCGGAAGTACCCAATGGAGCAAGACGAGAAATTGGAGAAAATACTCCCCCGGAACCGCTAGCCCTCGGACTCGGACTCGTGGCGGAGCGCATTGGAGATGGTGTCGGAGAATCCCGAGAGGATAGCAAACCCCCAAACCTCCCCACAAAATAATGGCAGTCGTCGGGAGTTAGCTTCTTTAACTTGCGAAGATCGAAAGACTTGGAGAAGTTAACATCCGACCTTATCAAAGATTTCGCCACTTTCGCACACTCCAAATAACCCCACAGAAGATGACCCATCAAGAGCTCGTGAGAAGGCGCCTCGGATGCTCCTGATTGTTGCCGTGAAATCTCTCGTTGGGCAAACTGAACAGCTGCATCCACCTTAGCCTGCACGTCCTCGGGAGAAAGAAAATTTGCTAACTTCCCCTCGGCTGACTCTGCCCTATCAGTAACTTGGCCCAGTGTCTCCTGGAGAACTCTCTCTCTCTCATTCCCGTCCGCCACCGCCTTCTCGAGAGCTGCAATACGAGCAGTAAAGACCCCCTCGGAGTCTTTCCTTTCCTTCTCCATCTTCTTATAAGCGGACTCGGCAGCACTTAAACTACCTTGCAAATTCGCCCTCACCTTCTCTGATTCATTGAGAGCGAATTCGTAGTCGGAAATCTTTGTTCGAAGAAGGTCCTCCCTAGTTTGACTCTCTTTATCCCGGACTAAGAGAGGTGCCAATTGTGCCCGGAGTGCTTCTAAATCCTCTATATCTTTCCGACCGCGCTCTTCAACGGCAGTAACTGCCTCCCGAGTCTTTCCAATCTACAGAAAAGTCAACAATAAAAGATTCAACAGAGATGTATTGTGTAATTTCAGAAGACTAATGTAGAGAAACTTACCATGAGCCCCAACCAGTTAAGACTGGTGTACAAAAATTGATACCCCTCGGCGGGTGCTGAACTGGAGGAGGCGAAAAATCGGAGGATATCTTGATAAGCCTCCCCCACTGAACGAGATGAAAATTCCCCCCCGGATCCGCTGGGAGGAATAGGCTCTTGGAATGTATGACCCCTCGGAGACAAAGTCACCGGGACATGTCCCCTCGGAGGAGTCGTATCCTTTACGGGAGTCGTCACTTCTGAATTTGTAAATATGGCCCGTGAACCACCTACTGTTGTGGAGGGGCTGGTCTTTCCCAATAGTGATTGCAGAATCCCTTCCTTCAAATCTCGGTCCTCTGAAGAAGGATCAAACTCCCCTTGGGTGTCTTCGGAGTCCCCCCGTAAACCTTCTTGCTCGGGAATGCTGAATTGGGCCAGAAAGTCCTCCTCTACAAAAGATACAAACTGACAGTAAGAGGAAGAATGAAACTAGAAAAAATTATAGAAAGAAGGCAAATAATGGATACTCACCATATAATGAAGACTCTTCTACCATCGGAGCTTTCCCTTTATCCATAGCCACTACATCAAAAGAAAAGGTGTCAACACATCAGCAAATATTGCAGATAAAGATATGAAAATCTCATTAAAAACTCGTGAAAACTTACCCCGAGGAGCGGATTCAGGAACTGTCGGAAGCTTAGGAGAAGGATCCTCGGAAGACAGGTCTATTACTTCAGTATCCTTCCGAGCAGATTCATCCTCCGCACCACTCGGAAAGATACCCTCCTCGGAACCTCTCGGAGAAATTCCTATATTAGATTCGGAAGCAGGTAAATTCCCTGACTCCGATTTGGAAACGGGCACTAAAGCCAAATCCCAAGAAACAGGAGCTACTTGGCGCAAGGGAACAGCGCTCCTGACGACCCCCATCGCATCCATGCATAGAAGAGAATGGTCCTCGTGGAATCCACCCTTCTCTGAACCCATATGCCTACTCTCGGGAGCATTAACCTCCTCCTCCTCGTGATCACCCTCCTCTGGTATCTCAGAGACACCACTAGGAGTAGGCTCCCTCGGACTCGACTGCAGATAATAGTTTGCCATGACATCCCCTGCATCATCCCACCAATAACATGTATAAGCACAATTTATCACGGTACTCGGAGGAAGAATAAAAGAGTAAAAGAACGAATGAAGAGACTTACGAAAGAAACTCCTCGCCTCGGGAGATAAAGACAAAGGACGTTCCACTGCGTCGTCGGTAAAAATTACGTAGTGAAGACCAGAAGTCTCGTACAACATGGTGAAGTCCTCTGATTCCATCAATTTGTGCTGAGAAATTATAGGAGATAACACCGCCTCTTGATCCAGAGCGTGCACGGGAGTAGTACCCTCTCGCCAATCAAAGGGCACATCCCACTCACCATTGACAGGTCCCACGAAGAAGTATCTGTTCTTCCAGACACTATGTGAGGTAATAGCAGCCCCCAAGATCCTCTTCGTGGAATCCCCCGAGTTGTCCCGATGACGAACGTTATAGAAAGGATACCCCCCGGTTGATACCGCCACGTCAAAGATCGAAAGAAAGTGATCCACCGAACACTCTAGCCCATTCACGTGGCACCAAAATACGTAAATACAGATAGCAGCAAATCCATTCGGTACCATCTGACTTGGGCTGATATTACAAGTTTTAAAGAGCTCACAGAAAAAAGGGGACATAAACGAGCGCCACCCGTACTTCACCTGAGCAAAGAATACTGTCAACATACCCGGAGGAGGATAACATGCCCTCTCATCCTTCGTCGGGAGTCGGAAGACCATATTTTTCTGAAGGACTCCGGTGGAGGTAAACAGATCCGCTACCTGCTTACGAGTAGCAATATTCTTCGTCTTTTCCACCTTAGCAAAAGTTCGAAGAGGCGGTTCCTTTGATTTGGGAACCCTAGCTTTCTTCGAAGAAGTGGCACCGCCTTCAGCAGCCGCAGCAATTTCTCCCTTACGTTTGCGAGTAATAACTCCCACCGGAATACCCCTCACACTCGTAGAAGAGTCAATCGGAGCAGTGACTGCAGAGGAGGTAGCGGCGGCGATGGGATCAGTGTTGGTGGAAGAAGCCATCGGTGTAATAATAAAGGGATGTTTCCGAAAAGGAGAAGAAGAGCGAGTAAATCTGCTGGGAATTTGAAGAACAAAAGACGAAGAAGAGAATTTTTTGCTCTGAGAGAAAGTTATTGCAAAGATGAATTGGAAGAATGAAGAAAAAAGGTTAACAGTGTCCCTATTTATAGCCGGAGACAACAAACGGTCAAAAAATCTTTAAGACGTGGAACTTGTTTAAGGCTCCACGTAACCGCCACCTGATCACGCCACACCATCACTATTCTGACCGTTACCAACGGTCAGATATTTCAATTTTCAAAGCTGGTCAAACACCACTCCGTCACCTGCGCCCCGAGATCTCCGCGTGCCTAATAACGATACCCTAAGGGTATTCAAGTAAAATCCTTATAAATTCTGGATATATATGCATATCCCCTCGGAAAAATATCAAAAAATAAAAACTAAATCTTGAATAAACCCCTCACCTCACTGAGGGCGATGAATAAAATTTCCCTCGCCTCTACGGAGGCGATCGAAATTTGGGGGGGCTAGTGTTAATCCTAAAAATAAAATAAAGAATACCACTCCTACTCGGGAAAAATAATATATGGGCAATACTATTGTCACGAGTACTTCCGATGAGATGTACATATAAAGAAAACCCCTCGGAGGACTGCCCTACCTCTTGGTCACTGACCCGAAAAGGTTTATAAGAGCACCCGAGGAGAAACATAAGCGTCCCTTGGAAAGTCAAACGGTGAATGAAAAACAGATATCAACACGGCATCGGAAAAAGAGCAAACCCCGATGGACCCGTATGATTCCGATATCCACCAAATGCGCCAAGAGGGACCAAGAGGGACCCCGAGTCCTATGAACTTACAAGAAAACTTCCTTGCTGAACGCTCCTCGGAAAAGGCAACACTCGGACTTATCCGAGAACCCAATTTTGGAAAAGGTCAATACAAGAACACCCCGTGAATACAGCCCGAGCACTCTGATGAAGAAATCTCACTTTCAGTAAAGCAAAAACAGCCCTCGGACACAAAATCACAGTCCTCGGAAGTCACACCAAGTCCTCGGAGATCACATTTCCACCCTCAGAGATCACTCCTGACTGTTGAAGAAAACACCCGAATCAAGAAGGAGAAACAAAAGTCCTCGGAAGAATAGCTCTATCAGAAACAGTCTACATCAGAAGCCCTCGGAGATATCAGAAGACACAAAAGCTAATCCAGTCAGCACTTAGTAGATAAACGATAAACATTATCCTAATTTTCACACCTGTATCAAGGTAACAACAACACCTGTCCTTATCAAAACACATGCACAATGACACCTACCCCTACCAAAGTCTATATAAAGGGAGGTGATCAGTAGAAGAAAACAAGCTGAAGTAACTAAGCCTATTTACTACAATCTATCACTCAAATACGTAAGATAAAAAGAGGAGGAAATGTTCAGTGAATAAAGGAAGGGAATATTCTTGCAATTAATCTCATTATGTCCATCTCGCGTTGCCTCTGAATCACGGACAGGGCGTTTCGACCCAAATAAATATCTTCCGTTAAATAGGGAATAATTCCAAACCCGTTAACAATAGTGTTTTACCTGCAGTGAGTCACCCACAAAGTATGCCTCAACACATGATTCCTAGGATTATTACTCCCTCTAAGCCCAAACCGATAAAGGAAAAAACAAATGCAGAACTAGAAGGAATGCAACAATGTTAGATCAACATTGGGAGATGGTAACCAAGTACAAACAACTTTACTGACTGGGATCAGGACAAATCAATTTATCTTTATTTATGAACTCTTTTGAACAAAAACCAGTGAATGTAAAAGGACAGTTTCATCACTGAATGTGGGCAGCACAAGACTCCACACACCCCAGCAACTTAACCATCAGCCACAGATTGGGCAAGTACAAAGGAACTGAATGAAGACAATACATTTATCATATACTTCTTAACCCCAACTTCTCATGCATACCTGTTTACCAACCTGTTTACAAGGAAATACCAAGTGAACAATGCTACTGAATACAAGCAGTCGTAACCTCAAAGCACCCCAGTAAGGGTCACTATCATGCATAACCTTGGCCACAGACAAAAACACAAAAATAAGCACAACTGAATGACAATGAAGCTCTCAACATCATGTACCCCAACTTCTCTTCATGCTTTGTCTAACCTAACATGGATAAGTCACAACTGAATAACATCAGAGTAGTGAGCTCTGTGTACCCCAGCTTCTCCCAGATGTTAGGATAACATTCACAGACTAACAACAGAGTTATTACTTTACAAGACTCTTGAAATGTACCTGTCCACCAGTCAATTAGCTATTTGCACAGATTAACCACACATTCCACATAAGCTCTAACAAAGATGTAAGATGCAAGAAAGAAGAATGCAGAAAGGAAACATAAAAGAATTACAGCTACACCACAACCAATAACCAGTGCTAAACAATGGTGTTATGTCAACACTGGTGTACTAACATCCCTAGACAATGCACATGCCAAGAGAATTCCTCAAACTGAAGAACCTCTCAGAATCTAAGGGTTTAGTGAACATATCAGCAAGCTGATTGTTAGTTTCAATGTGTTCAATGTCAATGAGCTTATCTTCTACCATGCCTTATGTCAATATGTTTAGTTCTAGAATGTTGCACATGGTTCTTAGAGATTCTTATAGCACTAAGATTATCACAGAACATAAGTAAGGTATCACTGTCTAACCCATAATCCAGTAGCATGTGTTTAAGCCATACCAACTGGGTAACACAGCTGCCTGCTGCTATGTATTCAGATTCAGCAGTGGAGAGTGACACACAATTTTGCTTTCTACTGTACCATGAGACCAAGTTGTTCCCCAGATAAAAACATCCTCCACTTGTAGACTTTCTGTCATCAGTGTCACCTGCCCATTATGAGTCACTGAAACCTACAAGATTTGTGTTAGCGTCATAGGAATACCATATACCAAGGGCCAAGGTGCCAGAAATATATCTAAGGATTCTCTTCACAGCAATCAGATGTGACTGCTTTGGACATGCCTGGTACCTAGCACAAACATAAACAGAGAACATTATATCAGGCCTTGAAGCAGACAAGTAGAGTAAGCTTCCTATCATTGAACGGTACAATGTTGGATCAACATTGGCACAATTAACATCCCTGGAAATCTTCACTAATGAAGACATGGGAGTCTTGCAAGGCTTTGATCCTGCCAATTCAAACCTTTCCACCAAATTCTTTGCATACTTTTCCTGACTTAGGAAAATCCCATTACCTGTTTGTTTTACTTGAAGACCAAGAAAGAAGGTTAATTCTCCCATCATACTCATCTCAAACTGCCCTGTCATTGATTCAACAAATTTTTCTAGAATAGAAATGTTAGTTGAGCCAAAAACAACATCATCTACATATATTTGAGATATACAGATATGAGAATCTTTCTTAAAGACAAATAGTGTTCTATCTCCTTCACCTCTAACAAAGACAAGACTTAATAGGAATTTTGTAAGCCTTTCATACCATGCTCTAGGTGCTTGTTTAAGCCCATACAATGCATTTTCAAGCTTGTACACATGGTTGGGGTACCTAGTATCTGTGAATCCCTTAGGTTGTTCAACATATACTTCCTTATCAATCAGCCCATTCAGAAACGCACCCTTTACATCCATTTGGTATAGTTTTATCTTAAGACTGCATGCTATGGCTAGAAGTAACCTAATAGATTCAATCCTAGCAACTGGAGCAAATGTCTCATCAAAATCTACACCTTCAACTTGAGTGTACCCCTGAGCAACTAGTCTAGCTTTGTTTCTAACTATGACCCCTTCCTCATTACTCTTGTTTTTAAATATCCACTTTGTCCCTATTACATTAACATTAGGTGGTCTAGGTACAAGTATCCAGACATTGTTCTTAGTAAACTGTAATAGTTCATCCTGCATGGCATTAATCCAAAAGTTATCAAAAAGAGCTTCATTCACATTCTTAGGTTCTATGGTGGAGACAAAACAAGAGGCATTATCAACAGTACAAGTGAAGTTCATACATACACACAATTTTACCATATCTCTATAGTCAAGTCTTTCTCTGTTGCGTGTCCTTACCCGTTCAGTGAGTTCACCTATTACCTGGGATGCTGGATGGTCTTTCTGAATCCTAGCTGGGGGATCTCTTCTAGGTTCAGAGGCAAATTCATGTTCTGAGTCAGAATCCTCTACTGTTAGTCTAACATCAAATCTTGCTGGTGTTAGTCTACAAATATGCATTTTTCACTTTTAGAATCAAATTTACTCAGATAATTCCTGTTATTAAGCTGGTAACAATCACGTCCAAATTCCTGGAAATATGCAACATTTGGTTTTATACCCTTCAAGAGTTCATAAGGAGTCATGTTAGTTCCAGGTCTAAGATACACCATGTTACTAATGTGACAAGCAGTATTTAAAGCTTCAGCCCAGAGTCTTTTGGATAAATCTTTAGCATTGAGCATAACTCTGGCCATCTCTTGAAGAGTCATGCTCTTCCTCTCAGCAATCCCATTCTGCTGAGGAGTCTTAGGAGCTGAATATTCATGGAAAATACCTTTAGCATTGCAGTAGTTATCAAAACTAGCATTTTCAAATTCTTTACCATGATCAGACCTAATCTTAGTCACAGTGGAGCCATACAAGTTTTTAATACTAGCACAAAGAATTTTGAACTGATCAAAAGCTTCTGACTTTTCTTTAAGAAATTTTATCCAAGTGTATCTAGAGAAGTCATCTACAATCACAAAGGCATATCTCTTCCCACTGAGACTACTTACCTCAATTGGACCCATTAAGTCCATGTGCAACAATTCAAAACACCTACTAGATCTAGGGTTAGCATTCTGTACCTGTAGGGGTGAATGAACTACTCTGGTTTGCTTACCCTTGAGGCAATCACCACACACAAGCTTACCTGGACAAGACAGCTTGGGTAAGCCTCTTACAGCATCAACTTTCTATAATTTCTCAAGGTTTCTGTAGTGAACATGTCCAAGTTTCCTATGCCATATAGAAGCCTCATCTATCCTGGCATGGAAACATTATGCTTCCTCCTGGGCTAGGTAGCAGTTATCTTTGGATCTAGTACCTGTCATCACAAGAACATTGTCACTATCATAAACATCACAAGATACCTTGTCAAATGTAACCAGTAAGTCATCATCACACAGCTGACTGATACTGATTAGATTTGCCTTTAACCCATGTACCAACAACACATCCTTCAAGGGTGGGAATCCATCAACATCCAGTGTCCCCTTTCCAATGATCTTTCCTTTGGTGCCTCCTCCATAGGTCACTGTTCCAGCACTCAAAGGTATCATTTGTTTAAGATTCTCTTTGCTGCCTGTCATGTGTCTTGAGCATCCACTATCGAAGTACCACTTACCTGAACGCAGAGAAAACAATATTGCATACAACTTTAATCTTAGGGGCTTTAGCTTTTTCTATCCAAGTCCTACTTTTCTGTCCTGCACCTAATGTTAGTCTAACATCAGAACCTGTTGTAGATTCAACATTGGACACATAGGTTGTTTTCTTACCACATTCTTTTATGAATTTTCTACATAATGGTTTAATGTGGCCTGGTTGAAAACAGTGCTGGCAGATAAAAGTAGGTTTACTTTTTACAGTGTTAATGGTTCCAGAACTCATATTATCAGATTCTTTAACAAAGCTTGTAGTTAAATAGGCAGAATTAACATTAGAAGAGGAAGGTTTCTCAACAAATCCCAGACCACATGTACCTGTGTTACTCATGTTTAGTACCTCATCAAGTTTTGAAGTACCTACATTCCATTTGGCTATGATCTGTGAATCCTTTTTGAGTTTCTCCTTTACCTCTTTCAGTTCAGCTTCAGCTTTGTCAAGGTCTCTTTTATAGAGTCTCAGCATGTTCTTCATACACTCAATGTCATGTATCAGTGCTTTGTTACTCTTCATGAGTTTGACATTCCCTCTCTCAAGTCTGAGAAAGGTTGTATGTAGATCATCTAGAATTTCCTCCTGGGACATTTCTTATTCATTAAAGTACTCCACTTCTAGATCAACTGAGCAATGAAAACAATCAAAGTTAGTATCATCAGAATCAGAGAGCACATTATAGATAACCTGTGCATCATGGTTGTTCCAGTCTCCAAAAAAGATTTATGGTTTTGCTGTTGGTTCTCCAATGTTAGAGTAACATTGAGAACTTTGGCAGTTTCTGGAGTCTTCTTCTAACCAGGTGATCCGAGTGCACAGCGCAACAATGTTGATTTCCTCTGATTGTTCATCGGCACTTGTTTCAGATTCGAAGTCAGCTTCATTGAAGTCATCTACACAAACCCAATGGGAATTCCCTCTTGTTCTGAGGGTGTTAGCACATTCATGTTTAAAGTGACCATACCCATTACATTCATAGCACTGGACATCTTTCAATTTCTCAGTATCTTGAGGCGTGCTCTTAGATGCCATGTACTTTACAAACTTTGGGGACAGTTTCTTATAACCAAGGGCAGAATTACTTGGTTGTTTTTCTTTATTTTTATCTTTGTAACCCAATTTACTAAACTTCTTAGTAATGTTACCATAGTTAGAAGAGATCAACTCATATTCATCCTCATCACTCCCTGTAGAGTCTGAGCTAGTACCTAGTAAGGCTAAAGCAAGTTGTTTAATGGACTTTCCTAGGAATTCTAGTTCAAATTGTTTTAGAGTGTTCATCAATGTTTGAAAGTCCATGTTGGCAAGATCTCTAGACTCATTCATAGCAATTCTTTTGACAGTAAATTTGGAAGATAATGTTCTAAAAGCTTTATAGACCATTGTTTGATTTGGGATGATAAAACCTAAGTTTTGACACTGATTAGGGATATCTAGAAGTTTCTCAAAATAGCTATCAATGCTTTCATCCTCACCCATCTCTATCTTCTAAAAGTCCCTCAAAAGTTTTCTATACTTAGAGTCCCTCACAGCCCCATCACCCTCACAATGTAATTCAAGAACTTCCCATGCAGCTTTAGCAGTAGAACAAGTTTGAATAAGTTTGAACATATGATTACCTACCCAGCTAAAAATAGCATTGAGAGCCTTTTCATTGAAGTTATAGAGAGCAATTTCGTTGGCTGTCCATTGTCCCATTGGCTTAGGTACCAGATCAGCATCTCCATCTCTTGGCAAGTAGGGGATGGTGTAGCCTTCTAGTACTGCGTCCCAAGCTCTTAGGTCGATGGATTTGATGTGGACTCTGAGCCTGATCTTCCAGTAGGCATAGTTGTTGGGACCATCCAATACAGGCAACCTGCTGGTATTGGGGTTGGAGTTGTCCATCTTGTCGTATCAACGCCAAACACCGGCGAAGTTGGTGCTTGGCTCTGATACCAATTGAAATTGTGGATCGGGTTGATACGTCGTTGTTGTTAACTTAACACTGGCATGTTAACAACAGATTTGTACGTTGTTAACTCAACGATGTTACTTTAACAACAGACTAGAATAATAGTGTAGCGGAATAAACAAACACCAAGTTTAAGAAGTGAACATAGAATTATATTAACTTCCGAGCCGTAGGCAAAATAACCTGTAAAGGTTTTAACAAAGGTCGTTCTCTCAATTCTCAAGCTCCTCACTCTTAAATTGATTGAACTAAGCAAAGCACACAAGAATTGCTTCGACTATCTCTAAAATCTCCTCACTCTCAGATCTATTCTAACAATTCACAAACTTTGCTAAAGCAAGACAACACTCAACAACTGTAAATTAATCTCTCGGATTGATTGGCTCTTGTCTCGTGTTTGTCTTGATGTACTTCACACCTATATATAGGTTCTTGATCTTGGACTTCAAGGTGTGTTGTACACGGTTGGTAATTCTCCTTGTTTCCTTCTCGAACTCCTCTTCCTTGTTCTCGCAGTCCTTCTTGAATAATAGTTCATTCGTTAGTGATCTAACTAAGGAAAGACTCTTTCTTCAAACCAGGACTTGATCTTGGAAAGCACTCCTAGTTCCACTCGAACGCATCTTTCCTTGTAGAGCGGTTTGCTTAATTAAGGAAACTTGAGCGTCCAACCTATGACATGTTTGTTTCCTGAATAATAATCAAAGACAATTACAACTGTGGAACTCAGTTAGTTAAATAAATAAGGCAAAACAATAATAAAGAATATAATCAAGATTGTAAATCGGATTCTGCTCCAGCAATGTTACTCTAACATTGACTTCTCAATGTTAAACTAACATTGACAAAATACCTGCACTTTCATAATCTATATGAATATTTTAGTGAAACATCTTTGAGTGATTAATGTTTGTCCAGATTTTTTAACCAATGGCTCTGATACCATATTGTGATGACCGCGCCCCACGAGCCATGCTCCGATCCGAGTTGGTTCAGTGATGGCCAACCACCTTACCCAATCCAGACTAAAGTGCAACTCATAGGAATGGGTCTCACTTGTTCATGATCAAAATCATACACGTTTTATAAATTATATTTGATATATATACAGCGAAAGTCTTGGTATTACAAATAATGTGACTATTATAATGGTTATGCACTAGTGACAAAACACGAATATTTCAAAATGCAAGCTCGAACAATTATTCACTTTGTCCATGCTGCCATGTTGATTTTATCCTGAGGAATGAACAGAAGAAACAATGAATAAGTCTTTAATAACTTAGTGAGATTCCGACAGTAGTCTACGGTTTAGGAATTTCAACCTTATAATCACATTATTTGAGAAACATTTCTTCATATGAAAGTTAGAGGACATCATGAGGAGTATTTGGCCATTGGCCTTGATCAAAAAGGATTTTTCTACACAAGGTTATGAATTTTCTAAGGTGTAGGGCCGAATGGATAATTTCTGCGCAATAAAAGTTTTGGAGTATTTTTGGGTAGAAAATGATGAAATAAGAACTTGGGATGAATTTTTCTTGAAAGTAGACTCACTAACTTAGAGATTCATAGAAATCAAGAAGGAAAAACCAAAATTATTTTGGGTGTGAAAATTGTTGGAAGAAAGCCTACTGTTTATAGGCAAAAAATCATGTTAAAATACTTTTAATTAAGGTTCCACTTTGATTATTTTATAATAAATCACAAAAAATATGAATTTAATCATGCTCTTAAGGATGTCATAGCTTACCTCATTAAAAAGATGCCATGGCTTACTTCATCAATTGGTTAATTGCATATCAAGTCTTTCAATTATTTATAATTAAAATTCAGGTAGGTATAACTAGATTTTTTTGTTACATACATATTTGATTATGTAATTTTTCTAGGTAATTCTATAAACTTGGTTAATATTTAAAATTGAAATATATGTTTTAGGATTAGAGACCTGTAAATATAATAAAAGACTAACTTTTAAGTTCAGGGGCTCAAATGCAATTTTTTTAAAAATATTTAGGGTCAAAATGGAAATTTTCAAAAGTTTCAGGACTAAAGTATAAATATATTTTCTTCCTAATTTTTGGGGGCGTTAAGCTTAATCTTTCCATATGTATGAATAACATGTTATCTTTAAGCAACAACCTATTGTACGGACATTTTCCCAATGCATTCAATAGAGCTTCGCTCATAAGGATTCCTATAGAATCTCGACTGATACTCGTGCATACACATTCTCAAAACCATTCAACTTTGAATAAACCCTAATAGAGGTGGAACAGGTGCAATCATGGGAGTTTGGCTCCTACTTGCACACTATGACTTAGTCAAATCGATGAGAAAAGCTAACGAACTTATTGGGTGTTGAGCAAACAACCTAGTGTTGACTGACTTCAGAGATACATCAAAAGCATAAACACTTAACAATGGACATTGAGCGGCTTATTCATCCCATGCGTTTAAAAACGCATTTCAGAATTATGTTACCTAGGATGGCACATTAGCTAAGGTTTTTCACAAACCAACACGCTTGTACCATCTCCTACAAACCATCAATTCTCATGAAGCCACGATGACATAATCCAAATGAGGAGGATGCTCTTAATATATTTAGTTACCGAGTTCAAAAACCTCCGCGGCATCAAGTTATTTGCCCTAATTCACCATATATGATGACAAGCTCTATTGAAGGCCACTCCAAGCGTATGTAAGCTTCACAAACGAGAACATTTACATTCTACTTTGTTAAAAAAATATTCACCAAGGCAATATAAGGAACCGCCATCTTGTTTAAGGCAACTCTACTAATGAGGAAATGTAAATGGGGAAATATTATGTCCCTAATCTGGCGCATGCATATAATTCAAGTGCAATGTCTGAATATGCAGTATGGCCCTTTGTTTAAATGCCTATGCAAACTATGTGACTACTGGTGTGCATCAACATCCATCATAAACACTTTATCAAAGTTAAATTTTATTTGTTCTCCAAAATCACATTCCAAACCGAGGGACTACTAGTGTGTATAGATATCTGCCTAATGATACTAATCACCCTTAAATTTAGTCAATCCGACTCTAGCACTTTATCAAGATTTGAAGTATGCCCATGTTCCAAAAACACACTCCAAACTGGGGGAGGGGGGGGTGCTAATTATGTTCCATAATATTTTAACCATACGTGACATATGAATGAACACCACAATTGTGTGGATTGACTAATGAGTAGCTAGAAGTATAAAAAGCTAGAAAGCAAAACTAAATGAATCGTGTTTGGTTAACTAATATCTATACACACCAAACTGAAAATTGAGTTATATTTCATTGAAAAGCCAATGATGTCTATGTTACAAAGTAACAAGCGAATTGTACTTTGAGGGTTTAGAGAGAAAGTTATGACCAAAATGGTGGAATTGTGCAGATTTGGTGCAACTTACAAATACGACGAGTTTTGGTAAATATGTACGACATTTTCGCTCAACATAAGCCTTAAATTTTACTTAAACCTTCAAATGATGCATATATATGTACCCCTTCACTCACCGCAAGAAGTGGCATTTTGAGAGCTCTTACGTCGAGTATCTATGATACATTGAGTATCCCAATCAGAAATATTTGACATGCATGAAATTTTACATATAATTTTGACGTAATCCATATATCTCCAGGAATACACTTGAGTCACATTTCTATAGAAAGAAGCTGACCGAGGTTTCAACCTACATACAAAGAGATATGGTGAGAACTGTAAAGCCGCGTAGATATGCTCGAAATATAGAAAATCTGACTTATAAGTTTGACATAAGCTATATATCACCAGAAAGTTACAAGAGTCTTGTTTCTGGATCAAGAAGAGAATCGAGGTTTTGACATGCCCACAAGAAGGTATAGTCAAAATCTTAAAGCCGCGCAATGTATAAATAAGTGAATCACGCAGCCTAATTAGCGCTCAGCCCTATAAAGAGACAAACAAACTACGTTCGGTTTGATTCTCGTAGTAGGATACGTACACAACTTGTCATAACCAAAGTTTAGTCCAAAATCATTAATGATCCAACTCTCCCATCGTTGCATTGCTTGGAGTTCATTTGTGAAAAGGACAAAGCTGGTTTTAGTACATCTATGAATCAATCTGACGTGGAGTATCTTATCATTATGCCAAGTCAGCAGACGATAACACCCTAAACCAAGGGACAATTAAGGTGATAGAGGGGATTCACAAATACTCTTTCTATAGTAAAGAGAGAAATTCCTGAAAAATGAAGGAAATTAACTCAGGTTTAGTAAAATGACTTGAATAATATGACTTAATATAATGACGATAGTTTTTATGAATATTTATCTGTAAGTACAAGTCCTTTTGTTGATCTGCCATTTTACAATTGATTTGTTGGTTATATATAGTGCGGGGATGAATCTTTCTATTTATGGCATTGCCATTGGTCTTCATTAATGGGCCACGTGATTCATACTCAATACTTATTTGACATCTTTAAAGTTGGATTATCTGATGTATAAATACTCTATGATTGGAGAATCATGGCCTAGTTGGACAAAATTGTATCTCATTGCAATATTTATAACAGTGGATTGGTTAGGGTTGTGGAGCCTGAACAACGAAGATGAAGAGCTGAACACGGTGACGTAAGACAGCATGAATAGTGTGAACCGCGCAACTCCTAGCGTGGTATGCAGATCACCCAGAAGTATGTCGCGCGTGTGGTGCTTGACTCGAGCATATGTCGCACGACCTGTGGGTCGCACGAGCTCCAGAAGGCCTAGTTTCGGCCCAGCTCGCTATTCATATGAGAGTGTAGGCGTGTGACTTAATGGATGTTTGCATATCCTCCAAAAGAAAGACTATGAGAGATTAAAGATAGGAGAGAAAACACTTGTGAAATCTGAGAGACATTGTAAACATTGTTCTAGATTAGTGAGAGGCAATTGTTGCATCTTATTTTGTAATCGCTTATTCTCATCATAGCGAAAATTCTGACTTGAATCACCCCCATAGGTAATTGTAGATGAACTGGGTAAACAAATTATATCTTGTGTTCTTTCATTGTTTACCTCTTTTCGTGTGTTGTTACTTATTTTGTTAGTGGTTGTTGATGTTTATTTAAAGTTCTATAACATCTGCTGCGCAACATGATCTTGCTAGATCCAAAAATATAATATTCACCCCTCAATTGTGGCTCGTTGTGTAGGTAGCCTCCTATGAGGCTATGACTTTATTCTTGTTACAAGGATGGTAAAGGTTATATTACAAGGATCTTCACTTTGTCCTTGCCAAGTGTTCTTTTTTTGGTGGTGCTTTTGTTTTTCGACGAGTTTTTTTGTCCTTGTTATCTTCATCTCTTGGCTTATTCATATTCTGGGGAGTAAATTCATCATCGTAGGACCGGTGCTATTCGTTTTCACCAATTTGACTTTACGTAATGTTAATCATTTTTTAAATTAAAATATCATATCTTCGAATAGTACACTTAATAAATGTATTTATTTCTTTTAATACTTAATGATTTTATAATTCTTATTGCAATCTTCAAAGTTATCTATGTTAGATATTTTAATGTAAATTATTCGAAGCTCAATAGTTTGAAATGAAACCACGTTTTGGTACATTTAATACCAAGAGCTCTCTAAATAAGTAAAAGGTACTCAAGTACATATGTGTATTATTGAAAACATGTTCTTATGCAAGCCGCACAAGTTAGCCAAATTGTTTATCTCCGACAATTAATTTGATTGTAACATTTTATTAGCATTTGTGGTTGGCGCAACGAATGCATTGATTTATATGAACCCTCCTTGTCTTTCATAAATAAGATCAAGACCACAAATCTTAATAAAATAAAATAAAAAACCACAACACTATTTCTTTCTTATACTTCTTGTATTCCAGTTATGTTGCGAGCATGCTCACTTACGTCTTATAACCTACTTTTGCATGTGTAGTAACAAGTCGCTTTGGCCGAGTGGTTAAGGCGTGTGCCTGCTAAGTACATGGGGTTTCCCCGCGAGAGTTCGAATCTCTCAGGCGACGTGAATAGACTGTTTTTTTTTTATTTCTTTATTTGTAGCTTTCTTAAAGAAACATTATGAATACAAAAATTATGGGACATTAACCAATTGACTCATATTATTTATTTATTTATTGTAGCTTTCTAAAGGAACATTTTGAACACAAACATTATGGGACATCAACCAATTAACTCATATGTATACAGTATATATATATATATATATACTGATATTTACATATTTATGTGTGTGAAAAGAATATTATTTGGTTTTTAGCTTTTGTCTGTTTGAAAGTTGACTTTAGTGCTGAACTTTCTATTAATTTGACACAAAAACGTTTCAAATTTAAATTTCCACATGCAGTACTACTAATAAAGACCTTATTTATTTAGGACAATATTACTTATATCTCCTAAGGTCTAATTTGATATTAGAAGCATCCATGTCATCAAAGTTAGCGACATTCGATGTATGTTGAATACGACTGATACCCTCCGATGGGCACTGGAGATTCCGATCTCACAGAGCCCATTCCAATTCGATTCTGATACACATGCTTAATGCAATTGAATTTGAAAGTGAAGCAATCCTCATAATCGACTCAACATCAGACCCCAGAAACCAAAAATGACCCCTCTCGCATAAGAATTCAAGGCGAATAATCTACTTGAACGACCGACATCACATGTTATGATAACATGATCAAGGATAACACCTCCTACGCGAACAAGGCCAGGCCCAAGGATGTCAGAATTGAGGAAATATTAACACCGGTAAAAAATGGGGATATTCAGGTTACTCAGCCGTCTCTTGATGATCCATTTACGTCGATCAAATTCTCAGATAAAATGGAGGAAATCTTGAGCGCTCAATGGAAGGACACTGCTGATCTGAATCGTCGGGAAATAGCGGTACTACCTAGCGCTGGTGAACAAACTCAACGCGCTATGGAAATTAACATAAGGGAGCGAACTTGTCAATTTAAGTTTCGGGAGCTACTGCCTCAAAGGCATCACGCCAATGCAACGAGATTTGATCCTTACGCAAGGCCCACGACAAATTGTAGGCAACTTTCTGTCTGTTAGGAAGTGGACACCAAATTATAGGTCGGACAACGACAAAATCAAATTCACAATCATGTGGGTACGAGTCTTGAACCTCCCAATTGAACTATTTCACGCCCCGGTTATTCAAACCATAGCGCAATGCATTGGCGACCCATCAAGATTATTGATGTGAATATCTTTACGGTGTTGAGAGGAAAGTTCGCAAGATTTTGCGTGCAAATACCAACGAACAAACCACTGGAAAAAGGACTCAGAATTATGGGTCAGATTTATCAAGTGTTGTATGAAAACCTTCCGTCACTTTGTTACACATGCAAAAATGTTCGGCATGCAGCAGATTCGTGCGCTAGAAAAGGAACCGGGTACTAATAAGATGAATACTAGCAATATCGAAGAATCCATGACAAGCATAAACTGATTGCTTCTAAATGGTTGATGGAGAAGGTTAAGCAAAATGAGTATGAGGACTGGATGAAGGTTCCTGTTGTGGTTAAATTCGCAAGTGTACGAAATCGTAACAAGTAATAAAGTGATAGATAGGGTTGTTGATCCCACGAGGAATAAATAATTAATTACCAAAATTGATTAACTCTTAATCTATTTGAGAAACCGAATTTCAGATTGTTCAAGCAAAAAGATTAACAATTTACTAACTACAGGTAAAAACTTTTAACAAAGTAAGGCGTTGAGAGAATAGTATAATGTGGGTATATCAATAAATAAGAGTAGACAATGAGAGAAGAGCTGGGAATCATGATTTCATCGTCATTAGTCTGATGTAACTTTAATTAAACATATTATTACGAGTTTCACGTTCAAAATTGTTGTTGGTTATCACCATTCATGCTTTATGTACTCTTTCTCAAGTTATACATAAATTCTACAGCTTTACAACTAGAAAATGAGTCTAGTTACAAAGATGTGCACATGTATGTTCGGTGGTAATTTAATCAACCACGTGAAAATGATAGATATATTTCTATTCTATTGAGAATTCACGGTATTTACTTCAGAGCTATTTCACAAAAACTTCCTCTCGGTTACAATTCGATCCTTAGTTCATCCAAAAGTTGGCCAGAATTTTAGAAGCATTATATTCACAAATAAACACACCAACTATTTTGACATCGTAACAATACGTTTAATTTAGATAAGATCATCATAATTAGACTACGCCACTATCCCAACAAAGTAAATTTAGCACATAATGGAATATAAAACAAGACTATAAGATAAATATAACATTATAAAGTAAAGAGAGAAAAGTAAAGAGAGTTTAGAGATCATTACAGATTTTTACTTCCGTAAAGCCTCCGGTGGACTCCCCCGTACAAACTCTGAATTACTCCTCAAAAATTACAAACTACTAGCGAATACTACTACTCTAGAAAGACTACTAAGTGAAAAGATAATGAAGAAGATTGGTGTGTTGGAATATGGAAAATGTGACGTCTATTTATAGTTGAACCAAAAACATAAGATGACATCTCGACAGTTCATCCCGTTTTGATCAAATGGTCCAAAGTTTTCATATAATTGATGAATTATGAATCACATGATTCATGACACTCTAGAGTCTTCCATTTGAAAGCTTGCAAGACTGAATATACACCATTGATTAGCCATTTTCATCCGACGATCATCTAGCGTGCGAGTTGCATATGTGCGTTTTAGCTTTGCGCAGTTTCACCTTTTTGTTATAACTTCTGCACCAGATGTTGGAATCACAAACCGTTTATTGCGTTGGAAACTAGACACCTGTGGCTTTCTAGTGATATATAAAACCAAATATAACTCAATCTACACACGTGTCGATGAATTGTTGAAGTTTCAATTCTTGATTGACAAATTATATTTCAACCTACTAAACATGAAAACAAACATAAAAATACCACAAAACAATCAAGAATAATCAAGTAAACAAGTGTAAAAGCATGATAATGATGAGTATTTCCCAAGCTCATCAGTTCCCAAGAGAAGAAATATGAGCAAGCCAAGTTACGAGGGAAAGAGTAAAGATGGCAAGAGTTTCGAGAATGATAAAGAAAAGAAGGTGGATGATCTCCAGTATTGTTAGGACTCATAGGAAAGTACGGTAAACTATAGCATCTAATCTTTCTGCTTTTCACCTGGGTAAGGCATCTAATACCCCAAATAGTTAAATTGGAAAGAGAATCCTACCCGCATCACTTTCGATTCTTAAGAGATATGCTCCCAAAGGGGAACAAAAAGATAAGGCCAACGGTGTCAAGCAAAGCAGTTCTAACTCAAAGGTGTTCTTCAAGGAAAACTCTTTTCAATCTGGCATCAAGCCTCAAGTTCATAAAATAACCGTTTTTTTTTGAAGATCATGCTCTACCAAAAAGATAGAACTACAAGAAATTTAAGAAATTCAAAACCAATTTCATATCGTTCTTCAACAACCTTTGAGCCAAAATTCCATTTGATTCGAGATCAAGTCACAAGACCCTCGAAAAACCAGTTTTGAAGATTGAAATCCCTTGAAGAAGATCAAAACCCAAACAGATTTAAAGAACTAAAGACGAAGATCATATCAATCTTCACCAATCCTCAAATCAAATTACCGTTCAATTCAAGATCAAGTAACAAGACCCTTGAATTCACGTGAAAATCAAATCAAACAAATTTTGGAGAAGATTCAAGATAGAAATTCCATCTTTGTAAAAATGGAATTTCGAGTCCTTAAAATGAGAAACAAGAAAAATGAACACAAATAAACTTTAAATGGAATTAAACGAATGTGAGTTACAATCTCTAATATAATCCTCTTATTATTTTCTATGGAAATAATGCTCTTCAAACTTTGAGAATTTGGAGATGGAATCTCTATCTTGGTCTACTTCAAAATTTATTTGATTTGACGTTGACGTGAATTCAAGGGTCTTGTGACTTGATCTTGAATTGAACAGTGATCTGACTTGAGATTGATATGATCCTCGTCTTCAGTTCTTTGATTTTTTTGGTTTTCATGTTCTTCAAGGGTGCAATCTTCAAACCCAATTTTTAGAGGGTTTTGTAACTTGTTCTCGAATCAAACAGACTTTTGGCTTGAAGGTTGTTGAAGAACGGTATGAACATGATTTTAAAATTCTTGATGTTTGATCTTCTCAGCAGAGCAAGATCTTCAAAATTTAGTTATTTAGTGAACTTGAGGCTTGATGCCATATTGAAAAGAGTTTTTTGTGAAGAACGTCTTGAATCTCACAAAGAATACCGATTGATGCACTTGATGGACAGCATTTGTAGAACTTCTTTGCTCCATGGAATCTTGCTTATTGCTTGTTGATTGTGATTTTTCTCCTTCATTAGAGTTTACACTCATTTCCATAACATGTGCTCAGTTGCTAATTCTTCAAAAGTGTTTGGCTTGATTCGTGGAAGAATGTATGTTAGACTCCAATTCATCCCTTGAATGCAAATATCAATGACTGCAGTTTCATATAATTTCTCTTTGCAGCTTAAGGATGAATCTCTCCATCTATTGATGTACTCAATCACTGTCTCGTCTTCTTGTTGATAAGAATATACAAGTTCAATCACGCTCACAGTACGTCGAGTGCTATAAAAGCAGTTGAAGAACTTAGTTTTTAGATTATTCCAATTGTCAATAGAGTTTGGCTCGAGATCGGTATACCAATCAAAAGCAAGGTCTTTTAAGGATCAAACAAATTGCTCGACTAGAAGATCTACATCAATTCCAACACTATTGAATGTTCAAGGAAGTGAGCAACATGTTTTCTTGGGTCTCCACTTCCACCAAATCTTTGAAACTTTGGAGGTTGATAACCTTAAGGCATTTGCAATCGCTCAATTCTTTGAGTGTAAGGTTTTGTGTAAGATTTGAAATTTTTGTTATGAGCTTTATGATCCTTTGTAAATTCTTCAATGAGCTTCTTCAATTGATCGATAGGGATGGGACCTTGTAGGGAAACTTGGATTTGTTAGCTTGAGGGCTTGGAACATTCTCTGACTTCCACCTCTTGAATGGTTCCTTTAGAAAATCTTGTTTGCGTCATGATGTCTTGCACTTTCTTCCTTGAGAAACTTGACTTATGAAAAGGAGAGTTCTCATTGGTTCTTTCACTTAGAACTTTATCAAATTCTTGAGCTTTAACTCCTTGAGTAGACTTTTCAGGCGCCATGCTTTAATCGTTGCTTTTTACAAGTTCTTGCTTTTGGAGATGAGGGGATACTCCAACTTCTTGGCTTGTATTCTTGATGCATCCTTGAACTCCAATGTTGTTGGCGACTTCTTTAGAATCTCGATCTCCTTGTTGCACCTCTAGATTTTGGAGTATGCAATTCAAACGTTCATCACGTTTACGAGCTTGATTTTTAAGATTCTGAATGGATCTTGTATGCTCTTCTATTGAGGATGCTTGATCAACTTCTTTAGCTTCATGCCTTGCTCTGGTACAAGTGAAAGTTTCATCATAGGTTGAGAAGAACCTTCACTTGTTGACCTATTGGCTTTGTCATTGTTGAGAAAAATTTGACTTCTCGTGGCTTTAAACTCGAGAACTTGATGGAAAAAAAAAAGATAAGAGGTTGAGATGGTCCCACTGGGCGTGCCAAATTTTTAAACATAGAATTTTGAGTCCTTAAAATAAGAAACAAGAAAATTCAATACAAATAAACTTTATATGGATGTCTGAAATTCCAAATTCTCATCATCAAGAAGACGAGACAGTGGTTGAGTACATCAATTGATGGACAAATTTATCCGTAAACTGCAAAGAGAAATTATATGCAACTTGAGCCATTGGTATTTGTTTTCAAGAGATGAATTGGAGTCTATTACATTCTTCAAGGAATCAAGCCAAAATTTTTTGAAAAACTAACAACTCGTGCACATGTTATGGAAATGAGTGGAAACTCTGATGAAGAAGAAAAATCACAATCAAAAAGCAAGAAGTCTTGGAGCAAAGAAGTTCTACGAATCCTCTCTATCAAGTCCATCAATCTACAAGGCATCCTTCACGAAAAACTCTTTTAAGTCCGACATCAAGCCTCAAGTTCATTAAATCACCATTTTTTGAAGATCGTGCTCTACCGAGAAGATCAAACTTCAAGGAATCCATGAAATTGAAAACCAATTTTATACAGTTCTCCAACAATCTTCAAGCCAAAAGACCATTGATTGGAGATCAAGTCACAAGACCCTCGCAAATCCAGTTTTGAAGATTGAAATCCCTTGAAGAAGATCAAAACCTAAAAAAAATTAAATAACTGAAGACGAAGACCATATCAATCTTCATCAATCTCCAAATCAAATTACCGTTCAATTCAAGATCAAGTCACAAGATCCTTGAATTCACGTCAAAATCAAATCAAATCAATTTTGGAGAAGAAATTCGATTTTGTAAAGATGGAATTTCGAGTCCTTAAAATGAGAAACAAGGAAAATTGACACAAATAAACTTTATATGGAATTAAACAGATGTGAGTTACAATCTCTAATATAATCATTTTATTCTTTTCTATGAAAATAATGGTCTTCAAACTTTGGGAATTATGAGATAGAATCTCTATCTTGGTCTTCTTCAAAATTGATTTGATTTGACTTTGACGTGAATTCAAGGGTCTTGTGACTTGATCTCGAATTGAACAGTAATTTTATTTGATGATTGATGAAGATTGATATGATCTTTGTCTTCAGCTCTTTGATTATTTTTGGATTTTCATCTTCTTCAAGGGATTTTAATCTTCAAACCGGTTTTTCAAAGGTCTTGTGACTTGATCTTGAATCAAACGAACGTTTGGCTTGAAGATTGTTGAAGAGTGGTATGGACTTGGTTTTGAATGCCTTGAATTTCTTGAAGTTTAATCTTCTCGTCAGAGCACGATCTTTAAAAAATGGTTATTTAATGAACTTGAGGCTTAATGCTGCATTGAAAAGGAGTTTACGTGAAGAACGCCTTGAATCTAGCAAAGATTGCCTTGAATATTAATGGACTTGATGGAGAGGATTTGTAGAACTTCTTTTCTCCAAGCCTTGTTGCTTGTTGCTTGTTGATTGTCATTTTCTTCTTCATCAGACTTTACACTTATTACAATAACATGTGCTCGAGTTGCTAATTCTTCAAAAGTCTTTGGCTTGATTCCCTGAAAAATGTAAGAGATACTCCAATTCATCCCTTGAATACAAATATCAGTGGCTGAAAAAATTCACATAATTTCTCTTTGCAGCTTAAGGATGAATTTCTCCATTTATTGATGTACTCAATCATGGTCTCATCTTCTTGTTGATGAGAATATACAAGTTCAATCATGCTCACAATACGATGAGTGCTATAACAGAAGTTGAAGAACTTAGTTTGTAGATTATTCCAATTGTTAATGGAGTTTTACTCGAGATCGGTATACCAATCAAAAGCAAGGTCTTCTAAGGATCGAACGAGTTGCTCGACTAGAAGATCTCCATCAATTACAGCAGTATTGAATGTTTCAAGGAAGTGAGCAACGTGTTGTCTTGGGTCTCCACTTCCACCAAATCTTTGAAACTTCGGAGGTTGATAACCTTAAGGCATCTGCAATGGCTCAATTCTTTGAGTGTAAGGTTTTGTGTAAGATTTGAAATTTTTGTGATGAGCTTTATGATCCTTTGTAACTTTTTCAATGAGCTTCTTTAATTGATCGATAGGGATGAGACATTGTAGTGAAACTTGGATTTGTTAGCTTGAGGGCTTGGAACATTTGACTTCAACCTCTTGAATGGTTCCTTTAGAAAATCTTGTGTGCATCATGATGTCTTGCACTTTCTTCCTGGAGAAACTTGATTTATGAAAAGGAAAATTGGCATTGGTTCTTTCACTTAGAACTTTATAAAACTCTTGAGCTTTAACTCATTGAGTAGACTTTTTAGGTGCCATGCTTTAATCATTGCTTTTTACGAGTTCTTGCTTTTGGAGATGAGGGGATACTTCAACTTCTTGGCTTGTATTCTTGATGCATCCTTGAACTTCAATGTTGTTGGCGACTTCTTTAGAATCTCGGTCTCCTTGTTTCACCTCAATCTTTTGGAGTATGCAATTCAAATGTTCATCGCGTTTAGGAGCTTGATTTGTAAGATTATGAATGGATATTATATGCTCTTCTATTGAGAATGCTTGATCAACTTCTTTAGCTTCATGCCTTGCCCCTAGTACAAGTGAAAGTTTCATCATCGGTTAAGAATAACCTTCACTTGTTGACCTATTGGCTTGGTCATTATTGATAAAAAGTTGACTTCTCGTGGCTTTAAACTCGAGAACTTGAATGAAAAAAAAAAGATAAGAGGTTGATATGTTCCCACTGGGCGTGCCAAATTTGTAAACAAAGAATTTTGAGTCCTTAAAATAAGAAACAAGAAAAATCAATACAAATAAACTTTATATGGATGGCTGAAATTGCAAATTCTCATCATCAAGAAGACGAGACAGTGGTTGAGTACATCAATTGATGGACAAATTTATCCATAAACTGCAAAGAGAAATTATCTGCAACTTCAGCCATTGATTTTTGTTTTCAAGGGATGAATTGGAGTCTATCTTATATTCTTCAAGGAATCAAGCCAAAATTTTTTGAAAAATTAACAACTCGAGCATATGTTATGGAAATGAGTGGAAACTCCGATGAAGAAGAAAAATCACAATCAACAAGCAAGGAGTCTTGGAGCAAAGAAGTTCTACGAAACCTCTCCATCAAGTCCATCAATCTTCAAGGCGTTCTTCACGAAAAACTCTTTTAAGTCCGGCATCAAGCCTCAAGTTCATTAGATCACCATTTTTTGAAGATCGTACTCTACCAAGAAGATCAAACTTCAAGAAATCCAAGAAACGGAAAACCAATTTCATACAGTTCTCCAACAACCTTCAAGCCAAAAGACCGTTTGATTCGAGATCAAGTCACAAGACCCTCGCATATCCGGTTTTGAAGATTGAAATCCCTTGAAGAAGATCAAAACCTAAACAAATTTAAATAACTGATGACGAAGACCATATCAATCTTCATCAATCCTCAAATCAAATCAACGTTCAATTCAATATTAAGTCACAAGACCCTTGAATTCACGTCAAATCAAATCAATTTTGGAGAAGAAATTCCATATTGTAAAGATGGAATTTCGAGTCCGTAAGATAAGAAACAAGGAAAATTAATACAAATAAACTTTATATGGAATTAAACAAATATGAGTTACAATCTTTAATATAATCATTTTATTCTTTTCTGTGAAAATATTGGTCTTCAAGCTTTGAGAATTACGAGATGGAATCTCTATCTTGGTCTTCTTCAAAATTGATTTTATTTTACTTTAACGTGAATTCAAGGGTCTTGTGACTTGATCTTGAATTGAACAGTAACTTTATTTGAGGATTGATGAAGATTAATATGATCTTCGTCTTCAGCTCTTTGATTTTTTTGGGTCTTGATCTTCTTCAAGGGATTTTAATCTTCAAATCGATTTTTCGAGGGTCTTGTGACTTGATCTTGAATCAAATGGACTTTTGGCTTGAAGGTTGTATAAGAGCGGTATGGACTTGGTTTTGAATGCCTTAAATTTCTTGTAGTTTAATCTTCTCGTCAGGGCACGATCTTTAAAAAATAGTTATTTAATGAGCTAGAGGCTTGATGCTGCATTGAAAAGGTGTTTACGTGAAGAACTCCTTGAATCTACCAAAGATTCCCTTGAATGTTGATGGACTTGATGGAGAGGATTTGTAGAACGTATTTCCTCCAAGACTTGTTGCTTCTGGCTTATTGATTGTCATTTTTCTTCTTCATCAGAGTTTACACTCATTTCGATAACATGTGCTCGAGTTGCTAATTCTTAAAAAGTTTTTGGCTGGATTCCATGAAGAATATAAGAGATACTCCAATTCATCCCTTGAATACAAATATCAGTGGCTGAAAATTCAGATAATTTCTTCTTGCAGCTTAAGGATAAATTTCTCCATTTATTTATGTACTCAGTTACTGTCTCGTTTTCTTGTTGATGAGAATATACAAGTTCAATCATGCTCACAGTACGTCGGGTGCTATTAAAGCAGTTGAATGACTTAGTTTGTAAATTATACCAATTGTCAATGGAGTTTGGCTTGAGATCAGTATACCAATCAAAAGCAAGGTCTTCTAAGAATCAAACGAGTTGCTCGACTAGAAGATCTCCATCAATTCCAGCTCTATTGAATGTTTCAAGGAAGTGAGCAACGTGTTGTCTTGGGTCTCCACTTCCACCAAATGTTTGAAACTTCAGAGTTGGATAACCTTCAGGCATTCGCAATCTCTCAATTCCTTGAGTGTAAGGTTTTGTGTAAGATTTGAAACTTTTGTGATGAGCTTTATGATCCTTTGTAACTTCTTCAATGAGCTCCTTCAATTGATCAATAGGGATGAGACCTTGTAGGGAAACTTGGATTTGTTAGCTTGAGGGCTTGGAACATTCTGACTTCAAGCTCTTGAATGGTTCCTTTAGAAAATCTTGTGTGCATCATGATGTCTTGCACTTTCTTCCATGAGAAATTTGACTTATGAAAAGGAGAATTGGCAATGGTTCTTTCACTTAGAACTTTATCAAACTCTTGAGCTTTAACTCCTTGAGTAGACTTTTCAGGTGCCATGCTTTAATTGTTGCTTTTTACGAGTTATTGCTTTTGGAGATGAGGGGATACTTCAACTTCTTGGCTTGTATTCTTGATGCATCCTTGAACTCCAATATTGTTGGCGACTTCTTTAGAATCTCGATCTCGTTATTGCACCTCTAGATTTTGGAGTATGCAATTCAAATGTTCATCGCGTTTACAAGCTTGATTTGTAAGATTCTGAATGGATCTTGTATGCTCTTCTATTGAGGATGCTTGATCAACTTCTTTAGCTTCATGCCTTGCCCGTGGTACAAGTGAAACTTTCATCATCGGTTGAGAAGAACCTTCACATGTTGACCCTATTGGCATTATCATTGTTTAGAAAAAGTTGTCTTCTAGTGGCTTAAAACTCGAGAATGATATGGGCATTTCCCGCATATTGGGCCAGACCCAAACCAGGCCCATTTTGGACTATATCGGGGATCATATTCGATGTCATATCGGTAATAATCACCGATATGTTACTGTGGTCCCCGGATCCCGAGGTCTATAAATACGCTGTGCTCGGATCCCAAAACAACCAATTATTATCCCCCAGCTACCACTCGTCATATCGAAATATATCACCGATATCACCTTCGATATCTCATTCGATATCAAGATGACCACGTGCACCTATGACACGTCACACCACCTCATCACCGACGTCGCATCGGGGGTCATCCTCGACATCACATCGAAGGCAATCATCGACATCACATCGGGGGTCATCCTCGACATCACATCGAAGGCAATCACCGACGTCCGTTCGATCTATTTACCGATATTCCACTCTCATCCAAGCATCGAAGCGTTGGTCCGAGGTGTTCCGGACCAAGCCTACACGAGACTCGTAGTGTAGGTCTGATTTGAGATAGGCTCGTTGTATTGCCAGACTACTCACTTGTAACCGACACTCGCATATATATATATATATATATATATATATATATATATATATATTATATATATATATATATATATATATATAACAATCTATTGCCAAATCAGTGGCGCCGTCTGTGGGAACACCAGTTCCCGGACAAAGACGCCGAGATGCAAGGGAGGAGGACCTGATCCGAACTTAGCGGAGTTGTGACTAGGAGCGCCAGGATGGAGGACACACAAACCCCTCAACACCCTACTGATCGAGAACAAACAGTGGTTCAAGCCGAGATGGGGCTCCCTCCATCGCAAATGCAATGAAGGCGCGGGCCCGGGAGGCCGCCGCGAGCCGCGAATGCAGGTCCGACCCTTGTTGCACCAAGTGCGGCAGAACCCGAGACTGAGGGCCTGCCCACCGAGAACCACGCAACAGACATTCCAACGACCGAGGCGCCGAATGCGGATTTTCCCGGCCAGGAGGAGACAGTGCCCGCGGGACAAAGTGCCTTTCACCCCGCTGCCATAACCCCGGAGATGCAGGCTCATATCAACGCCACTGTAAGAGCGGCGTTGGATTCCATATTGGAGACCTTGCTCCCACGTCTGGTAGAGCAGAGGGCAAAGGACATTCGGGCGAGGCCCATAGAATCCGGAGCGGGTGAGAGAAGGGCAAGGCAAGGATGCGATGAACATGAGGACACGGGGGACTCTTTCAGGGAGATATCGCCCGCTGCTTACGACAGGGTGGAGAGACGGGACCCCGGGACCCTAGATCGGGAGCTAGCGAGGAAGATGGAATGGCTTGACCCGAGAGAGCGGAAGTAATCCGGAGAATGGAACACGGTCGTGACTGGGCCGAGATCAATGGTTCAAAATATGAGGATGCAGAGATACTGCGAGTAATTTCAAGGAGGATGGAACAGCTAGACCGCGAGAGGGCGGAGTTAGCAAGGAAGGTGATTCAGAGTCGTGGGAAGGGTCGCAGTAGGACCCCGTTTTCAGATGAGATAGAGGCAGAGGTACTGCACAGAGGAGACAAGATTCCAATCATAAAACCGTATGATGGGAAGAGTGACCCGAGGGATCACATCCACGCCGTGGAAAGTCTCCTGAACCTACAAGATTTTTCCGAGGGTATTAAGGCAAAAATAATGGCGACAACACTGATTGGAGCAGCATTAGACTGGTTTAACAGAATCGAAGTAGGATCTATTTCAAGCTTCGAGCATATGAAAGAGAGATTGGAGAACCACTTTTCCAGTCAGAAACGAATGAAGACAAGCATGTACCATCTGAAAGCGTTGAAACAGAAAGAGAGAGAAACTCTCGGCGAATTCATGAGCAGATTCATGAAGAGCTACTGAAGGTGGACAACCCCTACGGGGGACAAGTGCTGCAGACCCTGTTCAGGGCAACGACGCACAACAGATTCGCCAAAGAGTTGATCAAGCTCGCAGAACCTACCATCAATCGAATAAACGAGTTGGCGCATAATGTGATCTACGAAGATGCGATGATGGCAGCTAAGGTTAGACCCCAGGAATCCAGCCGGGAAAGGGGTAGAGAGCTATAGAACAAAAACAGGGGAGGAAGAGATAGGTCCCCAAAGAGATATACCCCTCTCAATCGGTACATTCGCACTATCTTCGCCGTTGCGCAAAGCAGGAATTGGCTAAGTGCACCTCGGAAAATCAAGGAGACGGATTTCACCAAGAAACCTAGACGCTACTACGAATATCACCTCCAAAAAGGCCATGACACGAACGACTGCTATGACCTGAAGGATGAGATCGAGAGATTGATTAAGGATGAAAGATTGATAGAATTTGTTAAGGCAAGCGGGCAGTACGCTGAATCAAGAGAACGGTCCCAATCCCCAAGAAGGGAGGGCCTAAAGGCGATTGAAAGTGGACAAGGACGCAATGCGATTACTAGTGCGCCTTCGAGGGGGGTCATCAATGTGATCAGCAGTGGGACCGCATGAGCGAATTCCACCAACCAGAGGAAGAAGATAACTCGCGGATTGAACGAGGACCGATTCGTTGGATTTACAACGTTGATTGAGGAACTCCCAGACGAGATTATCACGTTTTCCGGCAGGGACCTCTTGGATATCAGCCCCGAAGCCATCCAGGCAGGCGAGCTCGACTGCCCCCTGGTTGTCCAGCTTGATATCGCTAACTACGCTGTACACAAGGTACTTATAGACAATGGTAGTTCCACCAACATTATGTTCGCGCATGCGTTAGAGAAAATGGCACTCGGTCATCACATAGTTGAACAGGTCCGTACACCACTGGTAGGATTTGGTGGAGCGGAGACAATTCCCCTAGGGCAGGTGAACCTTCCCACATCATTCGGACAAGAACCGCACATGCGAACTATTAATGTGCAATACACAATCATGGACCAACCATTTGCATACAATGTCATAATCGGTAGACCGGCCCTAAACGCAATAAGAACAGTGGTATCCACATTCCATCAGAAAATGAAATTCCTGGAAGGAGGAGGGGTCGGAGAAGTGGTCACTAACCAGGAGGAAGCTTGGCTCTGTTACATTACTTCTCTTGCGTTGCCAAGAATTAGAGAAGCAGAGGAAGAAGCAATCGACCAAATCAGGATCGGCAAGCTATGGAATGATCACCATGACGAACAACAGGACAATATTTTAGATCTTAGTAATTTTTTAAATTATGCTTGAACATTTGAAACATTACCCCATCGTGGGTTGGTCTGTAAACTTAAAATAGGGGGAACTACGCCGGACTGATTCCCCACTCAATGGGATACGTAGGAGGGTTAGGTTTACCTAGCCCTCGACCGCTATCTCTTATTTAGCCCCTTCGTGGGTTGGCATGTAACTTAAAACAGGGGGAACTACGCCGGTCTGATTCCCCACTCAACGAGATACGTAGGCGGGTTAGGTTTACATAGCCCTCGACCGCTATTTCTTATTTAGCCCCTTCGTGGGTCGGCATGTAACTTAAAATAGGGGTAACTACGCCGGTGTGATTCCCCACTCAACGGGATACGTAGGCGGGTTAGGTTTACCTAGCCCTCGACCATTATCTCTTATTTTGCCCCTTTGTGGGTGGGCATGTAACTTAAAACAGGGAGAACTACGCCGGTTTGATTCCCCATGCAACGGGATACGTAGGTGGGCTGGGTTACCTAGCCCTCGACCGTTATCCGTTATTACCTTTTCATTTGTTGCTTGGTGTAATCTCATATTTCATGCAGGGATATGTCCTAAGTGAATATTATAAAAGTGCGGATAATGGCACAATGAGTTGAGGAATATTCCCCTAAGATATATGTTTAACGCATCGCCCTCTTACATGTACAACAGGTACAAACAAGTGCAACATGCACGATAGAGCACAATGGAAACACTGTTTCTCGTATAAACTGATATTTCCATACTGTGGGGACATCCCGCAGATAACACATGCACATCATTTTGTGCTTTCGTATTAACTTTTACGTCGAAAATTTTTCTTGTCTGATCTGTTTTACAGGGCTTAATGACCTACAGATTCAACGACGACAGAGTCACCAAGAGACATAGTCAAAAAGACAACGTAAAGGCTCGCCTACAAAACAAAAAATATCCCCTGTGATAACGGGGTCGATCAGAAACAATTCAACGGTAGTGGGTTCCCTGTGATAACGGGACGCGCCCCTACCTATAAAAAATATCCCATGTGATAACGGGGTCGATCAAAAAATATCCCCTGTGATAACAGGGTCGATACAAAAAACATATATCCCTTGTGATAACGGGGTCGATTCAAGAAAAAATTCCCTGTGATAACGGGGCCAGTCCAAGAAAAATCCCCTGTGATAACGGGGTCGATTCAAGAAAAAATTCCCTGTGATAACGGGGTCGATTCAAGAAAAATCCCCTGTGATAACGGGGTCGATTCAAGAAAAATTCCCTGTGATAACGGGGCCAGTCCAAGAAAAATTCTCTGTGATAACGGGGCCAATTCAAGAAAAAATTCCCTGTGATAACGGGGTCGGTTCAAGAAAAGATTCCCTGTGATAACGGGGCCAGTCCAAGAAGAAATTCCCTGTGATAACGGGGTCGATTCAAGAAAAATTCCCTGTGATAACGGGGCCAATTCAAGAAAAAATTCCCTGTGATAACGGGGTCGACAATAAACAGTGCAAAGGCAGCGGTTCCTCCATGACAGCGGGTCGTACTTTAAAGAACGGAAACAGAGGCACCTTCATGCAATAACCGTGATTACTCGAAATAATCTGGTATGACCGATAGGTGACATAACAAGGAGAAGCAACAATAACACGAGCAATCATACCATGGATTATGTCTGAACAAATATATATGAGGACACGCAGAAAAGATCGATTGAATTAACAAGACTATGAATCATATTACAAGAGGCGACTGTGCCGAAAGAAAAAATACAGACTCTTAGACTCTCAACCAGGATAACGAGGGGCCTCTTTGATGTGTATTAACGCCAAACTCTTCTGCTTGACGATCTCGCGGTACTCTGCCTCCGCTTCTAAATCTTCGTCGTCATCGTCGGAGTCCTCAGAAAATTCCCCGTCCGGCCCCTTCAACGGATTTATGGCCGAAGGGTCATAACCATCCTTGAAACCACCTTCCATCCGAATTTGACCTATGACAGAGGCCTTGGCTTCCTCCCGCTCCAGCAAGCCCCGCTCAGCACATATCATGTTGTACGACCGACTCAGAAGGAACTGTTTGGCCGCACTCGTCAGTTGGCTTTTGCTCAGCGTCAGGCACCGCATGTGCCTTTTAGCCTGGGCTAATTGGTCCTTCAGAATTGCGACCTCAGCTTCAAGTGCCTCCCGACGAGATGCTTCTTGACCAGCGATAAGTCGAGACTCATTGAGCTCTCTGATCAACCTTTTATTATCATCTAAAAGGCCTCACATATTATTCTCGCTGGCCTTCAGGATATCCATGGTCTCGTCTCTCTCATGCTGGAGCTGTACAGCAGCAACAGTATCGTATTCGCCCAGTTTCTCGAGCAAACCATTGGTAACTCGGAGCGACTCGGCGTGATCCGCTTGACCCTTAATGGCCATCGTCAAGAAACCTTTCAGAAAATCATCCACCTGCACATCCACAATAAGGACTTGATCGTTCAGACAAATGAAAACCCAAAGGAAATACACAGTGAATGGCATAAAGACTACTTACAGAGGTAAAGAGACCACTGTGATCTCCACTTGAACTACCCTCTTCTTTCCTTCTCTTTCGCCCCATGGACGCCCCGACATCAACGTCAGGCTGAGATTGCGAAGCATTACCCACCCCGACAGTATTTTCACTCGAAGAGGGCACATATTTCTTCGCATTGTTACGCACGCCCTCACGACCCCTCTTCTTGACGAGTGGAGGTGCGTCATCTGTAGCGGTTTCGGCCCCCGGCTGTCTGCATTCCGCTATCGCATCCAGACTACAATACTCCACCAGCTCGGCTGCGAAACACACAAAATAGAGGATCAAGAAATAAGTCAAGGGAAAATATCAATTTACAAAGATATAACACTTACCGAGCGTAGAGGGACCGTTATATCGCATGGGAGATATCCCACTTGCTCGTAGAACTATGTCACTACAAAGCAGGGTATCGTCGTCTGGATGGTTAATCAACTTCCTCAGAAACTCGAAGTTATGTGCAGTAGGCCCGATAGCGACCGGTCTCTCATATTTGGTGTCTTCACACCACACGCTAGGAAGCGCACCAAACTCACCAGCCGTCCTCTCCTGGATGTACATATACTCGCACTTATTTCCAAATCCATAGCTGGTTTTAGTATATTGCACGAACCTAAGCCCTGCCTGGGCGCGCACAAAGAATAACCCTCTATCACTACCCTTCTGGTTGACCATGACGCTAAAAAGCTCCCAGAACTCGTTAGCTCCGCAAGGGGCACCCAACGCCCTCATAACACAAATGAAAGCTACAATGTAGCCCAGACAATTAGGGGATAGCTGTCCCAAGCAGACCATGATACTTGCTATAATAGCACTAACCGAAGGATCGATCGGGAAGCGCAGCCCGTTCTTGAAGTGCTTGGCACTGACAGTAATGCAGTCCTTTGGTGGAGTATGCATTCGTTGATCCGCACTCGGGAATATGACCTTATACCCCTCGGGGATGTCATACTTGTCAGAATAATAACCAGCATGATGAGGAACACGAGACGTCATATCCTCATATTTCTCTGAGGTCCTATATTTCGGGGGACTGACCTCAAAGCCCCATTCGTCCACATTAGGACCGGAAGCCTCAGGCGGAGCAGAAAATTTAGTACCGCACTGTTCGCCAGTCAATTGATCAGGCCCAAACATCTCATTTTCGGAGAACTCCATTCTGCGTTCTCCGAAATCCATCTCGGGCGAACCTGCGCCAACACTGTCCCCGACAAACGACATATTAACGCACTAAAGGATGCAAATTAAAATAGAATAAGATATCAAAAATGGTATCGAATTCGATATCGAAAGTTAAAATCGAAGGAAGATATCGAAACCGAGGTCGAATTCTAAATCGGAAGTCAAATTCAATGTATCTTTCGAAGGGACAACGAAATTTCGCTAAGAGCCAAAAGTGGGTTTTCACTTTCCTGACAGCATATTTATAAACATCGGAGGTACTAGATCGAAACACAGTTTCGATCTCACATCGGTATTCATATTCGATATAGATAAAGGACATGGGGATGGACAGGCGCACATGGGAGATCACCCTACCCATAGACAGACGCCTTAACTACATCGAAATATACTTTCGACATCATATCGAATATGCATTTCGACATCATGTCGAAGATGAGATCCGTCATCATACCCAACTACGCGAAGAGCTACAAGAATATAACAACTGCCCCAGCAACCCCATCATAATTTTCAAGGAACCCAAATACCAAGGGAACTAGAATTCAAACGAGGACCTCAAACTCGGCATTCATCACAAGTGCACTCCCCACAAGTTTGATCTCCGTCATTTGAACTAGCGGGACGAATGGTACATCACCTAGAAATTTTAAATTAAATTTGCGAATCCTTATCTCTAAGATAAGAATCCCCAAATTGGGGGACTACATGATATGGGCATTTCCCGCATATTGGGCCACACCCAAACCAAGCCCATTTTGGACTATATCGGGGATCATATTCAATGTCCTATCGGTAATAATCATCGATATGTTACTGTGGTCCCCGGATCCCGAGGTCTATAAATACGCGGTGCCCGGATCCCAAAACAAGCAATTATTATCCCTCAACTACCACTCGTCATATCGAAATATATCACCGATATCACCTTCGATATCTCATTCGATATCGAGACGATTACGTGCACCTGTGACACGTCACACCACCTCATCACCGACATTGCATCGGGGTCATCCTCGACATCACATCGAAGGCAATCACTGACATCACATCGGGGGTCATCCTCGACATCACATCGAAGGCAATCATTGACGTCCGTTCGATCTATTTACCGATATTCTACTCTCATCCAAGCATCGAAGCGTTGGTCCGAGGTGTTTCGGACCAA
The DNA here is from genome assembly GCA_948329865.1 of Linaria vulgaris. Classification (NCBI taxonomy): domain Eukaryota; kingdom Viridiplantae; phylum Streptophyta; class Magnoliopsida; order Lamiales; family Plantaginaceae; genus Linaria; species Linaria vulgaris. Next base: position 97,658,993 of record OX415250.1, read on the forward strand.
GCCTACACGAGACTCGTAGTGTAGGTCTGATTTGAGATAGGATCGTTGTATTGCCAGACTACTCACTTGTAACCGACACTCGCATATATATATATATATATATATATATATATATATATATATATATATATATATATATATATATATATATAACGATCTATTGCCAAATCAGAGAACTTGATGAAAAAAAAAGATGAGAGGTTGAGATGGTCTCACTGGGCGTGCGAAATTTGTAAACATAGAATTTCGAGTTCTTAAAATAAGAAACAAGAAAAATCAATACAAATAAAATTTATATGGATGGATAAAATTATAAATTCTCATCATCAAGAAGACGAGACAGTGATTGAGTACACAATGGATGGACAAATTTATCGGTAAACTGCAAAGAGAAATTATCTGCAACTTCTGCCATTGATATTTGTTTTCAAGGGATGAATTGGAGTCTATCTTACATTCTTCTAGGAATCAAGCCAAAAACTTTTAAAAAATTAACAACTCGAGCACGCCTTCTTATATGATTTGATCGTCCTTGTTATGTGGCATGATAGACACGAGTTGGTGATCGTCCTATTTTTCAATGGATACTTCCAAAATCTCCTTTGTTGTTATCTTCATAAGATCTTCAAACATTATCTTCAAATATCTCCAAGAATCTTCGGCTTATCCTCTTTCTCCAAGCATAGATCCACAGGATCCTTAGTATCCTAAAATGATCACAAATAACTACAACTTGTGGAACTATGTGATTTTAAGAATAAAGGTAAATTAAATATTTGACTTAAATAAATCAAACAGAGTAGTGTTGAGTTCAGTGTTGTGCCAACACTACCTCCCCAAATGCTGGACCAACACTTCCTGACAACACCTGCATTTTCATCTATATTGGTCTTCTTCAAAATTGATTTGATTTGACTTTGACGTGAATTCAAGGGTCTTGTGACTTGATCTTTAATTGAACGGTAATTTTATTTGAGGATTGATGAAGATTGATATGATCTTCGTCTTCAGTTCTTTGATTTTTTATTTTTTATTTTGGTTTTTGATCTTCTCCAAGGGATTTCAATCTTCAAACCCGGTTTTTTGAGGGTCTTGTGACTTGATCTCGAATCAAACAGACTTTTGGCTTGAAGGTTGTTGAAGAACAGTATGATGATTTTCTTGAAGTTTGATCTTCTCGGTAAAGCACGATCTTCAAAAATTAGTTATTTAATGAACTTGAGGCTTGATGCCAAATTGAAAAGAGTTTTCGTGAAGAATGTCTTGAATCTTGCAAAGAATGCCTTGAAGATTGATGGACTTGATGGAGAGGATTTGTAGAACTTCTTTGCTCCAATACTTCTTGCTTCTCGCTTGTTGATTGTGATTTTTCTTCTTCAACACCACCTCTATTTATAGTTGTGGAGAAAATCTCAATCAGAATCTCCAGATGAGAAGAAGCGTTGTGATCGCGTCTACAATTTTTTGATTTGGAAAACTTAATCTAAGTGAATCTTCTTTTCATCTCTTAAAGATTGAGACTTGGTGGGAATTATTTCCTTGTCTTGAGACTTAATGTTGAAGTATTTTCCTTTCTTAAAAATTGATAAAAATATATATTATTTTAATCCTTGGATAGACAGAAAATTAATGTGTCTACAATTAGTTATAATAAATATTTTACCAAATTAGTGAAATAAATATAACTTAATTTTTTTTTTGGTCGACAAAAGAAATATGTTAAGAAGAACAAGTGGTACAAAGATTAGAGTATAAGAGGTACTCAAAATCAATCTGAGAGACACACACCACTATCATAAATATTCTCTCGAGCACATAGACCGGTTCACAAATGAAAAAAAAGCTTTGATTTTTAACTCTGATCCAAGTCCACGCAAGCACCTTAATATGTTCCACAATGTTCACAAAATTCTTATCGATATTATCAAAAACCTTCTTGTTCCATGCTTTCCACAAAGCCAAAATAACAGAGAACCACACAATGCTCCACTCAGTCCTGTTGCTCGACCAGAGGAAAAGATTTTGAAGGAAGTGATCTCAAACCTCGTGCGATGACAGTATAGAAACCAAACCAATCATAGATACTCATCCACACTCTAAAAGAAAAATCGCCACAGTATATCGGGTGGTCTGTGAATTCAGCCATGTTTCCACAAAATATGCAATTCACATATGTATTCACATCCTTACTAGAAAGGTTTTATCTCATTGGTATCTTGGCCATCATTGCTTTCCACACAAAACAACTAACCTTAAAGGGGACTTTGGCTTCCCAAAGCTTCAAATAGGATCTTTAGTTGCAAAGAAAAAATAATTAAGGTGTTCGTATGCAGAATGAACTGTGTATGACCTGAAGAGTGAAACGTCTATAACCAAGAATCTTTCACATCCAAATTAGGACCGAATTCCCCAATAACACGAAGAAGGTCCTCAAAAAGACCGGTCTCCCATTCAAAATAATATGTCATCCAACGCCACGTCTAGGTCCATGAATGGTTGAGCCACTCCCCTTTATCCGCTATTGAAGCACCCTTGTCGGTCGCAATTCGAGAAAGTTGCAGGAACATCAAGCGATGAGGTTGATTACCAATCTACTTTGATTTCCAAAAACTCGTATCCTTACCGTCGCCAAAAACTTTCTCAAGGCCGTTAAGGAACCATGATCTTGGTTTCTTTGATCGTTTTTCATAAGATCCTTCACCATGTCGAAGATGAATGATAACAAGAGGGAGAACATTGAACCCCCAAAGTCATTTAATGTCCATAACTAGAAAATAATATATTTCCAAAGTCATGGTCCATTTTGCAATAGGTTCGACCTCCATTTGCAAAGCGAAGCAAAATTAAAAGACTCAAGTTCTTTCACGTTTAAACCTCCACGTTCTTTACGATAGTACTCCAATTTTCATGATCTCTTCACTTCCACCCCAAAGAAAAAGACGCTACAAACTCGTGAATTCTTTAATGATTTTTAGGGAGCCTTGAACATTGAAAATAAGTAAGATTGCGAGATTTGGGAAGGGTAATAACATTTCTTTTGGGGGTGGAACGGTGCTCCTAAACTCAGTCTTGGCAGGCCATCTACTTCTCATCATTTTAAAAACTAGTTTCCACATAGAAATCCTCTGCGGGTTTGCTTCAACGGGTAGCCCCAAATACGTAAACAACAAATTTCAAGTTTTGCAATACAAAACCCCTACAGTGTTCTTAAGATTATGATTACTCACATTAATTCCATAGATGCAACTCTTCATGAAGTTTATGTCAAGCCTAGGTATTAGCTTAAAGTTTCTAAAAATGACTTTCAAAGCCCAGACGTGGTCAGGATTATTATCACAATATAAAACTGTGTTTTCCGCGAACTAGAGATGAGATACCTCCACCAAATCCCTTCCAACCTCAACTCCCTTGAAGAGGTTCACACTCTTAGCACTTTTAATCAACTCGCTAAGACCTTATGCGGCAATGAGAAATAAAAACGGTGAAAAAGGGTCGCCCTATCTTAATCCCTGAGAAACTGTGAACTTGCCCGTGTGGCTTCCGTTTATGAGAATGGAGGCGGTAGCAGAACAAAGACACTCTTGAATCCAACCATGCCACTTGGATTAAACCCCAAATGATTCATCATATCATCCAAAAGCCTGTAAATGTTGTCAAAGGCTTTTTCAAAGTCTACCTTGAAAATCAAGAAAGACTTTTTGTTTTTCTTAAAACCATCCACAATCTCGTTGTCCGCCAAACCTAAATCCAAAATTTTCCTTTTTCTCGATAAAAGGTAGATTGCTCAATAGATATAACTGAGTCCAGAACCTTGCTAAGCCTATTTGCAAGCACCTTTGTGAGCATGTTATACGTACTTCCAACCAGAGATATGGAGCAGAATTCATTGATATGCTGAGGATTTGGATTTTTTGGGATAAAGAATATAAACGAAGTATTTTCGCCTCTAACCGTCCTTCCATTGTGATGGAAGTCATGAAAGAAATTAATGATATCATCCTCTAGAAACTCCCAAAAATTGTTTAATAAAAGTGAAATTAAATCCGTCTGGGTCTGATCTCTTAGACCCTCACAATTCCACACATCGTCCTTATTTTCATCCTCAGAGAATGGCTCAATCAACGAAAAATTATCAACTTCTGAAATATGCCTAAAGTTTAGGTTTCCAATTCTAGGAATGTCCCTCGCTTCCTCTTTGAACTGTTTCTGAAAATGGTCCTTGAGCCTACTTTTAATATCACTAGGATCATCGTACTATCCGTCTCTAATTTGAATGCATAACATTGCATTCGTTCTTCTTTGAATATTGACAGATTGTGGAAGAATTGAAGGTTGACATCTCTTTCCGCTAACGATTTGATTCTTGATTTTTGATACATGAGACTCTCCGTTGATCGAATAGCTTTCTAGAGTTCCTTGTGACCTTTTTTTGTTAACAACCTCCTCCTCTGTAAGCCCGTGTTTTTCTCCAGTAGCATCAAGTTTCACAATTTCCTCCTTGACATCCTTTATCCTTTTATCGACAACCCCATAAACAATGAGGTTCCATTGTCTCAACTCAACTTTGAGCTTCTTGAATTTTTCTTTAAGGGTAAAACCACCCCATCTCTGAATATTCATCCCTCTCCAGCAACGAGAAACAAAATATATAAAATCCTCATGATCAAACAACCAATCGAGTGTACGAAAATGAGTAGGCCCCCAATCCTCCTTGTTGCTCTTCAAAAAATAGGGCAATGATCTGATACATTTCTATTAAGGCCCCATTGCCCCTAGATCCTCCTGCTGAATAAATAACAAAACTCTGTTTAAGCGACTCATTGCCTGGCCGTATGAGCAAACCCAATTGAATTCCCTACCAATGAGGGGTAGGTCGTGCAACCCCATGCAAATAATAAAGTCATTAAATTTCCTGATATCAGTTGATTGCCTATGAGAACCCTTTCCTTTACCCTAACAGGGATCACGAGGGAGTTAAAATCCCCAACGAGACACCCATGGCACCCATGAAAGCTTTGCTTAATATCAATAAGACTGGTCCATAAACTTCTTTTATCGCGTAACTGACACGAAGAATATATATTAGCAATTAAGTAGCAAAAATTGAAGTTACCCCAGTAGCCGGTGGTAATGAAAAAACCATCTCCTTGGATAGTACTTTCGAGGCAAAATACTCCCTTCCTCCAAATAGTGAGCAAGCCTCCAGATGTGCCTGTTGTTACCTTGAAAACCCACTCAAAATCACTGCCTCCCCAAACTAACGACACATTCTACCGTCAATTCACTCTAACTTTGTCTCCTGATGCATATCATATCCAATTTTAACTTAGCAACCAATGATCTGATTTTCGTTTTTTTAACACTGCCCTCAAGTCCTCTGATATTATATGAAAGAACTCTCATGGATCAACCAAAACTTTCACCCTGTTATTTTGGCACTCTCTAACAAATAGATTTTGATGAAAATGGAAAGTCATAAATGAACTCCTCCAGAAAAATCTAGTTGGTGCAAATCGAACCTTTCTAGTTACAGTAATTTTGATCATTTATTCGATATCAAAGACACTCGTAGTTTCATCTTCGATGATTTTTTTTTTTTTAGTTAGGCATAGTAATGGAGACAGTTATTATATTTGTTTTGATATTGAAATCAAATTTTTGAGATTGACAACGAGTAGCCAGAGGAAAAGAAAGCAAAAGCGATTCTCGTAATAGCGACGAGCGAAATGGGAGTGATACTGCTCTAGTTATTATTTATAGATATATTTGTTTAGTTTTGATTGTTTAGTTATTAGTTTTTTAATATAATGTATTTCGTAGTATTAATTATGTAGTGGAGTAGTGGGTAAGTTTGTGGAGAAGTTTTATGTTAGTGGAAGGTTAGTGATTTATGTTGTGTGATTATAAATATCACATGTACGTGTTTTAAATAGCAAGAAGAAATATAAAAAGATTATTTATTTAAGTTCTATTTCTATCCTCTTTTCTTTGGATTTTTTTTTCCTCGAATAAGAATAAATCTTTTAGGATATATGATCATAATTAACATTGGTGCTTTCACATAGAGAACTTCACCTCCTAAATTGAAAATTCAAAAAACAAATGGATGTGTTGCTCTCCAAATGCAAAATCACATGGAGGAATCGTTAGGTACATGAATAACAACAAACACTTGGATCTTCTAATTCACAAGAAGGTACCTTATTGTAATTCAATATTTTGTGTTAAGCAATTTGGGTGCCTAGCTTATGCAAATTAAATATCCAGTATTTTATTCATGGCAAATTATTTCTTAATAATTGCATAGATTTTGTGAGCAAAAACTTGCCATATATGGACATGTTTCAGACAAAGTGCTAAACTTCTTCACTTTTGGGATAAATTATTCCTCTAAAAACTGTGTTATGACAAAAATGCCCTTGAAATTTATTAGAAAATTGTGTCATTTTTTACGCAAGGTATTCCTTTAATTTTCCTTCTAGGATTATATTCAAAGTTGGGTATAGGCAAATCAGCGACACCCTTTGCCATTTCAAAATATTAAGGACTCGTTTGGTTGAGCGAGTCACATTAACCCCTCTTCATCCAGAAATCTATTAGCATCCATATTATTATTCATAAAATTAGGTTTGGTTGCACAAAAGATACTCATTGTTAAGCTGTGGGCCCGGTTGTAAACATAGCTTTGGTTGTCAATTGACAACCCCAACTTAAGTCATTTTAGTAGGAAATCTCCATAGTGCCCTTACAATTACCCAACACAATAGTACCTTCATAAGGTTTCCAAATTCGAAGAAAAAAAAGCTCTGGTACGCTATCATGTTAGAAGAAGAGAGAATTCATTTATTATATCATTTCCAGCTACACATTGATTTGGAATGAAGAAACATAAGTTAAAAACCACTGATAAATTGCAGCCTATATATAGTACATAAAGCTTGAGATCATAAAGAATTCTGCTAGAACGATATATGGATTGTACTGGTAGGCACAACAAGCATAAATATTTGGGGAACCAAAAATTAAACTAAAGGAAACAGACTCCCAGATTGACAAAATCCATTTCAAGTTCACTGAACAGATTGAAGTAGAGCACCCTAAGGAGTAAGGAGTGACAAAATCCATTTCAAGTCCCAGATTGACAAAATCCATTCTGATAGAACCTCTCTGGCCATGAAATCCCTAATTGCCTTCCTTGCCAATGATCTACTGATCCTGAAAATACATAAAAAAAAAAGGACTATAAATCATAAAAATAAAAGCACTGTTTTGCAAGAAGATAAGAGCATAAAGCTTTACAACATAATATAGGCATCCAACGATGCATAAGAACTGCCGATAAAACTATAACCCTCTAAGTATTGCGCATAACATTGTATTAAATATAATACACAAATAACGGATGAAAGTTTTGGAAAATCCTCAAAAATTTAGAAATTCCATTTCAACAGAAAACAATGGTGACCATGATAAGAATAAACTTTCTGATAATGCAAATGAAGCTAATCGTGTAAACAAAAAACCATTTCAGTGAAACTCGATAGGCATACGACATACGATAGATAGATAGTTTTGAAGATATAGATATTCTTATTGAAATAATAAATCAGGTAGGCATGTGCTAAATTACACATTATTAACCCTAAACTGCTAAACGCATGATCAACTATATTAAGATAGAATTGAATCCAACATTTGTGTCCATCACTCAATCACGATGTAAATCAAGCTTAAACAAAAGAAATTAGATTATATCTGTAACAAGAAGAATTACGAGCTCAATTTTACCATCTAAATATAGACCGAATAAAAAAAATCTAATGCGAGCTCAATTATATCATATGCAGACATAAGAAGAATTACGAGCTCAATTTTACCAAAAACGGACACAAAAAATTATAGATCAGGAAAATTTGTTACCACCCTAAGAGGCTAAGACAATCGGAGAGAACAGAGAGAGTGATGAGCTTGTATTTTGGTGCCTCAGTCAGCAAATTGTCATAAGTTGAGTTATCGAAAAGCACCATGTTGTTCACCTTCTCCTTTTGCTTGCCCTTGCTCTACTTCTGCTTTTCGCCGCCAGATTTCACCGGCTTGGATGACGGAGGGCGAGCTTTCTCCTTCTCCGGTGCCTGCAATCTACAATTCAGTATTAAATTGCGCCATCCAAAATCTAATTACAACTGAAAAACAGTGACTATGTGAGAGGCGGCATACCATTGTCGATGCGAAGGGTACAAGTTAGTTGGTGGAGCGCCGACGCTGGGGGTTTGGTGGAGAAGAGGGGATGTGCGACGATGACTGCTGTACGAATGTTAGAATAAGAAGAAGATGGTGAAGGATACGAAAACAGAGTCGACGGCGACGGCGAAAGTATTCCACCGAAAACTCGACCCCCAACCTCAACATCTGAAGGAAATCGATGATCTCAGCTGAAATGGGGATGAATGTTGAATGACCAAATGATGTATAGGGCAAGGAGGGACAAAGAAGTAATTTCAAAAACCCATTTAATTTTACTGTTTAAGTCATTCTCAATAAACGGCTCGTCACCCCTTTCTATAATTGTTGATGAGTCCCGGGTCAGTCACATTCAATAAGGGTGACCCGATTTTCAGCCCTTCCAACCAAAGGTAAGATAAGTCCTGTTCAATTCATATTCAACCCGGATAAAAGGCCCAACCAAACGAGCCCTAAGTTGTCATTCGATCTGTCACCCTCTTTTTTAATTTCTTCTTAACTAAATGAGCTAGAAAGTAAGCTAAAGGTTGGGAGCTTTACTAGTTGAGATTTAATTATTAATTGATAATGACCTTCAACTAATTAACTTTGGTAACGAGAGAATGGCTTTTCACATCAAGGCCACATTACATTATTATGAATATATTAACTGCAGCGATCTTTGAAAGGGGAGTCAAATTTTACTGAACTATCTTTTTTCGCGCTTCATTGCCAAAGATGTCCTTCCACAAACATATATTACATGTTTATTCAAAAAAAAAAACATATATTGCATGCGAAACGTGTGCCTGTAGTTTGTATGCAAAAGGTCGTGGCGGTGTGACAAAAGTTCTCACGAGTTAAATCGTTAATATAGTGGTACATGTTTTTATTTATTTGTGAAATTTAATGAATCAAAAATTTCGTGCTACAATAACCATTATTACTCATTTGAGACGGTCGATCTACTTTCGAAAATAAGCGAATCATACAGTTAATTAGTTTAATATTAACCGCCAAGACGTCACTTCCAGGACCTATATTAATTTTCTTAGTTTATGAACTCTTTAAGAACGTAACAACTACCAATCAACACAACAGATGCAGTATAAATTATTCATATCAAATAGAAAATAAAAAATAGGTGAAGTATAAAATTGACAGAGGAAATGACGTTGCATACGAAACACCACAAAATTTAAAAATTTCTTTTTTCTTGGAGGTTTTAACCTTTGGCAGAAAAGGCATTAACCAATTTCTATTAATTATTTGTGTGAGGGGGAAGTGTGACTTGTTTTTGGGATAAAAGCCTGCTAGTGATGGGTAATAAGATGATACATACACACACGTACACGCGTATGTTTTTTTGACTTTATAATCTAACAGTGTGCTTAATTATACTGCATATAATAAATATAGCGGCCGACTATTGCTTCACATTAAAGCAGCTGGGGAAGTGCTAACATAGTTTAATTAAAAGTGACCAGCTAAGATTTTAAATCAATTGGATGAACTCATGTATTGGACGAGGAGTTAGTCTATCATACGTTTCTATAAAAACAATAAATGATACATAAATTATATTACAATAAAATTACTAAAAAGAAATAAAATGTAAATATCACATATATATTATAACTTTCACAAGACTACCTTAAACCGGTAATCCCCCTTTTTGCATAATCAATTCTCCACGATCTGAAATAATGTTTAGTGTGTAATTCACCATATTTCACATAGCGTGACGCCAGACCAGAATAAGTAAAGATCATTACGTTTTAAAAATAAATAGGAAAATAAAATCTTGTTCCAGTTGACTTGTTTTTTAAAGTAATATATATACCAGTGTCATTTTACTGTCTAAGTACTGATTTGTTATTTCTCTTATAAAGTTTCAAATTTACCAAAACAAAAAATAAACGGCCAGGGATGGTGGTAGCCTCTTGTTTTAGCTTGGTTTCCCTGTACGGCACCTTCCTCCGCCGTTCGGTCACCGCCGCCGGACTCACATCTCAGACGGTGGACATCGACGGGGACACCACCATTCACTTTTGGGGACCCTCCTCCCCCACTTCCAAACCAACGCTGATCCTAATTCACGGCTTCGGTCCTCAAAGCATATGGCAATGGCGGCCCCAAGTCTCCTTCTTCGCAAAAGAATTCGACGTTTATGTACCCGACCTATTATTCTTCGGCGATTCTTTCACTAATTCCTCGGAGCGGTCCGAGGTTTTTCAGGCCTCTTGCATCGTCAAACTCCTAGAAAAACTCGGAATTGCAAGGTAATTTTATAATTTATTAATTTTGCATAACATACTTAGCCAAACATAATTTGTCGAGTAAACTAAAACTGATAAAGTTTGCAGACTATCTAGCTAGTATTAGCCGTGTATCAAGAATTTATAAAGTGCGGCTGAATCTAAATTTCTTTTGGGAAATTAATGGTTTGGTCCGATTTGCGGTCAACTCCTATCGTTTAGTGAAATAGACACTTTGTTCTAAGTCAACATTTTGCACATTTTGCATTTTTGAGCAGGATATTTTCGTCAAATGTTCAAAAATTTAATTTTTTTTTATTTTTTTAAGACAAAATCAAAGATTTATTAAATTTGATCCACTTTTTTAGTTTTTTATTTTTTTAAGACCAAAAATTTTAGGCTTCTTTTTCAACAAAATTCTTTTTTTTGATCTTTAGACAATTTTTTTAAAATATTTAGACAATTTTTTTTTCAAATGGTTAATTGTAAAATATTCCTCCAAAATAATTTTATTCCATAATAAATGTTTAAATTCCATGTAAAAAATAATCGGAAAAAACTTGTCGATTAATAAATCTTGAATTTTCTTTTAAATTTTTTGAAGTTTGACGAAAACAAATTGATTAATACATTTTTTATTTTATTTTAATTTTTTAAAAATTTGACGAAAATACCCCTGCTCAAAAGTGTTAAATGTTGACTTGGGCAAAGTGTCTATTTCGTCAAACGATAGGTGGTTGACCGCAACAAAACAAACTTAAGGGGTTGATTGCAAATCGGACCAAACTATGGGGTCTTAATGTAATTTCCCCTTTTTTATATTTTGAGTACCTGCGAATTAATTACATAGTAGAGGTTTAATTCTGACTAGTCGTTTAGCATCATAAGGAGATTTTCCTATTCTTTTATTAGTATCGAGAGGATTTTTTGTTAATTAATTAGAATAATTCTTTGAGTTACATATTAATTAGACCTAATAAGTAGATTCTTAATTTTTTGCAATTTCTTAACTCGTCTAGGTACTCTTTAGTGGGAACGAGTTACGGTGGATTTGTGGCGTATCGAATGGCGATGACGTGGCCGGAGAGGGTGGGGAAGGTTGTGATAGCGAGCTCCGGCGTGAATATGCGGCCAAAAGATAATTGGGAGCTTTTGAAGAGAGCAAATGCAGACAAAATTGAGGATCTGATGTTGCCCGCAAATGCCGGACAGCTGCGCACGTTGCTCGGGTTGTGCATTTCGCGGCGTCCGTACATGCCTGATTTCTTCCTCAATGATTTCATCATTGTGAGTTAATTAATGCTTTTTTCTTTGGTTTAATTTTTATTTATATATCCGAATTTAAACTAATAGAATACAGAAAAAAGCACTCAATATCATTGTCTTTATAATTATTAAAATGATTACATAAACTAGCACCTCATATAAACATTTGATTCAAATCGCAGTAAAAGTGACTTTAGAAAAGAAAACTATATAGCACCTAAAAATAATTAGCTAGATGAATTCCGTCAAACCCCGTGGAGTAAAGGATTTTTGCAAAGGCCTCAGATAAGCTTATAGAGAAATAAAAAAAATTCTTCCTTAACCTACTCAGATTTGAATGAACTCCTCCAAGGTCATTTCTAAGAAATGAAAATGAAGAAATGTGTCCAAATCACCAGTTGATCAAGGGCCCGAGTGGGAGTATCCATTCATCAGCCTTTGATTTGGAGACTATTATGTTTTTTCGTTTATTAAAAATAACTTTAAAGAGGGTTCTCGCAAATTTAAAGAGGTTCGGAGAGAGTTTTCACTGTTTCATAAGTTGCGGGCATTTTGAAATAATTCTTATAGTTCAACGGGTTTATGGGAGTTAATCCAAATAATTTTTATTACAAATAATTCAAAATTTGGTGCCTTTAGCTTTCATTACTTGTTTAAAAGCAAGCCTCATATTGTTATATTAATATTTACAGAATGACATTTCTAGCATAAGGTTTTTCACGCTTACTCCAATCTTTAAAGAAGATTGTTGGAAGGCATGCATGAATGTGTTTTACACTTTTGTATAATTTCGTTGGGTAACTTGTCACTCGTCACTAGTTCTGTTTGTAATTTTATTTTATTTTTGCTCTAGTCGTGTGTTGTTAAGTTGATTGATTGTTGGTTACCTAGGTAAGATTTCACGACAGAATCTATTTATTAATTAACTGTGCCATTAATTAATTTCAAGAATAGAACAGCCAATTAAGGCTCTGGATCTGTTAGCGATTTCAACTTAATTTGCTTTTCAGTGGCTGGTTTATTCAACTACTTGCCAGAAATTGTGATCACATGGTCAACTTTTCATGACCTACATTTGACTGAGGCAGGTGAATAAAAAATGAAGGGATAATCGGAACCTCCAAGTTTTTCAAACCTCAGAAGGCAACAAACGAAATACTTCAATACGTGTTATGTGTTAGGACTTAGGAAACGCATAAGGAATGGTTATAGTTATATCCGTGTTACATATCTGTGTTCTTCTAAATCCTAAATAAACCCTCAAATTTAAGTAATTTCAAAATATAGTATTCCCGTGTGCATAAAACACAGAGCTCTGTAATATATATTCGTATATATATATATATATATTATAGTATGTTTATTTGAACTTTAGTGGGTTATTAAGCAGTTGCTTAAGTTTTAGATGAGATTTTTTATATGTATCAGTCTTTAAAGTTGGTGGACGACATTGTTCCCAGAAGTATGATTCGAACTAATTATTTATGATGCTCGTGACAAGAATTAGTATAAGTTTAAGCAAAAGTTTGCAACTGAATGTGTGCATGCAGCAATTGTTTTCGGAGAATAGGAAAGAGAAGCTGGAACTCTTGAAAGGATTGACTCTTGGCCTTGATGACACCGCAACAATATCTCCCCTTCCACAGGTACTAAGAACAATCAATCATTATCTTTAATTTATAATTTTTAATATTTTTTCCTTTTCCCCTTCTTCGTAAGTGTTCAACTTTATTATATTATTATATGTTCTATATGCAGGAAGTGCTGATTATATGGGGAGAGCATGATCAGATATTTCCACTGGAAAGAGCCATAGAGCTCCACAAGTATGTACAATTATTAAAAAGCGGACCCATGTCTTTTTGAATTATTGCCAGAGAGGACCCATCTTTTGACCTGTTGGACTTAATTACAATTCTCACAAAACTGACGATTTCTTGAGTTGAGATTGATACATTTAGTGGAGTTGTCAATTACATAAGGTAGACGAGGGTCACAATTATCAACTTGATACTACAATGTATTGGTAATATTTAGTTAAAATTGTGGGAATAAGGTATATATATAGAATCGTCTAATAAAAAAAAGGTATATATATAGAAACAGGGATGTCTAAGGTTTAGGTAAGAAAGGTACTTGGAACAAATTATTTAAAATACGGGAAATCTAGTTTCTCGCATACAAGATTAGAAGGTTAGGTAAGTACATCGTACAAATGATATTTCATTCAATGTGACATCAATAAATAATTTTTATTAGGTTGTCTTTATTTGAACTGAATGGACAAGTAATCAGAATTTTTTTGTGTCGAATTGAGTATATTAATGTAGCTAATCTTCCATGATTTATTTCCTTCCAATTTCAGGTTGCTAGGGGAGAAGGCGATATTAGAAGTTATGAAAAACACATCACATGTTCCCCAACTTGAACATGCAGCCAAGTTCAACAACATCGTCAATAATTTCTTACATGGATAGGCATAGTTTCGTTGTTTCTTAGGAATAAAACAGTTGGTTTCCTTTGTAATAATATAAGCTTCAAGTCCTTTTATATTAACAAATAATCAGAGGCGTTTGTCCATCTTTTCAACCGTAGGACTTCACCAGGGGCGGACTAAGATTTTTTTTTTTCACATGGGGCTACTAAAATCTAAGTTTGCTAAAACAAAAATTTGAAAAATTGAAATATATTCAAAAGAAGTATTAGAGTAGTAAAAAATAAAATTACATATCTTAAACTATACGAATACAACGTTATTAGAGTTACACCCTCTTCGATTCTATATGAAAAACTATGTACTTAAAAATTACTTATAAACTTAATCGTAAATGTAAAATAGGAAAAAAAAAGAAAAAAAAAGTATTATATGATGTGTGGACCACAACATTATATTGTTACTATTTTAGGGTTAATCAATGAACTTATCCCAGAGAATTGAAAAGCTCTTAATTTTTTCTTAGTAGTGTATTTATAATTAGTTTATTTACTAGGTAAATTGAACTCTAATTTATTCTCTAGTAATTAAACTTTTTATCCAATTTTTACTCTTCAATTTTGTAACAAAAAGAAAAAGAGATATGAGTAATATATATTTATATATATAGATACGAATCATCGTCGTCATATATTCAAAAATATTAATGTATTCTATGCCCACATATTACATATGATTTATATATATATATATATATATATATATATACATACACTAATCAGTAGTATATTGCATTTTAAAAATCAGTTACATTGTTTGTGTTGTTGAGCTAGCTATAACATAATTGCAATTTTGGACTGTTTCTTATTGGGCCACCATTTCATGATTATGTAGACTGGGATAAAATTGTCATGAATTAGAATATATATAAATATACACATATATATATATATATATATATATATATATAAAAGCTGACCCGAGCTAGAGCCATGTTAGCCCTTGCTTTGGGCCCGCCCCTGGACTTCACATAAACTTCGATCAATCAAGCTGATGCGCGTTAAGTGTTTATATATATATATATATATATATATATATATATATATATATTTTTGATAGTTAGTTAAGTATTTATATTATATGAAAGATGAAAGATAAGTGCCTAAACTATTACGCATATAAAAAAAAATGCGTTAGTTAATTTATGTGCAAGAATGTTATACTTATTATTAAGATTGGTGTGCCATGATTTGATAATAACACGTGGCACCGTCTTTGAAAAACCACTAAATGCACTGTACAAGAAACACCATCATTACCACAACGGCAGCTCCACGAATACCATTGGTAGGGTCACCATAATTGCTGAGCTACGCAAATAATCCTCTTCTTAAACTATATTTGATAATACCAACACAATGGAGTAGAACAAAAAACTCAAGAGGAACATGTTCAGAGCCTTTTACCACCACAAGAAGGTCACTCAACGCATTCAAGCAATGTAGTTTGTTTTGGTGCCAAATAGGGTTTTCATACCAACATCACTTGTCGCACAATCAAGCAACCCGAAAAGAAAATGAGCTCAATCTCATAACACAAATATCGTAACAATCAAGAGGTGTCTTGCTACCTCGTCACTCTACACAACTAGGTAGAGTGCAGTCACACAACATAGGTTATTCAACCCTTACAGAGGGATGGCAAATGAAAATCTCACATGGAGACAATCAAGTTGTTGAGATGCTAATTCCCTAGCACTTCCATCATTGTCGGCTCAACTGAAATATGGAACTAGAGGACTTGCCATATGGCCGAAATAGCTAACACAAATATTTGCAGCTATGCAATTGAGAATAATACCACATGCCACAACCGTGTTGAGCATCACAACTATTTTAAATTCTTATATTTATGTGTATCGATATCCACTCACCACAGTCAATAATGACGAAAGAGCAATTTTACACTGACAATTGCTAAAATATTTTGACTCACTACTTCACCTACAAGGAAACACGGTGCGGAAGAGAAACCATGTAAAGAGCCCTACCGAAATATCCCATAAAGTAGGTTATCCACCCTACCGAAGTGAACTAGGTAAAGAGCCTATTGTGCCAATATCCCATGAAGTAGGTGATGGGACGCTGACAAGTAGGTAATAAGTTAAGAAGGTAATATGCTACACATGCGCCATTTTGGCAAGTGCACAGTCAAGTAATAATAAAAAGACAAGTATAGTTACAAACTAAGTATCGTATCCTAAATGAGTAGTGGGATTAATCCTAGAATCACTTAAATGTAAAAGCTATGATAGTTGTCACGTTTGCTATCTTCGTTGTTTGAATGCTCTATAAATAAAGAATATTTTGAATGCAGAAACCAATGAATGCAGGCTTTGGGAAATAGTTTGGAATGCAAGAAAACAGTGATTTTAACGCAGTGGAAAATTATAATGAATGGAGAAAAACAATTTGAATGAATGTAAAAACAGTTTGATGAAAATAATACAAAACAGAAAGTAAATAGGACAAAATTGAAGATGATTGATGGTCGATTGCCTAAGATTGTAAACACGTGATTAAAGAATGTTTAGAGCTCGGGTTTCACTATTGATTTACACTTGATAGTTCATAGACAAATTACCTATGTTTTTTTGAAATAATGATTCTTGTTTTAGTTCTTCTGTATTTAATGGATCCATGACCTATAGTCGGAGTTATTCTGATCTATAAATCCTTAATTCTGTAATGACCATACTGCATTAGGAAAATCAATCTGGTTTTCAATCGTTTTAGAAAGATATTAAATTTGCAATCTAATTCACTCATTTATTCGTGTAAACATAATGTACTTAGTCAAGATTGGTTTTGTGTGATATAGGGGTTGCGCAATGACTGCGTTAGCACACTAAAATCACAAATCGCATGTGTAAATAAATAGACTAACTGCTACACTCTGACGCTCCCATGGTAGTGCTTTCGTTCCTCTAGCAAGAGTTAATACTAAACATGTAGAATAGAAACTAGTCAATCTAAACACACGGACGCTCGAACAATTATTAAACAAAATAAATACGCATATCCATAAATCAGAACTACCTCCCTACTCCAAACATATAGTATTTTAGCTACTCTGTCATAAATTCAACAACAAGTAAAGAATTAAACAACATAAAACGATAAAGAGAGATAAGAAAAGCTTTCCAAATCCGGTGGAACGTTGACTCATTTGCTTTGTCTTCTCCCTCACAGTTATTAACTCTTGACTATGAAAAAAAAATTAAGAACATAGTTACAATGGTGTTTCTCTCTTCTCTCTTCACACTTCTTCTCACAATTCTTTCTTTCACAATTCTTAAAAGTAATTCAAAAGTGAGCTCAAGTGTTGGTCGTCCTCCTCTTTATATAGGCAAGTCATTTTGCCATGGTTCGAATCATCAAACGTCACTTAAAATAGATGAAAGGTCCAGTTCACCACATGTCGTGCGTTTTAGGTTATGTCACGTGACAGTCACGCGGGTCGTGCAGCTCTTTCTGTGGGTCACGCCATCTTCTGCCTTGGGAGCGCGAGTCGCGCCTTTGGTTATGATGGTCGCACAACTTTCGGCCTATGGCACACGCGGGTCGTGTCGCTCTTTCTGTGGTTCACGCCATCTTCTGCCTTGGGAGCGCGAGTTGCGCCGCTTGTTGTGCGGGTCATGTGGCTCCTTGTCCATGTCACGCAGCTTGCGCGACTTGCTCTGTGTCACACGTCCTTGCTTTCTGCTGGGCCGGCTATTGGGCTCTCCTTGTGCGTGAATAAGGTTGCATCCTTTAGTCTTGTAGCGTCGTGGCGCTTAAGCGTGGTGTCATTGCACTCCAACTGCAATCGCTTTCAAAAAAACATACATTTTGTGCTCATTTTTCCATTGTTTTGTCTTGACTCGACTAAAACTACAAAATGACAAAACGATACTAAAACCAATAGGATTCATCAAAAGTGAAAGAAAAAAAGTACTTAAACCACGCTAAATAAACGCTCATTAGTAGGCACCAACATAAGTAGTACCGAAATGAAGTAGGTAAAAAGCTTATTGGATGAATATTCCATAAAGTAGGTCAACAGATCAACAACATAAACCTTATGAAAGAAACTAGGTGAAGAGCTTATTGGGGGAATATCCAGTAAAATAGGCAATTAACATAAGCCCTACAACAGAAACTAGTTAATAGCATATTGGTTGAATATCTCATGAAGTAGCCAAATGATGTAAGTCTTGTAGTAGAAATTGGGCGAAGAGCCTATTAGGTAATATCCCATAAAGTAGGTCATTGGCATAATCCCAACCGATGAAGGCCAAGAAAACACACATTTGGTGCACTCTCCATAGAGAAGGTGCTCCAAATGCACAACACATAAGGATTTCTCAGACAAAGTCAAGCAACTTATAAGAAGACAAGTAAAATGCAAAACAAGGATGGTAACATTCAAAATCGAATAATTAGTCTAAAAAAGTAAAGGGGATAGAGAGGCACATGCCTTAGCTAAGAGTAGTGACGTATCCAGGAATTACATTTGGGGGGGGGGGGGGGGTAAACTATGTTTTTTGGAATGAATAAACACATTATTGTTTTTAGCTTTTGGAGAAGATGAATGTGCACAAGGGTTTGTGTTTTGTTTTCAGCTTTTAGTTCCTATGGGAAACTCCTCAATAATATATTTTACGATAATTGATGGTTTTTTGTTATTGCAAATTTTTTCCAAACATATATCTATTCAAATAATTCTTATAACTATGGTATAACTTTTCTAGATTTGTTTCATTGTATCAAATCATATAAGACTAATCGACATTGTATTGTACCCTTTTATGTTACGTTCTGGAAAATACTATTTACTTTAAGAAAATAATAAAATAAAGATATATATTCACTTTCAACAACATTAATTTTTTATGTATCAAATAAATAGAATAAAGATAATTTTTCATGGTTACTTTTAGTACACTAATTAAGTGAGGTAAAGAACTTTTCGCCACTTATTAACATTATTAAGATATTCTTACTATTTGAAATAACACATAAGAATATGCTTACATCTTTTGAAACAAACCTATAAAGATAAAGAATAATGTGAAGTGATAAATTCTGTTATCAACACTTTTTAAACTTTAAATAACAATAAACTAGTGCTCATTTTTCTCAAAAATAAATATATAAACTAGTGCTCCTAACTGCTAATAGCATGAATTTATGATTTTCCCCATATAACGGATCTACTGATTTTCTCTCTATCATAGTCTCCACATAATAAATATAACGATTGTCTAATATAATATCATATATATGCAGATTTGTTTTCCTTCCCCTTCCCCCACCCCACCCCACCCCAGGGCTAGATATGCACCTACCCAGCCCAGGGCTAGATACGCCCCTGGTTAAGAGCCAACATGGCCACGTATCAAATAGATCAAGATCAAGCGTCAATGCGTTTATTAGCATCATCGCCACCTCAGCAACTTCAGTCAATGGAATACTATTCCAGACGTAGGCCGCCCCCTCCACCCATAACGCATTCGATTACGTCCCATGTCAGTGTTATAAGGCTTCTAACTATCAACAACATCAGCCATCTACTTATGTGGTACCTGCAACAACATATCGAAGTCATCAGAAAAAGGTCCTCCTAGCGGCGGAGCATTAATAAAGAACATATCAGGAACCATGAACTCCCTTCTATGCAATTTTCCTCAATACGAGTCGTATCCATCCCAAAGTGAAGGGATTTAATAAGAAACTAAGTTGCAAAACTTGCTCTTGTCCACATAATCAATCTCCAACCTCATACCCGCGCTACATATCCCTTAAGTCGTTGGTTGACAACAATCCTTTTCCTAGTGCCCGACTAGAAGAGCTCAAGTGCCACATCCACCTTGCGCTCTACTCAACTTTTACAAAACAACATACTATTCACAACCGACAGATGATACTAACATCGGAGAGGTATCAAATCAAACAAAATACAAAAACTTATCGTAGCTTGGCCATGAGTAAACGCCTTTGCATCAGCCTCAGTCTTCTTTGTTTCTACACGAGTTAGGGTGGAAATCACCAATTTTAAACTTACCCTACAAGTCCATCGTCATGACAATATCTACCTTAAATCGGTCATCTATGAGAATCAAAATTGCATTCAAAGAGAACAAAGTTAGCTTGCAGCACAGCCACCTCTACGTGGGATTCTCTTGTCTCATAGTCGACTTCCCCTCTGCTTTCTATGCAGCAACAAGCTCTAGCTCCACTTGAGTTGTCTCTTTCCAATGTTTTTCTTTGCTAAAAGTTTGGCATTATAGTGCATAGTTTTGTCAGCTTCTTGATAGATTGTATAGCTACTTAAAAGTCAACTTTAGCCTTCTGATCTTTGGCTTCATGCTGCTTCTTTCCTTCGACTAAGATAAGGCACTTGTCAGACAAGGTCTGCATTTGGATGTACCCTGACGAAGTCAAAAGTGCACCGAATTATGAACACTTATGAAGTTTGCAATGCTCTTACCTAAGATGAACCCATTACCAACTAGGGACCTAATGGTGTGCATAGTTTGGTAATAAGACGAGGCGCGATATGAAGAACCAAGACTACCTGACTTGGGAATTGAATTTCTTAAGGATGAAAGGTTAAGCACACCTTGCATGATGAGCTATGTACCATTAGAAAAATACACACATGGATCAAATTTTGGTTTTGTACTATATTTCGATAAAGTAAATATTAGAAATGTTTCAAAAAGTTTTGGAAATGTTTCGATAACTTTCGATTGAGTTTCAGAAACAATAGAAAAATATGAAAAAAGTAACAAAGATATGATTTAATTTATGTACATTTAAGGAATTTTCAATAAAAGAATAATAAATACTTAATGCATTCGCTAAAATCAATTTAGTATAATGACACAACATAGCCGTTTTTACACATAAAGTTACATAAAGTTAAGGTAAAAACTGAAATTAGTGGGGGTTAAATGAGTTGATCCAATATAAAAACCATTAAAATATCCAATTAAAAGAACTTTGTATAATATATTGAAGAATATATAAGCATTAATGCAGAGAATTATGTACTTCCACCGTCAATGATGAAACCAAGCAAATAGCCTGCAATTATTGCATTTCGAAAATGCATTAGCGGTGCATTTCGGCCACTATTAAAACCAGATTTTTTCCGGTTGTTTCGGCCGAAAGGTACCGAATTTTTGAACCATGGATACATATCTAGTTTTCAATGCAAAAGGTTGATTGCAATCCAACTGACTATTGAAGGTTAAGGTAAAATTGAAGAATTCGGGCAAGGGTAAAAAAAATGAGCCCAATCCCATCAGAAAGAGCCCAATAAGATTTTATAAATATCCTTATTAATCATCATTTAAAGGAGGATTTTTTGGACATAGCTCTCAAGGCACATCGGACCTGCCAGTTGCCTGGTCAACAGCCGGCTCCTTAGGTCCAACATTTGATCTGCCATGTCATTGCCAAGTTGCCATACCTTATATCTCATTCCTTGAAGGTTAGTTTCCTAATCAAGAAGCAGTTTGCAAATCCGGCCTATACAGAACTAGTTACTGGAATAAATTTAAAGTCGCACAATTTTGAGCCATCTATTAAACACTGACCGACCATGCCTTATTTCTTGAAAATACCATGAATTCTAATTTGCAGATCAAGAAACGATTTGTGAATTGGTCCACTACAAAAAAAAAAGTTATGGGCAAAACTATAAATCCACACAATGCTGAGCGATCAGTTAACCGTTGACCTGCCACGTCATTGCTGACCAACCATGCCTTATATCCCTAAAAAACTCTTGAAGTCAAGTTTGAAAATCAAGAAATTGTTTGTGAATTTGACTTCTACAAAAGAGTTATGAGCAAAACTCTAAAAGTCGTGCAATGTTGATCCTTCAATCTAGGTTCGACTCCTAGATCTGACGTAACACATGTGAGTTTATTATTTTCCATATCAAAAGTAGTTTCTGATGCAACCTTTACAAAAAAAATTATGCTACCGAGGAACTGAGAGAACTTCTACAGGATAGGTAGTTTTAAGATAGTAAAATGACAAAGTCGCGCAATGGTAAAGCACCAACTTATGCTTAACCTATTCAAGTAATAAGCCCAAATGTAGCCCAAGAGTCATAGTTGGACCTGCAATATTACCTTTATGACATTGAATTGACCTGAAGACTCGATCTATAAGGCAAAATATTCAATTAACTCATTTATCAGCCAACACCGAGGACAATGAACTATGTTCATCATAATTCTCTAAATGGGATACGTAGACAACTTAGCTTAGTGCCAAGCTCAGTATGAAATCAACCCCACTCACATGAGTCGCAATTCGCTTGACCTCACGGATACGTCCCACCTCTTTAATTATCTACACGATCTATAAGTGTTATCCAAATTACATCTTGTTTGATCTTTGATTGCTTATATAGTCTCACCCATCAACATGCATTGACTGACTTAGGCATCAGAGGGCCTACACCGAGTAAATTTCGGCCAAATTTATGTGCCGCATTTTTTAGTGCAAGTTTCTAAACTCAAAACTAGCTCAGGACCAATAAAGAGCTTAGGTCAGTATGAACTTGTTTATACTAAATTAATTTAGAAAGTTCAAGGTGTTAGAAATTTATTATTGTTTTAAAATAACTTGAATATTGTAGCGTCAAAATTTCAAGCCCCTAAATTAAAAGACAAGAAAAATTAAGTACAAATAAACTTTGTATATTTTCAAACAATATGGGTTTACAATCTCTAGTAATCCTCTAATTCTTTTCTAATCATGAAACTTGGTTGACTCTAAGGCGGAATTGACTTTGATTGCTTCCACGTAATTTAAGTTGAACGTTAATCCAATGGCTTCGAGCTTGATCTTGAATTAGTAATTTACTTGACTTGATCTTCACGACGAATAATTTGATCTTCATCTTGAACTTGTTGAATGTCAATCTTCTTTGGAGGAATCTTGATCTTCAAAATGCTTGGATGTTTAACAAACGTTGATGCGAGGACTTGGCAGCTTGATCTCGAATCGAACGAAACTTTGATTTGGAATTTGACTTGAAGATTGATGAAGAATGATATGATCTTCGTCTTCAGTTCTTCGGATATGTGGACTTTGATCTTCTTTGAAAGGGGCTTTTATCTTCAAAAACGGTTTTTCGAGAGCCTTGCAGCTTGTTCTCGAATCAAACGGACCTTTTTCTTGAAGATTGTTGAAGGACGGTATTAACTTAGTGTCGAACACGTTAAATTTGTTGAAGCTCGATCTTCATTGGTATAAGTGCAATCTTTAAAACGGTTATTTGATGGACTTGAGGCTTGACGATGGAACAAACGGAGGTTTTTGTGAAGAACACATTAAATGCCGTGAAGAATGCTTGAAGATGGATGAACTTGGTGGAGCGAAAAACTTGGAGATTTTCCCTCTTCAACTTGTGAATATTTTTGTGTGTCATTTTTCTTTGAAGGGATGACTTCTTTTATAGTTGTAAAACCTAGAGCTCCATGCTTGTGGTTGGTCGATTTTCTCTTTAAGATAAACATGAATTTAATCTAGCTTATTTATCAAGAAATCTTTTAATTGGCTAGAACACGTCATATATTCCACATGGCTTAGTATGATTGGTTGAAAACTTGAAATACTCCATCTTTTCCACATGACTTTGTTTGATTGGTCAAAACGAATCATCATTTTTCCACATGGCTTTATATTTGATTGGTTGCAATATTCCATCTTTTTCACGTGGCTTTATTTGATTGGCCAGCAATATATATTATATATATATATTAGAAAATTAATTAATGAATCTATTTTTAATTGGAATTTAATTTATTAAAATCCCAAATTAAAAATAGAAATAATCAATTTAGTTTTCTAATAATTAATTTGATACATGTCAATATTTAATTGGAGTAGATAAAATTTATTTGTCTACAAATGCCCCCTTGTGACTTGTCACGAATAACATTGTAAAAATGCGTCTCGAAGTGAATATGTCGCAACATATCTTTTCGGGCCGCCAATGAGACTGATAGAAGATTGTGTACTTCACTTTAAAAAGAATCAAACTTTAGCGGGCCTCAATGTCAATTTCTTTATGGACCATAATGAAATTTTGGGTGGTGCATGTAAACCAGTTGCATGCAATTCTTCTTCCTTGGTTCACATGGACCAACACATTGGATACACACCATTTCCATCCTCTCCAAATAAGTCACTTGTACGGATGAAACCTCTCGGCAATTTCTCATTCCTTTTGCAACTCAAATTTCTGCGTTTGAATTCATGTACGGATGAATCGGTGTTTGCTTAATCCCATGAGACTCCTAACGGATCTCAAATTTTAATAACTCACGATTGTACGGATCAGATGCAATGCGAGTCCAATTACGTACATCAATTCTTAAGAGTTTCAGTAGGATCGAACTTCCCTCGGAAAAGCTCTTCTATATAATTTAGAGACCGAATGCACCACTTTTTTCTTTATTCTTTATTTTCAATTAAACGGAGGAATTTTGAGCAGAAAGCCCGCCGCCAAGATTCGACGGCAACTTGTAACTCGTAAGCTTTGATCAAAGATTTATATTCAGTCTCCTGAAATCTCAAGTTTGATGCTTCGGAAATCAGCAGGTCCGTGCAGCAGGTTTTGAAGAACCGCGAGAAGCAAAAAAAAAAACGGATTTGAATTTCGTCGCGAGCTGAAATCAAGATTTATGTATCAGTTTTTTCCTTTGTTTTGTTCTTGTTTTTTTTCTTTTCCCATTGTTGATCCCCTCTATTCTTTTTTTTTTCTTACTGCAGTAGGTTTTGAACTTTTAGAGGATGATGAAGCGACATTCTCCATCTTTTTCTTTATTTTACTTTACTTTTTCCCTCTTTTATTGTCAAACTCTACTATGTTACAAGGCTGACTTTTGCTTGTTTTTTTCCTCATCTTTGGACAGGTGCCAAAGACAGGTGCGGGCAGTGAAATATCCTTGGCAATGAAGATCAATCAAAACAACCTGGCGTCAACTCGCATCATCAACTCGATGCTCTCGCAATTGAAAATCATGTGAGGTCATAGCAAATATTGACGAACTTCGATCAATCTAAAGAGTGGACTGAAGGGTACATCACAATCCTCTCAAAGCTAGAGGTGCTTCATGCTGCTCACTATCGAGTATCAAACGATGATGATCTTCTCTTCAATGCTTTGGGGCGGCACATTGCCAAAGAGGATGCGGCGAAAAGAGGACATTCTCAATTGGTGCAAGAGCAAACGACTTCCACAAAGATACATGACAACCCATGTCTTATTCATACAAATTGCAACTTGGAGATCATGACAACTTCATGGGCGTAGTATTCCTTGACAAAGTCCAGATCTATTGCAAGAGAGGAATACCACGCTCCAACCTTAATCAACATGACCTCATTGGTGAGCTTGAAAGGAGAGACATTCTTTTCACGACTCGACATCAAAGAAACCTTATATGAGACATTGTCTTCACGACTTGGCTTCAAAGACATTCAGAAGGAGCAGACTTGTTCTCAAGACTTGGCTTCAAAGACATTCAGAAGAAGCTGGCTTGCTTTCAAGACTTGGGGTCAGAGACATTCAATAAGAGTGAACGTTTTTTCAAGACTTGGTGTCAAAGACAATCAGAAAGAGCGGACTTCCTTTCAAAACTTGGCGTCAGAGACATTCAACAGGAGTGGACTTGTTCTCAAGACTTGGCGTCAAAAATATTCAACGGGAGGGGATTTGTTTTCAAGACTTGTCACCAAAGGTTTTCAACATGAATGGACTTGTTTTCACGATCCTACATCAAAGACACCTTGGCAAGAACAAACATTGTTGACCCTACATCAAAGATAGGTTGAAGGAGGAGACATTGCTCTTCACAACTTGGCCTCAAAGACACCTTTAAGGAGTGCATTGTTTTCACGACTCGACATCAAAAGGCATCCCAAAGGAAGATATTTGCTTTCAAGACTTGGATGCGCACTCATCTTGTTGGTCATGCACGTGCATTCTTCTTGTTGCATTCCACCACGATTATCCAAAGAACTGAGCCGATATGTGAGTGGTCAAATGACGTACTTGTAAAACTACATTCCATCTTTTTGAAGGACTTCTCTAGTTAAACATGCAAGGCATATCCTTTTCGTTGTTGGAATGATAGTTTGGAAGTATCGACTTTGATCAAACAACACAGAAGTGTCTAGTCAATGATCAAGTGAGTTGGGAGCATGATTGCAGTTATCTTCTTGGAGAAAATTGATTGAAGATTGGAATCAAGGCACACATTAAAGCATCCTATTGAAGTTTGCAGTGTCAACTCAAGAAGCACTCAAAATCTTGGAGCATGACTTCAAGGTCAACATTCAAAGCATTAACGTTCTTTATTTCCTACTTGAAGGAAGCTTTACTCATCTTATTCGTACATCATATCTCAAGGAGTTTCATGTAACATCTTCAACTCAAGATAACTTGGTGAAAGGATATGAATGAACTTAGAAATTCTAAGTTGCTTACATATCCAACAAAGGAATCAAGTCATAACGTAGTTTATACTCATGTAGTCCAAGAGTAACGTGCAGTTAAGGCTCGTGCGTCATGGAGCAGTTGACTTAAAGACTTGAAGACTTGAACACTTGAAGAACATGCAGACCTTTTTGTTCATGTCTAGGAGGACTTGAAGACTTGAAGGATTTGCAGACTTTCGACGTGTCTAGAAGACTTGCGCATTTGATTTGAAGACTTGAAGGACTTGTGGACCTTTTGGCTCGTGTCTAGGAGGACTTGAAGACTTAAAGGATTTGTAGACTTACGACATGTCTAGAAGAATTGCGCATTTAATTTGAAAACTTGAAGGACTTATAGACCTTTTGACTCGTGTCTAGGAGACTTGAAGACTTGGATATTTTCTTTAAAGGTTTGGATTTGAAGAACTTGCAAACAGTTTATACTCATGTTAAGGAGAATGTTGATAGTTTAAACTCTTATCAAGGAGTACAAAATTTGACACTTACTTTCAAGATTTTAGATAGTTTAAACTCTTATCAAGGAGCATATTGGTTGTAATGAAATTTGATGTCGCGCCATCTTCATCGTCGGTGTCATTCGTATCATCACCTTCAGTATCAAGGACATCAGTTGAGCTTTCTTCTTTAGTGGAGTTCATACTTGTTTCAATGTCATCCGCACGCGTCGCCAACTCTTCAAAGATTATTAGTTTGATTCCTTGAAGTATGTATGAGAGACCTCAATTCATCCTTTGAATGCAAATTTTGATGGCTGAAGTTTCAGACAATTTTTCTTTGCAACTTAAGGATAGATTTCTCCATCTATCGACGTACTCAATCACTGGCTCATTTTCTTGTTGCTGGGAATTTGCAAGCTCAATCATGCTCACAGTGTGTCGAGTGCTATAAAAGCGATTGAAAAGCTCACTTTGCAAATCTTTCCAGCTGTTAATGGAGTTTGGCTCAAGATTAATATACCTATCAAACACGACATCTTCTAAGGATCGAACAAATTTCTTGACTAGAAGATCCCCATAAGTTCCGGCACTACTGCATGTTTCGACGAAGTGAGCAACATATTGTCTTGGATCTTATTTTCCGTCAAATCTTTGAAACTTTGGAGGTTGATAGCTTTCAGGCATTTACAATTGCTCCATTCTTTGAGTATAAGGCTTTGTGTAAGATTTGTAAGTCTTGTCTTGAGCTGCATGTTCCTTTGCAACTTCTTCAATTGATTGGTAGAGACAAAGCCTTGTGAGGAAACCTGAATGTGTTGGCTTGAAGACTTAGGAAGTTTTCCAACTTCAACGTCTCGAATGGTTTCTTCGAAAGGCTTTGTGTGCACCATGATGCCTTGCTCTTCTTTTCTTGAGAAATTTGACTTGTGAAGTGGCTTGGATTCTTTCACTTAGGACTTCATCAAATTCTTGAGCTTTAACTCCTTGATCAGCCTTTTCATGTGCCATGCTTTGACTGTTGCTTGTTACACATTATTGTTTTGCGAGATAAGTGGCAACTTCAACTTCTTTGCTCGAAGGTTTGATGCATCCTTGAACTTCGACTTTGTCAGCTACTTCTTCATTGTTGTGATTTCCTTCTTGGATCTCTAGCTTTTGGAGAAGACAATTCAACCGCCTTTCACGTCTATGCACTTGTGTTGTGAAGCTCTCAATAGCTCTCGCCAGTATATCAACGCGCTCCTCCATTGAAGATGATTAGGTCTTTTCTTTAGCTTCGTGTCTTACCCCCGATGCGAGTGTAGCTTTCATCTTCGGTTGCGAAGAGCCTCCGCTTGTTGGCCCCATTGACTTGTCCATTGTTGAGCAACACTAACTTCTTGTGACTTCAAACTTACAGACTTGCAAGAAAAGAGATGAGAGGTAGAGATTGTCCCACCGGGCGTGCCAAAATTTGTAGCGTCAAAATTTCAAGTCCCTAAAATAAACAACAAGAAAAGTTAAGTACAAATAAACTTTGTATATTTTCAAACAATATGGGGTTACAATCTAGTAATCATCTGATTCTTTTCTAATCATGAAACTTGGTTTACTCTAAGGAGGAATTGACTTAGATGGCTTCCACGTGATTTAAGTTGAACGTTAATCCAAGGGCTTCGAGCTTGATCTTGAATTATCAATTTACTTGACTTGATCTTCACGACGAACAATTTGATCTTCGTCTTGAACTTGTTGAATGTCAATCTTTTTTGGAGGAATCTTGATCTTCAAAATGCTTGGATGTTTGACAAACGTTGATACGAGGGCGTGGCAGCTTGATCTCGGATCGAACGAAACTTTGATATGGAATTTGACTTGAAGATTGATGAAGAATGATATGATCTTCGTCTTCAGTTATTCGGATATGTGGACTTTGATCTTCTTTGAAAGGGGCTTTGATCTTCAAAAATGGTTTTTCGAGGGCCTTGCAGCTTGTTCTCGATTCAAACGGACTTTTTGCTTGAAGATTGTTGAAGGACGGTATGAACTTGGTGTCGAATATGTTGAATTTGTTGAAGCTCGATCTTCTTTGGCAGAAGTGCAATCTTCAAAACGGTTATTTAATGGACTTGAGGCTTGATGATGGATCAAACGGAGGTTTTTATGAAGAACGCCTTGATTGTCGTGAAGAACGCTTGGAATGGATGAACTTGGTGGAGCGAAAAACTTAGAGATTCTCCCTCTTCTACTTGTGAATATTTTTGTGTGTCATTTTTCTTTAAGGGATGACCTCTATTTATAGTTGTAAAACCTAGAGCTTCTTGCTTGTGATTGGTCGATTTTCTTTTCAAGATAAGCATGAATTTAATCTAGCTTATTTATCAAGAAATCTTTTAATTGGCTAGAACACATCATATATTCCACATGGCTTAATATGATTGGTTGAAATAGCTTTGTTTCATTGGTCAAAACACATCATCATTTTCCCACATGGCTTTATATTTGATTGGTTGTAATATTCCATCTTTTCCACGTGTCTTTATTTGATTGGCCAGCAATATATATATATTAGAAAATTAATTAATGTATCTATTTTTAATTTCAATTTAATTTAGTAAAATTCCAAATTAAAAATAAAAATAATTAATTTAGTTTTCTAATAATTAATTTGATATATTTAAATATTTAATTAGAGTAGACAAAATGTATTTGTCTACGAATATAATACGCATTATATTCTAAATCAAAGATAATACATTTAAAGTGTTTGAGTTTGAAACATAATCTAACTTAAAGTGTTTGAGTTTAGTAAACACTGAAAGATTTTTCTTTTTAACCCAGACAAAATTCCCCCGTGTAGGAATAAGTTACTTCGAGACTATTAGGTAGATAAATAGTTATTAAAGTATTTTGTATATCCAAAATTCGCTGGCACCAGTAACTGTAGCAAACTTATTAAAATTTTGCGAGAATAGGTCCTTAATAAATGCACTAAATTGGTTTCAAACTCTTTTAATTCGCGTTGCAGTGGACGATAAAATACTTGTGGTTACCTGCAACAGGTAGCAGATAGAAGAAAGAGTTTGTCTCATATATACATGGGCGGTTGTAGAAAATGATTATGTGGTGCAAAACACAAACACTTTTAGGAGTAGCGAAAGAGAGATACTAATTAAATTTATGCTTACTTGATTCTGGGCTTCACTATGAGTTGTTTAAGTTGCCACATAACCTTACCGAAGAGTTAGAATTAATGATTTGTAATTATTTGAGGGGGAGTTAAAACAAAACAAAGTTCACATGGCTACCTCGTATAAATCATGTCACGGTCTAAATGACAATGACTGGGTTTTAGGATTGTAAGGCCTTTCAATTTGACCTTGTTAGCTAGCTAAGCATGTGAGATTCAGAAATACTCAGATATCTTATATAGGGGTAAATATCCAGAGGTAAATACTTCTTAACATGCTCTAATCATCATGCTTTAATCTAGAGGCACAAACTGGTCACAATGCAACAATTTTCTAGCGTGTATCCTAATTGTTGTTGTTCTGGTGTTGATCAAATAGCTTGGGCAAGTGACGTGTGTGAAATGGCAAATCAATTCTCAATGTGGCATTATGGATGGGTACCAAGAACCATCACAATAAAATCGATCATTGTAAGAAATAACTAAATGGGTCGTCCATGTGAGCTAAACCCGACCCATGAATTTGAATTTCGAATAAAAGAGGGAGAGTGTTTCTTTCATAATTTAAATTAGAAAACCCACCCATGTAATCGCTCCTCTTCTCCAAAGTTCATTTTCATGTTTCTCTTGAAGAAAAACAACACACTTTTTCACATCTAGACACTTGCAACTTGGTTCTTGGATTGTGTTTATAATTTCTTTCCGTTTTTTACTAGAACTAGACCGATTTGGATAAAGGAAAAGATGGAAATAGTTGTAGAAAGTCGGGTTCTTCAATGTTCGTGGTAGTATTTTTGGAATCTATTTAACATAGGATCAATGGTTAGTATTACCTTCAATCATCACATGTCCCGCAAACGGGATGTGAACGCGAGAGTCTGTGAACTGATTGACGAGACCATGTGATGGTGGGACATTGAGCTCATTCACAAGAATTTTTGAAACAGGACGCAACACTAATTTTGTTGCTACCTTGGTACTTGGTAGTAATGGAAACAGTGATAGACAAATATGGCACTTTAGCAAGGATGCAACTATCATCTGACCATTGCATTGGGGATGCGTAAGTAGTAGTAATGTTGTGAGGAATTCGTGTTCCCTTCAGAACACAGTGCGCACAAACTAAATCAAACTCTTATGTGATGTGAATTGCTTTGTGGGGAGGGGGTTAGAGAGCAGATTACATACTCAAGCGTCATGCCAGACGCCAAGTGTGTACTGTGCTTTGTCGAATTTTCTTGGTTGGCAGGATTTGAAGGACGGGAAGAATAAGATTAGCAACAAGTGTTGATTTGTCGTCTCATCTAAAAGATCAAACTCGTAGAGTGGTATTTATTTGTTTATGTATAATCTCCAAAAAGAAGACTAACGAAAATAATTGATGAATGTTGCAATTACGTGTTGGTCTCTTTGCAATAATAAGAAACTGCATTCCAGTGGAGGATGAGGCATCAAAACCTGGGCAATTTGGTTTGTCTCAAACAATGTGTTGGAAAATTTGATTAAATGAAATGGGTTTGTACAACTGACTTCGGGTCAGATTTTGAGCCGGTTCCACTTGTCGTAGTGACGACTTCAAGATGGGAACATTTTCTCCTATGTGAGAGCTTCGAAACGATATATTGCACGCTCAAAATGGTACACTGGTGGATGAGAAATTGATGCTCAACGATAGCTACACTAAGCTGAAAATATTGAAGTAAAGGAGGAAAAACCATAAAGTAAAGAAGGCCATCCCACATGGGAAAACGAGCACTTTCTTTTTGGGTTTATCAATAGCAATGCATTCTTAGCATGATAAGAATGTGTTGGCTAGTGTCTCCTCCCTCTCCTACGTGCGCGCAGGGGGGTGCAAATGCGAGCCAAAAATTAGTGCGACTAATGCGATTCGGGCTTGCGCACACAACGTACGCGCCGAATGTCGGTTCGTTTAGCCTGTCGGGCTCCCGCTCGCGTGGGCCTTGTTTTTGCACCTTTAATATTTATTTTTCTGTTTTAGGTAACAGAATTAATTCAGATTCGGATAATATTTCTATATTAAATCTGAAGCATCAAAACACGTCCAGATTCATTCGAAGATATGGTCTTATCTTAATTACGATCCGGTATTATCTTAATTAGAGATTTGCATATATCTAAAAGATCATGTTCCGTGTTAATCAAGTCAGCCGACTCTCTCCCTAATTAGTATAAATAGGGGTCGCTCCCCATAGGGTTACACTTTTGCATACACGAAAAGAAAAAGTTTTAATCATTGTGTGGTGGTGGTAGTTTATTACTGTTCGAGTTCGCCGGGATTGCTCTGCGAGTGCTAACAGCCAATTCGAAATGTCGTTTTATCCTGGGAAGAGTTAGTCCAACGATCTCAGCACGTGGAGAGGACTAAACTACTTTAAGGAAACCGAGAAGGACTCGACCACTTACTACGGTTATTTTCAATTTTCTGCGTAACTATTTATTTTGTTTATTTGCATGTCAATTTAAATACTGTTCGTTATCTCCATTGTTTCTAACAATCTTAAAGTAGTTTATGTCTTGAGACGAATAGGTTAAACCATTGGCGATAGATTTTTGTTTCAGAAAATTATTTTCCAAAACTCGGTTTAATAACCGTAGTATTTTTTTCCGTTACAAAAAAAATTTATATATATAGGTTTTATATATATAAACAAAATTATAGTTTTTATTCGTGAAGGATTATCTAAATTCTCACCTACTACAAAATAACTGTTTTGTATCTCAAAATAATTTGAGGAATTTTCGTAATTCTTCCGTGTTCTAATATCAAAAAAAATTTGAAACGTTTCAGATATCTAACAACAACGATAACGTGGACATGAGCATTACTGATGCCAGTCTTAAGACGCCCCAAACGTCTAAATCGCAGGCTCCTGGCACTGCTCTGGAAACTATGCCTCTACGTATGGTAAGTTTGGAAAATCCGGTTGTTCCCATGGTTCCAATGAGCCATCATGAGAAACCGGCGAAATTCGATGGAGAGAATTTCAAAACTTGGCAGCAAAAGATGTTGTTTTATCTCACCATGCTGAATCTTGTGAGATTTTTGAAAGAAGATCCTCCTTCTGTTAGAGAGGATGAACTTGATGCATAATCGCATACGCCAATTGATGCATGGAAGCACTCTGAGTTTTTTTGCCCAAATATGATTCTGAACGGGTTGGTAGACACGTTGTACCAAGTGTATAGCGTGAAGAAAACGGCAAAAGAATTGTGGGAATCCTTGGACCATAAGTATAAAACTGAAGATGTTGGTGCCAAGAAATTCCTCGTGGGTCAATTCTTGGACTACAAGATGAAAGACTCGAATACTGTGATCAGTCAAGTGCAAGAGTTTCAATTGATTCTCCATGGGATTCATGCTGAGGGGGTGATCTTGAGTGAATCTTTCCAGGTAGCTTGTATCTTCGAAGAACTACCACCTGGTTGGAAAGATTTCAAGAATTATCTAAAGCATAAACGAAAGGAGATGAGTATTTAAGATTTAATTGTCAACCTTCGTATAGAAGAAGACAACAAGGGTGGAGATAAAAAGGCTTCCAACGCTATTGTTAACACCAACGCTGCTAGGGCAAACGTAGTGGATCATGACAAAGGCTTTAAGAACAAAAAGCCTAAACCTGGGCCAAAGATTGGACTGAAGGGTGGAATTTCTAAACCGAAGAAATTCGTGGGCAAGTGCTACAACTGCAGCAAAGCGGGGCACAAGTCATCTGACTGCCAACAGCCTAAGAAGAAAGGCAAGGAGACTAATGAGGCCAATCTGATGGACACTGCGTCCGAACTTGACCTCTGTGCTGTGATCTCTGAAATGAATCTTATGGATGCTAATCCGAAGGAATGGTACCTCGACACTGGAGCTACCTGTCACGTCTGTAGTGACAAAAATGCTTTCTCCGAGCTGACTCTTGCTGAAAATGGGGATGTGATCTACATGGGCAACTCTGTTACCTCTGAGATCAAAGGAAAAGGGACTGTGCGCCTCAAGATGACTTCTAGAAGGGAAGTTACGCTGATGAATGTGCTGTATGTGTCGGACATTCGTAGGAATCTGGTTTCTGGGTACTTGATGGACACTCATGGCTTCAAGATGGTGTTCGAATCTCAGAAAATTGTGCTTTCCAAATGTGGTGTTCACATTGGAAGAGGTTATGTGAAATAAGGGATGTGGAAAATGAATGTAATGGCTCTTAAGCCCACCTATTTTGATTCTAGCAATAAAACTTCTACTTCTGTTTACTTGCTTGAGTCGTCTAATCTATGGCATGGTAGATTAGGACATGTTAATTATAAGTCATTACATAAATTAATTAACATGAATCACATACCAACGTTTCAAATTGATTCCAAACATAAGTGTGAAATTTGTGTAGAGGCAAAACAAACAAGAACACCGTTTGCAACCATTCAAAGAAATACGAAACCTCTAGATTTAATTTACACTGATGTATGTGATTTAAAATTTGCACAAACGAGAGGTGGAAACAAGTACTTTATAACTTTCATTGATGATAGTACAAAATATTGTTATGTATATTTCCTGAAAAGTAAAGATGAAGCTATAGACAAATTTGTTCTATACAAGCAAGAAGTTGAAAACCAACTTAATAAGAAAATTAAGATGGTTAGAAGTGATTGTGGTGGTGAATATGTAGAACCATTTGGTGAATTTTGTTCACAACATGGAATTATTCACGAGGTCACTGCGCCATACTCTCCCCAATCGAATGGGATGACAGAAAAGGAAAATCGAACTTTAAAAGACATGATGAATGGCATGTTATTAAGTTCTGGATTACCACAGAACATGTGGGGGGAAGCCATCTTGTCGGCTAATTATCTTTTAAATAATATACCCAAAAAGAAAGAAGAAAAGACTCCCTATGAATTGTGGAAAGGTCGAAAACCTTGCTACAAATTCTTAAAAGTGTGGGGGTGTCTTACTAAGGTGTCGTCACCTTTGCCTAAGAAAATGAAAATAGGTCCAAAGACGGTGGATTGTATTTTCATCGGCTATGCACACAATAGCACTGCTTACCGTTTTCTTGTGCATGAATCTAAAAACCCCGAGATTCATAAGAACGCGATAATGGAGTCAAGGAATGCAACGTTCTTTGAACATACATTTCCTTGTAAATCCAATGTAGCTGGACCAAGTTCTTCAAAACAAACTTTCGAAGAGATTGACAATAGTCAAGATCTAGAAGAAAATGAAGAAACATACGAAGTTCAAGAAGAGCCAATAAGAAGTAAAAGGGTAAGGACAGAAAACTCCTTTGGACCTGAGTTTCTAACTTATATGATAGAGGTAGAGGATGAGTCTAAAACATATAAAGAAGCTGTAAGGTCAGTGGAAGGCCCTTTATGGAAAGAAGCCATACAAAGTGAGATTGATTCCATCTTACAGAATCACACTTGGGAACTAGTAGACCTTCCTCCGGGATGTAAACCATTAGGTTACAAGTGGGTTTTCAAAAGGAAAATGAAAACAGACGAAACAATTGAAAAGTATAAGGCTAGGCTTGTGTCCAAAGGATACAACCAACGAGAAGGCCTTGATTACTTTGATATGTATTCTCCTGTAACGAGAATAAACTCGATAAGGATGATTTTGGCGATTGCATCTATCCGAAATCTTGCAGTACATCAAATGGATGTAAAGACTGATTTTCTTAATGGAGATCTCGATGAAGAAATCTACATGGAATAACCCGAGGGTTTTGTAGCTCCTGGAAAAGAAAAGAAAGTCTGTAAATTGGTGAAGTCTCTCTATGGACTTAAACAAGCACCAAAGAAATGGCATGAGAAATTTGACAACGTCATGTTGACAAATGGCTTTAGAATCAATGAGTGTGACAAGTGTGTCTATGTCAAAGTTACAAACCAAGGATATTTGATACTTTTTTTGTATGTTGACGACATACTCATTGTGGGAAGCAATGATCATATGGTAAACTCCATTAAGAGTTTGCTGAATTCAAGATTTGATATGAAAGACATGGGACTGGCCGATGTAATCTTAGGAATAAAGATTAAAAGATCGCCAGATGGTGATTCAGGTATAGCCAGAACACCAATCGACACGAGTCAACACTTATCTAAAAATAAAGGAAAAAGTGTTGATCAAATCGAGTACGCTAGAGTGATAGGAAGTCTGATGTACTTAATGAGTTGTACACTAGTAACCCGGGGCATGAGCACTGGAAATCAATCGTGAGAGTACTTAGGTACTTACGTTATACTCGTGACTACGGGTTGCATTATACTAGAGATCCTGTTGTACTTGAAGGTTACACCGACGCAAGTTGGATCTAGGATACACAAGACTCCA
The DNA here is from genome assembly GCA_948329865.1 of Linaria vulgaris. NCBI lineage: Eukaryota > Viridiplantae > Streptophyta > Magnoliopsida > Lamiales > Plantaginaceae > Linaria > Linaria vulgaris. The sequence goes on from OX415250.1 coordinate 97,695,698, forward strand.
AGGCAACAAGTAGATACGTATTCACTATGGGGGGTGCAGTCGTGTCATGGAAATCTTCAAGACAAACTATCATAACTAGATCCATGATGGAAGCTGAGTTTGTGGCATTGGATAAATGCAGTGAAGAAGCCGAATGGCTTCGTAACTTCTTGGAAGATGTTCCTGAGTGGCCAAAACTGGTGTCAGCAATTTGCATAAATTGCGATAACCAAGCTACGATATATAGAGCAAAGAATGCTCTATATAACGGTAAGTCTAGACATATACATCGACGACATAATACCGTTAGACAACTGATCTCGTCTGGGGTTATCACCATCGACTACGTAAAGTCAAAAGATAACATTGCGGACCCGCTAACCAAAGGGTTAAATAGAGATCAAGTTGAAAAGACATCGAAGGGAATGGGACTTAAGCCTATTGGAAGTTAAAGTCTTATGAAGGAAAACTCAACCATGTTCGATTGGAGATCCCAAGATCTTGGTTCAATGGGACAACCTAATTGTAAGAACTTTGCACGGTCACTGTAGGGGTCAACCCTTGTCCATTCCTAGATGAAACAGTGACACCCGTAATGGAAAAGGTTAAGCATTATGCTTTTAATGATTCTTACGCATCGGAAATCCGAGCGGAGTAATACGGGTTACTCTTAGATAAGAAATCACCTATGTGAGAGAGAGGAGGGGCCGCCTCTAAGGAAAACTGTGGGGGCTTAGTTTTTTGGAAAACTCTTGTAGAACCAGGGCCAATATGGACAAAACCATGAGAACCACAACGGTAAAAGGAATTATACCTGTGTGAAATTTATGGAACGTTTGCACAAACGGGGGATAGTTCAATGACGTCAAGTCACACTATCGGCTAGCAAAGAAAGTATTTCTCATGAGGGAAGGTTCAAGGGCGTGTCCTACCTATCCTATGCAGGCATAGTCCGTAGTACTCCACCACCACATGATGTATGCATGATCATTCAAATTTCATTCATGTGGGGGATTGTTGGAAAAATTGAATGAAATGGGTTTGTACAGCTGACTTCGGGTCAGATTTTGAGCAGGTTCCACTTGTCGTAGTGACGACTTCAAGATGGGAACATTTTCCCCCATGTGAGAGCTTCGAAATGATATATCGCACGCTCAAAATGGTACACGGATGAATGAGAAATTGATGCTAAAAGATAGCTACACAAAGCTGAAAATATTGAAGTAAATGAGGAAAAACCATAAAGTAAAGAGAGTGATCCCACATGGGAAAAAGAGCACTTTCTTTTTGGGTTTATCAATAGCAATGCATTCTTAGCATGATAAGAATGTGTTGGCTAGTGTCTCCTCCCTCTCTTACGTGCGAGCAGGGGTGCAAATGCGAGCCAAAAATTAGTGCGACTAATGCGATTCGGGCTTGCGCACACGACGTACGCGCCGAATGTCGGTCCGTTTAGCCTGTCGGGCTCCCGCTCGCGTGGGCCTTGTTTTTGCACCTTCAATATTTATTTTTCTGTTTTAGGTAACATAATTAATTCAGATTCGGATAATATTTCTATATTAAATCCGAAGCATCAAAACGCGTCCAGATTCATCCGAAGATATGGTCTTATCTTAATTACGATCCGGTATTATCTTAATTAAAGATTTGCATATATCTAAAAGATCACGTTCCGTGTTAATCAAGTCAGCCGACTCTCTCTAATTAGTATAAATAGGGGTAGCTCCCCATAGGGTTCATATCAGCAAAAATTACACTTTTGCATACACGAAAACAAAAATTTTAATCATTGTGTGGTGGTGGTAGTCTATTACTGTTCGAGTTCATCGGGATTGCTCTGCGAGTGCTAGCAGCCAATTCGAAAGGTCGTTTTATCCTGGGAAGAGTTAGTCCAACAGCACGTGGAGATGACTAAACTACTTTAAGGAAACCGAGAAGGACTCGACCACTTACTACGGTTGTTTTCAGTTTTCTGCGTAACTATTTATTTTGTTTATTTGCATGTCAATTTAAATACTGTTTGTTATCTCAATTGTTTCTAACACAATGTTGATACACTGGAAGAAGTATGCTTATGTATTGAAATCATGACTATTGCGACAGAGGATGACAAATTGAATCCACCCCCAACAGCATTAGTCAAGGTGAAATTTTCGACGACTTTGTTTTCTCAATAAAAGGAAGAGTTAGGATTGGCATAATGGCTAGGGACATGCAATAGCCGTGTGTTCCTTGTATGGATTCATCGCCCGATTGAGGGCCTAATATGCAGAAGCCTTGTAAACGTGGCTTGTTGTCCATCAACAGTTAGTATGGGTTGGGATACTGTTATTGAAGAAGAAATCGCTAACGAATCTCACGCGACATTGTGAAACCACCTGAGTTCGGCAAGGAGTATGGAAACCTGATTCAGGATATTCCTAGTTTCTAGCGTACACAGTTTGCTCTTTGCCCACTACTTTGGCTTTTGTGAAGGAATGTTTTAACTGAACCAAAAAAAAATGCATATTGGATTGAGCTTACCTCAAAAATTATACAATTGTTGAGTACTTCTTTAGCAGCAAAGATCTTCTATGGCCAAATATGTGGCATTCTCTGTGGCCTCCATAGAATTGCAACACCTGCCTCGTGGGTCCGCCGAAAAAATAACACCAATTTTCGCGTGATATCACGCTCCAAAAGTCCAAGTACAAAATTTCTATTCTCTCTCTTCTGTTCTCTCTCTCACACTCCTATTTGGGAAAAAACAATTCTCTCTCTCACACACACACCAACACAACCAAAAATTTGTGCAATTTTTTATTCGTTTCATCCAGATGAAAACCACCATTTTCAGGTAAAATTAAGTAATCTCTATCATCTGCGTCGTTCGTTTTTTAGCACGAAGTTTTATACTTCTTGAAGATATTAGTGGCAGCAAATAGAAGATATTAATGGCAGCAAATGTATACTTCTATTGATGCAAAAAAGCTGATACATTTCTTCTATTGATGCTTAGTTAAAGGAATTACAAAAAGGATAATAAATAGAATAATTTAACAGATGTTCAGTTAGAGTTAGAGCAGAATGGGTATTTTAAACAAAATACTCTGTTAAAAATGAATATCCTTAAATAAGTCTCCAAGTGATAATCTTAATCGCCATCACTCCACGTCTATCATATCCTTTCTCAAGGTCCAATGCCACCTCCATCATTAGCATTACCTGGTTGTGTTTCACTTTCCAAGCCATTTGATAGAAAACTTCCCAAATCTTTTCGCTGGAGCATTTGTATCTGTACGTAGAGATTAATGTATATAGGATGTTTGTGATAACCAATATCACATGCAAAAATTCATAATATTAGAATATCACATGTAACAGTGTTGTCATGTTCATACTATCATTTTGACTTTTTTCTCTGCGTTGTGTGCAATACTACAGTGACCGATGGGAATTTGGATTGGATAACTATTAAGAAGTACACACTTTTTGTTAAATAATCACATAAACCACATTAGCATTGAGCAGATAATTAAAATCATCAGCTGTATGCCTGTATAAAACACATTAGGATTGCAGAATTGCCTAAAACGTGAAAGAAATAGGAAAAAAAACCCAAATGTATCCAAATGTATACCTCTATCATTTGAGGTGGTGGCATGAATCCAAATGTATACCCTGTAGTAGGATTATGCATGTCTGTGTGAAGGTGAGTTGTACTCCAACTAGGCATGGCAACTGTGTTGATCTGTTTTCTCAAGAAAGATGCGAAAATGATAATAAAACTATTCTTAAATGATGAGATAATATAAACATACTGAATTTAAATTAAACTTACAGTACATATTAACACATTAATGGTACTAATATTTGAATGGAGAAATTGTAAAGACCTGTGAAAGGTGTGGCAAGGATGGTAGAGATGGAGTCGTCGTTGTTGTTTGGAGAAGAGGATTTGTAATTGGACAATATCCACCAGTACTTGAATTCTGCATTTATAAGTTAATGGCTTTAAAATCCAAACAAGTGTTAATAAATACATAATTAACTCAGTAGAAATTGAAATTACTTTGTTATTCTTTGCTTTTGTTTTTCGTACTGCTTGTTCTAATACACTTTTTATTCGTTTTCCAGACTTTCTCTTGGAACTCTCCTTCATTTTCCAGCCTCGTGTCAGCACGTCATCGTGGGCATTTTCAACGTTCATTTGTGAGTTCTCAAGGTTGTCTGAGACTTCAAATACTTGTCCATCTGGTAACTTAGATGCATGACTTTGCGATGGTGTCATTCTGGATACAAAAGCTTTGTCCTTGCCTATATTAAGACTGTGAATTGCTTGTGTACTTTGTTTCTCAGAACATATATCCATTTCCTCAATCATCCTAATCACATTATCTCGTGCATCCTGATACATTTCTTCTGTTGATGATGCGTGTGCTGCAAGCTGATTTTGTAGTCTACACAAGTCCCTGTAACGCTCTCCTCTTCTTGTCTTTTCAGTTTCCTCTGTTCTATTTTCTGGAGGCGTGATTGATGACGCGTGTGGTTTTGAGCATGTTTCATGAAGTCCTTTTTTTGCTATCTTTGTCCATCGTTTCATACGCTTCAGGTATTCTAACAATACTTCGTAGAGAAAGTACTTTAAGAGCGTGAAAACACAAAATTCCCGCAAACTCGAATTTCTTGCAACTGCATGAAACCTTTTCTTGCGTAGCATCATACATAACAGTGTGTGGATAAACTTTTTGAAAAGGTTTTACCTCATACCTGTATATGTCATCCAACTCACTGATAAACTCGACATGTGAATCATATGCCTTGCTCAACTCTTCTTGAAACAACTTAAATACCTTGTGGGTGTAAACAGTTCGGGCATGCTTTAAAATCTCAACAGGAAAAGAAAGTGTTGGGACACTTCCATTTGTTCTAAGATCAGTTTTCATCTCTTATATCGACGATCATCAATCAATCTGCCAAAGTGATGAAAGAATTGCATCAAATTTTGCTTGCTACTCACGTACTTTTTCATAGCACTATTCATACTTTCACTACGTTGAGTAGTGATTAAATCTGCACAAAATGTTTGTCTTCCATATACTAGTGCCCATTTTTCTTTCTTCTTGAAGAATCTCTCAAGCCAATCATCCTTCTGAAGACCATATTTATTTAACATTCTTTTCCAAGCATCTATGAAGTCTTTTTCCTCTTCATAATCATAGATGAAAGAGCTAAAGTCTATCACAAAACTTGAAATTTTTTTAAAGACAGGATTGAGATGGATGGCTGCATTTTGGTATATATGCCAAATACATAATCGATGACATACATCAAGCCATTTTTTCCTTTAAGGCTTTTGCCATTGCAGCATCTTGGTCTGTAAGAATAGTTCTAGGTTTTTTACCATTCATAACTTTCACAAAAGTATCAAACAACCACTTGAAGGTCTCGGCTGTTTCGTCATACAGTAAAGCCGCACCAAATAATGTTGTTTGTTTGTGGTGATTCACACCAACAAACATTGCAAAGGGTCTTGCATCTTTGAGTTTTCCATATGTCGTATCAAAGGACACCACATCCCCAAAGTACATGTAATCAACCATCATTTGACCGTCCACCCAAAATATATTTGTTATTAAATCATCCTTGTCAAGCTGAATTGCATGCGTTGTAAATAATTGAGTACTCCTCCAGCAACATCTTTCCCCGTTTGCATAGTCCGTTGTGACCGTAGAAAGTTTTTACATCTTATAAAATATACCCAACTTTCTGACGGCCACCTGCTTGTTGAGCCAAAAAATCCAAACCTTGTTTTGCTGGTATTCCGGCTTTATCAATATCATCCAGTTGTTTTCCTTGTTCATCATTTATATTTCTATAGGATCTCAATAAATGACCTTTCCTAGGGGTTACCAACTGATGCCCAGAATGCTTAGCAACAAACTCAACAACTCTATATTTACTAAAATGACGACAATTAATTTTCATTCGTGCACCACAACCAAACCATGTTTCAGGGCGAGGCGCTTTGACAATTACATCTGTTTTATCTTTCTTTTTTTTGATCAGCAAGAAAAGAAATTTATTCAAAGGAGGTATGAGAAATACCTCAAGCACAAACACCAAATATCAGATCTTACAATGGAGGGGAGAATTAGACCATTCAAAAAAAGAATAAGAGAAAAAATGATTACATGATTTAGCCCATGTCCACGTTCTAATTTTGATGTTGTCGAGCATCCCCGCATTGCAATCATCCCTCCCATTGAAGAGAACATCATTCCTAGCCAACCAAACACACCAAATTGTAAAATACCAAACAAGTCGGAGATCCAGATTCTTATTAGTCAGATCCACTAAGCCAAAAAACTGCTCCATGTGAGATTTAGGATTCCCAGAGAAAGCAGTTTGCACTCCAATCCATTTGCAAATATTCATCCAAAGCTGATAAGTTTTATGACAAGAGAAAAAGAGATGGTAGGTATCTTCATTTTCGAGTCCACACCAAATGCATCTCACTTGATCATCGGATAGAACCAAACCTCTACGAAGGAGATTAGATTTTGTTGGCACTTTGTCAAGAATTATTCTCCACCCAAAAGCTTTGATCTTCATTGGAATCTTAACTCTCCAGAAAGTTTTGAGAAAAGGATCAGGAGCATCATTCTCAACAGCGGAAATGGTTTTGTAAGCGGATTTAACCGAAAAAAAGCCATCTGGTTCTTTGCTCCAAATCCATTTATCTGGGTGACCGGCTGGAATAAAATTTCTGAGAGCTTCAGTCATTTGACTAAGCAAGGTCTTTTCCCATTCGAAAAGAGGGCGCCTCCAAACCCAATTCCAATCCCAGCCATTGTTCGTCATCATGCCTTTATCGCGGATAGTAATGTTTTTATCCACAGCAACTGCAAACAGTCTGGGAAAAGAAACAAATAAAGGATGTTCCCCGAGCCACTTATCAGTCCAGAATTTAGTGAGGTTGCCATCCCCCACCTTTCTTTTAATCCCAGCCAAAAACCAATCATTATTAGAATTTCTACCATCTCCATACATCAGATCCCTCCACCACAAAGAAAAATGTTTATGATTACCGCCTCTAATATTCCATCCCGATAAATTTACAGATGCTCCATATTTAGCCACAAGTATTTTCCTCCAAATACTTTCTTCTTCCTGGACAATTCTCCATTTCCATTTCGAAAGTAAGGCCAAATTGAAGTATTCCATGTTTTTTATCCCGAGGCCACCCATATCCAAATCTTTACAAACTTGCTGCCAATTAACCCAACAGATTTTCCTATTATCACTAGCCCCACTCCAGAGAAATCGTCGCTGAATCGCAGCAATAGCTTCGAGGACTTTCTTCGGAGCTTTATAAAAGGAGAAAAAATAAAGCGGAACACCTACAAGGACAGACTTGGTGAGAACAGCTCTCCCGCCAAATGAGATATAAGCACCACTTCTTAATGATAAGCTCTTTTCCATTCCTCGCAGCACCGGATTCCAAGTGTTTGCTCTTCTCGGGGTCGCACCCACCGGAATTCCAAGGTATCTAAAGGGGACCTTTTCAATTTTGCAATTGAGAATATCAGCAAATTCATAGATCACTTCCTCTTCAATGTTGAGTCCAATAAGACTACTTTTGAAGAAATTGACTTTAAGTCCTGAAATAAGCTCGAACAACCTGAGAATGGATTTAAACGCTTCGATATTTCTTTGGGAACATTCAGCAAACATAATCGTATCATCAGCGTATTGCAAATGAGTGATTTCAAGGTTATCACTCCCAATTTTGATCCCTTTCATCAGATCCTTGTGCTTTGCTGCCTTAATAATACCGATGAGTCCTTCTGCCACGATGAGAAAAATAAGGGGAGAGAGGGGATCTCCCTGTCGCAATCCACGTGAAATCTGGAATTGATCAGTGGGGCTCCCATTAACAAGGACAGAAACCGAGCCAGAGCTCAAACATGATCGAATCCATTTTCGCCAAGTATCATTAAAGTCCATTTTGGCCATCATATCATCTAAAAATTCCCAACTAACGCTATCGAATGCTTTATCGAAGTCCACTTTAAACAACAATATCTGTTTTTTATTCCTGACAGCCTCGTCAATGATTTCGTTGGTGGAAAGAATGCAATCCAGAATATTTTTCCTCTTAAGGAATGCTGATTGCTCAGGTTCAATGATATCATGAATCACCTTCCCAAGTCTGATTGCGAGGATCTTCGCTAAAATCTTGTAAACACTGCTAATTAAGGAAATCGGACGGTAATCTCCGAGGCTCTCTGGGTTAACTTTCTTCGGAATAAGCATAATGAACGAAGTGTTAACACCACGGGACAAGGATCCAGTCGTGTAGAAATCCGAGATAAATTTCATGATATCAAGTCTGAGAATATGCCAAAACTTTTTGAAAAACTTCAAGTTATAGCCGTCAGGGCCTGGACACTTTGACCCATCACAAGCCCAAAGTGCTGCTTTGACTTCTTCTTCCGAGAATGGCCTGGTCAGATTTTCATTAGCCTCCTGACTAATCTTCCTGAATTCAATCGAACCAAGGGTGGGGCGTGAACTGTGGTTTTCAGTGAATTGTTTGGCAAAGTGGTCTTTAATTTCCTTTCTCACCTCATCAACATCTTCTGTCCAGCAATCATTCACCATAATTCCTTTAACCTCGTTAAAGATTTTCCTCTTTGCAATGCTTTGATGGAAGTAGCTCGTATTTGCATCACCCTCCTTTAGCCAACGCGACCTAGCTCTTTGATGTAAAAAGCTCTCCTTCTGTCTCAAGGCCTGCCACAAATCACAAAATTTTTCTTTTCTCATGGTAATATCCTGATCAAATAGCTGCCCCATCTCTCCTTTGATGTCATATTCTGCAATACTCTTTTTTGCATCTTCGATTCTCACATCAATATTACCAAAGACTCTTGTATTCCACTCCTTAAGAGCAGCCTTCAGTTTTTTGAGTTTTTCTTTCAGAATGTAGTCGCCTTTGCCCTCAAAAGCAAGCTTCTCCCACTGATCACACACAAATGGAAAAAAATCTTTATGTGTCACCCAACAATCCATGAATCTAAACGGTTTTGGCCCCCATTCCCGTAAATCCGGCATAAGAGTAATAGGACAATGATCAGACAAAGACCTTGCCTGTCCCTTCTGAATCAGGTTACTCCACTCATCAATCCATTCTTCCGAAAGTAAAAATCGATCCAATCTACTCATGCAAGAGCCATCAGACTTATACCAAGTAAACTTGCGCCCCACCAAAGGAATGTCGACAACTCCCATTTCAGAGACAAAGTTGTTAAATTCAGAAATCTCTGCTTCGTAACCATGAGTATTAGCGTGTCCTCTTCTATCAACAGGCGCCAAAATAGCGTTAAAATCACCAAAAAGACAAATATTTCTCGCATTGCTCTGATTACGAATATCAATTAAAGTAGCCCAAAGACTTCTCTTTTCCGCTAACGAACATGGGGAGTAAATATTGAAAATAAGACATCGGCTATCCGAAAACCTCCAGTGACCCATAACTAAAATAAAGTTGTCGCCACACCACGAGTTCTCCAGAATGAATGAGCCCTTGTTCCAGATTGTAATCAACCCCCCAGATAATCCCACAGAATCCTTAACAACCCAACCACACTCTTGATTACCCCAAAGAGCAAAAACGTCTTTCTGACTAAAAGATTCTAACTTAGTCTCCTGCAACCCAAGCATATCCAAATTAAATTTCCTAACAAATCCCCTGATTTCACTTTTCTTCTCCCTTCTCCCACACCCCCTAGCATTGTAGGACATCAAATTCATTGATCATCCTCTCTGCTCCTTCCCAAGTTTCTGACTCGTTGAATATAAGATGATTTATCTCTTTTCTCTAAGTTCTCCAGCCTTTCAATTATTCCCACCTCATCATCCTGATATGCAATTCCCAACTTTTTTCCGAAACTCCAAGTATCTAAAGCTTCCTCCCTTCTGTTTTTTCTCAGAATCAAACGATTTCGAGCTGATATTTCTTCATCGTTCACGGAAATATGAAAGGGCCAGATTTCAGAGTTACCTTTATGAAGTGACGACTCAAAATTGGCAGCACATTGACGTTCCAAGACCTCGAGGTTAGAGGAAGCTTCAGCATCGCCAACTTCAGCTAAGCCTTTGCAGAATCGAGCAAAATTTTCTTTTTCTTTTTTCATCTTCTCTTTTTTAGTTTCTTTTTTCTTATTTGGGCAGCTTGGGGCATGGGATGTGGTTAGTTCGGGCTCATCAAACTCAATCCGTCCATGTTCAGTAATAATTTTGGGCCTGGAATCATTACTAATGGAGTTATGGGCCAAGTCGTTATTCCCTCCTTCGTAATTTGGTCCAGTTCCACTACATATGACCTTAGCTGTTACATCTGTTTTATCTGGTGGTCTGTAACCTTCACATGAACAGCAAAAAGTCCTATCAATTATAATTCGGTGGCGATCTCTGTGGGCATCACTTCTTCGAACGCTAAAATCACTTGCGAGTGCATAATTATTATAAAACTGAAACGCTAACTCTTCATTGTCAAATTCTTTTCCAACCTTTGGAATCATGTCTTCTGAAATCAAGTCATGAACATCCATCTTATTTTCCTTTTGTTCAAGATCAACAAATTCATCAACTTCTTCTTCACCATTAATCTCAAATTGACTATGATCCGGTATATTATTTTCAAGTTCAAAGTCCAATCTTCGACATGGAGTTAGATTATCTCTTGAGTCGCCCTCTTTCCCATTACCTACAAACTAACAGATATAAATTAAGTCTACAAATTTAGTTACATGCTTACCGCTAATGGATGATAATAATATAACAAAACAGATATTTACTACCGGTTGCGCCTAAACATATTTTTCATCCCATAGAAATTTGTTCACATGAATTATTAATTTACATAATCACTTTATTAACATAACAATTCAAACTAATGCTACTCAGGCTACGACCATTAAAAAATATAAGCATAAACATAGTCTTGAATTTGTACGCATGTTTTCCTAGCCTATACGTTCCTAGTAGAAAGATATAATTTTTTGGCTAATTTACAAAAAGAAATAGTAAGTAAAAGAATGAAAATACCTTCCAAACTTCAATACGCAATCAACAGATAAAACCAATGTAACATCAACAATTGGATCAGCTTCTCTTGCTTTGCTACGTGAAAGTAGTACAGTATGTTTAGTTTATTTTTTTCTTGGTTTTTTGGTTTCGTGTTCTTTGTATTTCTATAAGTCTCTTTCTTCTTTTATTGATGTGGGCAGAGAAAGAAATATAAAAAACAACTTTCTTTTCCCTCTCTACTTTGGAGCGTGAGATCACCCGAAAATTGATGTTATTTTCTTGGCGAGCCCACGAGACAGGTGTCGCAATTCTATGGAGGCCACAGAGAATGCCACATATTTGGCCATAGAAGATCTTTTCTGCTTCTTTAGTCCCTTCGTGTAGCTACACTGACTTGACTTTTCTATCCTGATTTATTTTTCAAGCACACCCGCACCGTCGTGCATGCATATTTTAATGCAAATTGAGCATCAACTGACCAAGTTGATCAAAACTCTATATAGGGGGTGTTTGCAAGAGCTTTTAAAAGGAGCTTACAGGCTTTAAGTCACTGAAAAGCATTTATTTAGTGTTTGCAATTCATGCTTTTGCTTCTCCTTCTCTTAAAAAAAGTCAAAAATAAGCAGAAGCCCAGAAGCATGTCATGAGGTGCTTCCATAAACTTGCTTCTACTTATATATTCCTTAAATTTCTCTTAATATCTTATTTAAGTCTTAATTAATAAGAAAAAAAAATTCTCATAATTTCTCTCTTTCCTCATTTACGTGATATTATCTATAATTTTAAATTGTGGTGTTTTAATTAATAATAAAAAATAATTAAAGAAAAAGTAATAACGAAAAAGAATACAAAGAAATTCATAAAAGAAAAAAAATTACTTAACAACAACATATTTATATTAACAACTTTCAAATAAAGTTATATTTTCTAAAAATAAATGCTTACATCAAATAAATTGTGAAATTTAGTGTAATAAGCGTATTAATTCAATTATATTAGTTTATTTTTAAATATAACCATAATTGTGCATGTGTGGGTGAAACATTAATATTATGGATACTTTAAATATAGGTAAATAAATTTTATTGCATCTTGATCAATATTCAAAAACTGCATTTCGCTAACTATTGCAAAGACCACAAAACTATTTTAACTGCTTTAAGTAACTTTTAAAAATACATTTGCAAACACTCACTGCTTTAAGTCAAACGCCGCTTTAAGTAACTTTAAGTAAAAGTTATGAAGAAGTAGCTTTCATAAGCTCTTGCAAACACCCCCATAGAGTGCCTAACGAGCCAGCTTAAGATTTCTAGCAAGTGGTTTACTCCCACTTTAGAAAAGCAGTTAGTCTTACTTTGATTCAATGTCAACGTAATACACAATTAAATTTAAGGACACCATTCGTTTGTATTCGAAGGCTTAGTTTCAAAGTCAACTAAATATACAATTAGTTTAAGTTCATTATTCGTTTGTGTATAAATTATAAACTCATATTGTCACTTCCTAGACTTATATGCTTAATTAGCTATATATAACTGCAGTCTTCTAGAACAACTACCACGGTCAACGATACATGAATTATTGATCAAGAGAATGAGAAAATAGTATATAACTGACAGAGATAACGCGTTGCATACGAAAATACCACGCTGGAATTTTAAATATCTTTTGTTGGGGGATTAAACTTTCTTTGAAAAAGCATTAACCAGTTTCTGTTTATAATTATATTATTTGCGTGGAGGAGAATTGTGACATATATGTGGAATAAAAGAAAAAGAAAAATCGTGGTGGTGAATTATTGATTCTGGTTAATTTGACATGATTGTTGCACTTAATAAAAAAAAAACACAATTCGACTTCGTGTTCAATATAGTATATACACGCTAAGCCTAAACCCATGATCACTTAATTTAACTGATCTATATAATGCATGATAGCGTCACGCCATTATCAAAAGATATATCATTATGTAATAAAATATTGTTCAAACTTGTTTAGAAACACCCACTAACAATGCAACTATCTAAAGATTTATATAGTACATATATTAGCTAGCTAGTAATTGCATCATTTTGTTCCATTCTCTTTAATTATTATCTCTATATATATAGTAGTAGTAATATCTTCTTTTTGTCGTCAAACTAATAAAATAGCTGTTTACCAAAAAAAAAAACTAATAAAATAGCTCAGGATGGTAACCTCATCATGTTTTAGTCTGGTGTCCCTGTATGGCACCTTCCTCCGCCGTTCGATCACTGCCGCCGGACTCTCGTCTCAGACGGTAGAAATTGACGGCGACACCACCATCCACTTCTGGGGACCCACCACTCCAACTTCCAAACCCCCGCTGATCCTACTTCACGGCTTCGGTCCTGAAAGCATATGGCAATGGTCGAGTCAAGTCTCCTTCTTCGCCAAGGATTTCGACGTATATGTCCCCGACCTAGTATTCTTCGGCGACTCTTTTACTAATTCCTCGGAGAGATCCGAGGTTTTCCAAGCGTGTTGTATCGTTAAACTCCTCCAAAAACTCGAAATTAGCAGGTAATAAATCTAGTTTCTGAAAACTTAGAATTAGCTTTAATTATCAGAAAAAAAAAGTATGTTAATGTCGCACTTTTGATCTCCACTAAAGACGAGATACGTAATTTTATACCTTCTAAATAAATATATGTCTCTCAAATATAGTTTAGCTTAGTATAGTTTGACTGGTCAATAAGATTTGTAAGCTAAGTAATTATGGTGCCCAAGAGTTTATCTAGTGCACACCCAAATAATTGTTGCAACTGCGTTCCTAAATCGTGAAAAGAAAGGTTTAAAACCAACTTCATTTGCTGATCATCCATTTACTAAATAACTATTACGTGTCTAACTTAACTAAAAAATTAATTTGATCTTGCGAAGGTAAGTGTCTAAAATTATAGTAATTAATGACAATTGTTCGTATTCATACAGCGCTTAATTAAACTTTTGGATGAAACGTCAACTTAATAAATTTTCGATATATCCAATGTAGGTACTCTTTAGTGGGGACGAGTTACGGTGGATTTGTGGCATATCACATAGCGTCGATGTGGCCGGAGAGGGTGGAAAAGGTGGTGATAGCTAGCTCCGGCGTGAATATGGTGCCAAATGATAATAGGGAGCTGCTGAAGAAAGCGAATGCAGAGAAGATTGAGGACTTGATGATGCCAGCAAATGCCGGGCAACTGCGCAGGCTGCTTGGCTTCTGCCTTTATCGCCCGCCTTACATACCTGATTGTTTCCTTAATGATTACCTCACTGTAAGTTACTTTAAATCGTTGTTTTGGTTTTCCACTTTTTTCTTATTGTGGCCGAGTTTACAACTCTATTTATTGGGGTTACATTTGTTATGTTTTTTTGTATCTTTGATTCGAATTTGCCTTGCATGGGTCCAAAATATTTGATCCAGCTTATTTTGGATCGAATTTTAATTTTTTATGCATAAAAAAGGGATCCAATTGTTATGTTTTCTTGTAATGTTCGTTTCAAGAAATTGTTGTTTAAAAGAGCACCGGATGGTTTATTATTAGTACAAACAGCAGTTAAAAGCAGCTTTGGAAAACAAAACCATGACTCTAACTATTTGATACAAATCATACAGAACTTGATGTTTTAAGCAATTTGATGATTTTAGCAGTTAAAACTTAAAGGTAGAGGAACAGGTAGTGATATATACTGAGCAATTCTCCTAAATACGGAGCAAAATTAGTGAAGTTCCAATTTTAACCTTTTTCATATTTAAAACAAAATCAGATAATCAACAGGTTAAGAAAATTTGTTCCATGATTATAGGAAACAGTAGATCTTCCTTTAACTTATGATTTTTGATTCGTAATCCAGTTTATTAAAAATGGGTCCCATCTCATTTATTTTATTTTTCTAAATAAGTGGTTAATCACATTCATTCGTAGTGAATATTATTTAAAGTAAAAAAAAAAAGAATATTATTTCCACCTAATAGATTTATTATTTAAAGGTATTTACATATATATTAATTAATAATGGAAATTCATTATATAATTCTAAGAGCAATCAAATGCTCAAAAAGATATTTTTCATAAATAACATTGCCCAATCTTCTTGTTCGTTAGAAAGTAGATTCTCTTATTAGATTTAGTTTAAAATTTATAAAAAAAATATTTGATAATATAGAAAATTAGAATAATAAAACTCATGTTATGATAAAGTATTTTATCTAAAGTCGTGAAAAACATCAGAAAAACGATTAACAACTTGTATGATCAAGAATATTTATTATATTAAAGAATTTATTGTGTGAAGATTTTGAAGACAAATGAATATATAATAAATAATATATATATATATATATTAGAAAATAAAATATTTGGTTATTATTTATAAGTATGTCAGTATGTCAGTATGTTATAATGATCAGTTCTTAATTCACATATAAGATAAAATGAATTGCTAAGATTGTTAAAAATTAAAATATTTATTTTATTTTCTTACGTGTAATTTAATGTTGTAGTTTGATTTAAGAAGAGAAATTCATCCGAATTTACTTAGTTACTTTACAATTTACATTTGTACAGAATCAGTTTGTTCCTATAATCTTGGGATTGATTTCCTTTAATTTGATTGTAGGTGTCATTTTAGAAACTATATTTTCTTATTTTAAAGGTTAAAAGTGTAACTTTATGTGATTTTACTCTGTATTTAGGAGATTTGCTCTGTATATATCTTTACCCTAGAGGAACACATTTCTTGTTAATTTTACTGTTTTTAACTAGGTAAAAAATTTCAGGAGTATAGAATTATACAGAATTCACTAGTGTCCAGGAGAGTAAAACGGTCAATTACGGGCTCTGGATTCTGTCGCAGTTGCAACTTAATTAATTTTCAATGGCTGGCTAGCTCATTCAACTACACTTATAGTTATATAATAAGTAGCCCCAAATTCTAGTCCAATTGTTAACTCTTCGAGTCCTACATGTGATTGCGACAGGTGAAGAATATTTACAGCTAGGAATATTAACCACTGGAATTTCCAAATACTTTATGTTGCATTTTATTTGCTAGGAAAGCACGAGGATTTCGGACTAATTATATTGCATGTGAAATCTTACTCTATTTACAGAGTTTTGTTCTTTCTAAAACTTGGATTACTATAAAGGTACTTTTCAATTGTGATGTGCATCTATATCTATATTCTATATTCCATATATAAAAAGATATATTTATATATATCTACCAATTTTCGAAGGGTGCAAGTGGTTTTGTATTCACTTTTCTATTATGCTTTGTGATTAGTGCCAACTTATAATACTAAGCAATTATTGCAAATGGGTGCAGCAATTGCTTTCAGAAAATAGGAAAGAGAAACTGGAACTTTTGAAAGCGGTGACTATTGGCCTGGATGACACTGTGACCATATCTCTCCTTCCTCAGGTATTATACATTAATAATTTTTTTATTTAATCTTGTTTCTCTTTTATTTCCTTTCTTCTATGTCAATTTACTCAAAACACATAAGCAACAAAATTATTTAATTTTCTAACTGCAGGAAGTATTGATTGTTTGGGGAGAACACGATCAGATATTTCGACTGGAAAGAGCCATTGAACTCCACAAGTACGTATATATATTATGAACGAATCCGTACATCATTTTGAAATATAATTTACAAAGGACCCACCCTTTTGACCAGCTGGACTTATTACAAAGTACAATTAGTTGAGTAGTCAATTTACCCCGAAATTTTGATTAAGGGTCGCAATTGCAATACACCAAAAAAAGAAAAATAAATACAAGGTTTGGGTAAGAAAAGTGCATAGAACAAACGATATATCATTTACAAACGACACCAATTAATGATTACTATTAGGTTTTGGTCTAGAGGAAAGTAAGATTTTGTTAGTAGAACCTATGTTATATTGTTATGCATTACATTAAAATTGAATATACAAATTTAGCTCAATTTCAGTGATATTATTTTCTGATTACAGGTTGATAGGGGAGAAGGCAAGATTAGAAGTTATAACAAAAACATCTCATATTCCACAACTTGAAAACGCAGCCAAGTTCAACAATGTCGTGAGGAACTTCTTACATGGATCATCATAGTTAATTTTGTCAATTATTTATTGTTTTTCCTTAAGAATAAAGTGTTGGTTCCTTTATGTATATGTTTCCCAAACTAATAATCTAGAGATGAGTGATTTATCTATCTTCCCGAACTTTAAACTGTTAAACAGAGAGCTTTATCTCCTCTTGAATTACAGCAAAGTACTTATGGGAATAACACGATTTCAGATCCTAATTCCCAGAAGTTTACCAATAATGACAGTAATAATATTTAGCGCATGAATAACACAACTATATGATCTATAATTAGGATTGTTAATTGATATATCACAACACATTTATATTAGGAATATAGCAGTAGTCTGCAATTTATACTTGTATATAATACCTTGGTATTCACATGTTTTGAATGAGAAACTAAGTTGTTTTGTTCATTCTTTCATGGTAATCAGAGCCACACTTGGCTAACGTCTGATCCTACACACAAAAAAGAAAAAAATAAACATAAATATCTTTTGCTATCACTTTCATTCCTCCGAGCAATTTAATCTAGTTTCGATAAAACTTGACGGACCATCATCCTATCTAAATTGTTCCTCTCAAGTCGAGGGAGAACTTGATATTCATGGACTTTTTGATTTTGTGGATGGTACAAAACCATGCCTAGAAAAGTTTCTATCTGCTGCAACAGAAAACCCTGCTCCTATTTCTGATACAAAGTTCACTCTATGGAATCAAAAATCGGTTTGTTCTTGTGTGGATGAAATCCACAATTTCAGAGAAAGCTTTGTCATTGGTTTATGGTTTAAAGTCTGCTCGACAAGCATGGCTGGCCGTGGCGAGTTGTTTCGCTTCCCCCTCATCCTCAAATGTGAATCTGCTTAAACGTCAACTACAAAATCTACAACAAGGAGGCAAAACGTGCACTGAATTTCTTGAATGTGCAAAGGTCCTTGCAGATCAGTTGGGTGCCGTAGGTAAACCTGTGACTAATGAAGATCTGATATCCCATATTCTCGGAGGACTCGATTCAACATATACTTCAACCTTCAGTTGACGCTGTTAGATTTCTGTGTTTTGACTGAATTCATTGCCCTCTTGTTATTGAAAATACAAGTATTTATAGATACATATTTAGACAATAAACTAATTACATAGACAAGTAGGTGTGGACTTTATGTGAAGAATGCATTATATAGACTAAGGTAGGGGCCTGATTACGTATGGTGTAGAGGTCTGATTACATCTATTGACATCCCCCCTCAAATTGATGGCGGTCGTCAACCAACATCAATTTGCCAATAAGAAATTGATGGTGTAGGCGACACAAAGATTTCGTAAACACAAGATGCTTAGTCGGGATATGTGGAAGACTAATGATATTATTATCAAAAGCCTCCCTCATAGAATGACAATCCACCTCAATATGCTTGGTACGCTCGTAAAACACTGGATTAGTGGCGATTTGAATTGCACTAGTATTGTCGGCATGTAGCAGAGTAGGTAAATCTTGAAGAAAATCAAGCTCAGCTAGACCACGTATCCAAATCATTTCAGAGCAAGCAGATGACATAGCACAGTATTCAGACTCCGTAGAGGATTTGAAAACACGGTCTTGTTTCTTACTTTTCCATGATACAAGAGAGTTACCAATAAACACACACCAACCCAAAATAGAGTGTCGAGTGTCCGAGCAACCAGCCCAATCTGCATCACTATAAGCGGTAAAACTAATAGGAGTATTGATAGGGAAGAATATGCCACGAGTACAAGAACCATGTAGGTAACGAATAATACGACGAACACCAGCCAAGTGTAGGTTAGTCGGAGCCTACATAAACTGACTTACTTGTTTAACAGCAAAAGCACTATCTGGCCTAGTAATGGTCAAGTAATTGAGACTCCCTACCAACTGTCGATAAACAGAAAGATCAGAAAGAAACTCACCATTCTCACGTTGATACTTAATACTGACTTCTAACAGCTTATCAATCGATCGACCATCTTGAAGACCAACCAACTTAATTAACTCTTGAGTGTACTTATGCTGGTTTAAGAAAATACCAGCGTCGGTGGAATGTACCTCCAAACCTAAGAAATAATGCAAATGACCCAAGTCTTTCATTTGGAAAGAGTTCTGAAGGTGTGTCTGAAGATTAGAGATCATGCGAACACCATTTCCTGTAATAACAATATCATCCACATAAACTAGAAGAAAAACAATCCCAGTGGAAGACTTGCATAGGAACAATGAGGAGTCATAACGACTTTGCACAAAAGGAGACGCAAAGAAGAGTAGCCCAAAACTTTTCAAACCAAGCACATTGGGCCTGTTTTTGACTATATAAAGAGCGTTTGAGCTTGCAAACATCTGGAGATGGGACTAAAAACATCCCTGGTGGTGGGGCCATATATATCTCTTCTTGAAGGTCGACATGTAAAAAGGCATTCTTGACATCCATTTGCAATAGAGGCCATCCTTTCGAAGCAGAGATAGCCAATGAGGCGGACAGTGGTCATTTTAGCAACTGGAGCAAACGTCTCATCATAATTGACCTCATATTCCTGTTTGTTGCCAAGTGCCACTAACCGTGCTTTATAACGATCAAGGGACCCATCAGAGCGTAACTTTATAGAGTAAACCCATTTGCAACCAATAGGCTTAACATTGGCAGGACAAGAAACAATGTCCCAAGTGTGATTTTCCTGAAGAGCATGAAGCTCCTCTCGCATTTCTTTCTCCCAACACGCTTATTTAATCGCGTGTGAATAAGAATTAGGCACTGATATAAAAGTCAAAGTTGCAGAATGACGAATTCCACGAGTGGATCGTCGAAGAGCAACTGGAGCAGGTTCTGGATCAGGGTCAGCGAGGGGTGGCGATGGGGAGGCCTGTCGTCGCTGATAAACAATGCCTGGTTTAAAACGCTCCACCGATGTAGATAAATTCTCAAAAGACGGAAGCTAAATGGTGCCAGGAGATACAACCCGTTGTTGAAAATAATACTCATGTTCGAAGAAAGTGACGTTTCTGGATATATGGATGCGGTTAGAAACACCATCAAAACATATAAACCCTTTGTGAACACTGTTATATCCTAAAAATGCACATCGCACGGATTGGGCAGAAAGTTTATGTCGATCATGTGGAGGTAGTAAAAGAAAACAAACACAACCAAATGCTCGAAGACTACTGTAATCTGGTAATTTCTTAAAAAGACGATAAAAAGGTGACTCAAAATTTAATCGCTGAGAGGGTAAGCGATTAATGAGATACACAGCAGTGGTTAAAGCTTATACCCAGAAAACAGAAGGAACAGATGATTCTATGAGTAACGTACGAACCACATTTAACAAATGACGATTCTTTACGTTCTGCCAACCCATTTTGTTGAGGTGTGTAAGGACATGATTTCTGCGAGATAATTCCTTTTTTTTGTAGAAAGTCTTGAAAGGATTTGGACATATACTCACCGCCATTATCAGAACGAAGGATTCTAATGGTGGCAGAAAATTGAGTTTCAATGTAAGCCAAATATCTCTGAAAAATAGTGAACACCTCTGATTTGGAACGGAGAAAATATATCCATGTAAAACGACTGTAATCATCAATAAAAGTCACAAAATACTTATATTGACCATGAGATATAACAGGAGAAATTCCCCAAATATCGGTATGAATAATTTCAAAATATTCCGTAGCACGACTACCAGTTGTAGGAAAAGGTAGAGTTTTACTTTTGCCCATGCGACAAGCATGATAATCAAAAACAATGGGAAAATATTATTTAGCCCCTAACATATCATGTCGTAACATATGAGATAAAATCACATTATTCGGATGTCCTAATTTCCTATGCCAGTCCTCTGACTTATTTTTAACCTTCGTACATGCCAAAGACAAGGAACGAGGAACAGAAAACAGCAACGAAAACATTCGTCCCACTTTAGGCCCCCTCACGACCACCGTCCCCGACACCTGATCCTGCACAATACAACCATTATGGGAGAAATGTACGGTACACTTGTTATCTACTAATTGTCCAACAAAAATCAAATTAGTAGATAATGCTGGAGATATAAATATGTCACTGAAAGAGGGACCAAGATCACCAATTGCTTGAATAGGAAGAACAGACCCATTAGCAATCTCAATAGTTTGCGTACCAGAATATTTCTTCAAATTATGCAATAAGTGTGAAGAACCTGTCATGTGATTAGAAGCACCGGAATCGACTAACCAGGGATCGAAAACAATTTTACCTTGACCTTGAAGTCCTAGTGCTAAGAATGCTGAAAGAATCATTTGTTGAACCATTTCTAGAGTAAGAGCTGTTGGAGTCGGAGTAGGAACTAGAGGGTGACTCAGAGGAGCAGCAACCTGAAAGGCCTGGACACGACGAGTTGTGGGACGAGTACGACAGTCTTGAATGAGATGCCCATTTTTCTTACATTATTTACAGAATATCTTGGTGCAAGTGCGGGCAATATGACCAATCTCCTCACATTTGTAACACTTTCTCGTGTCTGGTCCTTTGTGACCTTCTTGTGCGGCATAGGCAACATTCATCACCTGTGAAGTCTCAGAAGAAATTGACATACTAGCATGTGTAGCAAATCTTTGTTCCTCGCGAAGTAATGCGCCAAGACATACGTCCAAAGAATGAACTGGATCTCTGTTGGGTAGGCCCCCACGAACAATTTCAAATTTCGAGCGCAATTTCATTAAGAATTGATCACGCTTGGTGTCCTCATGGACTGCCTGAAGAGCTGGGAGAGCTGCATGTGGTACCTTGCTATATAGTATACCAGAATACTCACTCCACAGAGTAATAAAGCCAGAATAATATTGTTCAATATTGTTTAATATAGGTGGAGATGTCAAGCTTCAACTGAAAACGCCGAGCAGTATTATTTTGATAGTATATGCGACGCAAATACTCCCACGTGTCCTTCGCCGTGTCCAGGGGCGAGCTACGGGGGGTGCATGTAGGTGCGGTTGCACCCCCGAATCTCCCCAGAATTTTTGGATAGTCATACATTTGATAGTAAATAGTTTTGCATAATAAAACGTTTGGGCCACCGTTCACCGCTTCAAGTTCAGTAATGATGATTAATTTGGTAAAGTAAAAGGTTTGTCGTTGCTCACTGTAATACATTAATATGTAATATAAGAAATGATTACTTATATTCTGTTCGTAAGTTATACTTTGACAATATAGAATTTTGTGTAGTTTTACACTTGCCTTTTTTTGTTTCATTCTTTATTTTTCAATATATATTTTAAAAAACTTTATTCTGCCTTGTCATACTATTGTTTATTTTACTTTGATTTAATAAATAAAACAAAACGGAGCCATCTACAATATTTTAGTGTATATTGTGTTAATAGAATACTTTAATCCTTATATGAGAAAACCTTACTACGTCATTCAAACAATATTTTTTGATAAACAAAATTCTTGTAAGAAAGTTTAAAAAAAAAAAAAACTAAAGCCAAAGATAAGCTTTTACATGTTTCGTCAATGATGCTTTAAGAAACACTACTCAAAAACTTAATAATAAATTATACAGGCACGCGAGAAATACGTGGCATGATTAAAATAAAATATTTAGCAAACCATCATTTTAGAAAAGTATGTTTAAGACAAAAAAAATAACCATAAGTATTTTAGGAAAGTATGTTTAAGACAAAAAAAAATAAACATAAGTATTTTAAAAAAGTATGTTTAATAATTTTATGGGGCCTAATTTTAAGAAAAGAAGAAATTTTATTTTAAGACTTTGGGGTCTAATTTATAAGAAAAGAAAAAAAATGGGGTGCTTGACTGCTGTACAGGTAACAGCAGCCAAGACACTCCCCATTTCATAAAAGAGGAAAGTCATAAATGAACTGCTCCAGAAAAATCTAGTTTGTGCAAATTGAACCATTCTAGTTACAGTTTATCATTTATTCGATATCAAAGACACTCGTAGTTTCATCTCCGATGATTTTTTTTCATCTCCGATCATTTATTCGTTTTTTTGACAGAATATTCGATTTTTTTCACGGTCATGTTACGTCGGGGGTAACGTTGGACGAAATACAAAACTGGAGGGCAAAGTGCTAAAAAACAAAATTGGGGTAAAGTGAAAACGGCCAAAAGCTAATTAAGGGGGTGGTCTGCCTTTTTCCTTAATAAATACATAGATGTTGTGAGCAAAAACTTGCCATATATGGACATGTTTCACACAAAGTGCTAAACTTTGTCACTTTTGGGAGCCCACAGAGTTGAGGTACTAAGAAATTAAAGCCTAATTCTTATACATGATTACATAAGATTAGGCCAACTTTATCGTCACAATTTTTTCATATGTTAATGAATATTTATATTATTAATTATCACGATTATGTAAGATATTGAGTTTTTTCTATCTTGTAAAGACTTAAAAGACATGACATTATAACCTAATAGAGGCGAGGCCAACCCAATATTTATCTTATCGGGCTTTACAAAGTCTCTTTAAGTTAAGAAAATTCAATTTTTTGCCCACCTCCAACTCCACCCAACCTCGGGTACTTATTATTATTTTCCATGTCGATTCCGATGACTGCCACTTTGAATAGGTTGGGCAATGTCTAATGTCATATTTAGCAACTTAGCCTTAGAAAAGTTTGATACCTTAAAGGTATAATAAATACACAATATTTTATCAATTTCTGAACTATATATAACAAGTTTTATTATCTATTACTTGATCCTTTTCATAAAAGTGAATCTAATTGAAACTTTCATTTTGTTGCAGATCAAAAAATGCTAAACCGGGTCAAGTTTTACCTATATATTCTCACTTTGATTAATTAAATGGGTCATCTTGCTCCTGCCAACAACAAGAAAAGAAAATTCGGATTGGAACAACCTAGATGACCCCTGCAAGTATTCAAACCATCCTATACTTCATAGGTTTTCGTGAAGCACCTCTCTCTCTATCTCGTCTCTCTCTTCTTGCGCTGAAATTTGATTAAGTCGATAATATAAATGAAAGGTATATATGTCCATGTGCTTCCTTTATTTTTATTCCTTTCTGGCTCTTCTTTTATCAACTCTATCATGAAAGTTAGATTTTTTTTTAATAAATTTTAATTATTATAAATGTAATTAATATTTTTATTCTAAAAAATGACCCAATTATGATAAAATAGTTAATAAAAAATTATCCCTCCCCACTGAGCCCCCACAACCACAAAATTAATGTATTTCAGGCCCAACAAAATCGTGTAAGCCAAACAAAATTATACCAGACTACAAAAGAAACAAATTTGATCATATATTGATCTGATCATATTAATCTAAGTTGTCGAGCACATATTAAAATGAAAAAAGAATGACGATCTTTTTTCTCTAGCCCCTAATATTTCTATTGCGCTAAAATAGTTAAAGCAACTAATTGGCCTTACAGAAGCACTTCAAACCTGCTTCTAAGTGCGACAAATAAATTCAGGCCCAACACAAAGTTGGATCCTTGTATTTACGCATAAATAATATGCTACAAATAAGTAACACATTAAATAATTATGGCGATTGAAACTTTCAAAGTAGTTCTGAATATTTCATTTCGAGCTGATTTTTATTTTTAAAAATTTGTAGCGTACTTTCTTACTGCAAAAAACCTGCTTAATAGCAGTGGCTAAAACTTTTCGAGTTTAGATTTGAAAGGCAGGCCTCGATTTATGTGCTAGTTTTTTGTTTCATATGTTTTAGTAATGAAAAAATCTTCATATAATCAACAAAGAGTAAATTCATCAAATACAAAGAGTAACAAAAGGGGTTAAAAATTTGTTTCGTATTTTAATTTGTCTACCTCACCAAATTGGTCATTTATTTTGTCACCGCGCCAATTTGATCCCCTAACTTGGTAATTTAGTCTCCTCTCCGTCAAATTTTCGAAAACTACCAGAAATCGTTGATATGACAAAATATTACCTGAATAAAAAAAGAATTATGTTTTAAGTTTAATATTTCAGGTGTAAAAAGAGGAATAAAAAATTAATTTTTTCGGTCAAAATAGATGGAAGACGGTCAACTAGTAGTCACATCAACTTTTTTCAGAATTTTTTGAAATTTTGTCGAGGAAGGGGACTAAATTACCAAGTTAAGGGACCAAATCGGCGGGGTTACGAAATAAGGGACCAACTTGGTGAGGTAGCCAAATTAAAGGACGAAACAAATTTTTAACCCTAATAAAATCATAATACCCTTATCATCTAAACTATTTGCAATTTGTTCCTATAGCTTTAAGAACGAAAACTTTGTCCCCCAACCTTTGAAAAAATGTGTGAACCGTTTAATTTGCAAATATGTTGATATTTTCGGCCGTTAAAATGGCCAAAGGAGGACAGTTCCGTAGAAAAAAGAATCAATTGTGTTTTTTGAAGTAATAAGGGCAAAATGAAGAACACTTCAAAGAATGTGGAGTTTGACGTTTTTATCCTTTGATTAAACCTTACGAACTTAGACTTCAGACGCATTGTGCCTAGGCTAAGTTAATGTGATGATTCTATAATTCTCGTTGATTGGTAAATAATGAATCGAAAACTTTCCTCATAGCCTATTGGTAAAGTGTTATCGTCGATTGCACTTTAAAGAAACTACATCTCAAATCCATATTCATGTGCTTCACTTTATGTGCCGATTTTTTATTAAAAAAAAAACACCATAAAATCTGATCAAGCCAAAAATAATTGCCTCTAACGAAAGAAACACCATAGCTGACACACACATACACACACACACTCACACACTCACTCACTCACTCAGAGAGAGACAGAGAGGAATTTGGGCGGGGAAGTCAGTTAGCCCCAAAACTTCCCCGCCCAATTGATAGATGCAATTACACATACACACACACACACACAAAAATTACACACACGCACATAGAGATAGATAGAGATGAAGGGGGGAATTTGGGCGGGGAACCAAAATTTCCCCGCCCAATCATTAGCTGCGAATTAGCAATTCCTATATATAGTAGGCTTCTTCTATACTCTATCAGTAGTACTAATCACTATCAACACCAGCTAAGCAGCTAAAAAAAAAAAAAAATTTGTTCAGTTCTGTTTTTTTCATCACCAATGGAAGATATGGATCCAGAAAACCCAGGAGCAAACCTTCAAATCGGGAATGGTGAAGCAGCGGAAAAGAAGAAAGCCGCCGCATGGGAGCTGCTCGACAAGACGTTGGGGGAGGCTTTCAGCACCAGCGCATACTATTTTGGCTTCCAAGGTTGTGTATTTGCGGCCTTCTACGGCACGCCATCTCAGGTGAAGTGCAATCATAAGTTTCTGCCCTTCAGTCTCTTAGCTTTGGCCGGATCTGCGAGCCTAATTTGGGTCACTTACCTGGCATTCAAATCCTTTGAGATGTTGAGAGGGTTGAGGGCCCTCGAAGCTCAGAACTCACCTGCAACTGCACCTCCTCCCCCTCCCCCTCCCCCTGATGGTGTAAACAACAACAATCAAGCTGCTGTTGTTGCTGAAGCACCCCTACAATGGGACAACAGAATGCTGATTATAATCTCCTGCATCGTGATTATGGTCGCATTCCTTATCACCATCCACGTCGGGATTTTTAAGTACTCATGTTGGGGAACAGCCCCTGCACCATCCTCTCGCCGATAGGTAGATCTGGGTTTAGGGTTCAGATCTGGTGGGAGAGAAAGTTATAAAGAAGAAGAAGAAAGAAGAAAGAGGAAAAGATACTTATACGCCCAATTTTAAGTTCTAGGGATTCGAGTTGTTAATTCATAGAAAAAAGAATTAAATATTAGTTTCTCTTTTCAATCAAGTCAAAGTCAATAGTCTCCTTTACTAGTTTTCATTTTTCAATCAATTGACCTCATTGTATTTTCAATTACGTGTCCTTGTTGAGTTAGTAGAAATATATATAGTTTTATTCCAAGTAATTTTGGTTTTTTCTTTTGCAGTTTAATTCTTGCAATGAATTAGTTTCATTAAAAATTGTTCACACGTGTTAAGAGACTTGGATGTGTCATTAATTAAGTGGATATGAAAATATTAATTGTTGTGTTGCATATGCTTATGCTTTAATCGGTGTATTCCCTAGGATCCTTTGTGGTGGCACTTTGTGGTGGCTTTAGGATCCTTTTCACCATATTCTGCACAGAACATATAAGTGGCGTTTAAGTATGTTGATTCCAAATGCTTTGATGATCAGTGGGCATTTAATGTAACAAGGGATTTAATTTTAGAACACCTTCAAGACAAACGGGACACACGTCCTCCTCATCTTACACTGGTGGCATGCATACCTTCAGTGGACCTCATCAGACTTTTCATCATCCACTTCTTTCTGGGAAACCATCTCAATATCTCACTTTAAGTTCTTAACCTTGGTTTCCAAACAGCTGGTAGTGTGTTCATATTATGTGTTCAATAAACCGACTCCATATTGGAAGGTGTTTGCAAAGCCACTTCACTCTTACTTCCAAAGGTTCCTCGATTCCCTGTGGTTCTGCGACATAATTGTCAAAAGGTATAAGGTCGCGAAAGGAAACGTATCTAGAATTGAGGTATCTAGATTTGTATCAACCAAATGCTCCCAAGAGAGGACACGAACATCTGTATGTATGACTAGATGGTAAGGGTTCTCTTCAGCCTGCAAGCAAGTGGCACTCCCACAAGAGAGAATATCCCAATTAATGCACATCAGGAGTAGTATCAGCAACGTTAATTCCCCTGAAGAGGGTGTTAGCGCAATCAAATTAATCACCAGATAAAGAAACACAAAACCTCGCGAGACCAATCAATTATCATGGAAATAGTGATTATGCACATACTGCACATGCTAGACAGACTCCGCGGATCCAGAACCAAAACAGTTTCTAACACGTTTCAGCTGTATTATCAAGTTGAAGATTCATTAAAACTGATACTAGTCTTGTAATACATAAACGAGAGTTATTGCTATGACCAGTTTATTAGTCACAAGTTTTTCCATACTGAATATAACACAAATATAAACAATTTACACTTCTTACAAGCTGTGATTCATGGCACCTCAATTCATTACATCTGCCAATTTTCTCTTTTTCCCTCAAGGAGGAAAATCCAACGACCATCTATTTAGGTGGAGGATATAGCTTTTCTCAATTGTAACCAAGACCTAGAAACTAGTCTATTCTTTTGTCAAATTCAATGAGAAAAAACAAGACATCCAACAGAAAGGTGTAATTAAACATTAGCACGGGGGAAAAGATAATCATTCTTTTAATTTCCACCACATTTACAATGTCAAATACTCTCCAGTACCAACGTACAAGTCAAAAAGTTAAGTATACAAAAACTAATAGCTTTAACTGTACATTCTAAAACTTACAGAACCTATGACTGCTTGATCTTTCATAGCCAAAAAAATATTCAATTTAAGCTATGCACACAATTGTCAACAGCATCTCTTAAATGATCCGTGTGCTATACAGACAGTAAACACAATAATGTGAATTCCATGCATTCAGTCAGAATCAAAGATTTCCTCGCACAGTTACACACAATCGTGACCCCAAAACACTCGTAGTTTCATGCAATACAAGAAAGACGTAATAACATTTATTGGCAGTCCGGGATCATCTTAGACAGTGTTCTAGAGCTGTTGCTTTCGCAACATATTGAGAGTGCACCAGTGTTAACTTAAATCGTCAAGTAGCAAGCTAACTTCTAGATCAAGCTGATTTACTTGGCCTTTGTTCATTGCTTTATTAATTAAGTTAGGGATGTTGCTTTTATCACATACTGAAAGTGCCCTAGTGTTAACCCATCTTCAAGTAGCATTCTATTTTCGGGATCGAGATGATTTACTTAGTCAGGAGTCAGGACATACTTTTGAACCATGTAAATGATTCAAAGTGCCAAACTGTTAACATAACTTTCAGAAGATAGCTTGCTCCTTGAAGATTAAAACAACAAATAACGACTAAGCCAATCACCATTGTCCTTAAACCTAATACAAACTCAACAAAAGATTTAAACTAACAAATACAGGGCAACAGATTCGACTTACTTTGGGCACATTAGGTTGAGGAGTCTCAGTAGCAAAGCAACAACAACAGCCTCCCATTTTTATTTAAGTACTTTTCTTATCCACATGTAGCCAACCAAAATGTTCACGAAAGTTGCAACCTTTTTCATAACCTTGGACAGAAAGCATTTGCAATTGAACTATTTTCACAACCATAATTGAATTTTTTTTTTTAACAAAATCACCCAACTAAGAGTTCCACACTAATACAAAACACATTCTTTCTCAACATACAAACAAATGACTAAACACACAACACACACAAATGCAAGAGAGAGAAGTAGGAGATGTACCTTGAAGAACAGCACCACAACCACCACAGCGGTGGAGAGATATGTGAGGTAGCTCTGGAAGGAGGGTTTCACACTTGGGGCAAAAGAACAACCTCAAGTTCTTTGTAGACTGATGTTTTTATTTTATTTTGTTTTGCAGGCCACCTAGAAATAGTCAAAAATAAGGAAATATTTGCAATCCCTCAAAGTGAAAGTTAAATATATAGAGCCCACCACATAGTTCACCATCACATACTCCCAACTAACCGGAAGAATAAATAATCAAAGTTAAGATTATTTGTTTCTTTTCATCTGAAAGTGAAATAAGTGAAAAAATAACTTAAAAATCTAAGTCCTGCAAAATGCAAGGAAAGCTAAATAAAGCAAATGATCTTGGTAATCAAACACAAGATCTTATATAACACAAATACTGAAATTGAGGAAATACTCAATATCTCTAGACTTACGATGTTCCGAACTAACAACTGTGTCACAGAAGAAGCTTGAAGCACATCACATACCAATTACAAAATTGAAAACAAAACAAAACCTTCAACAAAGCTGTTGAACAATATAGAAGGCATATAGAAAGCATGATATACCTCCTTAATATTGTTTACACGTAGCAACTTTTCGAACTTGGCATTTATTATCTTCCGAAAGCAAGTGCTGCCTTGCAGTTGAAGAGGCAAGTTGCTAGCAATTATTCATAACGAAGTTTAGATGCCTAGAGTTTTGTTTACTGCTTGCGAGCCAAATACATAATTGTTATGCTACAGAGGAACACAATAGGCATAAATAAGAACCTCGACAGCTAGACCATAGGATGGAAAACACAGTTTGCTTGCAGGCATCTACTCCCTCCACCATTGACTTGCAAAGCTCACTCAGGTAATATCTAAGCCCCTGGATGCTCCACTTATTTGCTTCCAAACATCTACTCCCTCCCTCCCTCCCTCCCTCGCAAACATCTATATTCATCATCTACTCTCTCTGATAGAAAAAATACAATAAATGGTACAACACGTGCGCTTCTGAGTTTTCATGAATCCTTGATGCTTAAGAAATAATATTCGGATGTGAAGCTGCGATTCAACTGATTAAAGCATTAACTAAGTCGTGTTCAAAATGATAATTAAGCTTCGCAAAATGGGTCATTCTCAAACATATCGATAATAAATGCTCAGGCCAATGCATCCCTCATCGACAGTTCAGTTCAGTACAATAACCATAATATCAACAAAAGAAGACTTTTTTCAGTTCACGACCTTTGCTTCAACAGCATGTGTTCTATAGTTGTGTTCCTCTGTATCCTTGAGTTATAAGATAGGAGGAAATCTATGGATCTGTACCTCAGTTCACCACCTTGCATGAGCTCAAATATCCAAATGCAGAGTTATTAGCACGTGTATTCGCCAGTATTCTCGGGGTTGAATTGGTCCAGCTAGCTTTTCAGCCTTAGTAACTGCACATCATCCTTACTTATTTCCACAGAGTCCTAAGATACACAGCTATTCGAAAAATCATTCAAGGACACGTCCATCTCAGTTGCCACGGCAGCCTCTTTAATAGAATTCCGCCAAGAGATAGTCCTATCAGGTAAACACGGTTCCTGCTCAGATTTGCTTAGTACAATATTATCAGAACAGCGATCATGAAGACATTAAGGATAAAATAGTTGGTGGAGAATCATGTTTTTCAGAGGGCAGATTTTTGGGCTCTCCTCTTCCTCAGATAGACTTGAAGTTGGAGAACGAGGATCCAACTGCTCTCAAACTCACCAGAATCCGGCTCCTTCGCTATCTGAGATAACTTGAGTCCAGAGCCGTTACAACCATTAGAGTAAGTGCTCATGTCGGTACTATCTGAACCACCACGCCGATAGTTCACATTTTCATCGCCTGCCCCAGTCACTAAATCGCCAATTTCAGTTGGAACTTCCTCAACACGGAAAGCTGACAAAACAAGCCCCTTGTTCCCAACTTCAAATAACATAATTGAAGAACATGCCCCACATTCTATTTTCTGTTGGTTTTTCAAAATGTGTATTCTTGGGAGTTTTAGTAACTGAAAGCAAACACTGCACGTGACAATCGGGGCACCGCCTGCAATAGGATACAACAGTTGTCCATTTGTATGAGCTGTTGAAGACAGTTAGTTAGTAAAACCATCGGCTTTTTTATGCATATTCCTTGAATTTAAAGGTAAGGACTGACGAGAATGCGACGTGGCATACAATTTAGATACCATTAGTCCCTAAACCTTTCTATAATAACTACTATCAGAAGGAACTGTAATGCACAATAATTCACTATAGTTCAACAGAATTAGCATCTGCCAAAAAAAATGAACCATACAAACCAATTTTATTTGAATCTTGAAACACTCAATTCAACTCTAGTAATCAGATAACCTGGTACCATGGGTTGCTAATAAACAGCCAAAAACTTTCATGAAAGCTTTTTTTCTTAACATTAGGCACATCCCATTTGCAATGAAACCATTTCAATAATTATATATTGAAAAAATAAAAAATACCCAACTAAGAGTTTCAGACTAATACAACACCCATTTTTTCCCACCATAAAATCAGCATCAGCCAACAAAAAAATTACACAAGCCAATTTGATTGAAATATTGAAAAAGCTCAAATTTGCTTAAACATCTCAAAAGGGTGCCACGAGTAGTACATAAACAGCCAAGTATTCATGAAAGTTGCAAACTTTTCATAACATTAGGCACATGACATTTGCAATTGAACCATTTTCACAACATATGTTAAACACACACACACACAAATGCAAGACAGCAAAGTAGGAACTGTACCTTTGAAGAACAGAACCGCAGGCACCACAACGGTAGAGAGAAAGAGAGGTGCGGGACGGTTGGGGCAAAAGACCAACCTCACTTGCGAAAACAATTTTCTTTATTTTTTAATTCTTTATCGAACAATGTTCTTTTTTTTATTATTATTATTTTATTATGCAGGCCACCTAGAAATAGTCAAAAAGTTAGGAAATATGTAACCCCTTAAAGTCAAACTTAAAATATACTGGGCCCCACCAATATAAGCAACATTGTTCACCAACTGTGTTTAAATAATTGAGTTAGGACGTCAGCTACTAGGCATGCTCAATAAGAGTAAAAGGGTTCTTTGCCCGTTCCAATATTAAGATAAGGGTTTTTGGCAGAAAGCACCCCTGTATTGTTTTAAACAGGCAAAAAAAACTCTATAAAATATAAAGAAGCAAAAAAACCCCATGTGTATTCAAAGACATAGCAAAATACCCCATTTTGTACGAGAGTGAGGTACACTTGCTGAAAAGTGAGAGTGAGTGTGAATATTTACTTGTAGAATAACTACTCTACCCTTATTCTTTCCTAAATAATATCAAATCAATCCCTCATATTTTGTTAACCAACAAATAATACCATAGTTCATAAAAATAGGTAAATAATCCCTACAAAAGAAAAAACTTCAAATAAACCCCTATAATTTCGAAATAACTGCAAATTATGCCATTTTTATAGAAGTTATATACTTTTTCCCACATTTTTAACTACAATATTTTTGAATATTGCTAAGAAAAATTTGACACTTTTTAAAAGGTTATCGGCAAAATTCTTGTTCTAAATATATCTCTTGAACAAGCAATTAAAATAATAAAATTCTAGAAAACTCATAGAAGTTAGAAAAATGAGACAATAGAACATACGGTTATTCTTAGTCTAAGAAAATAAACATACCTTTATTCGCGAAAGTAATATTTGTGGAAAATACTAATCATTGTCTTAATGTCTAGCAAAAAAAAATGATAAAATGTGGTTGCAAATCACTGTAAACTACAAACCTCCATTAAATACGGTGTTGTTACATTAAGAGCACAACAAAATGCAAGTGTTTAACATTCAAATATTCAAATGGTAACACCGCATGCTTAAGTGTGTAACAACATCCAAATGTTTAAGTTACCAGAATTCTATCCTAGTTTACTAGATATGTTTTAGCTATTCAAAATCAATTGCATAAGAACGTTCAACTCTGTTAGCATCGCCAATACGCCAATTTCAACAAAATTTTGGCTTCATTATATTGGAACTTCTGCATCTTGAAGTGCACTTGAATTAACTATTGCGGGGCTATCTTCATGCTTCGACGATTTGGCTCTCTTTTTTCTTCTACGGACTTGTAAAGAACCTTAAGAGAAGCAAAATAGAGAAGTATGGAAGGAAGACAACAACATAGCAACATAACAAGAAGTTGCGCCACATAAGAACAACAAATACAATGATAAAAATCCATTTATATTACACCTAAAACCAAAAACTAAAAGCACATATCAATTAACAATTACGGGGAAAAAACAACTGAAGATAGAAAGAGGCCTATAGACATAGGTTTATCAAAAGATAAAAAAAATCCCCCAAAAATAGTTGAATACTACTCTTAAAACAATGAAAGTTGCACCTAAAACAATGAAAACCGCACATATATGTAACAAAGAAAAAAAAACAAGAAATCAACACCTAAAAATTAGATTACAACACCTAAAAATAGCAAAAACTACCCTTCAAACAGCAAATATAAAGAAAAATATAGCTTCATACAAAAACTGTACCAAATAACAACAAATTAACTCCCTAAAACAAAACATAACATTGAAAAACAACAAACAAAAAATTGCATCTAAAATAGCAAAAAAAACACCACAAGACTAGTTCAATACACCTCTGAAAACAACGAAAACTACACCTAAAAGCAACAAAAACCCCACAAAATAACAACAAACAATACTTGCATCAAAAAATAGTAAAACAACACCTTAAAGCAGATTTTATCTTTTAGAAACAACAAAACAACAGTTTCAAAAAAAAAAACAGATTATAGGTCCGTTTCAAAACAATAAATTATAGCTCAAAGCAACAATTTCACCTTGTTCGGTTTGGATTGAGGATGAGTAGGATTACGACAACTTTTTTTGTTGTGTCCTGCCTTGAGGCAATTTCTGCATACGTGAGTGAGTCCCATTCTTGTTGATGTATTTTTTTCTTTCTCATCCACGCCCCTCCTTCGCATTTTCTTAGGTCTACCAGTTTTAGTTTGATATTTTGGAGGCCTAAGAGGTTCAATCCCAGTGAGAATGTAATGATTTTGCCCAGAAACACCATGAATCATGTGCTCATACACCTTCATATATGCTGGTTTCTTATAGCAATCATCCAGAAAATCTTCAACACTTGCCCTTTTGTGATCAATGGCGGGAATAGCATAGCAACAAGGAATTCCGTTCAACTGAAACATATCGCACGTGCAAGTCCTTTTATCCAAGTCAACAATATACTTTTTTAGGTTGTGGTGAATCTCAAACTCATCTCGTCCACACCACCTCAAATAACAGATATTAGCAAGCATTTTTTGCTTATTGATCTTCTTCACAATGTTCGGGCAAATGTTGCCTGAAATCAACAAAATATTAGCAGAATTCACATGTTACCAAATAAGATTTAGCCAAATATAACTAATTTGTGCTAAATTGGTGGAATTAAGCAGCATAACTTAGTGAAAATTTATGAAGGGGTAATGTATTCCCATTTCTTCAACCATTTATGCCCCAAAAATTTCGTAAGTAGAGGAAGGGGCCACCCCTTGGCGAGGGCTTCAACTCAAAAATGGCAAAAAACTTTTCCTTCGTGCATTCGACTCCTCGGACCAGACACCAAAACACAAACAAGGCCAGAGCCGTCAAGGAGTTAGGGGTGAGCTGACTCGGACACACCTTGCAAAACTTAAAAATCTCACAATAGAGAGGCGGGAAGAAAGATCGCAACCCCGCCCTCACCTGCGAATAATAAATGGTGAGATGTTTGGCAGGAGGAGTATTACCCCTTTGATCAGTCGTGGGAATCATCACCGACACATTCCGGCCAGCCGCCCCAAAATCCACACATAAGGCCATCACCTCCTCCATAGTTGCAGTGCTAACGGTATTATCCACCTTTTGGGTATTCCGAGGAACACCACCTTTATCGACAGACTGACGGGATCTCTTTGTTTTCCTGCCACTGCCACCGGCCTCCGTCGCCGCCGGCGCGCTCCGCTTACGAGAAGCAGTGGAAAGAGCCCCTGTTACGGCGGAGAGATCAGAGACGGGAGAGAAAGCGACGACACCAGAGACGGAAGCCGTAGAGACTAAGTTGGTGGTAGAGCGAGACGCCATGGAAAGAGAATAGTGAGTCGGATCAAGAAGAAATGAAAAGGGTTTTTGCGAAGAAGAAGCAATTGATTAAAGATTTTGCTAAGTGTGGAATGAATTAGGGGATAAAGAGGATATTTATATCCCTAGGAGTTAATGGGTGTTAATTACCCAGTAACACCCTTAACTCCCCACGACGCCACATTAATGCCAGCTCCCAATCTTTAATGGCGCGACACCCCAGGAAATCGAACCGTTATACCCCCACGATGAAAAGACGTGGCCTTAAATGACGCCACGTCATAAAAAAAATAGCAAAACAACCTATCGAAGGACAACGGTAACTTCCCCGATAGGCCTTCTTCTAAATTCCTCTTGCATCTCCCAAGAGAGAGCAATCGGAATTGGGGGGGGCTAATGTTAACCGTTAGCTCGCTTCACGATTTTTCTTTAGAAATATCGAGAACACCACGGAACATCGGGGGCATCATGGGAAAACTACACCGGCATCGGAGAACTTAGATGCTCCTCCCGATACTGGATAAAAGGTGCACCTCACCCTACGATGGGTATTTCACAGAGTACAAATACCGCGCGAGGTATCAGAGACTTTAAATAGCTTCCCGAGTACCCCATAGGGATACGATACTCTTATACTTACCTTGTCACTCGGGACAGACTCCCTCTAAGGAACTCACCATATACACCTCGGAAAAAACACCTCCCTGCCCCGAGAGGTAGGCCTCGAAATAAATACACCTCGAAGCGGTACACGTAACCATTCTCATCTCCGCAGGCGGATAAGAACCCACAACCAAGCTAACTCAGCAGCTCTCGCGACACTTATCCCCCAAATCCAACACCTGGAAGTTATGTCAGCTCCTTCCTAACACTTGTCAAGCAAAGACCGATAGCACCAACTTCAGGAAGTTGTGTCATCTCACATTTAAAAGCTATGTCAGCTCCCTTACAAGCGGCAACCTGTATTAAATTATAGATAGATCTAACAAAACCGCTCTAACTTAATTCTGTAAATGAGGGGGAGATCTCCTATAAAAAGGGAGGAGTTAAGGAGAAATAAAGGCAGACTTTTTCCGAGAATCTTATTATATTGGTGAAAAAATTTCAAACTCAGGCAAGACGGTCCAACCCCTTTAGATATTCCTCGAAAACAAAAGCCCGTTAACATCTACAATATAACTCTCATGTCCACTGCGACCAAAGGAGAAAACCCTACAAAGGGAGGAAAAAACCTGATAGGAAGTGGACGAACCTACAAATTCTACGGGATCATAACTCCCCTATTTTCCACAATAGGCCGGAGAGCACCCCGACAGGCGCAACTACCTACATTTCATGCGACGTAACTCCTCTATCACCGTGATAAGCAAAAAGGACCCTGACAGAACTTAGCAACCTATACATTCAGAGGGATCTCAAACGAACAAAGAGCGCATAGATCTAACAACCCATACTCATGGAAACATGGAGGAAAGCAATAGTAAAATCACTCGAACGAGGAACATTATGAAATAAGCCAACAAGGCTAAAAGTAGCATTATTCATAGAATTGTTACACAACCAAATGAATGACAAGGCGATGCAACGCCAATAAGAAACCATGCGACTCAGCTCAGGCAAGATCTTTCTCCTTCAATAAGAAAGAAAATGGGTCCGGCTGCTCAGAGGCAGCGGCCATACACTTAGAATCCACAAGGGGCAGAACATCCGGACCACACATGGCGTCGAGTTACATGAGCTTGAACCCTTCCTTGAATCCCTTCTTGGCAGTTACCTACCCTATCAACGCCTGGAAAGCCTCCTCCCGCTCCAAGACAGCGCGCTCAATAAGGAGCTCTTGATAAGTCCCACTTGCCAAAAAATTATTGGCAATCCGCATCAAGACCTCAGGAGACTCGTTCTATAGAGACAACACATTAACTAGAAATCTCAACATGAGAGGATATTTCACATGAAAGACACGCGGACTTACCACTTTCTCCAGAACAGCTTGAGCCTTCGCAAGCTCAGACAGCAAACGCTTATTCTCTTCCTTTACCTTCGCAAGCTCACTTTCGACCCGGCGGCGGCCATCATGTTCTTTGAGAGCATGCTCTTTATACTGATCAGCAAGGACTACCGTCTTCTCGTGCTGCGCACAAGCATCATCATATGCGTTCTTCAGTAGCCAGACTTTGCATAACGCCTCCTCCTTCTCAGCCTCAAGTTTCTCTAAGCCCATAGGATTAAAATCGGCCATTTTCATAATGTCGGCCTCAAGTTGCGCAATAATGGCGTTCTTATCCCATTTAGACTCACTGAAGGTCTTCATCGACGTAGCCAGCATCTTTACAAACTACAAAACGACCACCATGAATAGAAGGAACTTACGACAAAACCTAAACGTAATAAATAATACGATCTCGGCAACTTACACTCTGAAAAACGTGGATGTTCCAATGCACATTCTACGCCCGTTCTATTTCGGTCAAAACAGGTACCCTGGCTGGTGGAGGAAAGGCATGCGCCATGCCACGAACCGCATCAGCCTCACG
The DNA here is from genome assembly GCA_948329865.1 of Linaria vulgaris. NCBI lineage: Eukaryota > Viridiplantae > Streptophyta > Magnoliopsida > Lamiales > Plantaginaceae > Linaria > Linaria vulgaris. The sequence continues at coordinate 97,733,917 of OX415250.1, forward strand.
AAATTCAACTCTTTGCCCATGGACATTAGGCCTCGACCTCGATCGCCCTTATCTCGCGCCCTCTTTCGGCTAGACTGTGCATACTGTGGGCCAATTGGGACAGAGGGTCTCTGGATAGGGATACTAGGAAAAATTTGAGAAGGCATCTGCGAGGCAACGTTCGAGGCAGGACCCTTGCCTTTATCTGCAGCACTTACAGCCGGACCCTTGCCTTTATCAGCAACGTGGACCGGGTCAGGGGTATCTTCATCTGACGGTATAGGGAATCACATTGAATCTCCCATGCCCGCTTTATCACCGGATGAAAAAGGGTAGAGCTGGATGCAACCTTCGCGAATGCCTGGTCATTCTCCATAGAATGACCAATAGGGATGGCAGTTTGTACAACTCCACCAACAGAGGGGGGCAACACCTCTGAAGGCTTGAAAGTTTCCTTGGCCATGAGACTACTTTTAGCAAAGCATCAGCTCCAGCCACACCCGCCACAATGTCAAGTACCCTATCACCACCAGCACCGGTGGCCAAATAGATGGTCTCCTACACAGGAAAGCTACCACCATCGGGCACGAATGTACCAACGATTGGAACATATTATCTTACTCTCAACGGGGACGCGACCACGTCCTCTGAAAGACCAACTTTCACACCACTGTCAGAGGAGGCCTCATCTCTTCTCCCTGCCAAAGTGGCAGCCTTCTGATCACGACGCTCCTTAATTTTATGCATACGGGCGCGAATTCTAGATATGTCTTTTGAAAAATCAAGGACACAAGCAAGACAAGGTTGAAGGGTCTGCAAAGGCAACAAATTAAATGAAAAACCGAGAAAAAGAGAAACAGGAAACGCATATCGCATGTCATATCGAAAAACATATTGAAATCTATGTCGGGTATCCCCGACATACTTACCTGAAGAAGAAATCGATACGCTAGAAGACAAATAAACTCTTCTCTCTCTCCAAAGTATGCTATTATTTATAGGAGATAACCTATGAATAGGCATTAAATACCGGATATATCGAACTTCAAATTCGACATATATATCGAAGGAAATTCGACATAATATACAATTACCTAAAAAACAGGAATTCAAATGAGAACCTCCGAAAATTCGCAAATTTCATTGGTGGGGTCCACCAAAAGTTATTCTAAACACAATGAAATTCCCGCATCACAGTTCTGTCATTTGAACTGGCGGGACGAGGGGTACAAGTAATCCAAAAATTCAGATTTAATTTGCAAATTATTATCTTCAGATAATAATTCCCAAATTGGGGGACTACATGATATGGGTATTTCGCGTATTGGGCCTACCATGGGCCAGGCCCAGGTTTTGCCTATGTCGGGGATCATCCCCGACATATATATCGAATATCATCCCTGACATGGTACAGCTCACGTGTTCATCACGTGAGTGGTCCCCGCATCACGAGGCCTATAAATACCCACTTCCTGGTAATCAAGGTAAGCATTCACTATTCGCAGTTATTGTACAACTATATCGAACCATCCCCGATATAGTATTTGACATAATACCCAATATATATCTTCGATATATATCGCCTGTATCATCTTCGTCATAACCTGGAGATCACTTCCGCCATAGACGATTCGATGTCGTCCTCGACATAATTCTCGACGTCATCTCCGATATATCTCTGACATCCTCCCTTGCATCCGACGTTAGTTCGAGGTGTTCCGGACCAATCCTATTAAAGACTAGTACAGTTAGAGTAAGCCTAGTTAGCGATATACTCGTTGTAACATACTTGTAACCGACCCAATTCTATATAAACGAGATATTGTCCAACTATACTTGAAAATCTTCATCCAGGTCATATAGGAGACCTTACACTTGCAAAAGAGATGATATGGTGTTTCCACCTCCTCGTTACAAAGAGGGCATTCAGAATTGTTATCTCGTAGTATGATTTCTATTTTTCATAGCTCTCCAAGCAAAAGCCCACGTCTTGAGTGGGGCATCAACTCTCCAGATTAATGTCTCAGCGGTTTCACCTCTTGCAACTCCTTCTTGATTACTTATTTGGTATGCTGATTTCATCGTAAATTTATTCGACGAATCTGGAGCCCAAAGCCAACAATCATTTTGGCCAACCTCTGGTTTAAATTGTTGAAGAGCTGCAACAAGGTTCAAGAAGGTTTTGTTCCCAAGCAAAGAGACTTCTCCGCCATTGCCACTTCCAGGTCCACTGGTCGTTTAAAAGCTCCCCCTTTTCTGATATCGTAGTATCTTTCTCTGAAGCAACACTGAATAATCTGGGAAACAAAGAAGAGAGTTTACTATTCTCAAACCATCTATCAGTCCACAATTTCGCGTGTTTACCATCACCCACTTTCCTCTTAATGCCATCTAGGATTCGTGTGTTTACCATCACCCACTTTCCTCTTAATGCCATCTAGGAACCAATTTGATTGATCAATCATATTATTAGTGGAATAGATATCTTTTAACCAAGTCGAAGTAGATCTGTGCAAGACTTGATTCTCAGAATCCTCCAAAAATAATGAATCCCCGTATTTGAAGACAAGGATCTTCCTCCAAAACGAATCTCCTCCTTGAATCATACGCCATTTCCATTTTGTAAGAACGCAATATTGAATCTTTCAAAGTTCTTAACATTTACTCCACCTTCTTCTTTGCTTTTGCATATAATATCCCATTTCACCTATAGGATTTTTTTGAATCTTCTCTTCCTCCCCAAAGAAATGTCGTTCAAATGACGTAAGCCTTCTTACGATCTTTTTCGGGGCTCTAAGGTTGCCTCATGAAATTCATAATAAGTAACTTAGCCCTTTAACATACATGAAAAGTAGGCTATATATAAATTCTATCTCCGATACTATCCTCGACATATTCTCGACATCACATCCGATATTGATATGGCTACCCAGCTGGACCATTATTTCGAGTACCTGAAGTTCCGGACCAAAGTCATCTTATAGCTAGTTATATGAGACATAGTTTAAGATAGATTCGTTGTACCACGCTTGTAACCGACCATCTTCAATATATACGATCTATTGTCAAATTACAATGGTTTAGTAATTTGTCTTTTCTATGCAGTAGTTAATGGAAATTAAAAAAGAGAGCAGGATATATGGGAATACAAATGATAAAATAGAAGTAAAGAAAAGATACGTCGGCCAGCAGTACGTATTGGTTGAACAATATATATAGGCCAGATTTTTATGTATTCCTAAATCTTAAGGGTAATACGCACACTTTTTAGCATTTTTGCCGGCTTAGCTTCCTACCAGTTACCAAAGTCCAAATAGATGTTACAATTTACAAGCTAGCATTTTCGAAAAAAAAAACCTTTGCCGTGTCTTTCATTTGCCTAGTCGTATACCAACAACTATTTAAAAAGCTTTTTCAAATTTTTTACCCATGGTAACTGTGCCATTGGTGTACTAAACTACTAATGCTTCATAACTAAGATGGCAATTAATACACTCTTTATAACCGTTTTAAAATGCATGAATATTTGGCCAAAAAGCACTCAAGGAAAATCATGGATTTAGTAGTGTAGGGTGTTTACTCGGGCCTTATCAATAGTCTAATATAAATACTTAAGATTTGATTCGAGTGTAATGAAAATTAATTAATGCAATTTTATCTGCTTAACACAAGGATGAAATAGTCATACACATGATTTTTTTTTTGTTGAGAAAAGTTAAAGATCCGTAGACAGTATATCGATCACAAGGATGATCGCAGCTCATCCATTACTGGATACTACACACGTAACGTCACACTCACATAGAATATGTAAATATATGATGACTCTTTCCTAGCAATTTTATGACCATAGTTGACTGATTGTAACAATATAGGAGATTATTTCGAAACCTTTGTAGCTTCTTGTTATAGATAAAACAAATAATTATTTAATGACCAATTTGCAGGCGTTATGAGCAAATATGCGAGAAATCTAAAAAAAGTTAAACGAGTCAAAGCCCAGTGTGCGATGAATGCCGATTTCTTCAAGGCAAGGGGCAAGTTAAACTATATGATACAATTTGATCGAAGTCAACGAATTGCAAGCAAAATTGGATGCCTGAAGAAGGTACAAACTCTCTCTCTCTCTCTCTCTTAATAATTTTTCTGCATAAGTCGTGATACGTACGCATATATTTTTATATATTTTTAAGTTCCCTGGTGCATGTAATTAATTTCTTGTGAACCGGTTCGAATTTTCTGTTGCACCTATTCCAGTGTATGTGCCACCTATTAAAATCCAACATGTGGCATCCCACACTACATGAGACGTAGTGAATAATCCTCCTTCTCTTCCTTATCATTTTTCGTCCAAAGAGAAAGAAAAACCAAACCCGAAAATAACTCTGCTCTCCGCTTATATTTTTCCCCAATAATTTCCTTTTCTGCAATTTAAATATTCAAACCACTAATATATTCAAAAAAAAATTACAAAAATTATTAATTTAAATAAAATAAATACAGAACAATTTTTTGATATTTTTGCATTGTTAAGGTAGAATTGATATCTATAAAATTTTATGGGTCTATTTTTTATTTCTTGAATAATTATCACCATTTTTCGTGAATAATCGGATATACATTTTAAGTAACTCAATATTGTATCCACAAATGTTTTTATTTTTTTATGAACATCGTCAAATGCAAATAAGAAACCCAAAAGTTACTAAATTGATAGGTTTTATATTTTAATCATAAAATCATATAGGATCATTTGAATTTGTTCAGTACAAAAGTACTAATTGTGGTTGAGAAAATTTCAAAAGTAAGTGTTTACTGTTCTCTTTATATATATATATATATATATATATATATATATATGTGTGTGTGTGTGTATGTATATGTGTGTGTGTGTGTCTGTGTGTAGTTTAGCTTTTTAAATGATGTTGAATTTAGAGTAATTCAAGCTTTATATAAAATGTTTAAGGGATCATTCTTTATTCTTTTTGTTTAAACTGTCATTTTTTAAAAATATTAATTTGAATATGTCAGTCTAATTTCAAACCTTGAGTGGAACAAAAATTAACATGTTTAGCTTCTAAAATAAGGGGAGCACTATCAAAAAAATAAGGCGAGAAAAAATGCAGAGTTTGAATTCACGAGAAAAAATATTAATTTGTATGGTTGAAGAAATTTCAAAAGTAAGGGTTTAGTATTTTATATATATATATATATATATATATATATATATGTGTGTGTGTGTGTGTGTGTGTGTGTGTGGTTTAACATTATTATATGATGTTGAATTTAAACTAATTCAAACATTATACCGTTGCTTTGCTTTCAATATAAAATTGTCAAGACATTATTCTTTATTCTTTTTGTTTAAATGATCATTTTCTTAAAAAAAAAATTGTTTTGAATATGCCAATTGCAAAAGAAGAAACTAATTTCAAAGTTTGTGTACAACAAAAGTTAATACGTTTAGTTTTCAAAAAAAGGGAGAGCAGTTTATTTTTCTTCGGACGAAATGATAAGGAAGAGAAGGAGTATTCACTACATCTCATGTGCTGTGGGATGCCACGTGTTGGATTTTAATAGGTGGCACATACACTGGAATAGGAAAAGTGCAACAGAAAATTCGAACCGATTTGCAAATTGAGCCAACGAGCTCAAATAGTCGCGGTAAAACAAGAGACCAAAGTCAGTGTTGTGCAAAGTTAGAGGATCGAGATCGACAATGAGTTTACTTGAAAGATTGTTCTTTCCATCCACACACGGATAAATTTGTAAGAAACTTCATTATGTTTAAATATGACTTAGCTCTCGCTGTGTTACTGTGTTAGGGGAAAGTAACAGCTACGTACATCCTTTCAGATTTATTGCACATGGCTAGTGGATTAGAGAAACTTCTTATGAAGTTTAATTATGATAGCATCTCCTATAATAACTAAGGGCTGTAAAAGCAACTAATAATAATATTAATAAAACAAGTAATTAGTATACCCTTGCATTGATTAAATGTAATATTTATTTTGTATTCATCTCAAAATGATATCTATGGCTCATTTTCAAGATATCTTATTTTTAATACACGCGCACATATTTTCATCATAAGAATTTACTTGTTTTCGCTTTTAAGTTCATTAAGTAACTGTCTTCTTACCGAAACGCCTCAACCACTTATTATTATATATTGTTAAGGCCACGAACTGGAAGGATATGATTATTGTTCATCTTCGTTCGATTGATATATTTCAGATAGAGTTCGAACAGACGCAACCATTGTTACATTATCAAGCTTGGTCATTAATACTTAGTGATCGACGCTTTCCGTCGAATAATTAATTCTGGAAGCAAAAACAACACATACATAGCTAACCGTTTTTTTTTTTTTGTGGGTTTTTTAGTCTAAAAAGTGTTCATCATTAAAGTGTTACATGTCTTCAGGAAAATAGTTAATATAATTATGTGAACCAGCATATTGAACGATTACTTTTTTGAAAAGATACGACTGACGGAGTATCTGGTGCATGTCCAATAATTTAGCATTTCTTATAGGGGATAGGGATTTACATTTTACTAATAATGGAATAGATGATTTTTTTCAGCTAGTGTCACCAAAAGTATATTTACGTGTATTATACAGTTACGTCACACAGCCATGTTCGGTAAGCAAATATCTACAATGAAGGAAAGGGATCATAACAACCTTTGATATGTTTGACAGGATAAATCTAATCTACAATTACCTAATAAGATAAGAGATCTTACGGTATTCACGTTTAAGTGGCTATGATTAATAATATTTTTCTTGCTTAAGTACAAATACTAGAGCACTCTATCGATGTGTTATTTCCATCCTATACCCTTTCAAGAAATGGCTATATATTTAACTGACGGGCTCACCACATAATTCTTCGTCTTTCCTCGCCTCAAACTATGTTTAGTTGCCCTTAATTAATCATTTGGTTACAAAATAGGGGTAATATGGCGCCAATATTTATAGATGAATACAGTCACATAGTTCAGTTAGTTAACTTAACAGATGAGTGGATCGTACTCCGCAACCGATACATGGGCTACAGGTTTCTTTACCTACCACCACGAGGAACCGAGAATGTTCGTATGTTTCCTATCGTCTATATCAGTGACATGTTGGGGACAAGAAACTGGGCGATTCGCGTTCTGAAAGGAGGCCAAGAAACAGGAACTCACATCACCGGTGCTGATCTAATGTATCACCCGCAAATATTTTTCAAATACGCTACCGTCGGAAAAATTAACAATGTGTTTTGCATCCAAGGAACACTACCCGAGACCGAAGATAGTGTCTTCCGTCTCTGGTAACGCTATACTTATATTTGTTCTCTAGTTTATAATCTTTTGTCAACAATATTAATTGTTTTCTAATGTGGGAATCCATATCTACTATTATTAGAATCTCGTAAATGATCTGATTATGTTGAATTAGTTGCTTCGGAAGCATGATGAAGAAGTTCTTAAAAAAACGACCTGTATTTCTAATTGCTTGGCAACATCCAGAAAAGGAGTCAATGTTGAGGTCACCAACTATTCAACATAATCTTTGGTAAATTCTGATTTCTTTTCCTAAAATACTATTTAGTCTTTCTTGTTTATTTTGAAGAGTTACTTAAATACATGCTTATGCTGAAAAAGATCTTTGTTTGTGCCGTAATCCAATAATACTTTTCGATTGTTTCCACTCCCTTCCAATTTCCAAAAACGATCTTGTTTTTTGAATTCCTAACCACGCACACACATCATAATATCATATATAACCACTCGCATCCCTTTTCTCCTTTTCATGCTTTCATGATTTGCTAAACATGTTCACCGGCCCTATTTCCTAATCATTAAAATATTTTCATCCAGATGTTGTAGGACATTTAACAAAAAAACAAATGATTCACCTCTCAGATTTTCATTTCACAGGGCGCATTCAATATTTGCATTCATATTCCAAGATTCTCCCAACACTGTTAAATAAGAACGCCGCACTAGTTTAAATAGTTTTATTTTACTTACTCAGTTCTTGCATTAATTATTGCAACTACATAGCTACCCAGTTCTTGCGTAATTTGCTTGTAAATTAATGGAGATTCTTTCAGGGCCATTGGAGGTCGTACTCCAGTTGATTGTAGAGACGCAAGGGAGCCCACAGAGTTGAGGTACTAAGAAATTAAAGCCAAATTCTTATACATGACTACATAAGATTAGGCCAACTTTATCGTCACAATTTTTCATATGTTAATGAATATTTATATTAGTAATTATCACGATTATGTAAGATATTGAGTTTTTTCTATCTTGTAAAGACTTAAAAGACACGACATTATAACCTAATAGAGGCGAGGCCAACCCAATATTTATCTTATCGGGCTTTACAAAGTCTCTTTAAGTTAAGAAAATTCAATTTTTTGCCCACCTCCAACTCGGGTCACCTAGTTAATTAACACTCCAACCGACCTCGGGTACTTACTATTATTTTCCATGTCGATTCCGATGACTGCCACTTTGAATAAGTTGGGCAATGTCTAATGTCATATTTAGCAACTTTGCCTTAGAAAAGTTTGATACCTTAAAGGTATAATAACTACACAATATTTTATCAATTTCTGAACTATATATAACAAGTTTTATTATCTATTACTTGATCTTTTTTATAAAAGTGAATCTAATTGAAACTTTCATTTTGTTGCAGACCAAAAAATGCTAAACGGGGTCAAGTTTTGCCTATATATTCTCACTTTGATTAATTAAAAAGGGTCATCTTGCTCCTGCCAACAACAAGAAAAGAAAATTCGGATTGGAACAACCTAGATGACCACTGCAAGTATTCAAACCATCCTATACTTCATAGATTTTCGTGAAGCACCTCTCTCTCTATCTCGTCTCTCTCTTCTTGCTCTGAAATTTGATTAAGTCGATAATATAAATGAAAGGTATATATGTCCATGTGCTTCCTTTATTTTTATTCCTTTCCGACTCTTCTTTTATCAACTCTATCATGAAAGTTAGTTTTTTTTTAATAAATCTTAATTATTATAAATATAATTAATATTATTATTCTAAAAAACAACCCAATTATGATAAAATAATTAATAAAAAAAAAATTCTCCCTCCCCACCGAGGCCCCACCACCACAAAATTAATGTATTTCAGGCCCATATTGTATTCTCGTACTATTTCGTGTAAGCCAAACAAAATTATACCAGACTACAAAAGAAACAAATTTGATCATATATTGATCTGATCATATTAATCTAGGTTGTCGAGCACATATTAAAATGAAAAAAGAATGACGGTCCTTTTTCTCTAGCCCCTAATATTTCTATTGCGCTAAAATAGTTAAAGCAACTAATTGGCCTTACAAAAGCACTTCAATCCAGCTTCTAAGTGCGACAAATAAATTCAGGCCCAACACAAAGTTGGATCCTTGTATTTACGCATAAATAATATGCTACAAATAAGTAACGCATTAAATAATTATGGCGATTGAAACTTTCAAAGTAGTTCTGAATATTTCATTTCGAGCTGATTTTTATTTTTAAAATTTTGTAGCGTACTTTCTTACTGCAAAAAACCTGCTTAATAGCAGTGGCTAAAACTTTTCGAGTTTAGATTTGAAAGGCAGGCCTCGATTTATGTGCTAATTTTTTGTTTCATATGTTTTAGTAATGAAAAAATCTTCATATAATCAACAAAGAGTAAATTCATCAAATACAAAGAGTAACAAAAGGGGTTAAAAATTTGTTTCGTATTTTAATTTGTCTACCTCACCAAATTGGTCATTTATTTTGTCACCGCGCCAATTTGATCCCCTAACTTGGTAATTTAGTCTCCTCCCCGTCAAATTTTCGAAAACTACCAGAAATCGTTGATATGACAAAATATTACCTGAATAAAAAAAGAATTATGTTTTAAGTTTAATATTTCAGGTGTAAAAAGAGGAATAAAAAATTAATTTTTTCGGTCAAAATAGATGGAAGACGGTCAACTAGTAGTCACATCAACTTTTTTCAGAATTTTTTGAAATTTTGTCGAGGAAGGGGACTAAATTACCAAGTTAAGGGACCAAATCGGCGGGGTTACGAAATAAGGGACCAACTTGGTGAGGTAGCCAAATTAAAGGACGAAACAAACTTTTAACCCTAATAAAATCATAATACCCTTATCATCTAAACTATTTGCAATTTGTTCCTATAGCTTTAAGAACGAAAACTTTGTCCCCCAACCTTTGAAAAAATGTGTGAACCGTTTAATTTGCAAATATGTTGATATTTTCGGCCGTTAAAATGGCCAAAGGAGGACAGTTCCGTAGAAAAAAGAATCAATTGTGTTTTTTGAAGTAATAAGGGCAAAATGAAGAACACTTCAAAGAATGTGGAGTTTGACGTTTTTATCCTTTGATTAAACCTTACGAACTTAGACTTCAGACGCATTGTGCCTAGGCTAAGTTAATGTGATGATTCTATAATTCTCGTTGATTGGTAAGTAATGAATCGAAAACTTTCCTCATAGCCTATTGGTAAAGTGTTATCGTCGATTGCACTTTAAAGAAACTACATCTCAAATCCATATTCATGTGCTTCACTTTATGTGCCGATTTTTTATTAAAAAAAAACTCCATAAAATCTGATCAAGCCAAAAATAATTGCCTCTAACGAAAGAAACACCATAGCTGACACACACATACACACACACACTCACACACTCACTCACTCACTCAGAGAGAGACAGAGAGGAATTTGGGCGGGGAAGTCAGTTAGCCCCAAAACTTCCCCGCCCAATTGATAGATGCAATTACACACACACACACACACACACACAGAAATTACACACACGCACATAGAGATAGATAGAGATGAAGGGGGGAATTTGGGCGGGGAACCAAAATTTCCCCGCCCAATCATTAGCTGCGAATTAGCAATTCCTATATATAGTAGGCTTCTTCTATACTCTATCAGTAGTACTAATCACTATCAACACCAGCTAAGCAGCTAAAAAAAAAACTTTTGTTCAGTTCTGTTTTTTTCATCACCAATGGAAGATATGGATCCAGAAAACCCAGGAGCAAACCTTCAAATCGGGAATGGTGAAGCAGCGGAAAAGAAGAAAGACGCCGCACGGGAGCTGCTCGACAAGACGTTGGGGGAGGCTTTCAGCACCAGCGCATACTATTTTGGCTTCCAAGGTTGTGTATTTGCGGCCTTCTACGGCACGCCATCTCAGGTGAAGTGCAATCATAAGTTTCTGCCCTTCAGTCTCTCAGCTTTGGCCGGATCTGCGAGCCTAATTTGGGTCACTTACCTGGCATTCAAATCCTTTGAGATGTTGAGAGGGTTGAGGGCCCTCGAAGCTCAGAACTCACCTGCAACTGCACCTCCTCCCCCTCCCCCTCCCCCTGATGGTGTAAACAACAACAATCAAGCTGCTGTTGTTGCTGAAGCACCCCTACAATGGGACAACAGAATGCTGATTATAATCTCCTGCATCGTGATTATGGTCGCATTCCTTATCACCATCCACGTCGGGATTTTTAAGTACTCATGTTGGGGAACAGCCCCTGCACCATCCTCTCGCCGATAGGTAGATCTGGGTTTAGGGTTCAGATCTGGTGGGAGAGAAAGTTATAAAGAAGAAGAAGAAAGAAGAAAGAAGAAAAGATACGTATACGCCCAATTTGAAGTTCTAGGGATTCGAGTTGTTAATTCATAGAAAAAAGAATTAAATATTAGTTTCTCTTTTCAATCAAGTCAAAGTCAATAGTCTCCTTTACTAGTTTTCATTTTTCAATCAATTGACCTCATTGTATTTTCAATTACGTGTCCTTGTTGAGTTAGTAGAAATATATATAGTTTTATTCCAAGTAATTTTGGTTTTTTCTTTTGCAGTTTAATTCTTGCAATGAATTACTTTCATTAAAAATCGTTCACACGTGTTAAGAGACTTGGATGTGTCATTAATTAAGTGGATATGAAAATATTAATTGTTGTGTTGCATATGCTTATGCTTTAATCGGTGTATTCCCTAGGATCCTTTGTGGTGGCACTTTGTGGTGGCTTTAGGATCCTTTTCACCATATTCTGCACAGAACATATAAGTGGCGTTTGAGTATGTTGATTCCAAATGCTTTGATGATCAGTGGGCATTTAATGTAACAAGGGATTTAATTTTATAACACCTTCAAGACAAACGGGACACACGTCCTCCTCATCTTACACTGGTGGCATGCATACCTTCAGTGGACCTCATCAGACTTTTCATCATCCACTTCTTTCTGGGAAACCATCTCAATATCTCACTTTAAGTTCTTAACCTTGGTTTCCAAACAGCTGGTAGTGTGTTCATATTATGTGTTCAATAAACCGACTCCATATTGGAAGGTGTTTGCAAAGCCACTTCACTCTTACTTCCAAAGGTCCCTCGAGTCCCTGTGGTTCTGCGACATAATTGTCAAAAGGTATAAGGTCGCGAAAGGAAACGTATCTAGAATTGAGGTATCTAGATCTGTATCAACCAAATGCTCCCAAGAGAGGACACGAACATCTGTATGTATGACTAGATGGTAAGGGTTCTCTTCAGCCTGCAAGCAAGTGGCACTCCCACGAGAGAGAATATCCCAATTAATGCACATCAGGAGTAGTATCAGCAACGTTAATTCCCCTGAAGAGGGTGTTAGCGCAATCAAATTAATCACCAGATAAAGAAACACAAAACCTCGCGAGACCAATCAATTATCATGGAAATAGTGATTATGCACATACTGCACATGCTAGACAGACTCCGCGGATCCAGAACCAAAACAGTTTCTAACACGTTTCAGCTGTATTATCAAGTTGAAGATTCATTAAAACTGATACTAGTCTTGTAATACATAAACGAGAGTTATTGCTATGACCAGTTTATTAGTCACAAGTTTTTCCATACTGAATATAACACAAATATAAACAATTTACACTTCTTACAAGTTGTGATTCATGGCACCTCAATTCATTACATCTGCCAATTTTCTCTTTTTCCCTCAAGGAGGAAAATCCAACGACCATCTATTTAGGTGGAGGATATAGCTTTTCTCAATTGTAACCAAGACCTAGAAACTAGTCTATTCTTTTGTCAAATTCAATGAGAAAAAACAAGACATCCAACAGAAAGGTGTAATTAAACATTAGCAAGGGGGAAAAGATAATCATTCTTTTAATTTCCACCACATTTACAATGTCAAATACTCTCCAGTACCAACGTACAAGTCAAAAAGTTAAGTATACAAAAACTAATAGCTTTAACTGTACATTCTAAAACTTACAGAACCTATGACTGCTTGATCTTTCATAGCCAAAAAAATATTCAATTTAAGCTATGCACACAATTGTCAACAGCATCTCTTAAATGATCCGTGTGCTATACAGACAGTAAACACAATAATGTGAATTCCATGCATTCAGTCAGAATCAAAGATTTCCTCGCACAGTTACACACAATCGTGACCCCAAAACACTCGTAGTTTCATGCAATACAAGAAAGACGTAATAACATTTATTGGCAGTCCGGGATCATCTTAGACAGTGTTCTAGAGCTGTTGCTTTCGCAACATATTGAGAGTGCACCAGGGTTAACTTAAATCGTCAAGTAGCAAGCTAACTTCTAGATCAAGGTGATTTACTTGGCCTTTGTTCATTGCTTTATTAATTAAGTTAGGGATGTTGCTTTTATCACATACTGAAAGTGCCCTAGTGTTAACCCATCTTCAAGTAGCATTCTATTTTCGGGATCGAGATGATTTACTTAGTCAGGAGTCAGGACATACTTTTGAACCATGTAAATGATTCAAAGTGCCAAACTGTTAACATAACTTCCAGAAGATAGCTTGCTCCTTGAAGATTAAAACAACATATAACGACTAAGCCAATCACCATTGTCCTTAAACCTAATACAAACTCAACAAAAGATTTAAACTAACAAATACAGGGCAACAGATTCGACTTACTTTGGGCACATTAGGTTGAGGAGTCTCAGTAGCAAAGCAACAACAACAGCCCCCCATTTTTATTTAAGTACTTTTCTTATCCACATGTAGCCAACCAAAATGTTGACGAAAGTTGCAACCTTTTTCATAACCTTGGACAGAAAGCATTTGCAATTGAACTATTTTCACAACCATAATTGATTTTTTTTTTTTAACAAAATCACCCAACTAAGAGTTCCACACTAATACAAAACACATTCTTTCTCAACATACAAACAAATGACTAAACACACAACACACACAAATGCAAGAGAGAGAAGTAGGAGATGTACCTTGAAGAACAGCACCACAACCACCACAGCGGTGGAGAGATATGTGAGGTAGCTCTGGAAGGAGGGTTTCACACTTGGGGCAAAAGAACAACCTCAAGTTCTTTGTAGACTGATGTTTTTATTTTATTTTGTTTTGCAGGCCACCTAGAAATAGTCAAAAATAAGGAAATATTTGCAATCCCTCAAAGTGAAAGTTAAATATATAGAGCCCACCACATAGTTCACCATCACATACTCCCAACTAACCGGAAGAATAAATAATCAAAGTTAAGATTATTTGTTTCTTTTCATCTGAAAGTGAAATAAGTGAAAAAATAACTTAAAAATCTAAGTCCTGCAAAATGCAAGGAAAGCTAAATAAAGCAAATGCTCTTGGTAATCAAACACAAGATCTTATATAACACAAATACTGAAATTGAGGAAATACTCAATATCTCTAGACTTACGATGTTCCGAACTAACAACTGTGTCACAGAAGAAGCTTGAAGCACATCACATACCAATTACAAAATTGAAAACAAAACAAAACCTTCAACAAAGCTGTTGAACAATATAGAAGGCATATAGAAAGCATGATATAACCTCCTTAATATTGTTTACACGTAGCAACTTTTCGAACTTGGCATTTATTATCTTCCGAAAGCAAGTGTTGCCTTGCAGTTGAAGAGGCAAGTTGCTAGCAATTATTCATAACGAAGTTTAGATGCCTAGAGTTTTGTTTACTGCTTGCGAGCCAAATACATAATTGTTATGCTACAGAGGAACACAATAGGCATAAATAAGAACCTCGATAGCTAGACCATAGGATGGAAAACACAGTTTGCTTGCAGGCATCTACTCCCTCCACCATTGACTTGCAAAGCTCACTCAGGTAATATCTAAGCCCCTAGATGCTCCACTTATTTGCTTCCAAACATCTACTCCCTCCCTCCCTCCCTCCCTCGCAAACATCTATATTCATCATCTACTCTCTCTGATAGAAAAAATTCAATAAATGGTACAACATGTGCGCTTCTGAGTTTTCATGAATCCTTGATGCTTAAGAAATAATATTCGGATGTGAAGCTGCGATTCAACTGATTAAAGCATTAACTAAGTCGTGTTCAAAATGATAATTAAGCTTCGCAAAATGGGTCATTCTCAAACATATCGATAATAAATGCTCAGGCCGATGCATCCCTCATCGACAGTTCAGTTCAGTACAATAACCATAATATCAACAAAAGAAGACTTTTTTCAGTTCACGACCTTTGCTTCAACAGCATGTGTTCTATAGTTGTGTTCCTCTGTATCCTTGAGTTATAAGATAGGAGGAAATCTATGGATCTGTACCTCAGTTCACCACCTTGCATGAGCTCAAATATCCAAATGCAGAGTTATTAGCACGTGTATTCGCCAGTATTCTCGGGGTTGAATTGGTCCAGCTAGCTTTTCAGCCTTAGTAACTGCACATCATCCTTACTTATTTCCACAGAGTCCTAAGATACACAGCTATTCGAAAAATCATTCAAGGACACGTCCATCTCAGTTGCCACGGCAGCCTCTTTAATAGAATTCCGCCAAGAGATAGTCCTATCAGGTAAACACGGTTCCTGCTCAGATTTGCTTAGTACAATATTATCAGAACAGCGATCATGAAGACATTAAGGATAAAATAGTTGGTGGAGAATCATGTTTTTCAGAGGGCAGATTTTTGGGCTCTCCTCTTCCTCAGATAGACTTGAAGTTGGAGAACGAGGATCCAACTGCTCTCAAACTCACCAGAATCCGGCTCCTTCGCTATCTGAGATAACTTGAGTCCAGAGCCGTTACAACCATTAGAGTAAGTGCTCATGTCGGTACTATCTGAACCACCACGCCGATAGTTCACATTTTCATCGCCTGCCCCAGTCACTAAATCGCCAATTTCAGTTGGAACTTCCTCAACACGGAAAGCTGACAAAACAAGCCCCTTGTTCCCAACTTCAAATAACATAATTGAAGAACATGCCCCACATTCTATTTTCTGTTGGTTTTTCAAAATGTGTATTCTTGGGAGTTTTAGTAACTGAAAGCAAACACTGCACGTGACAATCGGGGCACCGCCTGCAATAGGATACAACAGTTGTCCATTTGTATGAGCTGTTGAAGACAGTTAGTTAGTAAAACCATCGGCTTTTTTATGCATATTCCTTGAATTTAAAGGTAAGGACTGACGAGAATGCGACGTGGCATACAATTTAGATACCATTAGTCCCTAAACCTTTCTATAATAACTACTATCAGAAGGAACTGTAATGCACAATAATTCACTATAGTTCAACAGAATTAGCATCTGCCAAAAAAAATGAACCATACAAACCAATTTTATTTGAATCTTGAAACACTCAATTCAACTCTAGTAATCAGATAACCTGGTACCATGGGTTGCTAATAAACAGCCAAAAACTTTCATGAAAGCTTTTTTTCTTAACATTAGGCACATCCCATTTGCAATGAAACCATTTCAATAATTATATATTGAAAAAATAAAAAATACCCAACTAAGAGTTTCAGACTAATACAACACCCATTTTTTCCCACCATAAAACCAGCATCAGCCAACAAAAAAATTACACAAGCCAAATATTGAAAAAGCTCAAATTTGCTTAAACATCTCAAAAGGGTGCCACGAGTAGTACATAAACAGCCAAGTATTCATGAAAGTTGCAAACTTTTCATAACATTAGGCACATGACATTTGCAATTGAACCATTTTCACAACATATGTTAAACACACACACACACAAATGCAAGATAGCAAAGTAGGAACTGTACCTTTGAAGAACAGAACCGCAGGCACCACAACGGTAGAGAGAAAGAGAGGTGCGGGACGGTTGGGGCAAAAGACCAACCTCACTTGCGAAAACAATTTTCTTTATTTTTTAATTCTTTATCGAACAATGTTCTTTTTTTTTTATTATTATTTTATTATGCAGGCCACCTAGAAATAGTCAAAAAGTTAGGAAATATGTAACCCCTTAAAGTCAAACTTAAAATATACTGGGCCCCACCAATATAAGCAACATTGTTCACCAACTGTGTTTAAATAATTGAGTTAGGACGTCAGCTACTAGGCATGCTCAATAAGAGTAAAAGGGTTCTTTGTCCGTTCCAATATTAAGATTAAGGGTTTTTGCCAGAAAGCACCCCTGTATTGTTTGAAACAAGCAAAAAAAACCCTGTAAAATAAAAATCTGAGAAATTGAAATATATTCAAAAGAAGTATTAGAGTAGGAAAAAATAAAATTACATATCTTAAACTATACGAATACAACAAACGTTATTGGAGTTACACCCTCTTCGATTCTATATGAAATAACTATGTACTTAAAATTAATTATAAACTTAATCGTAAATGTAAAACTCGAGTGTATATTTTCAACATGGAAAAAATGTATTATATGATGTGTGGACCACGTCATTATATTGTTACTATTTTAGGGTTAATCAATGAACTTATTCCAGAGAATTGAAAAGCTCTTAATTTTTTCTTAGTAGTGTATTTATAATTAGTTTATTTACTAGGTAAATTGAACTCTAATTTATTCTTTAGTAATTAAACCTTTTATCCAATTTTTGCTTATCAGTTTTGTAACAAAAAAGAAAAAGAGATGTAAGTAATATATATTTATATAGATACGGATCATCATATATTCAAAAATATTAATGTATTCTATGCCCACATATTACATATGATTATATATATATATATTATTCATACACTAATTAGTAGTATATTGCATTTTAAAATTCAGTTACATTGTTTGTGTTGTTGAGCTAGCTATAACAGAATTGCAATTTTGGATTGTTCCTTATTGGCCCTGACCATTTCATGATTGTATAGACTGAGATAAAACTGTCATGGATTAGAATATATATATATATATAGATATATAGAAGCAGGCCCAAAGCTGACTCGGGCTAGGGCCCAGGTTAGCCCTTGCTTTGGGCCCGCCCCTGGACTTCACATAAACTCCGATCGAGCTGCTGCGCGTTAAGTGTTTATATATATATATATATATATATATATATATATATATATATATATAGTTAGTTAGTTAGTTAGTTAGTTAAGTGTTTATATTATATGAAAGATGAAAGATAAGTGCCTAAACTAATACGCATATCCAAAAAAAAAATGCGTAAGTTAATTTATGTGCAAGAATGTTATACTTATTATTAAGATTGGTGTGTTATGATTTGATAATAACACGTGGCACCGTCTTTGAGAAACCACTAAATGCATTGTAAAAGAAATTCCATCATTACCACAACGGCAACTCCACGAATACCATTGGTAGGGTCACCACAATTGCTGAGCTACGCAAAGAATCCTCTTCTAAAACTATATTTGATAATACCAACACAATGACAATAGAACAAAAAACTCAAGAGAAACATGTTCAGAACCTCTTACCACCGCAAGAAGGTCACTCAACGCATTCAAGCAATGCAGTTTGTTTTGGCGCCAAACAGAGTTTTCATACCAGCATCACTTGTCGCACAATCAAGCAACCCGAAAAGAAAATGAACTCAATCTCATAACACAAATCTCGTAACAATCAAGAGGTGTCCCGCTACCTCGTCACTCTACACAACTAGGCAGAGCGCAGTCACACAACATGGGTCATTCAACCCTTATAGAGGGATGGCAAATGAAAATCTCACATGGAGACAATCAAGCCGTTGAGATGCTAATTCCCTAGCACTTCCATCATTGTCAGCTCAACTGTAATATGGAACTAGAGGACTCGCCATATGGCCGAAATAGCTAACACAAATTTTTGCATTTATGCAATTGACAATAATAACGCATGCCACAACTGTGTTGAGCATCACAATTATTTTAAATTCCTATATTTATGTGTATCGATACCCACTCACCACAGTCAATAATGACGAAAGAGCAATTTTACGCTGACAATTGCTAAAATAGTTTGACTCACTGCTTCACCTACAAGGAGACACGATGAGGAAGAGAAACTATGTAAAGAGCCCTAACGAAATATCCCATAAAGTAGGTCATCCGCCCTACCGAAGTAAACTAGGTAAATAGCCTATTGTGCCAATATCCCATGAAGTAGGTGATGGGACGCTGACGAGTAGGTAATAAGTTAAGAAGGTAATATGCTACACCTACGCCATTTTGGCAACTTCACGGTCAAATAATAATATAAAGGCAAGTATAGTTACAAACCAAGTATCGTATCCCAAATGAGTAGTGAGATTAATCCTAGAATCACTTAAATGTAAAAGCTATGATAGTTGTCACGTTTGCTCCCTTCGTTGTTTGAATGTTCTATAAATAAAGAATATTTTGAATGCATAAACCAATGAATACAGGCTTTGGGAAATAGTTTGGAATGCAAGAAAACAATGATTTGAACGCAGTGGAAAACTATATGAATACAGAAAAACAATTTGAATGCATATTGAATGAATGTAAAAACAGTTTGATGAAAAGAATAGAAAACAGAAAGTAAATATGACAAAATTGAAGATGATTGATGGTTGATTGCCTAAGATTGTAAACAGATGAATAAATAATGTTTAGAGCTCGGGTTTCACTATTGATTTAAACTTGATAGTTCATAGACAAATTACCTATGTTTTTTTGAAATGTTGATTCTTGTTTTAGTTCTTCTGTATTTAATGGATCCGTGAACTATAGTCGTAGTTATTCTGATCTATAAATCCTTAACTCTTTAATGACCCTACTGCATTAGGAAAATCAATCTAGTTTTCAATCGTTTTAGAGAGATATTAAGTCTGCAATCCAATTCACTCATTCATTCTTGTTAAGATAATGTACTTAGTCAGGATTAGTTTAGTGTGATCTAGGGGTTGCGCAATGACTGCGCTAGCATACTAAAGTCACAAATCACATGTGTAAATAAATATACTAACTGCTACACTCTGAAGCTCCCATGGTAGCGCTTCCGTTCATCCAGCAAGAGTTAATACTAAACATGCAGAATAAAAACTAATCAATCTAAACACACGGACGCTCGAACAATTATTAAACAAAACAAATACGCATATTCATAAATCAGAACTACCTCCCTACTCCAAACATATAGTACTTTAGCTACTCAGTCATAAATTCAACAACATGTAAAGAATTAAACAACATAAATCGATAAAGACAGATAAGAAAAGCTTTCCAAATTCGGTGGAACGTTGACTCCTTTGCTTTGTCTTCTCCCTCACAATTATTGACTCTTGAATATGAAAATAAAATTAAGAACATAGTTACAATGGTGTTTCTCTCTTCTCTCTTCACACTTCTTCTCACAATTCTTTCTTTCACAACTCTTAAAAGTAATTCAAAAGTGTGTGTAAGAAATAGAAAGCAAGATCAAGTGTTGGTCGTCCTCCCCTTTATATAGGCAAGCCGTGTTGCCATGGTTCGAATCATCAGTCGTCACTTAAAATAGATGAAAAGTCTAGTTCACCACATATCGCGTAATTTAGGTTATGTCGCGCGATAGTCGCGTGGGTCGTGCCGCTCTTTATGTGGGTCGCTCCATCTTCTGCCTTGGGAGCGCGAGTCGCACCTTTGGTTGTGATGGTCGCATGGCTCTCGGCCTATGGCACACGGGTTGCGTCGTTTGTTGTGCGGGTCATGTGGCTCCCTATCCATGTCACGCGGCTTACGCGACTTGCTCTGCGTCACACGGCCTTGCTTTCTGCTGGGCCGGCTACTAGGCTCTCCTTGTGCGTGAATAAGGTTGCATCCTTCACTATCGTAGCGTCGTGTCGCTTAAGTGTGGTGTCATAGCACTCCAACTGCAATCCCTTTCAAAAAAACATACATTTTGTGCTCATTTTTCCATCGTTTTGTCTTGACTCGACTAAAACTGCAAAATGACAAAACGATACTAAAACCAATAGGATTCATCAAAAGTGAAAGAAAAAAAGTACTTAAATCACGCTAAATAAATGCTCATTAGTAGGCCACCAACATAAGTAGTACCAAAATGAAGTAGGTAAAGAGCTTATTGGATGAATATTCCATAAAGCAGGTCAACATGTCAGCAACATAAACATCACTGAAAGAAACCAGGTGAAGAGCTTATTGGGGGAATCGTAAAATAGGCAATTAACATAAGCCCTACAACTAGAAACTAGTTGAATAGCCTACTGGGTTAATATCTCATGAAGTAGCCAAATGATGTAAGTCCTATAGTAGAAATTGGGTGAAGAGCCTATTGGGTAATATCCCATAAAGTAGGTCATTGGCATAATCCCAACCGATGAAGACCAAGAAAACGCAATCGATAAATAAACGCTCATTAGTAGGCCACCAACATAAGTAGTACCGAAATGAAGTAGGTAAAGAGTTTATTGAATGAATATTCCATAAAGTAGGTCAACAGGTCAACAACATAAACCTCACTGAAAGAAACTAGGTGAAGAGTTTATTGGGGGAATATCCAGTAAAATAGGCAATTAACATAAGCCCTACAACTAGAAACTAGTTGAATAGCCTATTGGGTGAATATCTCATGAAGTAGCCAAATGATGTAAGTCATGTAGTAGAAATTGGGTGAAGAGCCTATTGGGTAATATCCCATAAAGTAGGTCATTGGCATAATCTCAATCGATGAAGGCCAAGAAAACGCACATTTGGTGCACTCTCCATAAAGAAGGTACTCTAAATGCACAACACATAAGGATTGCTCAGACAAAGTCAAGCAAGATATAAGAAGACAAGTAAAATGCAAAACAATTATGGTAACATTCAGAATCCAATAATTAGTCTAAAAAAGTAAAGGGGATAGAGAGGCACATGCCTTAGCTAAGAGTAGTGGCGTATCCAGAAATTACATTTAGGGGCGGGGGTGGGGGGGTAAACTTTGTTTTTTGGAATGAATAGACACATTATTTTTTTGGAGAAGATGAATGTGCACAAGGGTTTGTGTTTTGTTTTTAGCTTTTAGTTCCTATGTGAAACTCCTCAATAACATATTTTACTATAATTGTATCTATAATTGATGGTTTTTTGTTATTGCAAATTTTTACCAAACATATATCTATTCAAATAATTCTTATAACTATGTTATAACTTTTCTAGATTTTTTTCATTGTATCAAATCATATAAGACTAATCGACCTTGTATTGTACCCTTTTATGTTACGTTCTAGAAATTACTATTTACTTCAAGAAAATAATAAAATAAAGATATATATTCAGTTATAACAACATTAATTTTTTTATGTATCAAATAAATAGAATAAAGATAATTTTTCATGGTTACTTTTAGTACATTAATTAAGTGAGGTAAAGAATTTTTCGCCATTTATTAACATTATTAAGATTTTCTTACTATTTAAAATAACACATAAGAATATGTTTACATCTTTTGAAACAAACCTATAAAGAATAATGTGTAGTGATAAATTCTGTTATCAAAACTTTTTAAATTTTAAATAACAATAAACTAGTGCTCATTTTTCTCAAAAATAAATATATAAACTAGTGCTCCTAACTGCTAATAGCATGAATTTATGATTTCCCCATATAACGGATCTACTAATTTTCTCTCTATCATTTGTCTCCCAATAATAAGTAATAACGATTGTCTAATATAATATCATATATATGCAGATTTGTTTTCCCTCCCCCTGCAACCCAGGGCTAGATACGCCCCTACCCAGGCCAGGGCTAGATACGCCCCTGGTTAAGAGTCAACATGGCCACGTATCAAATAGATCAAGATCAAGCGTCAATGCGTTTATTAGCATCCTCGCCACCTCAACAACTTCAGACAATAAATAGAATGGAATACTATTCTAGACATAGGCTCCACCTGATACTCTTCACTAAAATACGGGTCGCCGCCCCCTCCACCCATAACGCATTCGATTATCTCCCACGCCAGTGTTATAAGGCTTCTAACTATCAACAACGTCAGACATCTACTTATATGGCACCAGCAACAACATATCGAAGTCATCAGAAAAGGTCCTCCTAGCGGCGGAGCATTAATAAAGAACATATCAGGAACCATGAAACTCCCTTATATGCAATTTTCCTCACGGCGAGTCGTATCCATCCCAAAGTGAAGGGATCTAACAAGCAACTAAGTTGCAAAACTTTCTCTTGTCCACATAATCCACCTCCAACCTCATACTTGCGCTAC
Source organism: Linaria vulgaris (assembly GCA_948329865.1). NCBI lineage: Eukaryota > Viridiplantae > Streptophyta > Magnoliopsida > Lamiales > Plantaginaceae > Linaria > Linaria vulgaris. The sequence goes on from OX415250.1 coordinate 97,757,364, forward strand.
ATATCCCTTAAGTCATTGGTTGACAACAATCCTCTTCCTAGTGCCCGACTAGAAGAGCTCAAGTGCCACATCCACCTTGCGCTCCTTACTCAACTTTTACAAAAGAACATACCATTCACAACAGGCAGGTGATACTAACATCGGAGAGGTATCAAATCAAACAAAATACAAAAACTTACCGCAGCTTGGCCGTGAGTAAACGGCTTTGCATCAGCCCCAGTCTTCTTTGTTTCTACACGAGTTAGGGTGGAATCACCAATTTTAAACTTACCCTACAAGTCCATCGTCATGATAATATCTACCATAAATCGGTCATCTATGAGAATCAAAATTTTCTTCAAAGAGGACAAAGTTAGCTTGCAGCACAGCCACCTCTAAGTGGGATTTTCTTGTCTCATAGTCGACTTCCCATATGCTTTCTAACCAGCAACAAGCTCTAGCTCCAGTTGAACTGTCTCCTTCAATTGTTTTACTTTGGCATAAAGTTTGGCATTGTAGTGCGTAGTTTTGTCAGCTTCTTGATAGATTGTATAGCTACTCAAAAGTCAACTTTAGCCTTCTGATATTTGGCTTCATGCTGATTCGTTCCTTCAACTAAGATAAGGTATTTGTCAGACAAGGTCTGCATTTGGATGTTACACTGACGAAGTCAAAAGTGCACCGAATTTTGAACAGTTATGAAGTTTGCAATGCTCTTACCTAGGATGAACCCATTACCAACTAGGGACCTAATGGTGTGCATAGTTTGGTAATAAGACGAGGCGCGATATGAAGAACCACGACTACCTGACTTGGGAATTGAGTTTCTTAAGGATGAAAGGTTAAGCACAACTTGCATGATGAGCTATGTACCGTTAGAAAGATACATATCTAGTTTTCAACGCAAAAGGTTGATTGCAAATCCATCTAACTATTGAAGGTTAAGATAAAATTAAAGAATTCGGGCATAGGTAAAGAAAATGAGCCCAATCCCATCAGAAATAGCCCAACAAGCTCTTACAAATATCCTATTAATCATCATTTAAAGGCGGATCTTTTGGACATAGCTCTCAAGGCACATCAGACCTACCAGTTGCCTGGTCAAGACCCAACTCCTTAGGTCCAGCATTTGATCTGCCATGTCATTGCCAAGTTGCCATACCTTATATCTCATTCCTTGAAGGTTAGTTTCCTAATCAAGAAGCAGTTTGTGAATCCATCCTATACAGAAATAGTTACTGGAAGAATTGAAAAGCCACACAATTTTGAGCCATCTATTAAACACTGACCGACCATGCCTTATTTCTTGAAAATACCATGAATTCTAATTTGCAGATCAAGAAACGATTTGTGAATTGGACCACTACAAAAAAAAAGTTATGGGCAAAATTGTAAATCCACACAATGTTGAGCGATCAGTTAACCGTTGACTTGCCACGTCATCACTGACTTACCATGCCTTATATCCCTGAAAAACTCTTGAAGTCAAGTTTCAAAATCAAGAAGTTGTATGTCAATTTGACTTCTACAAAAGAGTTATGAGCAAAATTCTAAAGTCGTGCAATGTTGAGCCTTCAATCTAGGTTCGACTCCTAGACCTGACATAACACATGTCAGTTTATTATTTTCCATATCAAAAGTAGTTTCTGATGCAACCTTTACAAAAGAAGCTATGCTACCGAGGAACTAAGAGACCTTCTACAAGATAGGTAGTTTTAAGATAGTAAAATTATAAAGTCGCGCAATGTTAAAGCATCAACTTATGCTCAACCTATTCAAGTAATAAGCCCAAATGTAGCCCAAGAGTCGTAGTTGGACCTGCAATATTACCTTTATGACATTGAATTGACTTGAAGACTCGATCTATAAGGCAAAATATTCAATTCACTCCTTTATCAGCCAACACCGAGGAACAATGAACTATGTCCATCATAATTCTCTAAATGGGATACGTAGACAGCTTAGTTCAGTGCTAAGCTCAGTCTGAAATCAACCCCATTCGCATGAGTCGCAATTCGCTTGACCGCGCAGATACGTCCCACTTCTTTAATTATTTACTCTTTACTGCATTGCACGATCTATAATTGGTTTCCAAATTACATCTTGTTTGAGCTATACTTGCTTATATAGTCTCACCCATAAACATGCATTGGCTGACTTAGGCATCGGAGGGCCTAAATACGAGTAAGTTCCGACCTAATTTATGTGCCGCATCTTTCATTGCAAGTTTCTAAACTCAAAGCTAGCTCAGGTCCAATAAAGAGCTTAGATCAGTATGAACTTGTTTATACTAAATTAATTTAGAAAGTTCAAGGTGTTTGAAATTTAGTATTGTTTTAAAATAACTTGAATATAATACGCATTATATTCTAAATTAAACATAATAAATTTAAAGTGTTTGAGTTTGAAACGTAATCTAACTTAAAGTGTTTGAGTTTAGTAAACACTGAAAGATTTTTTTTTGAACCCAGACGAAATTCCCCCGTGTAGGAATAAGCAGTGTTTTGAAACTCGGCCCGGACCGGCCGGATTCGACCGGGACCCGGCACCTTGGCCGGGCCAGTTCCACCTAAATAGCGGTCTACAAGCTGCTTCGGCGGCCCTCTTTTTTTTTTACGAAATTACAAGTTTGTCGTGCTGATTTCCAGCTTTTAACAAAACAAAAATCAGAAAACCTTCTGACTCTACCCTCAGTTTCTCCCGATAGAGAAAGAAATAAAAAGGAAAAATAGAAAGAAAAGAAACCCTAGCCTCGCCTCAACCAAATCGGCGCCGAAAAGTGCCGTCGCTGCTGTTGTCCTCGCCGGACCTCCAATACCTTCACCGTCATCTTCTCCAAATTCCCCTTTTTATTTTTTTCCTTTTATCATAATAACAATGTTGATTCATTTATATATATGTAGCAGAGAGAGCAGACTTTTGGGCCTTGGCGTCAATTCCACGCATTAAAAAATGGAAAGTGGAAACATCTTATTTCCGCATGGGAGGGCTATCCACGCATTAAAAAATGATGATGATGGGCCTCAGTTTTTGCCAAATTTTTATTTACTGGCCCAATATTTATTTATTTATAGCATTCACAGAAACAGAAAATAAGAGAATTTCACGAATTAATTCAGTTTATTATGATTTTTGTTATACACTTGAGTATTTTTTTACATATTTTATTGAATGTTGACTTTAGTCAACAAACTGGTCCAACCAGTGGTCCGATTGGTCCGACCTGTTGACCCACTACACGGTTGACTCACCGGGTCAGTCACCGGGCCAGATTTCAGAACACTGGGAATAAGTTACTTCGAGACTATTAGGTAGATAAAAAGTTATTAAAGTATCGTGTATATCCAAAATTCGCTGGCACCAGTAACTGTAGCAAACTTATTAAAAATTTGTGAGATACATATTAAAGAAAGAGTTTGTCTCATATATACAGGGACGGTTGTAGAAAATGATTACGTGGTGCAAAACACAAACACTTATAGGAGTAGCGAAAGAGAGATACTAATTAAATGTGTGCTTACTTGATTCTGGGGCTCACTATGAGTTGTTTAAGTTGCCACATAACCTTACCGAATAGTTGGAATTAATGATTTGTAATTATTTGTGGGGGAGTTAAAACAAAACAAATTTCACATGGCTACCTCATGTAAATCATGTCACGGTTTAAATGACAATGGCTGGGTTTTAGGATTGTAAGGCCTTTCAATTTGACCTTGTTAGCTAGCTAAGCATGTGAGATTCAGAATTACTCAGATATCTTATATAGGGGCAAATATCCAAAGCTAAATACTTCTTAACATGCTCTAATCATCATGCTTTAATCTAGAGGCACAAACTGGTCACAATGCAACATTTTTCTGGCGTGTATCTTAATTGCTGTTGTTTTGGTGTTGATTAAATGGCTTGGGCAAGTGACGTGTGTGAAATGGCAAAGCAATTCTCAGTGTGGCATTATGGATGGGTACCAAGAACCATCACATGAAAATCGATCATGGTAGGAAATAACTAAACGAGTCGTCCATGTGAGCTAAACCTGACCCATGAATTTGAATTTAAAAAAAAGAGGAAGAATATTTCTTTCTTAATTTAAATTAGAAAAGCCACCCACGTATATCTCTCCTCTTCTCTAGAGATCATTTTCATATTTCTCTTGGAAAAAACAATACAGTTCTTCACATCTAAACACTTGCAACTTGGTCATTGGATTGTGTCTACAATATCTTTTCATTTTTGACTAGAACTAGACCGATTCAGAGCAAGGAAATGATGGAAACAATCGTGGAATCAAGTCGTGTTCTTCAACGTTCGTGGTAGTATTGTTGGAATCTATTTAACATGGATCGATTAGTATTACCTTCAATCATTATACATCCGGCAAAGGGGACACGGGAGTTTGTGAATTGATATTGATAGACGAGACCATGTGATGGTGGGACATTGAGGTCATTCACAAGACCTTTTGGAAAGAGGACGCAACCCTAATTATGTCGCTACCTTGGTAGTAATGAAAACAGTGATAGACAAATATGGTACTTTAGTAAGGATGCAACTATCGCCTGACCATTGCATTGGGGATGTGTAAGTGGAATTCTTAGACATCAAGTAGTACCAATGTTGTGAGTATTGAAGCAACAAATCTTGACCAGAATTAATCTCTTGTTGACCCAAAAGATTTGGCAGATTATGTTACATTAGATAAGAGCAATTAACATGGGATAAGATCATAGTTTAAATTTTGAAATTGTTAAAGCTTTTGTAATATGTTGAGAATGATGTATTATATATTTGTAACTCTTGTACTCAAAGAAGTGTGAAAAAATACAACTCTTCTTTTCTCCTTTACTGACTCTGTTTAGTTTCTATATGGTATCAGCTTAAATTGACCAACGTCAAACAAAACCTCCTCTCTTCAAATGGCCCCTCCCTTCTTCTTTTCAATCCTTCTTCCTCCATCAATGTTACCAAACTCAGTCGACAATATTTTTCTACTTGGAAGGCCACCATGGTTCCATATCTAAAAGGTCAAAAAGTGTATGGCTACGTCGATGGCACTATTGAACCTCCCGCAAAAGAAATCACTGATGCGAATGGAACCAGATCCCCAAATCCTTTGTACGAGATGTGGGAAACTCAAGATAACTTAATTCTTAGTTGCATCAACTCATCCCTCACCAATGAGGTTCTTGCACAAGTATCTAATTTTGAGACATCTCGCTCTGTTTGGGTGGCGTTAACTGCTGCGTTTGCTTCTCATTCACGGGCCCACACGATTCAAGTTCGATCTCAGTTAGCACGTGCGCGGAAAACAACTTAGACCGCTGGTGAATACTTTATGTATATCAAGCGTTTAACTGATGAACTTGCTATTGCTGGCCATGCCATGGAGTGTGAAGATATCATTGCTTATATTCTTGTTGGTTTAGGACCAGAATATGATTCACTTGTCACGACGATCTCGGCACGAGATGATTCCCTTACATTGGAGAAGGTGTACTCTATGCTGCTGACTTGTGAAGCTCGCATTCAACACCATTCTCAATCAATTCCCTTTGACCACTGCTTCAGCAAATATTGCCACAAAGCCACCAAGTTTCTCTGGAAATCGAGGTCGTAATACGTCCTATAATTCACGAGGAAGGGCCGTGCTTCCACAAACACATATCGTGGATCTGGAAGAGGTAACTTCACTTCTCGTTCCAATTCTTCTACTAGTCTTTGGTGTCAATTATGTGATAGAGCAGGTCATACTGCCTCAAGGTGTTTCAAATGGTATGATCCTCACTTTCTCCCACCACCGCCACGCTCAAGTGCGCAAGCTAACATATCTACTGCTCAAAGCCCACAAGCAAATGATCAAGAGTGGCATGCTGACACCAGAGCAACTCATCACCTCACTAACAATCTGAACAACCTCAACATCCGTAATGATGATTATCTTGGTATTGATCAAATTCAAATTGGCGATGGATCAGGTTTGAATATAACTCACACTAGAACTACTCACATTCCTACACCTTCAAAATCCTTTGTGCTTGACCAAATTCTTGTTGTTCCTAAAATACAAAAGAACCTTTTATCTGTTCAAAAATTTACTCGAGATAATAATGTTTATTTTGAGTTTCACGATCTATTTTTTCTTATAAAGGACTACTCGGGGAACATCCTCTATAAAGGTCATAGCAAAGATGGTCTATACTGCTTTTCTCAACCTCTAGAACGCACTATTTCCTCTAGAAGTGTGCAAATCGATATTATCGTATCAATGATTCGGTATTTTAAGAAATATTTTTATTCAGTAATTCTAAAACTCGAATTGTTCGTCAAATCAAATTACTTCGATACGATTCGGTAATTATCGTATTTGAATTCGATACTTTTGATCGATTTGGGAATTATCGAATTTGAAAAAAATATGACAAATATAAGAAATATTCAAGAACTCAACAAGTTAATCATTAATTTAACTCTAAAGCTCTATACTTTAACCATCAATACATCATAAATATCACATGAGTTTCAACAACGAAAAACAACCATTAAATCATCACAACCATGATACAATAAATCCATCATTCATCCATAAAAAATAATAGTAAGCAAAGTTGTACGAAGTAAAGTATCCATAAGTATCATAATTTTTCATCCATGCAAAATTGTAAGAAATAAACAAGTATCCAAAAGTATCATAATATGATCCATAATGATATTAAAGTCACTAAAAATTCAAGTTAAGTGTAAGCTTTCCACTTTCACCTCCTCAAGTGTATATTATATATGTGGGGACACTCTAAAACCCAATTCCCTTAATTACTTTAATTAATTATTATATAATTACTTAATGGCGTTTAAGTGGCCGACTTTAATATATCAATAATATATATATATATATTGAATAGTTCGGTAACTCGATACGATCCGGTAATCGACATACAAAACCAAATATCATATCAAATCGAACATTAATCTTGTCGGGAACAAATGGGTGTATCGAGTGAAGAAAAATGCTGATGGTAGCATTGAGCGTTTCAAGGTGAGACTCGTTGATAAGGGATATCATCAACAAGAAGGCATTGATTTTTCAGAAACATTCAGCCATGTTGTGAAACCAAGCATTGTCCGACTTGTGATTTCTCTTTCCGTCACCAAAGGTTGGACCATCAGACAAATAGACATTCAAAATGTCTTTCTTCATGGGGTTCTTCAACACGAGGTATACATGGTGCAGCCCTAAGGTTTTGTTCATCCAGATTATCCATCTCACGTGTGTCTTCTTCGAAAAAGTCTCTATGGTATGCGCCAAGCACCACAAGCATGGTTTTCAAAGTTAACAGAGAAATTAAAATCATATGGTTTTAAAGGTTCCAAGGCAGACACATAGCTCTACTCTTTTCAAAAAGATGAACTCCAACTGATCATCCTTATCTATGTGGATGATATCATCATTATCGGATCCAACTCTATAGTTGTTGATAATCTCATCAAAACATTGAGTGTTGAAACTTTCTTGGGGTTGAAACTTTATATGATAACGCATATATAATTCTCACTCAAAGAAAGTATATTGCTGATCTTCTGCGTAAAGTGAAAATGGACAAGGCGAAGCCGTGCACAACTCCAATGTCTACATCATGTCATCTTTCTAAATTTGATGGTAGTGATTTCGATGACCCCCAGCTACACAGAAGTATGGTTGGCACTTTGCATTATTTTGGATTTACAAGGCCTGACATTGCATTCTCTGTTCATTGAGTTAGCAAATACATGCATCAACCTAAAGACACTCATTGGCAAGCTGTAAAGAGAATTCTTAGATATCTTAAGCATACCACCTCTTTTAGACTTAGAATTTCTAACAAGTCTGATCACTCTTTGAATGGATTCAGCGATGCCGATTGGGCAGGGGATAGTGATAATCGGAGGAGTGTTGGAGCATACTGCGTTTTTAATGGCCACAACCTTATTTCTTGGAGTTGCAAGCAACAACATACGGTAGCTCGCAGCAGTACTGAATCCGAGTACAAAGCTCTATCTAACACAACATCAGAAATTCAGTGGCTAAAGTCGGTTTTTAATGATCTAAACTTGACGCTACTAACATGTCCGAAACTTTGGTGTGATAACATAGGTGCAACTTACTTATCATCCAATCCTGTTTTTCATGCGCGTACGAAGCATATTGAAATAGACTTTCATTACATACGTGATCAAGTTCTACAAAAGCATATTCAAGTTTCATTTTTGTCTACAAAGGGAAAACGAACGGATGCTCTTACGAAGCCTCTCGCATCTGCTCGCTTGACGTGGATACGAGACAAACTTCATGTGCATGAGCTGCCCATTCGTTTGCGGGGGCGTATTGAAGCAACAAATCTTGACCAAAATTAATCTCTTGTTGACCCGAACGATTTGGCAGATTCTGTTACATTAGATAGGAGCAATTAACCTAGGGTAAGATCATAGTTTAAATTTTGAAATTGTTGAAGCTTCTGTAATCTGTTGAGAATGATGTATTATATATTTGTAACTCTTGCTCAAAGAAGTGTGAAAAAATACAACTCTTCTTTTCTCCTTTATTGACTATGTTCAGTTTCTATAGTGAGGAATTCGTGTTCCCTTCGGAACACAACGCTCGGAAAGAGAGCATGTTACATACTCAAGCGTCATGCCATAGGCCAAGTGTGTGGTTTGCCGAATTTTTCTTGGTTGGCAGGATTTGAAGGACGTGAAGAATAAGATTAGCAACAAGTGTTGATTTATTTGTCGTCTCATTTAAAAGATCAAACTTGAAAGTGCAAGTATTTTGTTAATGTTAGATCATTATTGTAACTGCAATGTTAGGATAACATTGAACACAGAAAAACTGCACATTTGGGATTATTGCTATAATTGTGTTTTGTCTTTATTCACTTACTAACTTAGTTCCACGAGTTGTAGTTGGTATTTGTATGTGCTCCAAGTCAAGAGACTTCAAGGAAGGATCTATTTCCTTAAAGAGAAGTTGCCATTCAAAGAGAAGTTTCCAAAGAAGAACTGTCCATAATTAAAGAAGGAAAGGTGTGTGTGATGTAATGGAAAGATCAAGGCATGTGAATTGCAAGAAGAAAAGAAGATTACTTGCAGTATGATTCTTTTTATAGAAGACTTTTAGATGGAGAAGGATTCTTTCCATAGAAGACTACAAGATGGAGAATGATACTCTCCTTAGAAGACTTCAAGTCAAAGAAGGAAACATTTCCATTGAAGACTTCAAGTTGGACAAGGAAATCTTTCCCTATTAAAGGAGACTTGCCATGAACAAAATTAGAGTCATAAAAGGAGATCTAATAGCAACCAGAAACGTACACAACATGTATTGTACATCAAGGAAGACTACACTATAAATAGGCATGTTGGGCATCAAGAAAAAGACACGAAGACGAGCGAAAATCTCCCGTGAGGAAATTATATTAGTCGAGTGTCTTTGTCTTGCTTTTGCAAAGTTTGTGAGTTGTTAGAGTAGTTCTAGGTTTAGAATTAATAAAGCAATTCTTGTCTGTTTTGTTGAGTTCGATCAATTCGAGAGTGAGGAGCTTGAGAGTTGAGAGAAACACCTCTTAATAAACCCTTGTGGTATTTTGCCTACGGCTCGGAAGATCATATTAATATATTATCTCTTAAAATTACATCTACTTGTGTTCTCTATTTATCCGCTGTGTTATATTCTCTGTCAAGTAGATTGTGCCAACGTTAACTGATGTTAAACGGATGTTAAGATAACATCAGAGAGTCCAGTGTTAACATAACATTGGAAGAGCAGATCAGTGTTAGACTAGCATCAAGTTTAACATTGTGAGAAAAGTATCAAGTCCCGATCCAACAATTTCAAAACTCGTAGAGCTGGTAAGTATTTATTTGTTTAGATATAATCTCCAAAAAGAAGCCTAACGAAAATGATTGACGAAGATTGCAATTACATGTTGGTCTCTTTGCAATAATAGGAAATTGCAATTACATGTTGGTCTCTTTGCAATAATAGGAACCTGAGTTCGGCAAGGAGTACGAAAACCTGATTCGGGATATCCCTGGTTTTCAGCTTAAACAGTTTGTTCTTTGCCCACTACTTTGGCTTTTGTGAAGGAAAGTTTTAACTGAACCAAAGAACAAAAACATTGATGGGTGTGATTTAGGATTGGCCCAATATAACGTTATTGGGCTGGCCCATAAGCGCATCGAATACAGAGAATTCGATGCGCGCATCGAATCAACAGTGTAAGCCTTATTTATTGGGCCAGCCCATTAGCGCATCGAATACACCTGATTCGATGCGTGTATCGAACAATGATGATTCGATACGCCTTTCTATATTGGAATGTGGGCTCCACGGGACGGGTTCTATAAATAGCTCGTCCCCTTGTATTCTGGGAGGACTTTTTGAGATTTGAACCAGCTCTGCACAGTCAACATCGAACTCGCTCCATTCGACACGAATCATATCGAATCAACTACAATTCGATACGCACATAATACCGTGTCTCCATTCGATACGTTGGTACGCATCGAATTCGACATCTACAGCACGTATCGAATTCGATACCTTCCAGATTGATTTCTCCCACAGATATCTATTCAGCATCGAACAGACCCTCATTCGACACGTCAGCATCGAATACTTGCAATTCGATACGTTCTATTAACATTGTAATTTAGTTATTCTATCTAGAAAGCTTGTATTAAGTGTTCCGGACCAAGCTAGTCCGTTAATAATATTGGATAGCACTGTTTGATCTCATTTTGTATTATTTATTGTGTTCTATTACTGTGACGAAATAAGACCAAAACATTGGCGTCGTCTCTGGGAACACAAATTATATTAGCTTGATAGGCAGTATGACTAGAATGACCAGATCTCAGAGTAAAGCACAAGAAGGAAATATGGGAGATGAACGACTGGGTACACCTGAACGGATCATGCAAGATATCATTGGACCGTCTACATTACCCCCAGCAGTACCAACTCCGGCCAGGAAAGAGAACCAGGGACCTCAAGCTGAGGAGATACTCAATAATGAAGGCGATGCAACTGGAGCTTCATCAACGAGTGCCGCAATTCCAGATAAATTGAAGAATGAATTAATGGCAATGATAAGAGCTGTGGTGACTGAAGCACTCACTCCAGCACCTCCCGCATTGATACCATCTCTTGTTGAATATTCTGAGAACTTGAGAGAACAAGGTTCAGCTATCCGAAAGCAAAAGGGAAAGGAAAAGGAAAAGTCTCAGCAAGACGACCAAAGAAGTAGACATACTTCTGAGGGAATGAAGAGCAAAGGGAAATCCGTTCATGAAGAACGGGGAAAGAAGCTAGTATCTGTTGAGATACAATCAAAAAGGCATCATGAGAAGAGACAAAGGGAAAAATAGACAGAATGTATTGCTGAGCGAACAAGAAGAGAAGACAGAAGACGTTCAGAGAACCGTGATTCCAGAAAGGAAAAGGATGAGGAAGAGAATGAAAAAGAGGAATCGCGAAGAAGGAAACATAGAGATGACAGAAGACAGTCAGGAGGTCATGACTTACGTGGCAAGCATAACACAGAAAACAGAAACGCTGGAAGATTGGAAAAGGGGAAAGCAATAGCCGAGACTCAAACAGAAAGAGAGGACAATTCGGTGAATCGCAGTCCTTTTTGCCGAGAGATAGAGTCGGAGATTCTGGGGCAAGGAGATAAAATTCCGGAACTAAAAACATACAATGGGAAATCTGACCCTCGAGATCACCTGTTCAAATTGGATAGGAAATTGTCCCTTTACGGTTTCAAGGACAACATGCAAGCCATGATATTTGCAACGACTATATCAGAAGTGGTTGTTGATTGGTTTAATCGCATTCCTCCTGGACAGATTAAGAGTTACGCCCAGTTGAGGAAAATGTTTGAGGATCAATTTTCTAGTCAATCTAGACTGGTTTTGGATCACTCCCATCTATACACGATGAAACAGGAAGTTAATGAAAGTCTAAAGGACTTCATGAAACGTTTCAATACAGAGCTATTAAGGATTGATAGCCCGACGGGAGAAATGGTTGCAAGTATACTCTTTCGAGCAACTACCAACACCATGTTTGGTGGAGACTTACTGAAACGAAAACCCACCACCATTGAAGAAATCAACAAAATAGCCCAAGATGTGGTTCATTTCGAGGAAATGATGGCGACCAAAGTTCCTAATAGTGTGGCTGTGAGAGATAGAGAGAGAGGCAGAGAAGATCATAATCGCAATAACAGCAACAACAGGAACAAAAATTACAGAAGGGATAGTTCACCGAGAAGGTACACGCCGTTGAATGCCAACATCATGGCAGTCTTTGGGGCAGCTAAGAGGAAAGGATGGCTGAAGGATCCCAAGCCAATGAGGGAATCTAAAGCAACGATGTTTTCAAGTCAATTCTGCAAATATCATAATCAGAAAGGACATGAAACAGAGGATTGTATAAACCTGAAAGATGAAATAGAACGGCTAATAAAGGATGGCAAACTCGTGGAGTTTGTTAAAAAGGTACAAGAACAGGAGAACCATTTCAACCGGAAGAGAACTCCATCTCCCAAGAAGGATAAGCAGAGGTTGATTGATGAACCGCAACTTTTCCAATACCCTCAGATCGAAGATGGGAACACTAGGAAATGGATGATAAATATGATATCAGGAGGTCCTGGGGGTGCGGATTCCACCAATGGCCGAAGGAAGATCACAAGAATGGTTGAATCAGATAATTTTGTGGACATGGCCAATATACTGAGAATCGAGCAAATACCGCACGAAGAAATCACATTTTCTACAACAGATTTGAGAAAGTTGAGTCCACAAGCTATACAGATGTCAAATTTGAATTGCCCTTTGGTGATCACAGTGGATATAGCTAACTATGGAGTCACTAAGATGTTAGTTGATCATGGTAGTTCAGTAAATGTGCTGTTTAATTCTACGCTGATCAAATTGGGCTTGAATAATCAGGCGCTAGAACCAGTAAGGACATCTCTTCATGGTTTTGGAGGTCCAGAAATAATACCACTTGGAATGCTCAAGCTACCAACATCATTGGGAACAGCACCACAGAGGAAGACGCTTATGGAAGATTATGTGATTGTTGATATGCATTTTGCGTACAATGGTATCATAGGAAGACCTGCACTCAATAATTTCCGAGTGTTACCTTCAACTTATCATCAAATGGTGAAGTTTCCAACTTCTAGCGGCATAGGAGAGGTCATAGCAGATCATATCGAAGGATGGAAATACTACGTAACTTCACTCAGGACTGGGCCACAACAAGAAGAAGCAGCGGCAAGGGTATTGCCTCCAAGGCATATGGAGCGTATCGATTAAAGATTCTGTTTCAATTTACCAATGTTTTTTTAGCATTTTGAATATTTTGAACAAGTTTTTATTCGTTCTCTCTGCTATAACACGCATGAGAGACAAGAATGTATGAACTTAAAACAGGTACCCCAAGTCATGAATCTGGAGGACAGCACTAGAAGTCATGCAAATGAGCGATGATCAAAGCTCATTTCTATTTACATAAGCTAATTTGAATTATTCAAAGAAGATTATGTCCGATTATTTGATTTGCGTGAGTTTTATCTACTTTGTATAATGTAATCAGTGCAGGTCTGAGAAATCAGGAGAACGAAAACTCTGCCCCAAAGTGGCACGAGATACCGAAAATTCCTAAAGAAGTCAGGAGAACGGGAACTCTGCCCTAAAGTGGCACGAGATACCAAAAATCCCTAAAGAAATCAGGAGAACGGAAACTCTGCCCCAAAGTGGCACGAGATACCAAAAATCCCTAAAGAAATCAGGAGAACGGAAACTCTGCCCCAAAGTGGCACGAGATACCGAAAATCCCAGAAGAAGTTACAAGGACGGAAACTCTGTCCCAGAGTGACACGAGATACCGAAAATCCCTAAAGAAATCAAGAAGACGGAAACTCTGCCCCAAAGTGGCACGAGATACCGAAAGAAGTCAAAGACGACGTAAGAAATGGAAACTCAGCCCAGAAGTAACATGAGATACCGAATGAGGCCAAGGGCGAGAAATAAGAAGGAGCCTAGTAAAAATGCTCCAAAGGTAATGAATAGACACTACTTATGAAATGGTAAGCGTTATAAAATTTATGTTTCAGAAAACATAAACAAACTCTCAAAAGATTAACTATGATAAAGCAAAAATATTATAAGAAAAAGAAAAATATTATATCCAAAGCGACAAATATAATATCCTTTCTTAATGGTATAAAATTTTTCAAAGAACAATAAGAAATCATCGAGTTGTCAAAATAAAGTAAAGGACTGAGATAGGAAATTGAAATAAAAGACAACAGTTATTATCCCAAAAAGTTAAGCAACGGATATTAAATTATTTCAAACACATTAGAGCGACGCAGCGCCACACACAAATTAAATTACGAATGAAAATTGTTCATAAACAAAGAAATAGTAAACAGCCTTAGCAACAATCAGTCTTCTTCTTCATCCTCTGATGAGGGATATGGTTCAGGCATTTCTCGCGGCGGTGATAATCCTATGAGAATCCAGCAGTGAGGCAAACTCATCAGGTTCTGTAGCTTCAGAAGTTTGACGAGGTGGACGTTTCTCCAGATTTGGCCCCAGTGACAGATCTAACCAGTCTGGTTTAAATTTGCCACGGACATACTTTGTAGCATAGAACTGATGCACCGTCAGAGCTTGAGCATTTCGAGCCACGTGATCATCTCGACGAGTGCGCAATTCTTGAAACGTGTTGCCTTGGAGAAACCTTTCGGCAATTTCCAATGTTTGCTGAGGAGAAACCTTCAGAAAAGGAAAAGATATTGATGAAAGTATTCATAAGAGAATAGGTGCCAAGTTATAAAAATAATATATTTTACCTCTTGAAGGCCTCGAAGGTAGCCATTCGAGTCAGCATTGAGGGCTTCCTCTTTGGCTGCACCAACCTCTTTCCTCAGCTCAGTAATTTGCTGATTAAGATCTTCTTTGAGTTTATCAGCTTCCTCCCGAGCCTCCTTGACTATTTCCAAAGCTTTTTCCTTGGCGTCAAGGGCAGCTTGAAGCGCAGAGTTATCAGCATTATTGGCAGTTTCCTTAAAATCCATTAAGACTGAGGCCATGACATCCACGAAACCTCCCGCCTGACAACAAATGAACGGTTAGACCAAATTTTGCAAAGCAAATTCAAAGGGAGTGTAAGTGAAATAAGGAAATCATTACCGCTGACAGTAGATGCAGCGTATTTCTTTCCAGCCTTTTCCTTTCTTCATCAGAGATTGGAAGAGGGACGGACAGACCAGGCAACAATGCCCTTAAATGCTCGATGGCTTCGGCCTCAAAGAGCTGGTACCTAGCGGCTCGAGCCCGAGGGCCCTGGCTAGGTCCGACCATGTAATTTGGCCCAGATGCACCTGCATGAGGGTTGGAGGCACTGGACCTGCTTGTCTGGCCAATCGCAGGAGCAACCCTTTCGGTTTGCAACTGATTTTTTGGTATCCTTCGTCTCTTACATTGGACGAGATTGCCGACGTCATCGCCGGTTTCAGTTGCCCTGCCTTCTGACGCTTCAGCACCACCTGGAATTCCCTCAGGATTATCCCCCAGTAAATCCTCGAAAGGATCAACTGATGGATTAATGGCAGCAGCGGTAGCAGTAGAGGGTTCAGAAATCTTCTTCTTGCCCTTACTTTTCCTCTTCCGAGGAGGAGGAATTTCATGAGCAGTGTCAGTCTGGGAACTTGCCATATCAGCAGCAACAACCAGGTTCATCCTTGCGTGTCGACTCATGAAGAACTTGGCTGCAAATAAAATAAATCGTTAGAACCATAACAAGCATAAATCAAAAATTCTAATGAGTTCATATTAAATTACCAAGGGTCATCCTGCCATTATATTCGACTGGAGACAACCTAGTTAAAGAAAGGACCCGTTTTTCAACGAGTTTTTTGACATCAAATTGATGTTCCCTAACTAAGTTGGGGACGAAATCGCAATCCCATAGGGTTATGTTAACTCCGCTGGGAATCATTACCCTTGCCCCGGTATACCATTCCTGGCGAAATTGATCGAACTCGCCGTCGTAGCTCTCTTTTATGTAAAAGTATCTTCTCTTCCAATCCTTTCCATACCCGGTCGCCCCACCGTTCAAGAACTTCCAATTCGTTTGAGCCTTGATATGGTAAAATCCTTCTTCGCGCCTCGCAATCTCGAATAACCCGTAAAACTCGTTGGGACTTTGTGGTTGGCGCAAAGCCTTCATAACTATGATAAAACCCATGATATTCCCGTATGAGTTTGGTGTGAGTTGCGCGGGGACGACGCTTATTTTCCGTAGAATCCATCTTACCTCATAGGGGATCGGGAAACGTAGACCATTCAGAAGTTGTCCAACAAACACGGTCATATGTTTGGGCGGTGGGGTATGCATCCGATCATTTGGCCCCGGGAGCACGATCTTGTTCTTATCAGGTATATCAAACTTCTTACGAAGTCCCTTACGACTATGTTGAAGCCGAGAAATATATTGATCAAATGTCATCCCTGGGACCTCGACATGATCGTCAAATTCCCTATTGATATAATCTACGTCCTCTTCCCCCTCGCTTGGAGCGCGGTTATCTTTATAAGATGACATAGATGTGTCATCACTGTCTTCTTCGGCCATTGTGGGTTCAGTGTCTACCGCAGGGGCCGTGGGTGCTACGGGAGGGTTTTCTGGGGCCATGAGTGCAACCGGAGGGTCCTCTTTATTAATGGAACTGGAACTAGAACCACTACTCGACTCACTTCCATGAGTGGATCCACCGCTCACCATCTTTGATGATAACAAACTGAAATAAATTAAAAACGAGACTGACTAAGGACGCATACGTCACTCCACACTCTCGTATATCATTCACATATATGTAACATTGAACATGTTAAAAACTAAATAACCCAGCAAAATAAAAATCAAAAATTTTACCTTAAAGATATTCTTGGTAAAGAAGTTCTTGCTTGGTTGTCTATATCCTACACAAAATAACAGCAAGTTAGAAATAAGCAACGGAACGCTTGGAAAAATGAGGAGAAACAGATATATTAAACGCATCGAATTTTCTGAATTCGATGCTGATCGTATCGAATTCCTGAGCGTTCGATACGACTCGTATCGAATGACACATTCGATGCGTCTTACCTTAAGCGAAAAATCTGTTGCCTGAAGAATGAGCTGATCATTGCAGACCCCCCTTTATATAGGGGACGCGAGGCCCACCAGGACCATTTGCAATGCCGCATCGAACAGCTATAATTCGATGCGTACTTTTTCACGCATCAAATGGCTAATAATTCGATGCGTCAAAAATTACCGTTCTATTACAAGTACTATGAATTGTTCCGATTTTACTATGAATAGGAATATCCCAAATCAGTACGAATATATTTTAAAGTTTGGAATACGATCTCTACATCGATATCGTCTCCCAAACTAGGGGGACTATGTGATTGGTGTGATTTAGGATTGGCCCAATATAACGTTATTGGGCCGGCCCATAAGCGCATCGAATACAGAGAATTCGATGCGCGCATCGAATCAACAGTGTAAGCCTTATTTATTGGGCCAACCCATTAGCGCATCGAATACACCTGATTCGATGCGCGTATCGAACAATGATGATTCAATACGCCTTTCTATATTGGAATGTGGGCTCCACGGGACGGGTTCTATAAATAGCCCGTCCCCTTGTATTCTCGGAGGACTTTTTGAGATCTGAACCAGCTCTGCACAGTCAACATCGAACTCGCTACATTCGACACGAATCATATTGAATCAACTACAATTCGATACGCACATAATACCGTGTCTCCATTCGATACGTTGGTACACATCGAATTCGACATCTACAGCACGTATCAAATTCGATACCTTCCAGATTGATTTCTCCCACAGATATCTATTCAGCATCGAACAGACCCTCATTCGACACGCCAGCATCGAATACTTGCAATTCGATACGTTCTATTAACATTGTAATTTAGTTATTCTATCTAGAAAGCTTGTATTAAGTGTCCCGGACCAAGCTAGTCCGTTAATAATATTGGATAGCATTGTTTGATCTCATTTTGTATTATTTATTGTGTTCTATTACTGTGACGAAATAAGACCAAAACAAACATGCATATTGAATTGAGTTTACCTCAAAAATTATAGAATTGTTGAGTACTTAATTCTTTAGTCCCCTCGTGAATTATAGAATTGTTGAGTACTTAATTCTTTAGTCCCCTCGTGTAGCTACACTGGCTTGATTTTTCTATACTGATGATTTATTTTTCAAGCACACCCGCACCGTCGTGCATTTTTTAATGCAAATTGAGCATCAACTGACCAAGTTGTTCAATTCTATATAGAGTGCCTAACGAGCCAGCTTAAGATTTCTAGCAAGTGGTTTGTTTACTCCCACTTCAGAAAAGTAGTTAGTCTTACTTTGATCCAAAGTCAACGTAATACACAATTAAATTTAAGGACACAATTCGTTTGTATTCGAAGGCTTATAGTTTCAAAGTCAACGTAATACACAATTAAATTTAAGGACACCAGTCGTTTGTATTCAAATACTTACTACTTTCAATTAAGTCAACGAAATATACAATTAGTTTAAGTTCACAACTGCAGTCTTCCAGAACAACTACACGGTCAATACGAAAACCCCACGCTGGAATTTTAAATTCTTTTGTAGGGGGATTAAACTTTCGCGGAAAAAGCATCAACCAATTTATGTTTTTAATTATATTATTTGCGTGGAGGAGAATTATGACATATTTGTGGAATAAAAGAAAAAAAAATCGTGGTGGTGAATTATTGATTCTGGTTAATTTGACATGATTGTTGCACTTAAAAAAAATTCCCAATTCGACTTCGTGTTCCATAGTATATACACGCTAAACCCATGGTCACTTAATTTAACTGATCCACAATGCATGATAGCGTCACGCCATTATCAAAAGATATATCATATTATGTATTAAAAAATTGTTCCAACTTGTTTAGAAACACCCACGGACAATGCAACTATCTCAAGGTTTATATAGTACATATATTATTAGCTAGTAATTGTATCATTTTGTACGTTCTATTCTCTTTAATTATTATCTCTATAGTAGTAGTAATCTTTTTGTTGTCCAAACTAATAAAACAGCAGGATGGTAACCTCATGTTTTAGTCTGGTGTCCCTGTATGGCACCTTCCTCCGCCGTTCGATCACTGCCGCCGGACTCTCGTCTCAGACGGTAGAAATTGACGGCGACACCACCATCCACTTCTGGGGACCCACCACTCCAACTTCCAAACCCCCGCTGATCCTACTTCACGGCTTCGGTCCTGAAAGCATATGGCAATGGTCGAGTCAAGTCTCCTTCTTCGCCAAGGATTTCGACGTATATGTCCCCGACCTAGTATTCTTCGGCGACTCTTTTACTAATTCCTCCGAGAGATCCGAGGTTTTCCAAGCGTGTTGTGTCGCAAAACTCCTCCAAAAACTCTAAATTAGCAGGTAATCAATCTAGTTTCTGAAAACTTAGAATTAGCTTTTATTATCAGAAAGAAAAAAAAAAGTATGTCGCACTTAAAGACGAGATACGTAATTTTATACCTTCTAAATAAATATATGTCTCT
The DNA here is from genome assembly GCA_948329865.1 of Linaria vulgaris. Taxonomy (NCBI): domain Eukaryota; kingdom Viridiplantae; phylum Streptophyta; class Magnoliopsida; order Lamiales; family Plantaginaceae; genus Linaria; species Linaria vulgaris. The sequence goes on from OX415250.1 coordinate 97,777,021, forward strand.
CAAATATAGTTTAGCTTAGTATAGTTTGACTAGTTAATAAGATTTGTAAGTAATTATGGTGCCCAAGAGTTTATCTAGTGCACACCCAAATAAATAATTGTTGCAATTGTGTTCCTAAATCGTGAAAATAAAGGTTTAAAACCAACTTCATTTGCTGATCATCCATTTATTAAATAACTATTACGTGTATAACTTAACTAACAAATTAATTTGATCTTGCAAAGGTAAGTGTCTAAAATTATAGCTAGTAATTAATGACAATTGTTCGTACAACGCTTAATTAAACTTTTAGATGAAATGTCAACTTAATAAATTTTCGATATATCCAATGTAGGTACTCTTTAGTGGGGACGAGTTACGGTGGATTTGTGGCATATCACATAGCATCGATGTGGCCGGAGAGGGTGGAAAAGGTGGTGATAGCTAGCTCCGGCGTGAATATGGTGCCAAATGATAATAGGGAGCTGCTGAAAAAAGCGAATGCAGAGAAGATTGAGGACTTGATGATGCCAGCAAATGCCGGGCAGCTGCGCAGGCTGCTTGGCTTCTGCCTTTATCGCCCGACTTACATACCTGATTGTTTCCTTAATGATTACCTCACTGTAAGTTACTTTAAGTCGTTATTTTGGTTTTCCACTTTTTTCTTATTGTGGGGTTTTATTTTATCGAGTTTACAACTCTATTTATTGGGGTTACATTCTTGGTTGTTATGTTTTTTTGTATCTTTGATTTGTTTCAAGAAATTGTTTTTAAAAAGAGCACCTGATGGTTTATTAGTAGTACAAACAGCAGTTAAAAGCAGCTTTGGAAAACAAAACCATGACTAACTATTTGATACAAATCATACAGAACTTGATGTTTTAAGCAATTTGATGATTTTAGCAGTTAAAACTTGAAGGTAGAGGAACACATTTCTTGTTAATTTTACTGTTTTTAACTAGGTAAGAAATTTCAGGAGTAAAGAAATTATACATAATTCACTAGTGTCCAATTAAATTTAATTAGGAGAGTAAAACGGGCAATTACGGGTCTGGATTCTGTCGCAGTTGCAACTTAATTAATTTTCAATGGCTGGCTAGCTCATTCAACTACACTTATATAAGTAGCCCCAAATTCTAGTCCAATTGTCAACTCTTCGAGGCCTACATGTGATTGGGACAGGTGAAGAATATTTACAGCTAGGAATATTAACCACTAGAATTTCCAAATATTTTATGTTGCATTTTATTTGCTAGGAAAGCAGGAGGATTTCGGACTAATATATTGCATGTGAAATTCTTACTCTATTTACAGAATTTTGTTCTTTCTAAAACTTGGATTACTATAAAGGTACTTTTCAATTGTGATGTGCATCTATATCTATATTCTATATTCCATATATAAAAGATATATTTATATATATCTACCAATTTTCGAAGGGTGCAAGTGATTTTGTATTCACTTTTCTATTATGCTTTGTGATTAGTGCCAACTTATAATACTAAGCAATTATTGCAAATGGGTGCAGCAATTGCTTTCAGAAAATAGGAAAGAGAAACTGGAACTTTTGAAAGCGGTGACTATTGGACTGGATGACACTGTGACCATATCTCCCCTTCCTCAGGTATTATACATTAATAATTTTTTTTATTTAATCTTGTTTCTCTTTTATTTCCTTTCTTCTATGTCAATTTACTCAAAACACATAAGCAACAAATTAAAGTTATTTAATTTTCTACCATGCAGGAAGTATTGATTGTTTGGGGAGAACACGATCAGATATTTCGACTGGAAAGAGCCATTGAACTCCACAAGTACGTATACATATTATGAACGAATCCGTACATCATTTTGAAATATAATTTACAAAGGGCCCACCCTTTTGACCAGCTGGACTTATTACAAAGTATAATTAGTTGAGTAGTCAATTTACCCCGAAATTTTGATTAAGGGTCGCAATTGCAATACACCTAAAAAAGAAAAATAAATACAAGGTTTGGGGTAAGAAAAGTGCATAGAACAAACGATATATCATTTACAAACGACACCAATTAATGACTACTATTAGGTTTTGGTCTAGAGGAAAGTAGTTAAGATCGTGTTAGTAGAACCTATGCTATATTGTTATGCATTACATTAAAATTGAATATACAAATTTAGCTCAATTTCAGTGATATTATTTTCTGATAACAGGTTGATAGGGGAGAAGGCAAGATTAGAAGTTATAACAAAAACATCTCACATTCCCCAACTTGAAAACGCAGCCAAGTTCAACAATGTCGTGAGGAACTTCTTACATGGATCGTCATAGTTAATTTTGTCAATTATTCATTGTTTTTCCTTAAGTATAAAGTGTTGGTTCCTTTATGTATATGTTTCCCAAACTAATAATTTGGAGATGAGTGATTTATCTATCTTCTCGAACTTTGAACTGTTAAACGGAGAGTTTTATCTCCACCTGAATTACAGCCAAGTACTTATGGGAATAACACGATTTTAGATCCTAATTCCTAGAAGTTTACCAATATTGACAGCAATAATATTTAGCACAGGAATAACACAACTATGTGATCTATAATTAGGATTGCTAAATGATATATCACAACACATTTATATTAGGAATGTAGCAGTAATCTGCAATTTATACTTGTATATAATACCTTGGTATTCACATGTTTTGAATAAGAAAATAATTTGTTTTGTTCATTCTTTCATGGTAATCAGAGCCACACTTGACTAACGTCTGATCCTACACTCAAAAAAAAAAACATAAATATCTTTTGCTACCACTTTCGTTCCTCCCAGCAATCTAATCTAGTTTGTTTCGGTAAAACATGGCGGACCAGCATCCCATCTAAACTTGTCCTCTCAAGTCGAGGGAGCACTTGATATTCATGGACTTTTGGATTTTATGGATGGTACAGAACCATGCCCAGAAGAGTTTCTACCTGCTGCAGCAGAAAACGCTGCTCCTATTTCTCATCCAAAGTTCACTCTGTGGAATCAAAAAATCGGTTTGTTCTTGTGTGGATGAAATCCACAATTTCAGAGAAAGTTTTGTGAGTGGTTTACGATTTAAAGTTTGCTCGACAAGCGTGACTGGCCTTGGCGAGTTGCTTCGCTCCCCCCTCATCCTCAAATGTGAATCTCCTTAAACGTCAACTACGAAATCTACAACAATGAGGCAAAACGTGCACTGAGTTTCTTGAACGTGCAAAGGTCGTTCCAGATAAGTTGGGTGCCGTAAATCTGTGACTGGTCTGATATCCCATATTCTCGGAGGAGTCGATTCAACACATACTTCAACCTTCAGTTGACGCAGACGTACCACGAAGATAAAAAAATAAAAAAAAATAAAAAAAAGTAGTTGTAGGTAATAGTAATGGTTTAAAAATTAAAAATATTGGTAAACTTATGTTACATGCATCCAGTTCACCTATATACGTGGACAATGTCCTACACTACCCACAAGCTGCAGTAAATCCTTTATCAATTATTAAGCTTTGCTTAGATAATGATTGCTACTGCATTCTAACTGGTTCTCATTTTTTTGTTAAGGACAACCACATGGAGCAAACGTTGCTAGCACAACAGATTGAGGATGTCTATGTCCTATTCAAGTTGATCGAAACTCTATCAATAAATTTCGTTCTCATGCTCTTTTAGGTGTTCGAACTACACTTGATGGTTGGCATGCAAGATTAGGTCATCCATCTTCTCAAATTACCATATATGTAGTCAAAAACTATGATATACCCTTAGTTGGTTCATCTAAACTTCAGTCTGTGAGTCTTGTCTTGTGGCAAAATAAAAATAAAAATAAAAACTACATTTTAATGAATCCTCTCGCATTACGTTGTCAAAATATGAGCTTGTTCATTTTGATGTATGGGTATCTCCTGAATCGTCTTTTGAGGGTCATCGTTACTATGTTATTTTCATTGACAATCATTCGACATGTTATTTTCATTGACGATCTTTCGAGGTTTATATGGTTTTATCCACTCAAAAATAAATCTGATGTGTTCTCATGCTTCATTCACATTAAGGCTCTAGTTGAAAATCATTATTCTACAAAAATTAAGGAACTTCAATGCTTCATTCACATTAAGGCTCTAGTTGAAAATCATTTTTCTACAAAAATTAAGGAACTTCAATGTATCGCACATATCGTACAAATTAAGGAACTTCAATATACCGAACCAAAGAAGAAAGAGAGTCATCGTTCAGACAATCATCTCCATGTGCAGCACATAATCATCCCAATTAGAGCATATAAAGTATTAAAAGGTCAGCAATTGCTAAGCAACAAATACTAACTGGGTACAACATAATTGCATTATCAACAAGATGAATAATGTACATTTCTCCATAGGCAAAAGCATTGGAAAAATTATATTGTAGCCTATTGAGCAAAACTGCTACCTATTCATTTGTACAACTGGAACAATCCTATCCTGAGTGTGATCTACGACACCTAACATGGGCTTGAACTATATAACCTCCTCCATCATTCAGAACCAACCTATCTTGCATATGGCTAGTTTTCCAAACGCAATCCGCCATGTGCAATAGGAAAAACTAACGTGAGAACCAAAAATTAAGAATCATTACCTTCAACTTATGTTTACTTCAACTTCAAATATGAAATCCGATGCACGCTATGCCACCAAGAGTAAACAGATCTGTTTTACTTCAGATTCTGGATTAGTAATTCTGCTGATGGATATTTAGAAAAGAACTTTGGGGGCTGTATATCTGAAGGATCCATTGCTGGAATTGCCATATATACATCTTCAGTGGAGAATGGAATGCTGCAAGAAAGATCAGAATGTTAAGAAACTGATAGTTTAGAAAGATGAAAGGAAGTATTTCTGAGCATGATTTATGCACAAGTGATGGGCATACCGTCATGATACAGACTTCCATGTGTGAGTGTATGATATATAACAACAACCAAGCCTGTGTGAGTGTATGATATGCTAAGAAAAAATAGTTTGTATGTGTTGTCCTTTTTCAACACTTTGTTTGCGTGTGTAAAACGAAAACAAATGACAAGTTAGTTTACTCCTACTGCTTCATTAAATATTCAAAGGGCAAAACTACCACAAGTTTCAAAGAGTGCAGAGGCCAAAACTACCAGAAGTGGCACATCTGATAACAAATTACAGAATAACTGCAGGAATCTAAGTCCTCAGAGCATTGTTGCTGCAAATCGGCGGGGGGTGGGGTGGGGGTGGGGTGGGGGGGCGACGGGGAAGGAAGGGGGGGGGGGGGGGTCTATTTTTTAATTTTTTTTTAGTTTTTTTTTTAATTTTTATTATAAATAAATGAAATGACTATTTTGCCCTCGTGCAAATCGGATTGCTGATGTCACAAGATCAGAATATAGCATAGTTACGATTGCAAATCGGTATAGCATAGTTACGATTTACAAAGGTTGGGTATAGTATTGCAAAAGTTCAAAGGTTGGGTATAATTTCGTAAAAGAAGCTAAACGATGGGTATAGTTCGTACTTTTTCCTAAATTTAATTTTAATTTTTTTTAGTATATATATAATTATTAAATATTTTAAGATAAATTTTTTTAATAAACTTGAATTTATATATTTTTTTATGATTTAGATCAATATATAATTTATTTTTAATTTTTACTAGTAACATAAATTTAGTAAACATTTTAAGACAATTTTTTTTAATAAACTTGATTTTATACAATTTTTTTATGATTTAGATTAAAATATAATTAAATTAAATATAGTTATTAATTAAAAAAAATAAAAAGGCCAGTCCTCAGCCCGTCAGGCATTTTTTATTAAAAAAAAAAATTTATATGGCATTTTTCAAACCCGTTTAAAAAAAGAGCAAAACTTGAATTTGAATAGTTAACGGGCAGAAATTATAAAATGCCCTTATGGTTATTCCATGGACCATTTCTTTTTCTTGTTGCATGAATATTTATTGGATTTACTAAAAGCTCAATATCGGGGAACTTGCTTTGATAGAAGATAGCATAAAATCATAACATATGCAGGGAAAAAGATGCTACTTTACTTTTCTAATATTTATATTTACAAAAAAAGGGACACGAGCAGAGTCATTATGTTGAGAACTTAAGAAATTACACAGCCGCCAGTATTGCTCAAATTTTAATGAAAGCATCACAAATAAGAAGGTAATTTAGAGTCTTCCATCTATTATTGAATAAGAGGAGGATCAGTCAAAAATTCACAGAGGATGAAATTGCATTTTATATATTGACTTCGCACGGAGAACAAACATTCAGAACCATTTGCCTCATTAGATACGCTCTGAGTCCCATACTTATCATCCCAGTACATGGTGCTTATTCGGTAGATTTGTCTAACAGTTAACTTCTGCAAAAATGTTCATTGGAAACAAAATTAGTCTGAGAAGAAATCTGATGAAGTTATCAACGCCAGGAAAAGAGTCGAACAAAATTGCGCATTCAAAGACGTCATACCGGACAAAGATCTTGTCGTATCTCTTCTAATGATTTCTTTCGTTTTTGATGTATTACCTAAAATTGTAAAACTTGTTAATCACTACAGTTAAAAGAACAACGTCATTATTAAAAATAGAGTAGAACTAAGGCCTATACCAGAAACCCAACAGCTTGTCTAATGTAATTTAGCTCATGCCACAAGGTTCCTGAAAACTGCATTCCACAATGACACAGAACACAGAAAATACACAGTTCAAGATCGTCAGATAGCAAGCACGCAAAAGAATGTAATCAAAGATACCTCTTCCGTTGCGTTGACTATCCATTTCTCTAACTCAGCTAGACCAGATTTAACATATTCCCCATTTGAGAATGTGCAACATTCGCGACATAGGAGAAGACTGTCAATAAGTTAGGTTAAAGATTTTTTTATGTTCTAGAAAGACGGACCAAATTGTGAAAATAGAATTAAGTACCTGTTAAACAATTGTATATTGATGAAAGAGAAAACTTGTGTAGTTAGCTTCCGGATGAAAAATGAAGGAACCTAAAATTTAATGAATTCGCAAGCTTAGAGATCAATATGAAAATCTAAATGAGAAAATGAGAGGAAAAAGCCCAGATGATGCATTCTTACATGATTTCTGCGTAAACGGCTCATTAGAGAATCCAAGAATTTGATGATGCTATCCCACTCGCTACTTGGTGATTACTGAGAAACACCACTAGGAGATCTAGAGGACTTCCCACCATGAACTCGTTGGTTTTTTGGTGCCTTTTAAACAAAGATTATTAGATTTAGATGACTCGACGGAACTTCAGCTTCAGGGATAACAAGCAGATGACAATAATTCTTAAAGAGTAATTCACTGTCCTTGAAGATCTTTTCCCGAATGTCAAAACTTATGCATCCAAAGATTTGTGAGCAAGGATAAATGATATCTTGCGAACTAATTCCTTTTTTTGCCATGATAAGATGCAGAAATCTGAACTAAGACATAGGTCTTGATTATATTACAAAGCAACTCCTTACAAACATCAGACTGCAGTAGTAATAGTGTATTAACAATTTTATATATTAAGATTCATTGATGGTATACACCAGGGTAAACGAAAACCAACAAAGAACCTATATAAGGAGTTCAAGCACATACTAATCACAGCCCAGTTCACGTGTACAATGGGGCGCATACAGACTGGATTGACATAAAGATGACTTGCTATTAATTTGGTATTTGAAAATACGAGCACCAAGGATAAGAGAGATCAAATATAAAAGTCACCTGGATGCATTGCCCCAATAGTGGAGAAATTTCTTTCTTCAGGTTATCTCGGATCATACCAAATATCTTCTCAAGGCAAGCTGTCAATTGCTGTTTGAACAACATAGCTGGATATTTAGCTTCTGTGTGTGATAAGCCATCCTCCAACCCAACATACTTGAAAGAGGACCTTGGACCCTGAGAAGGAGGGAAGATTCAGGGAAAAAGATTCGTTTGGTCCCATAAGTTGGCACCCTCACGTATTTGGTCCCGTAAGTTGGCACCCCACGCAATTGGTCCCGTAAGTTGGCACCCCACGAAATTTTAGTCCCTTAAGTTGGCTCAACACGCAATTGGTCTCATAAGTTGGTAAAAATACTCAATTTTAGTCCCGTAAGTTGGTAAAAATACTCAATTTTAGTCCCACCTCAGCATGAGCTCAATAAAGTCACCGGATTTTGCTGATTTGTTCATCGGTTTGACTCAAAACTTATGGATTTTGACCCAAAAAAATACCTAATTACATGACATGCCACCTAGATGCCATGTAATCAATTAATTAAAAAAATTGGAAATTATAAACAATATTTTAAACTTCAAAATGTTATACATGAACTTAAAATTGCGTGAGTGCCAACTTACGGGACTAAAATTGACTAGGGTGCCAACTTACGGGACTAATTGCGTGGGGTGCCAACTTACGGGACTAAAATTGAGTGGGGTGCCAACTTACGGGACCAATTGCGTGGGGTGCCAACTTACGGGACTAAAATTAAGTACTTTTACCAATTTACGGGACCAATTGCGTGGGGTGCCAACTTACGGGACCAAATGCGTGAGGGTGCCAACTTATGGGACCAAACGAATTTTTTTCCCGAAGATTCACAAGAGTTTCAGAATATTAATAGAGTTAATAGTCATCACTCATCCAAAATAAAGTCAAAAATATTATACTTACTACAATGACAACACATATTTGGTTATCAACTATTTGATATGTGTAAAAAGTTCATACTCCAGTGACTATTATCAATAAACTAGCTAGTTTCAAATTCATATAGCTGTCCAAAAAATTTATAAATGCATAAAAAGCTGAACATCTGAAAACCAAGATGTTATTTATCAAAAAATAAAAAAGAAAACCAAGATGTTTATCCCATATGCTAATATAGCATTTAATCAGAACCTTCACAGAGCACATAGAAAAGATGTTTTATCCCCATCTTGTCATATCCCGTTGCTTTATGATAGTATGATGCGGTATCACATAACTATTCAGAATTTGGTAAAGTAGCTTGCGGATCTTGGCTGGTTACAAAAATTTGAACTTGAGCCATATTTGTCAATTATGCTTTAGAATAGATCCGAATTAAAGATACTCCAACAAACAGAGCATGCACTTCATGTTTATACAGACTTAACGAATTATAACATTGGCAAACACAATATCCTTCGCCAATATGCAAATAATGAAGAATTTCAGGTTTTAACCTATTTCACAACTTGCTTTAGCCTATAATATAACCAAGTCTGACAAGGAGTCTAGGATCTAAGCCCTGTTTGCCCAAGCAAGACCTTTAAATGCGAAAGCCAACTTACTTGGACAAGCCTCCCATGTATCCCAGTTGAACCAGCAGAACGCTGAGAAGCTGCAGTCAAGAAACCATTGGACCGAAAGTTTCTTTGGAGCAGGCATAAAAGTGCAGATGAGTTGGATAACCAGTAAGGCAAAGTAGCATCCTCATTGCCTTCCTGAAACAATAATTATCAAAAATCACGTATGCATCACTCGTGCAGCCTTTATCAAATAAATAAATAAAATCAGAACATAGATGATATAAATCACATAAATATTTGTATGAGTCACGAGTTTCATTCAAGTAGTGCTGTTGCAAGGACCACAGATAGCAAAGAGCATTTAAACCAAAAGTTGGGCAAAAAACGAAATGTGATAGAGTTACCAAGAAGAAGAAAAGTTGACACAACCCAGAATAAGATGTAAACAAAAGAAGTACCTTCAAAACATCATTGATGCTCTCAATGATGAAATCAAATATAGCTGTTCTCTCAGATTCAAAGGCATGCCAATGGATGAGGCACTTATAGATGACACAAGCAGCAACCGGTTTTCCATCTTTGAACCCCAGATTCTCCTTAATACAGCACGAAAGGATTTCTGAGTTCCCCTGCAGCCAATTTTACCGCTTAATATCGTGAAGAAAAAAATCAACTGAACATAATGGAGAAGATTGTGTGTTACAAAAGCTTCTTTCAAACTATTAATCATGTTAATATTGATCAGTTCAATCACAATCACTTGAAGCAGGCAGGTAAAAGATCGAACCTGATGCCTTTCTATCCCTGACTTGGTTCGGCACGAATCAGAAAATCCTTGTGATAGAGGTGCAATGAATTTTGAAGGAGTAGTCGATTCCTGCAGCAGTCATATTGAAAAACTCAGGCCTGAAATTAGCAATTCACTGAAACTAACATGGACAAAAGCTTACATAAGATGATTTCTGATCAGCAGAAGAAAGAACAAGAGTACCAGAGAACTTCTGCATGAACAGGAAGAAAGGCAATTGTTAGGGCTTACGAGCATAACCATAATGTGTTCCTCTTCAAACATTCATCATAAAAAGGTAAAAGTTTGAAGCTGAGATATTGGAAAGTTATCTGCCTTCACAAGCTGAGTTCTTCTAAGATAAGATGGCTAAGGAGTGCTAACATCAACAAAAGGTTTCGCAAGCCCAGCTCGATTGCTCCTTGGCGAGACATTCAACGTCTTCTGACGAAGCACATGATTCTCATCCTGAAGATTCGAGAGCTTCTCTTCCATACTGCTTCAAAGGACTACCACTAGTCACAATCAAGCACATGCAACAACTTCCAAAAAAATAATTTACCGCACCAAATGATATTTTTCATCATAGGCGTTGATTTTGTTGTAGTTATGGGAAAGGTCCCAGCGTTTGAATGTAAGGCAAAAACAACTTTCAGAATATACCTTTGCAACTTCTGCTGGAGTAGCAAACATGTTTTCTCAACTTCCTGCAACTTCGAAACAGTAGTACTTGCATCTTCTTTGGATTGGGTAAGTTCAAGCTCCAGAGCAGAGTTTCTATCCGACAAAGCATTGACAGAACTCTGCAAAAGTAAAGTCTTGAAGTCAATAACTTCAACTGATGAGAATCTAATAAGAATCTATAACTTCATTCTGGACGACATTCATGAGATCAAAAGTGTCCAGATAAACCAGAAAACTGGAGCTTAGTTTAGGGACAAAGAAAAGCCATGAACAGATTACTTGCAGAGTAAATGGAAAAGTAAGAAATTATGTCGGTAGCAAGAAGACAGTTAAATAGACGCTGAACAGGATATCACTAATTATGGTACCAGCCGGGTAAGCCCCTTACTCCACCCGCCTCGAGTTTGGATCATTTCCTAAGTCATTAGTCACCTCTTGGGAGGGATCAAAATCTATGAATTTAGGGTCTCAATCGAAAGTTTAGCTGCCTCGAAGGTTTCGCTTTCGAGCAATGGCTTGGCAGATTCTTCAGACTAAGGGGAAAATATGGTCTGTGATTTTGGGTTCCCCAAGGGATACTTTTGCATTTCATCCCTATTATTAAAACCCATACAACTTCGGCAAAAAATTCTCCCATGCAACAGGCAGATTCATTAATTGGAGATATAACATCTCATTAACATAATTCTCCCGCAATTAGTGCTTCTTTATTATGGTAACTAATCATCAGCTCACATAATGGATGCACCAAAACATACGCAGACAGAACAATTACAATGGCAAATGTTCAGGAAATATTGAAAAGCCTTTTAAAAAGCTTAGGACGAAGAGGAAAAGGTCAAAAATAAACATTATATTTTAATTACCTTCAAATTTGTATTTTCATTCCTCAGTTCAGCCAAGGATATAACGTCTCTTTCCAAAGTAGATTTTTCCTTAAAGGATAACTCAAGTTGCCGTTCTAGCACAGCATTCTTATTGAACTCATTTAGTGTTGCAAGTTTGGCAGCTTCTAACTCAAGCGTTAGAGACTCCACAGTCTTCTGAAGCTTTGATATCTCAATTGATTTAGCCTCATCGTTAGACATCTGCATTCCAGATCAGACATTCCAACTAAATTATGGTAAAAGACATAAAATAGCATATTGAATTAGGAGCTGGAGGGGGGTGAAATAGTGAGACTCTTACTTCGTATATAGTGAAGTCACTTTGAGAAAGAGAAAAATCAAGTACAAATGATATCTTTTGATAAATGCAAGCATATTTCAGAAAAATAATTCTCCGTCAAATGAAATACAAATACAGAAAATCTTAAAGAAACATACATGTAAAACAACTCAATGCAGATGTAATCTTTACTGGGTATTCTTACAGATTAAGGAAAATGATGAACATACAACTCAGTCAAGTCAACTCTTGTTTTTCCCATGAACACACTTCCAATATTAATTGGCAAAAACCGCTTCAAATATTCAAATTTGAACATGCAAAGAAAGAATATCATATTTCTTTGGGTTTCTCTCCCTCCTGTTTATTGTAAAATGAAATAACTCAATCAGTAGATAGTATACGGTGTCTCAGTCTCAGCAAGGATGCCACAGATCTGAAAAGAAAACAGGGCAGGTGGAAAGAGAGAAATCTCTTGATTTATCATATGCTACGACAATTAATTAGGAAATCAAATCCTCGCCTAAAAGGCTCAATTTTAAAGGGAATATGAGAAATTTGCCTAAAAACAAGACTCCACCTGCAAAAGTGCAACTCCTGAATATGCCAAAATCAAATTGTTTGGTATCTATGGTCAAAGCTCTAAGATCCTACATAGACTGCCATCTCAATTACCCAATCACAGGACAATGTTTGTCATTCAATTAATGAAGTGAATAAAGAAACTATAACTGTTTGGAACTGAGCATCATAAATTGCAGCACTTGTACCCGTATTTTTTTCTCGAGATGCAACCGCCATGTAAGATCGTCCAACTGCTTCTCAAGCTTGCTTTTTGCTAGGCGCAAAGCACCAGCCTCATTGGCCTCCTGTACGCGCAACGGAACATAAAATTTGCTTATTCATGTGAATGGAGAGGTGCGGAGTCTCCAACACAATGGCAGGTATTGGAAAATGTGCATTTTAAAGAATAAGACAGCTAAAAGAAGATATTTCAGATATAAATAATAGCGATTAAAAACATTATTCTTTACTATAGCAACCTAATAGCGCTATCCATATAATGATTCTCTGAAATAACATTTAAAGGACACATGATTATCCATACACATGATTCTCTGACGTATCATGCATATTTTTTAGCACATGAAATTGAAGTATAAGTCCGTCGCCGAAGGGAAGCTAAACACGGTCTTTTGTCAATGATCTTTCTCTTTCTCTCCCTCCAACTATAAGGAAAGAGTTTTCTCAAAAAAGGCGGATCTTTAGTTTCCTAATTTTAACTATGAAGAGGTACCTGACCCTATATATATATATATATATATATATATATATATATATATTCGTTAACTGACGGACAAAGATACGATCCATTTGGAGTAGAACCAAACATACAATATAACCTGCTTAAGCCTCCTAAATTCTCTTTTTGCCAATTTCTGCCTCCAGAGACATTGTATCGCAATAATGTTAGATTGACGATTACGATAAATACAGCGGACTTTGAACATCCTCCAATGAGCCTGATATAGAAGTCAAATATTAAGTAAAGCACACTTGCAGTGAAGGAGAATGGTGAAAACATACATGAAATTCAGATAATGCCACAGATTCCTGTCAGGGATGCATAACAAGCATTTTGTTAAATCAATCACCCAAATAACCAAACTGTTAAAACTATCCTTGTACAACCCATGGACAAGCAAATCTTATTCCCCAACATTCATTTGATCATTCGTCAACAATGCTTTTTTGTCACTCAGAATCCAATAATTAGTCTAGAAAAGTAAAGGGGATAAAGAGGCACATGCCTTACCTAAGAGTAGTGGCGTATCCAGGAAATACATTTGGGGGGGGAGGGGGAGGGATTTTGTTTTTTGGAGCTTTTGGAGAAGATGAATGAATGTGCACAAAGGGTTTGTGTTTTGTTTTCAACTTTTAGTTCCTATGGGAAACTCTTCAATAATATATTTACGATAATTGTATCTATAATTGATGGTTTTTTGTTATTGCAAATTTTTACCAAACATATATCTATTCAAATAATTCTTAGGCAAAAATGTAAAAAATGTCCGTTATTTTTTGCCCATTTTACTTTTTGCCCGTTATCTTTTTTAGCTGCCGAAAATGCCCGCTATCTTTGTCAAAAAATGCTCGTTTTACTGTTCATCCGCCAAAATGAAAAAAACGCGTCTGACGTGGCAAAGTCGCGCTACACGTGGCTTTTTTTACTTAATCCACCTGGCAATTTTAACTAAAAAAAATTCAAAATTAACGTATTATACATACATAATACGCTATATATATATATATATATATATGTATGCGATACTCTCTTTCTCTCTCTCAGTTTATTTCGCCGTGCTCTAAATTCCAAATCAGTTAGAACCCTAAATCTCGTCGTTTTTCTCAATTTCGCAATTCCTTTTCTGCATTGACCGACGCGAATCCACAAAAACATGCCGATTCTTAGGCCCTTAAAGAACATTCTCAGTTTCTCCCCTGTTTATCGTAAGTTTTCGATTTTGTTTACGGCTTTTAACGTTGTTTCGTAATCGAGGTTGCTTGGTTATTAATATGATTCATGTGGTACTGTATTTCACATTTTATTGTTAATTTGAACCGACTCAAGCATTTTTAGGGTTCATGCTATTTTTTTCATCTCTGCTCAAAATGTGGCATTATAGTAGAGTATAGCAGGAAATAACTGTAATTTTCTTCATTTTTAACAGCTCGAGATAGAAGATGGATTACAGTTACCTTATTTCAAGGTGGAGTGTTCAAGCTGATTCCAGTGCTTGACTACCGAGGAGGTTATTGGTGTAAGTATGACCATGTGGAAGTAGACCACCTTTCTATAGATATGTTAGAAAATATCTATGCCATAAAAGTACTCGGTGGTGTGAAAAAAATTTATTTGAGGATTAGGGGTAAATTTGTGCTTATATCAGATGATGATACTTTGAAGAAGGCAGGTGAGGCTGCATTGTTCCAGTGTAATTTGGGCCATTTACATTGATTATCACAATGATGACCAGAGTGTTCCAAGTGAAGTGAATGGGTGTTGGACTGGTGTTGGTAATCTGAATAGAGGAGTGTTAGAGGGCTATGAAATACCTGATACTGATTTTGATGAAGTCTTGGAGGAAGGTGTAGGAGGAGGAGATATTGGAAAGGGCTTCATAGAGGGTTCTGGTGTAGATGACCAACCTGCACTTGATATAAATCATAGTAGGGTTGCAGATGACATTGGGGAATCACATATGCATGTGAAATCAGTAGATGAACATCCTGGAGATGAAGATATGCCTGTGCAATGGTTAGCTGACAATGACCAACCTTTGTTGGATAATGATCAGCATGCAGAGCAGTGGGATACTGAGACAGATGAGATTGATGTGGTCACAGCTGCTAGGGAGTATAAATGGGCTTCTATCTTTGAGGCTGATGATGAAGCAAATAACTGATATAATAACACATAAGAATTTTTAGTACATTAATTAAGATGATTTAATTGATGAAGCAAATAATTGATATAATAATTTACACACACAACACATACACATGCATATATACATATATTTTGAACACCATAATTGATATATCTGTTGAAAAAGGAATTGATATAATTAAGATGATTTAATTAAGATGATTTGTGTGGTTTTGCGCTTCTTTTTTTTTTTCGGATAAACCACTCTTTGTGTTATAGAAATCACACTGATAATTTGTGTGCTCAGGTGTAGAATAAATTAAGCCCTCAGTTTCTATTATGTGTCAAGTGATGTTTCTGCTGGTGACAAAAACTTGTATGAATTTTGAATTGTAAGGCAATATGATCAATTGTATAAAGCTCAAGCATCGAATCATTTAACTGAACGAAATGTCAACCAAGTTAAGATAATCTAGAAATTGAAATCAGAATCTTAGTTGTGTAAACTCGAATTGAAAACTACGTAATTCTAACATTTTTGTCAATATCTTATGTTGTTCAGAAATTTAAGCAGCACCCTGCGATCAGACCTCTTCTTGAGGGAGGTACAGTCCTTGAATATGGTGCACGTACCTTAAATGAAGGCGGTTATCAGGTAAAAAAAGAAATCCACTTTTTAGGCATCCGCACTGTGATTTTGTATGATTATGGAATGAGTCCCCTGACTTTGTTTAATTCCTTTCTTGATGATTATTGCTTGGAAACTGTTTGCTGGGTACCTTTTAAGAAAATTTTCAATAAATTGACCTGATCTTCATAGTATTGTTTAATAATATAAATATAAATTATGATACGAGTTAAATTTCAGTCGATCCCTTATCCAGTATTCCCTGGTGGTGCAATTATTGGATGTTCTGCTGGATTCCTTAATGTACCAAAAATCAAAGGTTCACACACAGCAATGAAATCAGGTATGAAGTACTAATTCTCGTTATAGACAATTACATGAACGCCTCTGATGTTAGTCTAGTCACAGACCCCCCTCCTTTGTGGAAAATCATAGAGACCTCTACTTAACCATCAGATAAACATTACAGATAGGTTCAAATCGTCCAATTCGTTCAATTCCTTTTTCAACAGATATATCAATTATGGTGTTCAAAATATATGTATATATGCATGTGTATGTGTTGTGTACGTAAATTATTATATCAATTATTTGCTTTATTTACTTTTAGTACATTAATTAAGTGAGGTAAAGAATTTTTCGCCATTTATTAACATTATTAAGATTTTCTTACTATTTAAAATAACACATAAGAATATGTTTACATCTTTTGAAACAAACCTATAAAGAATAATGTGTAGTGATAAATTCTGTTATCAAAACTTTTTAAACTTTAAATAACAATAAACTAGTGCTCATTTTTCTCAAAAATAAATATATAAACTAGTGCTCCTAACTGCTAATAGCATGAATTTATGATTTCCCCCATATAACGGATCTACTAATTTTCCCTCTAACATTTGTCTCCCAATAATAAATAATAACGATTGTCAAATATAATATCATATATATGCAGATTTGTTTTCCCTCCCCCTGCAACCCAGGGCTAGATACGCCCCTACCCAGGCCAGGGCTAGATACGCCCCTGGTTAAGAGTCAACATGGCCACGTATCAAATAGATCAAGATCAAGCGTCAATGCGTGTATTAGCATCCTCGCCACCTCAACAACTTCAGTCAATAAATAGAATGGAATACTATTCTAGACATAGGCTCCACCTAATACTCTTCACTAAAATACGGGTCACCGCCCCCTCCACCCATAACGCATTCGATTATCTCCCACGCCAGTGTTATAAGGCTTCTAACTATCAACAACGTCAGACATCTACTTATATGGCACCAGCAATAACATATCGAAGTCATCAGAAAAGGTCCTCCTAGCGGCGGAGCATTAATAAAGAACATATCAGGAACCATGAAACTCCCTTATATGCAATTTTCCTCACGGCGAGTCGTATCCATCCCAAAGTGAAGGGATCTAACAAGCAACTAAGTTGCAAAACTTGCTCTTGTCCACATAATCCACCTCCAACCTCATACCTGCGCTACATATCCCTTAAGTCGTCGGTTGACAACAATCCTCTTCCTAGTGCCCGGCTAGAAGAGCTCAAGTGCCACATCCACCTTGCGCTCCTTACTCAACTTTTACAAAAGAACATACTATTCACAACAGGCAGGTGATACTAACATCGGAGAGGTATCAATTCAAACAAAATACAAAAACTTACTGCAGCTTGGCCGTGAGTAAACGCATTTGCATCAGCCTCAGTCTTCTTTGTTTCTACACGAGTTAGGGTGGAACCACCAATTTTAAACTTACCCTACAAGTCCATCGTCATGATAATATCTACCATAAATCGGTCATCTATGAGAATAAAAATTGCCTTCAAAGAGGACAAAGTTAGCTTGCAGCACAACCACCTCTAAGTGGGATTTTCTTGTCTCATAGTCGACTTCCCCTATGCTTTCTACGCAGCAACAAGCTCTAGCTCCAGTTGAACTGTCTCCTTCAATTTTTTTTCTTTGGCATAAAGTTTGGCATTGTAGTGCGCAGTTTTGTCAGCTTCTTGATAGATTGTATATCTACTCAAAAGTCAACTTTAGCCTTCTGATATTTGGCTTCATGTTGATTCGTTCCTTCGACTAAGATAAGGTATTTGTCAGACAAGGTCTGCATTTGGATGTTACACTGACGAAGTCAAAAGTGCACCGAATCTTGAACACTTATGAAGTTTGCAATGCTCTTACCTAGGATGAACCCATTACCAACTAGGGACCTAATGGTGTGCATAGTTTGGTAATAAGACGAGGCGCGATATGAAGAACCACGACTACCTGACTTGGGAATTGAGTTTCTTAAGGATGAAAGGTTAAGGACAACTTGCATGATGAGCTATGTACCGTTAGAAAGATACATATCTAGTTTTCAACGCAAAAGGTTGATTGCAAATCCATCTAACTATTGAAGGTTAAGATAAAATTAAAGAATTCGGGCATAGGTAAAGAAAATGAGCCAAATCCCATCAGAAATAGCCCAACAAGCTCTTATAAATATCCTATTAATCATCATTTAAAGGCGGATCTTTTGGACATAGCTCTCAAGGCACATCAGACCTGCCAGTTGCCTGGTCAACATCCAACTCCTTAGGTCCAACATTTGATCTGCCACGTCATTGCCAAGTTGCCATACCTTATATCTCATTCCTTGAAGGTTAGTTTCCTAATCAAGAAGCAGTTTGCGAATCCATCCTATACAGAAATAGTTACTGGAAGAATTGAAAAGCCACACAATTTTGACCCATCTATTAAACACTGACCGACCATGCCTTATTTCTTGAAAATACTATGAATTCTAATTTGCAGATCAAGAAACGATTTGTGAATTGGACCACTACAAAAAAAAAAGTTATGGGCAAAACTGTAAATCCACACAATGCTGAGCGATCAGTTAACCGTTGACTTGCCACGTCATCACTGGCCTACCATGCCTTATATCCCTGAAAAACTCTTGAAGTCAAGTTTCAAAATCAAGAAGTTGTATGTCAATTTGACTTCTACAAAAGAGTTATGAGCAAAATTCTAAAGCCGTGCAATGTTGAGCCTTCAATCTAGGTTCGACTCCTAGACCTGACATAACACATGTCAGTTTATTATTTTCCATATCAAAAGTAGTTTCTGATGCAACCTTTACAAAAGAAGTTATGCTACCGAGGAACTAAGAGACCTTCTACAAGATAGGTAGTTTTAATATAGTAAAATGATAAAGTCGTGCAATGTTAAAGAATCAACTTATGCTCAACCTATTCAAGTAATAAGCCCAAATGTAGCCCAAGAGTCGTAGTTGGACCTGCAATATTACCTTTATGACATTGAATTGACTTGAAGACTCGATCTATAAGGAAAAATATTCAATTCACTCCTTTATCAGCCAACGCCGAGGAACAATGAACTATGTCCATCATAATTCTCTAAATGGGATACGTAGACAGCTTAGCTCAGTGTTAAGCTCAGTCTGAAATCAACCCCATTCGCATGAGTCGCAATTCGCTTGACCGCACAGATACGTCCCACTTCTTTAATTATTTACTTTTTACTGCATTACACGATCTATAATTGGTTTCCAAATTACATCTTGTTTGAGCTATACTTTCTTATATAGTCTCACCCATCAAGATGCATTGGCTGACTTAGGCATCGGAGGGCCTAAATACGAGTAAGTTCCGGCCTAATTAATGTGCCGCATCTTTCATTGCAAGTTTCTAAACTCAAAGCTAGCTCAGGTCCAATAAAGAGCTTAGATCAGTATGAACTTGTTTATACTAAATTAATTTAAAAAGTTCAAGGTGTTTGAAATTTATTATTGTTTTAAAATAACTTGAATATAATACGTGTTATATTCTAAATTAAACATAATACATTAAAGTATTTGAGTTTGAAACCTAATCTAACTTAAAGTGTTTGAGTTTAGAACATTGAAAGATTTTTTTTTTGAACCTAGACGAAATTCCCCCGTGTAGGAATAAGCAGTGTTTTGAAACCCAGCCCGGACTGGCCGGTTCGACCGGGCCGGTTTCACCTAAATAGCGGTCTACAAGCTGCTTCGGGCGAACCGGCGCCCGACGACCATATTTTTTTCTTTTTACAAAATTACAAATTTGCCCTGCTGATTTCCAGCTTTTAACAAAACAAAAATCAGAAAACCTTCTGACTCTGCCCTCAGTTTCTCCCGATAGAGAAAGAAAGAAAAAGGAAAAATAGAAAGAAAAGAAACCCTAGCCTCGCCTCAACCAAATTGGCGCCGAAAAGTGTCGTCGCTGTTGTTGTCCTCGCCGGACCTCCAATACCTTCACCGTCATCTTCTCCAAATTCCCTTTTTTATTTTTTTCCTTTTAGCATAATAACAATGTTGATTCATTTATATATATATATATATATATATATATATATATATATATATATGTAGCAGAGAGAGCAGACTTTTGGGCCTTGGCGTCAATTCCACTCATTAAAAAATGGAAAGTGGAAACATCTTATTTCCGCATGGGAGGGCTATCCACGCATTAAAAAATGATGATGATGGGCCTCAGTTTTTGCCCAATATTTATTTATTTATAGCATTCACAGAAACAGAAAATAAGAGAATTTCACGAATTAATTCAATGTATTATGATTTTTGTTATACACTTGAGTATTTTTTTATATATTTTATTGAATGTTGACTTTAGTCAACAAACTGGTCCAACCAGTGGTCCGACTGGTCCGACCTGTTGACCCACTATCCGGTAGACTCACCGGGTCAGTCATCGGGTCGAATTTCAGAACACTGGGAATAAGTTACTTCGAGACTATTAGGTAGATAAAAAGTTATTAAAGTATTGTGTATATCCAAAATTCGCTGGCACCATAGCAAACTTATTAAAAATTCGCGAGATAGGTCCTTAATAAATGCATTATATTGGTGTCAAACTCTTTTAATTCGCGTTGTAGTGGACGATAAAATACTTGAGGTTACCTGCAACAGGTAGCAGATAAAAGAAAGAGTTTGTCTCATATATACAGGGGCGGTTGTAGAAAATGATTACGTGGTGCAAAACACAATCACTTTTAGGAGTAGCGAAAGAGAGATACTAATTAAATTTGTGCTTACTTGATTCTAGGGCTCACTATGAGTTGTTTAAGTTGCCACATAACCTTACCGAATAGTTGGAATTAATGATTTGTAATTATTTGTGGGGGAGTTAAAACAAAACAAATTTCACATGGCTACCTAATATAAATCATGTCACGGTTTAAATGACAATGGCTGGGTTTTAGGATTGTAAGGCCTTTCAATTTGACCTTGTTAGCTAGCTAAGCATGTGAGATTCAGAATACTCAGATATCTTATATAGGGGCAAATATCCAAAGCTAAATACTTCTTAACATGCTCTAATCATCATGCTTTAATCTAGAGGCACAAACTGGTCACAATGCAACATTTTTTTGGCGTGTATCTTAATTGTTGTTGTTTTGGTGTTGATTAAATGGCTTGGGCAAGTGACGTGTGTGAAATGGCAAAGCAATTCTCAGTGTGGCATTATGGATGGGTACCAAGAACCATCACATGAAAATCGATCATGGTAGGAAATAACTAAACGAGTCGTCCATGTGAGCTAAACCTGACCCATGAATTTGAATTCAAAAAAAAAAGCGGAAGAGTGTTTCTTTCTTAATTTAAATTAGAAAAGCCACCCACGTATATCTCTCCTCTTCTCTAGAGATCATTTTCATATTTCTCTTGGAAAAAACAATACAGTTCTTCACATCTAGACACTTGCAACTTGGTCATTGGATTGTGTCTACAATTTCTTTTCGTTTTTGACTAGAACTAGACCGATTCGAATCAAGGAAAAGATGGAAACAATCGTGGAATCAAGTCGTGTTCTTCAACGTTCGTGGTAGTATTGTTGGAATCTATTTAACATGGATCGGTTAGTATTACCTTCAATCATTATACATCCGGCAAAGGGGACACGAGAGTTTGAAAATTGAAATTGATAGACGAGACCATGTGATGGTGGGACATTGAGGTCATTCACAAGACCTTTTGGAAAGAGGACGCAACCCTAATTATGTCGCTACCTTGGTAGTAATGAAAACAGTTATAGACAAATATGGTACTTTAGTAAGGATGCAACTATCGCCTGACCATTGCATTGGGGATGTGTAAGCGGAATTCCTAGACACCAAGTAGTACCAATGTTGTGAGTATTGAAGCAACAAATCTTGACCAGAATTAATCTCTTGTTGACCCAAAAGATTTGGCATATTATGTTACATTAGATAGGAGCAATAAACATGGGATAAGAGCATAGTTTAAATTTTGAAATTGTTGAAGCTTTTGTAATATGTTGAGAATGATGTATTATATATTTGTAACTCTTGTACTCAAAGAAGTGTGAAAAAATACAACTCTTCTTTTCTCCTTTACTGACTCTGTTCAGTTTCTATATGGTATCAGCTTAAATTGACCAACGTCAAACAAACCCCCCGCTGTTACCTCTCTTCAAATGGCTCCCTCCCTTCCTCTTTTCAATCCTTCTTCCTCCATCAATGTTACCAAACTCAGTCGACAAAATTTTTCTACTTGGAAGGCCACAATGTTTCCATATCTAAAAGGTCAAAAAGTGTATGGCTACGTCGATGGCACTATTGAACCTCCCGCAAAAGAAATCACTGATGCGAATGGAACCAGATCCCCAAATCCTTTGTACGAGATGTGGGAAACTCAAGATAACTTAATTCTTAGTTGCATCAACTCATCCCTCACCGATGAGGTTCTTGCACAAGTCTCTAATTGTGAGACATCTCGCTCTGTTTGGGTGGCGTTAACTGCTGCGTTTGCTTCTCATTTACGGGCCCACACGATTCAAGTTCGATCTCAGTTAGCACATGCGCGGAAAACAACTTAGACCGTTGGTGAATACTTTATGTATATCAAGCGTTTAACTGATGAACTTGCTAATGCTGGTCATGCCATGAAGTGTGAAGGTATCATTGTTTATATTCTTGTTGGTTTAGGACCAGAATATGATTCACTTGTCACGACGATCTCGACACGAGATGATTCCCTTACATTGGAGAAGGTGTACTCTATGCTGCTGACTTGTGAAGCTCGCATTCAAAACCATTCTCAATCAATTCCCTTTGACCACTGCTTCAGCAAATATTGCCACAAAGCCACAAATATTCTCTGGAAATCAAGGTCGTAATACGTCCTATAATTCACGAGGAAGGGCCGTGCTTCCACACACACATACCGTGGATCTGGAAGAGGTAACTTCACTTCTCGTTCCAATTCTTCTGCTAGTCTTTGGTGTCAATTATGTGATAGAGCAGGTCATACTGCCTCAAGGTGTTTCAAATGGTATGATCCTCACTTTCTCCCACCACCGCCACGCTCAAGTGCGCAAGCTAACATATCTACTGCTCAAAGCCAACAAGCAAATGATCAAGAGTGGCATGCTGACACCAGAGCAACTCATTACCTCACTAACAATCTGAACAACCTCAACATCCGTAATGATGATTATCTTGGTATTGATCAAATTCAAATTGGTGATGGCTCAGGTTTGAATATAACTCACACTGGAACTACTCTCATTCCTACACCTTCAAAATCCTTTGTGCTTGACCAAATTCTTGTTGTTCCTAAAATACAAAAGAACCTTTTATCTGTTCAAAAATTTACTCGAGATAATATTGTTTATTTTGAGTTTCACGATCTATTTTTTCTTATAAAGGACTACTCGGGGAACATCCTCTATAAAGGTCATAGCAAAGATGGTATATACTGCTTTTCTCAACCTCTGGAACGCACTATTTCCTCTAGAAGTGTGCAAATCGATATTATCGTATCAATGATTCGGTATTTTAAGAAATATTTTTATTCAGTAATTCTAAAACTCAAATTGTTCGTCAAATCAAATTACTTCGATACGATTCGGTAATTATCGTATTTGAATTCGATACTTTTGATCGATTTGGGAATTATCGAATTTGAAAAACATATGACAAATATAAGAAATATTCAAGAACTCAATAAGTTAATCATTAATTTAACTCTAAAGCTCTATACTTTAACCATCAATACATCATAAATATCACATGAGTTTCAACAACAAAAAACAACCATTAAATCATCACAATCATGATACAATAAATCCATCATTTATCCATAAAAAATAATAGTAAGCAAAGTTGTACGAAGTAAAGTATCCATAAGTATCATAATTTTTCATCCATGCAAAATTGTAAGAAATAAACAAGTATCCAAAAGTATCATAATATGATCCATAATGATATTAGTCACTAAAAATTCAAGTTAAGTGTAAGCTTTCCACTTTCACCTCCTCAAGTGTATATTATATATGTGGGGACACTCTAAAACCCAATTCCCTTAATTACTTTAATTAATTATTATATAATTACTTAATGGCGTTTAAGTGGCCGACTTTAATATATCAATAATATATATCTATATATATATATTGAATAGTTCGGTAACTCGATATGAATGGGTAATCGACATACAAAACCAAATATCATATCAAACTTTTGGCATTTATTCTCAGATCGTTTATCTGATCATTTAAATGATTCGGTAAACGATCCGTACCAAATGATACGATTATCAATGATTCGATCGATCCAGATTATTTTTCACACCTCTAATTTCCTCTGTTTTTGCTGTTGTTCGTGTTCTCTTTCAGATTGGCATCGTCGTTAGGGACATGCCTCTTTTCGTACTGTCAATCTCGTGCTAAATGCAAATAAATTCCCTGTTGGTTCAAATAAAAGACAATATATGTGTCCTGAATGCGAAATGGCTAAAAGCCATAATTTGCATTTTGATAATTCTTGTGGGAATTAGTTCTGATAAAATCGAACATTAATCTTGTCGGGAACAAATGGGTGTATCGAGTGAAGAAAAATGCTGATGGTAGCATTGAGCGTTTCAAAGCGAGACTCGTTGATAAGGGATATCATCAACAAGAAGGCATTGATTTTTCAGAAACATTCAGCCATGTTTTGAAACCAAGCATTGTCCGACTTGTGATTTCTCTTTCCGTCACCAAAGGTTGGACCATCAGACAAATAGACATTCAAAATGCCTTTCTTCATGGGGTTCTTCAACACGAGGTATACATGGTGCAACCCCAAGGTTTTGTTCATCCAGATTATCCATCTCACGTGTGTTGTCTTCGAAAAAGTCTCTATGGTATGCGTCAAGCACCACAAGCATGGTTTTCAAAGTTAACAGAGAAATTAAAATCATATGGTTTTAAAGGTTCCAAGGCAGACACGTAGCTCTACTCTTTTCAAAAAGATGAACTCCAGCTGATCATCCTTATCTATGTGGATGATATCATCATTATCGGATCCAACTCTATAGTTATTGATAATCTCATCAAAATATTGAGTGCTGAAATTTTCTTGGGGTTGAAACTTTATATGATAACGCAGATATAATTCTCACTCAAAGAAAGTATATTGTTGATCTTCTGCGTAAAGTGAAAATGGACAAGGCGAAGCCGTGCACAACTCCAATGTCTACATCATGTCATCTTTCTAAATTTGATGGTAGTGATTTCGATGACCCCCAGCTACACAGAAGTACTGTTGGCACTTTGCATTATTTTGGATTTACAAGGCCTGGCATTGCATTCTCTGTTCATTGAGTTAGCAAATACATGCATCAACCTAAAGACACTCATTGGCAAGTTGTAAAGAGAATTCTTAGATATCTTAAGCATACCACCTCTTTTAGACTTAGAATTTCTAACAAGTCTGATCACTCTTCGAATGGATTCAGCGATGCCGATTGGGCAGGGGATAGTGATAATCGGAGGAGTGTTGGAGCATACTGCGTTTTTAATGGCCACAACCTTATTTCTTGGAGTTGCAAGCAACAACATACGGTAGCTCGCAGCAGTACTGAATCCGAGTACAAAGCTCTATCTAACACAACATCAGAAATTCAGTGGCTAAAGTCGATTCTTAATGATCTAAACTTGACGCTACTAACATGTCCGAAACTTTGGTGTGATAACATAGGTGCAACTTACTTATCATCCAATCCTGTTTTTCATGCGCGTACGAAGCATATTGAAATAGACTTTCATTACATACGTGATCAAGTTCTACAAAAGCATATTCAAGTTTCATTTTTGTCTACAAAGGGAAAACGGGCGGATGCTCTTACGAAGCCTCTCGCATCTGCTCGCTTCACGTGGATACGAGACAAACTTCATGTGCATGAGCTACCCATTCGTTTGCGGGGGCGTATTGAAGCAACAAATCTTGACCAAAATTAATCTCTTGTTGACCCGAAAGATTTGGCAGATTCTGTTACATTAGATAGGAGCAATTAACCTAGGGTAAGATCATAGTTTAAATTTTGAAATTGTTGAAGCTTCTGTAATCTGTTGAGAATGATGTATTATATATTTGTAACTCTTGTACTCAAAGAAGTGTGAAAAAATACACCTCTTCTTTTCTCCTTTATTGACTATGTTCAGTTTCTATAGTGAGGAATTCGTGTTCCCTTCGGAACACAACGCTCGGAAAGAGAGCATGTTACATACTCAAACGTCATGCCATAGGCCAAGTGTGTGCTTTGCCGAATTTTTCTTGGTTGACAGGATTTGAAGGACGTGAAGAATAAGATTAGCAACAAGTGTTGATTTATTTGTTGTCTCATTTAAAAGATCAAACTTGAAAGTGCAAGTATTTTGTTAATGTTAGATCATTATTGTAACTGCAATGTTAGTGTTAACCCTAAAAAATAAATAAGGGATTATACAAGTTAAACAAAAAATTAACCCTTAAGTTAGGGATTAATCCCAAGGGCGATACTATCGTCACAAACACTCTCGTATGTCACATACCTTACTATGGTATGACGTGGCACCCGAAGAGGTAATAGAATCCCTCGGAATTCACATATCCTACCAGGGTACGACGTGACACCCGAATGGACATTTAAGCGTCCCTTGGAAAGTCAAGATGAATAAAAATAAGATATCAACGTGGCATCGGAAAAAGAGTAAACCCCAATGGATCCACGCGACTCGGATATCCATCACTGTGCCAAGAGGGACCACTATACGAAAATACTTCCTTGCTGATCACTCCCAAAGCCCTCTGAATCACTATCCCGAAGGCCAAAATTCACAAAACAATGTTCTACTCAAAGCACCAACCGCTAAACTCCCTTACTCCGAAGGCACAAACCAAGAAGGTCATTTAACAAAGATCGGGAAGTCCTCGGAGAATGACTCCCGAAGGAGCCACTACTCTCACGATAACAAAAAATGCTTGGAATCCATACTACGGGGATCCATACGCAAGAATACTGCCTTACATGCATATTGATGCCCTCGGAGCCCACCTTACAAGCCTAGAGAGGCAAATCTGCCCCTCGGAAAATCTTACTGAAGAAGTCAATAAAGAAATTGCCGTCTCCAGAACAGAAAACCCCTCGGACACCCACTTCACTTCAACTAGTGGACCTCCTCATGAAATCCAGCCCCTCGGAGAAAAGAAAACAGAAGATTCCGTCTATCAAAGAAAAGAAAACAGAAGATTCCGTCTATCAAAGAGAAGAAAACAGAAGAAGCAACCCCTCGGAACTCCCCGCAACCCTCGGACAAGATAAGGATCAGCCTAGTCATCACCTTGTCAACAAGATAGACCTTATCTTATAAAAGGACACTTGTAATACATGCAACATTACACTTGTACCACATGCATAGTGACGCATACTCCCTCCCATACCTATATAAGGGAGGAAAAGAAGGAGAAAAAAACCTATCCAAAAGGCATAAAATCAGATCGGTGCTCCTCGGAGTGAGAAGTTCAGTGAATAAAGGAAGGATATTTTCGTAATTTTTCCCAAATAGTCATTTACTTTCTTTGAACCACGGATAATGGCGTTCCGAACCTCTAAATAAATCAGTTAATCGGGTATTATTCCAAACCTGTTAACAAAATGGCGCCGTCTGTGGGAACGCCATAGAAGTTGTCCTCGAGCGTGTTCAAGAAAGCAAATCCACTATGGAAAATTTGTTTTACAGCGAAAATTACTTGCCTTATTCGGACAATTTGGAGGAAACTGTAGCGAATCGCCGTTCCGACGAAAGGGACTTCATCAATGTCCCCCGATCTGTTTATGAAAGATTAGTGGAAGTTACCACTCGAGTTAATCACCGAGAACTCGAATCTCCCCTGGAAACAGTCCCAGGATCTCCGAACCAAGGGAATCACCCCTCGGAACAAGGCGAAGTTTATGCAAGAAGGGCACAATGCCCTACGCCAATCTCGTGGTACCAGGAAACTCCTCGGAGGACGCCAAGGCGTTATGATCATCTGGAAACTCCGAGGATAATCCAGAGGGAAGAGAGGTCTCTCCCCGTATATCGGCCCCCCCTATTATCACTCCCAACGAAGAACCAACCTTATGGGGAATCCTTGAAGATCTACGAAAGGAAGTAGGAGATCTCAAGAAGACTGTAGGGCCCAAGGAAGATCCGACGTTTAAGATATCTCCCTTCATTCCTGAAATAGCATCTGCTCCGATTCCTTCAGGAATGCGGCCTATTAATGTACCATTATATACAGGAGAAGCTGATGGGAGAGATCCGCAAGATCATATACACCAATATTTGGCAGGAATGGACCTATCGTCCGCCCCGGACTATGTTCTATGCCGAGTGTTCCCTGTTACCCTCGGAGGACGAGCCCAATCTTGGTTTACCCATCTCCCTCCCAATTCAGTGGCCAGCTTTGACCGGTTGGCTCACCTGTTTATACGCCATTTCGCCTGTAACCGCAGGTATCCCAAATCGGCCACTCATCTTTTTACTATTAAGCAACGAAAGGATGAATCCCTTCGAGAATATATAAAACGCTTCACGGACAAAGCATTGGATGTTCCGAACGTCAGCCCAACCATTATGGCCGATATTCTGACACAAGGGCTTCGAGCGGGAGAATTCTTCCGATATCTAATGGGGAATCATGTCACGGACATGAATGAACTTATGCAACAAGCTGAAACTCATATTCTTATGGAAGAAGCCGACCATACAAAGAGAGGGCTAGCGAAGGATGATAATGAACGTCACGAGCAGACGGAAAAGGAAACTAAAACCCAAGAGAAGGGCAAAGACGGAAAAGCGCTCCCTCGGAAGAACGATGGGGAGACAGTCAAGAAGTTCCTTAAACCCGTGCCCCTTCCTCCGATGACCCTGGCTCCCGTGGAAGTACTCAACGTGATGCGGGGCAACGAAGAAGTGCGCTGGCCCCGGCCCACCAAGTTTCCCAACAAAGATAAAGATACGGGTAAGTACTGTAAATTCCATAAAACCTATGGACATACCACCGATGAATGTACTACCCTGCGAAGAGAAATACTTCGCCTTCTGGAGGCAGGATATCTGCACAACTACCTAAAAAGAAACAATCCCGAAGAGCCCAAAGCACATGTATGGAAAAGGCCCCGAGAAGGACCTGGAGAGGAAGAGGATACTCCCCACCGGCAATATCGAGAACAAACCGCGGAACACCGGCGGAAGTCCCAAGAAAAGGCTAGAAAACGTCAAAGATCCCCCCGAGAAAGAACCGCTACGTCTCCGCGGCGGTCACGGGAAAGGACCGCAGGATATCGGAACCTACCTCCCCCTCCCGACAAGTACGAAGTCAATCCTTCCTCGGGACGGACGATCAACATGATAGAGGGAGGAGACATTTCCAGAATACCCCAGGGTAAGAAGACAAAATATCTCAAAGAAGCCAGACGAGTGGGACAAGGGCTCCCAGTATGCTCCGCCCAAGGGGCTAGGTTACCAAATATCACTTTCGGACCCAAAGACCTGAAAGGTGTAGTCTACCCACACGAAGACCCTTTGGTAATTGAAGCTACCATCTATGGGTTTGAGATCCAACGTATCCTCATAGATACGGGCAGCTCCGTGGATGTCTTGTTTTTTCCCACCTATCTAGCCATGGGATTGAAGAAGGAGCAACTGGAAGTGGCTGAAGTCCCTCTAGTAGGCTTCTCTGGCGAAGCCTGTAACACCCTCGGAACTGTGACCCTGCCAATGTCGTGGGGAGAGGGAGCCCTACGAAGAACGGAACACACCAAATTTTGGGTGGTGGAGGCTTCGTCAAGGACATACAATGCTATATGCGGCAGACCCTCCATTCGGTCATTCGAAGCGATCCCCTCTACCCTCCACCTTAAGGTAAAATTTCCTACCTTGGCAGGCATCGGAGAAGTCCGGGGCAATCAAGCTAGAGCCAGAGAATGCCGAATGAATGCCCTACTCCCCGAAGAAGACGAAAACCCCTCGGATAGTGGCAAAAAACGGAAAGTAGAAGAAACCCGAGTCCAACCCATTGAAGAGCTTAAGATGATAGAACTCGTGGAAGGAAATCCCGCTAGAGCGATCAAGATGGGCACTAATATGGAACCTGAATTGGAGACCCAATTGATATCTGTTTTAAAAGAATTTTGTCATCTTTTCGCATGGGAAGGAGGCCCCCCGGACGAATCAGTAATAGGGTATGCCAACACTTCCTTAATGTAAAGCCAGGGGCCAAACCCATTCAACAAAAGAAGAGAAGAATGGGACCCGAACGCAACAAGATTATCCGGTCAGAAATTCAACGGCTTCTCAGCCTACGACAAATCCGAGAAGTCGTGTATCCTGAGTGGCTGGCCAACGTGGTTCTGGTCCCTAAATCAGGAGGAAGATGGAGGATGTGCGTTGACTTTACCGATCTCAATGAGGCTTGCCCAAAGGACTGCTATCCCTTGCCAAGCATAGACCAATTGGTCGACTCTACCGCTGGTTGCGCACTCCTGTCGACTCTAGATGGGGACCAAGGATACAACCAGATCCCGATGGCATTCCCGGACCAGGACAAAACCAGCTTCATTACGGACGCAGGTACTTTTTGCTATCTAGTTATGCCCTTCGGACTTAAGAACGCAGGAGCTACATACCAACGACTGGTGAACCTCATGTTTGCGGGACTCATCGGAAAAACTGTGGAAGTATATGTAGACGACACAGTCGTCAAAAGTCGTGTCGCGAAAGATCATCCCGAAGATTTGCGAAAAACCTTGGCTATTATGGATCGCTTTGGGATGAAGGTAAACCCTCGGAAATGCTCTTTTGGCATCCGAGGAGGCAAATTTTTGGGATTCATGGTCACCGAGAAAGGAATAGAAGTTAACCCCGAGAAGGCTGAAGCAATTATTGGGTTGCCAACCCCGAAATCCATAAAGGACGTGCAGAAACTGACTGGGCGAATGGCCTCCCTCAGCCGATTTGTCTCCAAATCAGCAGAGAAAGGACTCCCGTTCTTTAAAATCCTTCGGAATATCAAAGACTTCCAGTGGACCCCACGATGTGAAGAAGCTCTCCAGGAACTGAAAAACTACATGGTGAGACCACACGTGCTGGTCAAACCGTCACCCCAGGAAGAGCTCTTTGTGTACCTGTCCGTAGGAGAGGAGGCTATCGGAGCGGTATTGGTCAAAGAGCACGATGGGGAACATCATCCGGTCTACTACGTTAGCAAAACTGTCCTCGGAGCGGAAACCAGGTACACTCTGATGGAAAAACTTGTACTCACTTTGGTTACCACGGCGCGTAGATTGCGCCCATATTTTCTCTCCCACCCGATCACTGTCCTGACTAAGCACCCTCTACGAGCAATTCTCAACAAACCTGAGACCTCGG
The DNA here is from genome assembly GCA_948329865.1 of Linaria vulgaris. Taxonomy (NCBI): domain Eukaryota; kingdom Viridiplantae; phylum Streptophyta; class Magnoliopsida; order Lamiales; family Plantaginaceae; genus Linaria; species Linaria vulgaris. The sequence goes on from OX415250.1 coordinate 97,808,714, forward strand.
GGAGGTTGATAAAATGGGCCGTCGAGCTAACGGAGTATGATATCTCCTATGCCCCGAGACCTTCCATTAAAGCCCAGGTCCTGGCAGACTTTGTAGTAGAACTTGCGGGAATCGGAGTAGAAAGGAAGGAACCTCTGTGGTACGTCTACGTGGACGGTTCCTCCGTAAATACGCATGGCGGAGCCGGGGTAATCCTGATCAACACGGAAGCCGAAGAGGAGGCGCTACACTTCGCGATTAGAATTGATTACCCCGTATCCAACAACGATGCCGAGTATGAAGCTCTCCTTATTGGAATGAGGCTCGCTCGGGAAGGCGGAATACGAAAAGTTCGCCTGCATAGCGACTCTCAGTTAATTGTCCAGCAAGTTCAGGGCACATATGAAGCCAAAGAAGAGAGGATGCAGAGTTATCTTCGAGTAGTCCATCGGGCCAAAGCATGGTTCGATGAATATCAGTTAGTGCAGATTCCCCGAGGGGATAACCAGGCAGCTGATGCCTTGTCCAAAATGGCTACACAGTTGACCACCATTCGTACTCGGAAAATCACTCTGCTACATATGAGTGAATCCGAGAGGACTGAACCTGAAGAAGTAAGTGTCAACATGACAAATCCTCCGATAGGCTGGATAACACCCATTAAAGCATACCTACAAGATCCTGAAGGATACTCCGAGGACAAATCCGTCCGACGAATGATGTCCAAAAAGACCATCCGGTACTTCCTCAAAGATGGAATACTATTCCGAAGGACGTACTCCTACCCTCATGCTCGATGTTTAAATGAAGAGGAGGCGCAACTTGTCCTGGCAGAAACTCACGAAGGGGTGTGCGGCAGTCATACCAGTGGCGGAAGCATGGTCGGACGGATAATCCGACAGGGTTATTATTGGCCCACGATGGTCAAAGATTGCAAAGACCACGCGGAAAAGTGTAAGTCGTGCCAAGCTTATGCCCCTCGGATTTATCAACCAGCGGCTCCGTGGGAACCCCATCTGACCGCGTGTCCTTTCGCTAAATGGGGAATAGACATAGTCGGTCCACTTATTCCCGATGCTAGTCAAAAGAAGTTTTTACTCGTAGCAGTAGACTACTTTACCAAATGGGTAGAGGCGGAGCCCCTAGCGCGAATAACTGCAGGGGCGGTCATTAATTTTCTGTGGAGAAACATTTTGTGCCGTTTTGGGGTCCCTCGGAGCCTAGTAAGTGACAACGGTCTACAGTTCACTGACCAAGGGCTAGAAAAGTGGTGTGATCATTGGGAAATTAAACACCGCTTTGCTTCGGTGGGATACCCTCAAGCCAACGGACAAGTGGAGAGAACTAATCGCACTCTCCTGAAAAATATGAAGGCTCGACTCGACTGGCACAAAGCCAAATGGGTTGAAGAAATACCCGGCATATTATGGGCCTATCGGACCACACCAAATACCGCCACGGGCGAAACCCCTTTCAGCCTATCCTATGGTTGTGAAGCAGTCGTACCCTCCGAAGTTTCGATTGAGAGTTGGCGAGTCAAAGAATACGAAGAAGTGGCCAATAGTGCTAACTTAGCTCTGGCCCTTGATCTCTTAGAAGAGAGGAGAGTCCGAGCAGCCATTCGGGCCGAGGAATACAAAACTCGGATGGCACGACATTATAATACCAAGGTAAAGCTTCGAACTTTTCAAGTGGGTGATTTAGTACTGAAACGGGTTGGAGCCTCTAAAAACGTAGGCAAGCTTGAACCCCGATGGGAAGGACCCTACAAGATAGCGGGAATTGTCGGACCCGCAACTTATCTACTTGCCAATTCCGAAGGCGCCACTCTTCGTAATACGTGGAATTCCTTCAATCTTAGAAAATACTATGCTTAATGTAACATCTTTATTGTTACATAAATAAAACTGTTTGTTCATAAGTGGATGGTTATGATACATTCGAATCCGACAGGGTACATAGGATTGCAAAACAAAAGTGATAACCTTACACAGGAAATCATTACAAGCAACCTAACCCCTAGGAGCCATCTGCTATAGATAAACAGCCATCGGACCCCAAAAGACCACCTACCACAAATTAAATACTATTTACTACAAACTACTCCTCTCGCAAAGGACGCTTTCCTTCTCGGATAAGGCGACGACGCTGCTCCTCGGACAAGGTTAGTGGATCCGCCAAGGGAACGCCCTCGGAAACCACGGGACTATCTTCGGGAAAGATAGGATGAAGACTAAGCTCGGGAATAACTAAGTTCCCAGGACATTCTAGAAATGATTGAACCGCATCCGTACCAAGTCAATACCCGATGCGGACTAGATCACGCATCTCCTTTTGCAAGGACTCCCTCAAAGCTGAAGGACCCGCGATATCCAGAACAGCTTGGACCCGAGCCACCACTAAAGCAACATCGTGAGCGCGAGTAACTTCTAGCACCCGATGAGTTGCCGCATCCCGTTCCCGAGTCATCTGTAATAATTTCTCATCGGAGCGACGAAGTTGACTCTTCAGCTCCTCCAAACTCGCTTGAAAACTCGTCACCCGGGTCCTCTCTAGCATTAACTGACGCTCCACCTCCCAAGACTTATCCCTCTCAATTTGAAGGACCATCTCGTGAATCGTTTTAGCAGCTTCATGCTCCTCCTGTAAACGGGAAATTTCCGTCTGAGCTTCCAGCAAACCATGCTCTAACTCATCCCGTCGACGATATACCAGGCCAGGATCTGAAGAGGAACACCCCCGAGATCCGATGGCGTCTAGCACCATGTAAATCTGGATGAAGATGAATGGATCACTACTGGGAAAGCAAAAGGTAAGTAACCAAAATTAACAAATAAAATGAGTATCTACCTCACATAGGTTTTTGCAAACCAAGTCCTGAAGACGAGAGGAAGGAAGGGTCCTCATGAGTTCACAATCCGTAACATTCAGAAGACCACTAAGAAAATTTCGGCAAAAGCCCGACACCTCCCCGAGGGGAGAAAACCCCGGGTTCGCACCCGCGGGAGGGGAGCCCACGAGAGGAGGATTCCCTCCGGATAGCGACGTGGGTACGCGCTCGGGACCTCCTTCCACAACATTTACGATATCGGAAATCCGAGGAAAGGGTCGTGACACCAAGGGAGGCACTGGATAGTCTATCGGAGAAAGTGCCGTAGTCGAATTTTCTGCCCTGAGGGGAATCACGAAGCTCACTGGGGGGGCTGCGACGGGCGAACCCCCCGACTCCTGCCTCTCCGAGGAGGAGTTAGCCCTCGTAACCGCCACGAAGGTATCGGAAAGGCCTTCTGACGCCCGCCGCATACCATGTAGAGCTCGCCCTAGAAAAACACCAGTAAATGGATCTATGGAAAAGGCCGCCATCTCAGCACCTATAAGATAAATATAGAGTATGTGATGATCCCGAGGGCGCATAAATTGATAAAAGAGAAGTAGACAGATCTTCAGACTTACGAAAATAGAAATTGCCATGAAGAGGATGAATTGGCGAATTCTCTCTCCTTATTCCCTCTTGGAGACCTGCCAGAATAAGAGCCTCAGGACACGCAAGCAGACCGGTAATATCGTACGAGCCAGAAAATAACCCGGAATGACTCAGTTCCTCCCACTCCTGCCTCAACGTCTCGGATATGGGCGAAACATATCCCAAGCCCCATCGGATAGGCACTCCCCACGATCGGGCCGAATGACCTTTCGAGCGGACGAAGAAATACCTCCGCCTCCAGTCCCCTCTACGAGGGCGAGGACTGGAGGTACCAGTGAAGGCTTTTTCGACGTCCCGATAGGCCAGGCTGAAAAGGGGGACTCCATCCGAGCAAGGCCGAAGGATAAAAATTGCCCCCACCCGATACGGTGACAAGGGAAGGTTAAGGAGCTCGCAGCATAAAACGTATCCCACTAAAAGGCGATACGAATTGGGTGTTAACTGGCTCGGACAGATTTGCCAATACTGGAAGAGCGATCGAAGAAAAGGATGAAAAAACACCCGTAATCCACAGTGCATTTGATCACAATAGACAGTTAGGAATCCAGGAGGAGGATCGTATGCTCTCTGGTCCGGGGAGGGCACAATCACATCAAAATCATCGAAATTCAGATTGAATTCCGTAAAAAGAGTTACTAGAGACTCTCCGTATACAGTACTAACAGCGGAACCGACCCGTCCCCGACCTATCAACCGTGAGGGACTCAAAGGTATTAAGTTAAACACAGAACGCTCATCAGCAAGAGAATACGGTTCTCTACCTAGGAACACATCCCTTATATGGTCTACCCTTCGAGAATCCGTGTACGATGACCTACTCCCCACCCTTGAAGACGAACTTGTCCTAATGATCACTTGATTCTCAACCAACCTATTACGCTGTCCCGGGGAAGAACTCTCCTAGGAGGCATTATAAACCTGGGACCCAGGGCCGACTCGGGCACGACTCCGAGAAGAACTACTTGATGATGTGGACCCCCCATGCCTGCGATGTGGCGGCATCATCTTTAATAGTAAGTTTTCCGTTTACTCTTTATACGAAGGTCGAAAATAAAGTCTTGAGTACAACTACGAGAGCAAGAACCAAGTCTTATGAAGGTGGATTTCTAAAAGAAGAAAGTAAAATGATTTATCTGCTGAAGCAGGATAGCTTTTAACAATGAGTATAAATACCAGTGTTAGCATATTATATGTTAATGAATTACTCATATGGAAAGAAGCTGGAGCTGTCCCACTCACTCCTAGAAGTATGACACGTGCTAATGAGTGTCCTTAATTAGGATAAATAACTCTTAAGCATGTATGAAATTTGACACGACCTGCTAAGTTATGTACTTAGTCAGCAGATAAAAGGTTTTGTCTTTAGCCTATCTTTTTGAAGAAGAGTAAAAAGAATAAGTTTTATATGTAAGCATGCTAGTAATTTATTAATATCTCATGCTAATGGACAAATAAGACAAAATAGAAATGCAGGAATAGGACAAATTGTTCATTTATAAATCCGAGAAACTCTCGGAAAAGGTTACAAAAGGAGAAAAAATTAAAAAGAAGGGATCCTATTCTAAGTCCCTGTACTCGATGGAGGTGGAGGTGGAGGTGAAATCCCACTTGAACCAGTAGCCCCAAGATTTGACGCGGTCGGAAGAGGAGCAGGAGAGCCTCTAGGTGTCATCACTGCATCATACATCTCAAGAAGATTTTGAACCTGCTCAGGAGACGGCTTGGCAAGCTTCTTGACGTCAAAAAGACTACCAAAGTTTACCCCCGAGGGCATTACTCCACGGGCTACGGTAGCACACTCTAACCATCCCCATAACATATGCCCAAGGGAATCCCGAGCGGACAAAGAAGCACTTTGGCGCTCCGCTTCCACCGCCGCGTACCGAACAACCTCGTCAATTCGAGCTTGCACCTCCTCCTGAGGCACCATCCTGACTATTTTCAGATCCACTAACTCCTTGACCCGAGATTGAAGCTCCTACTCTCGCTCCAACCACCCCAACTTCTCTTTCTCCAGAGCCTCCACCCGAGCACGGAGAAGCTCCTCGGATTCCCTCTTCTCCTTCTCCAGAAGAGTCAGTTGAACTCGAACAGCTCCCTCGGACGCTTCCAGCTTGTCGTAAGCCGACTGCATCCTCTGCAAAGTGAGCCGCATCACTTCCTTGGCTCTCTGATCTTCCCTCCAAACGAAGTCGCTGGCCTCCAACTTCGTTCGGAAAACATCTCTCATTGACTCGGCCTCATAGAGTTGGGCCCGGAGAGAAGTCACCTGCCCTCGGAGGGATCCTATCTCGGCTACCTCCCTTGAATGGCGCTGCTCTACTGCAGTGATAACCTCCCGAGTTTTCTTGGACTACATCACAAGAAGAGAAACATAAGGAAAAATGCAGGAAAATTATTTAAAAATAAAGTGGCTAGAGGACTAATACTTACGATTGTTTCCATCCAGACCATGCTAGCCCGCAAAAACTGATAACCTGCCGCGGGCGCAGCAAGAGAAGATCCAAAGAAATGGAGGATCTCGTGATATGCCTCCCCTACCGTCGAAGGCTCCTTCTCGGGCACTTGAGATGAAAAATCCCCCTCGGAAGCTGACCTCCGCAGAGGAATCCTCTTCGGGAGGTCTCCTATCGGAGAAGGAATGGTAGTAGCAGGAGTCGTGGCCACTGCTTCCGTCGGGATTGCTTCCGGAACTTTTGCTGTGGTCGAGGGACCCTCTCCCCGGAGCAGGGTATCCCACACCTCCTTCTTCGCCTCGAAATCCTTCGGTAGATCCGTAGGACCTTGGCCGATCCCCACGGATGACTTCTCCGAGTCCGGTTGAAGTAGTTGAGCGAACAGATCCGCGCCCGGAAACATAGGAGCCTTCCCCTTATCAACCTCTGCAAAAGCAAAGTAAGCAGTTAAATAATGAAAGCAAAACTCGAATAATAAATCAATATAAATAAGGTATTAAAGTCAAGAAAACAAAGAAGGATAAGAAACTTACGAGGGCGAAGGGGAGAAGGATCCGGAATAGTAGGCGAAGGATCCCGAGAGGAAACCAAGATGACATTTGGCCCCGGAGATGAAAAATCTTCCTCCTCGGCTATCGGAGATTGCACCCCCTGCGAACTCCTCGGAAGATTGCTAGTATTGGACTCGGAAGAAGGCATCAAGACCATTGCCGACCTAGGGTCCACCTGTCGCAACGGAGCAACATCCAAACATATGCCCTCGGCATATAGAGAGGGACGAGGGATATTCTCATGTGCACCCTCGGCCCCCGCGTCCATCCCTGCTTCCTCGGATTGACCTTCCCCCTCATAGTCTCCCCCCTCGTGACCTTCCCCCTCATGATCTCCCCCTCGTGACCTTCCCCCTCATGATCTCCCCCCTCGTGACCTTCCCCCTCGTGATCTCCTTTCTCGGAAGCTCTGCTATGACCACTTGGAGCCACTTCTTCGGAACCAGGTACTAAATAGTACCTCGCCAGAACCTCCTCTGCGTCACCCCAAAATGTCTTAGAACGAGTAATGGAAGAGTACGAAAAACTGCTTGAAGAAAGTAGATATGGAATAAAGGAGCATACGAGCAACAGGAGGAAAACTTACTAAAAGCTGGCATGAGCATGCTCGTAACGAAAAGCGGTTTCCTAACGTTGTCATTAGCACCCACCACGAAGTGAAGTCCAGACTTATCAAATAACCACGAGAAATCTTCTGACTCCATTAGGGCGTGCTGGGCAATCACTGGAGAGAGCACCATATCTCCAGCTAAGGTGTGAATCGGAGTCACACCCTCTCCCCACTTGAAGGGAATATCCCATTTCCCTCGTACAGGCTTCACATAAAAGTACTTGTCCTTCCAAACACCGTGTGAACTTATCGTCGCACCCAGAATCCTCTTCGTAGAGTTAGCCGAATGATCTCGGTGGTGAACGTGATAGAAGGGATATCCCCCAGGTGACACTCCCACATCGAAGATAGACAAGAAATGATCCGCATTGCACTCGTACCCCTTGACCATACACCAGAACACGTAAATGCAGAGGGCAGCATAACCATTGGGGACCAGCTGACTCGGACAAATCTTGCAAGTCTTGAAGACTTCGCAGAAAAAAGAGGCATAAACGCACGCCACCCGTAATTCACTTGCGCAAAATACACCGTGAGCATACCCTTAGGAGGGTAACACGCCCTCTGATTCTCCGAAGGAATGTGAACGGTCACATTCGCCATCGCAGTTCCCGTAGCCTCAAATAAATCCATGACCTGTTCATAAGTAACCACGGATTGAACATTCTCAATTTTGGAGAAGTCACGGAGAGGGGGTTTCTTCGATTTCGAAACCCTAGCCTTTTTCGTGGTGGCGGCGCCACTCCCTTCGGCGACGGCAGCCCTCTTCTTGCGAGTAACGGCAGCAGGCCCCCCGAGAGGAACGGTAGTCGCGACGGGAACATGAGCATCCACGGAAACAGCAGCGGCAGAGGACGTGTTGACAGAGGAAGCCATCTACTTTTTAGGATGGAGAGAAGATTTTACGAGTTGGGTGAAAGGAAAGAAAAGTGAGAATAAAAAACTAAGAAGAACTAAAGTCACTCTTTTCTGATTAAAAAAGATTGGAGAAGATTGAAGAATTGGAAGCTGGAAGATTGAAAGATTTCGCGAAGAGAATGGGGAAAAAGAGTACGGACGGGTATATTTATAAGTAAACCGCCATTAAAAGACGTGCCCCGTTTCTCACGCCCCACGTCTCCACTCAGGAAGCGACGTGTCAATCCACGCGCTAGCCGTTACTGCAGATTAACACACGGATGAGTAAATGTCATTTAAGACATCCAACGGCTAAAAAGAGCCGTTATAAAAGTGATTCTTCATCTGGACCGCTGCTTCCCAAGACCATAACGGTAATTTTATTTCATGGTATTTTAAGTATATATTTATATACATATAATACCCCCGTAAATCATAAAAAAGAATGGAGAAAATCCTAAGCCCTCAGAAAAATTACCAAAAAATAAAGAAAAAGCCCTTTTGCCTTATTAGGGCCACGAAATAAAATTTCACTCGTCTCTACGAGAACGATCGAAATTTGGGGGGGCTAGTGTTAACCCTAAAAAATAAATAAGGGATTATACAAGTTAAACAAAAAATTAACCCTTAAGTTAGGGATTAATCCCAAGGGCGATACTATCGTCACAAACACTCTCGTATGTCACATACCTTACTATGGTATGACGTGGCACCCGAAGAGGTAATAGAATCCCTCGGAATTCACATATCCTACCAGGGTACGACGTGACACCCGAATGGACATCTAAGCGTCCCTTGGAAAGTCAAGATGAATAAAAATAAGATATCAACGTGGCATCGGAAAAAGAGTAAACCCCGATGGATCCACGCGACTCGGATATCCATCACTGTGCCAAGAGGGACCACTATACGAAAATACTTCCTTGCTGATCACTCCCAAAGCCCTCTGAATCACTATCCCGAAGGCCAAAATTCACAAAACAATGTTCTACTCAAAGCACCAACCGCTAAACTCCCTTACTCCGAAGGCACAAACCAAGAAGGTCATTTAACAAAGATCGGGAAGTCCTCGGAGAATGACTCCCGAAGGAGCCACTACTCTCACGATAACAAAAAACGCTTGGAATCCATACTACGGGGATCCATACGCAAGAATACTGCCTTACATGCATATTGATGCCCTCGGAGCCCACCTTACAAGCCTAGAGAGGCAAATCTGCCCCTCGGAAAATCTTACTGAAGAAGTTAATAAAGAAATTGTCGTCTCCAGAACAGAAAACCCCTCGGACACCCACTTCACTTCAACTAGTGGACCTCCTCATGAAATTCAGCCCCTCGGAGAAAAGAAAACAGAAGATTCCGTCTATCAAAGAAAAGAAAACAGAAGATTCCGTCTATCAAAGAGAAGAAAACAGAAGAAGCAACCCCTCGGAACTCCCTGCAACCCTCGGACAAGATAAGGATCAGCCTAGTCATCACCTTGTCAACAAGATAGACCTTATCTTATAAAAGGACACTTGTAATACATGCAACATTACACTTGTACCACATGCATAGTGACACATACTCCCTCCCATACCTATATAAGGGAGGAAACGAAGGAGAAAAAAACCTATCCAAAAGGCATAAAATCAGATCGGTGCTCCTCGGAGTGAGAAGTTCAGTGAATAAAGGAAGGATATTTTCGTAATTTTTCCCAAATAGTCATTTACTTTCTTTGAACCACGGATAATGGCGTTCCGAACCTCTAAATAAATCAGTTAATCGGGTATTATTCCAAACCTGTTAACAAAAAGGTAGAGTTTTACTTTTGCCCATGCGACAAGCATGACAATCAAAAACAATGGGAAAATATTCTTTAGCCCCTAACATATCATGTCGTAACATATGAGATAAAATCACATTATTCGGATGTCCTAATTTCCTATGCCAGTCCTCTGACTTATTTCTAACCTTCGTACATGCCAAAGACAAGGGACGAGGAATAGAAAACAGCAACGAAAACATTCGTCCCACTTTAGGCCCCCTCACGACCACCGTCCCCGACACCTGATCCTGCACAATACAGCCATTATGAAAGAAATGTACGGTACACTTGTTATCTACTAATTGTCCAACAGAAATCAAATTGGTAGATAATGCTGGAGATATAAATATGTCACAGAAAGAGGGACCAAGATCACCAATTGCTTGAATAGGAAGAACAGACCCATTAGCAATCTCAATAGTTTGCGTACCAGAATATTTCTTCAAATTATGCAATAAGTGTGAAGAACCTGTCATGTGATTAGAAGCACCAGAATCGACTAACCATGGATCGGAAACAATTTTACCTTGACCTTGAAGTCCCAGTGCTGAGAATGTTGAAAGAATCATTTGTTGAACCATTTCTAGAGTAAGAGCGGTTGGAGTCGGAGTAGGAACTAGAGGGTGACTCAGAGGAGCAGCAACCTGAAAGGCCTAGACACGACGAGTTGTGGGACGAGTACGACAGTCTTGAATGAGATGCCCGTTTTTCTTACAGTATTTACAGAATATATTGGTGCAAGTGCTGGCAATATGACCAATCTCCTCACATTTTTAACACTTTCTCGTGTCTGGTCCTTTGTGACCTCCTTGTGCGGCATAGGCAACATTCATCACCTGTGAAGTCTCAGAAGAAATTGACATACTAGCATGTGTAGCCAATCTTTGTTCCTCGCGAAGTGATGCGCCAAGACATACGTCCAAAAAAGGAACTAGATCTCTGTTGAGTAACCCCCCACGAACAATTTCAAATTTCGAGCGCAATTTCATTAAGAATTGATCACGCTTGGTGTCCTCATGGACTGCCTGAAGAGCTAGGAGAGCTGCATGTGGTACCTTGCTATATAGTATACCAGAATACTCGCTCCACAGAGTAATAAAGTCAGAATAATATTGTTCAATATTGAGGTTACCTTGACTATAGGTGGAGATGTCAAGCTCCAACTGAAAACGCCGAGCAGTATTATTTTGATAGTATGAATGCAAATATTGAATGCGCCCTGTGAAATGATTAAGGGTAGTTTGAGGCGAGGAAAGACGAAGAATTATGTGGTGAGCCCGTCAGTTAAATATATAGCCATTTCTTGAAAGGGTATAGGATGGAAATAACACATCGATAGAGTGCTCTAGTATTTGTAATTAAGCAAGAAAAATATTAATTAATCATAGAGTGCTCTAGTATTATTTACAGGTTTCTAATCCTAACACATATATTTTAATTTCAAATATTTACCAAGTTGATTGAATTACCTAGAAACATTACATAAGTAAATATGCATGTAACAAAAAAATATAATTATACCAATTTGAATTTTAATTATAAATAATTGAGGGACTTGATATGCAATTAACCAATTAATGATGTAAGCCATGACATCTTTTTGATGAGGTAAGCCATGACATCATTAGAGCATGATTAAATTCAGATTTGTGTGATTTAATATAAAATAATCAAAGTGGGACCTTAATTAAAATTATTTTAACATAATTTTTTTGCGTATAAATATTAGGCTTTCTTCCAACAATTTTCACACCCAAAATCATTTCGGTTTTTCCTTTTTTCTTCCCATGAATCTCTAAGTTAGTGAGTCTACTTTCAAGGAAAATTCATCTCAAGTTCTTATTTCATTATTTTCTACCCGAAAATACCCCAAAACTTTTATTGCGCACAAATTATCCATTCGACCCTGCACCTTAGAAAAATCATAACTAATTGTAGAAACATTCTTTTTGATCAAGGCTAGCGGCTAAATACTCCTCATGATGTCCTCTAACTTTCATATGAAGAAATAGTTTTCAAATAATGTGATTTAAAAGGTCGAAATTCCTAAACCGTAGACTGCTGTCTGAAAATACGAAAATAGGTGTTTTCAAGAATTATTTAGCATAGCAAACCTTTGGATTTTCCTTCACATTCGGGTACACATGTTCCTAGTGATGTTAGAGATCAGTTGCCATAAAATATTTGGAAATAAAGTTCATTTGGATATCCGATTAAAGGTAAACTCGAAACTACGACGATTGTCAGCATATTTTACGTACTTTAAGTTCTTTGTTTATGATTGAAAATAATCATCATAATTCCATGATTGATCACTCACACATAACTCTTATAAGATATAACAATCATTAGAATCACTTTAATATGATTTGTATTCACGAATTAATATTTTTAAGATTTTTCAATAGTATATAAATAGTATATTTATCATGTTTAACCTATCCTTACATAAGTTTAATAAGATTATCATATATACTTTTGAGGTCTAATCCTCTTATATGATTATGTATCGTAACCTAAATATTTTTTGATCATTTACCTTGATTAGGTTTACGTATTAATAATCTTATAAATACAATGTTATGTAATTTAAGATAATCTTGGAACAAAATAATATTAACTAAGTTATACAATTTAACGAATTGCTTCATAAGGTAATTGTTTGATGTCATGATTCCTGGAATTTTTGAATGTACTAGAGACTTAAAGAACGATTTTCCATGAATCAGTTAAGTAATATATTTTGATAATTTATTATGCATCAAATTAAATAGTTTATCATACTATACTTGATATTATTTTATACTTACCATTTGAAATTATTTCTAACATTAGAAAAGTTATAACTACAATTATAATTATAAATATATGGTTGCTTAAGATAAATCTTGAGATTTAATTACGTATACAAAGTATATTTGATATTTAACTTAACCTTACGACATCGAAATTTATCGCGTAAGATTTTCACCAATGATATATGCTATTTACTTAAATTAGTATTAGCTACTTTTTTTAACAAGAACTTCCTCAAATTTTATCAACACCAAAGTTGAATAGTACATATGTTTATTGTGGTGAATTATAAATTTAGTTGATTAATATTATTTAAATTTGTTAAAGGTTTGACGAACTAATCAACGCCATCAAGGTTCCCCGTATGAGTTAAGGTGAGGTTCCATTTCTGATTTGTTCTAGCCCCGTTTGGCATCCGGCCCTGAGGAACTTGGACAGAAAAGCCACTACTCCATTACCAAACCTCGAACAACCTATATTTTATCTTAATTCCGTTTTGCATCTCATCTCATAACATGATTTTCTTACTCATCGTTAAATCATATTCAATCATTTATTATTTGTCATATTGATTCATAATCATGGTAATTCCCTCATATTTTAATATTATCTTCTGGTTCTTGAACTTTGCAAAGAGCAACGAACTATGTTCGGGACATGTAGCTCAAGGAGCAACGGATATTATCCGGTTTACTGGCTTGTTTGTTTATCTGTTATACCCATTGGGACGCCTTTGGGAAGTTGGGTCCAGGGATTGAGTCGAGTTACTGCCGGGCATTAAAGACTGTCAGTTTAAGTAATTTCGCTTGATACCCATCTATTTAGGTGCCGCTTGCAGTCAGGAGTTGGCTGTAACCCACGTGCTGGATCGACATGTACTCGACCATGTCTCTTGATTGTTTGCGAGGTCGCTCCTCGTCGGGAGGTATAAGGTAGAATATTAGAAGTCATAAGGCTGGATTTGTTTATTGTTAATAAGCACAAGTTCATTAACTATTCTATGAAAATTCCAGTACCATTACTACATCAAATTGTCTAGTTGAACTATTTCTACCGGTAAGATCACTCCTCGAAATGTATCCAGTAGGTCACAGTTAATTCTTGCATTACCAGTTCTTTTATATGAATCTCACTAAGTCATTAAAGACTTATTCCTCGTTTCTTCTGTTCATTCCTCAGTATAAAATCAACATGGCAGCATGGACCAAGTGAATAATTGCTCAAGCGTGCATTTTGGAATATTCGTGTTTTGTCATTAGTGCATAATCATTAAAATAGTCACAGTGTTTGTAATACCAAGACTTTCGCTGTATATATATCAAAATATATTTTATAAAACGTGTATGGTTTTGATCATGAACAAGTGAGATCCCTTCCTATGAGTTGCGCTTTAGTCTGGATTGGGTAAGTGGTTGGCCACCACTGAACCAACTCGGATCGGAGCATAGCTTGTAGGGCGCGGTCGTCACAGACCAGCACCGACTTAGTATTAAAACTATCTTGGTTGATTGTAGGAACATGATTATTCCCAATAAGCCCAACTAGCGGGAGACACTAAAAAAGATGATGATAAAACAACACAGAGGTATCGCCCTCAGGACGTATCGCTTGAAAAGGCGACTGTCCATATGCCTACACGGCCAAAAAAATGCTGACAAAGCAGCACAGAGGTATCGCCCTCAGAACATATTGCTTGAAAATGCGACTATCCACATGCCTACACGGGAAGAAATATGCCGACAAAACAACACAGAGATATCTCCCTCAGGACATATCGCTCAAAAAGGCGACTGTCCATTTGCCTACAGAACAGGCAAGGAAAAGACACTATACGGATCTTCGATAAAACAAACCACATAAGATGGTGAAGACCTACAACAGTAAGGTGACACATACGTGCGAAAGAGGATGACCATCACAAAAACCATATAATAAGAAACCGCCATTCGAATATATTCAACAATGATCGGACAGACACAAAAAGAAGCTACACCACGCGCTATCCGCGCGATTCATAAGATAATCCATAACAGAATACTACTCAACCAACATTACAGACCTTGAGGGCAATCTACAAATTATGAAAAAACTCATCTCCCTTGAAGTTAGTAAACAGCTCACTACGAATTTCATCCCTACTGACTGGACCAACATGGGACAAATCCATTTTCGTCATATCCATAGGAAACTTCCATGGCTCATCGCATACATCAGTAGCAAGATCATCCATTGCCCTAGGCGATAAAACGTCTGAATACTTGTACCATTTCGTACTATCACTTTTAGGGTCCATGGCGGGAGGCACGTACCGTATTGCACGAGGTACTCAATAACGTACCCTCGGGTATGCCCCTGCCAAAGACCACATAATAGGTTGGCCAGCTAGATGACTACCGTTACCAGGTACATCTATATCCATAGACTGATCAGAGTTGTTACCTGAATCCACAGAGAATCCTTGAACTATATATTTCAGAGAAAAATTCCGTTCCATGTGGCCCGAAGGGGCGGTATCACCATCCTCAGTCCCGACACGATTCAGACTTTCGCTTGGGTTTGAAGGTGTCACCACTATACCATAACGAATCAACAATTCCATCAACTTGGCATTTTGAATCTCAAGCGACACCAGAGAATCCCTATAAGACTTGCGTTCTCGTTCCAAAAGCAATCTCTCGACGCGAAGCTTATGTGCTTCAGCTTTAGCCTCTTTTAACTCCTTAGTTAATCTTTATTTATCAACCTGCGCTTTCCAAGCTCTGTCATGAGGCTTTCGCGCACGAACCTCGGATGAACGCGCTCGCACATTAGCTCGGTCTCGAGAAACATTGCTACGAAAAATCATCGCACGCAACTCATCGACTCTCGCATCATGACCTGATTGCGCCTTAGCAAGCAACATGTAGTTGTTGCAGAGAGCGTGGAACATATTCCCAAACTGATGCAACAATCACAATACGCCATATATCACAAAGATAATGAAATAATCATCAACTAGTTAAAAGGACTTCAAAATAGAAAACCTTACCACATAATAAAGCATTACACAAAGCATTACGCACATCCGTGGCGCAAAGGCAGCCCCCAGGTTCTGAAGTGACATATCAGGATCAAAATTCGAAGAAATGTTGTTCGTACCTTGAATGGCATCATGCTCACGAAACGTTTCACCACCTATCCTCATATTAGCTCATCAGAGGAAGGATATCGCAAAAAGTCATAATTTTCAATCGAAGATGGGACAGACCCCGTAGACCTCTGCGATTTTCCTCGACGATGAGAACTAGAACAATGAGATGTTGACGCAGTCGCCCTACTAGGGGGAGTCTGCCTGCTAGAAGTAAGCCCACTAGTTTTGACATTGGCAGCCTATCAGGCATAGGCACAAATTCCCCTGACTCAAGCCCTCCCATTTCCCCGACATCTGAATGCGCCGAATTGATGTTCACACCACCCGAGAGAGGACCATTACTATTAAGATCCTTAACTCGGGACCCGTCGCTCGCTTGTCGACTCCTTACTTCCTCCTCGAAACTCGCCCTACCACTCGGATGACAATAATTAGAGGGCGGTACAGGCGGAAGCGGCGTCACAGCAACTCTAGGGGGATTAGCAGCGAGTCGTCGTTGTGACGAAAGCTCTACCTCCATAGCCCGCAGTCTTGCTTGCTCTAATACCAAACCTTCTTCAACAGTCGCACGACTTCCGACAACAATACTACCGCCATTTTGGTTTGGCTGTAGCACTAAGAAATTACTCGAAATTTGGGAATTCCGCTCGTGAAGACGAACACGCGAAAGCCTAACATCGGCAGCAATACCAGGAACCCGCATAAGACCGTCGTCTAGCGGGGTATCCGTTGGTAGATTGTCCGACACACTCACATTATTAGCTGAAATACTCGAGTCCGAGGATTCACCATCAGAAACCACAAATGCGTTACGTCGCGGAGGCACATACACATGTGGCCAAGGGGACACGGCACACTTCCTATGGGGAGGATTTTTCACTCGAACCATCCTTAGCACTAAAACAAGAAGAAAATCATGGTCAGAAACCTATAAAATATATGGAAAATAAAATAAATATATATATATGTATGTGTATCGAATATTATGTCGTGGATATGTCGAAAAGACATCGAAAAACCGATCGAAAATAAATCGAAAAACATAACGAGCGTATCAAAAATTCAAAGGCAGTATGTCGAAAATAAATTTTGCCATACCTCGCAGTTCCTCGATATAAACTTCGATATAGTACCGTGAAAGCGACATTACTTCGGAATAAAATAATCGAATGATGACGAAATATGGGGACCGGCTATATAAGCGAGAAGTACCAGGCCCCACAGAGCAATTAATGCATAATGTCGGGTTTTATATCGAAGATCATCTTCGATATATATTCGATATATAAAAGTTCCCGACTCATTGATCGTCAAATATTCAGAAAAATGGGGGAGCATCGTAACAGCTATTTTTCTAAAACCGGAATTCGACTCAATCAGTCGCCAACTTGGGGAGAGTTATGGGTGCCCCAAGGGAAAGAAAGTATACAAGCAAAATTCATAAATTATTATAAAACTAATAGTTTATGAATTGGGGGACTACGTGATAGGGATATTTCCCGTAGTGGGCCGGTCACGCGCCAGATCCACGACCAGCTATATCGGGGATAATTCCCGACATTTATATCGAAGTTCACATTCGTTATAGTACAATGTGAACTCTATAAATACAACATCGTACACCGAGACGACGCACAATTAATACCTAGATCCACCCGCCAATATCGAATACTCATATTCGATATTACTTTCGAAATAGATTCCGACATATTACATATTACATGATTTGATATTGAACCACGCGCCTAATTCGATATCATTTTCGATATTATTTCCGATATCATCCCGACATAATCTCCGATACTATCCTCGACATATTCTCGACATCACATCCGATATTGATATGGCTACCCAGCTGGACCTTTACTTCGAGTACCTGGAGTTCCGAACCAAAGTCATCTTATAGCTAGTTATAGGAGACATAGTTTAAGATAGATTCGTTGTACCACGCATGTAACCGATCATCTTCTATATATACGATTTATTGTCAAATTACAATGGTTTAGTAATTTGTCTTTTCTATGCAGTAGTTAATGGAAATTAAAAAAGAGAGCACGATATATGGGAATACAAATGATAAAATAAAAGTAAAGAAAAGATACGCCGGCCAGCAGTACGTATTGGTTGAACAATAGCAGGCATATATAGGCCAGATTTTTATGTATTCCTAAATCCTAAGGATAATACGCACACTTTTTAGCATTTTTGCCGGCTTAGCTTCCTACCAGTTACCAAAGTCCAAATAGATGTTACAATTTACAAGCTAGCATTTTTAAAAAAAAAAAAAAAAAACTTTGACGTGTCTTTCATTTGCCTAGTCGTATACCAACAACTATTTAAAAAGCCTTTTCAAATTTTTTACCCATGGTAACTGTGCCATTGGTGTACTAAACTACTAATGCTTCATAACTAAGATGCCAATTAATACACTCTTTATAACCGTTTTAAAACGCATGAATATTTGGCCAAAAAACACTCAAGGAAAAATAATGGATTTAGTAGTGTAGGGTGTTTGCTCGGGCCTTATCAATAGCCTAATATAAATACTTAAGATTTGATTCGAGTGTAATGAAAATTAATTAATGCAATTTTATCTGCTTAACACAAGGATGAAATAGTCATACACATGATTTTTTTTTTTAGAAAAGTTAAAGATCCGTAGACAGTATATCGATTACAAGGATGATCGCAGCTCATCCATTACGGGATACTACACACGTAACGTCACACTCACGTAGAATATGTGAATATATGATGACTCTTTCCTAGCAATTTTATGATTTTAGTTGACTGATTGTAACAATATAAGAGATTATTTCTAAACCTTTGTAGCTTCTTGGTATAGATAAAACAAACAATTATTTAATGATCAATTTGCAGGCGCTATGAGCAAATATGCGAGAAATCTAAAAAAAGTTAAACGAGTCAAAGCCCAGTGTGCGATGAATGCCGGTTTCTTCAAGGCAAAGGGCAAGTTAAACTATATGATACAATTTGCTCGAAGTCAACGAATTGCAAGCAAAATTGGATGACTGGAGAAGGCACAAACTCTCTCTCTCTCTCAATAATTTTTCTGCATAAGTCGTTATACGTACGCATATATTTTTATATATTTTTAAGTTCCGTGGTGCATGTAATTAATTTCTTGTGAACCAGTTCGAATTTTCTGTTGCACTTTCCCTTGTGCCACCTATTAAAATCCAACATGTGGCATCCCACACTACCTGAGACGTAGTGAATAATCCTCCTTATCTTCCTTATCATTTTTCGTCCAAAGAGAAAGAAAAACCAAACTCGAAAATAACTCTGTTCTCCGCTTATATTTTTTTCCCAATAATTTCCTTTTCTGCAATTTAAATATTCAAACCACTAATATATTCAAAAAAAATTACAAAAATTATTAATTTAAATAAAATAAATACAGAACAATTTTTTCTATATTTTTACATTGTTAAGGTAGAATTGATATCTATAAAATTTTATGGGTCTATTTTTTATTTCTTGAATTATCACCATTTTTCGTGAATAATCGGATATACATTTTAAGTAACTCAATATTGTATCCACAAATGTTTTTATTTTTTTATGAACATCGTGAAATGCAAATAAGAAACCCAAAAGTTACTAAATTGATAGGTTTTATATTTTAATCATAAAATCATAAAGGATCATTTGAATTTGTTCAGTACAAAAGTACTAATTGTGGTTGAGAAAATTTCAAAAGAAAGTGTTTACTGTTCTCTCTTTATATATATATATATATGTGTGTGTGTGTGTGTGTGTGTGTGTGTGTGTGTGTAGTTTAACTTTTTAAATGATGTTGAATTTAGAGTAATTCAAGCTTTATATAAAATCTTTAAGGGATCATTCTTTATTCTTTTTGTTTAAACTATCATTTTTAAAAAATATTAATTTGAATATGTCAGTCTAATTTCAAACTTTGAGTGGAACAAAAATTAACATGTTTAGCTTCTAAAATAAGGGGAGCACTATCAAAAAAATAAGGCGAGAAAAAATGCAGAGTTTGAATTGTTCACGAGAAAAAAATATTAATTTGTATGGTTGAAGAAATTTCAAAAGTAAGTGTTTAGTGTTATATATATATATATATATATATATAATATGTGTGTGTGTGTGTGTGTGTGTGGTTTAACATTATTATATGATGTTGAATTTAAACTAATTCAAACATTATACCGTTGCTTTGCTTTCAATATAAAATTGTCTAAGACATTATTCTTTATTCTTTTTGTTTAAATGATCATTTTCTTAAAAAAAAAAAAAAATTGTTTTGAATATGCCAATTGCAAAAGAAGAACACGCGAAAGCCTAACATCGGCAACAATACTAGGAACCCGCATAAGACCATCGTCTAGCGGGGTATCCGTTCGACACACTCACATTATTAGCTGAAATACTCGAGTCCGAGGATTCACCATTAGAAACCACAAATGCGTTGCGTCGCGGAGGCACATACACATGTGGCCGAGGGGACACGACACACTTCCTATGGGGAGGATTTTTCACTCGAACCATCCTTAGCACTAAAACAAGAAGAAAATCATGGTCAGAAACCTATAAAATATATGGAAAATAAAATAAACATATATATATATATATATATATATCGAATATTATATCGTGAATATGTCGAAAAGACATCGAAAAATCGATCGAAAATAAATCGGAAAACATAACGAGCGTATCGAAAATTCAAAGGCAGTATGTCGAAAATAAATTTCGACATACCTCGCAGTTCCTCGATATAAACTTCGATATAGTACCGTGAAAGCGACATTACTTCGGAATAAAATAATCGAATGATGACGAAACATGGGGACCGACTTATATAAGCGAGAAGTACCGAGCCCCACAGAGCAATTAATGCATAATGTCGGGTTTTATATTGAAGATCATCTTCGATATATATATTCGATATATAAAAGTTCCCGACTCATTGATCGCAAAATATTCAGAAAAATGGGGGAGCATCGTAACAGCTATTTTTCTAAAATCGGAATTCGGCACAATCAGTCGCCAACTTGGGGAGAGTTATGGGTTCGCCAACTTGGGGAGAGTTATGGGTGCCCCAAGGGAAAGAAAGTATACAAGCAAAATTCATAAATTATTATAAAACTAATAGTTTATGAATTGGGGGACTACGTGATAGGGATATTTCTCGTATTGGGCCGGTCACGTGTCAGACCCACGACCAGCTATATCGGGGATAATTCCCGACATTTATATCGAAGTTCACCTTCGATATAGTACAATGCAAACTCTATAAATACAGCATCGTACACCGAGACGACGCACAATTAATACCTAGATCCACCCGCCATTATCGAATACTCATATTCGATATTACTTTCGAAATAGATTCCGCCATATTACATATTACGGGATTCGATATTGAACCACGCGCCTAATCCGATATCATTTTCGATATTATTCCCGATATCATCCTGACATAATCTCCGATACTATCCTCGACATATTCTCAACATCACATCCGATATTGATATGGCTACCTAGCTGGACCTTTACTTCGAGTACCTGGAGTTCCGGACCAAAGTCATCTTATAGCTAGTTATCTGAGACATAGTTTAAGATAGATTCGTTATACCACGCTTGTAACCGACCATCTTCTATATATACGATCTATTGTCAAATTACAATGGTTTAGTAATTTGTCTTTTCTATGGAGTAGTTAATGGTAATTAAAAAAGAGAGCAGGATATATGGGAATACAAATGATAAAATAGAAGTAAAGAAAAGATACGCCGGCCAGCAGTACGTATTGGTTGAACAATAGCAGGCATATATAGGCTAGATATTTATGTATTCCTAAATCCTAAGGATAATACGCACACTTTTTAGCATTTTTGCCGGCTTAGCTTCCTACCAGTTACCAAAGTCCAAATAGATGTTACAATTTACAAGCTAGCATTTTCGAAAAAAAAAAAAAAAAACTTTGCCGTGTCTTTCATTTGCCTAGTCGTATACCAACAACTATTTAAAAAGCTTTTACAAATTTTTTACCCATGGTAACTGTGCCATTGGTGTACGAAACTACTAATGCTTCATAACTAAGATGCCAATTAATACACTCTTTATAACCATTTTAAAACGCATGAATATTTGGCCAAAAAACACTCAAGGAAAAATCATGGATTTAGTAGTGTAGGGTGTTTGCTCGGGCCTTATCAATAGCCTAATATAAATACTTAAGATTTGATTCGAGTGTAATGAAAATTAATTAATGCAATTTTATCTGCTTAACACAAGGATGAAATAGTCATACACATGATTTTTTTTTTTTTTTTTTGAGAAAAGTTAAAGATCCGTAGACAGTATATCGATCACAAGGATGATCGCAGCTCATCCATTACGGGATAATACACACGTAACGTCACACTCACATAGAATATGTAAATATATGATGATTCTTTCCTAGCAATTTTATGATTTTATGATTTTAGTTGACTGATTGTAACAATATAGGAGATTATTTCGAAACTTTTGTAGCTTCTTGTTATAGATAAAACAAATAATTATTTAATGATCAATTTGCAGGCGTTATGAGCAAATATGCGAGAAATCTAAAAAAAGTTAAACGAGTCAAAGCCCAGCGATGAATGCCGGTTTCTTCAAGGCAAGGGGCAAGTTAAACTATATGATACAATTTGCTTGAAGTCAACGAATTGCAAGCAAAATTGGATGACTGAAGAAGGTACAAACTCTCTCTCTCTCTCTTAATAATTTTTCTGCATAAGTCGTGATACGTACGCATATATTTTTATATATTTTTAAGTTCCCTGGTGCATGTAATTAATTTCTTGTGAACCGGTTCGAATTTTCTGTTGCACTTTCCCTATTCCAGTGTATGTGTCACCTATTAAAATCCAACATGTGGTATCCCACACTACATGAGACGTAGTGAATAATCCTCCTTCTCTTCCTTATCATTTTTCGTCCAAAGAGAAAGAAAAACCAAACCCGAAAATAACTCTGCTCTCCGCTTATATTTTTTCCCAATAATTTCCTTTTCTTCAATTTAAATATTCAAACCACTAATATATTCAAAAAAAAATTACAAAAATTATTTATTTAAATAAAATAAATACAGAACAATTTTTTTTTATATTTTTACATTGTTAAGGTAGAATTGATATCTATAAAATTTTATGGGTCTATTTTTTATTTCTTGAATAATTATCACCATTTTTCGTGAATAATCGGATATACATTTTAAATAACTCAATATTGTATCCACAAATGTTTTTATTTTTTTATGAACATCGACAAATGCAAATAAGAAACCAAAAAGTTACTAAATTGATAGGTTTTATATTTTAATCATAAAATCATAAAGGATCATTTGAATTTGTTCAGTACAAAAGTACTAATTGTGGTTGAGAAAATTTCAAAAGTAAGTGTTTACTGTTCTCTTTATATATATATATATATATATATATATATATATATATATATGTGTGTATGTATATATATGTGTGTGTGTGTGTCTGTGTGTAGTTTAACTTTTTAAATGATGTTGAATTTAGAGTAATTCAAGCTTTATATAAAATGTTAAAGGGATCATTCTTTATTCTTTTTGTTTAATCTATCATTTTTTAAAAATATTAATTTGAATATGTCAGTCTAATTTCAAACCTTGAGTGGAACAAAAATTAACATGTTTAGCTTCTAAAATAAGGGGAGCACTATCAAAAAAATAAGGCGAGAAAAAATGCAGAGTTTGAATTGTTCACGAGAAAAAAATATTAATTTGTATGGTTGAAGAAATTTCAAAAGTAAGTGTTTAGTGTTTTATATATATATATATATATATATATATATATATATATATATGTGTGTGTGTGTGTGTGTGTGTGTGTGGTTTAACATTATTATATGATGTTGAATTTAAACTAATTCAAACATTATACCGTTGCTTTGCTTTCAATATAAAATTGTCTAAGACATTATTCTTTATTCTTTTTGTTTAAATGATCATTTTCTTAAAAAAAAAAAATTGTTTTGAATATGCCAATTGCAAAAGAAGAAACTAATTTCAAAGTTTGTGTACAACAAAAGTTAATACGTTTAGTTTTCAAAAAAGGGAGAGCAGTTTATTTTTCTTCGATAAGGAAGAGAAGGAGTATTCACTACATCTCATGTGCTGTGGGATGCCACGTGTTGGATTTTAATAGGTGGCACATACACTGGAATAGGAAAAGTGCAACAGAAAATTCGAACCGATTTGCAAATTGAGCCAACGAGCTCACATAGTCGCGGTAAAACAAGAGACCAAAGTCAGTGTTGTGCTAAGTTAGAGGATCGAGATCGACAATGAGTTTACTTGAAAGATTGTTTTTTCCATCCACACACGGATAAATTTGTAAGAAACTTCATTATGTTTAAATATGACTTAGCTCTCGCTGTGTTACTGTGTTAGGGGAAAGTAACAGCTACGTACATCCTTTCAGATTTATTGCACATGGCTAGTGGATTAGAGAAACTTCTTATGAAGTTTAATTATGATAGCATCTCCTATAATAACTAAGGGCTGTAAAAGCAATTAATAATAATATTAATAAAACAAGTAATTATTATACCCTTGCATTGATTAAATTATTTTGTATTCATCTCAAAATGATATATATGGCTCATTTTCAAGATATCTTATTTTTAATACACGCGCACATATTTACCGAAACGCCTCAACCACTTATTATTATATATTGTTAAGGCCACGAACTGGAAGGATATGATTATTGTTCATCTTCGTTCGATTGATATATTTCAGATAGAGTTCGAACAGACGCAACCATTGTTACATTATCAAGCTTGGTCATTAATACTTAGTGATCGACGCTTTCCGTCGAATAATTAATTCTGGAAGCAAAAACAACACATACATAGCTAACCTTTTTTTTTTTTTTGTGGGTTTTTTAGTCTAAAAAGTGTTCATCATTAAAGTGTTACATGTCTTCAGGAAAATAGTTAATATAATTATGTGAACCAGAACGATTACTTTTTTGAAAAGATACGACTGACGGAGTATCTGATGCATGTCCAATAATTTAGCATTTCTTATAGGGGATAGGGATTTACATTTTACTAATAATGGAATAGATGATTTTTTTCAGCTAGTGTCACCAAAAGTATATTTACGTGTATTATACAGTTACGTCACACAGCCATGTTCGGTAAGCAAATATCTACAATGAAGGAATTAAAGGGATCATAACAACCTTTGATATGTTTGACTAGATAAATCTAATCTACAATTACCTAATAAGATAAGAGATCTTACGGTATTCACGTTTAAGTGGCTATGAT
This sequence comes from Linaria vulgaris, assembly GCA_948329865.1. Lineage (NCBI taxonomy): Eukaryota > Viridiplantae > Streptophyta > Magnoliopsida > Lamiales > Plantaginaceae > Linaria > Linaria vulgaris. Next base: position 97,833,769 of record OX415250.1, read on the forward strand.
TAATTAATATTTTTCTTGCTTAAGTACCACTACAAGACTGGGCGGTCAATAGGGACCGCCCAGTAGGGACTGCATTGCGGTCGCTGATCTTCAGCGACTGCATTTGTCAATAGCGACCGCAATGCAGTCCCTATTGACCCATTGTCAATAGCGACCGCAATGCAGTCCCTATTGACCCATTGTCAATAGCGACAGCATTGCGGTCGCTATTGACAATGGCGTTGTCAATAGGGACCGCATTGCGGTCGCTATTGACATTAGCATTGTTAATAGGGACCGCAATGCAGTCCCTATTGACCCGTTGCCAATAGGGACCGCAATGCGGTCCCTATTGACATTAGTATTGACATTAGCGTTGTCAATAGGGACCGCATTGCGGTCCCTATTGACAACGCTAATGTCAATAGCGACCGAAATGCAGTCCCTATTGACCCGTTGCCAATAGGGACTGCAACGCGGTCCCTATTGACATTAGCGTTATCAATAGGGACTGCAATGCGGTCCCTATTGTCCATATTTGTGACCTAATTGCGGTCCCTACTAATATTCATACTTTAAAATCGATATTTTAAGATGGTTCGAGGTGCCGCGTTGTTTGTTTAGTTCATAATAACCATTGTAATAGTTGGAATTACAATAATTACAACGACGCGTTTTAAATCCAAGTATTATGTGAGGAGAACGTACCACTTTGAAGATTCTATTACTATTTTGTACAACGAATGTCATAATGACAAACTAATCTCAATCAATCTATTAATTCACAACTAATCTACTATAAGATTGATTTTGCAATCGTTTATTACTTCAATTCACATGTTACAATGAGTTTGATTACTAATAATCACAAACATACCAACATCAATAAAAAAAATCGATTGTAAAGTATGAATATTAGTAGGGACCGCAATTCGGTCTCTGTTGAGTCAATAGCGACCGCAATTCGGTCCCTATTGACATTAGCGCAGTCAATAGGGACCGCATTTCGGTCCCTACTAACATTAGCGTTGCTAATAGGGACCGCAATGCGGTCCCTATTAACATTAATTGTGACCTAATTGCGGTCCCTACTAATATTCATACTTTAAAATGATATTTTAAGATGGTTCGAGGTGCCGCGTTGTTTGTTTAGTTCATAATAACCATTGTAATAGTTCAAATAACAATAATTACAACGACGCATTGTAAATCCAAGTATTATGTGAGGAGAACGGACCGCTTTGAAGATTCTCTTACTATTTTGTACAACGAATGTCATAATGACAAACTAATCTCAATCAATCTATTAATTCACAACTAATCTACTATAAGATTGATTTTGCAATCGTTTATTACTTCAATTCACATGTTACAATGAGTTTGGTTACTAAGAATCACAAACATACCAACATCAATAAAAAAAAATCGATTGTAAAGTATGAATATTAGTAGGGACCGCAATTCGGTCTCTGTTGAGTCAATAGCGACCGCAATTCGGTCCCTATTGACATTAGCGTAGTCAATAGGGACCACATTTCGGTCCCTACTAACATTAATTGTGACCTAATTGCGGTCCCTACTAATATTCATACTTTAAAATCGATATTTTAAGATGGTTCGAGGTGCCGCGTTGTTTGTTTAGTTCATAATAACCATTGTAATAGTTCAAATAACAATAATTACAACGACGCATTGTAAATCCAAGTATTATGTGAGGAGAACGGACCGCTTTGAAGATTCTCTTACTATTTTGTACAACGAATGTCATAATGACAAACTAATTCTATATACATATGTAAGTATAATGATTGCTTGATCTAATGATTATACCTCATAATCATATCTATTCTAACGTTAGTGAAATAAATCATAAAAACGAATAACAACTACAACTAACTAGTGATGATTAGTTGTAGAACATGAAATATATCTTGAACGTTAATAACTCGCTCAATCTCAATCAATCTATTAATTCACAACTAATCTACTATAAGGTTGATTTTGCAATCATTTATTACTACAATTCACATGTTACAATGAGTTTGGTTACTAAGAATCACAAACATACCAACATCAATAAAAAAAAAAAAATCGATTGTAAAGTATGAATATTAGTAGGGACCGCAATTCGGTCCCTGTTGAGTCAATAACGACCGCAATTCGGTCCCTATTAACATTAGCGTAGTCAATAGGGACCACAATTCGGTCCCTATTAACTCAATAGGGACCGCAATGCGGTCCCTAGTAATATTCATACTTTGAAATCGATGAATATTATTAGGGACCGCACATAGGTCCCTAAAATAGCAACAGGGACCGTATTGCAGTCACTAAAAAAATTTAGTGACCTAAATTGGGTCCCTAATTATTATTAGTGACCTAAATGCGGTCACTCAAATCTAAAATTTTGAAATTTAGGCAAAAATTTTAGGCGGGATTGAGGGGGAAATTTGAATTTGACGAAAATTTGAAAATTTCACCCTCCCTCTATATATACTCACCACTCTTACACATCTCATTTCATTATCTCCAAAAAACACCCAACACAAAAACACTATCTTATTTTCCAACACAAACACACTTTCTTCTTTTCTCCATAAATCACCCAACACAAAAAGTTTTCTTCTTTTTACCAACACAAATCTAAAAAACAAATCATCAACACAATCTTTCTTTTGTTTCTTTCTTTCACTTTCTTTATTTTACCACTTTCTTTTCTTACTTTTCTTTCACTTGTTGTTTTATTCATTCATTTTTTTTTTCATTCATATTTTTTTTCTATTATTAGTCATTTTATTCATCTTTTTACATTCATTAATACTTTCATGTAATTATATTAACTTTTTCTTCATTATTTTATTGTTTTGATCTTGTTAAAATCATAATTTTACAAAAAAAACAATAATATTTCGTATTTAATCCGAAATATTATTGTTTTTTTTTTTCTGGGGGGTCAATAGTAACCGCAATTCGGTCCCTACTAATATTCATAGATATCTATGAATATTAGTAGGGACCGAATTGCGGTCCCTGTTTTTGTTATTAGGGACCTAAAACAATGAAAACCGCACCTATATGTAACAAAGAAAAAAAACAAGAAATCAACACCTAAAAATTAGATTACAACACCTAAAAATAGCAAAAACTACCCTTCAAACAACAAATATAAAGAAAAATATAGCTTCATACAAAAACTGTACCAAATAACAACAAATTAACTCCCTAAAACAAAACATAACATTGAAAAACAACAAACAAAAAATTGCACCTAAAATAGCAAAAAAAACACCACAAGACTAGTTCAATACACCTTTGAAAACAACGAAAACTACACCTAAAAGCAACAAAAACCCCACAAAATAACAACAAACAATACTTGCATCAAAAAACAGTAAAACAACACCTTAAAGCAGATTTTATCTTTTAGAAACAACAAAACAACAGTTTCAAAAAAAAAAAACAGATTATAGGTCCGTTTCAAAACAATAAATTATAGCACAAAGCAACAATTTCACCTTGTTCGGTTTGGATTGAGGATGAGTAGGATTACGACAACTTTTTTTGTTGTGTCCTGCCTTGAGGCAATTGTTGCATACGTGATTGAGTCCCATTCTTGTTGACGTATTTTTTTCTTTCTCATCCACGCCCCTCCTTCGCATTTTCTTAGGTCTACCAGTTTTAGTTTGATATTTTGGATTCCTAAGAGGTTCAATCCCAGTGAGAATGTAATGATTTTGCCCAGAAACACCATGAATCATGTGCTCATACACCTTCATATATGCTGGTTTCTTATAGCAATCATCCAGAAAATCTTCAACACTTGCCCTTTTGTGATCAATGGCGGGAATAGCATGGCAACAAGGAATTCCGCTCAACTGAAACATACCGCACGTGCAAGTCCTTTTATCCAAGTCAACAATATACTTGTTTAGGTTGTGGTGAATCTCAAACTCATCTCGTCCACACCACCTCAAATAACAGATATTAGCAAGCACTTTTTGCTTATTGATCTTCTTCACAATGTTTCGGACAAATGTTGCCTGAAATCAACAAAATATTAGCATGATTCACATGTTACCAAATCATCCAAGATATCATCGCCTATGACCAACTTGACCAGTAAGATCATGTTGCCCTTCCTTCTGACCTCCACCACGTCTTCGAGCCAAAGCTTATCTATGATGATCCCAACACCATTTCGGTTCTTCTCTGTCCCGGTGTACCAAAGCTTACAACTCCAATGGTCTACTACTTTGGCCTTTTCACCAACCCACTTGGTCTCTTGCACGCACAAGATGTTGATCCTCCTCCTAGACATTGCCTCAGCTAACTCGGCCAATCTTCTTGTGAGTGACCCCACATTCCACGATGCAAGGCGAACTCGTCGTTCCTGGACTAACTTCTTTACCCTCACCCGTCCTGGAAGGTGAGGGAACCCTTGCTCATTTGACACCACACCCGGGCGTCTATGTGGCGCGTCGCTTCCGGGCGACGACCTAGCAACCCTTGCCCATTTATCACTACACCCGGGATCCGATGTAGCGCGTCGCTGAGTAGGGAACGCCCCAACGAAATTCACTGTATGGTTCATATCATAGGATGTGACGGAGTTTTTACGTTGGCTCTCACAAGCCTACCACAACCCTCCTCCTTTATCCTGGCTTGGGACAGGCAGTGAAAGCTCACTGGCGGAGTTGGATTAGAGAAACTTCTTATGAAGTTTAATTATGATAGCATCTCCTATAATAACTAAGGGCTGTAAAAGCAACTAATAATAATATTAATAAAACAAGTAATTATTATACCCTTGCATTGATTAAATGTAATATTTATTTTGTATTCATCTCAAAATGATATCTATGGCTCATTTTCAAGATATCTTAATTTTAATACACACGCGCACATATTTTCATCATAAGAATTTACTTGTTTTCGCTTTTAAGTTCATTAAGTAACTGTCTTCTTACCGAAACGCCTCAGCCACTTATTATTATATATTGTTAAGGCCACGAACTGGAAGGATATGATTATTGTTCATCTTCGTTCGATTGATATATTTCAGATAGAGTTCGAACAGACGCAACCATTGTTACATTATCAAGCTTGGTCATTAATACTTAGTGATCGACGCTTTCCGTCGAATAATTAATTCTGGAAGCAAAAACAACACATACATAGCTAACCTTTTTTTTTGTGTGGGTTTTTTAGTCTAAAAAGTGTTCATCATTAAAGTGTTACATGTCTTCAGGAAAATAGTTAATATAATTATGTGAACCAGCATATTGAACGATTACTTTTTTGAAAAGATACGACTGACGGAGTATCTGGTGCATGTCCAATAATTTAGCATTTCTTATAGGGGATAGGGATTTACATTTACTAATAATGGAATAGATGATTTTTTTCAGCTAGTGTCACCAAAAGTATATTTACGTGTATTATACAGTTACGTCAAACAGCCATGTTCGGTAAGCAAATATCTACAATGAAGGAAAGGGATCATAACAACCTTTGATATGTTTGACTAGATAAATCTAATCTACAATTACCTAATAAGATAAGAGATCTTACGGTATTCACGTTTAAGTGGCTATGATTAATTAATATTTTTCTTGCGTAAGTACAAATACTAGAGCACTCTATCGATGTGTTATTTCCATCCTATACCCTTTCAAGAAATGGCTATATATTTAACTGACGGGCTCACCACATAATTCTTCGTCTTTCCTCGCCTCAAACTATGTTTAGTTGCCCTTAATTAATCATTTGGTTACAAAATAGGGGTAATATGGCGCCAATATTTATAGATGAATACAGTCACATAGTTCAGTTAGTTAACTTAACAGATGAGTGGATCGTACTCCGCAACCGATACATGGGCTACAGGTTTCTTTACCTACCACCACGAGGAACCGAGAATGTTCGTATGTTTCCTATCGTCTATATCAGTGACATGTTGGGGACAAGAAACTGGGCGATTCGCGTTCTGAAAGGAGGCCAAGAAACAGGAACTCACATCACCGGTGCTGATCTAATGTATCACCCGCAAATATTTTTCAAATACGCTACCGTCGGAAAAATTAACAATGTGTTTTGCATCCAAGGAACACTACCCGAGACCGAAGATAGTGTCTTCCGTCTCTGGTAACGCTATACTTATATTTGTTCTCTAGTTTATAATCTTTTGTCAACAATATTAATTGTTTTCTAATGTGGGAATCCATATCTACTATTATTAGAATCTCGTAAATGATCTGATTATCTTGAATTAGTTGCTTCGGAAGCATGATGAAGAAGTTCTTAAAAAAACGACCTGTATTTCTAATTGCTTGGCAACATCCAGAAAAGGAGTCAATGTTGAGGTCACCAACTATTCAACATAATCTTTGGTAAATTCTGATTTCTTTTCCTAAAATACTATTTAGTCTTTCTTGTTTATTTTGAAGAGTTACTTAAATACATGCTTATGCTGAAAAAGATCTTTGTTTGTGCCGTAATCCAATAATACTTTTCGATTGTTTCCACTCCCTTCCAATTTCCAAAAACGATCTTGTTTTTTGAATTCCTAACCACGCACACACATCATAATATCATATATAACCACTCGCATCCCTTTTCTCCTTTTCATGCTTTCATGATTTGCTAAACATGTTCACCGGCCCTATTTCCTAATCATTGAAATATTTTCATCCAGATGTTGTAGGACATTTAACAAAAAAACAAATGATTCACCTCTCAGATTTTCATTTCACAGGGCGCATTCGATATTTGCATTCATATTCCAAGATTCTCCCAACCATGTTAAATAAGAACGCCGCACTAGTTTAAATAGTTTTATTTTACTTACTCAGTTCTTGCATTAATTATTGCAACTACATAGCTACCCAGTTCTTGCGTAATTTGCTTGTAAATTAATGGAGATTCTTTCAGGGCCATTGGAGGTCGTACTCCAGTTGATTGTAGAGACGCAAGGGAGCCCACAGAGTTGAGGTACTAAGAAATTAAAGCCAAATTCTTATACATGACTACATAAGATTAGGCCAACTTTATCGTCACAATTTTTTCATATGTTAATGAATATTTATATTAGTAATTATCACGATTATGTAAGATATTGAGTTTTTTCTATCTTGTAAAGACTTAAAAGACACGACATTATAACCTAATAGAGGCGAGGCCAACCCAATATTTATCTTATCGGGCTTTACAAAGTCTCTTTAAGTTAAGAAAATTCAATTTTTTGCCCACCTCCAACTCGGGTCACCTAGTTAATTAACACTCCAACCGACCTCGGGTACTTACTATTATTTTCCATGTCGATTCCGATGACTGCCACTTTGAATAAGTTGGGCAATGTCTAATGTCATATTTAGCAACTTTGCCTTAGAAAAGTTTGATACCTTAAAGGTATAATAACTACACAATATTTTATCAATTTCTGAACTATATATAACAAGTTTTATTATCTATTACTTGATCTTTTTTATAAAAGTGAATCTAATTGAAACTTTCATTTTGTTGCAGATCAAAAAATGCTAAACGGGGTCAAGTTTTGCCTATATATTCTCACTTTGATTAATTAAAAAGGGTCATCTTGCTCCTGCCAGCAACAAGAAAAGAAAATTCGGATTGGAACAACCTAGATGACCACTGCAAGTATTCAAACCATCCTATACTTCATAGATTTTCGTGAAGCACCTCTCTCTCTCTCTCTATCTCGTCTCTCTCTTCTTGCGCTGAAATTTGATTAAGTCGATAATATAAATGAAAGGTATATATGTCCATGTGCTTCCTTTATTTTTATTCCTTTCTGACTCTTCTTTTATCAACTCTATCATGAAAGTTAGATTTTTTTTAATAAATTTTAATTATTATAAATATAATTAATATTATTATTCTAAAAAACGACCCAATTATGATAAAATAATTAATAAAAAAAAATTCTCCCTCCCCACCGAGGCCCCACCACCACAAAATTAATGTATTTCAGGCCCATATTGTATTCTCGTACTATTTCGTGTAAGCCAAACAAAATTATACCAGACTACAAAAGAAACAAATTTGATCATATATTGATATGATCATATTAATCTAGGTTGTCGAGCACATATTAAAATGAAAAAAGAATGACAATCCTTTTTCTCTAGCCCCTAATATTTCTATTGCGCTAAAATAGTTAAAGCAACTAATTGGCCTTACAGAAGCACTTCAATCCAGCTTCTAAGTGCGACAAATAAATTCATGCCCAACACAAAGTTGGATCCTTGTATTTACGCATAAATAATATGATTCAAATAAGTAACGCATTAAATAATTATGGCGATTGAAACTTTCAAAGTAGTTCCGAATATTTCATTTCGAGCTGATTTTTATTTTTAAAAATTTGTAGTCTTACTGCAAAAAACCTGCTTAATAGCAGTGGCTAAAACTTTTCGAGTTTAGATTTGAAAGGCAGGCCTCGATTTATGTGCTAGTTTTTTGTTTCATATGTTTTAGTAATGAAAAAATCTTCATATAATCAACAAAGAGTAAATTCATCAAATACAAAGAGTAACAAAAGGGGTTAAAAAATTGTTTCGTATTTTAATTTGTCTACCTCACCAAATTGGTCATTTATTTTGTCACCGCGCCAATTTGATCCCCTAACTTGGTAATTTAGTCCCCTCCCCGTCAAATTTTCGAAAACTACCAGAAATCGTTGATATGACAAAATATTACCTGAATAAAAAAAAGAATTATGTTTTAAGTGTAATATTCAAGGTGTAAAAAGAAGAATAAAAAATTAATTTTTTGGGTCAAAATAGATGGAAGACGGTCAACCAGTAGTCACATCAACTTTTTTCAGAATTTTTTGAAATTTTGTCGGGGAAGGGGACTAAATTACCAAATTAAGGGACCAAATCGGCGGGGTTACGAAATAAGGGACCAACTTGGTGAGGTAGCCAAATTAAAGGACGAAACAAATTTTTAACCCTAATAAAATCATAATACCCTTATCATCTAAACTATTTGCAGTTTGTTCCTATAGCTTTAAGAACGAAAACTTTGTCCCCCAACCTTTGAGAAAATGAGTGAACCGTTTAATTTGCAAATATGTTGATATTTTCGGCCGTTAAAATGGCCAAAGGAGGACAGTTCCGTAGAAAAAAGAATCAATTGTGTTTTTTGAAGTAATAAGGGCAAAATGAAGAACACTTCAAAGAATGTGGAGTTTGACGTTTTTATCCTTTGATTAAACCTTACGAACTCAGACTTCAGACGCATTGTGCCTAGGCTAAGTTAATGTGATGATTCTATAATTCTCATTGATTGGTAAATAATGAATCGAAAACTTTCCCCATAGCCTATTGGTAAAGTGTTATCGTCGATTGCACTTTAAAAAAACTACATCTCAAATCCATGTTCTTGTGCTTCACTTTATGTGCCGATTTCTTATTAAAAAAAAACACCATAAAATCTGATCAAGCCAAAAATAATTGCCCCTAACGAAAGAAACACCATAGCCGACATACACATACACATACACACACACACACACTCACACGCTCACTCACTCACTCACTCAGAGAGAGAGACAGAGAGGAATTTGGGCGGGGAAGTCAGTTAGCCCCAAAACTTCCCCGCCCAATTGATAGATGCAATTACACACACACACAGAGAGAAATTACACACACACACACAGAGAGAGATAGATAGAGATGAAGGGGGGGAATTTGGGCGGGGAACCAAAATTTCCCCGCCCAATCATTAGCTGCAAATTAGCAATTCCTATATATAGTAGGCTGCTTCTGTACTCTTATCAGTATTACTAATCACTATCAACACCAGCTAAGCAGCTAAAAAAAAAAAAAAAAAAAAACTTTTGTTCAGTTCTGTTTTTTTCATCACCAATGGAAGATATGGATCCAGAAAACCCAGGAGCAAACCTTCAAATCGGGAATGGTGAAGAAGCGGAAAAGAAGAAAGCCGCCGCACGGGAGCTGCTCGACAAGACGTTGGGGGAGGCTTTCAGCACCAGCGCATACTATTTTGGCTTCCAAGGTTGTGTATTTGCGGCCTTCTACGGCACGCCATCTCAGGTGAAGTGCAATCACAAGTTTCTGCCCTTCAGTCTCTCAGCTTTGGCCGGATCTGCGAGCCTAATTTGGGTCACTTACCTGGCATTCAAATCCTTTGAGATGTTGAGAGGGTTGAGGGCCCTCGAAGCTCAGAACTCACCTGCAACTGCACCTCCTCCCCCTCCCCCTGATGGTGTAAACAACAACAATCAAGCTGTTGTTGTTGCTGAAGCACCCCTACAATGGGACAACAGAATGCTGATTATAATCTCCTGCATCGTGATTATGGTCGCATTCCTTATCACCATCCACGTCGGGATTTTTAAGTACTCATGTTGGGGAACAGCCCCTGCACCATCCTCTCGCCGATAGGTAGATCTGGGTTTGGGGTTCAGATCTGGTGGGAGAGAAAGTTATAAAGAAGAAGAAGAAAGAAGAAAGAAGAAAGAAGAAAAGATACTTATACGCCCAACTTTAAGTTCTAGGGATTCCAGTTGTTTATTCATAGAAAAAAGAATTAAATATTAGTTTCTGTTTTCAATCAAGTCAAAGTCAATAGTCTCCTTTACTGGTTTTCATTTTTCAATCAATTGACCTCATTGTATTTTCAATTACGTGTCCTTGTTGAGTTAGTAGAAATATATATATTTTTATTCCAAGTAATTCTTGTTGAGTTGGATTGTGTCATTAATTAAGTGAATATGAAAATATTAATTGTTGTGTTGCATATGCTTATGCTATAATCGGTGTATTCCTTTTTGCTACTTACTTAATTTTGAGTTTAATCTTGACAGCAAATAAAGTTCGAGTCCTCGTAAAATAGACCATCAAAACTCAAAAGTAAAAGCTGAATCAAAATAAAAAATAAAAAATACATATATTATTTTATTCGCAAAACTCGCAACTCGCAACGGCAATTTATAAATCACAAAAAAGAGATGATTAGTGTCCAGAAACTATTTCTTTTTCTTCTTATTTTGGCATATGATACATACCATTTATAAATTAGAAAAAGAAAAAGAAAAAAAATGGTCTACCACATGTTTAAATGCTAACCAAAACCCATATGACTAACTTGTACTGAGAATACAGATTGCTAAATGGAAAGTGTTCTCAAATCTCAACCATGTCTTTACAACAAAAAGAAGCCGACTGATCCTTTTTCTAACGACAAATTGTTCACTCCTTCCTTTTGAAAGCATCCCATCTACTCATTCAAAGTCCCACTCCTGATCATTTTATCAATCATTTTCTCCAAATCAAAGTAAACGCCTAATGAGGTACTCATTTTTGCACTTCTTTCCACCCACTCAACCATACAAAACAGGTGAAAATTATGGGAGCACTTTGTGGTGGCTTTAGGATCCTTTTCACCATATTCTGCACAGAACATATAAGTGGCGTTTGAGTATGTTGATTCCAAATGCTTTGATGATCAGTGGGCATTTAATGTAACAAGGGATTTAATTTTAGAACACCTTCAAGACAAACGGGACACACGTCCTCCTCATCTTACAATGGTGGCATACCTTCAGTGGACCTCATCAGACTTTTCATCATCCACCTCTTTCTGGGAAACCATCTCAATATCTCACTTTAAGTTCTTAACCTTGGTTTCCAAACAGCTGGTAGTGTGTTCATATTATTTGTTCAATAAACCGACTCTATATTGGGTGTTTGCAAAGCCACTTCACTCTTACTTCCAAAGGTTCCTCGATTCCCTGCGCTTCTGCGACATAATTGTCAAAAGGTATAAGGTCGCGAAAGGAAACGTATCTAGAATTGAGGTATCTAGATCTGTATCAACCAAATGCTCCCAAGAGAGGACACGAACATCTGTATGTATGACTAGATGGTAAGGGTTCATTCTCTTCAGCCACAGGATGCTGCAAGCAAGTGGCACTCCCACAAGAGAGAATATCCCAATTAATGCACATCAGGAGTAGTATCAGCAACGTTAATTCCCCTGAAGAGGGTGTTAGTGCAATCAAATTAATCACCAGATAAAGAAACACAAAACCTCGCGAGACCAATCAATTATCATGGAAATAGTGATTATGCACATACTGCACATGCTAGACAGACTCCGCGGATCCAGAACCAAAACAGTTTCTAACACGTTTCAGCTGTATTATCAAGTTGAAGATTCATTAAAACTGATACTAGTCTTGTAATACATAAACGAGAGTTATTGCTATGACCAGTTTATTAGTCACAAGTTTTTCCATACTGAATATAACACAAATATAAACAATTTACACTTCTTACAAGCTGTGATTCATGGCACCTCAATTCATTACATCTGCCAATTTTCTCTTTTTCCCTCAAGGAGGAAAATCCAACGACCATCTATTTAGTTGGAGGATATAACTTTTCTCAAATGTAACCAAGACCTAGAAACTAGTCTATTCTTTTGTCAAATTCAATGAGAAAAAACAAGACATCCAACAGAAAGGTGTAATTAAACATTAGCACGGGGGAAAAGATAATCATTCTTTTAATTTCCACCACATTTACAATGTCAAATACTCTCCAGTACCAACGTAGAAGTCAAAAAGTTAAGTATACAAAAACTAATAGCTTTAACTGTACATTCTAAAACTTACAGAACCTATGACTGCTTGATCTTTCATAGCCAAAAGAATATTCAATTTAAGTTATGCACACAATTGTCAACAGCATCTCTTAAATGATCCGTGTGTTATACAGACAGTAAACACAATAATGTGAATTCCATGCATTCAGTCAGAATCAAAGGTTTCCTTGCACAGTTACACACAATCGTGACCCCAAAACACTCGTAGTTTCATGCAATACAAGAAAGACGTAATAACATTTATTGGCAGTCCGGGATCATCTTAGACAGTGTTCTAGAGCTGTTGCTTTCGCAACATATTGAGAGTGCACCAGTGTTAACTTAAATCGTTAAGTAGCAAGCTAAGTTGATTTACTTGGCCTTTGTTCATTGCTTTATTAATTAAGTTAAGGATGTTGCTTTTATCACATACTGAAAGTGCCCTAGTGTTAACCCATCTTCAAGTAGCATTCTATTTTCGGGATCGAGATGATTTACTTAGTCAGGAGTCAGGACATACTTTTGAACCATGTAAATGATTCAAAGTGCCAAACTGTTAACATAACTTCCAGAAGATAGCTTGCTCCTTGAAGATTAAAACAACAAATAACGACTAAGCCAATCACCATTGTCCTTAAACCTAATACAAACTCAACAAAAGATTTAAACTAACAAATACAGGGCAACAGATTCGACTTACTTTGGGCACATTAGGTTGAGGAGTCTCAGTAGCAAAGCAACAACAACAGCCTCCCATTTTTATTTAAGTACTTTTCCTATCCACATGTAGCCAACCAAAATGTTCACGAAAGTTGCAACCTTTTTCATAACCTTGGACAGAAAGCATTTGCAATTGAACTATTTTCACAACCATAATTGTTTGTTTTTTTTTTTTTAACAAAATCACCCAACTAAGAGTTCCACACTAATACAAAACACATTCTTTCTCAACATACAAACAAATGACTAAACACACAACACACACAAATGCAAGAGAGAGAAGTAGGAGATGTACCTTGAAGAACAGCACCACAACCGCCACAGCGGTGGAGAGATATGTGAGGTAGCTCTGGAAGGAGGTTTTCACACTTGGGGCAAAAGAACAACCTCAAGTTCTTTGTAGACTGATGTTTTTATTTTATTTTGTTTTGCAGGCCACCTAGAAATAGTCAAAAATAAGGAAATATTTGCAATCCCTCAAAGTGAAAGTTAAATATATAGAGCCCACCACATAGTTCACCATCACATACTCCCAACTAACCGGAAGAATAAATAATCAAAGTTAAGATTATTTGTTTCTTTTCATCTGAAAGTGAAATAAGTGAAAAAATAACTTAAAAATCTAAGTCCTGCAAAATGCAAGGAAAGCTAAATAAAGCAAATGCTCTTGGTAATCAAACACAAGATCTTATATAACACAAATACTGAAATTGAGGAAATACTCAATATCTCTAGACTTACGATGTTCCGAACTAACAACTGTGTCACAGAAGAAGCTTGAAGCACATCACATACCAATTACAAAATTGAAAACAAAACAAAACCTTCAACAAAGCTGTTGAACAATATAGAAGGCATATAGAAAGCATGATATAACCTCCTTAATATTGTTTACACGTAGCAACTTTTCGAGCTTGGCATTTATTATCTTCCGAAAGCAAGTGCTGCCTTGCAGTTGAAGAGGCAAGTTGCTAGCAATTATTCATAACGAAGTTTAGATGCCTAGAGTTTTGTTTACTGCTTGCGAGCCAAATACATAATTGTTATGCTACAGAGGAACACAATAGGCATAAATAAGAACCTCGACAGCTAGACCATAGGATGGAAAACACAGTTTGCTTGCAGGCATCTACTCCATCCACCATTGACTTGCAAAGCTCACTCAGGTAATATCTAAGCCCCTGGATGCTCCACTTATTTGCTTCCAAACATCTACTCCCTCCCTCCCTCCCTCGCAAACATCTATATTCATCATCTACTCTCTCTGATAGAAAAAATTCAATAAATGGTACAACACGTGCGCTTCTGAGTTTTCATGAATCCTTGATGCTTAAGAAATAATATTCGGATGTGAAACTGCAATTCAACTGATTAAAGCATTAACTAAGTCGTGTTCAAAATGATAATTAAGCTTCGCAAAATGGGTCATTCTCAAACATATCGATAATAAATGCTCAGGCCGATGCATCCCTCATCGACAGTTCAGTTCAGTACAATAACCATAATATCAACAAAAGAAGACTTTTTTCAGTTCACGACCTTTGCTTCAACAGCATGTGTTCTATAGTTGTGTTCCTCTGTATCCTTGAGTTATAAGATAGGAGGAAATCTATGGATCTGTACCGCAGTTCACCACCTTGCATGAGCTCTAATATCCAAATGCAGAGTTATTAGTACGTGTATTCGCCAGTATTCTCGGGGTTGAATTGGTCCAGCTAGCTTTTCAGCCTTAGTAACTGCACATCATCCTTACTTATTTCCACAGAGTCCTGAGATACACAGCTAATCGAAAAATCATTCAAGGACACGTCCATCTCAGTTGCCACGGCAGCCTCTTTAATAGAATTCCGCCAAGAGATAGTCCTATCAGGTAAACACGGTTCCTGCTCAGATTTGCTTAGTACAATATTATCAGAACAGCCATCATGAAGACATTAAGGATAAAATAGTTGGTGGAGAATCATGTTTTTCAGAGGGCAGATTTTTGGGCTCTCCTCTTCCTCAGATAGACTTGAAGTTGGAGAACGAGGATCCAACTGCTCTCAAACACACCAGAATCCGGCCCCTTCGCTATCTGAGATAACTTGAGTCCAGAGCCGTTACAACCATTAGAGCAAGTGCTCATGTCGGTACTATCTGAACCACCACGCCGATAGTTCACATTTTCATCGCCTGCCCCAGTCACTAAATCGCCAATTTCAGTTGGAACTTCCTCAACACGGAAAGCTGACAAAACAAGACTTCAAATAACATAATTGAAGAACATGCCCCACATTCTATTTTCTGTTGGTTTTTCAAAATGTGTATTCTTGGGAGTTTTAGTAACTGAAAGCAAACAGTGCACGTGACAATCGGGGCACCGCCTGCAATAGGATACAACAGTTGTCCATTTGTATGAGCTGTTGAAGACAGTTAGTAAAACCATCGGCTTTTTTATGCATATTCCTTGAATTTAAAGGTAAGGACTGACGAGAATGCGACGTGGCATACAATTTAGATACCATTAGTCCCTAAACCTTTCTATAACTACTATCAGAAGGAACTGTAATGCACAATAATAATTCACTATAGTTCAACAGAATTAGCATCTGCCAAAAAAAATGAACCATACAAACCAATTTTATTTGAATCTTGAAACACTCAATTCAACTCTAGTAATCAGATAACCTGGTACCATGGGTTGCTAATAAACAGCCAAAAACTTTCATGAAAGCTTTTTTTTTTTTAACATTAGGCACATCCCATTTGCAATGAAACCATTTCAATAACTATATATTGAAAAAATAAAAAATACCCAACTAAGAGTTTCAGTCTGACTAATACAACACCCATTTTTTCCCACCATAAAATCAGCATCAGCCAACAAAAAAATTACACAAGCCAATTTGATTGAAATATTGAAAAAGCTCAAATTTGCTTAAACATCTCAAAATGGTGCCACGAGTAGTAGTATTCATGAAAGTTGCAAACTTTTCATAACATTAGGCACATGACATTTGCAATTGAACCATTTTCACAACATATGTTAAACACACACACACACACAAATGCAAGACAGCAAAGTAGGAACTGTACCTTTGAAGAACAGCACCGCAGGCACCACAACGGTAGAGAGAGAGAGAGAGAGAGAGAGAGAGGTGCGGGACGCTTGGGGCAAAAGACCAACCTCACTTGCGAACACCATTTTCTTTATTTTTTAATTCCTTATCGAACAATGTTCTTTTTTTATTATTACTATTATTTTATTATGCAGGCCACCTAGAAATAGTCAAAAGTTAGGAAATATGTAATGTAACCCTTTAAAGTCAAACTTAAAATATACTGGGCCCCACCAATATAAGCAACATTGTTCACCAACTGTGTTTAAATTATTGAGTTAGGACGTCAGCTACTAGGCATGCTCAATAAGAGTAAAAGGGTTCTTTGTCCGTTCCAATATTAAGATTAAGGGTTTTTGCCAGAAAGCACCCCTGTATTGTTTGAAACAGGCAAAAAAAACCCTGTAAAATAAAAATCTGAGAAATTGAAATATATTCAAAAGAAGTATTAGAGTAGGAAAAAATAAAATTACATATCTTAAACTATACGAATACAACAAACGTTATTGGAGTTACACCCTCTTCGATTCTATATGAAATAACTGTGTACTTAAAATTAATTATAAACTTAATCGTAAATGTAAAACTCGAGTGTATATTTTCAACATGGAAAAAATGTATTATATGATGTGTGGACCACGTCATTATATTGTTACTATTTTAGGGTTAATCAATGAATTTATTCCAGAGAATTGAAAAGCTCTTAATTTTTTCTTAGTAGTGTATTTATAATTAGTTTATTTACTAGGTAAATTGAACTCTAATTTATTCTTTAGTAATTAAACCTTTTATCCAATTTTTGCTTATCAGTTTTGTAACAAAAAAGAAAAAGAGATATAAGTAATATATATTTATATAGATACGGATCATCATATATTCAAAAATATTAATGTATTCTATGCCCACATATTACATATGATTATATATATATATATATATATATATTATTCATACACTAATTAGTAGTATATTGCATTTTAAAATTCAGTTACATTGTTTGTGTTGTTGAGCTAGCTATAACAGAATTGCAATTTTGGACTGTTCCTTATTGGCCCTGACCATTTCATGATTGTGTAGACTGAAATAAAACTGTCATGGATTAGAATATATATATATATATAGATATAGATATATAGAAGCAGGCCCAAAGCTGACTCGGGCTAGAGCCCAGGTTAGCCCTTGCTTTGGGCCCGCCCCTGGACTTCACATAAACTCCGATCGAGCTGCTGCGCGTTAAGTGTTTATATATATATATATATATATATATATATATATATATATATATAGTTAGTTAGTTAGTTAGTTAGTTAGTTAGTTAGTTAGTTAGTTAGTTAGTTAAGTGTTTATATTATATGAAAGATGAAAGATAAGTGCCTAAACTAATACGCATATCAAAAAAAAAATGCGTAAGTTAATTTATGTGCAAGAATGTTATACTTATTATTAAGATTGGTGTGCTATGATTTGATAATAACACGTGGCGCCGTCTTTGAGAAACCACTAAATGCATTGTACAAGAAATTCCATCATTACCACAACGACAACTCCACGAATACCATTGGTAGGGTCACCACAATTGCTGAGCTACGCAAAGAATCCTCTTCTAAAACTATATTTGATAATACCAACACAATGACAGTAGAACAAAAAACTCAAGAGCAACATGTTCAGAACCTCTTACCACCGCAAGAAGGTCACTCAACGCATTCAAGCAATGCAGTTTGTTTTGGCGCCAAACAGAGTTTTCATACCAGCATCACTTGTCGCACAATCAAGCAACCCGAAAAGAAAATGAACTCAATCTCATAACACAAATCTCGTAACAATCAAGAGGTGTCCCGCTACCTCGTCACTCTACACAACTAGGCAGAGCGCAGTCACACAACATGGGTCATTCAACCCTTATAGAGGGATGGCACATGAAAATCTCACATGGAGACAATCAAGTCGTTGAGATGCTAATTCCCTAGTACTTCCATCATTGTCAGCTCAACTGTAATATGGAACTAGAGGACTCGCCATATGGCCGAAATAGCTAACACAAATTTTTGTAGCTATGCAATTGACAATAATAACGCATGCCACAACTGTGTTGAGCATCACAACTATTTTAAATTCCTATATTTATGTGTATCGATACCCACTCACCACAGTCAATAATGACGAAAGAGCAATTTTACGCTGACAATTGCTAAAATAGTTTGACTCACTGCTTCACCTACAAGGAGACACGATGAGGAAGAGAAACCATGTAAAGAGCCCTAACGAAATATCCTATAAAGTAGGTCATCCGCCCTACCGAAGTAAACTAGGTAAAGAGCCTATTGTGCCAATATCCCATGAAGTAGGTGATGGGACACTGACGAGTAGGTAATAAGTTAAGAAGGTAATATGCTACACCTATGCCATTTTGGCAACTGCACGGTCAAATAATAATAAAAAGGCAAGTATAGTTACAAACCAAGTATCGTATCCCAAATGAGTAGTGAGATTAATCCTAGAATCACTTAAATGTAAAAGCTATGATAGTTGTCACGTTTGCTCCCTTCGTTGTTTGAATGTTCTATAAATAAAGAATATTTTGAATGCATAAACCAATGAATACAGGCTTTGGGAAATAGTTTGGAATGCAAGAAAACAATGATTTGAACGCAGTGGAAAACTATATGAATACAGAAAAACAATTTGAATGCATATTGAATGAATGTAAAAACAGTTTGATGAAAAGAATAGAAAACAGAAAGTAAATATGACAAAATTGAAGATGATTGATGGTTGATTGCCTAAGATTGTAAACAGATGAATAAATAATGTTTAGAGCTCGGGTTTCACTATTGTTTTAAACTTGATAGTTCATAGACAAATTACCTATGTTTTTTTTGAAATGTTGATTCTTGTTTTAGTTCTTCTGTATTTAATGGATCCGTGAACTATAGTCGTAGTTATTCTGATCTATAAATCCTTAACTCTTTAATGACCCTATTGCATTAGGAAAATCAATCTAGTTTTCAATCGTTTTAGAGAGATATTAAGTCTGCAATCCAATTCACTCATTCATTCTTATTAAGATAATGTACTTAGTCAAGATTAGTTTAGTGTGATCTAGGGGTTGCGCAATGACTGCGCTAGCATACTAAAGTCACAAATCACATGTGTAAATAAATATACTAACTGTTACACTCTGACGCTCCCATGGTAGTGCTTCCGTTCATCCAGCAAGAGTTAATACTAAACATGCAGAATAAAAACTAATCAATCTAAACACACGGACGCTCGAACAATTATTAAACAAAACAAATACGCATATTCATAAATCAGAACTACCTCCCTACTCCAAACATATAGTATTTTAGCTACTCAGTCATAAATTCAACAACATGTAAAGAATTAAACAACATAAACCGATAAAGAGAGATAAGAAAAGCTTTCCAAATTCGGTGGAACGTTGACTCCTTTGCTTTGTCTTCTCCCTCACAATTATTGACTCTTGGATATGAAAATAAAATTAAGAACATAGTTACAATGGTATTTCTCTCTTCTCTCTTCACACTTCTTCTCACAATTCTTTCTTTCACAACCCTTAAAAGTAATTCAAAAGTGTGTGTAAGAAATAGAAAGCAAGATCAAGTGTTGGTCGTCCTCCCCTTTATATAGGCAAGCCGTGTTGCCATGGTTCGAATCATCAGTCGTCACTTAAAATAGATGAAAAGTCCAGTTCACCACATATCGCGTAGTTTAGGTTATGTCGCGCGATAGTCGTGTGGGTCGTGCCGCTCTTTCTGTGGGTCGCGCCATCTTCTGCCTTGGGAGCGCGAGTCGCACTTTTGGTTGTGATGGTCGCATGGCTCTCGGCCTATGGCACACGGGTTGCGCCGCTTGTTGTGCGGGTCATGTGGCTCCATATCCATGTCACGCGGCTTGCGCGACTTGCTCTGCGTCACGCGGCCTTGCTTTCTGCTGGGCCAGCTACTAGGCTCTCCTTGTGCGTGAATAAGGTTGCATTCTTCACTCTCGTAGCGTCGTGTCTCTTAAGTGCGGTGTCATAGCACTCCAACTGCAATCCCTTTCAAAAAAACATACATTTTGTGCTCATTTTTCCATCGTTTTGTCTTGACTCGACTAAAACTGTAAAATGACAAAACGATACTAAAACCAATTGGATTCATCAAAAGTGAAAGAAAAAAAGTACTTAAATCACGCTAAATAAACGCTCATTAGTAGGCCACCAACATAAGTAGTACCGAAATGAAGTAGGTAAAGAGCTTATTGGATGAATATTCCATGAAGTAGGTCAACATGTCAACAACATAAACCTCACTGAAAGAAACTAGGTGAAGAGCTTATTGGGGGAATCGTAAAATAGGCAATTAACATAAGCCCTACAACTAGAAACTAGTTGAATAGCCTACTGGGTTAATATCTCATGAAGTAGCCAAATGATGCAAGTCCTGTAGTAGAAATTGGGTGAAGAGCCTATTGGGTAATATCCCATAAAGTAGGTCATTGGCATAATCCCAACCGATGAAGACCAAGAAAACGCAATCGATAAATAAACGCTCATTAGTAGGCCACCAACATAAGTAGTACCGAAATGAAGTAGGTAAAGAGCTTATTGAATGAATATTCCATAAAGTAGGTCAACAACATAAACCTCACTGAAAGAAACTAGGTGAAGAGCTTATTGGGGGAATATCCAGTAAAATAGGCAATTAACATAAGCCCTACAACTAGAAACTAGTTGAATAGCCTATTGGGTGAATATCTCATGAAGTAGCCAAATGATGTAAGTCCTGTAGTAGAAATTGGGTGAAGAGCCTATTGGGTAATATCCCATAAAGTAGGTAAAGTAGGTCATTGGCATAATCCCAACCGATGAAGGCCAAGAAAACGCACATTTGGTGCACTCTCCATAAAGAAGGTACTTTAAATGCACAACACATAAGGATTGCTCAGACAAAGTCAAGCAAGATATAAGAAGACAAGTAAAATGCAAAACAAGGATGGTAACATTCAGAATCCAATAATTAGTCTAAAAAAGTAAAGGGGATAGAGAGGCACATGCCTTAGCTAAGAGTAGTGGCGTATCCAGAAATTACATTTAGGGGCGGGGTGGGGGGGGGGGGGTAAACTTTGTTTTTTGGAATGAATAGACACATTATTTTTTTGGAGAAGATGAATGTGCAGAAGGGTTTGTGTTTTGTTTTCAGCTTTTAGTTCCTATGTGAAACTCCTCAATAACATATTTTACTATAATTGTATCTATAATTGATGGTTTTTTGTTATTGCAAATTTTTACCAAACTAAAAATCTATTCAAATAATTCTTATAAATATGTTATAACTTTTCTAGATTTTTTTCATTGTATCAAATCATATAAGACTAATCGACCTTGTATTGTACCCTTTTATGTTACGTTCTAGAAATTACTATTTACTTCAAGAAAATAATAAAATAAAGATATATATTTAGTTTTAACAACATTAATTTTTTTATGTATCAAAGAAATAGAATAAAGATAATTTTTCATGGTTACTTTTAGTACATTAATTAAGTGAGGTAAAGAATTTTTCGCCATTTATTAACATTATTAAGATTTTCTTACTATTTAAAATAACACATAAGAATATGTTTACATCTTTTGAAACAAACCTATAAAGAATAATGTGCAGTGATAAATTCTGTTATCAAAACTTTTTAAACTTTAAATAACAATAAACTAGTGCTCATTTTTCTCAAAAATAAATATATAAACTAGTGCTCATAACTGCTAATAGCATGAATTTATGATTTCCCCCATATAACGGATCTACTAATTTTCCCTCTATCATTTGTCTCCCAATAATAAATAATAACGATTGTCTAATATAATATCATATATATGCAGATTTGTTTTCCCTCCCCCTGCAACCCAGGGCTAGATACGCCCCTACCCAGGCCAGGGCTAGATACGCCCCTGGTTAAGAGTCAACATGG
Source organism: Linaria vulgaris (assembly GCA_948329865.1). Classification (NCBI taxonomy): domain Eukaryota; kingdom Viridiplantae; phylum Streptophyta; class Magnoliopsida; order Lamiales; family Plantaginaceae; genus Linaria; species Linaria vulgaris. The sequence continues at coordinate 97,856,172 of OX415250.1, forward strand.
CCACGTATCAAATAGATCAAGATCAAGCGTCAATGCGTTTATTAGCATCCTCGCCACCTCAACAACTTCAGACAATAAATAGAATGGAATACTATTCTAGACATAGGCTCCACCTGATACTCTTCACTAAAATACGGGTCACCGCCCCCTCCACCCATAACGCATTGGATTATCTCCCACGCCAGTGTTATAAGGCTTCTAACTATCAACAACGTCAGACATCTACTTATATGGCACCAGCAACAACATATGGAAGTCATCAGAAAAGGCCCTCCTAGCGGCGGAGCATTAATAAAGAACATATCAGGAACCATGAAACTCCCTTATATGCAATTTTCCTCACGGCGAGTCGTATCCATCCCAAAGTGAAGGGATCTAACAAGCAACTAAGTTGCAAAACTTTCTCTTGTCCACATAATCCACCTCCAACCTCATACTTGCGCTACATATCCCTTAAGTCGTCGGTTGACAACAATCCTCTTCCTAGTGCCCGACTAGAAGAGCTCAAGTGCCACATCCACCTTGCGCTCCTTACTCAACTTTTACAAAAGAACATACTATTCACAACAGGCAGGTGATACTAACATCGGAGAGGTATCAAATCAAACAAAATACAAAAACTTACCGCAGCTTGGCCGTGAGTAAACGCCTTTGCATCAGCCTCAGTCTTCTTTGTTTCTACACGAGTTAGGGTGGAATCACCAATTTTAAACTTACCCTACAAGTCCATCGTCATGATAATATCTACCATAAATCGGTCATCTATGAGAATCAAAATTTCCTTCAAAGAGGACAAAGTTAGCTTGCAGCACAGCCACCTCTAAGTGGGATTTTCTTGTCTCATAGTCGACTTCCCCTATGCTTTCTACGCAGCAACAAGCTCTAGCTCCAGTTGAACTGTCTCCTTTAATTGTTTTTTTTTGGCATAAAGTTTGGCATTGTAGTGCGTAGTTTTGTCAGCTTCTTGATAGATTGTATAGTTACTCAAAAGTCAACTTTAGCCTTCTGATATTTGGCTTCATGCTGATTCGTTCCTTTGACTAAGATAAGGTATTTGTCAGACAAGGTCTGCATTTGGATGTTACACTGACGAAGTCAAAAGTGCACCGAATTTTGAACACTTATGAAGTTTGCAATGCTCTTACCTAGGATGAACCCATTACCAACTAGGGACCAAATGGTGTGCATAGTTTGGTAATAAGACGAGGCGCGATATGAAGAACCACGACTACCTGACTTGGGAATTGAGTTTCTTAAGGATGAAAGGTTAAGCACAACTTGCATGATGAGCTATGTACCGTTAGAAAGATACATATCTAGTTTTCAACGCAAAAGGTTGATTGCAAATCCATCTAACTATTGAAGGTTAAGATAAAATTAAAGAATTCGGGCATAGGTAAAGAAAATGAGCCCAATCCCATCAGAAATAGCCCAACAAGCTCTTACAAATATCCTATTAATAATCATTTAAAGGCGGATCTTTTGTACATAGCTCTCAAGGCACATCAGACCTGCCAGTTGCCTGGTCAAGACCCAACTCCTTAGGTCCAGCATTTGATCTGCCATGTCATTGCCAAGTTGCCATACCTTATATCTCATTCCTTGAAGGTTAGTTTCCTAATCAAGAAGCAGTTTGCGAATCCATCCTATACATAAATAGTTATTGGAAGAATTGAAAAGCCACACAATTTTGAGCCATCTATTAAACACTGACCGACCATGCCTTATTTCTTGAAAATATCATGAATTCTAATTTGCAGATCCAGAAACGATTTGTGAATTGGACCACTACAAAAAAAAAGTTATGGGCAAAACTGTAAATCCACACAATGTTGAGCGATTAGTTAACCATTGACTTGCCACGTCATCACTGACCTACCATGCCTTATATCCCTGAAAAACTCTTGAAGTCAAGTTTCAAAATCAAGAAGTTGTATGTCAATTTGACTTCTACAAAAGAGTTATGAGCAAAATTCTAAAGTCGTGCAATGTTGAGCCTTCAATCTAGGTTCGACTCCTAGACCTGACATAACACATGTCAGTTTATTATTTTCCATATCAAAAGTAGTTTCTGATGCAACCTTTACAAAAGAAGTTATGCTACCGAGGAACTAAAAGACCTTCTACAAGATAGGTAGTTTTAAGATAGTAAAATGATAAAGTCGCGCAATGTTAAAGCATCAACTTATGCTCAACCTATTCAAGTAATAAGCCCAAATGTAGCCCAAGAGTCGTAGTTGGACCTGCAATATTACCTTTATGACATTGAATTGACTTGAAGACTCGATCTATAAGGCAAAATATTCAATTCACTCCTTTATCAGCCAACACCGAGGAACAATGAACTATGTCCATCATAATTATCTAAATGGGATACGTAGACAGCTTAGCTCAGTGCTAAGCTCAGTCTGAAATCAACCCCATTCGCATGAGTCGCAATTCGCTTGACCGCACAGATACGTCCCACTTCTTTAATTATTTACTCTTTACTGCATTGCACGATCTATAATTGGTTTCCAAATTACATCTTGTTTGAGCTATACTTGCTTATATAGTCTCACCCATACACATGCATTGGCTGACTTAGGCATCGGAGGGCCTAAATACGAGTAAGTTCCTGCCTGATTTATGTGCCGCATCTTTCATTGCAAGTTTCTAAACTCAAAGCTAGCTCAGGTCCAATAAAGAGCTTAGATCAGTATGAACTTGTTTATACTAAATTAATTTAGAAAGTTCAAGGTGTTTGAAATTTATTATTGTTTTAAAATAACTTGAATATAATACGCATTATATTCTAAATTAAACATAATACATTTAAAGTGTTTGAGTTTGAAACGTAATCTAACTTAAAGTGTTTGAGTTTAGTAAACACTGAAAGATTTTTTTTTGAACCCAGACGAAATTCCCCCGTGTAGGAATAAGCAGTGTTTTGAAACTTGGCCCGGACCGGCCGGTTCGACCGGGACCCAGCACCTTGGCCGGGCCGGTTTCACCTAAATAGCGGTCTACAAGCTGCTTCGGGCGAACCAGCGCTAAAAGCGCCGGTTCGCCCGGCGGCCCTCTTTTTTTTTTTTTTACGAAATTACAAATTTGCCCTGCTGATTTCCAGCTTTTAACAAAACAAAAATCAGAAAACCTTCTGACTCTGCCCTCAGTTTCTCCCGATAGGGAAAGAAAGAAAAAGGAAAAATAGAAAGAAAAGAAACCCTAGCCTCGCCTCAACCAAATCGGCGCCGAAAAGTGTCGTCGCTGCTGTTGTCCTCGCCGGACCTCCAATACCTTCACCGTCATCTTCTCCAAATTCCCCTTTTTATTTTTTTTCTTTTAGCATAATAACAATGTTGATTCATTTATATATATATATGTAGCAGAGAGAGCACACTTTTGGGCCTTGGCGTCAATTCCACGCATTAAAAAATGGAAAGTGGAAACATCTTATTTCCGCATGGGAGGGCTATCCATGCATTAAAAAATGATGATGATGGGCCTCAGTTTTTGCCCAATTTTTATTTACTGGCCCAATATTTATTTATTTATAGCATTCACAGTAACAGAAAATAAGAGAATTTCACGAATTAATTCAGTTTATTATGAATTTTGTTATACACTTGAGTATTTTTTTACATATTTTATTGAATGTTGACTTTAGTCAACAAATTGGTCCAACCAGTGGTCTGATTGGTCCGACCTGTTGACCCACTACACGGTAGACTCACCGGGTTAGTCACCGGGCCAGATTTCAGAACACTGGGAATAAGTTACTTCGAGACTATTAGGTAGATAAAAAGTTATTAAAGTATTGTGTATATCCAAAATTTGCTGGCACCAGTAACTGTAGCAAACTTATTAAAAATTTTCGAGATAGGTCCTTAATAAATGCACTATATTGGTTTCAAACTCTTTTAATTCGCGTTGTAGTGGACGATAAAATACTTGAGGTTACCTGCAGCAGGTAGCAGATAAAAGAAAGAGTTTGTCTCATATATACAGGGGCGGTTGTAGAAAATGATTACGTGGTGCAAAACACAAACACTTATAGGAGTAGCGAAAGAGAGATACTAATTAAATTTGTGCTTACTTGATTCTGGGGCTCACTATGAGTTGTTTAAGTTGCCACATAACCTTACCGAATAGTTGGAATTAATGATTTGTAATTATTTGTGGGGGAGTTAAAACAAAACAAATTTCACATGGCTACCTCATATAAATCATGTCACGGTTTAAATGACAATGGCTGGGTTTTAGGATTGTAAGGCCTTTCAATTTGACCTTGTTAGCTAGCTAAGCATGTGAGATTCAAAATTACTCAGATATCTTATATAGGGGCAAATATCCAAAGCTAAATACTTCTTAACATGCTCTAATCATCATGCTTTAATCTAGAGGCACAAACTGGTCACAATGCAACATTTTTCTGGCGTGTATCTTAATTGTTGTTGTTTTGGTGTTGATTAAATGGCTTGGGCAAGTGACGTGTGTGAAATGGCAAAGCAATTCTCAGTGTGGCATTATGGATGGGTACCAAGAACCATCACATGAAAATCGATCATGGTAGGAAATAACTAAACGAGTCGTCCATGTGAGCTAAACATGACCCATGAATTTGAATTCAAAAAAAAGAGGAAGAGTGTTTCTTTCTTAATTTAAATTAGAAAAGCCACCCACGTATATCTCTCGTCTTCTCTAGAGATCATTTTCATATTTCTCTTGGAAAAAACAATACAGTTCTTCACATCTAGACACTTGCAACTTGGTCATTGGATTGTGTCTACAATTTCTTTTCGTTTTTGACTAGAACTAGACCGATTCAGAGCAAGGAAATGATGGAAACAATCGTGGAATCAAGTCGTGTTCTTCAACGTTCGTGGTAGTATTGTTGGAATCTATTTAACATGGATCGATTAGTATTACCTTCAATCATTATACATTCGGCAATGGGGACACGAGAGTTTGTGAATTGAAATTGATAGACGAGACCATGTGATGGTGGGACATTGAGGTCATTCACAAGACCTTTTGGAAAGAGGACGCAACCCTAATTATGTCGCTACCTTGGTAGTAATGAAAACAGTGATAGACAAATATGGTACTTTAGTAAGGATGCAACTATCGCCTGACCATTGCATTGGGGATGTGTAAGTGGAATTCCTAGACATCAAGTAGTACCAATGTTGTGAGTATTGAAGCAACAAATCTTGACCAGAATTAATCTCTTGTTGACCCAAAAGATTTGGCAGATTATGTTACATTAGATAGGAGCAATTAACATGGGATAAGATCATAGTTTAAATTTTGAAATTGTTGAAGCTTTTGTAATATGTTGAGAATGATGTATTATATATTTGTAACTCTTGTACTCAAAGAAGTGTGAAAAAATACAACTCTTCTTTTCTCCTTTACTGACTCTGTTTAGTTTCTGTTTAGTTTCTATATGGTATCAGCTTAAATTGACCAACGTCAAACAAAACCTCCTCTCTTCAAATGGTCCCTTCCTTCCTCTTTTCAATCCTTCTTCCTCCATCAATGTTACCAAACTCAGTCGACAACATTTTTCTACTTGGAAGGCTACCATGGTTCCACATCTAAAAGGTCAAAAAGTGTATGGCTACGTCGATGGCACTATTGAACCTCCCGCAAAAGAAATCACTGATGCGAATGGAACCAGATCCCCAAATCCTTTGTACGAGATGTGGGAAACTCAAGATAACTTAATTCTTAGTTGCATCAACTCATCCCTCACCAATGAGGTTCTTGCACAAGTCTCTAATTGTGAGACATCTCGCTCTGTTTGGGTGGCGTTAACTGCTGCGTTTGCTTCTCATTCACGGGCCCACACGATTCAAGTTCGATCTCAGTTAGCACATGCGCGGAAAACAACTTAGACCGCTGGTGAATACTTTATGTATATCAAACGTTTAACTGATGAACTTGCTATTGCTGGCCATGCCATGAAGTGTGAAGATATCATTGCTTATATTCTTGTTGGTTTAGGACCAGAATATGATTCACTTGTCACGACGATCTCGGCACGAGATGATTCCCTTACATTGGAGAAGGTGTACTCTATGCTGCTGACTTGTGAAGCTCGCATTCAACACCATTCTCAATCAATTCCCTTTGACCACTGCTTCAGCAAATATTGCCACAAAGCCGCCAAGTTTCTCTGGAAATCGAGGTCGTAATACGTCCTATAATTCACGAGGAAGGGCCGTGCTTCCACAAACACATACCGTGGATCTGGAAGAGGTAACTTCACTTCTCGTTCCAATTCTTCTACTAGTCTTTGGTGTCAATTATGTGATAGAGCAAGTCATACTGCCTCAAGGTGTTTCAAATGGTATGATCCTCACTTTCTCCCACCACCGCCACGCTCAAGTGCGCAAGCTAACATATCTACTGCTCAAAGCCAACAAGCAAATGATCAAGAGTGGCATGCTGACACCAGAGCAACTCATCACCTCACTAACAATCTGAACAACCTCAACATCCGTAATGATGATTATCTTGGTATTGATCAAATTCAAATTGGTGATGGCTCAGATTTGAATATAACTCACACTGGAACTACTCTCATTCCTACACCTTCAAAATCCTTTGTGCTTGACCAAATTCTTGTTGTTCCTAAAATACAAAAGAACCTTTTATCTGTTCAAAAATTTACTCGAGATAATAATGTTTATTTTGAGTTTCACGATCTATTTTTTCTTATAAAGGACTACTCGGGGAACATCCTCTATAAAGGTCATAGCAAAGATGGTCTATACTGCTTTTCTCAACCTCTAGAACGCACTATTTCCTCTAGAAGTGTGCAAATCGATATTATCGTATCAATGATTCGGTATTTTAAGAAATATTTTTATTCAGTAATTCTAAAACTCGAATTGTTCGTCAAATCAAATTACTTCGATATGATTCGGTAATTATCGTATTTGAATTCGATACTTTTGATCGATTTGGGAATTATCGAATTTGAAAAAAATATGACAAATATAAGAAATATTCAAGAACTCAACAAGTTAATCATTAATTTAACTCTAAAGCTCTATATTTTAACCATCAATACATCATAAATATCACATGAGTTTCAACAACAAAAAACAACCATTAAATCATCACAACCATGATACAATAAATCCATCATTCATCCATAAAAAATAATAGTAAGCAAAGTTGTACGAAGTAAAGTATCCATAAGTATCATAATTTTTCATCCATGCAAAATTGTAAGAAATAAACAAGTATCCAAAAGTATCATAATATGATCCATAATGATATTAAAGTCACTAAAAATTCAAGTTAAGTGTAAGCTTTCCACTTTCACCTCTTCAAGTGTATATTATATATGTGGGGATACTCTAAAACCCAATTCCCTTAATTACTTTAATTAATTATTATATAATTACTTAATGGCGTTTAAGTGGCCGACTTTAATATATCAATAATATATCTATATATATATATATATATATATATATATATTGAATAGTTCGGTAACTCGATACGATCCGGTAATCGACATACAAAACCAAATATCATATCAAATCGAACATTAATCTTGTCGGGAACAAATGGGTGTATCGAGTGAAGAAAAATGCTGATGGTAGCATTGAGCGTTTCAAGGCGAGACTCGTTGATAAGGGATATCATCAACAAGAAGGCATTGATTTTTCAGAAACATTCAGCCATGTTGTGAAACCAAGCATTGTCCGACTTGTGATTTCTCTTTCCGTCACCAAAGGCTGGACCATCAGACAAATAGACATTCAAAATGTCTTTCTTCATGGGGTTCTTCAACACGAGGTATACATGGTGCAGCCCCAAGGTTTTGTTCATCCAGATTATCCATATTACGTGTGTTTTCTTCGAAAAAGTCTCTATGGTATGCGCCAAGCACCACAAGCATGGTTTTCAAAGTTAACAGAGAAATTAAAATCATATGGTTTTAAAGGTTCCAAAGCAGACACGTAGCTCTACTCTTTTCAAAAAGATGAACTCCAGCTGATCATCCTTATCTATGTGGATGATATCATCATTATCGGATCCAACTCTATAGTTGTTGATAATCTCATCAAAAGATTGAGTGCTGAAACTTTCTTGGGGTTGAAACTTTATATGATAACGCATATATAATTCTCACTCAAAGAAAGTATATTGCTGATCTTCTGCGTAAAGTGAAAATGGACAAGGCGAAGCCGTGCACAACTCCAATGTCTACATCATGTCATCTTTCTAAATTTGATGGTAGTGATTTCGATGACCCCCAGCTACACAGAAGTACTGTTGGCACTTTGCATTATTTTGGATTTACAAGGCCTGACATTGCATTCTCTGTTCATTGAGTTAGCAAATAGATGCATCAACCTAAAGACACTCATTGGCAAGCTGTAAAGAGAATTCTTAGATATCTTAAGCATACCACCTCTTTTAGACTTAGAATTTCTAACAAGTCTGATCACTCTTTGAATGGATTCAGCGATGCCGATTGGGCAGGGGATAGTGATAATCGGAGGAGTGTTGGAGCATACTGTGTTTTTAATGGCCACAACCTTATTTCTTGGAGTTGCAAGCAACAACATACGGTAGCTCGCAGCAGTACTGAATCTGAGTACAAAGCTCTATCTAACACAACATCAAAATTTCAGTGGTTAAAGTCGGTTCTTAATGATCTAAACTTGACGCTACTAACATGTCCGAAACTTTGGTGTGATAACATAGGTGCAACTGACTTATCATCCAATCTTGTTTTTCATGCGCGTACGAAGCATATTGAAATAGACTTTCATTACATATGTGATCAAGTTCTACAAAAGCATATTCAAGTTTCATTTTTGTCTACAAAGGGAAAACGGAAGGATGCTCTTACGAAGCCTCTCGCATCTGCTCGCTTGACGTGGATACGAGACAAACTTCATGTGCATGAGCTGCTCATTCGTTTGCGGGGGCGTATTGAAGCAACAAATCTTGACCAAAATTAATCTCTTGTTGACCCGAACGATTTGGCAGATTCTGTTACATTAGATAGGAGCAATTAACCTAGGGTAAAATCATAGTTTAAATTTTGAAATTGTTGAAGCTTCTGTAATCTGTTGAGAATGATGTATTATATATTTGTAACTCTTGCTCAAAGAAGTGTGAAAAAATACAACTCTTCTTTTCTCCTTTATTGACTATGTTCAGTTTCTATAATGAGGAATTCGTGTTCCCTTCGGAAAACAACGCTCGGAAAGAGAGCATGTTACATACTCAAGCGTCATGCCATAGGCCAAGTGTGTGCTTTGCCGAATTTTTCTTGGCTGGCAGGATTTGAAGGACGTGAAGAATAAGATTAGCAACAAGTGTTGATTTATTTGTCGTCTCATTTAAAAGATCAAACTTGAAAGTGCAAGTATTTTGTTAATGTTAGATCATTATTGTAACTGCAATGTTAGGATAACATTGAACACAGAAAAACTGCACATTTGGGATTATTGTTGTAATTGTGTTTTGTCTTTATTCACTTACTAACTTAGTTCCACGAGTTGAAGTTGGTATTTGTATGTGCTCCAAGTCAAGAGACTTCAAGGAATGATCTATTTCCTTAAAGAGAAGTTGCCATTCAAAGAGAAGTTTCCAAAGAAGAACTTTCCATAATTAAAGAAGGAAAAGTGTGTGTGATGTAATGGAAAGATCAAGGCGTGTGAATTGCAAGAAGAAAAGAAGATTACTTGCAGTATGATTCTTTTTATAGAAGACTTTTAGATGGAGAAGGATTCTTTCCATAGAAGACTACAAGATGGAGAAGGATACTCTCCTTAGAAGACTTCAAGTCAAAGAAGGAAACATTTCCATTGAAGACTTCAAGTTGGACAAGGAAATCTTTCCCTATTAAAGGAGACTTGCCATGAACGAAATTAGAGTCATAAAAGGAGATCTAATAGCAACCAGAAACGTACACAACATGTATTGGACATCAAGGAAGACTACACTATAAATAGGCATGTTGGGCATCAAGAAAAAGACACGAAGACGAGCGAAAATCTCCCATGAGGAAATTATATTAGTCGAGTGTCTTTGTCTTGCTTTTGCAAAGTTTGTGAGTTGTTAGAGTAGTTCTAGGTTTAGAATTAATAAAGCAATTCTTGTCTGCGCGCTTTGTTGAGTTCGATCAATTCGAGAGTGAAGAGCTTGAGAGTTGAGAGAAACACCTCTTAATAAACCCTTGTGGTATTTCGCCTACGGCTCGGAATATCATATTAATATATTATCTTCTTAAAATTACATCTACGTGTGTTCTTTATTTATCCGCTACGTTATATTCTCTGTCAAGTAGATTGTGCCAACGTTAACTGCTGTTAAACGGATGTTAAGATAACATCAGAGAGTCCAGTGTTAACATAACATTGGAAGAGCAGATCAGTGTTAGACTAGCATCAAGTTTAACATTGTGAGAAAAGTATCAAGTCCCGATCCAACAATTTCAAAACTCGTAGAGTGGGTAAGCATTTATTTGTTTAGATATAATCTCCAAAAAGAAGCCTAACGGAAATGATTGACGAAGATTGCAATTACATGTCGGTCTCTTTGCAATAATAAGAAATTGCATTCTAGTGGGGGATGAGGCATCAAAACCTCGGCAATTTGGTTTGTCTCGAACGATCTTAATACATTGGAAGAAGTATGCTTATGTATTGAAATCATGACTATTGCGACAGAGGATGACAAATTGAATCCACCCCCAACAGCATTAGTCAAGGTGAATTTCGACGACTTTGTTTTCTCAATAAAAAAAACAGTTAGGATTGGCGTAATGGCCAGGGACATGCAATAGCCGTGTGTTCCTTGTGTGGATTCATCGCCGGATTGAGGGCCTAATATGCAGAAACCTTGTAAGCATGGCTTGCAGTCCAGCAGCAGTTAGTATGGGTTGGGATACTGTTGTTGAAGAAGAAATCGCTAACGAGTCTCACACGACATTTTGAAACTGGCCACCTGAGTTCGGCAAGGAGTACGGAAACCTGATTCGGGATATCCCTGGTTTTCAGCTTAAACAGTTTGTTCTTTGTCCACTACTTTGGCTTTTGTGAAGGAAAGTTTTAACTGAACCAAAGAACAAAAACATGCATATTGAATTGAGTTTACCTCAAAAGTTATAGAATTGTTGAGTACTTAATTCTTTAGTCCCCTCGTGAATTATAGAATTGTTGAGTACTTAATTCTTTAGTCCCCTCGTGTAGCTACACTGGCTTGATTTTTCTATACTGATGATTTATTTTTCAAGCACACCCGCACCGTCGTGCATTTTTTAATGCAAATTGAGCATCAACTGACCAAGTTGTTCAATTCTTATAGAGTGCCTAACGAGCCAGCTTAAGATTTCTGGCAAGTGGTTTGTTTACTCCCACTTCAGAAAAGTAGTTAGTCTTACTTTGATTCAAAGTCAACGTAATACACAATTAAATTTAAGGACACCAGACGTTTGTATTCAAATACTTACTACTTTCAATTAAGTCAACGAAATATACAATTAGTTTAAGTTCACAACTGCAGTCTTCTAGAACAACTACACGGTCAATATGAAAACCCCACGCTGGAATTTTAAATATCTTTTTGTTGGGGGATTAAACTTTCTTTGAAAAAGCATTAACCAGTTTCTGTTTATAATTATATTGTTTGCGTGGAGGAGAATTATGACATATTTGTGGAATAAAAGAAAAAAAAAATCGTGGTGGTGAATTATTGATTCTGGTTAATTTGACATGATTGTTGCACTTAAAAAAAATTCCCAAGTCGACTTCGTGTTCCATAGTATATACACGCTAAACTCATGGTCACTTAATTTAACTGATCCACAATGCATGATAGCGTCACGCCATTATCAAAAGATATATCATATTATGTAATAAAAAATTGTTCCAACTTGTTTAGAAACACCCACTAACAATGCAACTATCTCAAGATTTATATAGTACATATATTAGCTAGTAATTGTATCATTTTGTACGTTCTATTCTCTTTAATTAATATCTCTATATAGGAGTAGTAATATCTTCTTTTGGTCGTCAAACTAATAAAATAGCTCAGGATGGTAACCTCATCATGTTTTAGTCTGGTGTCCCTGTATGGCACCTTCCTCCGCCGTTCGATCACTGCCGCCGGACTCTCGTCTCAGACGGTAGAAATTGACGGCGACACCACCATCCACTTCTGGGGACCCACCACTCCAACTTCCAAACCCCCGCTGATCCTACTTCACGGCTTCGGTCCTGAAAGCATATGGCAATGGTCGAGTCAAGTCTCCTTCTTCGCCAAGGATTTCGACGTATATGTCCCCGACCTAGTATTCTTCGGCGACTCTTTTACTAATTCCTCGGAGAGATCCGAGGTTTTCCAAGCGTGTTGTGTCGCAAAACTCCTCCAAAAACTCGAAATTAGCAGGTAATCAATCTAATTTCTGAAAACTTAGTTCTTAGCTTTATCAGAACAAAAATATGTCGTGATATCGATCTCCAAATATAGTTTGATGACTAGTTGATAAGATTTGTAAGCAATTGTAGCGTCCAAGAGTTTATCTAGTTCACCCAAATAATTGTTGCAATGCGTCCTAAGTCGCGAAAATAAATGTTTAAAACCAATTTCATTTGCTAATCATCCATTTATTAAAATAATATCACGCGTCTAACTTAACTGAAAAATATATTTTGCAAGGTAAGTGTCTAAAATTAAAGTAATGATAATTGTTCGTATTCGTATAGCTTAATTAAACTTTTCGATGAAACGTCAATTTAATCAATTTTCGATATATCCAATGTAGGTACTCGTTAGTGGGGACGAGTTACGGTGGATTTGTGGCATATCACATTGCGTCGATGTGGCCAGAGAGGGTGGAAAAGGTGGTGATAGCTAGCTCCGGCGTGAATATGGTGCCAAATGATAATAGGGAGCTGCTGAAGAAAGCGAATGCAGAGAAGATTGAGGACTTGATGATGCCAGCAAATGCCGGGCAGCTGCGCAGGCTGCTTGGCTTCTGCCTTTATCGGCCGCCTTACATACCTGATTTTTTCCTTAATGATTACCTCATTGTAAGTTACTTTAAGTCTTTATTTTGGTTTTCCACTTTTTTCTTATTGTGGGTTTTATCCGAGTTTACAACTCTATTTATTGGGGTTACATTCTTGGTTGTCGATGTTTTTTTTATCTTTGATTCGTAAAAAAGAGCACCTGATGGTTTATTAGTACAAATAGCAGTTAAAAACATCTTTGGAAAACAAAACGATGACTAACTATTTGATACAAATCATACAGAACTTGATGTTTTAAGCAATTTGATGATTTTAGCAGTTAAAACTTAAAGGTAGAGGAACACATTTCTTGTTAATTTTACTGTTTTTAACTAGGTTAAATTTCAGGAGTATAGAAATTATACAGAATTCACTAGTGTCCAATTAAATTTAATTAGGAGAGTAAAACGGTCAATTACGGGCTCTGGATTCTGTCGCAGTTGCAACTTAATTAATTTTCAATGGCTGGCTAGCTTCAAATTGTCAACTCTTCGAGGCCTACATGTGATTGGGACAGGTGAAGAACGAATATTTACAGCTAGGAATATTAACCCCTGGAATTTACAAATCTTTAATGTTGCATTTTATTTGCTAGGAAAGCACCTCAGGATTTCGGACTACTATATTGCATGTGAAATCTTACTCTATTTTTCTAAAACTTGAATTACTATAAAGATACTTTTCAGTTGTGCTGTGCATCTATATCTATATTCTATATTCTATATATAGATAGATATATTTATATATATATATATATATATATCTACCAATTTTCGAAGGGTGCAAGTGATTTTGTATTCATACTTTTCTATTATGATTTGTGATTAGAGCAAACTTATAATACTAAGCAATTATTGCAAATGGGTGCAGCAATTGCTTTCAGAAAATAGGAAAGAGAAACTGGAACTTTTGAAAGCAGTGACTATTGGACTGGATGACACTGTGACCATATCTTCCCTTCCTCAGGTAATATATATTAATAATTTTCGCATTTAATCTTTTCCCTTTTATTTCCCTTCTATGTCAATTTACTTAATATACATATAAGCAACAAATTTATTTAATTTTCTAACTGCAGGAAGTATTGATTGTTTGGGGAGAACAAGATCAGATATTTCGACTGGAAAGAGCCATAGAACTCCACAAGTACGTATATTCTGAACGGACCCATACATCATTTTGAAATAATAATTTACAAACAAGGACCCACCCTTTTGACCAGCTGGACTTATTACAAAGTACAATTAGTTGAGTAGTCAATTTACCCCGAAGTTTTGATTAAGGGTCGCAATTGCAATACTCCTAAAAAAGAAAAAAGAAAAAAAAGGTTTGGGTAAGAAAAGTGCATAGAACAAACGATATATCATTTACAAACAACACCAATTAATGATTATTATTAGGTTTTGGTCTAGAGGAAAGTAGTCAAGGGTCTATTTCATGCTGCGCACAGGTCTTGTGCGCGGCCCCTCTGGGATCGTGACGCGTGGACAAAATGACAAACATATTGTCCACGTGTCATCATCCTGGGTGGACTGCGCACAATGCCCTGTGTGCAACATGGAATTCACCGTAGTCAAGATTGTGTTAGTAGAACCTATGTTATATTGTTATGCATTACATTAAAATTGAATATACAAATTTAGCTCAATTTCAGTGATATTATTTTCTGATTACAGGTTGATAGGGGAGAAGGCAAGATTAGAAGTTATAACAAAAACATCTCATATTCCCCAACTTGAAAACGCAGCCAAGTTCAACAATGTCGTGAGGAACTTCTTACATGGATCGTCATAGTTAATTTTGTCAATTATTCATTGTTTTTCCTTAAGAATAAAGTGTTGGTTCCTTTATGTATATGTTTCCCAAACTAATAATTTGGAGATGAGTGATTTATCTATCTTCCCGAACTTTGAACTGTTAAACGGAGAGCTTTATCTCCACCTGAATTACAGCAAGGTACTTATGGGAATAACACGATTTTAGATCCTAATTCCCACAAGTTTACCAATATTGACAGCAATAATATTTAGCACAGGAATAACACAACTATGTGATCTATAATTAGGATTGTTAAATGATATATCACAACACATTTATGTTAGGAATGTAGCAGTAATCTGCAATTTATACTTGTATATAATACCTTGGTATTCACATGTTTTGAATAAGAAAATAATTTGTTTTGTTCATTCTTTCATGGTAATCAGAACCACATTTGACTAACATCTGATCCTACACTCAAAAAAGGAAAGAAAAAAAAAACATAAATATCTTTCGCTACCACTTTCGTTCTTCCGAGCCATCTAATCTAGTTTGTTTCGGTAAAACATGGCGGACCATCATCCCACCTAAACTGGTCTTCTCAAGTCGAGAGAGCACTTGATATTCATGGACTTTTGGATTTTGTGGATGGTACAGAACCATGCCCAGAAGAGTTTCTACCTGCTGCAGAAGAGTTTCTACCTGCTGCAGCAGAAAACGCTGCTACTATTTCTGATCCAAAGTTCACTCTATGGAATCAAAAAATCGGTTTGTTATTGTGTGGATGAAATCCACAATTTCAAAGAAAGCTTTGTCAGTGGTTTACGGTTTAAAGTTTTCTCAACAAGCGTGTCTGGCCTTGGCAAGTTGCTTCGCTTCCCCTCATCCTCAAATGTGAATCTCCATGAACGTCAACTACAAAATCTACAACAATGAGGCAAAACGTGCACTGAGTTTCTTAAACGTTTAAAGGTCGTTCCAGATAATGATTGCTACGACATTCTAACTGGTTCTCGTTTTTTTGTTAAGGACAACCACATGGGGCAAACGTTGCTAGCAGAACAGATTGAAGAGGTCTATATCCTATTCACGTTGATCGAAACTCTATCAATAAATTCCGTTCTCATGCTGCTCTTTTAGGTGTTCGAACTACACTTAATGGTTGGCATGCAAGATTGGGTCATCCATCTTCTCAAATTACCAAAAATGTAGTCAAAAACTATGATTTACCCTTAGTTGGTTCATCTAAACTTCAGTATGTCTGTGAGTCTTGTCTTGTGGCAAAATAAAAATAAAAATAAAAACTACCTTTTAATGAATCCTCTCGCATTACGTTGTCAAAATCTGAGCTTGTTCATTCTGATGTATGGGTATCTCCTGAATCGTCTTTTGAGGGTCATTGTTACTATGTTATTTTCATTGACGATCATTCGAGGTTTATATGGTTTTATCCACTCAAAAAATAAATCTAATGTGTTCTCATGCTTCATTGACATTAAGGCTCTAGTTGAAAATCATTTTTCTACAAAAATTAAGGAACTTCAATGTATCGCACATATCACACAAATTAAGGAACTTCAATATACCGAACCAAAGAAGAAAGAGAGACATCGTTCAGACAATCCTCTCCATGTGCAGCACATAATCATCCCAGTTAGAGCATATAAAGTATTAAAAGGTCAGCAATTGCTAAGCAACAAATACTAACTGGGTACAACAGCAATTGCTAAGCAACAAATACTAACTGGGTACAAGATAATTGCATTACCAACAAGATGAATAATGTACATTTCTCAATAGGCAAAAGCATTGGAAAAATTATACTGTAGCCTATTGAGCAAAACTGCTACCTATTCATTTGTACAACAATTGGAACAATCCTATCCTGAGTGTGATCTACAACACCTAACATGGGCTTGAACTATATAACCTCCGCCATCATTCAGAACCAACCTATCTTGCAGATGGCTAGTTTTCCAAACGCAATCCGCCATGTGCAATGGGAAAAACTAACGTGAGAACCAAAAATTAAGAATCATTACCTTCAACTTATGTTTACTTCAACTTCAAATATGAAATCCGATGCACGCTATGCCACCAAGAGTAAACAGGTCTGGTTTACTTCAGATTCTGGATTAGTAATTCTGCTGATGGATATTCAGAAAAGAACTTTGGGGGCTGTATATCTGAAGGATCCATTGCTGGAATTGCCATATATACATCTTCAGTGGAGAATGGAATGCTGCAAGAAAGATCAGAATGTTAAGAAACTGAGAGTTTAGAAAGATGAAAGGAAGTATTTCTGAGCATGATTTATGCACAAGTGATGGGCAGACCGTCATGATACAGACTTCCATGTGTGAGTGTATGATATGCTAAGAAAAAATAGTTTGTATGTGTTGTCCTTTTTCTACACTTTGTTTGCGTGTGTAAAACGAAAACAAATTGACAAGTTAGTTTACTCCAACTGCTTCATTAAATATTCTAAGGGCAAAACTACCACAAGTTTCAAAGAATGCAGAGGCCAAAACTACCAGAAGTGGCACATCAGATAACAAATTACAGAATAACTGCAGGAATCTTAAAGTCCTCAGAGCATTGTGCATGAAATACGTGGAGGAGTTGAAGTTGTCACCATTAATACAGAACAAATCAAATACATAAGATTTTTACCTAAGATCATCATCCAATAAGAATGAATTGGACGAAGATAAATTCTGTGATTCCTTGTTTACAACCTCCCTCATCTGCGACACAACCTGCCAATACAAGGAAATACTAAAAGTTGATTGCATAATTTGGCATAAAACGTGAAAGCTAGCCATGTCTGCTCAGACTTTGAAAGACAGATTTTACTGAATACGGCACCAATAGTCCTATGTAAAAGGTGAAGAAAAATCATTTTAGCATAATAACTATTAACTGCTTCTAAGTCGACAGGAGGTGTCATTTTTATCAGCGATATAGCTCCGTCCTAATAAATCCAGATGAAAGTTTTAAGAATGTCACGTTCAGCAATTATTGAAAGTTGAAACTACTTTTCCATGGATTATTCAACTTCATGTGATGAGAGATAGGTTAGGGGGTAATATTTATGGTTATTCCATGGACCATTTCTTTTTCTTGTTGCATGAATATTTATTGGATTTACTAAAAGCTCAATATAGGGGGACTTGTTTTGATAGAAGATAGCATAAAATCATAACATATGCAGGGAAAAAGATGCTACTTTACTTTTCTAATATTTATATTTACAAAAAAGGGACACGAGTAGAGTCATTACGTTGAGAACTTAAGAAATAAATACCCAGCCGCCAGTATTGCTCAATTGTTAATGAAAGCATCACAAATAAGAAGGTAATTTAAAGTCTTCCATCTCTTATTAAATAAGAGAGGATCAGTCAAAAATTCAGAGGATGAAATTGCATTTTATATTTTGACTTCGCACGGAGAAAAAACATTCAGAACCACTTGCCTCATTAGATACGCTCTGAGTCCCATACTTATCATCCCAGTACATGGTGCTTATTCGGTAGATTTGTCTAACAGTTAACTTCTGCAAAAATGTTCATTGGAAACAAAATTAGTCTGAGAAGAAATCTGACGAAGTTATCAACGCCAGGAAAAGAGTCGAACAAAATTGCGCATTCAAAGACGTCATACCGGACAGAGATCTTGTCGTATCTCTTCTAATGATTTCTTTCGTTTTTGATGTATTACCTAAAATTGTAAAACTTGTTAATCACTACAGTTAAAAGATCAACGTCATTACTAAAAATAGAGTAGAACCAAGGCCTATACCAGAAACCCAACAGCTTGTCTAATGTAATTTAGCTCATGCCACGAGGTTCCTGAAAACTGCATTCCACAATGACACAGAACACAGAAAATACACAGTTCAAGATCGTCAGATAGCAAGCACGCAAAAGAATGTAATCAAATATACCTCTTCCGTTGCGTTGACTATCCATTTCTCTAACTCAGCTAGACCAGATTTAACATATTCCCCATTTGAGAATGTGCAACATTCACGCCGTAGGAGAAGACTGTCAATAAGTTAGGTTAAAGATTTTTTTTTGTTCTAGAAAGACGGACCAAATTGTGAAAATAGAATTAAGTACCTGTTAAACAATTGTATATTGATGAAAGAGAAAACTTGTGTAGTTAGCTTCCGGATGAAAAATGAAGGAACCTAAATTTTATGAATTCGCAAGCTTAGAGATCAATATGAAAAACTAAATGAGAAAATGAGAGGAAAAAACCCAGATGATGCATTCTTACATGATTTCCGCGTAAACGGCTCATTAGAGAATCCAAGAATTTGATGATGCTATCCCACTCGCTACTTGGTGATTGCTGAGAAACACCGCTAGGAGATCTAGAGGACTTCCCACCATGAACTCGTTGGTTTTTTGGTGCCTTTTCAACAAAGATTATTAGATTTAGATGACTCGACGGAACTTCAGCTTCAGGGATAACAAGTGGATGACAATAATTCTTAAAGAGTAATTCACTGCCCTTGAAGATCTTTTCCCGAAAGTCAAAACTAATGCATCCAAAGATTTGTGAGCAATGATAAATGATATCTTTCCAACTAATTAATTCCTTTTTTTGCCATGATAACATGCAGAAATCTGAACTAAGACATAGGTCTTGATCATATTACAAAGCAAGTCCTTACAAACATCAGACTGCAGTAGTAACAGTGTATTAACAACTTTATATATTAAGATTCATTGATGGTATACACCAGGGTAAACGAAAACCAACAAAGGACCTATATAAGGAGTTCAAGCACATACTAATAAAAGCCCAGTTCATGTGTACACTGGGGCGCATACAGACTGGATTGACATAAAGATGACTTGCTATTAATTTGGTATTTGAAAATATGAGCACCAAGGATAAGAGAGATCAAATACAAAAGTCACCTGGATGCATTGCCCCAATAGTGGAGAAATTTCTTTCTTCAGGTTATCTCGGATCATACCAAATATCTTCTCAACGCAAGCTGTCAATTGCTGTTTGAACAACGTAGCAGGATATTTAGCTTCTGTGTGTGATAAGCCATCCTCCAACCCAACATACTTGAAAGAGGACCTTGGACCCTGAGAAGGAGGGAAGATTCACAAGAGTTTCAGAATATTAATAGAGTTAATAGTCATCACTCATCCAAAATAAAGTCAAAAATATTATACTTACTACAATGACAACACATATTTGGTTATCAACTATTTGATGTGTAAAAAGTTTATACTCCAGTGACTATTATCAATAAACTAGCTAGTTTCAAATTCATATAGCTGTCCAAAAAAATTATAAATGCATGAAAAGCTGAGCACCTGAAAACCAAGATGTTATTTATCAAAAAATAAAAAAGAAAACCAAGATGTTTATCCCATATGCTAATATAGCATTTAATCAGAACCTTCACAGAGCACATAGAAAAGATGTTTTATCCCCATCTTGTCATATCCCGTTGCTTTATGATAGAGTATGATGCGGTATCAGATAACTATTCAGAGTTTGGTAAAGTAGCTTGCGGATCTTGGCTGGTAACAAAAATTTGAACTTGAGCCATATTTGTCAATTATGCTTTAAAATAGATCCGAACTAAAGATACTCCAAGAAACAGAACATGCACTTCATGTTTATACAGACTTAACGAATAATAACATTGGCAAACACAATATCCTTCGCCAATATGCAAATAATGAAGAATTTCAGGTTTTAACCCTATTTCACAACTTGCTTTAGCCTATAATATAACCAAGTCTGACAAGGAGTCTAGGATCTAAGCCCTGTTTTCCCAAGCAAGACCTTTAAATGCGAAAGCCAACTTACTTGTACAAGCCTCCCATGTAGCCCAGTTGAACCAGCAGAACGCTGAGAAGCTGCAGTCAAGAAACCATTGGACCGAAGGTTTCTTTGGAGCAGGCATAAAAGTGCAGATGAGTTGGATAACCAGTAAGGCAAAGTAGCATCCTCATCGCCTTCCTGAAACAATAATTATCAAAAATCACGTATGCATCACTCGTGCAGCCTTTATCAAATAAATAAATAAAATCAGAACATAGATGATATAAATCACATAAATATTTGTATGAGTCACAAGTTTCATTCAAGTAGTGTTGTTGCAAGGACCACAGATTAGCAAAGAGCATTTAAACCAAAAGTTGGGCAAAAAACGAAATGTGATATAGAGTTACCAAGAAGAAGAAAAGTTGACACAACCCAGAATAAGATGTAAACAAAAGAAGTACCTTCAAAACATCATTGATGCTCTCAATGATGAAATCAAATATAGCT
Organism: Linaria vulgaris; assembly: GCA_948329865.1. Taxonomy (NCBI): domain Eukaryota; kingdom Viridiplantae; phylum Streptophyta; class Magnoliopsida; order Lamiales; family Plantaginaceae; genus Linaria; species Linaria vulgaris. The sequence continues at coordinate 97,877,279 of OX415250.1, forward strand.
GTTCTCTCAGATTCAAAGGCATGCCAATGGATGAGGCACTTATAGATGACACAAGCAGCAACCGGTTTTCCATCTTTGAACCCCAGATTCTCTTTAATACAGCGCGAAAGGATTTCTGAGCTCCCCTGCAGCCAATTTTACCGCTTAATATCGTGAAGAAAAAAATCAACTGAACATAATGGAGAAGTTTGTCTGTGACAAAAGCTTCTTTCAAACTATTAATCATGTTAATATTGATCGTTCAATCACAATCATTTGAAGCAGGCAGGTAAAAGATCGAACCTGATGCCTTTCTATCCCTGACTTGGTTCGGCGCGAATCAGAAAATCCTTGTGATAGAGGTGCAATGAATTTTGAAGGAGTAGGCGATTCCTGTAGCAGTCATAATGAGAAACTCCGGCCTGAAATTAGCAATTCACTGAAACTAACATGGACAAAAGCTTACATAAGATGATTTCTGATCAGCAGAAGAAAGAACAAGGGCACCAGAGAACTTCTGTATGAACAGGAAGAAAGGCAATTGTTAGGGCTTACGAGCATAACCATAATGTGTTCCTCTTCAAACATTCATCATAAAAAGGTAAAAGTTTGAAGCTGAGATATTGGAAAGTTATCTGCCTTCACAGGCTGAGTTCTCAGATTTCACCACAAATGGAAGATGGCTAAGGATGCTTACATCAAAAAAAGGTTTCGCAAGCCCAGCTCGATTGCTCCTTGGCGAGACATTCAACGTCTTCTGACGAAGCACATGATTCTCATCCTGAAGATTCGAGAGCTTCTCTTCCATACTGCTTCAAAGGACTACCACTAGTCACAATCAAGCACATGCAACAACTTCCAAAAAAATAATTTACTGCACCAGATGATATTTTTCATCATAGGTGTTGATTTCGTTGTAGTTAGGGGAAAGGTCCCAGCGTTTGAATGTAAGGCAAAAACTTTCAGAATATACCTTTGCAACTTCTGCTGGAGTTGCAAACATGTTTTCTCAACTTCCTGCAACTTCGAAACGGTAGTACTTGCATCTTCTTTGGATTGGGTAAGTTCAAGCTCCAGGGCAGAGTTTCTATCCGACAAAGCATTGACAGAACTCTGCAAAAGTAAAGTCTTGAAGTCAATAACTTCAACTGATGAGAATCTAATAAGAATCTATAACTTCATTCTGGACGGCATTCATGAGATCAAAAGTGTCCAGATAAACCAGAAAACTGGAGCTTAATTTAGGGACAAAGAAAAGCCATGAACAGATTACTTGCAGAGTAAATGAAAAAGCAAGAAATTATGTCGGTAGCAAGAAGACAGTTAAATAGACGCTGAACAGGATATCACTAATTATGGTACCAGCCGGGTAAGCCCCTTACTCCACCCGCCTCGAGTTTGGATCATTTCCTAAGTCATTAGTCACCTCTTGGGAGGGATCGAAATCTATGAATTTAGGGTCTCAATCAAAAGTTCAGCTGCCTCGAAGGTTTTGCTTTCGAGCAATGGCTTGGCAGATTCTTCAGACTAAGGAAAAAATATGGTCTGTGATTTTGGGTTCCCCAAGGGATACTTTTGCATTTCATCCCTATTATTAAAACCCACACAACTTCGGCAAAAAAATCTTCCATGCAACAGGCAGATTCATTAATTGGAGATATAACATCTCATTAACATAATTCTCCCGCAATTAGTGCTTCTTTATTATGGTAACTAATCATCAGCTCACATAATGGATGCACCAAAACATACGCAGACAGAACAATTACAATGGCAAATGTTCAGGAAATATTGAAAAGCCTTTTAAAAAGCTTAGGACGAAGAGGAAAAGGTCAAAAATAAACATTATATTATAATTACCTTCAAATTTGTATTTTCATTCCTCAGTTCAGCCAAGGATATAACGTCTCTTTCCAAAGTAGATTTTTCCTTAAAGGATAACTCAAGCTGCCGTTCTAACACAGCATTCTTATTGAACTCATTTAGTGTTGCAAGTTTGGCAGCTTCTAACTCAAGCGTTAGAGACTCCACAGTCTTCTGAAGCTTTGATATCTCAATTGATTTAGCCTCATCGTTAGACATCTGCATTCCAGGTCAGACATTCCAACTAAATTATGGTAAAAGACATAAAATAGCATATTGAATTAGGAGCTGGAGGGGGATGAAATAGTGAGACTCTTACTTCGTATATAGTGAAGTCACTTTGAGAAAAAGGAAAATCAAGTACAAATGATATCTTTTGATAAATGCAAGCATATTTCAGAAAAATAATTCTCCGTCAAATGAAATACAAATACAGAAAATCTTAAAGAAACATACATGTAAAACAACTCAATGCAGATGTAATCTTTACTGGGTATTCTTACAGATTAAGGAAAATGATGAACATACAACTCAGATAAGTCAACTCTTGTTTTTCCCATGAACACACTTCCAATATTAATTGGCAAAAACCGCTTCAAATATTCAAATTTGAACATGCAAAGAAAGAATATCATATTTCTTTGGGTTTCTCTCCCTCCTGTTTATTGTAAAATGAAATAACTCAATCAGTAGATAGTATACGGTGTCTCAGTCTCAGCAAGGATGCCACAGATCTGAAAAGAAAACAGGGCAGGTGGAAAGAGAGAAATCTCTTGATTTATCATATGCTACGACAATTAATTAGGAAATCAAATCCTCGCCTAAAAGGCTCAATTTTAAAGGGAATATGAGAAATTTGCCTAAAAACAAGACTCCACCTGCAAAAGTGCAACTCCTGAATATGCCAAAATCAAATTGTTTGGTATCTATGGTCAAAGCTCTAAGATCCTACATAGACTGCCATCTCAATTACCCAATCACAGGACAATGTTTGTCATTCAATTAATGAAGTGAATAAAGAAACTATAACTGTTTGGAACTGAGCATCATAAATTGCAGCACTTGTACCCGTATTTTTTTCTCGAGATGCAACCGCCATGTAAGATCGTCCAACTGCTTCTCAAGCTTGCTTTTTGCTAGGCGCAAAGCACCAGCCTCATTGGCCTCCTGTACGCGCAACGGAACATAAAATTTGCTTATTCATGTGAATGGAGAGGTGCGGAGTCTCCAACACAATGGCAGGTATTGGAAAATGTGCATTTTAAAGAATAAGACAGCTAAAAGAAGATATTTCAGATATAAATAATAGCGATTAAAAACATTATTCTTTACTATAGCAACCTAATAGCGCTATCCATATAACGATTCTCTGAAATAACATTTAAAGGACACATGATTCTCTGACGTATCATGCATATTTTTAGCACATGAAATTGAAGTATAAGTCCGTCGCCGAAGGGAAGCTAAACACGGTCTTTTGTCAATGATCTTTCTCTTTCTCTCCCTCCAACTATAAGGAAAGAGTTTTCTCAAAAAAGGCGGATCTTTAGTTTCTTAATTTTAACTATGAAGAGGTACCTGACCCTATATATATATATATATATATATATATATATATATATATTATATATATATATATATATATATTCGTTAACTGACGGACAAAGATACGATCCATTTGGAGTAGAACCAAACATACAATATAACACCAGGTAAAGAAACTTAAATATTCCCTACCTGCTTAAGCCTCCTAAATTCTCTTTTTGCCAACTTCTGCCTCCAGAGACATTGTATCGCAATAATGTTAGATTGACGATTACGATAAATACAGCGGACTTTGAACATCCTCCAATGAGCCTGATATAGAAGTCAAATATTAAGTAAAGCACACTTGCAGTGAAGGAGAATGGTGAAAACATACATGAAATTCAGATAATGCCACAGATTCCTGTCAGGGATGCATAACAAGCATTTTGTTAAATCAATCGCCCAAATAACCAAACTGTTAAAACTATCTTGTACAACCCATGGACAAGCAAATCTTATTCCCCCGACATTAACAACATTCATTTGATCATTCGTCAACAATGCTTTTTTGTCACTCACATAGCACAGCATCAAGAAAAACATAACCAGTTTTTCTGGTACGAAAAAAAAAAAAAAAAAAAGAAACCCACTAGATATTCATTAAGCCTAATTACAGCAACACCGCCAACAAAAAATTGCATGGTTAACTTCATATAAAACAATAAGTTGTAAAACATACTGGAACTTCACAGGGATAGAAAGACGCCGTTCCATAATAGGACGCCAAAGATACAGATCTGTATAATCACCTGTATAGTAGTGGCAGCCCTGTCTTCCTTACAATACAAGAACTTCCGGCGAGTTGAGCAGCCACGCGCAATAGATTGCATGACAATAGAAGCAACATAAAGCTGCATGTATGAATGTCTGCAAGACCACAGGCGGAAATATTTTTGTATTATGACAGCTGCAGCTGCCTCTCGCATGGACGTAAATTTTATTCGAGCAAGATAACCTGCAAAATTTGTAAAGTAGCACACGAGATATTATTGAAAGACACCTGGTACAGTTCAAAAAAATTTAGGTTTCAAAAGGATCAGTACATACAGATGCATTAAATACTTTTAACAGACATATGGCCATTTCATGTTATTAGGCAGAGCTTTTCTTAAACCAGGTTTGCCTCAAATTAGAATATAAAAAAAGAGAGCTTCCTTACATATCATTTGAAAATATACGGCTCATCTGGAAAGAGTTTACTTCACATTTACTAATAAAATTCTTAATTCTCAAACCGATATAGTAAATCAACAGACATCCACATATTAATTTTGTAAATTACATTGCCCAATGTATTGGTAAAAATCTGAAGCATTAATGTATTTTGAAAAGGCTAAGAAAATGATAATTAACAGCATACTTCAAGAAAAGCAGGACTCTTGTGTAAAAGTCTCTTAATGGGTTGACAATACAAGACACATTGACAAAATTTCAAGGAAGCCATTAATTTCCAAGCATAAAAGACAACCTCTGCAACATGATTGCAGTGAAATTGCAGCAACACGAATTGCAACAAATTCCTTGTGGGCAATAAGTGTCCTCAAACGACCCTGAATACGCTTGGCTGCAATATCCAAAACCTCAGCTCGACGAGAGTCTAAGATACCAATCTGACCAGCCCGAAGAAATACTTTGGTCTTCCCCAACTGTGAAATTAGAAGTTGAAATCAAATAATGTATGGCATGATAAACAGAAGAACATTCAACAAAATACAAAATGGTTTCTACTTGAAGGTACAAGTTAATCGAGGCTTCAGAAGTCTCTTAGCATATCAAACCTGAAAGTTGCCGAGGTTTAGTCTCTGAAGAATTCTCTCCGTCATGGTCTTATCATCTAAACTGTAAATATGTCAAACAGAGGATAAGAGAACCACAGCAAGTACATACAACTTTAAACAAGTACAGAATTAAATGCCAAAACCATATGCACAGAAAAACATGCAATACTCCACTAGAAGAGCTTTACATGCTAGTAGTATTCAACAATATAAGAACACATCAATCACACAAAAAAAATTGGGAGTTATTGGCAGAAAATATGCAATCAACACAAGATGAAAAAATAAATTGTCATCCACAGAGAAGCAACCAATCTTGATTATTACAATCATACGATGAAAAATTTCAAGAGTTCTAGAGATAATTTGCCAGTTTCTACCACCCAAATGCTCGAGATGGGAGAAGAAACATGTGAAAAGAGATAATAAAGACTAAGCAATCTCATAATTGAATTTATGTTCTTTGGGGATCCAAGACAATGTATCAGGCAGCATATTATTTAGAGAAAGTATGGGGTATTAGGAGACTAAGAAAATTCATCTGTCCTACCTTCCATCCATAATATCCAATGCAATTATCCCAAATCGATCAACAAACTCATGATAAGTCTTCCGTGTGGGATAACCAGCCAAACTTATACGAACAGCCTCCAAAACACCCTGTAGCATCAAAAAGTGTGATATAAAAAATTTACATTTCCAATTGCTGAAAACAAAATTTGCCAAAATTGCAGTAGTACATAAGCTCAAGCAATACATCCTTAACATTTAAGGCAGTATAGTGACACAAAAAGTAGCACGTCTCTTACTCCATAGAATCCAAGCCAAAATTTGTTGAGCAAATTAGGAAAACAAAAATATATGAAATAAGTAAATCACATTTCTATGCCACACTATCGTCTATGATACAATGGTAGTTGCATTTGTCTTGGTCCTTTATTACATAAGATTCCTACACACCATAGTAAAAGATACCATGCATCTCCAGATCTGTTCTTATAGTTTCAAATTTGACTGTATTACCGGCTTTGGCTAGCATATCTCTTTTGGTAGAAATGAAAAAGGTTACTATTGATGGAAGGAGATACAACAAAGTGGAAGACAAGAAGTCCTCAGGTAAAGAGCAAATACCTTAAGTTATTAGGAAGATATGAACCTAGTTTGTTATTTGAAGATTCAGCACTGTTTTGGAGGTGGTCAGCTAATATATGTTTCTAATCAGAATTTACTGAAAGTTAATTGAAAAATACTTCCAATGGATGGTGTAAATGCCATCAGCACTTCTGTTCTAGGTTCAACTAAGATTTATTTAGTCATTAAGGTTTTTATTAATAAATTTATTTTGCAAAACATTAGTGAAGTACAAATATTTTACAGTTATAGTTCAGGGCAGATCAAGCAGCTTTAACGCATCAAAGTACGGGTTTTTGGAACCTGTGCATGCAAGAAGTATGCCGATACTCACCCCACAACGCAACTGGTGCAAGATGCTCTGGTTCTCAAACCTGTGAGGCTTATTTAATGAATTTGGCTTCACACATCGAACATAGTGAGGCTCTGTTGAGCTAAGGGTTTCCATAAGAGCCTGGAGTTGTTGCTGCAAAAGAATTGTCAAATTAGTTGAATGACTTCTAGTATAAGCTTGATAACGTACTTACCGCATCCTGTGATGGGACTCACCGCAACAAAAAAAAAAAACAGGTAGCAAATAAGTTGAGCAAGACGAGATAGAAAACCCAGTCAGCATTCTATAGTCCCCAAGAACATAAGCAGACAGACATATACATACAGTGAATGGCAGTCTAACTACCTCAAAGACTCACAAGCCTATCAGCCACTTTGATCTAATCCAATAAATCTACTGATAGATCCCCCAAAGCTATTTGCGAGCAGATGCCAAGAGAAAGTGTGGTTCATTATTGAACTCACGGGTAGCAGATTGTTTTCTCTAGTAAAAGAACTGGGAGGAAATTTTTCACATTGGCCTCTGAAATATTCAATGTAGAGAAGTGAATACAAAATGGTATATTACTCCATCTCTCCTGGGAACTTAGTTGCAATTCAAGCAAATCCCAACGGCTAAAGGGTGCATTATTGGCACTGTCCACAGAGCCAAGGCATTATATAACTGACAAATTTCCACCTACCCATGTAGGTTCTAGAATCAACTTTGTAATGTGCCTGTACCTAGACACTGATGACCTCATGCAGTACTTCCTCCAAATTCTTCCGAGATTTCCAGATAAGTAAATGAAGAAATTGACAATACAACAAGACACCAATAACAGAGTTCTTACTGCCAAATCCGTGAAAGGAATGCGGTCCAGTAACAGGTAAGAGCAACAATTAAAAGGTGAAAGCAGTTGAAAACATCAATTGGCACACAATAACAGCTTCAGCTTTCTTCCCAACAAGTGTCCAAAGGTTTTACGTAAGACAGTGATATATTTATCTACCAAAAATAGCAAATATCACAAAATCCTGTCAACAATCAAAATACTACAAATGGATCTTTTAGTAAGAAAAAGCGACTAAATATTATATGGATTGTCAATAGAGAATTAGCGAGTATGAAGACGATATTGCTCCTTTCCAAACATCTTCCGGGTTACTTATTCCAATAAATCAAAATGCAGACGTGCGAGGTCAGGATGGTTCCTCAAACAGATATATTTAATACCTTAAACCGAGAGGCTACTGAAGAAAATTTGTATGATGATCGAGATGCCTCTTCCGGTAGTGGCGGATATAGGCCAGATACAAAAGGGCACTTGGAAGAAGCTAACAAATTGCAGTGTTCAACCACAACATAGTCGCGGTTTTTGTCCAAGAATGAATTGGTCTGATAGGTCACCTAGAGAAGAGAGAGATAAGGCTTAAGTAAGAGAACAATACTCATAAATGAAACAAAAAATATCACCTCTTAACCAAGAGACATAAACATTAGATTTACCTTGCCAGCATAGTGAGAAATGGTAAAGTCTGTTTCAGAAAATTTGGCTTTCTCTAATCGTGGATGAGACCGCACATTCTGGAATAGCTTGTTCGAAAATGTTTCATGCGTTGATTTTGGGAACATGCTACATGAGTAAAAAGGAGGGTAAGTATGATACAATGAGATCGAAAGAGCAAAGTAGCAAATAACAGGAGAGATCTCATCCTACCAAGCTTCATCCAAAAGAGCTACTATTCCTATGGGCTTCTGCAAAAAGACATATCATAGCATGATTGAACAATATTAGGCAACATTGAACACAATCAAAGAAAATAAAAAACAACAGAGACCAATTTTATATACATACATATATATACATATATACGTTAAGAGTTTCTATTCTCTGATATTAGAATCCTTTTTAAAAGTTTAGGGTAACAGAAACACGGAAAGTATCAAACTTCTATAGATTTAGTTACTGCCGGCATTTAAACCCGCGTGTAGGACACAAGGTTTGGGACCTTTCTTATGAAAAAAGAACTATATAAACATACTGTCGAGGTAACAGCACATTTCACAAGTCACAGTGCATAAAACTAAAACAATAAATATTCTGAGGCATATTTGTTCAAAGATCAGCAGTGTCTTCTCGAAGTTCAAATGTACCCACTACATAAACTCTTCTAGACAGATATTAATGGTGAAAAATAAAAGAGCTTAGCTTTTGATTACAGACAGTATTTGACAATATGGAGTCCTCACGTTCTTAAATGTGCACACCTGACACTATTTCTCTGGAGCAGCTTTTCAAGGTACTCTATACGGGAGTATTATTGAGTATTTCCTTAAAGAGAGTGGGGTTAGAAATACCTTCTCTATCAAATCCAACACATCCTGGTTGTCAATAAATTCAATATAGCTCCAATTGATTTCTTCTCTGTGATATTCCTCCTGCTCCATCTTGAACACGTGCTGGAAAACAAAGACCGGGAAAAATATAATATAAGCAAGGAGCAGAAAAGTCGTTAACTACATTTAACAAAATTATATCCCTCAAACATGATTTTTCACCTCATTAAAATGTTGTTGGAGCTTCTCATTTGCAAAGTTGATGCAAAATTGCTCAAAACTGTACAAACAGAGCAGAACCAACCAATTAGTTTCCACAGCATAAATAGATTTTAGTAAATACAGAAATCAGCGTGTGACAGGTTATATGTCAGAAAGAAAAACAAAACATAGCTATTTTGACTTTATAGTGAATAAATCAGGCATAAGAGTGATGATTACAAAGTCCAGAATGATACAAAGAATGTTTAGGAGAATCAACTATCAAGCAAGAAAAAGTCAGAGTAATAAACATATCTTTCTCTCTGACATGTATCTAATCTCACCAAAGATCCTTAGGACGAGGCTTTCAAAAATAGATACATGATATTCAGGCAAATCCAAGACAGCATCGGACTTGTACTAGTTTAGTAGTTTTAAGGGAAGGGGCTTAAGACTTGACCACCATAGAGAAAATATTTAGTATCAAGTGGATAGCAATACGAAGAGAATTACCTATTCAACTTAAAGCATTCAAATCCATATATGTCCAGGACTCCAATTTGGATTTTAGACGTACGATCCTGCCCAACAGATCTATTAATCTTTTCAACAAGCCTGAGGACAATGAAAAGTATCAAAATTTAACCGTCACAGTATTAATTCAATAATTTTCAAGCTGTGCTTTTCAAGAAAGAAAAAAGCAACTGACCAGTCAAACAGCCGAGCATAAATAGTCTTGGCCATCGCATCCCGACCAGTTACAGCGGCATTACAATCCAGAACTTTCACGATAGTCCCTTCACGAGTTTGAATTGAACGAGTGCAGAGCGTGGCTAACAAAAGATTGACATCACACCTGAGTTAAGAGAAAACCTACAAGTATCAAAACCACAAACTTCGATAAAAATATTGGTACTAAACAAATTATCAACACGCAAAGAAGCCTTATTAGCAACATTGAAAATGTCAGGAAAGGTGCAGTCATTGACAATAGGATTTTAGCCCATGACTGCAATCAGAATGAGAAAACAAGAAAAACAAGTGACGCCTTGCAGAACAAACATTAGGTCGCATATATTAAGTCATCAATATAAAAAAAATATCAAAAGATTAGACAGGCAACTACTCTAGTGACAAGAGCACAAATGCCAAAATAAACATAGATGTACCAAAAGCCATGTCATTCACCTAAAAAGTTCTGCAGCCATCTTCAAATGAAAAGTAGAATTCTCGTCTTTTATGACTGAAGAATCGTGCTCTTTGCCTGGGGAAAAGTCTATATTTCCAAGATGTAAAATACCCGCCAAAGTTCGAAATATGGCTTCCTGGTGAGAAAAAAATTGAGAATGTAACGGAAAGCACAAGCAAAGTACGCAAGATGCATGATAAAACAGACAAATTTTCTTCAATAAACCTGTTCCTCTTCACTTATGCCAACAATATCCATCGCCCTCCTTGTCTTTACGTACTCTTCTGCATTGCTTACTCCATCTAAATCATAGACTTTACTTTGATTCAAGTAATGGAAGTTACTGGGATGGCCTAGTTTGTACATCTCTGCATCCTGAATAGCATAACAACATCCTCAGATACAAAAATCACTAGTTTCGCTAACCATAGGTAACAACTCAACAGCAGCCACATAAATGAGCCATCAGCTGGTTTCAGATTGTGGCCCAGTATACGAATGCCCCCGCAATGACATGACAGGACGCATCATTAAAAGCAACCAACTCATCTCAACTTATGCAGCAGAAAGTTAAGTTGATAAATTTAAACTAGAAGGAAAGTTGGCCGCCTCCTACCACGGAATTAGTAAGAGAAAGCAATGGTATGCTGAAGTAATTTGGCAAACAAGTCAGCTATTGTGCAGGAATATGAAACCTCCATTGCAACTCGACATTGTTCTGGCCCAAAAGACCAATAAATTTGTTTTTGATTATCTTATTCAAGCTACATACAATTGAATAATTTTCATTAATCATTTGTAAAGGATTCACGAAATGTACTCTTAACCATAACCGTAATGAGATGAACAGGACACCAACTAAAAATTTACCATCAAATTCCAAATATTTGCACAAACTTGTACCACATAGATATTAAGAATAGATTTACTCCACAATCCAGACTTTTAATATCCAAATTCCCCAAAAATAATGCAATGAGGGTATTAAACAGGGAAGTACCCGTCCAGATGCACACAACTGATAGAAACAATGGTAATTTCTCTCAGGGTCTGTTATTTGCACTACACGAGATCGCTCCAGCAGGTACGTCCTGATTGCAGCTCCTGAAATTCTACCACTTGAATCAAACTGAATCTCAACGAACTTTCCAAAGCGACTGTAGAACAAGCAAAAAAATTAAGTATCCATATTACCGACACCGACAAAGCACTGTTATGCCCTCCTTCCATAAACAGAATTACTATTTAATAAGAAACTAGAACAACATCATGTTCGTAGGTCACGAAACGACTTCTCGAAACTTGAAGTTCTGAAGTTACTAAAGTATGATCACATGCTATATTGGTATGGACCAGACAACTTTCATCAAAATTAAGTTACCAAACATTCTCTACCAGAGCAAACATGTGAATTTAAAAGATGTCAGAGGACAAAAAGCTCAAACCCAAGAAACAACAAAAAGCAAATACCCGATATTGTGCTTTAAAAGATACCTTATTGTAATAAAGCAAGGTCCATGTTAACTCAAGAAGTGAAATTCAACAACATTTACTATCTAACAGTAAATTGTGCCTTAGGAGGATAACTCAGTACCTTGAGTTATCATTTCTCATAGTCCTTGCATTGCCAAATGCCTCCAAAAGTGGGTTTGACTAACAGAAAAAGAATGAGGAGTTAGCACTGCAAGCAGATTGCCTAAAGGTATCAAACAATGAACAAGAGATTGATTTATAGAATCGAATTTTATACTATGTCTAAGTCCAGAAAAAATTGAATCTGTAATAACTGGTTATAATTCAGACTTCATGTCAAACTAGTATGTTTCCCAACTTCATCCACTTTATATAAGCTCAGAACTAAAGCATAAGCTCAGAACTAAAGCAGTCCTCAACAGGTTACAAATAGTGAATAGCCACAGCATGTTCATTTCAAACATGAGCAGCAGCGAAACAACTAATACGTGATGAATAGTGTTGGAATCCTACCTCTAGAACTTGCTGTTCAACTGTTCGATCATCACTGGCAGCACGACCACCAACATAAGTGAGGTATTGCATTATCAACTTAGTCGTTTCGGTTTTTCCAGCCCCACTTTCTCCGCTAACCAGAATAGACTGGCTATGCCCTTCATTCATCATTGCTCTGGACCAAAATGACCACATCAAAAGTCAGCCAATTAAGCATATGCTTACTGGACTGCATTTACTGCAATACTACGATTCAAACATGACAAACCTGTAAGAAGCATCAGCCACCGCAAACACGTGGGGGCTCAACTCACCAAATGGAGCCCCTTTATACTGCTCCATCATGTACATATTATATAGATGAGGCAGCTTGGTAAACGGGTTAACTGCAATCAAAATACTCCCTGTATATGTCTAAGATAGACGTAATTTGTATATCAGCACACAGAAGCCAACAAATAAATAAAGCATCTAACAAGGTATGAATAACCAGGTTAAGAGAAACTAAAGTTTAGAAAGGTATTATTCCGTGTTAAATTATACACCATTGTATAGTACCGAAACCGAAATTCAACCTTCAAGATTTCTTAGCCTTATATCAAGCCGAAAAATCTTTTACATTTACATCTTCAAATCATTTTTTTTTATCTTTGTACCTATTATTTCTTCTAGACCAAATATTTGCATTGACCCCGAGAGCACTGAGAATAGATCCCCCATTAAAAGCATGTATATGATTTTACATAGTATGTAAAAAAAACAAAGTTAAGAGAATACCTCTCTCTAATACTGGACAACGCCAACGGCATCTAAAATCCTAGCACATGTATTTTTAAGTTTCATAAGTACAATTTAACGTTCTTGGAAATAGTCAAGCAGTTGGTTCCTTTGCTGTATTTTCAGAAAAGAATAAGAAAAGAAAAAAAAAATTGCCTCTCATATTCAAAACACAAGAGAACCCAACGATATTCTCCTTCAACCACAGAAATCTCATACAAATTGGGGTGACGACTATGTTTCTGTTCATAAGAATCAATGACAGGACGTCCTCAATTTCAATAATGGTTTTTGCTTAATGTCTAGCTAGTTTTTAGTTTTATTCATATTCAATAAAGGAAGTTAATTAGCGGAATAATAATATCAAATGCCACCAGTTGAGCTCACAAATAAACTACTAGTCACCTGCCGCTTAGTTCTCAAGAACACAGAACACACCCTGGACTAGAGAGAAATGCGCAAAGCAAGGCACATACTCTATTGAAGTGAAGTGTTAATGCAAACGTACAATAGACAAATAATTTCTCAAATATAAACTTAAACCTCGGAACTAAGCACTCCATTTAATTTTAACCAATGAACTTCAGCACTAAATTTACATGAAATCGCTTAATACTTGCACTTCAAAATAACATAAATTCAGCACTTGACATTCTAATAAGATTTCTAAAAATGGGGAAGGGATCATATAAACAAAGTACAGCTTGCGTTTAGGAGAAATACGGGACAATGTCGAACTTAGCTCCCGGCCAAAACAACGCAAACTGCTTTTCGCAACAGTAGTCTACAAACCGAGCCCCGTTTTCCCTCCAAACATCACAAACACAAAAATGGAAGTTTTTAACTCACATAGATTTCATTAAGAGCGTATCGCCTCTGAAGATTATCAAGAACACCAGGCTCGTTCAAGTACGTCAACTTCGTCATATCATCGACTCCTCCAAGTTCCGCCTCCGTATCCCGCGGATGCAATTTCTCCGGCACCGCCAATACCTATTCATAAAAAAAAAATCACACCACAGCTCCATTTCACATCAAATTACACAGTTCCACCACAAATTTTGCTTACCTTTTTGCCTGATGAAGTGAGGAGCTGAACTTGTTTGCCAACGAAATCGACAACCTCGGCTTCAACCCACGCCGAGTCCTTGTCTTGAACCCATACTTTCGACCCCTTCCGAAGAGTCATTTTGGATTTTGATTTTGATTTTACCGAATGAAACACTCAAAATCTTTTCTTGAATTGTGAATTTGAAAATTACGAAATATTTTTGGGGGAACCTAGAAAGGTAGTACAAACCCTAGGTTCCAATTTTCAGGTTCCCGCCCTAAAAGGGGGAAAATTGTACATGTACAGTCAACTTTCTCTCTCTCTCACACACACACAATTGCAAAGCAAAATATCACCACCGATTTAATTCTCTGTACGTGCGAAATAACGCCACCACCACACCGCACCGCACCACGTTCATTCAAAATTCAAATTTTAAAATATGATTATTATTATTATTATTATGATATTTTGCCTCTGCGAGCTATCCAACCTTGAAGTTTGAACCACACAGTAAATGACATGTACGACATATATTTGATTTTCATCACCATCGCATCTACTGTAGTTCAAAATGTAAAATTTTTATTTTTATGTTTTCTTTAAAGGGAAAACTTAAAAATCTCAATTAGTATTGCATTTCATTCATATTTGTAAAATCTCGATTTCGTAGTTGGTATTGATCCACTGATAGAAACGAGAAGCGTTTCGCAATGTTTCAAGAACTTTTCGACGTGTTTTGTTGAGTCTGAAAAAAATTAAAAATCATAGTTGTAAAGTGTAAAAAGTTTTAACATAAGAGTTTAAAATTTTCGCATGGCTCATAATTAGTAAACATTTGTAGTATAATATTTCTTAGTATTTTTGTCGTAAATAATTCCATATCGAACATGTAAGTGTTCTTGTTTTACGTTCGTTTTGGCAGCAGAGAACGACTTATTTCTTATTTTGAACGCCAAGTTGTTACGTATGATATTCTTTTACATGTTATGTGTTGGTTGTGATATTCAATGAGTATACAAAAGATTGAGAATCTAGTGTTGTACTTTGGCATCCATAATTTTCGATACAAGTGAACTAAGATCAAATGAAAATTGAGCAATTGACTTGTTACTAGATTTCGTGCAGAAGAAACACGGTGATCAATGCGATTACATGTATGTTTTGTTTCGTAGAGCTATATAAATCAAAATGTTTCGACACTTTTCGAGAAGAAAAAAACTCCCAAAATTGTGATATTTGCTTAGTAATGAATGATACTTGTACTTAAATGTAATAACGTGTACTTTCGTTAAGAGATTATTTTTTTGAGTTTTTAACGAGCAGTTCAACCGCAATTATTAATTTAGTTATATTACAAGAGTTACGAATAGACACTTAAATCATTATTCAAGGAATCTAATGCAGTCCATGAAAGTTACGTGTAGATTATAAGAAAGAAGATAATATTGCTAAACTATTTTGGATGACACTGGAAAATAGAAATTAATTAATAGAAAAATAAGGGGCATCACTTTCTCGAATTCCCCTACCTGGCACGGTAAAAGTAGGCGGGCCGTCGTTTACTTGTTAAGCAAGAGATTATGTGGTTGTTGATTAGGACAAACAAATTTACACATTTTAAAATAAAAAAGTATATATATAATATATTACACTTAAAGTAACTAACCAACTCCTTTTTGTTGGCGGACCACAAGCCTTATTATAGGAAAATGAGATGGGCTTTTGTATTTGGGCCTACAGATCACTGATATTCAAAGAGGGGCAGTGGTCATCTGCTCTGCAGATCACTGATATTTCAATTAATCGAATAACTTTTCTAAGTAACTCGTCTATATAAATGAATCTAGAAAATAATCTAATGCTACTGGAATCAGATTCCCACGTGCATGCCATGCACTAGTAGTGGTTCATGACAAAGGGAGATTGCTCTTCTCACTTCTATTATTCCCTTCTCTTATTCTCAAATCCCTACAGCCTTATAACACAAAGAAAGCAATCTCTCTCTCCCTTCTTTTTCTCAAATATCGCAAAGTTCCAACTTCATACGAAAAATATCGAGTTCAAGAATAAATTCCTTCATAATGGTTCAGTTCAAATGATGCTTGCGTTCGCAACAAATGGACCGCGGTGTTGTCTGGAGTCGGGGAAATTTCAGGCTGTCTTCTCATGATCAGAGGCTTTTGGCCATAGGCTTCACAATTCTTGCCGTTATTTCACCCCTGTATATTGATCGAAGGGCGATACTTGAACCGGAGCTTGAAGAAGAACCTATAAACCTTACCTCCTATCTGCCATTTCTGCTCCTAGCTTTGATATCAGCTATTGCTGTTTCGGGTTACTTAGAGCATGGATTGTCCGGGTTTGACCCCTATTGGATTCATAGAGTTGGTGGATCTTCAATAGGGCTTATTGTTGTTTTAATTGTTCTTGCCTTTGTTTTGAAATGTAAAGCCATCAACATGGAATGAGTCTCCATATTCTGGTGAGTTTAGAGCTGCTCACTTTTGTTTATCACAATCTGTACTTTACATTTATATAGTTAACACATGTCTCAAAAGCAAGAAAATAGCACATAATAATAAGATGAAAAACTCTGAAGATAAACCGACGGAAATCTTGCTTCAAAATGATCAGTACGTTTAAAAACGGAAAATCAAATGTATCATTCACCCTGCTACATAGTATACGACAAAATTTAGGTGAATGAAGACAGTTCTTCTTTAATGTTACTGGAAAAAACTCTGTAGTTTGTAGTTCAAAAAGGCAGATAGGATCCATGAATTAAGAAAATAATATCTTGCTGAACTATTAATCTCAATTCTCTGGGCAAACTGGCAGAGGTGAGTAGCGTAAGAACACTTCTCCCGGTTCAAGCAAGGTTAGATGACTCATTATTGGCCTCAACTCCAATCCAATTATCCGCACAGTTGGGTTGGAGTGTCCAGACAGAAAAATACTCGAGATCTGCACATAAATAAACAATTTGTTGCATCTCATAAGCAGTTTTCTCAGAAAAATGAAATAACTTTATATGGCATCGATGATGTGGAAAGAAATATTTGGCAATTTGGCGCACATACCTGTCGACAACCAAAGACTTTGAGCAACTTCAGTTTCGAGCAACAATCAACGATCAAGCCTAGAGCCTCATTGCTGATTCGTCGACAAAATGAGATGTCCAAATACAACAACTTCCTTGAATGTTTGGACAATGAAAAGGCAGTGTTGGGTCCAACCTGTTAAATATCACACATATCAAGAGGTAATGGTGGAAACATTTGTAAAATTGTTATCTTTTATAAAGCTAAACCATATTCTTTTGTAGTCAACATAAATAATACAGATCAGAAGACTGGAAAATCATCTTACAGACGCACCAATGTATGCGAGATATTACATATCATTCAAAGATTCTAATAATCTCCACACAAAAACAAAACCGGCAACTGCATCCAGAATAACAATACCTTTGTCACATTGCTCATCAACAGTTCCACCAGAGAGTCTCCAGAAGCCTCTAAAAATGCCGCCACAGCCTCATCACTGATATACAGAAAACAGCCTGATAAATTACCATTGTGGGGGAGGAGAAGATGAGAAGAAGTTTTAATGTACATAATAAGTATCGCAAAGCACCTAGTAGTAACAAATAAAAAGGAATGTTGAAGACCATTCTCCACTACCTTGCACAATCTCAGCATTCTAATGATGATGCACAAATTATTGATACGGGTATTGGAATCTAAAATGGCCTTGAATTTTCTTTTGGAAGGAGATTTATAAACAATTCAGCTGGTTAAGAACAAAATTAATAAGTCCCAACTTTTTCTCCGCTTTTCATCCCATGCCCTTAAACATAAACAAATACTACACACTCTAGTTGTTCATATTATTAAATATAAGAATTCCGATCATACTTGAATGAGAACATTTGCTGTGCATATTACTCTATGAATGATGAATCCATTTTTTCTGTAATTGTTTTATTAGATAGTGCGGGTAGCAGCAATTAACACCAGGGAGTGCTAAAGAAAATACTATTTGCAATTTCCAGTTCAAGCATTGTTCGATGATGAGCTTACAATTTCATTAAGAAAGGAAAGAGAAAAGGACAAGAAAAAAAAAGTTTTATGATCACATATGAGTTCTATTTGTTTCTTTTCTTTTAGCAATAGATTTCGTTGTTCCATATGAGCATACAGGAGTTGTTTGTCTAAAAGCTTTCATGGTTAAGTCAAGCTCGAATATCATATGGGACCAATAAACAAATTTTAACAACCTACAAGAACTTGAATGCTGATAATGCAACAGTGTGGACTCCCAATGTTATAGTCTACTGAATTCCACAAAACAGTTTAAATTCATGGCATTTAATTGAATTCTAGCAATGTATTCATCATTGACTTCCATGGTATCACCTATAACTATACAAGAATCCAAAACTTAACTATAAAAGGTCTACACCAAGAAAGATGAAAATGAAAATTGATAAAAACCTGAATCCACCACGGGAAACATTGAGTTTTTCAATTGATCTGCATCCATTCCCAAGATATTCCATTGCCAGGTCTGTCAATTTCAGATTTGAGATATTCAGCGAAAGTAAACCTTTGCAGCTGTTCGCAATGTGTTTGATAGACCATTCAGTCAGATCCCTGTAGTCAGATGAAAATATATGTGTGTATAAGATATAGGTCTTTTAAGAGAACGAATAAAGAGGTTAAATTTTGCGTAACACCAACTTACATGCAATCAGCCAGATCAAGCTCCTTAATACTGTGGCCACACACAATAACAATTTCGTTGATAAACTGATCGGTGACGTTTGGTACCCCAGAGACTGACAAGGCCTCCAAGGATGTAAACTTCTTGATACCAGGTAGAATCAGCATTGCATTTATTTTCTGGCAATCATCTATATACAGCTCTCGTAAATTTGGTCCCAAAAAATCACCTATAAAGTTGATGGCGTCACAGGTAAGAAGGGTGCAATGACCCAAATTTATAGACCGTAGTGCCGGTGCTGACATGACGAATGCTTTAAGCCCACAATCCGATAATCGACAAGCACCTCTAAGGGACACGATGGCTAAGTTAGGAAACCTATTTGAGGATCGAGCTGATTTATCCTTGAAAAAAAAATCGAACATGCATTGACCACTCAGATCAAGTTGCAACACCTGCGTCCATATTGCATTAATATACAAAAATATTAGTACCCAAAAAAAAAAAAGTACATGAGAAGACTCACAAACAACAAAAGAGCATGAGAACATATCCATTATGCTCATAGCCATATTCCAAATAGATGACAATTATACAGCAAAACCTCTCTCCAGAAATATATAAGGACCAAAGAAATTGTATTCATATGCAAAGGTTATCACTTATGTAGTGACAGATACAGATTGCATTAATATCTTTATTGCGGAACATGGCAATTTTTAAAAAGTAGACGCGAAAAGGAGAGACTCCTAGTTTCAGATTCCAAGCTATAGCCGATGCATATACAGAGTAGTTACAAGATGAAGAGGCGTCTTCAAACTCTACGATTGCTTTGCTAACACGTACAATATAACAAATGTAACTTCGTCAATTCGAGAATCCTTCCTTTGTTCTTCTAATGCACATTGCATACTTTTCATCTTATTGACAACTATTTATACATATAAACAAGTATCTTAAGGCTATCCAATAAAGTTACAAGTTCATAAAAAAGTGGAGGTTCTAGTCATCTCTAAAATGCCAAGTTAGGATTGATTTTCTTTGCCTTTTTGACTAATGAGGCTATTCTTTATAGAGTATCACCTACTGCGAATGAAGAATTTCTAGTTCTATTAGTCCTGTAAAGAATACATAGAATGTTGATCATAAACCACATTATAATTATATTGAGGAGGCAAGAATGATTTAACCTTCAGATTTTCTGTCTGACAATTTCCAAACGATTCTTGAAATTGCTTTTCCGTCAGCCACGAACAATTCTTTATCCGTATCTCAGTTGGACATCCATCTACTAGAAGGCTAATAGCTTTGGCATTCATTTTACCTGTATCGCACAACAAATCAACTAGTTTCCTACGGAGGAGATCGGGTACCAATTCAAGAGAAGCTATTCCATCAAAATTTTCTGCAAGAGCTTTTAGTGATAGATCCAGCAGTGACGGAACAAGTGGAGCTGTAATACTACGACCCGGATTATCTAATGCGGGCTTCCACTCAATCAACTGCTCAGGTTTTATCTTCAAAGTTCTTTCTCTGACTCTCGTAAGGGCTTCTAGAAAGGGCCCCGGAGAAACTCCAAATTGCTCAAGTGGTTTTGACGCAACTGGTTTTGGTTTCTGATCGACAGGCTTAGTCTCAGTACTGCTTTCAGCTGGATCGGTTACACGTGCAAATCGTAAAGCAGTTTCTTTCCTTCTTTGTTCGGCAAGTCTCCGTAGAAATGCTCGTCGGTTCTGTACCCATGCTTCATTCTCTGCATTGAACCTCACAGGATCGACCCTCACAGGAGCCGGAGGAGGAGGAGGAGGCAGCGGTTGTGGTGGTGGTGGTGGGTGCCATTGTCCAACTTCGTCTAACACCACTACTGGTGGTGGCTGCCATCGTCTAGCACCATTCGAATGATCAATGTTAAGTGACAACCATGGATCAAAAACACTAGCCCTCTCAGTCAAATCCACAACGGGTATCCTCCCGGCACCACCCATTGAACTACTTTCACCAACGAAAATATTATTATTACTTGTTCCCAAAACAAGGGCCAAATTCTCCATTCCATTATAAGCAGGTCCAGCCTCAATTTGATCACCCTTCGCCTCAGAACCAACATTATAACCCAAAACTTTAACCTCATCGGATGTCCTCCTGGCACCACCCATTGAACTACTTTCACCGATGAAATTATTATTACTTGTTCCCAAAACACAAGGCATATTCCCCGTCCGGTTGTAACTAGGCCCAGCCCCAGTCTGTTTACCCTTCGCCCCATGACCAACACTATAACCCAAAACTTTAACCTCATCGTCACTATCGTCTGATGATATGTCCATAAACACGGCTTTTTTATTCTCATTAATTACGATACCCTTCTCCTTCCTACGACCCCCACGTCCTAAAACCGGAACATTAAGATCACCAACAAAACCATTATGGTCTTCTCCATTACCAAAAATCGAGTCGAAATTGATATCAAAATCCCATTTGTTGTTCGTCTCCGGAGGACCATGCGATAAATCTTCTTTAAAGTAATCAGAAACATTATCGTCAAAATCAATATCAAAATCCCATATGTTGATCTCTTCCAGACGACCAAGAGATAAATCTTCATCAAAGTAATAAGGAACTGTATCTTCAAAAGAAGCCACATGATTATCAACTCCATTCTGAGGAACAAATGTCTCTCCATCACCATCACCATCACCATCATTTCTCTCTAAAGCCTTAGAAACCTCACCAACCCCATCCATAATCCTACTCTTTTTTAACTCTGACACTTCACCCTTCTCCTCAACTTTGTCATTCAACCTCTTCATACTCAATCAAAATCAAGAATCAAAAGATCCTTCACATGCAAAAATCCCACAAAAAATAATGGCATAATATTACTGAAAAATAACAATGCAAAAACAAGACACTCAAAAATCACACGTTAACATCATGGGTTTTCTCTGAAATCATAAAAGATAAAAACTTTATCAAGAAAAAGCAACGATATTATGGTGAACAGGAAATGAACAGGAGGGTCATGAAACAGGGGAGGTGATGGCAAACAGGATTTGAATTGTATAACTGAAGGGGTTGTAGCAACATGATTTATAGGGGTTTTGTGGGGGCATTTGGGTAATGTTGGTGTGCCCATATTAATGATAATACCATGATGGATTACAATTGTTGTTTTTGGGTATAAAGAGGAGTCTGAATTCATTGACGAAGACTTGTGTTGTATTAAATTGGAAATGGAAATTGAGATAAGAGTAAAGCAGAGAGGAAAGCGGAAATCGGATTTGGTGGACACACAGCCGAAATTTAATTGTAGAACTGCCGCTTATGGAAGGTGACTCTGTCTTCTTGCTTGCTTATATTATATTATATATATAAGGGTGGCTTGAATATAATAAACTAATATTATATCTTATTTTAGTTGTTTTTTCTCAAATTTGGCTCTCTTTATTTTCCTTTTCTATTATAATTCTATTGTCTTTGAAATTAGTAATTTTGAAAAATAAATCATTTGTGAATATTTTTTCACTTGTTTGATTACCAATTTGCCCCTGGTATTGAGCGAATCGAGTTACAATATTATAACCATCGGAGTTGCCGTAATGGTGTATCTGATACGGATTGAGGTAATTTTATTAGGTGATTCGTGCGAGGTTTTGTGTGTCATGGTTGGTGAGAATTTATTAGTGATGACTGTATCGATTGGTAATTTGGATACTCGTATGAGCTGTCGTAATAATAGAGGGCGTTCGGATTGGAAGAAATATATTACTATGTGCGAATCCTTCACCTACTACTTACGTTTTTCTGATGGGTCACCTACTACTTACTAAAGTAGTTGAGTATGGTGATAGCGACAAAATAGCGAGCGTCTGACACTTATTTTTGCTTTGGAACTTTCAGGAAAAAAAACTTTATTACGCAAATCCATCACCTACTTATTAATATAGGTGGGTACGGGGATTGCGACAAAATAATGAGTGTTCAGTGTTCACAATTACTGTAATTTTTGAATTAGTTTTACGAAAATAACTCTTTTACGTGAATCCCTCACCTGCTTAGTAAAGTAGATGGGTATGAATATTGCAACAAATAATGAGCTTCAATGTGTATTGTCGTTTATAGAAAATTTTGGGGAAAAGATAACTTATAGCCAATTTGAAAATAAAATAAAACTGTAAATGATATTCACGTGTTAGATTACCTATTTTCCCCTAGTGTTTACCATTTGAGTTGTAATATTATAACCATATGTATGGTCGTAATGGTGTATCTAATACATATCGAGACAATATTATAATGGTGTATCGATTAGTAATTTGGATACTCGTCTAAGTTGTCGCGATAACACAATACGTTTGGATTGGAAGATATTGATTACGATGCGGGAATCCTTCACCTACTACTCACCAAAATAGTTGGGTATGAGGTTTGCAACAAAGTAAGGAGCGATATATTGTTGCTTTGGACCTTTTTTATGAAAAAAACTACTTGATTACCAGAATTCATTACCCAATTATTAAAATAGATGGGTATGCGGATTGCCATAAAATAATGAATATTGATTTTTATTTTTATTTTGAAAAATAAATCATTTATAAATAGTATTTACTTGTTTGATTATCAGTTTGCCTGTAGTGTTGACCATTTGAGTCGTAATATTATAATATTGATGTTGTAGTAATGTGTATCTAATACGGATCTAGATACTTTTGTTAGATGATAGGACAAATTAATATTTCTGCCATGTAAGTTTACCCTTTTGATGAATCTGCCTAATAACTACCAAGATTTTAAAAATACCCTACGAATTGGCATTTTCTTAATTTTTATGTCATGTTGCTGCCACATAGGAAAAATCGCAAACATGTCAGCCGAGTTGGATGTGAAGGCACACGTCATTGCTACCACATGGAATATATTTAAAACAAAAATATATAAATATATAAAAAAAGGAAAAAAATATAAAAAAAAATTATTACTGAAATTATAAAAAAAAAATTATTACTGAAATTAATAAAAAATAAAAAATAGACCCCCACCACCACCCCGCAACCCCCCCCCCCCCCCCAACACAGCTGCAACTCGCCGGTTGCAGCAGTGGATCGACGTCGCCACCACTGCAACTTGCAGTTGCAGTGGAGGCGGCGGCGTTGCAACAGCGAGTTGCAGCGGGGATGGGGGTGGGGGGTTGCGGGGTTGGGGGTAGTCTATTTTTTTCAGTAATAAAAAATAACTTTTTTTTTGAAATTTTAGTAATAAAAATAATATTTATTATTTTCCCTTTTTATATATTTATATATATAATATATTTTAATACATAAAGATATAATTTTTTATATAGTTATATATATTATGGATATAAATATATTCCATGTGGTAGCCACATAGCCTAAAAAATATATTTTTGTTTTAAATATATTGATGTGGCGTGTGGCTTTTTTCCATGTGACAGCCATGTAAGCGCATTTTTTAACAGGGCATAAAAATTGAAAAAATGCCAATTCATAGGTTATTTTTACAAATTTGGTAGTTATTTGGCAGATTCATCAAAAGAGTAAACTTACAGGGCTATTTTGTGTGACGTGGTTGTAGTGAATTTATGAGTGATGACTCTATTGGTTGGTAATTTAGATTCCCGTCTTAGATATCGTAATAATGTAGTACGTTCGGTTATGAAGAAATTTATTACGAAACGCAAATCCTTCACCTACTACTTACTAAAGTAGTTCGATATGGTGATTGGGACAAACTAAGGAGTTTTGACGTGTATTACTACTTTAGAATCCTTTTAGGAAAATATAACTTTATTATGAGAATTCACGACCTACTTACTAAAGTAGATGGGTATGGGATTGCGACAAACTTTACGAAAAAGTAACTTTATTACGGGAATCCATCACCTAATGGTTATGAATATTGCGAAAATAATGGTGGTCGACGCGTATTGTTGTTTACATAATCTTTTTTTAAAAAGTTAATTCATACCCAATTTCGAAAAAAATAGCATTGTAAATTATATTCGCATGTTAGATTACTATTCTGTCCCTAGTGATAAGCAATGTAGTTGTAATATTATAGATACAAGTTTTGTAAGGTATAATTGGTAATCGAACGATAGTGCCTATATTTCTTGGAGTTAGCATTAGTTCCTCAATTCCTAGTGTAGTGGGTGTCACAATGGTTCGATTGCTACGACAAATGCATGAATTCATTGTTAGCTGATCAGGGTCCTATTTAAACTTATCAAGATTAGAGTGTTCAATCCATGTCGGCTCAACATGCATAGTAACACTTCTTGCCAGTTAGCCTGAGAATGACCTAGTGTATTCCTCGATTGTTCCCTACGTTAGCAAGAATGAAACATGATAAGCAGTGATCTAGTTAAGAAACTGGTTATGAATATTGCGAAAATAATGGTCGTCGACGCGTATTGTTGTTTACATAATCTTTTTAAAAAAAGTTAATTCATACCCAATTTAGAAAAAAATGGCATTGTAAATTATATTTGCATGTTAGATTACTATTCTGTCCCTAGTGATTAACAATGTAGTTGTAATATTATAGATACGAGTTTTGTAAGGTACAATTGGTAATCGAACGATAGTGCCTATATTTCTTGGAGTTAGCATTAGTTCCTCAATTCCTAGTGTAGTGGGTGTCACAGTTGTTCGATTGCTACGACAAATGCATTAATTCATTGTTAGCTGATCAGGGTCCTATTTAAACTTATCAAGATTAGAGCGTTCAATCCATGTCGGCTCAACATGCATAGTAACACTTCTTGCTAGTTAGCCTGAGAATGACCTAGTGTATTCCTCGATTGTTCCCTACGTTAGCAAGAATGAAACATGATAAGCAGTGATCTAGTTAAGAGACATCGAGATATCGGATATCCCTATCAAAATAAATAGACATTGTTATCGATTTGGCAATATATGTTGTCAAACTGATGGCCAATGAAATTGAAAATTGAAATCGACATACGTTATTTTGACGTTTCCTTGGAGACTTTTACATAATATTGTTGTGAGTGTTGAATGATTTTACACCAATCCCTAGTTCGATATTACATTTTATGCTTTATTGTTCCCAAAAGAATGGCCAAATTCTCCGCCTCATTATAAGTAGAGTAAATGGCAAAAACTACCCCAGTGTTATCTCTAATTGGCAAAAAACTCATTGTGTTATTTTAATTGGCAAAAACCCCACGTGTTATTTGGTCAATGGCGAAAAAAACCCCTTAAGCCCATATGTGTGATATACGCGCCTGTTTTGCAATTGGTTTCTGAAAATTTTCTTTCAAGTTACTCTGTTAACCTCGAATTATTGAGAAAACAATAAAAAAAAAAAATCAGAGTAATGTAACGGAACAACAAGATTACAACCTGTCGGCCGCCGCCGCTCTCTTCTAAATTCGTCGTGATGAGTGCTCGAAAACTCTTACTGAAGAGCGAAACAGGAGACTACTACGAATTATCGATGATTTTCTTCATATTCGACACATATTTGATTATTTTCTTCCTTTTGTTGAGTGTTGGTGGTGATTTTGTGGTAGAGATTTGCTTTGATGTGCTTGAGTCTGGTATGCTTTGAGTCTCCGAAGTTGCAGAAGAAAATGGAGAATGATCGGGAGTTTTGTTCTTAATTAAAATTCTATTAATTGTTTTCATGTTTTATTTAATAATTAATTCCAAGAGGAGTTAAAACTTAAAACCATAAATCTATTTCAAATAAATGATAAATCATACAAGTCTTTTCGTATTTTAATTAATAAAGATTATAATTTTTTTAAGAAAACAAATGTGCTTATTTTTGTACCTCATTTAAATTAAATATATATCATTAATAGAAGGGTTTCAGTTTAAAAACAAATCCTTAAGTAAACTTTTAAATAATTATACTTATATTTATATACAAGGGCAAATATGACATTTAGTATCAAGTCAACGTTAGAAATTACTTTGGGGGCAGTGTGCTAATTTTTCAATAACACAGGGGGTTTTGTCAATTAAAATAACACAGAGGTTTTTTCGCCAATTAGAGATAACACATAGGTAGTTTTTGCTATTTACTCATTATAAGTAAGTCCAACCTCAATCTGTTTACCATTCACCTCAAGAACAACACTATAACCCACAACTGCAACCTTATCGTCACTATCGTATGATGATATGTCCATAAACAAGGCTTTATTCTCATTAATTACGATACCCTTCTCCCTCCCATGACCAATACGTCCTAAAATCGGTGTTATAACTTCTTCCCCTATTACCAAGATTATTAGGTTCCTTCCACGATTTTCTCGCAATGATGATAGATTGATGAACCAGAGTAGCAAAAAAGGGGGATGGGGATTTAGAATAAAAAAGGAGATGAGAAAGCTATAATATTTTGATTAAATGTTTGATAAAGAAAATAGTTCAACTTACAACTCTTAGTTAAATAGAAAAGTACTGCTGGAAAGTAAATAACACTTTTAAGGGTCAAAAGAAAATTTAGCCCCTAAAAGTTAAAACAAATACAAAACATACTAAAATAAGACGAGCATAACTATGCCTAAACTGAAAAACTAGAACCCTAAAATGGTAGCAAACTCCTGCTGGTTGGTGCCCGTTGATTTGAGGTGAACTGTTGGGATTGCGCCAAGTGTCCGAATCACATGTGATGCTCCCAAAAGTCTCTTCTGCCAATGGTAACTCATAGTTCTCTCTAATTGATGATGTCAATCCTGGGTAGCCAATTCCCCCAATTCGATTATAAATTTAGGGTTAGGGTTTTTACCCAATTTTCATGTAAAATTAGGGTTAGGGATTTCACAAATTGGGAATTTCTATAAAACAATTATCTTAAGTGAATTGACTTAGTTGACCTTGTTATTTCCCTTCATTAACCTGACATTCCCCCACAATAAGTAAATCCTTGTCTAAAAGAATCAAATTTAGGGAATTGAGCTTCTATGAAGCTATAATCTTCCCAAGTGGCTTGCTCCTCAGTTGAGTTAGTCAATTGAACTAAAATATATGAAACTGCAGCATTATTCCTTTTGATAAGCCTCTTAGATAAAACCTTTAGAGGGTAAACCTTAATTATACCATGCTCATCTGTGAAAGGCCAATTAGTAATAGGTATGTACCTTTCACTAATCTTCTTCTTGAGCAAGGATACATGGAACACACTATGTATCAACTCATAGAAGGTAGCTGCAACTTGTTAACTACCTTCTCAATCCTCTCCACAGCTGTATAAAAGGCCCATAGTACTTACAAGCTAGCTTCAAGTTCCTCGTGATGGCAACAGAGTTTTTCCTAAATGGTTGTGACTTAAGATAGAGTTGACCCTCCACATTAAATTCCCTCCCAGTTCTCTTTCTATCAACATAGAGTTTCATCCTCCCTTGAGCTTAAATCAAGTTCTCTCTGAGGACTTGTATCAACTTAACCCTCTCTTGAAGCCACTCCTTAGTTAATGTATGTTGTGTCTCTAAATAGGGACCAATAGACATATGAGTTGGCTGATACCTATACAAAGCTTCAAAGAGTGTGCATTTGAGGCTTGTATGAAAGTTGTTGTTATACCAGTTTTCAGCCAGGCTTAACCATTTGTTCCAAACCTTGGGCTGCTGGTGAATCATACACCTCAAATAATTCTCTACACATTGGTTCACCCTCCCAGTTTAGCCATCAGATTGAGAGTGATAAACAGTGCTAAAATTCAGCTTAGTTCCCAACAACTTAAAAAGCTCCCTCCAAAAGTTACTTGTAAAATCATGTCCCCGTCAGTCACTATACTTGCAGGTAATCCATGCGGCCTGTATATGTGATCAATGAATACCCTTGCAATACTCTTAGCAGTAAAAGGGTGAGCCAAGGTTAGAAAATGACTATACTTAGTGAACCTATCCACCACCACTAAAATAATCTCCTTCCCTTCTGATTTTGGCAATCCTTTAACAAAATCAATAAATATGTGTGTCTGTGCCTGATGAGGTATAGCTAATGCTTGTAAAAGACCAGGGTATTGAACATTTCCCCCCTTATACATTTTACAAATATCACATTCATTCACAAACTTAAGAACATCCCTTTTCAAATCACGCTAGTAGAATAATGATCTAGCCCCTTGATAAGAGCCAAACATCCCAGAATGATCACCCACACAAGAGTCATGTATGTGTCTAAGTAATTCCTGCCTTACCTCTAATGCATTTCCCCCACATACTCTCCCTTTAAATATTAGAATACCACTGATATAAGTATAGTCCCCTACACTACTAGGGTTAACAGTCAATTCAGTTATAATATCAGTAAAGTTAGAGTCACCTTGATAACTGCCTTGCACATCACT
The DNA here is from genome assembly GCA_948329865.1 of Linaria vulgaris. Classification (NCBI taxonomy): domain Eukaryota; kingdom Viridiplantae; phylum Streptophyta; class Magnoliopsida; order Lamiales; family Plantaginaceae; genus Linaria; species Linaria vulgaris. Next base: position 97,906,528 of record OX415250.1, read on the forward strand.
AGCCCATGTGGGTTGCACAGTAGTCATGGCATGTATCTCTCATTCTTCAAGCCCTCTTTTGGACAAGGCATCAAATGTCTTGTTCTCCACACCCTTCTTATATTGAATCTCATAATCCAAACCCAACAACTTTGACACCCACTTATGTTGTAGGGTTGTAGTAATTTTTTGCTTAAGTAAGTGTTTAAGGCTCGATTGGTCAGTCTTAATGATGAAGTGATGGCCCTAAATGTAGTGTTTCCGCCTAGTAATAGCCATAAGTATAGCATAAAACTCCTTCTCATAAATAGACAACCCTTGATTCTTTATACCTAAATCCTTACTCGAAAAAGCTATAGGCCTTCTATCCTGCACCAATATTTGGCACATGCATAAGCCTCAATAATGAAATGCTTAATGAAATCTAGAAGGGCCCAAACAGGACATTTGGCCATAGCCTGTTTGAGCTTATCAAATGCTTCAGTTGCTTCCCCACTCCACCTAGTAAATAAGTTAATGGTTTGCTAATTAAACCATAAACCTGGATAGATTTCCTATAATATCCAGTTAACCCAAGAAAGCCCCTCAATTATTTGAGTGTAGCTGGTATGGGCCAATTTACCATACACTTAACCTTAGTAGGACCAGTAGTCATTCTTGCTTCACTGATTATATGCCCCAAATACTCAACATGGCTTCTTCCTACTACTTACTAAAGTAGTTGAGTATGGTGATAGCGACAAAATAGCGAGCGTCTGACACGTATTTTTGCTTTAGAACTTTCAGAAAAAAGAAAAAAATAACTTTATTATGCAAATCCATCACCTACTTATTAACGTAGGTGGGTACCGAGATTGCGACAAAATAATGAGTGTTATGTGTTCACAATTACTGTAATTTTTAAATTAGTTTTACGAAAATAACTCTTTTACGGGAATCCCTCACCTACTTAATAAAGTAAATGGGTATGAATATTGCAACAAATGATGAGCTTCAATGTGTATTTTCGTTTATAGAAAATTTTGGGAAAAGTTAACTTATAGCCAATTTGAAAATAAAATAAAATTTTAAATGATATTCACGTGTTAGATTACCTATTTGCCCCTAGTGTTTACCATTTGAGTTGTAATATTATAACCATATGTATGGTTGTAATGGTGTATCTAATACAAATCGAGACAATATTATAATGGTGTATCAATTAGTAATTTGGATACTCGTCTAAGTTGTTGCGATAATACAATACGTTTGGAATGGAAGAAATTTATTACGATGCGGGAATCTTTCACCTACTACTCACCAATATAGTTGGGTATGAGGTTTGCGACAAAGTAAGGAGCGATGTATTGTTGCTTTGAACCTTTTTTATGAAAAAAAAAAACTAATTGATTACCAGAATTCATCACCCAATTATTAAAATGGATGGGTATGCAGATTGCCATAAAATAATGAATATTGGTTTTTTATTTTATTTTGAAAAATAAATCATTTATAAATAGTATTTACTTGTTTGATTATCAGTTTGCCCCTAGTTTGCCCATAGTGGTGACCATTTGAGCCGTAATATTATAACATTGATGTTGTCGTAAGGTGTATCTAATACGGATCTAGATACTTTTGTTAGGTGATACCTACGAGATTTTGTGTGACGTGGTTGCAGTGAATTTATGAGTGATGACTCCATTGGTTGGTAATTTAGATCCTCGTCTTAGATATCGCAATAATGTAGTACGTTCGGTTATGAAGAAATTTATTACGAAGCGTAAATCCTTCACCTACTACTTACTAAAGTAGTTCAATGTGGTGATTGTGACAAAGTAAGGGGCTTTGACGCGTATTACTACTTTAGAACTCTTTTAGAAAAAAAATAACTTTATTACAGGAATTCACGACCTACTTACTAAAGTAGATGGGTATGGGGTTGCGACAAACTTTACGAAAAAGTAACTTTATTACGGGAATCCATCACCTACTGGTTATGAATATTGCGAAAATAATGGTCGTCGACGCGTATTGTTGTTTACATAATCTTTTTTTAAAAATAGTTAATTCATACCCAATTCAGAAAAAAATAGCATTGTAAATGATATTCACATGTTAGATTACTATTCTGCCCCTAGTGATAAGCAATGTAGTTGTAATATTATAGATACGAGTTTTGTAAGGTATAATTGGTAATCGAACGATAGTGCCTATATTTCTTGGTGTTAGCATTAGTTCCTCAATTCCTAGTGTAGTGAGTGTCACAATAGTTCGATTGCTACGACAAATGCGTGAATTTACTGTTAGCTGATCAGGGTCCTATTTAAACCGATCAAGATTAGAGCGTTCAATCCACGTTGGCTCAACATGCATAGTAACACTTCTTGCAAGTTAGCCAGAGAATGACCTAGTGTATTCCTCGATTGCTGCCTACGTTAACAAGAATGAAACATGATAAGCACTGATCTAGTTAAGAGACATCGAGATATCGAATATCCCTATCAAAATAAACAGACATTGTTATCGATTTGGCAATATATGTTGTCAAATTGATGGCCAATGAAATTGAAAATTGAAATCGACATACGTTATTTTGACGTTTCCTTGGAGACTTTTACATAATATTGTTGTGAGTGTTGAATGATTTTACACTAATCCCTAGTTCGATATTACATTTTATGCTTTCTTGTTCCCAAAACAGTGGTCAAATTCTCTGCCCCATTATAAGTAGAGTAAATAGCAAAAACTACCCATGTGTTATCTCTAATTGGCAAAAAACTAATTGTGTTATTTTAATTGGCAAAAACCCCCTGTGTTATTTGGTCAATGGCAACCCCCCACCCCTAAGCCCATATGTGTGATGCACGCGCCTGTTTTGCAACGTTTCTGAAATTTTCCTTTCAAATTACTCTTTTAACCTCAAATTATTGAGAAAACAATCAGAAAAAATAAAAATAAAATAAGACACCCCCAAAATAATGTAACGGAACAACAAGATACAACATGTCGACCGTCGCCGCTCTCCTCTGAATCCGTCGTGATGAGTTCCCGAAAACTCTTACTGAAGAACGAAACAGGAGACAACGACGGATTATCGATGATATTCTTAATCTTCGACACAAATTTGATTCTTTTCTTCCTTTTGTTGAGTGTTGGTGGTGATTTCATGGTCGATATTTGCTTTGACGTGCTTGGGTCTGGTATGCTCTGAGTCTCCGAAGTTGCAGAAGAAAATGGAGAATGATCGGGAGTTTTGTTATTAATTAAAATTCCATTAATTCTTTTCATGTTTTATTTAATAATTAATTCCAAGAGGAGTTAAAACTTAAAACCATAAATCTAGTTCAGATAACTGACAAATCATACAAGTCTTTCAGTATTTTAATTAATAAAGATTATAATTTTTGTAAGAAAACAAATGTGTTTATTTTTGTCCCTCATTTAAATTAAATGTATATCATTAACAAAAGGGTTTAAGTTTAAAAAAATCCTTAAGTAAACTTTAAAATAATTATACTTATATTTATATACAAGGGCAAATATGACATTTAGTATCAAGACAACTTTAGAAATTACTTTAGGAGCAGTGTGCTAATTTTTCAATAACACATGGGGTTTTTGCCAATTAAAATAACACATGAGGGTTTTTGCCAGTTAGAGATAACACATGGGTAGTTTTTGCTATTTATCCATTATAAGTAGGTCCAGCCTCAGTCTGTTTACCATTCGCCTCAGGACCAACACTATAACCCACAATTGTAACCTCATCGTCACTATCGTCTGATGATATTTTCATAAACATGGTTGTATTCTCATTAATTACGATACCCTTCTCCCTCCCATGACCCATACGTCCTAAAATCTGTGTTATAAATTCTTCCCCTATTATCACGATTATTAGGGTTTCTTCCATTATTTTCTCACAATGATGATAGATAGATGAACCAGAGTAGCAAAAAGGGGGTGGGGGATTTAGAATAAAGAAGGAGATGAGAAAGCTAGAATCTTTTGATTAAGTTTTTGATAAAGAAAATAGTTCAGGGTATCGCTAAAGAAGGTATAGCTAATGGTTGTAAAAGACCAGGGTATTGAACATTTTCCCCCTTAGCCATTTTACAAATAGGGATAAATGCATTAAACCCCCTGAACTATGCACGTTTTTGCGTTTTCGTCCTTAAACTAATTTTATTAGCGTTTTCCCCCCTAAACTATGCACGTCTGTGCGATTTGCCCCCTGGCCGGGTTTTCGGCTATTTTTGGCCATTCTTGGCCGGAATTTTTCTCCTTACCCGACACATATGTGTTGTACTAGATGTATATTAGTAGTTGATGACAAAAAGAAGGCGAAAAAACACCTCGAACGGGGCATATTCCGCCAAAATGTGATTTCGTCTTAGCCGGAATATGCCCCGTTCGAGGGGGTTTTTCGCCTTCTTTGTCATCAACTACTAATATACATCAAGTACAACACATATGTGTCGGGTAAGGGGAAAAATTCCGGCCAAGAATGGCCAAAAATAGCCGAAAACCCGGCCAGGGGGCAAATCGCACAGACGTGCATAGTTTAGGGGGGAAAACGCTAATAAAATTAGTTTAAGGACGAAAACGCAAAAACGTGCATAGTTCAAGGGGTTTAATGCCATTATCCCTTACAAATATCACATTTATTCACAAACTTAAGAACATCCTTTTTCAAATCAAGCTAGTAGAATAATGATCTAGCCCTTTGATAAGAGTCAAACATCCCATAATGACCACCCACACAAGAGTCATGTATGTGTCTAAGTAATTTATGCCTTACCTCTAATGCATTTCCCTCACATACTCTCCCTTTAAATATTAGAATACCACTGATATAAGTACAGTCCTATGCACTACTAGGGTTAACAATCAATCTAGTTATAATATCAGTAAAGTTAGAGTTACCTTGATAACTGCCTTGCACTTCACTAGCCCAAGTGGGTTGCACAGTAGTCATGGCATGTATCTCTCCTTCTTCAAGCCCTCTTTTGGACAAGGCATCAAGTGCCTTGTTCTCCACATCCTTCTTGTATTGAATCTCATAATCCAAACCCAACAACTTTGACACCCACTTATGTTGTAGGGTTGTAGTAATTTTTTGCTTAAGTAAGTGTTTAAGGCTCGATTGGTCAGTCTTAATGATGAAGTGATTGCCCTAAATGTAGTGTTTCCACCTAGTAATAGCCATAAGTATAGCATAAAACTCCTTCTCATAAATAGACAACCCTTGATTCTTTATACATAAATCCTTACTCGAAAAAGCTATAGGCCTTCTATCCTGCACCAATATTTGGCACATGCATCAACCTCAATAATGAAATGCTTAATGAAATCTGGAAGGGTCCAAACAGGAGATTTGGCCATAGCTTGTTTGAGCTTATCAAATGCGTTAGTTGCTTCCCCACTCCACCTACATCAATCCTTCCACAGTAAACCAGTTAATGGTTTGCTAATTAAATCATAAACCTGGATAAATTTCCTATAATATCCAGTTAACCCAAGAAAGCCCCTCAATTGTTTGAGTGTAGCTGGTATGGGCTAATTTACCATACACTCAACCTTAGAAGGACCAGTAGCCACTCCTGCGTCACTGATTATATGCCCCAAATACTCAACATGCCTTCTTCCAAAAATACATTTTGACATCTTTGCAAACAATTGGTGTTGTTCCAATAGTTTAAGTGTAATGTCAACATGTTAAATATGTGCCTCTAAGTTAGGACTATATATCAATATGTCATCAAAGAAAACCAGAATAAACTTCATCATGTAAGGTCCAAAAACCTGTTTCATGAGTGGCTAAAAGATAGCAGGTGCATTGCCCAGCCCAAAGAGCATAACCAAAAACTCAAAGTGCCCATGCTGGGTATTAAACCATGTCTTATGTACATCCCCACCTTTTATTCTGATTTAAAAGTAGCTTGGCCTTAAATCAATTTTTGAGAAGTAAGTAACACCATGTAACTCATCTAACAACTCATCAATGATGGGTATACGGAATTCATGTTTAATAGTTAGGCTATTAACATACATGTAATCAACACACATTCTCTAGCTTCCATCCTTATTTTCCACTAATAAAACATGGGAGGCATATGCACTAGTACTATGCTGAAAAACTCCTGCTTCCAACATCTCCGACACAATCTTCACAATTTCAACCTTAAAAGCATGGGAGTACCTATATGGTGCTTGATGTTTAAGCGTAGCTCCCACTTTGAAATGATATGGTGTTCAACATTCCTCTTAAGAGGCGACTAAGTAGGTTCCTTAAAAACCTCTTCATAATTTTAAATAATCTAAGCTACCTTAGGTTCCTCAACCTTGGCTAGTTCTTCTCCTTTTATGGGGACAAAGTTTACCCAAAACTCCATACTTCTTTATACGCCATGATTTCTGTAAGGATTTTCCTGATATGAGTTTACATTCAGCCTGCCAGTTAAGGCCTGAATAAGAACCCTCTTTCCATCAATAAACAATTTTAAGGTCATAGCCTCATAATCAAACTTCATAGGGTTGTGTGTTCTCAGCCAATCACCACCTAACACTATGTGACAGCCTCCTAGTTTGATAATCCTTACTGTAAATTTGAACTCAATCCTCTTTGTTATCCACTTGAAGTTCCTCCAATATCCACTACTAGTAATGATTCTCCCATTGGCTATAGTAACCTTCATGGGATTGATATATGCCATGACACAACCTAATCTCACAACTGTCTCCTCATCAAGGAAGGTGTTGGTGCTCCCAATATCCACCAATATCCTTATATTGTGGCTTCCTACTTCACCCTTCAACTTTAAGGTGTTCATCTTATTAATTCATGCTAGGGCATGTAGGCATGTTCACGGGTTGTCATGTGTATCCTCATCAAATTCATCTCCCTCATGTTATGTTATTTTCTATTCAAGACCCGACTCTTCTTCTTCTGTTATAATCATATAGAGCTTATTCATTTGACATTTGCGCCCCACTATGTAAACCTCATCACAGTTAAAACATATGTTTTTCTCTCTTTTAGCTCTCATTTCAACTGGAGTTAGGAGTTTCCTTACATGAGCAGTATTTTCAGTCACATCTCTCCCATTAACTCTTGTTGTACCCCTTATGGGTGCAAAACTCCTAGGTATGTTGCTGGTTCCCCCTTTCAAACCAGGCCTAAACCTTTTGGCCATAGCCTCTAAGGTTTTCTCGTCTTCCCTACTAAAGTTCATATATTCTATTAGAGATGTTAGGTGAAAAGAAAGAACTGCATGTTTCATTTCCTCCATAAACCCACTCAAATAGCTCCCAATTAAGTATTCCTCAGTGTGGTTTTCTCCAAACATGTCTAGCAAATATTTTAGTTCCTCAAATTTCTCTATGTATTTTAACAAGCTACTTTGATAGTGCGGCTTATTGAACTCCATCACCACAATCTCCAGTTTAAGTCCATCAAACCTAGTATAACATCTTTTATAAAATGTTCCCAATTAGTGTATCCCTTTCTTTCTACAAACCCATTGCCCCAGAGGTCCACATTCCCTTTAAAGTATATGGAAGCCACACCAACCTTTTGCTCTTTAGGGATCCCTCCAACCAACTGGAAATACCTTTGACATTTTCATACCCAACTTCTTGCTTGAGTTCCATCAAAGTGAGGAAACTCAATCTTGGGTAAATGGTCGTTTCTGAAGTTGTTGGTGCCCTGTCCTTTCAGATCTATCACTTGTTCGATTGTTTTGTTGCTGTTGAAAACTAGCCTATGTTCTGATATTATGGATGATGAGGCGATGTTGTTGTTGTTTGAGTTAGCCTTATTCCTCCCATTATGGCTCTTTAGAAGTTGTAACTGAATTGCATCTATTTATTTCCGAGTTTGGTTATTATTTTCATTAAGTGTTGGAACAAGTCTTTGCATTTCTCTTTGGTTGTGTGTGAACTTCTCCTGCATCTCTCTCTGAGTATCATGCAGTTCTCTCATACTTGTTTGGTCCACCATGTCGAAGTTGGCTCTTAATGCCAAATTGTTATGACTTCTTCCCCTGCTACCACGATTACTAGGGTTCCTTCCATAATTTCTCGTAATGATGATAGATAGATGAATTAGAGTAGCAGAAAGGGGATGGACATTTAGAATAAAGAAGGAGATGAGAAAGCTAGAATACAACAACAACCAAGCATGTAATCCCAATTAAATTGAGGTAAGCTATATGAACCATTAATGAATCACGTCGAATCGTGAACATGAATCTTCTGTCTCCATATGTTTCGGTTGACGAGCATGTCTTCATTTAGATATTTTAACTTCATGTCGTTCCGTATGACCTCCATCCACTTATTTTTCGGTCTCCCACGAGCTCTAGTCGTATGTCCTAAGTCGGGATCTTCAACTCGTCGTACTGGTGCATCTACGGGTCTGCATTTAACATGTCCAAACCATCTTAAACGGTTTTATCGCATTTTCTCGTCGATGGCCGCCACACCCAATTTATGTCGAATATCTTCATTGCGCACCTTATCTCTCCTGGTATTACCGCACATCCACCGAAGCATGCGCATCTCTGTAATGTTTATTTTCTGTGCATGACTTTCTTAATAGCCCAGCACTCGGAGCCATAAAGCAAAGCATGTCTAATAGCCGTACGATAGAACTTTCCTTTAAGCTTTAAAGGAAAGTTACGATCGCACATGATCCTTGTTGCACTCTTCCACTTTGCCCATCCAGCTTGGATGCAGTGGTTGACATCTCCATCTAACTCTCCATCCATCTGTAGTATGGAGCCTAAATACCGAAAATGCGTACTTCTCGATATCTCTTGGTCATCCAACTGAATCTTGCCATCGTTGTTTCTTCATTGTTTGCTAAACTTGCATTCGAGGTACTCTGTTTTTGTTTGACTTAGTCGAAATCCTCGTGTTTTTAATGTTTGTCTCCATCGTTCTAATTTAGCGTTAACTCCCATTCTTGTCTCATCGATGAGAACAACATCGTCTGCAAACAACATACACCATGGGACTCGATCTTGGATGGTTCTGGTGATTTCATCAATTACAATGGTAAACAAAAATGGGTTCAAAGCTGACCCCTGATGTAAGCCAATTGTAATTGGGAAGGCGTCTGTTAAACCGCCACAAGCTCGGACACTTGTCACCACATTCTCATAATATCTTTTATGATGTTGATATATTTAATGGGTACCCTCTTTTTCACCAAGGTCCACCATAATACCTCTCGAGGTACTTTGTCATATGCCTTTTCTAAGTCGATAAAGACCATATACAAATCTTTACTCTTTTCTCGAAAGCGTTCAATGAATTGACGAAGCAAATGGATGACCTCTATGGTCGACCTTTTGGGTATAAATCCAAATTGGTTTTCAGATATGGGAATAATTTGTCTCAATCGGTGTTCGATCACCCTCTCCCATAGCTTCATGGTATGAGACATAAGCTTTATCCCACGATAGTAAGAATAGTTTTGGACATCGCCCTTATTCTTATATAGAGGTATTAGCGTACTATTCCTCCACTCTTCTGGTATATTATTTGTTCACCGTATTTTGTTAAAGAGGTCCGTCAACCAGGGAACTCCTATCTCTCCCATGCTTCTCCAAGCCTCGATAGGGATACCATCTGGACCAACAGCTTTTGAGACTTTATCCTCTTCAAAGCATCTTTGATTTCCGACCTTCTAATAGGGCGTATAAAATTGCGGTTCAGATCCTGAAGGGACTGCGAGATGTCACCCACTGCTTGGGTGGGGCCTCCATTGAACAGACCCTCGAAGTACTCCCTCCATCGTGCTTTGACCTGATCCTCATGCACCAAGACATACTGACCTTCATCTTTGATGCATTTCACTGCACCTAGGTCTCTAGTCTTCCTCTCTCTAATGCGAGCAATTTTGTATATATCTTTCTCGGCCTCCTTGTTATCCCTCTTCTCATAAATTTCCTTGTACACAGTCTCTCGCGCTAGTCGAACAGCTTTCTTTGCTTCTTTCCTGGCTAGCTTATACTTTTCAAAGCTTGCTCCATCATAGTTCTTCTTCAAATCCCTGTAGCAATCTCGTTTGGCCTTGATTGCCGCCTTCACTTCTTCATTCTACCATGACGTGTCTTTACCTGTCAGGCTACTACCTTGGGATTCACCTAAGAGGTCTTTAGCTACCTTCTTAATACAGCAAGCCATTTTGGTCCAAGTTGCATCTACATCGTCATCAATCTTCCAATCTACCTCTTGAACCACTCGCTCCACGAAGGCCTTTTGGGTAGACTCCTTAAGCCGCCACCGCTTAATTCTAGGTTCCACCCGACGCCTACTCCTCTTCAACCCTTGTCGCAGTCTAATATCCAACACCAAAAGCCTATGTTGCGTAACCACACTTTCTCCGGGGATGACCTTGCAATCTAAGCAACGACTTCTATCCGCCCTCCTAGCTAAGAAGAAATCTATCTGGCTCTTATTTGACCCACTCATATAAGTGACCAAATGAGATTCTCTCTTCTTGAACCAAGTATTTGCTACAAGCAAATCATAGGAGAGGGCGAAGTCTAAGATAATGTTGCCCGACTCATTGCAATCCCCAAATCTATACCCGTCGTGGATGTCCTCGAACCCATCATGGCTAGATCCTACATGACCATTAAAGTCACCTCCAATGAAGAGTTTCTCGCTACCAGGGATCTTTTGTACCATCTCGTCCAAAACTTACGTTTCACAGCTTCGTCTAGTCCTATCTGTGGTGCATAGTCACTAATGACATTCAATACATCCTCGTCTATGACCAAATTGACCAGTACGATCATGTCACCCTTCCTTCTGACCTCCACCACGTCCTTAAGCCAAAACTTATCTATGATGATCCCAACACCATTTCGGTTCTTCTCTGTCCCGGTATACCAAAGCTTACAACCCCAATGGTCTACTACTTTGGCCTTCTCACCAACCCACTTGATCTCTTGCACGCATAAGATGTTGATCCTCCTCCTGGACATTGCCTCAACTAACTCGGTCAATCTTCCTGTGAGTGACCCCACATTCCACGATGGAAGGCAAACTCGTCGTTCCTGGACTAACTTCTTTACCCTCACCCATCCTGGAAGGTGAGGGAACCCTTGCTCATTTGACACCACACTCGGGCGTCGATGTGGCGCGTCGCTTCCGAGCGACGACCTAGCAACCCTTGCCCATTTATCACTACACCCAGGGTCCGATGTAGCTTGTCGCTGAGTAGGGAACACCCCAACGAAATTCATAGTATGGTTCATATTTTGATTAAATTTTTGATAAAGAAAATAGTTCAACTTGCAACTCTTAGTTAAATTGAAAAGTAAATAACATTTTAAGGGTCAAACGACAACTTAACCTCTAAAAGTTAAAACAAATACAAAAGATACTAAAATAAGACGGACATAGCTATTCCCAAATTAAAAAACTAGAACCCTAAAACAGTAGCAAACTCCTCATCAACAAGATCAACAATTAATCTCGCCTGACCTCTCCCTTTTCTTCTTTGTCCATTTCAGAGCAGTTCTGGTTGTGGTTCTCATTTGTTGCACGTACTGATGCTGGTTGGTGCCCGTTGATTTGAGGTGAGCTGTTAGGATTGTGCCAAGTGTCTGAATCGCATGTGCTACTCCCAAAAGTCTCTTCTGCCAACGGTAACTCATAATTCTCTCTAATTGATGATGTCTGCTCTGGAATTCCCAATTCACCCAAATAGATTGTAATTTTAGGGTCGGGATTTTTACCCAATTTGCATGTAAAATTAGGGTTAGGGATTTCACCAATTGGGAATTTTTGTAAATCAATTATCTTATGTGAATTGACTTTGTCGACTATGTTATTTTCCTGCATTAACCTAACAACCGAAACATCAAGATCACCAACAAAACCATTATGTTCTTCTCTATTACCAAAAATCAACTCGAAATCGATATCAAAATCCCATTGGTTGTTCACCTCCGGAGGACCATAAAATAAATCTTCTTCAAAGTAATCAGCAACTTTATCTTCAAAATCAATATCGAAATCCCATATGTTAGTTTCCTCAGGACTATCAAGAGATAAATCATCATCAAAGTAATCAGGAACTATATCTTCAAAAGAATCCACATAATTATCAACTTGTCCACATTCCAACACTCCATTCTGAGGAAGAAGTGTCCCTCCATCACCATCACCATCAGTTATGTCTAAAGCCTTAGAAACCTCACCAACCCTATCCATAATCCTACTCTTGTTTAACTCTGACACTTCACCCTTCTCCTCAACTATGTCATTCAACCCCTTCATACTTAATCAAAATCAAGAATCAAAAGATCATTCACATGCAAAAATCCCACAAAAAATCATGTCATAATATTACCTAAAAACAACAATATAAAAACAAGACCCTCAAAAATCACACGTTAACATCAGGGGTTTTCTCTGAAGTCATAAAAGAAAAACACTTTATCATGAAAAAGAAATAATATTATGGTGAACAAAAAATGAATAGGAGGGTTATGAAACATGGGTGGTGATGGCAACATGATTTGAATTGTATAAATGAAGGGATTGTAGCAGTATGATTTATAAGGGTTTTGTGGGGGGACATTTGGGTAATGTAGGTGTACCGATATTAATGATAATACCATGATTGATAAGTGCAAAACAAAGAGGAAAGCGAAAACCAGATTTGGTGGACACAACCGAAACTTAATTGTAGAACTGCCACTTATGGAAGGCGGGCTTTGTTTTCTTGCTCCCTTATATGGGTGACTTGAACATAATAAATAAATATTATATTTTATTTTAGTATTTCTTTATTCAATTTTGCCTATTTTTCTTTATCCTTTTCTATTATAATTCTATTGACTTTGATATTAATAATTTTAGAGAAAAACATTTGTAAATAAAATTCACTTGTTTGACCCATCGTATTAAACAATTGAGTTCTTATATTATAATCATCAGCATTGTCGTGGTGTATCTAATACAAATCGAGGTAATTTTATTAGGTGATTTGTGCGAGATTTTGTGTGCCGTGGTTGGTGAGAATCTATGAGTGCTGACTGTATCGGTTGGTAATTTGGATGCTCGTATGAGCTGTCGTAATAATACATGACATTTGGATTGGAAGAAATTTATTACGATGCGCGAATCCTTCACCTACTACTTACGTTTCTTTTATGGGTCACCTACTACTTACTAAAGTAGTTGAGTGTGGTGATTGTGACAAAATAGCGAGCGTCTACACATATTTTTGCTTAGAAACTTTTTCATGAAAAATAACTATATTACGCGAATCCCTCACCTACTAATAGGTGGGTACCGAGATTGCGACCAAATAATGGGTGTTCAGTGTTCACAAGTACTGTAATTTTTGAATTGTTTTTACATAATATTTTTTTACAGGAATCCATCACCTACTTAGTAAAGTAGATGGGTATGAATATTGCAACAAATAATGAACATTAATATGTATTGTCATTTATAGAAATTTTGGGGAATAAATTAACTCACAACCAATTTAAAAAATTAAAAAAAAATTTGTAAATTATATTCATGTGTTAGATTACCTATTTGCCTCTACTATTAACCATATGAGTTGTAATATTATAACCATCGGTGTGGTTGTAATGGTGTATCTAATACAGAACGAGACAATATTATTACGTGAATCTTATTAGATTTTGTGTGTCCAGGTTGCTGTGAATTTATGAGTGACGACTGTATTGGTTAGTAATTTGGATACTCGTCTGAATTGTCGCGATAATACATTGCATTTGGATTGGAAAAAAATTATTACGATGCGAGAATCCTTCACCTACTGCTTACTAAAGTAGTTGGGTATGAGGATTGCGACAAAGTAAGGAACGTTGTATTGTTGCTTTGGACCTTTCTTAGGAAAAAAACATTACTTGATTACGAGAATTTAGTACCTAATTCTAAAGTAGATGAGCATGTGGATTGTCATAAAATAATGAGTGTCCATTGTATATATTATTTTGAAAAATGAATCATTTGTAAATAGTATTTACTTGTTTTATTACCAGTTTGGCCCAGTGTTAACCATTTGAGTTATAATATTATAACATTGATGTTGTCGTAATGTGTATCTAATACGGATTAAGATAGTTTTATTAGGTGGTACTTACAAGATTTTGTGTGACGTGGTTGTTGTGAATTTGTGAGTGATGATTTTATTGGTTGGTAATTTAGATACTCGTCTTAGCTATCGCGATAGTAAAATATGTTTGGATATGAAGAAATTTAATACGAAGCGCGAATCTTTCACCTACTACTTACTAAAGTAGTTGTATATGGTGATTGCGACAAAGTAAGAAGCGTTGCCAGGTATTATTGCTTTGGAACTCTTCTAGGAAAAAATAACTTTATTACTGGAGTTCATCTCCTACTTATTAAGGTACGTGAGCATCGGGATTACGACAAAATAATAAGTGTTGATAGTTATTGTAGTTTTTATATATTTGTTTTTAAGAAAAAATAACTTTATTACGAGAATCCATCACCTACTTGTTATGGATATTGCAAGAAATAATGGTTGTCGACGCGTATTGTCGTTTGCATAACCTTTTTAGAAAATAGTTAATTCATACCCAATTTGGAAAAAATAACATTTGTAAATAATATTCACATGTTAGATTACTATTTTGCCCATAGTGTTAAGTGGTGAGGAGAGTACTCATTCATCTATGAATTTGTGCAATTCCTAGTGCATATTTATTGGTTTTAGTATTGTTTCGTGTTTTCTTAGGATTTTATTGAATCACTATGAAACGAAGCTAAAAGAGCACAAAATTGAGGTTTTTAGTAACAAGGCGTCACGACACTACTTTAAGGGCTACGGCGCTACACAAAGGAGGTAAACCCTAATCATTACAAGTGAAGAAGACCAAAAGTCGGTCCAACCCGAGGATGGAGCGGCGTGATACATGTGGAGTTGCGCGACATCGCCACTAAAGCCGAAGGTAGCGCGAGCAACAGAAGGAAGTAGAACGCAAGAGAGGAGAAGCATAGAGTGACGCGACGAGGTGCAAAAGCAGTACGACATGACATGTCACACGACTCAAGGACATAACTGTCTTTTCCCGTTGATTAAGTGGCGACTGTATGTGAAATTAAGACATCAAGAATTTCCTACATATGGAGGAGGATGGCTAGCACAGAAGATACACATGATTACAGTGTTTACATCTCATAAAATGTATACTACTTTCAGAGAGAAACACAATTGAAGTTCTGTTCTAGTTTAGTTTTATCATTGTTTGAGAGTCAAGAGTCGGTAAAGACGAAGATATCATGTAGGAGTCAAGAAGACAACAAAAGAGTTGACGTTCCTCCGAACATGAGAAGATTTCCTCTATCTATTTACTTTGTTTATGTTATTCTATTCTTTGTTGGTTGGTGAACTCATGACTATGAGGAGCTAAGCTACTTGTTATTTAGAGTAGGAGAGTAACTCTGATTTATGAATATATTTATTTATTTACTTTGATGCGTGTTAGATGAACTTTCATATCTAGATTGAGTAGTTAGTTATGATGTGTAACTAATCTCGCTCTCGTTGGAATAAAGGATGCACTACACTGGGACCGCCGGAGTGTAATTGCCAAGTTAGTTATATATACATGTGATTTGTGACGTTGGTAAGCTAACACAGCTGAAGCACAACCCCTAGATCACACTAAATCAATCTTGGTTCTATACGTTTATGTTCACACGATTCAAATGAGTCAATTGGATTGCATATTTGACATCTCTTCTAAAACAACTGACAATTGGGTTGAACCCGCTAATGCGGTAGGTTATTAGAGACTCATAGATTATAGAGTTAGGATAGGTCCAACTATAGGTCACATATCCATTAGACATGGAAGACTCAAACTATCATCAAACATCTCTAGTAAATATGGGTAGCTTGTATATGAACTCTACTATGATTAAATCAGATGTGAAACCCAACTTCTAAACAATCTTTTATTCTAGTGTTTACAACTTAAGCATTCATCCAATCAGTCTTCTTAAATTTTGTTTATATACTTTTCTGCATTTTTGTTTATTCAGTCTTTGCATCCAAAACTATTTTCATAAAAGTTGCATTCATATTTTCTAGGGCTTTTTTTCTTCAAATTGGTCCTATATCGTGGTCTCGGTATGAAAATAGTCATTTATTGAGATTTGGTCTAATTTTCGACCTTTATCGTGTTTTTTGGTCCAATTTGGTCCTCCGACCAAAATTTTTGCTGGAATTGGGGATTTTTAACGATTTTGATCATTTTTAGGCAATTTTGACATTTTTGACCAATATAAATTGTACTTTGCACCCCAAAAACATGTGTATATATATATATATATATATATATATATATATAAACACACAATTTTTTTTATATCTTTAATAATTTATAAAAGTTATAAAAACTATATAAAACAAAAAAATAATTTATTTCTAAAAAACTCAACATCTTCATATATATATATATATATATATATATATACACACACACACAATTTTTTATATCTTTAACAATTTATAAAAGATATAAAAATTATAACAAACAAAAAAGAAATATTTAAAAAAATTAATTCATCATCTTCACACACGCACACACATATATATATAAAAATTATAACAAACAAAAAAAATATTTAAAAATATTATATATATATATATATGAAGTTACATATTGATATCACATTGTTTTCGATCATGTGATGCGAGAATTTACTGCTGGTTGACTAGATTCTATGTTAAACTCGTCAATATTGGAGCTTTGAATCAACATGAGTTCAACATGCACTGAAACTCTGCTCATGAATTAGGTCGAGACTGGGTGCCTAAGAACACAAGAGTGAAATATGATAAACAGTGAATAAGGTATGAGACTCGAGATAGTGAAGACCAGTATCGAAATAAACAAGTTTGTTGTAGATTTGGTGTTGGATGTTGTCAAATGGATGACGAATGAATTTGGAAATTGAAATTGACAGTATATTGTTTTGATAATTTTTGGGAGGCTTTTAACATTATATTGTTGTGACTTTTGAATGATATTAAATCAATTCATATGTTCGATATAGCATTTCACGCTTTCCTAATGCATTGAGATTTGACATACATTTGCATAAATGTCTCAACGCCCCTAAATCTCCCCTCGTCATATTAGAATCGAATGGCCTCATTTTTATTTCTTCCGTGACGGATCCTCAAATAGTCCCCCCATGGACTATTGCACCTTCTCATCATCGCGGTTAGGAGAATCTGTTAAACAACGTCCTGCTTTCTTGGCCTAAAAGGAATTTTGAATATTCATTGTCCTGCTAATTTTGTCGCTCATAACTTAGTTCATTGGGCTCTTAAGAATTCTTGGTCTTCACAATTTACAAAGACTTGTCATTCGTTATGTTGTCTTTGTGATGACAATTTCTTGTAACGAACTATTGTAATTTATTTTGTGAATCATCCACAGGGATGGGAAGCAGGACGTCTCGCGGAAAATGGGATCCCGTTTAATCAGGAAGCCTAAACGGCTTCCCGTTCTCGCCCAGCAAAAATGGGATCCGGCTAATTGGGATCTCGTGTTTTTTTTTTTTTTTTTTTTTCAGAAGTTGAGTGTGTAGGCAGCAACGGACGACATGCGATTGGAAGCGGCAGTGACCGGCGGTGAGATGAGAAGGAGAGAGTGAGAGTGGAATCCGGCTCAATTCTCAATATATGAACCTTTGCGGATAGTTTATGCTAATAAAATATAAATCTTTAAATTGTTTAGTTTCTAGTTAATATGCCTCTAATATATTGAGGTTGATTGGGCAATCTATTTTGATACAGTAAAGTAAATATTTAAATTCTTAACTAAAGTTTGAGTCAGCTAAATAATTTACCTTACAGCTCATCATCCGCTTAACATCCCATAACAAAAAAGTTGTAAATGGCCATGTAAATTCCAAAGCCATTATCCATAATCACTGATCCATTTACAACACAAAACATGTATCAAGTTTATTTTAGCCATACTCTAAATCGAAAATATTAATACATATACACAGATGCATATAAATAGAAATATATGTATTGGCAGATAAATTCCAACTGCAAAACAACAAAAGTGGCTCTCATTAATCAAACCACAATAGAATACAATCAAACTGAATCAACTACAACTAATCAAATATTGAAGACAACACAAGACAACGCTATCAAACCAGCCACTGCAACTAGCCAAAGACTAAACGTCCTTGACAAAGCAACACCACCACTACACTCATCACTAGCGCCACTAAAGCACCCAGGCCTACTTATCTTCGCCACGCCTCCTTCCAACACGAAGCTATTATTCGATCTCCCGTTGCTAAACAACACACACCAAAAATACGGACCACCGCCATCTGAACCACTAACGGCAGCCCCTACCTCCGTGTGATTCCTGCTATGCACTATCTCAACGCTTCTATTACTTTTCATCAGTATATCCGAAAATGCCACTGATGGTGTGACGTATTCAGACTGGCAACCCAGCAGACGGCCCGTGATAGGGGTGAGGGTTGAGGCCTCAACACCGCAGTTGGGGGCAAAAGATTCGGTAAATTCTGAGTCATCTGGTTTCTTGGCTTTTGGTCCGCCCACAACGCTACAGTCGCCTTGGTATGCTTTTATATATTGGAGAGCAATGCATGCGAGGCCTGTATTGCTGTACAAGGATGATGCTCTACTTGCGGTTCTGTTGGCATTGACTGCAACAACAAGCTCATCAGCAGGGTTGTTGGTGACTCTATCTGTGACTCTATCTGCGTTTGTAACAGCAATGTTAATCGTTTTGTTTGGGTAAAATGCAGTATGGCTATGCATATGATTGCTGAAAGATATAACAGAAGGCTGGTTAACGATATACGCATAGAGAGACTGTGGTGCTGGTAGGTCCTAATAGCCCATATTAAGGGGTTTTATGGTGGCCATTGTTACGGTTGGTGCTATAATAGATTAGGTTGGCCGACCAGTTATTCCATTCTTGAGGGGCGGATTATGGTTAGACTTAAACAACTTCTTCGGATCAGTAGAATTTCATTTTGTTTTTCAGACTTAAGGAATATCTGCAATTTGTTAGTAAGGTGAAACAATCATATATGGAATATACGAGTAACTAAACAATGCAATTGACATAAGTAAAACCGCTCCTAGTTAGTAACAACAAACTCCATAATTTTACCAACATTTTGATTAAAATGATGTAAAAGAACTGCAAAAAGAAGACACAATTTCCCCATCTCCTCTCCTCCAAAAAGTCTTTCTCTCGTGTAGTCAAGTGATTAAAGACCCCTCTTTTGGATTTCATTACACTTGTATGAACATTGTGTGATGTTACGACCTAGTCTAACTAACTAAGACAAAGTCAGAACGCTCGGGGTCGGGAAATTTGCGAGTAAGAAGTGTAAGTTCATTGAGAATCTGAATCACATTGTGAATCACAAAGAGTAGAGAAAAATAAAATGCAGTATATGTATCATCAAATTCAAACCGAGCAACATAGTTCCGATTTCCTTAAGTCACCAGAGACCAACAACCTTATCACAACCCATAACATATCTAAAAAGATTGGCTTCAATGGCAACAATGGACCACTTTGCAACACCAAAGCAATGGCATAAAGTAGTTGGAGCTGCTAGCTAGTAAAAAGACTGATTAGATCTCAAGCAACAAACAGAAACAGAGCTCCATATAAGCCAAATCTCTAATAGATATCCATTATTGCATCCAACTTTTCCTAGCAATGTATGAGGTTAAAGAGAAACCAAGGTTCATTAACAGATTACAAATAAATAAATAAATAAAAATAATGTGCATTTTCAACTCAGAGCAGGACAACAATTAGGTGAGAAAATAATTAGTTAAGAATGTGGAACAAGATTTTATTGGAGGCAAATAATGTCTTACTTTGAACATTGGCAGAGTAGGCTGTAATGAAAAGAAGACATACAACAAAAATCCACAAGACATTTGCCATTGTCTGAAGGTTGAAGAGGAGAGATAGAGAGAGAGAGAGTAGTGGGGTGTTTAAAGTTTGATGAAGTTTGGATGTGAAAGAAAGGAACAGTGAGTGAATGAGTTATTGCAGCAGGTAGCTTGTTTGTATGCCTTTGCTTTGCTAGCTTCGATCTGATTTCTGACTATAAAACTAAAGTGGGCATTTGACAGCTGCCACAACTTATAGCAAACAAAGATGCCAAATCTTTACACTTTGCTCCCTCAAGTTTCTTAAAAGGAAAATGCTTTTGTGACAGTCCTATGAGTCCGACCGTCTCACTTTTAAATTTTAAATTAAGCCTCAAAATTTTGATATTATCCAAACTGCCTATTTTGTACTTTTTTATTCAGTTAAAGGTGACGTAGTTTATTTACAATTTTTTTATTTACTTGTCCTTTGTAGTCTTGGTTTCCCGAAAAAAATTAACAAGAAGTTTGAAGAAATTGATACATGGTTGCAATCTTGATTACTCAATACGCCAAGTTTATTATTGAAAAAGATCCACAACACCTAAAATTGAATCATGAAATATTTAATTCAAAAAATACACTTGAACATAAAATCAAACATTCACCATTGTATATCATAAATAAATTTTAGTAAAAACAAAAGCAACATAAAAAAGACTAATGAAATTTGACAAAAGCTTTGGTATTTTGCTACATGCTAATTATTTCATTATATATAATATATATATAAGGAAAAAGAAAAGAAATATTAATTTTGTTACCATTGTAAATTGAGAAATTTAAGTTAGAAGTACTTAAACAACAATATAAAATTTTGTCAATTGGTTGAAGATATCGTAGCTCAAAATTCTTTATCCAAAATGACAAATATATTAACTTGGTAGCTGCTCAAAAATCAAAATATCATTACAATTTCCTAAATAAAAAGCACTTTAAACATTAAATTCATAAATACACAACAAAAAGGTTTGTAACTCTTTTATCGTTAAAGTAATACATAAAGATATATACAAATATTAGCAATCTAATCGTGATTGAAATCACCTTGAAATTGTAATTGAAGGTCTCCCATCTTTAAGTAAAATAGTAGATTTTGAATTAAATATTAAGATAATTAATCTAACATGAAACAATTACATTATATAAAGGAATTTCTACTTCAATTTGTCGAAGAGAACATGCTTGCAAAATTAAGAGACGTTATGTCTCTAAATTTGTATTGTAATTTTATCTTTTCAAGATATTTCTATGAATATTAATGGAAAACAAATATTGCTGGATATTCTTTTTCCTCAAATATAATAAGTTCTACAACAATTCGCCTCCAGGATATTGCATATGTAAGTATGCTTGTATGCCTTTTTAATTCATCAAATGTGGGGCCTTTTAATAAGTTTTAAATATAATAGACTTTTATGAGAATTTAAACATTCCAAGACCTCCAACTGCAATAAATATAATTGAGACCGTATGACAGTCTTCTAGAGCGACGGTCAGGTTAGAGACTGTGTACCTTTGCCTTAGAGGCTGTGTTCCTAATGAATTATTATTTATTCAAAATTAGAATAGTATCAATTATTTTTCTCTATTTTGAACTGGACATTTTGACTTGTTTTTTTTTTTTTTTGGTAATCAGGAGAAAACAGAAGCTAATTAGGCTATATCGGATTCTAGAATAGCAATTAAGTCGGGGGGAAACAATACAAAGTTAATTTCTCCATCTGAGTTGCTTGGACTTTTCGTCATTGCGTTCGCGAGCCGGTTCTGCTTCCTTCTCGTCGCGAAGAACGCCTCCAATTGAACCTTTGTCTTGTTGCGCCAATACACTGCCATCAATGTTCAGTTTAAACTAGCCCTCTTTAGGTTTCGTCGAATTACCAGTCCTCTTGCGTTTCGTCTTATTGTACATTGACAAAAGATTCATCGCAAACTATTTTATACATCATATGCTCGCATACAGTCGTTTCAGCTAATGTTCTTTCTAATATTATAAAAAATAAAAAATAACTTCGAGCTAACAGAATAACAGATCCATGAATTTTATTTGAATAATTCCACTCTAGAAAAGAGAAAATTCAATTAAAAAAGTATTACAGTAGTTGGGCCGATTTGGGATAGATTAGAGTTAAGTGTTGTAGGCCTTGTAGCTGTTTTGGACCTGACCAGATTGATTGATTAATTGTGGGGCTGATCCATTGTGGTATTCATTAATGAATCTCTCACTATGTATGAAGTAAAAGAAACAAGAAACTGCACATCAACTAATGACATTCTAATTGTTGTACTGGGGGGTGATGCATAATTATTATTATTATTAATTCAAAAACAAACAAATATGTAATAATCAGACAATATTTATGCATTAAATACAGAATTTATAGATCTTATAAATGGTTATGAAACGACTTATCATAACGAACTTTCAGATAGTATTCATGAATGAAATAATGTACTTGCATATTTATTTTTTAAAAAAACTCAGCTCATCGTTAGAAAATAAACTAGGAGAAAAGAAAAAGAAAAACTCACAAAAGAGCTTCAGATACTTGTACCCTAGTCGTCCCACCGTACAACTCACTATCAGCACTGCAAGTTGGTCCTCTCCTCGTGCCACCGTTACACCGTACCACGCACGCGTCACGTGTTGCTAACCTCCTCCTCCTGCTCTTCTTCTTCTTCTTCCCTTTACCTGCACGTCACTATTCGGCATAATAACCATAACCAGTAAACCCTTATTAGTACACACACACACACATTCAATTGAGAGTAATTGTATAAGGAAAGTAGTAGTTGCAGCAATGTCTATTAGGTTCAAATTCAGGAGCTCGTTGAACTTCGAAGCGGTTGAATTCGATAACAACCAGCGTTCCTCAATATCGGTTGGGGAGCTTCGTGCGAGGATTCTCCGCGGAAAGAATCAACAGCAAGGGTTCGATCTCGTATTCTCCGATGCGGATACTGGTTTAGGTCACGAATTTGCGTTTTTTTTTTTCTTTATGGTATGAATTAGTTCTGTTTATTTGTTTTATTTATTTTTTATTGTGGAAAAAAAAACAGAGTACAAGGGCGATGATTGTCAAATTCCTAGTGGATCCAGCGTGATTGCTAAGAGAGTTCCTGCTGGAACTGTGCCCGTGGCCTCGTCGGTGGTGGCTCCGTAAGTTCGTCTTTCGTGCTGTTTGTATTTCTTTTGCTTGGAAGCAATACAGGTGCATGCATGTGGAATATAGTAGTTCATCCTTTTAAGGTAGTTTTTGGTGCTTTGTGAAGCTTGGAGGTGTTAAGTTTTGAAATATAGCGGGATTTTACGATATAACAAGGGTTTGATGTTTGTTGGCGATATACTTCTTGGTGGTTATTGTTCATCATGTTGTTCGACGTGATCGGTAAGAAAGTTTTTTTTTTTTTTTTTGTTTTTTTTTGTTTTTTGGTATGGGTATGATTGGTGGTTATTGGATTAATGACTGGGATTTCACTTGGCTTGTCTTAATTGGAAGTTGAATGTGATCATCATCGATACAATTATGGCAACGGGATGATTTATAGTGGACAATAACCTTACCCCATTTTGTATTGACTGAGAATTTGCTTAGACATGCTTGTTTGTTGGAAGCATTACAGTTAATATGATCCTTTAATTTTGTTATTGCAGTTGCATGAAATTGTAGTTTAACACGCGTGGGTAGCACAGCAGATGAAAAAGATTTAATTCACATTTCTTGTACTTTTTATTAATTTTCCTAGATTTGGATTTACTTTACGTGTATTTGCTGCATACTGCACTTTTTGAAGCTAGTTAGAAGATACCACACTTTTTATTGTTAGATGCTGCGACGTAGGCCTCTTAAATATATTTTGAAATAAATTTCAAGATAACTGTGCCAATGCACTTGTGGGTATGTTAACGGATCCTTTGTACCATGCACTAATCCACAAGAAAGACTAGTTACTCTCGTAGTGATAAATTTCAAAATCAAAACTGCCTTTTGTGGCTGTAGTTAGTGATATTCAATGTACAAGCCTACATAAAACAAATCATCACCCCCAGTAACTTTATTGCCACCCCCACATATCTACATAAAAATCCATGTGTTTTGGCACTTTGTGCGGCTCGATGACATCGTGGCTTATACTACGGAAAACAATTGTTTTCATCCATGTGCAAAAAGGTATATATATATACACATATGTAATTATATATATATATGTACTATAATAGGTAGTTTCGTGCCAAAACGAGGTAAAACATGGCGATATAGCTTATATAGACATCATGCACGTGGTGGGTAGAAATTATCTCTCAATGCCTTTGTGAATCTCTCTCTCTCTCTCTCTAAAATTATAATCGTTGAATTAGGTTTCTCTTCAGAGTTGTTTCTGTTGAAAACCCACAAATAACATAAGAAGAAGTCAGCCATTCCCTTTTGTTAGGCAGATGCATTTACCACTCCTTGCGGAGTGTTTGTCTACTCCTTCGTGTTCCTTTCTCCTAGCCCTATACACTAGGACCAAGTTTCATCCATTTGTTGGAGCTCTGATAGCAGCATTTAAGCTTAGATATTGCATGGTTTTCAGAATTAACATACTTTCTCTGCTATATTTGCTTAAATGATATACTTCTGCTGCAGGTTACCGGTGGAAGCTGTAAAGGATATGGGGTTGAGAGGTTCCGGTGCTCTGAATCCAGCTGTAATTTCTACATGGATCTTTCTTCTTTTATTTTGTTTTTTCCTTTTTCCACGGCAGTATTTCTTAAATGAGTATGTTTTGGAATTGGTAAATCATAATCTGTGCACGCTCGCAGATAATATACTCTATCATCAACCTTTACAAATCTGATTTTCTTGCCACCCAACACTAAATCTGTCGAGTAATTTCCTTCTTGTTCTAGATCTCTAGTATCTTGGCGTTGCTGCCGGTCTTTTGTTATCTTATTTACCTATATATACATATATTCCTTTGATATTGACTTTACTACTTGTAGTCGTGTATAGAGTTTGGTACTCCGATTATTGAATGTTTTTAAGACAACTTGAGCCCCTTGTTTGTTGACTTGATACTACTTCACGTGATCATGGTGCATCTTTTCTCTTTTGATGCAGAATGGACAAAAGGAAGAAATTGACGATATTGGTACCGATTTGTGTCATATGCTAGATTCAGAGTTGCCTCAGTTTGACATAGAAGTTGATGCAAGTACCTTTAACCAAAAGGAAGATGTTACTGGTTTGAGGTATATCCCTTCTATAACTATGCAAATCACAGTATTACTTACATAAAAACGTATATGCAACACCATCACGAGACATGTTAGTCTTTTGTTTCCCTTTTTCATTTTTTTTAACCAGGTTTTCCCTAGTTTGCGTTAAATGTCATTTTTAAAACTTTTATGATCTTTTTAGAAATGAGCCAATTAATTATGCGTCTTTAAGTGGGTTCAGTCCAGAACATTGTATATGTTACTGTATGGGTCACACACATTTCTTTATTTACATTCTGTTTAACCTGTGGGCACTAACTTCATTTCTCTTGTAACGTAAAATTGGACTTCTGTTTCAAAATTCAAAACCATGTCGGTCTCGAGATTTTATGGATGTTTGCTTTTACATTGTTGATTGTTACGACTTTTTTGTTTTATGTGGGGGTTGGGGACTGGTGCCATGTTCTCATTCTTCAGCACTTGATTATTTAACACCTGGTTACCCGTGCCATTCAGGTTAGATTATCAGAAGTTAGACTCAAGTGGTGTCAGTCATGAAATACCTGGAGGTATGCTCTGTTTAGGTTATTGTTTTCTAGTTTTGGCTGCAGACTTGGCTTTCAATGGTCAATATAATCTCAGGTTCTAATCAAACTGGCAAGGAGGTGAATAGTTTACAGGAAGATGGAGTTGTTGATCATATGAAGTTAAATAAGTATGTAATTTATTTCTCCTCATATTATTTTCGTTTTTATCATTTCAGATCTGAAATCTGTTTCATTTTGTTGTCAAAAGGCTGTCAGTTTCTAATTTCCTAGCTGTGCAAAGCGCTGATCTGCCGCTAGAATTCAAATGCTCATTGTGCAATACTTTCTTCAAGGAGGCCGTGATGATACCTTGTTGCCAGCATAGCTTTTGTGACAAGTGTGAGTTCTCTTTCCGTAATGAGCTTTACAGATGCTCCATCGTTGGTGTCAATGCCATTGTGCTTCTGTACAAACTTTATAGATAAATGAATCAGTTGAGGAGGAGAACTAGATTATGCTACAAATCCAATCATATCTTCTTGACATTCAGTGGCATGGTTCCAGAGTAATAATCTGAATATTGGTTAAACTTATCTGTTGGTGAAATGCAGGTATCCGTCTGGTGCTTACTGAAAAGGGTCGGTGTCCAAAATGCTTTTCTAGCAAATGTTATGTGAAAGATCTGCTACCAAATCTCTCTCTCCGTCAAGCAATTGAGCATTTTCTTGAAACACAGATGTTTGATACTGATTTAAACAATGCCATGCAGAAATATGTCCCAGGTACATAGTTTCTTTTGTTGTGGAGCTTTCCAAAGACTTTATGTGGAGAGTGTCATGATTGCTTTTCTCTGTAAATGCAGATGGGGAATCTGGAATTCAAGCTAATGATGTTTCTTGTGCTGTAACCAATGTCCGAAGGGAACCGGAATTACCTCAGTCATCTTTTGCAACTGGAAAAGGATCCAGTCAAAGTTTTGTTGAATCATCTTATGACCAACATCACCAAAGAAAAATACTATACGGGACGTCTGGTGTGAGAGACATAAAATCATCTCTTTCGACTGAGAAAATCCAACAAATAAATGGTGCGAGAGGGGGATATCCTCATCCTGACACTAAGCAAATAGTCTCTGAAGATTTTGCACCTTCTACGGATTTCCAGGGTGAAAATCAACCTTTTGTTGTTCCTCTAGCTAATGTTCATGATGAAGGTACTTACTTCTTTGCACCATTCTTTAGTTTCATTGGATAGTCAAAAAGCTAAAGCAAAATTTACAGCTATCACATAAATGAACTGCGGCAATTATATTTATGTTTTATGTTAAGTCACCTCTTACGGAAAAGGAGTAGGCGTCGGTTTAATTTTATAAGGTAAATTTAGATTGGAACTAATATAATCAATTAATATTTGTCATGGGAGTATAAAAGCAGTCATGTCAAATTTAGTGACATCATACTTTATTGGGGATCTAAAGCTTTCTTTCACTATGTCATGCACGAATGATGAAGAAGACTGGTGCTTAAATTGTTGATTATGTAAATGAGAGGAAAGTAAAAGTCAGTAGCTAATGTTCATGATGAAGGTACTTACTTCTTTGCACCATTCTTTAGTTTCATTGGATAGTCAAAAAGCTAAAGCAAAATTTACAGCTATCACATAAATGAACTGCGGCAATTATATTTATGTTTTATGTTAAGTCACCTCTTACGGAAAAGGAGTAGGCGTCGGTTTAATTTTATAAGGTAAATTTAGATTGGAACTAATATAATCAATTAATATTTGTCATGGGAGTATAAAAGCAGTCATGTCAAATTTAGTGACATCATACTTTATTGGGGATCTAAAGCTTTCTTTCACTATGTCATGCACGAATGATGAAGAAGACTGGTGCTTAAATTGTTGATTATGTAAATGAGAGGAAAGTAAAAGTCAGTAGAAAAATGCTTTTGTTGATCATTTAAAGTAGATGATTGAGGTACATTTACAGTACGGGGATGAGAATGTTGTAATTGTGACATCATGCCAAGTCTATATTCTTATGTTTCTGGTCAGTAACTTTTCTTGTCTAAAATTCATTTAAACGAGCTAGTTCTCCATACTTGCAAATGTTCTCCGTACTTGCTAATGTCTGGAGTAGCCTTAATTAAGCTTTTCTGCTATAGTCGTATTCATTATCCACTGGCTTGTACTCTTTGACATTCCCATCCTTCTGCAATTTCAATACAGCTAATTCTAGCAATAAGAGAAAAGGAGGATTCTGGCCGGGCTCTGGAGGTAATGAAACTGCCTTCATGGCTGTATTCTCTTAATGATTGAAATGTATTTTACAAATGCTGTTCTTTTTCAGGTGGAGAGAGAAATTTCTTCGCTCATGGTGGACATAAAAAGGTGCATCACAAACCTTATCGAGGCTTAAATGTCTATTCTCTCTAGCTATATATATTTTTAAGGATGAATCCTGGCACAAATCTGCAAGTGCTGACCCCGGTTTAAGGGGAACCGATGTAAAATAAAGTTTATATGTATTAAGCTCCAGTTCGTACCTTCTTCTTTTGGTGATTTGTGAAGGGAAACTATATCGAGCTCCTAGTGCTTCAATATCTAGTCCAAAACCTTTCTCTTGCCTCCAGCTTCTTTGAGCTGCTTTTATGTCCATGGAGAACTGTTACATTTGTCATTATCAAACTTCACTCTTTTAATGCATCAAAATAACTTTTGATGTTAGATATTTAAGTTTTTATCTATCTTTAACACCTTGTTGTAATTCAGGGGGGTCGCAATTGTTACACGTGTGGTTCTCCTGATCATCTCATGAGAGACTGCCCGGTCTCCAATGCGGACCCAATGTTTCAGCCTGGTAACGTGACAGCATTTTTTGTTTTGTTATCTTCATATATTTGCTTGGCTAATATCTGGCATCATTTTAGGAAATGGAGCGTTTTATGGGGGCATGCCCGGCTATGCACCTCCCTACTGGGATAGCTCTTCATTTCCTCATTTTAGGCCATATGCAAATATGTATACAAATTCTACTGCTACAATGATGCCATTCAATGCATCTTTCCCAGTGTCACCATTTTTTATTCCTCCTTATACTCATCCCATGTCTAGTGGCATGCCTGGCACTGGGTAATGTTAAGTGTTTTATCAAGTCCTTTACTTTGACGAAAAGGAATATCTACTGATTCTCACACCCGGCATATTTGCAGTGAATTTATGAGAATGGGGAATATGGGCCCTCCTCGCCAAACTGATTATATTGGCCTTAACCGTTGTGAAAATAGTAGGAAACATTCAAATGAGCCCCTGGGAAGGTAATTTTAATTAAAGAAGCAAATATGATATGCCTAAGCCTAGGAAGAATTATTCTTTCTTCCTCTCCCCATCTACAGTGACGTCTGTCTATTTCTTATTGGTCAATTCGTAGATTCTTCTACTTCTGTTGAATTGTTTCAGATTCTTTTCCTTTTAGCTTTTGCTTCATATGATTGTGCGGGGTTAAATAAATTACTAATTGAGGCTTTGTGCATCAGAGAACGATTCCCTGACAATGAAGATGACTATCGTCATAATTACCCAGCAAATAGACATGATAACACGTTACATAAACATAAGGATTCAAGTCTGAGTCACTCTGAAGACAGCTTGGTCCGAAGTCCCGAGGAGAAAAATCAACATGACAAGTATTTGGACTCAGACATTTGCTATGTTGATGAAAGACATGACAAAAACTCCCGTTCCTTTTCTGGAAGTAACAGAAGGCATCCTGTTGAGCTGTCAAATTCGGGAATGGAAGAAACTCCCAAAAGCTCTGACCGTCACATAGAAGAGAGGCACAGGCATCATCATGGAGAGTCCAAGATCTACCATGAGAGAAGGGGACACTATGACAGTGATTCAAGTATGGGTAATCATTCAATCCAAAAAGATGTTAAAAAAAGAGTCGAGTCTGACGGTAGAGAGTCGCACAAAAAACACCACAGTCATTCAGAGTCTACTTTTGAACCAAAATCGCATGTTGATCGAAGGATTGGACATAAGGAGAGTCATATAGGCTATGATTCTAGACATTCCAGACACAACGCGAAGCACTCAAGAGATCGACAGTATGATGACAGGTGGAAGAAAGTTGGTAGCTCAGGTGAAGACAGCAGAGATGAATATTATCATAACAAGCGAAAAAGAGTACATTAGAGTAAGATGTTTGGCATGAACTATGAGGTAAACATGGACAAAGAGTTGCAGGCATCGACCTTTGATGAATCATATACTATCCTTTCATTAAGTGTTATGTATCGACTTGTAGTTTGGTCTGTGTTGTAGCCATGAGTGTCTTTTCTACTTAAAAGTGTGATACAACTAACTTCAGTACATTTTGATCTTAGGTTATAAATTAGAAATTTCATTCAGATAACGATTGGTATACCTTTTCACTTTAGTATCATCTGGTAATGTTTAGTTAATTGTTTTCTACTAACGTTCTTCCCTTCTTTTCTGTGATTTTGGATGCTAGCAAAAGTTTTTTTGGAGCGCTGGCAACTGATTGTTTTGAGACTTTTTGTCCCACTTGCTGAGATGGCGACACTGATGAATGTATGCTTTTTGGTTAACTCAAAGCAATCTTTTAGCATCTATGTGCAGGTAAGTTGGAGTCCTTCATCTTGGTTAAGATTGTCTAGTGCTCTATTGGTTTATTTTCTTTTAGAAAGGGTGGTTTTCGTTTCATTGATGAGGTCCGTTTTTATAATGGAAATGAAAAACAGGGAAGAAACACTTAGTGTAACATCAATCCGAAATAGGTAAATTTGTTCAAAATGTGCTTGAATCAATGTGTAATGGTGTTGATAAATCGTAAAATCTAATTCATGCACGTACAGGGAGGCAAATTATCTGCCCTTGTTATTCATGCAAATAATTTTGCATGGGTTTGAAGCTTTTTCTTACTCTAATTAAATTGCATCACATCCTCTAATGTATTGCTGACTTATGTTGACTGATGACTGCTAAGTCATTTCTGAGTAAGCTGTTGCAACCAAGTTAAGTTGACGATGAAACTCTTCATATGTCTAATGCAATTGGAACAGTGCCATGCGCCAATATGATTAAGGAGGACTATTTACTTGTTCATGTTGCTCCAGCTGCTTATATATGCGCTTAACTTTTCTCAACATGGCATTTGGCTCACAAGTTTGAGATTCAATGTTGTTCTTCAGTATTGGAAAATTACATAATTATGTGGTGTTACTTCATTCTGGCACGTGAATGGGGACCGGTGCCTGGTTGTGGAGGAGAAAGGAGTAAGTGCACGTCACCTTAATTCTGTTAGAAGGTCCTAGATTCTGTATTCGGTCTATGGGTGAGTCAAATTCCCTTTATTATATAAAGATTTTCGAATATTTATGTCAGGTGTTGGTCAAGTTAAAAAAGGTTTACATCTTCCGTTAGTTTTTATAGGGTGTTCTGGTCAAGTTAAAAAAGGTTTACATCTCCCATTTTTTTATAGGATGGTATTCTGTTTGATGCGTGATGTGCAAAACAATTTGAATCAATTGAATCATCGTATCAATTGATGCGGATTGTTTACTGAATCATTAAAATGACATGATAAACGGTTCTCTATAAAATATCGAATTAGAGTTTGATACGATATTTGGTTTTATATGTCGATTATCGAACTATTTAATATATATATATGTATAATATTTATATATTAAATTCTTGGAACAATTTAATATATATGCATATAATATTTATATATTAAAGTCTAGAACTTCAATTCGTAAGTATGTATTTTTTTTATTAAATAACAACATCAGTAAGTAAGTGATTTAGATTTTAGATTGTGTGCGCATATAGTTAGGACCTATTTTGAATTGGAGAATGAATACATATTTCACAGCATCTACCCCAAACTCACTCATAACATCTACTCTTGTGATAATCTCATGTTTTTTTTTGGTAGAAAATAACATTAGAAATAAAGCATCAGAAACCAAGTTCTTACAAGAGTTGCAAAATACATCAGAAATAGTAGGGGACACATCAAAAATATTAGAGGGAAGGGAGGAAAAGGAGAGAACACCCTTCCACACATTGTCCTTTATCCATTTAACAAGGTTGTGCGTGTCTTTATTATCGAGAAGGATGCGCCATTGAGGGAACATTTGCCAGATGGATCTGATTTTCAATAAGTCTTCGTGTGACGACCAAAAGGAATGGGCAGTGAATTCACCAATAAGATTGGCAGCGTACAATGAGTCTGTTTAAAAGACAACCATAGGCGAGTCTGTTTAAAAGACAACTATAGGCAGATTCAGTTGTTGAGAGAATTTCGAGGCAAGCAAAATAGCTGCAATTGTTGCAGCTGTAGGGTCAAAAATAGGGAATTGATCCACTTGAGCTCGAAGTAGACCCCCGCAGCGGTTGCGAACAACATAAGCCAACCATTAGAGAATGCGACATCTGATGAAATCTTGATCCATTCCCTAAGAGGAGGGCTCCAGTAAGATCAACTTTCATGGCAACCATGATCTCTTCAAAGAAGAGTGGAGCAGATCATTCCTGGTTTTCAGGTAAGAGAATAAGTGTACATGTAGAAATTAACAAATCCTAGTTGTCTTAGGAGGAACTATACCATAGTTGTGTCTTAGGAGGAACTATACCACCCAGGATTAAAAGAGCATCCATCCAGCAAATAAGATCAGAGTGTTGTTGGGAACGACCAATTCAGATGTTCCACTTTGAAGCAAAGAAACCTTTCAACATCCATCTAGCCAATAAGATCAGAGTGTTGGGAACAACCAATTCAGATGTTCCACTTTGAAGCAAAGAAAACTTTCTGAGTGTAGGGGTAATCCATAAAAATATGAAAGCAAATTTCCTCATCAGATGCACAAAGGAGACAAGATCTATTCTGGATATCGAAGAAACGATTAAGATTTGCTCTCGTGGGAAAGGAGTTGCCGATCAGTTTCCACGCAAAAAACCTAAGTCGTTCATGGAGAGAAGAGTTCCATAATCTTTTAAGTGAGGCCTTGAGTGTGCTGGAGGGGGAGGTGAATCAATACTACTAATATGCCAAATAAGCACTCTTAGAGGTGATAGCCCATGATTTTGGTAGGCACTCTTAGAGGTAATAGCCCGTGATGATCAGGTATCAAGATCAAGCAACGCAGGTTCCCAGAATTAGAAATTTTGATTTTCAAAATATTGTGACACACTTTAGAGGGAAATATCGATTGGATGAGTTCTACATTCCATGCTCCAGTGGGGGTGAACAGCTCACGGACATACACAAATGGTGACTGATTATCCACGGGTGATGGCGATTTAAATTTAACAACTGATAGTTCCAAGGATCCTCCCAAATTCTCAAAGTTGAGTTACTTGATACCTTGTAGTAGGCCCCTTTAGAAATAATCTGTCGGCGTTTAAGAATATTTTTCCACACCCAAGAGTCATTTTGTTTAGCTTCGGTAGACTAGAAATCTTCTTCTCGAAGGTATTTGACATGAAATATTCTAGTTCAAAGATTCTCAGTCCCGTTGAGAACATGCCAAAAGTCTTTTGCAAAGATGGCTTTACGGGTGTGGTTGAAAGCTCTAAGGAAGCTACCCGTATTGAAAAAATGAAGAACAAATTTGATCACATCCTCTCCTAGGATATCCCAATAATTTTTAGAAAATATAGGAGAGAAACCATATGGTCCAGAGCTTTTGAAAGAATCAAAGATAAAGAATGATATCTATAATTTAAGAGAAGGGATTTCAAGAAGCAAATCATTATCAGACATATTAACCACTGGTTGAAAAAGATTTTTAAAATTACTCGGGTAAACAGGGGTTGAGGTTGAGAAAAGATTCTTAAAGTGCAAATCAAAAGTAGTCACAATAGACTGCCAATCTTTAACTGTACAATTATTTATAGGATTCAAAACAGAGATAATTCAATTCATTCTACGACGTAAGATAGTGCAAACATGAAAATACCTTGAATTAGCATCACCATTCTTAAGCCACTCTTGCTTAGCCCTTTGGCTTCACTTTATCTGCTCTGCAGTGAGGATAAAACTTAAGTGAAGTTGTAGATTACGCTCCTTGTCTAGAGAGGAAGGGGTAGGAATTTAGGCTTGAAGAAGTTCAATTTGGGATCGAATGGAAGAAATAACAGAGTTGGTCTGGACTTTGCGACTGAGATTCCAATTCTTGAGAGCAGTTCTGTTTTTTTTTTTTTTTTTTAAGCTTTAGAGTGGAGAATGAAAGAATCAGATCCATGACAAGTATGCTTCCAAGCATTATCAACAGTAGTTAAACAACTGGGCTCAGGGATCCAGGAGGCTTCAAAACGAAAGAGTTTAGGACCTTTTAAGCAAATGTGGTGAGTATAGAGGATGATGGGGGCTATGATTAGATCAAATAGCTGAGAGGTGGGTGACCAACGCATCAGCAAAAAGCGTGTTCCTTTCCATGTTAGAGATTGTTCTATCAATCCGCTGCTTGATATTGCTACAATTAAGTCGCTCGTTGGACCTTGTAAAATCATTACCCTTAAAGCTGCCATCTTCCATATGACATTCATTCATAAAGTCAACCAACTCTTGCTTAGATGATTGAGATAAATGATTTCCACCTTGCTTATCTTGCAGGTTTGTAATGGCATTAAAGTCCCCAATAAGGGCCCAAGGATCTTGGGAGGACGGAGAAAGTTTGGGAAGAAGTTCCCAAAAAGCATTTTTGTTCTCATGAGAGCACGGTGCAAGGGCTGCAGTGAGGTACCATGGAGTAGTATCGTGAATGAGACAGTGGAATAACCATGCATTGTTTTTGTTACATAGATAGTTATGTCAGCTTTTCAGGTGTGCAGAATACCGCCCGTAATACCTACAAGGGGTACGAAAGATTGGGAGGGGAGATTAAGCCGGAGAGAGAGAGAGAAGAGGAGATAGCAGAAATTCGATGAGTTTTAACTTCGCAAAGAAACATGTTATCTGGAGACTTGCTATTTACAAGAGCCCGTAATTCTTGCTTTATCTTGGACTAAGTAAGTCCTCGACAGTTCAATGCGAGAACAATCATGACTATTACTCGCTTAGCTCCAGGGTCAAGTAAGTTTTTTGCGGAATTGATGGCAGATTCTGTCGGAGAAGAGATGGAGGCATCAAAGTTTTCAGAATCTTTAAGAGGAATAGTAGAAGATGGAAGGGAAACTTCTTCTAGCCAATTTCTTGATATTAGAGAGACGACGACGTGCTAGAGGTTGATGAGAGATTGCGACATTTGGGTGGGAGATTGGGGAGGTGATTTTTGAATCAACAAAGTCGACGAAAGTATCTGGTTAAAGTGGAGAGAAGGGAGAATGTAGGTAGTTTCTGATAGGTAATTAGTGAGTTTTTTTTTTTTTAAGGTATTTGGATCTGACGGGCCTTTGGAAGAATGGAGTGATCTCTTTATTGGGCCTGAGGATTTATTGGGAGGATTAATTGGGCCTTGTGGTGGGATGGTGAGATTAATCCAGTTAAGAGGAATAGTGAATAGTGTTTGTCGATTTAGACTTATCTCTGCATTGGGGTTGGTGAGTGCTGAAATAGAAGTGTTTGTCAGATTGTGACAAAAGTTGACCTTGGCAGAGGGGTCAAAAGAGGTGAGATTTCCTGTTGCAAAGAATCATGGGATCAGGGACATGTGTCAATATTTGATAGGGACATGTGTCAATATTGGATAGGTGTTTGTATTTTGAGCTGAGAGGGATCAGTTTAGATTATGAGTAGTTGGGAGAATCTTAGTGTGAGATTCCTGGTTTACCCTAGGAGTATTACACATGGGGGTATGGTTAGGATTTCAGCACTTGGCTTTGAAGAAGAGAAGATTCAAGTGGACGTTCTTTAGGGTGGGGAATGAAGAACTTACCTTCTTTCATCGAGGAGCCATAAAGGAACAACTTTGGATTGAATCTGGGGTTTTTGATGGCGACTTTGCAGCTGTCATATTTGTGCATGATAATCCCGCAATAGTGGCAGAAATTAAGGAGCCGTTCGTATCGAACATCCGCAGTTATGATAATTCCATATTCGCCCTCGAACGAGATGGTATCCATTAGAGGAATAAGAAGATTAACCTCCACCCTTATCTTCAATGATTTTTTCCCTCTTTTCTTTTTCGATCCAAGAATGGCTATGAGAAAGTAACCGAGCGTGTTCTTAAGTTTATTTGCCCGTTCTTGAGTGGCGTATTTGACTGGTAAGTTGTAAACGTGAATTCGAAACGGGCTTGTATCAAACTCCAGATCTCTTCGAGTCATCTCTTCGACCCAGTATTTGAGACAAACCAAATCACTGTCAAATGACCACGAGCCGTGATTTATGACATGTTCAACATCCTTTGGTGACTCAAATATGTAAGCCATCGTATTCGGAGCAAGGACATTTGTTTTGTTTTGACAGTGGCTTGAAGTTTCCATGCTTTAATAAGCACATTTCTCGCAACCCTAAGGTTGATTTCTTGTCAAACATGATTTTTCCAACTAACATAAGGCTAGGTGGAGGTGGAGGTGGGAGAGGGGGAGTGAGAGATGTGGCAGATTCGGAGCATTGTAGGTTAGTGGTTTGTTCGATTATATCATTATAGTATCTATAGGGTAGAGAGAGGAGGACGACAGAGTGAGGAGTGATATAGGAAAATGGGGAGGAGGATGGGGGATAGTGAAAAATGGGAATAAGGGAGGAAGGGAGAGACAATGAAAGATGGAAAGCAAGGAAAAACCATAGGAAAGCCTACGAAAGGGGAAGAAAGCCTACGAAAAGGGAAGAGGGAGGGTACCCTAGACAAGGAGGGAGCTTTACAAGGGCGAGAGCAGTGTCCGTTAAGTGATATATATATTTTTTTTAAAATTGTGTATGATATTTAGAATGTATTGATGGTTAAAATATATAGATTTAGAGTTAGATTAATGATATCTATTTGAGTTTTGAAAATATATCTTTTATATTTGTGATATGTTTATCTCAATTCAGCTATTAATTTTTTGTTTTTTTTTGCAATGAAAAAATGTTGAAGAAAAGTTTGGTAAATATACCGAATCGAACGAAAGTATCAAATTCAAATTTGATAATTACCGAATCGTACTGAAGTTATTTGATTTAGCAAACGATCCGAGTTTTAAAATTATCAAATCAAACTAATTGTTGAAATACCGAATCATTGATACAATACCTAGAAGCGTCTTAGCATGCGTGTAGTTGCACAATTAGATTATGCATGCTCGTACTTGCACAATTATATTATATTTAAGGTGTTAGGTATATGCTGTTGTGCATCTTTTCCTCGATTTCTATTATTTGCTGCCTTAGCGATTAGGCAATATCGTCATCTAAGAGCTTTATCAGGAGTTTGGCGCCTTCTCACACATGGTATAGATGTATTAGGAATAGTATATCTATATGCGCAAGCGATGGCCAGAATTTGTTCGACATAAATTTCCTTTGGCTATTGTTTCGCATCCCATGTATTCAAGTCTCATGTTTATATTAGTTTCGAAAACAGTCTAAACTTTTCTGCATATTTTTGCTGATTTGTGGTCGGTTGTTTCTTTTACTTCTATTGACAAGTGTTTGTTGCATAATAATAACTCTCATAAGCGGATACATTCTATGATATACACTATGAGTTTAGTTATTTTCTGATCGTTTGCTGTTTGAAAAAGTTACATGTTCACTATAGAATTTTTACTGGCAAATCCTGATTATTGCACAAAGCGCCACCTTGCCATTACCGGTTGAAGGCAAT
Source organism: Linaria vulgaris (assembly GCA_948329865.1). Classification (NCBI taxonomy): domain Eukaryota; kingdom Viridiplantae; phylum Streptophyta; class Magnoliopsida; order Lamiales; family Plantaginaceae; genus Linaria; species Linaria vulgaris. Next base: position 97,944,001 of record OX415250.1, read on the forward strand.
GAACAATACAATAGACAATATAAACCAGCTGAATATGAAGTACCCCACCAACCTTGTTGGCCCCTCATCCTCTGGTTCCTGCCAAAGAAAAAATGGATCTTGCCGTGAGATGATGCCCGTGCAGAGAAACTGAAAAGTGATCTTTGGTATGGTGAATGAATGACTAGTTTACCTGAGGAGGAGGAGTTCCTGGGAATTGAATTTGAGTTATGTCGACCTCAGATGGCCACATATATCTATCGGGATTCCCCTCCCGTGCCAAGCTCCAATCATACATCCTCCTTTCCTCCACCGACGACAAAATAGAGTGTGATTCCTTCCCAAAACAAAGAAAAGGACATAGAACAAATTATTCAGTAGTAAGAACATGTAGAAGCAATAATATGGGGTTCTGGCTTTACTTCTAAAAGGTTCAGCTCTTTGCTCAGTGCTTCCTCAGTTAGCCCTTGATTCATCGCTTCGGTTACCTTGTTCTTGTACGCAGAGGTGACCTGGATGAGTATGAACATCAAAAACATGACAGAAATAAATGAAAATCACATCAGTTCCGATTTACTGAATACTTAGTCCTCCAAAATTTGATCCTATGCGAAGTATGTGTGACCTGATCATATGAACATCTGCTCTGGAGCCCCAGCCTCCTGTAGTGATCTACATCTGTAATTGCTGCAGCACTAAACCGAAATATTGTTAATCTTTGGATATGATTCTGAGAGATTCAGCTTCAAAAACTCCCCGCAGGTGAGGTGTGGAGTGGTGACTAGTGGTGTCCACTGTCCTACTATTCTTATCAGTAAACACTTTTTTAGAAGACAAGCAGTTATCCTCTTAAGTTGGCATAAAATTAATTATGCGTTAAAAGCTTGGCTAAAAGATTATAATTTCCATAACTTGTCATGACATGATAATATTTATTTAAGATAAATGCAAAATAGATTAAGATTGTAGTTCTCATGAGTGGAGTAAATCTGAAGTACATTTTGAGTAGATTATGTCATTATAAATATGGGTGTAAAGCTTTAAACCCTGCAACTTGTGTCATGTTTTACCATCTCGCAATTGACTGTTTTTATTTTCCAGTAATTCTTTCCATGCATTAGAAAACCAAAATGAAAATAGTTAAAAACGATCTCTACAACATTTGAGTGTCCTGAATATGATTGAATAACAAATGAAGTGACTAACTTTGTTTGGCAGAATATCAGTAACACATATTGGGAGAAACATATACACAGTTTTTATAATATGAAACCAAAGCCGTTTGTAATTTTTGTGAAATTTAACTAGTGCTACATATAGGAATCATAATGACACGGATATCTGAACACGAAACGATGTGACATGAATATGGCAACACAGATTTCTAAAATAAATTTTACTAGTTGGTCCAACAACACACGTGGACACAGACACGAATACGAATAACTTTGTGGAGTGTCGGTGTATCACGACTTGGAGCACTGAGGCTAACTCGAAGCATTGATGGATATCATTGTAGTTAATTTATATAGTAAATAGAACACCTTGAGTTTTTCTTTTCGCTATTTTCCTCATGTGACATATAACGTCGTCTTTCTTCCGATAACCTTAAAGATAATACTCATTGTTGATTAAAATTAGTATTGTTAAACACAGGTCATCATTTCGATTAACAATGAATTGTAATAAACCTACCCAACAAAATAAAACGATCACTGAACTTACCAATACCACGGAGAGCTTTCTCAACGTTAAGAGCTGATATTAGGGACGGAGGCTCTTTTGAGACCTCCGTCGGCGTTTCCAACTCCGCCTCCTTGGTCGCCGTTGCACTTTGATCATCAGTATCCGCAGAACACCTCAAAACCAATTGTCTGATCCGGCAACTTCGTTTTACAGCACCAAAGTATGCCAACGAAGTTAAGGAACGTGAAGTAGCGTAGATGCCGTAATGATTTTTTGACGAATTAATGCCATAATATTCTTTTGCTGCCATAATATTGTAAGCAGTGGTCGCTCCAGTGGCCGATGATAAAGCCATGCTTCCGGTTACTAAATCTGTTCCGCAACTAAACAATATTTTGGTTTACATGTATAGATATGTTTTTGATCTTGTTTTGAAGTTAATCCCATACGAAGATCAATATAGCCTGAGGACCTCTCGTGGCCAAAGAAACGCTATCTACTCCCTTTTGTTCTATTCTAGCGTGCACGAACTTAAGTGATAATTATTTTCTTCTCTTTTCTTTCTTTTTTAAATTTAAGGTTAGGCTTACGTTTCGGACCTTGTTTTCGGACTTTTCACCTTGATTAATCTCATTGAGTTAACAATGTGGACAGTGTACGCTTATTATAGGTGAAAATGACGGAGAGGGAACACGCATATACATTGCAAACCCGAACATCTTCTTGAAAAAAGAAAAATAAAATCCATTATTAAATTATTGGATTAGGATAAGATACCAAATTGCAATACTAGTGTTATGTAAAACAATCACAGAGTATAGACGCAGCGAGTAACGACGACTAACGCGGACGGAGGGGTTGTAATTTTTATTTTTTATATATTATATATATATCTATATATTATATATATATATATATATTATGCTTCTCTCTATATATTTGTATACATATGTATAGTTAGATTTGATTTTAAACTGTTAATTATATTTCTATTTGTTTTGTAATTAATCTCTTGCTAACCCTTTTATTTAATTTAATACTTAATTCTATCGTAATTAATTAGACCTTACTAAGTTATTTTACAAATCTTACTGTAATAAAGAAATAAAATATAAAAATTATAATGAAACTTGAAATATATACATATTTAACATTTTATACATGAGAACTTTTGCCTTTTTTTTTTTTTTTTTTTTTTTTTTTTCTGAGGTAGGTTAAATATTTTTTTTGATTTCTCTTTTGTTAGGTAATTATATATTGTGCATATTTGTATTGGCTAGAAAGTAATTATGTACGTATTCACGATAAAATCATATACTTTGTAAAATTTGTATGAATAAATTATAGCATTTATACGTGTAAATATGAGAAAAAAAGTGTCCACTGAAATTTCGCCCCGTAAATAAAAAACACATTAGGTTAAACTTTTAAGCCGAACTTCAGGCCAAATATTCAATATAATAATAATATATTTACAAAATCTTATCTCAACTATTCTAAGAACAACCGAGATGCAAACTCGAGCGATAAATGAGAACCAATTCTTTCTATCAAGTTACTTATAACTCTAATCCATTTAAAACTTAATTAACTAAACAAAATCGGTAAAGCAAAAGAAAAAAACACAAGATGCGTATGATCTTCTCTCTTTAGTTGCACATTTTGTAGTTTTCCTTGATGCACTATATGTTTATATATAATGTTACGTCCAAGACATGATGTGCACGTTTTTTGTTACTCCAGATCTCCAATATATTTCTTGTTTTCATCTTGTTTGTTTCCTATTCCTTTCTTATGTATATCTTGTATATATATTCATGTATATCTCTTTTTTTCTTGTATATCTTGTATCTTTGATCTTGTATCATACTCGATTTAGGCCAAACACAATCTTTAGAAGACCCTCCAATTTATTCAACCACTTCTAGACTCCGAATTTCGTTGAATGGAAAGACTCCTTAACCAAGTAAATATTCTTAAACAAGGAAATTTCTTGTTATCCATCTTCAAAAGAATTCGGACGAATTATTATTTGTGCCCTGTATGTTTCGGTTTTTTATGGAAATGCCCGTTATCTTTCGAATTATTGAAAATGCCCTGGATCTTTGCCATTTTTTGTAGAAAATGCCCTTTGAGTGCCACATGTGAAATTCTGTAGACGTGGCATCCACCGTGCCTGCCACATGTAATATATTGTGTCTATGTGGCTGCCACATGTAATATATTTAAAATATAAATATATTTATATCCATAATATATATAAATATATAAAAAAATATATCTTTATGTATTAAAATATATCAAATATATATAAATATGTAAAAAAAGAAAAAAAAATCATAAATATCATTTATATCCATAATATATATAAATATATAAAAAGTATATCTTTATGTATTAAAATATATCAAATATATATAGATATATAAAAAAGGTAAAAAATCATAAATATCATGTATATCCACTGAAATAAAAAAAAAATCTTTTTTTACTGAAATAAAAAAAAAAAAAACCAAAAAAAATAGATTCCACCGTCAACAACCCCCCCCCCCCCCCCGCTGCAACTCGCCGGTTGCAGCGGTTGCGACGTCAATCCACTGCTGGTGGCGAGTTGCAGCGGTGGCGGCGTCGATCGAAGCCGCCACTGCAACCCGCCACCACTGCAACTCGCGGTTGCAGTGGTGGCGGCGTCGATCGACGTCGCCACCGCTGCAACCGGCGAGTTGCAGCAGTGTGGTGGTGGTGGGGGGGGTGACAGGGTGGGGGGTGGAATCTATCTTTTTTTGTTTTTTTTTTGTTTTTTAATTTCAGTAATTTTTTTTTAATTTCAGTAAAAAAAAAGTTTTTTTTTTAATTTCAGTGAATATAAATGTTTTTTTTAATTTCAGTGGATATAAATGATATTTATGATTTTTTACCTTTTTTATATACTTATATATTTGATATATTTTAATACATAAAGATATACTTTTTTATATATTTATATATATTATGGATATAAATAATATTTATGATTTTTTTCCTTTTTTTTATATATTTATATATATTTGATATATTTTAATACATAAAGATATAATTTTTTTTATATATTTATATATATTATGGATATAAATTTATTTATATTTTAAATATATTACATGTGGCAGCCACATAGACACAATATATTACATGTGGCAGCCACGGTGGATGTCACGTCGACCGAATTTCACATGTGGCACTTAAAGGGCATTTTCTACAAAAAATGGCAAAGATCTAGGGCATTTTCAATAATTCGAAAGATAACGGGCATTTTCATAAAAAATTGAAACATACATGGCACAAATAATAATTCGCCCAAAAGAATTCTTACCCATCTTGAAGTATTGTAAATAGATTACATCCCAAAAACAACTAAAAACATAGAACTCATAAGTGAATAAGCAAAACATAGATAAGAAAATAAAATCGTGCAGAACCTCCTCGTGCATAATACATTGTTGCTACAAGTGTTAACCCAACACTGAGTCACATAATGTCATTTCAACACTTTCCTCAACACCTACACTGACAATCTTCCCCATTTTGTCTTTCTTCACAAAATCAAACCTCAACGTTGTTAGTTCAAAACTCCAGTAACTATGTTACTCTGCCTTAATAAGAAGTCTACCCCCTAATATAAGAAGTCATAATGAAGTAAACTGAAACATTGAAGTATGCAAGTTTCAAGATTACAATGAATCAAGGCTTCAAGAAAAATGAGTCACTCCTCCCATTTTTATGAGGAAAGTAAAGCTTCTAAACTATTCTTCATCTTCTGACAAAAACACAAAAACAAACTAAAATGCAAAGAAACAAGAAAGTACATAAAAAAACCTAATGAAGAAGAGGGTCTCTTATGTTTACCAAAATAACAAACTTCACAATGTTGTTGTTTATAACAATGAAGAATAGGAATGGAATTTATACATGAAATACACTTCACATATGGATGGCCTAGTTCGTGGTGCCATGTTTTGTTAGAAACTACTGCAACGTTGCATTGAATGGAATTCATATTAACATCATAATTTCTAAAAGTATCAGGGTACAAGACATAGAGTCCATTGACCATATTAACTGAATTAATAATCTTCATCATGGACATGTCCTGCAAGAGTCACTTGTGAGGCACAAACAACAAAGAAGTGTTTGAAGAGGAGGTTAGTTGAGACACAAATATCAGGTTACATGTAAAATGAATCACCTAATAGTAATTCCTTAATGTGATGTTGGGAATGACATCTCCTCTTAGTGTAGCAAAAATAGTTAGATTATTAGATAATGCAATAAATACACTCACAAGTGTATAAGAAGAGTTAAAGTATTTCAAATCATATATCATGTGATATTTTTCCCATGTATCAAGTATCGAGGAGATATGAGCAAGTGCATTCAAATCTGAATAGGAATTGATTGCATGAGTGGAGAGATTAGTGTTACCTGACTTGGTAACAACAGTTGCAGCCATAAGCTTGTGACATGAGGAACTTGAAATGGAAGCATGATTTTTGCTAAACTCCAGAAACTGTGAGCTTGATGATCAGTGACCCGTATAGTTGCCCAACATAAGCGGATTCCATATTAGTTGATAGATTTTGTTTTCTACCAGTAGGTCCTTCCCAGCCAGAGGGGTACCCTACCAACTGGAAGCACATATCCACAATATGGCCATGGTGCTTGCGGTGACTACATTGAAACTTTTTCTTATCCTTATTCTTTGAATACTTGTTCTTGGAATAAGGCTAAGAAGGATTAGAAGAAATAGAGCATTTGTTCAGGTAATCAGATAATCAGGTTGAGGTTTGAATCTGATAAACATCGCTAGAGGGTCAGGCATGTTTGTGTGATGCAGGGTTCTTTGGTTTCCTTCTTGAAGTAACATGGAATACACATTTGATAAAGAAGGCAATGGATTAAGCAACAACAACTGACTTCTATAGATGTGTAAGAATTATTCAACCAAATCAAGAATTTCAAATCACAATCAGATTCTTGAAGTGCTAGCATGCCGCGGTTAATATCATAGATTCAATAACCACAAGATTAAGAAACAATGGACATTTGATTCACATATTCATCCCACACATCATGAAAAACATTGTAGGAAGAGGTGATGCTCAATGACCCATGTGTCATAGTGGCCAAAGTTTCTCCAATTGAAACACTCGAGAACCATCTTTCCTATCATGAGTCTTCACACCATTCCAAACATCAGCAACATTAGTGAATTCCAAACATCAACAACATTAGTGAAGTACAAAAAGCTGTTATGAATATCATCATAAACATAGTTCAATAACCATGACAAAGCTAGGTTATTTGCTAAAATCCAACATGCACACAAAGTGTAGGCTCATTTTCTCCAGGCATTGGTGTTGAACAATGGAACATTATTTTTTGATGTTTAACGCCATTTCAATGCTTTTGCACCATACAACATATTTTCTACTGTTGAATTTCTCACCAAGGATCGATGAACCGATGACATCGTGTGACCTGAGGAAGTATATGGGACTTGAATCCTCGAACGGATTCTTTTGGTGATATGCACCATATGCCACAATTTCATTCGTACTAGTAGTATCAGTACAACTCATTTTGACGAAGTACAATAAGGATATGAAATCTCGCAGAGGAGCAGAGAAGGAAAAAGACCATTGCGATAAAGATTCACGAATGAATCAAAGAAATTAGGGATTCGCGATCAAATTGGGATTTCACAATCATATGATTGCATCAAATCGCGACGAACAACTTCAAATACACAACATAATTCGGATCGAAACCAGGTGAATGATACCATGAAAAGATTTTGACATTGAATGTAAATGGAAAATTGAATTGAAAGATTGATCAAATGTTACAAGAGTGTTCATATGAATTCAACGACTGAGGAGCAGGTGTTATCTGTGAATTACAAGTGATCATGATTGAATTTGGCTCCTGAAAATCGGTTATTTATACTAACAACTAATTGCTAACAGTAGCATTGTGTCATAGAAAATTTCTCGTGAGACACCACATAACCTGAAGAACCAACCTCAAACCCTTCAAACAAGCCATAAACTATTGTTTTTTTTCCCGTAAAAACACTCAAAGCTTCGACGACAATGAGAAACAAAAAAAGTGATAACGGATCACCTTACGCCAGGCCTCTTTGAAGAGCAAATTTTTCTGTCGAGCTTCCATTCACAAGAACTGAGGCTAATGCACTCGAAATACATTCCTGAATCCATCTCCTCCACTTGATACCAAAACCCATTCTATCAAGCACAAAGTCGAGGAAGTCCCAATTGACACAATCGTTGGCCTTTCCAAAATCTACCTTAAACATCAAACAAGGTCATTTCTTTCTTATAAATTCATCGACGACTTCATTAGTAATGAGAACATTGTCTGAAATGTGCCTCCCTCTCACAAACGCCAGCTATTTTTCTGATATAAAGAAATCCTTTACCGAGTAAAGTCTATTAGCTAAAAGCTTAGAAACCACTTTATATAGACATCCTATCAAAGAAATAGGCCTATAGTCGTTAAAGCTTTGGAGACTTCCCACTTTGGGAATAAGTGAAATAAAAGAGGGATTCATCCCTCAATTGGATTTTCCATTTTCACCGGATTCTCTCACAAACCCACATAGATCCGTCTTAAAAATATTTGAACACTAAAAATTGGAGTTACACCCATCAAGCCCTGGGCTCTTCATGCTGTCACAACTCCAAACAGTGTTCTTTACGTCTTCCTCATTAACGGTTGAAGAATTCTATCAGAATCTTAAAAATAGATCCTTTTAAATGAGAAGTTTAATAAAATTGGCCGCCTACTGTTACTTTTCAAAAAGATTCTGAAAATGTCTCTTAAGCTATGCTTTTATTGCCGCCACGTTGTCCACCCAAACATTCTTGATCATAAGACTTTGTGCTTGATAGAAAAAACACTCTCCTCTTTGTCCTTTTCCTCCTTGTTCCACCTTCGCTATCTATAGAGCAAACATTTCTCCTTCGACAACTATATGAGTGGAAAGAGAGTTAGAATCGTAAGGGCCCTCCACAAACTTTTCAGTATGTAAGGATTTTGCCCCTTCACTTAGGCCCACGTTCACATCATCAAATTCAGTTGCATTTAAAGCCCAATTGAGCTACCCCGAGCAAGCGAGTCCTTACTTTTTCTGACCGAACTCACTCAAATTTGAGATGAAGATATTTGCATGTTCTTTGACCATGTTTTTTGGGATAAACACCTCTTAGAGACATGAGGAGTCTGGGGGCAGGACGTTAATAACGCCGACATTATTTTCAACACAATTGGCTTCCCCATGACTGAATCTTGGACTTCTTCGAACCACCAGTCACTACCTCCAATCAACTCTTGGCCGGGAAAGTTAGTTTTAGCGAGTCAAACTCTCAAACCCAATGCTTCAAGTTTTCAAGTTTACTAGGAAAGCTCTAATTGCTTCCACGATCTTGGCCAACCTCTTCCATCAACCTAATCTCATGGAACCAATCATTAATCCTTACTTTCTCGATCTTGCGAATCCGATTTTGCAGATGCCACCATGATTCTGGCTTGATCGAGTCTTTTCCTGGAAGCTGACTCTTTGTCGGCCTGATAAATCTTCCGACATAATCAATAAGTTCTTTGAAAAAAATCCACATGCCACACCATGATCGGCTCACCCTTGCATCGACTGCCACCTGAAAGAAACTCTTGCATCGATTCCTTAGAGGAGGAGTTTAATAAGACCATATTGATTTCCAAGGGAATTACACAAATATTGAGAAAGCCTTTTCCCTTAAGTTTATTTGCATCTCCCTCCAAATCCTTGACATTTTTCAGACACCCACAAGTGTGTTGTCCAGCCAAGCCGTGTCTTACTTGTTAGCATTATAGTCCAAACCGTTCTATTCGTTATCCTCTCTGACTTTGTTGTGGAAGAGGATTTCTACTCATTCGGAACAAGTCTACGCAACTACTACTCCTAGGAGTATTTGCCTTACCTCCATTAATGTTAACATGATGATCCTTTGTTACCACCCCTTTGTCAATATGATCCAATCTAGCCTGATTAACCCATATATTATACTTGCCACTGCTTATCTCCTTAAGATTGTCCACCCATATATTAGAAAAAAATGAGGTTCTACACTTCACGAAACCAAACCTCTGCGCGAATTTATTCCTCTTTTGAGGAATAAAAACACCCCACACTTGTCCAAGCCTTTTGAAGACGCTCCATAGATTCTTAACTCCCCTGGAAAATAGATATGAAAAATGAAGAAAGGTTCTTCTCCATATAGGGTCTATTTAAACTCTTGGGTCATGGTGACATTACATCTTTGAATAATTTAGTCCATCGGGGTATTATATTTAATGAATAAAATGAAAGGCATAACAACAATATCGAAACTTTATTTTTGCACATTTGTAAGGCGAAATAGAAAGAGAGAAAAATATAAGAAATGTAAGTTGGGAAAGAAACACAAATCTCTAACAAGAAGGACGAGTTATTTCATGCTAACTGTTAAATGATGACGTGATGCAACAAGTTATTACATTATTTTTTTTAGCGCATATCATCTTTCGATGTATTAATACTAAGGGAGAATTCCGAAAATTTCTGCCCATTATCTTTGTTGATTCCACTAATTGTCCTTTATTAATTCGGTCTTCTCAAATGACATGTAACTATGAAACAAGCAATAAAAAATATCATCTTCGGCCCGAAGTGCAACTCATCGCAATGAGAGTACTATGCGTGCGCTTTTGTAAAGTGGACGCCACATGGCCATTCCAAACATGAAGTAGAAATTTAAGGTGTATTTTATAGTTTTATCTTAAAATATTTAATAACCATAAGCATTAACACTAAATATTACCTTAAAGATTAAAAAAACTAGAAATAATAAAAAATTCTCAGTTAAACTTGTAAATACTTATTATAAAATATTTTAGTTATAGAATTGATTGTATAATCTTATTTAAATTAAATTTAATATTTCTCATTAGTTAAGAAAGGAAAAGAGAAACAACGAGTTCATCTTCTTCACCTCCCTGCTCCACTAAACTCACCACCAAACATTGTACATTTGTTGCCGCTTTGCCTGCATTGATCCAACATAATCATGACCCTGACAACGGTAACAATGGTACAAATCAGAACTAGAACATACAATGTCCATTTACTAAGGATAATATTCGTTACAGAGGAGGAAAAAATTGAATTGCAAAATGTCTGTCGTTGGGGTCGATCAGTCCATAATTAACATGTACCTCTAAGTTCGTGTACTCGAAATAAAACTCGAATTTAAGGGGAAACAACTTCGTTTGTGTGAGTTCAAGGATTCAGAGATGATGCACATGTTGCAAGCCTGTCTGTGTTATTTTCAGTTGATGCGTGTGGACGCATGGCTGAAATTGAACGCTTCATGTTCGGTGTACCAGAGCTTGCCGATGTAAGGATGACATGAGTAGATTGTAATAGAGTTGTGGTATAAGGGGGTGGAGGATGGAGTTGTTGGTAGTGGTTTTGGTGGGTGGGCAGTGGGGGTGCAGAGGTGGCTGAAGGGGGTGGAGGGGAGATGTGAAGAAGATGTGCTTCTTGTTTCTTTTTAAGTTATTCAAAAAGTAGATTTAATTACACTTATACAAAATTAACTTTAGTTTTGTATTTGGAAAAAGTATATCATGTCAAGAATTTGAATTTTTTTTTTGGTATCCAAAACGAAATCAAGTGCCCTTAGGCTATATCATCTGGCAAGATATAAAAAAGACTGGGGAGGGGAGGGGGAATGTATGAGGCAAAGTCCTCCATCCGCGTTGTATCCATGCTTTGCAATCGCATCCGTAATTTTGTTCTTGGCTCTTGCGACCCATTGGAATTTTGTAGTTCCAAGGTTTCTTCAAAAAATCTGCGACATTCATCAATTTTGTCCTGAAGATTAAGGTCCTTGTCATTGACTACCGTTATCAACTTGAACGCTCTAAAAGAATCGGTTTCAACACTTAGTTTCTTGATTCTATTTTTCCAGGCAATGCATAATCCCTTGCAAATCACTTCCACCTTACTTTCCAATATCGTTGGACATGCCAAGGCTTGGGTAAAGCCCCATATCCACTCACCTTTTTCGTTGCCCCGTACACCACCAATCGCACCCCTATTATTTTGAGCATTCACACTGCCATCCATGTTCAATTTCATCCAACCCTCCATCAGTTTTTGCCAACCTTCTCGATCATCGGATTTCATTTTGTAGTTGGTTCAACATGTCGATGCTAAGCACTTTATTTGGCAGATCACCGCATAATTCTTTGTCACTTCGCCATTGGAAATTTTGAAATTCTCGTCTTCCATATAATCCATATGCTCGCCGCAAGGATAATTTTCCAAGGTATATGCAGAAACAGATGGAAAACCTTACCTGTCTTGTGAATGTTGCACTTTAACCACGTTTCATCACTCTTCGTGTTAAAGTCGTGCAATTTAGGTATTGCGAGAAGTGCGCCAAACCTTTTGAGCCGCGACACAATGACGGAGAATGTGAATTTTGGTCTCATCAGCCTGTTTACACCCCTCACAAAGCGCCGAATCCGTCATCTTACACATCTTCCTGAAATGATTTGATGCCAGGCAATTATGGCTCGCTAGCCATAGGAAAAACCGAATTTGTTACTGCACGATGCCGTCCACACGCACTCCAGTTTTTGTACCCTATTTTCCCTTTCGGTATATTTGTTGTAGAGTGAAATGTAGGTGCTTTTGCATGAGAATTTTCCATCCGACGTCTCACTCCAGATAACGTGGTCCTCTTGTTCATTTAGTATTAGTTCTTTTCCTTTGATATCCTTTGTTCAACAATCATTAATTTTGGTCTGTAGGTGATCAAAACACCAATGCCTCATTCATATATGAAATCTCATAGCGTATTCTGTAGATCAACCTCCCCAATCCATGGAACAACATAATAAAGTCTTCCATTCCCCCTCCAATTGTCGAACTAGAAAGAAATAGATTCTCCCTTCCCAATTTTCCAGCGGACATGAGGTGCATACATCGAATTATCCCTTTCCACGCCGCGCTATAACTCACTTTGATGTTATAATCAAGAAGTCAACCGTTCTTGAGGTATTTTACGTTGACAAATCTCCCCAGAGGCCCGCCTCATTCACTAATAATTTCCAGCCATATTTTGCTAGTAAAGCTTGGTTGTTTATTCTCGATAGCCTAATGCCAAACTTTCCTTTCTCATTGACTTTTATCACCTTTTATCAACCCACAAGGTGAAGTTTTGGATATTTGGGCCGCTAGACCAAAGGAATTCTTGATTCATCTTGTCCAACCGTTTACAGATCTTATCTAGGAGCCAACATGACTGCATAAGATGGATAGGGACTGTCTTCGTGACCGACTGCACCAAAGTTGCTCTACCAGCGAACGACAGAGTTTGGCTTTTCCATCCAAAAAACCACATAAGGATTTTATCAATAATATCCATAAAATCTTCTCGTTTGATCCGACCATGGAAAAGATTTGTTCTAAGATATTTTCCGGGACGAAAAGTTTGGGCAAAGTCGAGGATAGAACAAATACGCCTTTTAAGTTGCCATCCATCCATTTTTGAAAACAAGACCTTGAATTTTGCCGCGCTAAGATTTAAGCCCGATGAGGAGAAAAATCGATCTAGAGTTTCTTTGATAGTTCTTGAGGTTTTGAGGGTAGCCTTCCCCTTGAGCATGAGGTCGTCAACAAAAAATAAATGAGAGTTCTGGACCTTTTCGGCATGGGATGATCGATTCCCAATTTTTCTCTTGAACCGCCTCTTGTATGAGGTACACGAAGCGTTCCTCACACAAAACAAAAATGTATGGGAAAAGGGATCCTCTTGTCGCAAATCATATCCATGCTTGAAAGCTTCAAGCGACTCACCGTTCTAAAGGATTTTGGTGGACGTGTTTCTCACACAGAACATAATCAGCTTTATAATCTTCCCGGGGAAATTGAAAGCATGTAAGGTTTCTTTCTAAGAAACTCCAACTAATTTTGTCGTATGCCTTCTCGAGATCGAGCTTCAAGTTTTATTGTTTTTCTTGTTACACAACGAGTGTAATGTTTCTTGAATCACAAAGATATTATCATGTGTGCTGCGTCCCTTTATAAAACTCGATTGAGTTGGCGCAATCAAATCTGGCATGATGTCCTTGAGCTAAAGGGTGATACACTTTGTGATGAACTTGTACGTGACATTACAAAGAGATATTGGGAAAAACTGAGAGATCACAAATGGATTCAAGATTTTTGGTATAAGGCATAAGAAGGCAACACATACGTTTGTTTCGAATCTTCCCTCCTTAAACACTTTGTCCATAAAATCAAATAGAGAGTCTTTGATCCAACTCCAATAAATCTGATAAAATTTTGCTTTTAGACCATCCGGGAAGGGAGCTTTAGATGGATGGATTGCCCAAACCGTAGCCTTAAGTTCATCCAACGTGATGTCCTGTCACACCTTACTTGTTGTTTCTCCATCCATACAAAGCTGGAAATTAAAAACCGCATGGGGAGGTGTTTGGGAATTCGTATCCAAAAATAAACCATGAAAGAAATTAATGGCATGATTCTTGAGTACCTCTTGATCCTCTTTCCAAAGATCGTCAATGCTCAGCGTTTAAATACGGTTGCCTTTTCTTTGGGTTTTGGTAGCTCTATGGAAAAACTCAGTATTGCGTTCCCTTCATCAAGCCACTTAACTCTCGGTTTATGTATTCAGAAAGTTTCTTCACGTTTTAGAAGTTCGCTATATTCTTCCAATAGTTCGCACTCCAGGTTTTCTAAAAAAGGATTTAGGTTACGTGCTAAGGCCTTTTGTGTGACGTTAATCTGTTTTAGAACCCGTCTCTTGTTTTGGAATATGTTGCCAAAACGTGCTTTGTTCCACGAAGTCATGCTACCCGGGACTTCTTTTATCACGTTGAGGAGATTTGGATTTTTATCCCATACACTTCGCATCGTGGTCTCGCATTCGACGTTAGTGTACAACATATCCTTGAAGTAGAATGGTCTAGTAGTGTTCGTAGTCTCATTCCCATTGCACCGAGTGAGGATCGGGTGGTGGTCCTCATGGGTACGTGATAGATGAGTTCCACAACATCCACACCCCACCAGACATGTCTTTTGCAGGTGCACTGCAAAAATCTATATACCCTAAGGTTGGTGCAATCTCATATGCTCTATCTTCACATACTCGAGTCTCAAATAAGTAAACAATGTCATGTTTGTGAACCCTGACTAATTCTCTGAAATTTAATTTAAAATCTTCGTCTCCAGTCCTTTGGCAATTCCACGAGACAACTTTAATCGTATTTTGGATTAGATGATGTGCTTGGACCGAGTTAACAATTTCCCGTCCCATCCATGTTAAAATCATCTGTCTCAGCAATTCATGCGCTAGGAATTCTTTTCTGTTACTCTCCCAGTTGCTCAGTCGAAATTCTTGCCAATAGTTTCATATGTGTTTTATCCTCTCTATCATATATGTCTTGATCTCGAGCTCCCATAATGTCGGGAAAATCTCCATCAGTACCATAGTTCGTGGATCGATTAGTGATTTCTTGGAGGGTCCGCTGAAGTGCTCGCTCCGGGTTTGGATTTCCTAAAAATCAGGTTGGGCTATCCCTACCATTGCTATATTCACCCAATCGAGTTGAAGATTCTCCTACCGTGCTATGATTCATATGCCCACTAACCAGAGACTCCTTGATTTACCTGGGAGTTGACTCCGATTCTTCTTCAGTATCGTGCACTTCCAAGATTGCAAACATATTTGATAGTTCCCTATTGCTACTCTCTCCTTTGGAAAACCGATTTCTTTTTTCCTTTCTAGGTCGATTTTATGTGACTATTAGGCCTTGAAGGTAATTTACCCCCTCCATGAGAGTTTTGATCGATATGTGATTCCTTTCCAATTTGGAATTAATCCCCTCTATTTTTGGTGAGAGTTTTGATAGGGTCTCCTTGTTCGATCGTGTGTCCTACTTCATAACTCCTCTTATTACCTTCATTTGGTAAGTTTTAGGGGGTGTTAGCCAGTCCTTTGTAAGCCCAATTTTTCCTTCTCGCAACGTGCATCCATTCCCCCAACTCGTTAGTCTTAGATTTTTCAGTAAGCCAATCGATCGGGACTACTGTAGCCGTTGGCGGCTGTTCAGGCGTCTGCAAGACCTTTTTCCATTTTTTTGAAGATTTTTCTTTGCACCTGTTAGCCGCATGGCCTACCCGTCGACAACAATAGCATAAAGATTCAATATCTTAATATTGAATTTGGTACCGATGTATATAGCTATGTCCAACGGTTTGTCCGTCTCGACTTGGATGCAAAACCTCGCATACTTCCCCCTTGTAGCATTATATGTGTTACCACCGATCTTAATAAGGTTTCATATACTCTGCGCGAGGGGATGAATAACGTCTTCTTGCATCATCTCAAGTGGACCTTCAAGGACCCGAACCCATGTGATAACTTGATCTACTTTATCTTCACTTACACGGAATTCGGGTATCCATTTTCGAATAGGAAGAAAGCTTTTGGCAATCTGCCATGGGCCTTGTGTAAGGATTCTTTCACGTTGCAATTGTGTAATCCCACGAAGACAATATCATATGTGCCCTATATCGACCAAGTCGCACTCTCCCATGACCTTCCACAACGTGGTAAGGCGGTTGACCAAGTTCGGGTAGAACCATGATCTTCCCATCACCTTCATTATGATCGAATCCCTCCAAATTTTGTCTAGGGACTGCTGTAAATCTGTGATAATTCCAAGGTTTTATATAACTTAGTTTTGGTAGGGGGAAAAACCCTAGATTTTCTTGGATCTCCGCTACCTTTGCCTCGTCACTTTTAACGTCTCGTGGTTTAACCTTTTTGGCGTAGGACGATCTTGGATCCCACCTCCCCCATTTGTGGGTTGCATGGGAGTGGAAGAGGTCATCGTTGCTCAGAACTCGTAGGCTCGCCGCAGGCGTATTAGGGATCCAAGATCCTGAGTTATTTCCATGGCATTAGTTAGCATTGGATCAACGTCTTGATCCAGTGGTGGTGTCGGAGATAGATTCTCCGACGCCATTTTGAAGGTATTCTCCGGTAAAAACACACATGAGATCGCTGTTAGGGCTTCCATGTACCCTTCAAAAGTTGGTACACTATTCATTTCTTTCTGTTGTTTGTTTGAAATCTTTATTTGTATCTCATAGTCAATATACGGAATCGATGTTGATATTTTACAATTGTTTTGGAGTCTCATATTTGCAAAAGTTTTTTAACAGTATTAAAGATTTTGAGATAAAAATATTAAAATAAAAATAAAAACTAAAATTCTCTTTCTTGTGCGGCATTGCTCAAGCAATAAGAACATATGTATATAAAACCCTCGGTGAGTTGGAAATATTTTGTCAATCTTTTTATAGTTATAAGATATTTGAAAAACTTGAATTAATAAAGTGTAATTAGTGAAATTGATACAATAAAGTGGAATACATGATCTCTCCCCACAACCTCCAGTAAGACTTTGAAACATGTGTCACGTAAGACTCCTGGGGATTTGCTAATTAGCCCATCCTCAGCCAAGAAAATGTTGAAAAAGGATAAAAAAACCATCTCTATGTGTCTTTATTCAAAAATAAAAATAAAGAGAGAACAAATTTCACGAAAGCTAAAGGTGTTCACTTTCTCTATTCCCATGGGGAAGATTTGCCTCTCTTTCTTTCTTTTTCTCTTTTCTTCTGTTTCATCATAAACTGTTTTCTTCTACTTCTTGGGATCCACAAAACTATTCGAAACTAAACACCACACTCACACATTTCCACATCTTCCACCAAAGGAGAGGAAAGTAATTAATGGTATGAAGGTATATATTAATAATACAATGCATTGTTAAACAGAAAAGCAACATCATAGTAAGAAGGTATATATGACCACTGACAAAACATTACTAAAAGAAGAAGCTGTGTAAAGAAAATCATGTAACAATTTGAGTAAAAACGTTACATAACACAACATACTTTCAGTTCCTGTGAAAGTTAATGAACCAAACCACTAGCAATAGCACGATTCCTGTTGACCTGCGTAGTCTCGTACACTGGAAGTTCTTCACAATATCTATTGTCTGCGAAAGAAGCCAAGTGATCGAGCTCAAATAAATCCGAACTCGCATCACTCATGGCATCCTCGTCCTCGTCCTCCTCCTCGTCATCATCATTTTCATTGCAAACGCTCTCGCACTTGGAAAAAACATCTTTCCTTTTATTCATGCTTGGAATTGAACGCGTTCTATATTGATCGACATCTTGATTATGTATGAGCTTACGCCCAGAAGGCCTTAAGTCTTCATCAACAATAACACTGACAGGGTGAAATCGGACCATTCTTTTGACCCCATTCCTCATTTTCTCTCTCGATTCAGGTGAATATTTACTCAAACACGACCTCGAATATGATGAAGCAGACGAGCAAGTCGAAGAGGATACAGAGTTTGAAGATTTTTTATCTTGAAAACTTTTTCTTTTCTCGAGATGTTCGGACTTCTTTGCGTTAGCATTAATGAAAAGTGAGTTGATTAAGCTAGTTAGCTTCCCGCCTGGTGATATGGGCTGCTTCACTTTCTTCAAATTGGCGTAAATCTTCAAGGCCCTCGACTTTGATTTGATCAAATCATCTCCCAGTTTGATTTTATCATCACGGTTTTTGTAATCCTGTTTTAGCTCATTCTCATGGGGCGTGATAACGGTGCGAATTGGCTTAGGCCGTGTGTAAAGTTGAGTCATTTTTGTGGAACCGAAGTATTCGTTATCTGATGATGATGAGAGTTGGCCTGAACTGTTGGAAGAACTGGAAGTGGAACCGAAGAAAGACAACGAATCATTGTCGTGTAATAACGATGATCTTCGTTTGGACACAACTTTGTCTCTTGTAACATCATTTTCCATCCATTTCTGAACCATGTAAGACTTTCTAAAACTTGCCATTTCCTCCTCTTGTGTGGTCTTTTTTACAATGCTTGATCCACCCTGCCTTTTAGCTGGTTTTTCTCTGTATGCCCAAAAATCCTCTGTTTCTTCGACATTTCCGTCTATGGAACGATAGATTTCGTCGAGAAGGGTCGACGAAAAAGAGGGCATTTTTCTTGAATTGTAATTTTCCACTCCATGTGATTTCTCCGTAGCATACATTTTATGAGTTTTTGTGTATGAAAATAAAGTATGAACAAGAAAAAAAGAAGAAGAAGAAGAATTGTAGTTGAAGTAGAGGGAAATGGTGAAATTTATAAGTTTTAATTAGGACGCTTGAAGTCGAATGGATGTATGGAATAGGAAATGGAGGTATATAAAGGAGGAATTTAGTTGCCAGATTGGCATTTTGATTCTTTGGGTCATATGATTTAATTTCCATAAACCCCACTTTTCTTTCTAGTAATTTGTGTGGACAATATATCAAAATTGGGTCCCAGACAATCAAATAAATCTTTTATTGTATTAAGATTAGTCGCTTTACAGTTTATTCGGAATTGCAGATTGGTATCTCGACAATTAACGTAAATAGTTGCGTTGGATTTGACAAAATATTTGTGGAAAAATCTGTATAAGGAACTCTAACGCCTTGTAATCATGTTTTCCCATCCGAAGAAGCATGGAAAAGGGAATAGTCATATAAATTGATTTGATGACAATCCGCTCGAATCTGTAAAGTAAAAATGTTACTATATATATATATATTGTTTCATTTTTCATTTTTTTTTATCTTTATAGAAAGAAGTAATTTAGACAATTGAAATTGGCATGAATAATTGAGATATTCTAGCACATTAGAGTATATAGAGTTATTTTAATTAATGACTGGCGAAGTTACGAGCGGAAATTGTTGTACTTGTAGCCAAGCGTATCAGCAAACTTTCTGATTTTTACCTCTCCTTATTAAGAAATACAAAAATCAGATATCTAATTATGCCATTTTTCTGAATATGACGCCTTTTTAATCGGGAGAAAAATAGTTTTATTATGGAGTACAAACAATACCCCACGTCCAAAGATTAAAATGAGATACATGAGAGGGGGGAGATGGATCCTTCAAAAATAAGTACGAAACATTCTATCATTTGCCTTACACAGTTACACCAACTACACAACTTTGCCTTGATAGTCTCATTAACATCAACAGGATTTAAATGCATTCATTTGAAGCACTTATTTTTACTAACTCAAATCTCCCCACCCCCCCAACCCCACCCCCAAAAAAAGGGTCACAGACATTTTGTAGTCGTTGTAATGCCATAAAGTTGTGCAGCAAGACCGTTAAAATTGCTCATCGGCGCTGAGACAACTCCAAGGCAACAAAAAACAGAGGACCATATCTTTCCATAATACATTTGCAAAATAGATGATCAATGTCCTCTTTTATTTTATTTATTTATGGAAAACTAGAAATACTGGCACGCGGTCTCCACGTGATTAAGAATTCAGTTTAATTTGTATATTGAAAAAAATAATAGCGTAAATGAGTAAAAAATAAATATATAAGGATAGAGAATTTATATAGAAAGTTTCAAATTTTGGAAAACTAAATCAACAATGATCATAATTATTATAGTTCATGATTCTACTTAAATATAAGCCTAGATTAGGAATATTTAAAATAAATCATTGTACCAACACTAAAATTAAAATGCTAAAATCAGAAATTAAAAGTTTGGTGTCACAGTTTTGCATTTCTTTATATAATAGTATAGAAGATGGAAAGCTCATTTCCATCCGTAAATGTAATACCTATTTTCATCAAATTAGTTTTAAACAAGGATTTCTTGAGGCATTCTTATTAGGTAAAAGAGTTTGATATGTTGATCTCACTGAAAAGTCACCATTTTCCCTAATTTCCAACACCAACGATCCAATTTGTTCATTCACTAAGTTCATCAAAAAGTTGAAGCTCCCATAAGACGAGGTTTCTTCTCCGATGCCATTTTCATCGCCATGCCCTTCGTAAGTCCTTTCACCCTTATCCAAAATAGTCTGATTATATCCTTCGCAATGGAAAAAACCCGACTGAAACAGAGAAAGAACGAGATATCTCCAAGCCACTTTTCATTCATTACTTTTACGTCATAATATAACAAATAGATCATCTTCTCTCTCTCTCTCATATTTATCCAAAAATAACTCTCCAAAATAAACTATTCATAAGAAAATGTGTAAAATATTTGTATGTATAAAGAGCAAACCAAAAAGAGCACATACAAAGAAGGGAACCTATATCCCCAACCCCCCAACATTTATGGCAGACACTGCCACGAAAAGACTTATGTCGGTTGGGCGACACCAAGCGACAACACCGCTTGAGGTAACTACTGACACTAAAGGATCTGAAAGAACAACATAGCACGAGAACCTAAGGTGGGCCTTCCCATATGACAAAATCATCGAGGCACTTGAATGGTAAACAAAGGTGGTAACAGAATGACCGTGAGGTGTGTTACGAAGGCACGTAATCGAGGCCGTCGTCACACGATTCCCATAAAACCCTTAAACGAAGCCACTTACACGGGTTTTCCTCCACGATCCACCCTTGGAAACCTGCCACTGGGAAACATCGATCAAACTACAAAAAAACTCATGAAGTCCCTCTTCTCGAGAAGAAAAACCCGGGAGCACCCAGGAGGAACAACAACATTACAAAGTCTCCTACCTCGAAAATCTCCAAAGCAACATATATGGGAAAATCTGATAATGCATAAATACACCGGACGAAAGGAAAGGACTAGACTACCATTAAAAAAAGGCCTCGTCATAGTAACCTTCGTAAAAGGTGTCTGCCACAATCCTGGAGCCAGAAAAGAAATTGCTCGTATTAAATGAAGGACCACCGACATCCCCACTGTGGGAAAGTCACGCGTGCCATAAAAGAATATCAAACTTTATCAGCACATAACCTCATTTACGCATGGGTGGTCTGTATTAAACTATTGTTAGTAGATCCTTCCACCACAAAGCAACATCTATAGACACCCATACTCACTATTCAAGAAGGACAGACAACCAATTCCACTTGCACTCCCGAGACCTTATAAATAGAAAGCAAGGTTGACATTGTAAACTAACTCAACTGAGGTAACATACTTGTACTCTGTATTCACCTAAAAGCAATCTATTTCCTCTTATTTATCGAAGTTATCTTTCTTTTTACATATAAAGGGTCTTCATAAATTTGAAACCCTCCTTCGTATAAAATATCCTAATCATATACTTTCTCTCTATGAATCACGGAAATTGTGTTCTGAACCATATCTTTCCGATAGTTAAGGAATTACCCAACCCGGTTAATTTCGTGTTATTATTTTTGGCGCCGTATGTGCAAACGGCAATAGAAAAATTCCTTAAGCATGATTCAAAGAGGACTCAACCATATCCACACAAATAATAGCAGAAGAAGAAGTCATGAGGTCCTCCATAACACAAGGGAAGAACACCTCCTCCAGAGGCCCCGCGTGCCAAAGTTCGGCCGAACCATGTCACAAAGGCATGTCATCACTGCCAAATGACGAAATGGGGGTCGTGTACCCCCGCTCTGATCCCATCATTATCAGAGCATGGGTACGGGGATATGACATTCCCAACTAGGGCTGTTTGGGCCGGGACGGGACTTTGGAGTCCGACCCGACCCGCCGGGTTTTTCCCGAGACGGGAAAAACCCGGCAACTTCCCTCCCGGTCAAACCGGAAATTTACTCCCGGTTTGACTCCCGCCGGGAGGGAAACGGGATCCGAACCGGATCCCGTTCCCTCCCGCGGGATCCCGGGGAGGCATATTTTTTTTATTTCCTTTCAATGGCAAGCAAGGTGGGGTGGTGGTGGTGGTGGTGGTGACAGGGTTTAGGTGATCTGTAGTGGAGGAGGGTGGGAGAGGTGAGGGTACCATCTCTGTTATAAATGTGGTGGTGGTGGAAGTGGGGTTGGGGGTGATGGTGCTGACACGATGGTGGTGGTGGAAGTGGGGTTGGGGGTGATGGTGCTGACACGATGGTGGTGGTGGAAGTGGGGTTGGGGGTGGTGGTGTTGGTGGTGACACGATGGTGATGGTGGTTGCGGGCTTGCGGCAGTACAGCACACACACAGTACCACGCAGTACAACACACACACACACACAGTACCACACGGTCCACACCACCACTCCGCCGGACCACGCGCCTACGCACCACCACCGCAGCTCCCCCTCTTTTCCAACAACACACAGTACTCACACACACACACACACACTGTCACACACACAGTACTCACACACACACACACGCATCTCCAACACGCAGTGAAATGTCCGCCGGGACTCGGGATTCCTCCCGTCCCGGCGGGAATCCCGGCCGCCGGGAATAGTGTTCCCGGCGGGAGGAAACGGGAGCTGTCACGCAGCTCCCGTCCCGGTGAATCCCGGTGGGCCGGGGTCCCGTCCCGGCGGGACCCCGGCCCATAACACCCCTATTCCCAACATCCTCGTAGATGTAGGAAGCACACTGAATGTTATCTATTAGTTCACCCTTCAATTCTTGGGAAGAGCAGAGTCATGAATTAAGCCTAAACAAGTGTCGCTGGGGGGCTTTTCTGGTGTCCCCTCTCACTCGAGGGATCATCTCCCTCCCAATAACCTAGTGGAAAAAACCTCTCCAAAGGACAAAAGATGCCCATTTTCATGTAGTAGAGGCCCCAATTGAACCCTACAACATCATTTGTGGTGGCCCAACAATCCAGACATTCGAGGGTATCATATCCACGACCCATCTCAAAGTGAAATTCCCCCATACAAGGAGACATAGAAGAAGCTCACGGCATGCAAAGGCGAACCAGAGAATAGTGGGAAAAATCTAGCATGCCTCGTGCGTCAACCCACTATACTTTGCAACGGATACTCAAACTCTTGCGAGAAGATCGCCCGTTACGATGGCTTAAAATACCTCGGAAGGAAGATAAGCATCATAGGAGAGATACGAGAAAATACTGCGAATACCACGAAGCATGTGAACAAGAAAACTAATGAGTGTCGGCATCTAGAAGCTGAGATCGAAAGACTCCTCAGCCCATGACGGGATCGAAGATCGACCAAATGACCTAAATTGCAACCCTCGCCAAGGGAGGAGTGCGAAAACACACATCACACCAAAGAAAAAGACAGATCCACTATGAAGGAGAAACAAAACCAATGCCTCCATTACCTTTGGGAGAATAAAAAACTCCTCGCCTAAGGTAAAAACCTCGTAAGTCCTGACTTTTGAGCCAAAAGGTGATGCTAGGCGGATGGGGAGGCAGTTTTTGGTATTTAGAAGATGGATGTCATAGAAACCTTTAAGACCTGACCTTTGAGTCCCCCAGCCTAACAGGACGGGGGACAACACTAGGCTAGGTATGAGACCCATGCTACGATGCCGCGTTGAACACACCCTTTATTTCAACCCTGACCTTCGAGTCTGAAAGCAAAAGCAGACCTCATCTACTTGTCCCTAGGGCAATGCTAGAAATAAGGAAGACCAACAGAACACGTTGGTAAGTGAAACTGAAAAATGTTGGCACCTAAGACCAACCAAACGCGTGTTGGCTAAAGACAAGCTGAAAAGCTGGCACAAAGGACTTACCAAATGCGTGTCGGCGAGCTAGTCCCGCTGGGCCTGAAACCTAGTTCCAATCAAACGTGCATTGGTGGAGTAAGTCCAACTACGAAATGTGGTTGGCCTAAAAAAGACCGACCAAACACTTTGGCGACACAAGTTCAATTAATCCACATTGGCACAAGAGGCAATCGAGCGCGAATTGGAAAACTAGAAGCAAAATATCAATGCTACTAAATCTTTATTCATGAACGAGAGTCACAAGAAAAAAAGAAAAGATCCCTTTAAACTACACCAGAAGAGTCGGAACCATATTCCCCATCCAAATCAGCCTCGATCAAGAATGGGGAGCAATACATCCAAAAAACTGGTAGTATAGCCATCTACAATGAACTCAAACTAGATCCAATGATGGACACCATGATTGAGACCTTCCTTCAAATGAAAAACCAAGTCTTTTGACATATGAGCATGGTAAGCCTCAGAACTCATGTACTCCTCAAGAGCTTAGGCCATGACCGGAGTAGTAGCTTGCTCGCGAGACCGATAGAGATCTTTCGAACGAGGTCCCAAATCATGGAAAGTTCATCGTCCTTTACCTGGACTAAACAAAGAATCGCCTCGAAAGAGTCAACAAGGTCATCCCTCTTAGCCTCTAAATTCTCCAGATCCTTGTGCAAACGAGGATTAGAAGCCATAAGACGATCAAATTCAGCTGCCTACAAAGTCACGACCCACTTTTCACTAACAAGACGAGTCAGATCATCTAGACCGCGTTGAACAACCTCTTGAGATATTCTCAAAGCACCGACAAAGTGGCACACTTTACAACCAAATACCTTCACAAAATTGCCGAGGCCCTAGAATCAAGGGCGGGATAACGGTTGTCCAATTGAGCAATCCGAGCCATGGCCGTTTCGAAAGATCCCTTAGTATGTTTTGAACGCGCAGAGGCCTTCTAATAACGACGCTTATAGATGTCTTTGCAGTCAGACAGACTCTCATTGTTTCTAGCCAAGCTATTCAAAATCACCGGAGCTAAAAAGAAAAAGAAGAAAAGGCGAATATAGGTGGAGGAGAGTACTTTCCAGATAACCCGAGAAGGAACCATGCGAGAAAAGGGCAAAGCTCTTGTAAGTCCAGACCATTGAGCCAATAGCCAGTCCACCTACTAGGCCGAGACTGAAGGTGATGCCAGGCACGAGCACTAGATCACTCGAAAAACGAAGAAGACACTTTCCCCTCTTAATAAACCTGGCCTTTAAATCAAAAGTAGAGTTAACAACTAGTAAAGATTTTGGCAATGTAAAGCGAGCAAAAATACTAGCCAAGGCGCGTTGGGGTAAGTACAATTGAGAAATATCAGCAAAAAATCAGCCAAATGCACGCTGGAGACAAAATGCAATTAAAATAAATTAGTGCTAGACCAATGGAACGCTTGTTGGTGAATAAGTTCAATTGAAACATAATAGCGAAAGGCTACCAAGTGAATGTGTGTTGGCAAATAAGTCCAATTGAAATATATTGGCAAAAAGAGACCAACCGAACACGAGTTGGCGAATAAAGACTAGTCGAAAGCGTATTGGCGTAAATGACTAGTCGAAAGCGTATTGGCGCAAAAGACCACTCGAAAGCGTATTGACGTGAAATATCGTTAAGAAGATATTGACGCGATAAAATCCAACGAGGAAAGAAGTAGCATAAATAACAAACTTTATTTCAAGGTTACAAAATTACAGGGAAAAATCAAGACCTGGATTACATGGCTAGATACGAAGGCAACACTACAAAAGTCTCCCAAGGTGAAAAACGACCTATGCACTCGACGTCAAACAAATACATGAAGGATTACAAGATCCAACACTACGATACATCATCAAGAAAAGAATTAAGTATGCTCCCTCCTCCAGAAGAAAATTCATAGACCTTGGGGTGTCAAGAAGTCAGCGTCGTTGCAGTGCATCCATGGCACTCGAAGCACGAAGGGCGCACAATGATATTACAACGCGATAATATCACCAATGATCTGGCAACCCTGCATGAGCGCTGCACAACTAAGGAACTCAAGATGATTCGACCGGCCTCATGGTAGTAGAACAACGTAGCCGTTTTTCTCTAGTTTATCCTCCTTCCACAGAGCAGTCAAAGCATGGGAGTAAGGAAAGTTCTGCATCATTATGATGTGTCAACACGACCGGGGAGCAAGGAAAAATGTGCAATTAGTCAAGCCCTCCAATTTGTAAAAGGTGCCTTCCATGACCCCGAAGCCAGAAAGGAGATCGCTCGTACTAAACGAGGAACACTAGCATTCCCACTTTGGGGAAAGTCATGGGTGCCATAAAAGAATGTCGGACTCTATTAACACAAAACCTCATTTACCCTCATGTGTTGTCCGTATTAAACTATTATCAGTAGATCCATCCACCATAAAGCAACATTTATAGACACCCAAACTCACAATTGAAGAGGGACAAACGACCAATCCCACTTGCATTCCCATTACCTTATAAATAGAAAGCCAGGTTGACATTGTAAATCAACTCATATTGAGATAACATACTTATACTCTATATTCACCTAGAGGAAATGTATTTCCTCTTAATTATCCAAGTTATCTCTCTTTTTACACGTAACGGGTATTTGTAATTCTGAAACCCTCCTTTGTATTAACTCTCATATTCATACACTTTCTCTCTACGAATCACGGGAATTACGTTCTAAGCCATACATTTCGATAATTAAGGAATTATTCAATTTGTTTAATTTTGTGTTATCTCTTAAGAAGAATTCTGTTTAAATAAAAAAAGGGACATGTTACACATTCATAATATATATATATATACACATTATATATATATATATATATATGATGGGAATGTATATTTTTATACTATTATATATAAGAAGTCATATTGACTCCAATCTTTTGATTTTCTTATTTGTCGATCAAAATACTATTAAATTTTGTTATTAATTAAGATATAACTGTAATTTATTTTAGCTTTATTATTATTTAAATTTTCTTATTAAAAGAAAAAATTATTACTTGATGATTCTCTCTTATATAAAAAGAAGGTTAAGACATATAATAACATATAATTTTTTTATTCATATTTAAGTTATAATCTTTGACTTACAAATTAATTATATTCTATATAAGATAAATTGTTAATCACATGAGTAACACAAATTCACATTTCTAGTTTAGTAATAAATAAACATAAACAAGATATCTAGTGCCTTTTAACAAAACACAAGGTGATATTTTGCACGTTATTACTATATGGGAGTAATGTGATATATTTAACAAAATATATAGAAGTATTTTATATATGATAATGTGGGCTTGTTTGATAAGGACGTTGTGTCGAAAACCCCTCGTTAAAATTAAAAAGAATTGATTGGATGTTGGCTATAGAAAACCCCAAATTATTGCTAAATCATAATAGACTAGGCTTAGGTCAATGTTTTCCAAAACCACATGTCATTACACACGTGTCTACCACCACTCGGCACTCACACTGATATGGGTATTTCCCGTATTGGGCCGGCCAATGGGCAAACCCATATTTTACCTTTGATATAGTACAACTCACATATTTATCACGTGAGTGGTCCTCGCGTCCTGAGGCCTATAAATACCCGTATTCCGGTAATCAAGGTAAGCTTTAATTATCCGCAATTATTGCACACCTATATCGAACATACCCGATATATAACTCAACATAACATTCGAGATATATCTTCGATATATGTCACCGACCTACTATCTGACATCAGACTCGTGGTCACCCTCGACGTCAGTAGGAAATCATCCCCGACGTAGAAGGCCTATGATATCATCCCCGATAGAGCATTCGACGTCATTCCGATATATATTCGACATCCACCATTGCATCTAACGTCAGTTCGAGGTGTTCTGGACCAAGTCTACTCGACACTAGCATAGTCCAAGTAGGCCCAACTTAGTGATAGATTCGTTGTACCACACTTGTAATCAACCCAATTCTATATATTCGATCTATTGGTAAATTAGTGGCGCCGTCTATGGGAATACCAAGTTCCTGGACGAAGACATCAAGATGCAATGAAGGATGACCTGCTCGCAGTCTACTAGGCACGTGGTTGACAATTTAGCAGCGAAAAGTGTGCCCCCACCGCCTGTTCCGGCCCAGAACTAGCGGTGGGCCAGAATGAACCCGCGAAACCTCAACCGCTGAGGGAGCCAACACCCGCGCTAGCGGCCTGCTGCTTTGGCGCCTGAGATCGTGGCACAGATCAACGCCACGGTCCAGACCACACTAAAAGTAGCCATAGAGACCATATTTCCGTGGCTGAATGGTAGAGGAGCTGGCGATGCGCCACCGCTACCCCATGAGTCCAGAACTAGGGGTCTTGGATCCGAAATTAGAGGTGGAGTGTGTGATGACACGAGTGATAGCATGATGAACAACCCTTGGTAGAGAGTTCCCGGAGAGGAGGGTCCTGAGCCAACGAGAGATAGGAGAAACATCGCAAGAAGGATGGAGCAGTTGAACCGCGAGAGGATGGAAATCAGTCAGAAGCTAGCATTGTCAGAGGGTCACAAGACTTTGACCCCATGTTGTGTAGAAATCGAGGCAGAAGTGCTGGACAAGGGCGATAAGATCCCTACCATCAAGGCATATGATGGAAAAAGCGATGCAAGGGACCACCTTCACATTGTCGATAGTGTCTTGAACCTACATAGGTTCTCACGCAACATTAAGGCAAAGATTTTGGCCACGACCCTAACTGGAGCAGCCCTTGATTGGTTCAATAGGATATAAACAGGATCTATCACCAGTTATGAGAAGATAAGGCAGAATTTGGAAAGTCAATTCTCTAGTCAAATAAGGATGAGGACTAATATGCACCATCTGAACGCTGTGAAGCAGAATGAGAAAGAGAGCTTGTAAGAGCTTATGAAAAGATTCAATGATGAACTGATGAAGGTGGATGAACCGCAGTGCAACCAAGTGGTGCTCATTTCGTTCAATGCGACATCACATAGAAGGTTCGCAGGGGAGTTGATCAAGCTCAAATAGCCGAATATTGACCAAATCAACGACTTGGATTATAATAACATCTACCAAGACAATATTATGGCAAAAAGGCAAACTCCCATGTAGGGCAATCGCCCAAGAGGCAAAGAAGTTTGGAACAGAGATATGAATGGCAGGGACAGGTCACCGAGAAGATACACTCCACTAAATCAGGATATCTTGATCGTGCTTGCGGTAGCTTAGAGGAAGAGATAGTTGAACCAACGAAGGAAATTGAGAGACACCGAAGGCACCAAACGATTAAGGAAGTACTATGAATATCACCGCCAGAAAGGACACGAGACTAAGGATTACATAGATTTCAAGGATGAAATCAAGTGCCTCATTCGAGAGGGCAAGCTCATTGAGTATGTGCAAAATTATAGAGACTCCGAGGATCAAGAGGATCAATCTCGCTCCCCTAGGAAGGACAAGATGAAGGTCATATAGGGCCACAAAGGGTTTGGAAACGCGATTGTCAATGCATTTTCTAGAGGAGTGATCAACATGATCAGCGGGGGACCAACATGAGCGGACTCCACCAACGGGAGGAAAAAGATTAAAATGGGACTCCAAGAAGACTGCTACATTGGATTCATGTCACTAATGGACGAGCTACCAAATGAGAACATTACTTTCTCAACCAGGGACCTGACAGATCTATCTCCTGAGGCCATACAGGAAACAGAGATCGACAAATTGAACAAAATCCATGAAATATACACTACCCAGGAAAGATGGAGATCTACAAACGACATGGGATAACTCCCCTATCCATCGAGATAGGGAGGAGAGAACCCGACATATAAAAAAACTACAAATGCATGGGATAACTTCCCTATCCATCTAGATAGGGAGGAGAGAACTTGGCATACAAAAGAACTACAAATGCCATGGGATAACTCCCATATCCATCGAGATAGGGAGGAGAGAACCCGGCATATAAAAGAACTACAAATGCCATGGGATAACTCCCCTATCTATCGAGATAGGGAGGAGAGAACCCGGCATACAAAAGAACTACAAATGTCGTGGGATAACTCCCATATCCATTGAGATAGTGAGGAGAGAACCTGGCATACAGAACAGCTACAAAGGCCATGGAATACCCCCGTTATCCATCCAGATAAGGGGGCGAGCACCCGACAGAAAGCAAGCCCTGCACAACCCGCGGGATAATAATAGTTATGCCCACTTGGATCAAAAGGGTGAGACTCTAAAACTAACAATATTTTCCGAAAAAAGAATGACACAAGTCAACAACACGCACAAGTAAGTTTTTAATCCCCTAAAAATAAAAGAGGATATTACCATTTCAAAATAAGCTCGGCAAGTACAAATAGCACGAGGGCGATATACACAACCATAAAAACGAAAATTTGGAGCACCTTTCATATAATAACACGCGACACACCCCTCAGTCGGGGTACTTAGGAGCACCTTTCGTATAAATTAGCACAAGGCACTTCTGTTTTAGAATTTTCTCATAGACATCTTCTTCCGGGTCCTTATCAACCTCAGCATCGGAATCCTCGGGAAATTTCCCATCTGGGCCCATTAAAGGGTTCAGCGGACTAGGATTGAAATCATCACTAAAATTGTCGAGAAGACGGGTCTATCCAATGATGGAGGCCTTGCCTTCTTCCCTTTCTTGTACTCCACGTTCGGCACATATCTCTTTGAAGGTGTCACTTAATACGAAAGCCTTGGCAGTAAGAACCTTCTGCTCTCGAGTCAGCTCCCTACATCGAATATCCCTCTCAGCAAGGGCCAACTGTTCTCGCACCTGATGGAGCTCTACCTCGACATTTTCACGTCTCTTCCTCTCTATAGCGAGAGAAACGTTAGCTTACTCAAGGGCGGTTCCCCACTCCCGATTTCGCTTGAGGAGGAGCTACACGATCGCTTTGCTGGAGCCAAGGACACTCATGGCCTCATCCTGCTCGACCACTAATTTTTCAGTCACGGCAGGATCATAATTCGCCAGGCTCTCAAGTGCAGCAATAGCCCGTGAAATGGACTCCACCTGAGCAACATTATTGTCACTTGCCGTTCTCAAGAAACCGACAAGAAACCTTCTGACCTGGGATACAGAAACAACTCAGTAATTTAACAAATACTGAGGAAGTGTCCTTGAATATATCATCCCTACCAACAAATAAGAAAGGGATTACAACACACTTACCGATTGGAACATAGAGTTTTGTCCAGCAATAGAACTGCTATACTCGATTTGTTTCCTTTTATGGGGGGAAGAGTTAACCCTAGAACTTGGCTCTTACTGAAAATCGCACCATTTCCACCTTGGGTAGGGACGCCGCTACTCGGAATCACACCTTTCGTGGGCTCCTCACCCTGCGAAGCTCCACCCAACTTTTCCTTAAGGTGTTGACCCTCTCGGCCACGTTTTTTATGAACCTTGGGAAGTGATGCATCATCCCCAGCATCCACCCCCTGCACAGCGACACGTTGCGCACTTACGTCCAATCTCTGGTGCATCACCAGTGTCGCTACAAACAACAAGCACAATATCGTCATAACGAAACAAAATAGGAAACTATCCAGTTAAGTCAAAGTGCAAAACATACCGAGGTCGAACGACCCTCGATAAGGCTTAGGAGAAAGACCACTTGCACTAAGCACATCTTCATCATCACAAAGCATTATAAGATCGTACGGATGTGCTAACAAATTTCCCAAAAACCCAGCCGGCCATTGGGGAGCGCCAATACCAAAAGGCCCCAGATACTTCTTCAACGTCGATCACTGTTGAGGAAGATAATCGAACTACCCATAAGTTTTCTCCTTTACATATAAATATTCATTTTTATTGCCAAATCCATAACTGGACTGGCTACCAAACAAGAATTTACGCCCGGACTGGGCTCAGAGGAAGAAGAAACCATTATCCCCACCCTTCTTATTGGTGACAATGGAGAGGAGATTCCAGAACTCGTTTACTTCATAGGACGCACTATGGGCCTTCATCACACAAACGAAGGCCACAATGATATTAAAAGAGTTAGGGGAAAGCTGTCCCAGGCTAACCTCGATAATATGCAGGATCGTAACGATGGCGAGATCGATAGGAAACCGCAACCCGTTGGCGAAATGCTTTGCATGAACAGTGATAGATCCATGAGGCGGCTTATGCATTCTTTCATTCTGCTCAGGAAACCTACTTTCATACCCGGCGTCCACGTGATACGTGGCGGAATAATAGCAAGGGTAATGAGGCACTTGGGACACCATGTCCTCATAGTTGGTAGTCGTCTTATACTTTTTCACCTCAGCGAAACGGGGAAACTCCATTCGTTATACACTACGTCCTCGTTGCCATGAGGCTCGTCAACATCCTCATCCAAACCGTCCCCTACATCATCACCAACCAACTCATCCGTATCGTTTTACTCTGAGTTAACAAAAGTAGGGCCAGAACCTCCAGCCTCCATATTCTCAGGACTCAAATCAATCAAATCAAAATCACTCGCGTTCGACATAGCAATGATGCGTAGAAAGAGGCGCAAACAATTTTCCAGAAAGGCTATGGCAAAACCACCAAATTCAAACTTGAAAAATCAGAAAAATGAAAATGGGAAAATTAACTCCAATACTTATATCAAATACTACATCGGAAACACATCGGTTCGAATATCGAACATCATATCAAAACCAACATCGAACGATGAATATGAAGGGGTGAAATAGTAATAAATCACAGAACTCATATCGAAATTCATATCGAAATTAACGTCGAAAATCCCCAACATACCTCCGCAAACAGAGAACGAATTTCGCTAGAAGACAAAAATTATCTTCTTCTCCCTCACAACCCGCAATTTATAGACGTCGGGTTTCAGGTACGCATTTATGGCAATCCCATATCGAACTTCAAACGACATAGATATGGAAGGAAATTCGATATAAAATTATCTCCACAAAAACAAAAGAATTCAAATGAGGACCTCTTAGATCCGCTAATTGCATTGGGGGGTCCACCAACATTTCTTCAAAACACAATGAATTTCCGCATCCGAGTTCCATCATTTGAACTGGCGGACGAGAGGTACTAGTAATTCAAAAAATTAGATTTAATTTGCAAATTATTATCATCGGATAAAAATTCTCAAATTGGGGGACTACATGATATGGGTATTTCCCGTATTGGGTCGGCCCATGGGTCATGTCCATATTTTACATATTCCCGACATACGTATTGAATATGAGCTTCGATATAGTACATCTCACGTGTTTATCACATGAGTGGTCCCCGCGTCTCGAGACCTATAAATATCCGCATTCTGATAATTAAGGTAAACTTTAATTAACCGCAATTACTGTACACCTATATCGAACATGCCCGATATAGAACTTCAACATAACATTCGATATATATCTACGATATATATCACGACCTACTATCCAACATCAGACTCGACGTCAGCAGGAAATCATCCCCGACGTAGAAGGCCTCCGATATCATCCCCGATATAGCCTTTGACGTCATTTTCGATATATATTCGACATCCGTCATTGCATCTAACGACAACCCGAGGTGTTCCGGACCAAGCCTGCTCGATTCTAGCATAGTTCAAGTAGGCCTAATTTAGTGATAGATTCGTTGTACCGCACTTGTAACCGACCTAATTTTATGTATACGATCTATAGTTAAATTATACATATAGTTTAGTTGGAATTGAGTATTGATTATAAGTAAGGTGACATGGTGTCACGGGCCTAACTCTCAGATTGCGCAGCGGAATAATTTTTCGCCCGTGAGGCACACAAGTTTCCTCTATAAACTTGTGATCCGCCTAACTTCGAGGTTATTAACTTAACCCTTTCGTATGTTACGCCCCATAACGCACATACACTCGAACCTTCGGATGCATCACTGTGCCTAACGGCACTCGCCTATCCTTAGCCCAACTGTGTTACGCTTACTCTAGCGCAAGTCTTAAGAAAGCATCCCGGCGTCGCACCATAGGTGACGACACTCGCCTATTCCAAGAACCCTTTAGCCGTAGTCTCCCTTCGACAAGGGTCATATGTCTATGCTAGCTTTGGCCTAGCTTGGCCTCCGTCTTAGGTTGCTTATAAGCATTCATCTTCGGTCATGATGCTCTCTTAGCATCGCACTCAATGATCCTCTTGACTTAGGGGCATTCCCGTTCCTAAGAACCGTACCTCATAGCGGTCCCTGCATATCCTTCAGCCACCTTCGCCAACGGACGCCCAATAAAGAGCCTTTCGGCTCAATATCGCCCGCACACGTCGGGAACTAAGGCTCGTCGAACCGATGCCCTTAGTCGGCTCTTGGTGCCCGTGAAGGCCCCAAGAGGTTGCACATTTAGTACCTCGTATCGCTACTTAGTACGGGGAAGACTGGCTGCTCGCTCACCATCCGGTTGTCTTCCTTACTAAGGTTCACACTGTTTCCCCAATCCTTTGAGCAATAGAGTTCCACAACTCCCTAACTGCTTAGGTGGGGCCCCTTTCTCCACGGAGCTCCGATTGCTCCCTAACTCTGTGGACATCCTACTTATATGTCCAAGGTATCTTCTACTAAGTTTCACGTCAATCCACTAAGTAGAAGTCCCTTTGCTCTATGACCGTCCAGACTGTCGCACCGCGTCGCACGCCAGCGACCAGCCCGTCGGTCCTCTGTCGACCAGTCCGTCGCACGTCGTCGCACAGCGTCGCACGCCAGCACCCAGACTGTCGACCCATCCGTTCCGTCCGTCCGACCGGTATCGCACCGTCCCGTCATCAACCGTCTCCCACCGAAGGCCATCGTCGACCACCGTCGACTACCGTACCGAAGGTCATCGTCGACCACCGTCGACTACCGCCAGGTACCGAAGCTTACCGTCAGCTACCGTCAGCGACCGTCCGTCTACCGAAGGCTACCGTCAGCGACCGAAGCCTACCGTCCGCCTGGCCCAGCGTCCACCTGGAGCCCGATTATCGCCCAATCATGATGGTCGCAGCGCGACTCATGACACATGGTTAGCCCCGACCGGAAAGAGAAATCTTGGACTTAAACCCATACCTCCACAATAAAATAGGCCATTTGCGAGTATTTTGTGCCCATAATCCCTGTCAAGATCACATTATTTTTATCCTTTAGATTTGCTAATGCTGATTCATGTTCAGACATCAGATGTATTTCTTGAGACAATTTATTTTCCTAATACATAGACACATCTATTTCTAGACTCTCTAATGAGTTTCTTGTACCTTAGGTACAAAATATGTGTGCATACATATGTACTATAAAGTTGGACACGACTGATTTGCTGGAGAGCTAGACTCCATTATACTTCTGAGTATAAGAAAATAATTTTTGAAAGATTTCTTTACCGAAGAGAAAAGTTAGAAACAAGTGATAACGTGATATTATTTTCCCACTTTATGTAACATGGTTAGTTGTCTTGTCTTCTAAAAGGCATAGCTCAGGATTCTTCTTACAATTTATTTAACAATGTTAATTTTTCAGATACGAACAGATAATGCATATTCCAGGAATTTAAAGTGTATTAGACTATGATGACATCAAAGTAAAATACTTTATGATTAAATAAGTAAAATAGAGATTTTTTTTATCAGAAATTTTATTATGGATCCCATCAATTTTTTGCATTAATGCTAGAAAAAAATTAAAATTACGTTATAGACGAAGTTTAAAATGCATCATTTATATATTAGAAAGACATTAACAGAATAAAAGAAAGGAGGAGGTGGACTTATATAATTCTTCAACTTGATATAAAAATTATAAAATTCTTCAATTCATACGTATCAGGGTTATGTAAAGATCGAGTGTTTTGGTCTTATTTTGTCACGATAATAGAACACAATAATGATTACAAAATGAGATCAAACAATGATATCCAATATTATTAACGGACTAGCTTGGTCCGGAACACTTAATACAAGCTTTCTAGATAGAATAACTAAATTACAATGCTAATAAAACGTATCGAATTCTAAGTATTCGATGCCGACGTGTCGAACGAGAGTCTGTTCGATGTGGAGTAGTTAACACTGGGTCAAAATCAATCTGGAAGGTATCGAATTCGATACATGCTATAGGTGTCGAATTCGATGTGTACTTTACGTGTCGAATAGAGATAAGGTATTTTCTACGTATCGAATTAGAGTTGATTCGATTCGATACGCGTCGAATGAGGGTCTGTTCGATGCTGACTGTACTGAGCTGGTTCAGTTCTCGAAAATCCCCCTAGAATACAAGGGGACGGGCTATTTATAGAACCCGTCCCGTGGAGCCCACATTCCAATATAGAACGGCGCATTGAATCTTCCTTGTTCGATGTGCGCATCGAATCAGGTGTATTCGATGCGCTAATGGGCTGGCCCAATAAAGAAAGAATATACCGTTGATTCGATGCGCACATCGAATTCTCTCTATTCGATGCGCTTATGGGCCGGCCCAATAACGTTATATTGGGCCAATCCTAAATCACAGCCATCATATAGTCCCCCTAGTTTGGGAGACGATATCAATTTAGAGATCGTATTCCAAACTTTAAAAAATATTTGTACTGATTTGGGATATTCCTATTCATAGTAAATTCGGAGCGGTTCATAGTACTTGTATTAGGAAGATAAATTTTTACGCATCGAATTGTAGCTGTTCGATGCGGTTATGCGATGCGGCACCGAAAATGGGCCTGATGGGCCTCGCGTCCCCTATATAAGGGGGGCGCTGTGATGACGAGCTCATTCTTATGCCAACAAATTTTTCTCTTCAGGTGGGCCGCATCGAATTTGCGTCATTCGATGCGAGTCGTATCGAATGGTCAGGGATTCGATGCGATCAGCATCGAATTGAGAAAATTCAATGCGTTAAGATTTTTATTTCTCCTCGTTTTAAGCGTTCCGTTGCGTATTTCTAATTTGCTGTTATTTTGTGTAGGATATAAACAACCAAGCAAAAGCTTCTCTTACCGAAAATTCAATTAAGGTAAAATTATTGGTTCTTATTTTGCTGGGTTACCTACTTTTTAACATATTCAATGTTACGTATATTTGAGTGACATACGAGAGTGTGGAGTGACGTATGCGTCCTTAGTCCGTCTCCGTTTTTAATTTATTTCAGTTTATTATCATCAAAGATGGTGAGCGGTGGATCCACTCCTGGGAGTGAGTCGAGTACTAGCTCTAGCTCCAGTTTCATTAATAAAGAGAACCCTTCAATTGCACCCACGGACCCGAATATAGGCGACGTAGATTTATTCGATTTAATAGATATAACAACAGTTGATTCACCCGCGGGTGACGCCCGCACGGCAAACATTGAGCCAACAATGGCCGAAGAAGGCAGTGATGACTCGTATACGTCATCTTATAAAGATAACAGTGCTCCAAGCGAGGGTGAAGAGGACGTAGATTATATCAATAGGGAATTTGACGATCATGTCGAGGTCCCAGGAATGACATATGATCAATATATCTCTCGTCTTCAACATAGTCGTAAGGGACTTCGTAAGAAGTTTGATATACCTAATAAGTACAAGATCGTCCTCCCGGGCCCAAATGATCGGATGCATACCCCACCCTTCGGACATATGACTGTATTCGTTGGTCATCTCCTCAACGGTCTACGCTTCCCAATTCCGTTCGAGCTAAGATGGCTCTTGAGGACAATAAGTGTTGTGCCTGCGCAACTTATGCCAAACTCTTATGGGAGTTTAATTGGCTTTATCATAGTTCTGAAGGCGTTGCAACAACCACAGAGTCCTAATGAATTTTATTCATTATTCGAGATTGCGAGGCGTGAAGAGGGATTTTATCATATTAAAGCACAAACAAATCGCAAATTTTTGAACGGAGGGGCGATCGGATATGGAAAAGATTGGAAATGAAGATATTTCTATATCAAAGAGAGTTACGAAGGCGAATTTGGACGATATCGCCGTGAATGGTATACCGGGGCTAGAGTAATGATTCCCGGGGAAGTTAGTATAACTTCATGGGATTGCGAGTTTATCCCGAACTTAGTTCGTGAACATCAATTCGATGTTAAAAAACTTGTGGAAAACCGGGTTCTTTCTTTAGCTGGGTTGTCTCTAGTGAAATATAATGGGAGGATGACCCTTGGTATAATAACTCAACTTCCTTGATATTTTTGATTTATTCTAACGATTTATCTTTCTTGCAGACAAATACTTCATGAGTCGTCACGCCAGAATGAATCGGGTAGTTGTTGTTGACTTGGCGAGCTCCCAAACTGACACCGTGCCCGAAATTCCTCCCCCTAGAAAGAGAAAAAACAAGGGCAAAAATAAAGTTGTTGGTCCTTCTACTGCCACTGCTGCTGACCCACCAGTTGATCCTTTCGAGGATTTACTGGGGAATAAATCTAAGGGAACTCAAGGCGATGCTGAAGTGTCTGAAGACAGGGCAACTGGAACTGGCGAGGATGTTGAAAATCTTGTCCAACGCAAAAGACGAAGGATGCCTCAAAATCGGTCGCAAACCGAAGGGGTTGCTCCTTCGTTTGGCCAGACAAGCAGGCCGAGTGCCTCAAATCCTCCTGCCAGTGCAGCTGTGCCAACTACTGAGGCTGGGCCTAGCCAAGGCCCTAGGGCTCGGGCTGCTGGGTATGAGATCACGGAGGCCGAAGCCATTGAGCATTTAAGGGCTCTGATGCATGGTCTCACCGTTCCTCTCCCTATCTCTGCTGAAGAAAGGAAAAGGGTGGAGTGAAACACGTTGCATCTACTGTCAGCGGTAATGATCTCCTTACTTGATTTATATCTCCTTTGAATTGACTCTGCAAATTTTGGTCTAACCGCTCGTTTATCGTCAGGCGGGAGGTTTCGTGGATGTCATGGCCTCAGCCTTGATGGAATTTAGGGAGACTGCTGGCAATGCTGACAATGTCGCGCTTCAAGCTGCCCTTGACGACAAGGAAAAAGCCTTGCAACTGGCCAAAGACCATGCTGCTAAGGCGCATGCTGATTGGGAGGCAGTTAAAAAGGCACAGGCGGAGGCTGAAAAGCTCAAAGAAGAGCTAAACAAAGCCCCAAAACTCACTGAAGAGCTGAACAAAGAAAACAACAATCTCAAGCTGGAGGTGGGCGTAGCCAAGGAAGAGGCCTATAACGCCGATGCCAACGGTTATTTGCGCGGGCTCAAAGAGGTACATTAAATATCTATTCATGGCGTTTCACATTCCACTTTCCTATTATTATTTTAATATATAATTTTCTTATAGGTTTCCTCCCAGCAGAAGGTGGGGATAGCTGAAGAGTTTCTCCAAAGCAACACCTGTCGAGAAATCTGCACTCGTCGAGGTCAGCTCAAGGCTCAGAATGCTCAGGTTCTAACAGTGCATCAGTTTTACGCTAGTAAGTATGTTCGTGGCAATTTCAAACCAGAATGGTTAGACCTGTCCCTAGGGCCAAATCTGGAAAAACGGCCACCTCGTCAAACTTCTGAACCTACAGAACCTGATGAGTTTGCCTCACTGCTAGAGAAGGAAGATCTCATTCTCGGAGGATTATCACGGCCGCTGGATATGCCTGACCCATATCTCTCATCTGAGGATGAGGAAGATGACTAAATGCTGCTAAGGCTGTTTTCTATTTTCCTGTTTATGAACAATTTTTATTCGTAATCCAATTTGTGCATGGCGCTGCGTCGCTCTATCAGCTCAAACATTTTGTGCCTAGTGCAATAACATTTTCGACTGTTTGTCTTAAGTTGTTTAATTATTTATCATACTCATATACGTTGCCTTTTATTTCAATTTCTCACTTATATTCTTTACTTTATTTTGGCAACTTGCTGGTTCATTGTTGTTCAATGAAAATTATTTACCAATGTTATTCGTAGTGTCTATCTTCTATCTCGGTGATCTTAGCCATTCTGGACAGAATTGTTTGTTTCAATTCGTTGTTCGTGACGTTCTGAGTGTCTTGCAGTATAGAGTGTCCCTCCCTTCCTTTTGTTTTAGGGGTTTACGGTATCTCATGCCACTTTGGGGCAGAGTTTCCATCCTTCTTGTCTTGAGCTTTTATCTGTATCTCGTGCCACTTTGGGGCAGAGTCTCCGTTCTTGTAACTTCTTCCGGGATTTTCGGTATCTCGTGCCACTTTGGGGCAGAGTTTTCGTTCTTCTGATTTCTTTAGGGATTTTCGGTATCTCGTGCCACTTTGGGGCAGAGTTTCCGTTCTTCTGATTTGCTTCAAGGAGATTCGTTGTCCTGCATTCATTTGTATTACGCAGATTATATAGAATTCATGTAATTTCATTAATTAAACGTAGATTTCTTGAATAAACCCCAATCAGATTATGTGAATAGACCAGAGCTTGGGACATTGCTCATTCGTCTGACTTCCAGCGTTGTCCTCCATATTCATGTTTTGGGGTGCCTGTTTTAAGTTCATACATATTTGTCCCTCATGCATGTTATAGTAGAGGGAACGAATAAAACTTGTTCAAAATATTCAAAATGCTAAAAACATTGGTAAACTGAAACATAATCTTTAATCGATATGCTCCATATGCCTCGGAGACAATACCCTTGCCGTTGTTTCTTTTTGTTGTGGCCCAGTCCTGAGTGAAGTTACGTAGCATTTCCATCCTTCGATATGGTCTGCTATGACCTCTCATGTGCCGCTAGAAGTTGGAAATTTCACCATTTGATGATAAGTTGACGGTAACGCTCGGAAATCATTGAGTGCAGGTCTTCCTATGATATCGTTGTATGCAAAATGCATGTCAACAATCACATAATCTTCCATAAGCGTCTTTCTCTGTGGTGCTGTTCCCAATGATGTTGGTAGCTTAAGCATTCCGAGCGGTATTATTTCTGGGCCTCCAAAACCATGAAGAGATGTCCTCACTGGTTCTAGCGTCTGATTATTCAAGCCCATCTTGATCAACGTAGAATTAAACAGCACATTTACTGAACTCCCATGGTCAACTAACATCTTAGTGACTCCATGGTTAGCTATATCCACTGTTACCACCAAAGAGTAATTCAAATTGGACATCTGTATAGCTTGTGGACTCAGCTTTCTTAAATTTGTTGTAGAAAAAGTGATTTCTTCGTGCGGCATCTGCTCGATTCTCAGTATGCTGGCCATGTCAAAAAAATTATCTGATTCAACCATTCTTGTGATCTTCCTTCGGCCATTGGTAGAATCTGCACCTCCTGGACCTCCTGATATCATATTTATCATCCCTTTCCTGGCATTCTCATCTTCGATTTGAGGGTATTGGAAAAGTTGCGGTTCATCAATCACCCTCTGCTTATCCTTCCTGGGAGATGGAGTTCACTTCCGGTTGAAGTGGTTCTCCTGTTCTTGTACCTTTTTATCAAACTCCACGAGTTTTCCATCATTTATTAGCCGTTCAATTTCATCCTTCAAATTTATACAATCCTCAGTTTCATGGCCTTTCTGATTATGATATTTGCAGAATTGATTTGAGAACATCGTTGCTTTGGATCCACTCATTGGTTTGGAATCCTTCAACCATCATTTCCTCTTAGCTGTCACAAAGACTGCCATGATGTTAGCATTCAACGACGTGTACCTTCTAGGTGAACTATCCCTTCTGTAATTTTTGTTCCTGTTGTTGCTATTATTGCGATTATGATCTTCTCTGCCTCTCTCTCTCTCTATTTTTCACAGCCACACTATTCGGAACTTTGGTCGCCATCATCTCCTCGAAATGAACCACCTCTTGCGCTATTTTCTTGATTTCTTCAACTGTGGTGGGTTTTCGTTTCAGTAAGTCCCCACTAAACATGGTGTTGGTAGTTGTTCGAAAGAGTATACTCGCAATCATCTCTCCCGTCGGGCTATCAATCCTTAATAGCTCTGTATTGAAACATTTCATGAAGTCCTTTAGACTTTCATTAACTTCTTGTTTCATCGTGTATAGATGGAAGTGATCCAAAACCAGTCTACACTGACTAGAGAATTGATCCTCGAACATTTTTCTCAATTGGGCGTAACTTTTGATCTGTCCAGGAGGAATTCGATTAAACCAATCAACAGCCACTCCTGACAGAGTCGTTGCAAATATCCTGGCTTGCATATTGTCCTTGAAACCGTAAAGGGACAATTTCCTATCTAATTGGAACAAGTGATCTCGGGGGTCAGATTTCCCATCGTATGTTTTTAGTTCCGAGATCTTATCCCCTTGCCCCAGAATCTCCGACTCTATCTCTTGGCAAAAAGGACTGTGATTTACAGAATTGTCCTCCCTTGCTGTTTGAGTCTCGGCTGTTGCTTTCCCTTTTTCCAATCTTCCAACGTTTCTGCTCACTATGGTATGCTTGCCACGCAAATCATGACCTCCTGACTGTCTTCTGTCATCTCTATATTTTCTTCTTCGCGATTCCTCTCTTTGATTTTCTTCCTCACCTCGTTCCTTTTTGGAATCACGGCTCTCTGAATGTCTTCTGTCTTCTCTTCTTGTTCGCTCAGCAACGCATTCAGCCTCTTTTTCCTTTTGTCTCTTCTCATGATGTCTTTTTGATTGTATCTCAATAGATACTAGCTTCTTTCCCCGATCTTCGTGAACGGATCTCCCTTTACTCTTTGTTCCCTCTGAAGTATGTCTACTTCTTCGGTCGTCTTGCTGAAATTTTTCATTTTCTTTTCCCTTTTGTTTTCGGATAACTGAACCTTGTTCTCTCAAGCTCTCAGGATATTCAACAGGAGATGGTATCATAGCGGGAGGTGCTGGAGTGAGTACTTCAGTCACTACGGCTTTTATCATTGCCAATAATTCATTCTTCAATTTGTTTGGAATCGAGGCACTCGACGTTGAGGCTCGAGTTACATCAGTTTCATTATTGGGTTCTCCTCAGCTTGAGGTCATTGGTTCTCTTTCCTGGCCGGATTAGGTACTGCTGCGGGTACTGTTGACGGTCCTGCGATATCTTGCATGATCCGTTCAGGTGTATCCGGTCGTTCTTCTCTCGTATTTCCTTCTAGAGCTTTACTCTGGGATCTGGTCATTCTAGTCATTTTGTCTAACAAGCTAATATAATTTGTGTTCCCACAGACGGCGCCAATGTTTTGGTCTTATTTCGTCATGGTAATAGAACACAATAAAGATTACAAAATGAGATCAAACAATGCTATCCAATATTATTAACGGACTAGCTTGGTCCGGAACACTTAATACAAGCTTTTTAGATAGAATAACTAAATTACAATGCTAATAAAACGTATCGAATTCTAAGTATTCGATGTCGACGTGTCGAACGAGAGTCTGTTCGATGTGGAGTAGTTAACACTGGGTCCAAATCAATCTGGAAGGTATCGAATTCGATACATGCTATAGGTGTCGAATTCGATGCGTACTTTACGTGTCGAATAGAGATAAGGTATTTTCTACGTATCGAATTAGAGTTGATTCGATTCGATACGCGTCGAATGAGGGTTTGTTCGATGCTGACTGTAATGAGCTGGTTCAGTTCTCGAAAATCCCCCTAGAATACAAGGGGACGGGCTATTTATAGAACCCGTCCCGTGGAGCCCACATTCCAATATAGAAAGGCGCATCGAATCTTCCTTGTTCGATGTGCGCATAGAATCAGGTGTATTTGATGCGCTAATGGGCTGGCCCAATAAAGAAAGAATATACTGTTGATTCGATGCGCGCATCGAATTCTCTCTATTCGATGCGCTTATGGGCCGGCCCAATAACGTTATATTGGGCCAATCCTAAATCACACCCATCAACGAGTCTAAGAAAAATGTGGTGTTTTAAAATTTTGAATGAACCATGATTCTGGCCTTGCCAATTTTGCGTTGGAAATTTAATGATCCTAAACACTAAAAGTTGCACTCAGCGTCGACATTGTTCGTGGCAATTGAATTCAGCCACAACGAAAAAGAAAGAGTTAAAGTTGCGAGAATACGCTATTCATTAGATAATATTTGTACTCATTTAATGTAAACGGGTAAACAAACTTGTCCCAAAATCTAATAGAGCCCAGTCTTATGAGAATCATTTGACTGTTAGTTGTACTACTTTCGAAAATAAACACAAATAACAAGGCAAAACCACAGGGTGAATGTAGGTGCCCTTACACCCCCAAGGTCCCATGATTTGTATGAGAAGTAATTAATAAATTAGACTGGAAGACTGAGGACGATGCAGATGCAACTTGGACCAAAATGGCTTGTTGTATCAAGAAGGTAGCTAAAGACCTCTTAGGTGAATCCCGAGGTAGTAGCCTGACAGGTAAAGATACGTCATGGTGGAATGAAGAAGTAAAGGCGGCAATCAAGGCCAAACGGGATTGCTACATGGATTTGAAGAAGAACCATGATGGAGCAAGCTTTGAAAAGTATAAGCTAGCCAGGAAAGAAGCAAAGAAAGTTGTTGGACTAGCGCGAGAGGCTGTGTACAAGGAAATTTATGAGAAGAGGGA
The DNA here is from genome assembly GCA_948329865.1 of Linaria vulgaris. Taxonomy (NCBI): domain Eukaryota; kingdom Viridiplantae; phylum Streptophyta; class Magnoliopsida; order Lamiales; family Plantaginaceae; genus Linaria; species Linaria vulgaris. The sequence continues at coordinate 97,988,808 of OX415250.1, forward strand.
TAGCAAGGAGGCCGAGAAGGATATATACAAAATTGCTCGCATTAGAGAGAGGAAGACTAGAGACCTAGGTGCAGTGAAATGCATCAAAGATGAAGGTCAGTCTGTCTTTGTGCGTGAGGATCAGGTCAAAGCACGGTGGAGGGAGTACTTCGAGGGCCTGTTCAATGGAGGCCCCACCCAAGCAGTGGGTGACATCTCGCAGTCCCCTCAGGATCTGAACCGCAATTTTATGCTATGTATTAGAAGGTCGGAAGTCAAAGATGCTTTAAAGAGGATGAAGACTCGAAAAGCCATTGGCCCAGATGGTATCCCTATCGAGGCTTGGAGAAGCATGGGAGAGATAGGGGTGACCTGGTTGACAGACCTCTTTAACAAAATATGGCGAACAAATAAAATACCAGAAGAGTGGAGGAAGAGTACGCTAATACCTCTATATAAGAACAAGGGCGATGTCCAAAACTGTTCTAACTATCGTGGGATAAAGCTTATGTCTCATACCATGAAGCTATGGGAGAGGGTGATCGAACACCGATTGAGACAAATTGTTTCCATATCTTAGAACCAATTTGGATTTATGCCCGGAAGGTCGACCATAGAGGCCATCCATTTGATTCGTCAGCTCATTTAGCGCTTTCGAGAAAAGAGTAGAGATTTTCATATGGTCTTTATCGACTTAGAAAAGGCATATGACAAAGTACCTCGAGATGTATTATGGTGGACCTTGGTGAAGAAGGGGGTACCCATTAAATATATCAACATCATAAAATATATGTATGAGAATATGGTGACAAGTGTCCGAACTTGTGGCGGTTTAACAGACGCCTTTCCAATTACAATTGGCTTACATCAGGAGTCAGCTTTGAGCCCATTTTTGTTTGCCATTGTAATTGATGAAATCACCAGAACCATCCAAGACCGAGTCCCATGGTGTATGTTGTTTGCAGACGATATTGTCTTCATCGATGAGACGAGAATGGGAATTAATGCTAAATTAGAACGATGGAGACAAACATTAGAAGCACGAGGATTTCGACTAAGTCGAACAAAAATAGAGTACCTCAAATGCAAGTTTAGCAAACAACGATGGCACGGTTCAGTTGGATGGCCAAGAGATACCAAGAAGTGCGCATTTCAGTATTTAGGCTCCATACTGCAGATGGATGGAGAGTTAGACAGAGACGTCAACCACCGCATCCAAGCTGGATGGACAAAGTGGAAGAGTGCGACAGGGATCCTGTGCGATCGTAACTTTCTTTTAAAGCTTAAAGGAAAGTTCTATCGTACGGCTATTAGACCTGCTTTGCTTTATGGCTTCGAGTGCTGGGCTATTAAGCAAAGTCATGCACAGAAAATGAACATTACAGAGATGCGCATGCTTCGGTGGATGTGCGGTAACACTAGGAGAGATAAAGTGCGCAATGAAGATATTCAGCATAAATTGGGTGTGGTGGCCATTGACGAGAAAATGCGAGAAAATCGTTTAAGATGGTTTGGGCATGTTAAACGCAGACCCATAGATGCACCGGTACGACGAGTTGAAGATCTCGACTTAGGACAGACGGCTAGAGCTCGTGGGAGACCGAAAAAGACGTGGATGGAGGTCATACGGAACGACATGAAGCTAAAAGATCTAAATGAAGACATGCTCGTCAGCCGAAACCTATGGAGGCAGAAGATTCATGTTCACGACACGACGTGATTCATTCATGGTTCATATAGCCTACCCCAATTTAATTGGGATTACAGGCTTGGTTGTTGTTGTTGTTGTAGTATATTTTTCACTACAATAAAACAGGGCTTTTAGCAACCGCAACCCTTATGCGGTCGCAAAACGACTTTTTGCGACCGTGGTGCGGTGCCTTTGCGCAGTCACAGAAACCTCGGTTGCTGTTTTTGTTGCGACCGGGCAGCGGTTGTAAAACCGGTTACAAAAGCTTTTGCGACCGCATTCCGGTCACAACACATTTTGCAACTGGAATGCGGTCGCAAACTGTTCCTAGACACATTGCGACGGGAATGCGGTTGCAAGCCGTTGTTTTGACTGCGCCGCGTGAAGCCATCAGCAACCGCGGCGCGATCACTGATTGTGGTGCGGACATCAGAGGCCGCGACGTAGTCGCACATTGTTATAAACACTTTGGGACCGCGCCGCGGTTGCAACATGTGTTATTTCAGCTTGCGACCGCAATGCGAGCACTAATAATATTTAAATTATAAGCAATCGCGTCACGCTCGGAAATAGTGTTTAACAGGAAAAAAAGATATTCCGGTAGAATTTACCGGAATATAATATAATTATTCTGGATTGACTAATTGAGATAATGATTGTTGAGCAAACAAGGAATATTTTTAGAACAAAAAGTTATTTGTAAAAGAATGATTAGTTTGAAAAAGCGTTAAGTATTTGTTTTGAAGAGTATAGAAGAAATATGTGGAGTTTATTTCAAGAAAAAGCTTGATGATATTAGAAAAAATATTGAAGTTGTGGAAGGTACGAAATGTTTGATGTTTGTAGTTGAAATAAAAGTGTTTGAGAAAGATAAAATAAAGAAAAAATAAAATGTGTAGGGTATTGTTTGATGAAATGATGGTGAAAGAATGAAGTATATATAGATTTTAGGGTGAAATTTTGAATTTCAAAAAATCTTGAATTTTCCTCCAAATTTTGCCTAAATTTCCGCATTTTGTGACTGTGCTGTTGTTGCAACAAGTTCAAAATTTTGAATTTCCGGCCAAATTTCTTGGCATTTCAGGGCATTTGCGACCGCGTAGCGGTTATAATTGCATTTGCCCAGCAATTGTCACCGCACAGCGGTCGTAATAAACGCAACTCATGAATTGTGATCACATATTATCAGCAACCGTGTTGCGGTCCCAAAAGTGGGTAAAACTTTTTCTTTCTTTGTTTCTTGATTTCAATCTTGATGTGTTTTTAATTTTAATTAACTGTAATTTGTAATAAACTTGAATTGAAGTAAGATATAATTAGTATACTAGTAATTGAGTTATTAATATTTTCTGAGTTATTAACGATTGAATTATTTTATATTCTATACAATTAATCGTACAAAGTTGTTATATTAATGGACCGCAATATATCCGATTGAGATTCGTTACGATTGTAAGTATAGATGTTATTATGATATATATATATATATATATATATATATATACATACATAGCGATTATTATATCGTCATTATAGTAAGTTAGAAGTGTGTCAGTATGAACCAACGCTCTAAATGATGCTTGAATGTGCTACAAAACCTATTAATTGTGTTTGTTTAACTTATTTGTACCTATTATTATTGTGATTGATCATAAAACCAAGAATACACGTGGAATTATCATGCAAAACGAGATTTTTTCGAACATGAATATTATTAGCATTCGCAATGTGGTCTCAAATAACCCTTAATTGCAACCGCAATGCGGTTGCTACTATAAATAACCCTGAGTTGCAATCAAACCGCAATCGCTAATATTAGGGTTTAGGGTTTGAGATTTTCAAATTATTAGCGTTATTTTCTATTTTTGCGACCACAATGCGGTCACGAATAGCAACGGCTAGTTGTATTCTCAACCGCATTGGGGTCACAACTACAACTAGCCGTTACTATTTGTGACCGTATCGAGGTCGCAAATGGGTGTATTGCTCCTATAAATACCCCATTCCTTCACTTTGAGAATTCATTCCAATCTTACACATTGGCCTCGGTACCTACAACTTTTCCCTCCAATGCCTATTTATTTTACTTTCTTATGATAATTTGTTATTGTATTGAATGCTAATTTAATTTTGTTGGTCGTTTATTCTCAAATATTGCCATTCTTGCAATGAGGGTAGTGCACACAATATATTTGACGTACGGGTCTTCTGCGCTACAACAAGTAAGTATATATCTCTAACTCCTTTGATTTTATTTAGTAGAATAAATTGTAATGATTTGTTTTTTAATTTCCTTAGATAAAGAATGGATTATTTCGGCGATATATCTTCGAAGTACGATAGATTAGATGACAATGATTGTTCGAAAGAACATTTTGTTGTTGGGGTTCATACATTGTATATTCATACATTCATACAATATGACTCGCAATAAATAAACTACTTAGATATGAACAATTGTCTTAGGTGCGAGTTCCAGAAATGCAACAATTTAAGGTTTTTTTAATTGAAATGTAGTTCATGATCACCTTCTTAAGTTGGACTTTACGTATAAATGTTGGGTTTGGGTGTTGCATGGAGAGGAGGCGGCGGGGGCGTTCACATCGTATGGTTACGAGTCACCACAAGATGATATTCACATAGATAGCATGCCCATGTTGATAATTCGTTTAGAGAAGTGGTCATGGATGTATATAGGGGAGAACTTGTTGACGAAGATGTGCTTGACGAGGAGCCAAATCCCGACGCGAGCGCATTTTACAAGTTGATGCATTTGGGAGACGTAAAAATGCATAGTAAGATGCTGAAAATCGTGTTGTAGTGGCATGCAAAGTCCTTGACATACATGACCATGCACAAAGTTAGTAATTCCACTTGCGAGAAGTTTATAAAGTTGTATAAAGATGGTATAGACCTAAAGATTGAGAATATGTTACCTCATACGGTTCCCAGCATCAATAGGATGTTTTCGGGCTTGAGTTTCGGATACACGAGGATTAATGTATGTAAAAATTAGTGTTTCTTGTATTACGGCGAGTCTGCGAGTACGGAATACACATCATGTCCGATATGTAAGAAGGATAGGTACTAGTCTGGTAGAAAGTCCAGAGTCGCAAATAAAAAATTGTGGTACATCCCTCTAGGTCCTCGTCTATAGAGGTTGGCCTATACTATAGGCACTTCAAAGCATATGAGTTGGCATTTGAAGTGTCGTCAATCAACTAATCGAATAATTCACCCAACTTCACGTGAGGCATGTCAACGCTTTGACCGGATGCACCCAAACTTTGTAGTATAGCCTAAAAACGTACGCCTAAGTCTATGCACAGATGGATTCACACCGTTTGGGCAATCTAGAATAAATTACTCTTGTTGGCCCGTGTTTGTTATCTCGTATAACCTGCCTCTTGACATATGCATGCGACCGGAGTTCATATATTTGAGACTTATTATCTCCGGTCCATCTAGTCCAAGAAAGAATTTGGATGTAATGTGCATGCCTCTGGTAGATGAGCTAAAGAGTTTATGGAGTACATGTTTGTGGACGCATGACAGTTCTAGGAATGAAAGTTTTTATTTGCGAGCTGCCCTAATGTGGACAATCAACGATTTTTCGGCATATGGAATATTTTCCGAATGGAGTACGCAACGGAAGTTATTGTGTCCTTATTGTATGGGGACACAAATTCTTTTACGTTGAAGCATGGGGCAAAACCTTGTTGGTTTGATTGCCATCGACGATTTCTACTAGAGAGACGTAGTTGGAGGAACAACAAAGAGGCATTCTACAAAGATAGAAGGGCACGATAAGGCCCTATTCCAAGGGAAAATGGTGTGAAATGGGGCAATTGTGGATACGCTACCGCCGGTTAGTTTGGGAAAAACCCAACGTAGGTCCCAGGGTTTGGATCGACACATAATTGGACCCGTAAGAGCATTTTTTCGGGAACTACCTTATTGGTCCACAAACTTGATTCGACATACCTAGATATCATGCACTGTGAGAAGAACTTTTTTGATAATTTCATCAACACTATAATGGACGATGCTAAAACGAAGGACAACATCAAGTCTCGGCAGGATTTGAAGATCTTGACAAACCACAAAGAGATACTTCTAGCACCCACTAGAAGGGGAAAATAAGTTATAAAGCCGAAGACAACCTACTATCTCACGAGAGAGCCAAAAGAGTAAGGTGCTAGAATGGTTGGTCAGTACTTTTAAGTTTCTTGATGGATATGCCTCGAACTTGGGACGATGTGTGTAACAACCACAAGGAAGATTGTACCGTATGAAGAGTCATGATTAATATGTTTTTCAAGGTAATTTGGGCGTCAAATTAATTAGTGGAGATTAGTATATTTTTCGAGGTAATTTTCGCGTTAACAGTGTGAGCTAACGATATGGGGGCATTTAGAGGAATCAATTATTGTTGTGATGTGCAAGTTGAAGAGGATATTTTCTCCGTCCTTTTTTGATTCTATGGAACATTTGGCCATACACATGTCGTACGAGACAAGGGCAGGAGGTCCTGCTGCAAATGACCTCAAAGTCATTGGCGACTACCTAGCAGTCACAATTTTGCCGTCGCAATATGTCCTATTTGCGACCATCCAACGGTCGCTAAACTTTTACGAGGGCACATCTACGACCGTCTTGGGGCGATGTTGGGCGGTCACAAAATGGCCTTTTGCTACCGCATATTGGTCATTCGCACTGCCTAGGCGGTTGTAAATGACCCTTTTTTTGTAGTGGCTGTTCAAATTATTATGTTATAATCCGTAAATTTAGAGACCTTTTACTAGGACATTTCACATTATTATTATTTTTATTATTATTATTATTATTATTATTATTATTATTATATATATATATGACTTGATGTTGTAATTCTAAGAAATTTCATTCATATACTTGGTACAATTTCAAAGTCAAACTATATATCAGAAAGCAGAAAAAGACAGCCATATGGGGTGCATTATTAGTCGTTATACGGTTGACTCCAGGGCATGAAACCACATGCACCAAATAGTTGTGACCACTTTGGCTTCACTTCTTTCAGTTACTGCCCTGTTATCTAGTAATACTTCTGTTTGGCGTGTGTTTATCTTCTCCTTCTTTCTAACTACAAGAGGGGAGCGTCGTAATCTTCTATTTTGAATTAATTTATAGATTTTAGTAATTCTGTCGTCATCATTACTATAATGTAGCATGTGATCATTGTTTTGTTTTTTCCCGATACTTCAATTAATTTTTGAAGATGACATTCATGATTGGTTTATGCACAGTTACATGCTCGCTTAAGTTTTCCATGCTGTATTCCAAGTATAAAGTCTAAAATATGACAATTCAGCAACAAGAAAAATAGGGATGGTTTGCTGTTTTCTTAAATCACAATTAAACATTTTGCCTTTTTTTCTTTTTAATTAGCTCTGACTAATATGTCTAAGTAAATCTTTCCTATTAATTTTTGTATTCCATAATTTTCTGTCCTAATAACTTTCGAGTTTCAAATTCATAATAAGCAAAACATGTTTCACATATTATAAGCTGCCAGTGTGTCATTTCATGCTACCTTAATTATTGACTGAATGTGTAAAAATGATAAAAATAAGTATTAGAAAAAAGTGATACATTAATGATTAAAATAGTAATCCCACAAGGGGTGGGCTACTAAGAGAAAAAAAAACTGGACACATTTGCATTTTCTGCCCGTTATGTTTCCAGATTTCAGTAATTGCCCGTTAACTTTGCACGTTTTTCAAATGCCCGTTAACTTTCAATTTCGGTTTAAAAAATGCCCGTTGTTGCCATACACTGCCACGAGGCATCAATATCCACCGTGGCGAGACACCTCAGAACGTTGGCCAACTCATTGCGTTTTTACACAACCACAAAAACACACACGTTTTTACACACTCTTAAACAAATTGGGCAAAATCCTAAATACAGAACCCGTAAACCCTAATTGGGAAGGCCAAGATGTGAAGAAAATTTAGTTTTATGGATATTTTGATATTAGTAAGGGGTCATTTTGATATTAGTAAGGGGTCATTTTGATATTTAGGGGTCATTTTGATATTAGTAAGGGGTCATTTTGATATTAGTAAGGGGTCATTTTGATATTTAGGGGTCATTTTGATATTAGTAAGGGGTCATTTTGATATTTAGGGGTCATTTTGATATTTTCGTTGTATTTTCTGAACACTGGGGCATGATGCTTTTGAACAAATTTGGTTTTGATGATGTTAATGCAAATCTGCGGTTAATGCTGTTAATGCAAATCTGCTATTATTCATTGATGTTGTTAATGCAAATCTGGTTTTGATTTTTGCTCCTTTATTTGAAAATTATTTGTATTAACCATGCATTATATTGACAGTATGTTGCCTGACAGAAAGTACATTAACATAGATTTAATAGAGATTTAACATAGATTTAACATCACTTAAGAACAAAATTACATTACATTAACAGAGATTTAACAAAGCAATACACATTACACTCATCAGCTCATAAACTGTCTCAAAGCTTACACATGCACAAGAATTAAGCTTACACATAACAGGAATTAAAATCAGAAAAACATGACATAAAACACAATAATAAACACAACACAACATGCCAAAATTCGAGCTCTCCTCTTCTCAATCTTTAGCTTCTCAATTTCCGCCAAATGCTTCAAATTAGCAAACTCTACCTCTTTAACAACGTTTTCAACCATTTTCAGCTTTCCCTCGAGCAAGTTAGCATAATGCTCGGATGCAACACGCTTCGAATCAATTGATTCGATCTTTCTTCGCATTGCAGAGATTACTGCGAGAGCTCTTTCTTCAAGTGGAGTGTCATCCCATATAAACAATTCGCACCCACCTTTTCCCTTCGCGCAACCATGAAATAGCTTGCCCATGTTTGCATCGGTTAATGATACACTCAACCTTGCCCGCCTTCCGCAAAAACAAGTGAGATCAGAAGCAATAGACATGATTGCAGAATTTGTGAGTTTTTTTTTTAAGAACTTAGGGTTTTCGAGGGCTAATTGGGCGAGACGAATTGAAAATAGAGAATTTGGGGATTTTAAGAGTGTGTAAAAACGTGTGTGTTTTTGTGGTTGTGTAAAAACGCAATGAGTTGGCCAACGTTTAATCTGAGGTGTCTCGCCACGGCGGATATTGATGCCTCGTGGCAGTGTATGGCAACAACGGGCATTTTTTAAACCGAAATTGAAAGTTAACGGGCAATTACTGAAATCTGGAAACATAACGGGCAGAAAATGCAAATCTCCCATAGATAAATACACACACACCACACACACACACACATATATATATATATAGAGATATAGATATAGATATAAATCCTTCCGATCGATTTGTTGGTTTCTACTTTTACATACTTTAAATAGACAATCGGTTTGTAATTCAGGAATATCGCAACAAATGGAATATTTCTTAATCTTTTGACGGTTGAAAGTGGTAGTTGATGTCGGAACTTCGCCAGTTAACACGGTTGGCATGTCGTTCAGCAAAACTAATTAATTTAGAGAATCTTTGTTCTACTTGTTGCTTAAATTATTTAACATGATGAAGCTTGCTATATAAGATTTACCCCCACGTTAATTTATTTATTTTTGGTCTAAAAGAAGAAATTTTATTGGTAGCACGTTAATTGAGCTTGTATATTCACAATATTTCTTTCTTAATTTATAATTAGAACCTACTTGAGATAGATTCATATGATCCAACCCAAGCTAATAGCGTTGGTGCAAACAAAGTGTCACACTGGGAAAATATAGGATTTGATTGGTTTATAAGATTGGTGATATTTTCATATATTTTGGAGAATTGGATCCAAAAACAAAACTATGAATATTTGAGCTTAAAATATGCTATATTATACCAATGTGGAGATATAATTCATAAACGTCACTACTCCAAATAATCATGCTTTGGTTCTAATTAAAAAGATAATAATTCTACTTCTATATTATGATTGTATGTCCATTTGTAGATTACTAGCTATAGTATAACTCAGGAAGAACTTTAAGAAAAAAGCCTAACAATGAAGGTTTTTGAGTTACAAAAAGAAAAAGGAAAGAAGAATTGTCTTTGTCGTCTTGACTCTTGACTCCTTTAGGGATGTCTTCCAGAGAGAGAATTCAGAAAGAGGGTACATGATAGTGAAAATAAAAAAAGCAGCGGCACGGATACAGATCCCCATGAGGATATGTTTACCCTGGCTGGGGAAGCATGTCTAATTCTTTCCTATTCAATTAATTAATAGGTAGATAAACTATTATTTATGTGTAAATGCAGTATATTTTAGAATACAACTAATGAGGCATAACCGTAATGAGGCTAATCGTGATTTGTGACAATCCTTTCCACAACTTCGTAGTAAAGTAAAGATAGAAAACATGCAACAAGAACTGTTGACTTGAATTTCAAAAATTGTTTTAAGATTACGGAGGATTGTGATGAGGATATTTTAGGATCGCATATTGAGCCGGCCCAGCAGCATCAGTCTGCTATATAGTACATTGAACATACCTTATTCGATGTTAAATATGCATCGAACGGCTCTTGTTCGATGCAGAATGAGCATCGAACCGCTTCGAATTTTGATTCGATGTACATTTCGCAGCTGATAGTGGGACCCGCAGGACGGTGGTTGTATATACCATTTCCCCTTGTAGTCTGGACACACTTTCGACAGGCATTCAGATCCACTCAATATCGAACATAGAGCATTCAACACTCACCTAGATCGAACATAGTGCATTCGATATTCATCTGATCGAACCTGGAACATTCGACACGGCATTGAATAAGGAATATTGAATTCAATACTTAAGACAACATCGAATCTGTCATATTCGATACATCATAATTCGACACAGGATCACTATTGCACATCTAGTATCGAACGACAGCGATTCGACACGTCAACATCAAACGCCACAGATTCGATATGTAGCATTAACTTTGTAATTTACTTGTTTTACCTAGTAAGCTTGTATTAGATATTCCGAACCAAGGTAATCCGATTGTTAATTGATTAACATTATTTTGGTTATTTATACTACAATTATATTATTTTAAAGTGTTTTATTACCCCGACCAAATAAGATCAGATTGAATTATTTAATATGCCATGACAATGCAAGTAGTATTGAATGGTCTAACTTCTCAAACAAAAGCCCCTATATTATATTTTGGATATGATCATGCGCGCGCTTATTCTCAATTTCCGACAACGATATCTTGTTTTTTTTGTCGGACGAGTGGCAGTTTGCCCCACGTGCACTCTAAGGTTGCTTCACTTTCTTGGTGGGCTGTATTGTCATCACGTGCCCCCAACGCCCCCTTCACACTGTAATGTTTGGTACTTTGGTTAGTCAATTAATACTTACGCGTGCATTTGAAATTGAAACCAACTCAATTTTATGCCCATGCAGGTGGACTGGTCTTGGGTCACCAGGCCAGTACTAATCTCCATTCATTTTCCCGAGTACAACAAGGTAATGCTTAGGTTGGTGTTATAGGATACAATAACATTAACGTCGAAAATGACTACAGCTTGGTTTAATTACCTGACAATATAATATCATAATTCCTTGAACAAGTCTCAACTTGGTCTCGATCTATATACTAACTCTGTGTAGATCGGTGACAAAAGACCCGCTTGGATTGGATCCATTTCGAACTCTGGTAGACGTATAATTAGTTGGGAATTCCCAATTCGAGAAGAGATCATGGTCTCCTTGAGAAGCGTCACCATGATTTAATTCTTTTTCTCCAGAACTACCGAGAAGACTAATTAAGTAAAACATAAATACAATCTTAAGATTTTTTAACAGTATGTAAAGTTGAATGAGTTATATATTTTGAAAGTCCACAAAGTAAGAAAAACTATATTTTATCAAACAAACCAAACAAAATGGTGTTGACAGTAATGAGTTTAATCGTTTTCCAAAAATAAGATTCATCAATTACCGAATGAATGCCTATCATTTTTGATTACTTGATCAAATTATCAGCTAAAGACTCTTATTTGACTCTTGAAACAATGTTACAATATTATGTTCATTCCAAAAATGCAAATAAGAAAAAGAAAAAGAAAAATTTACTACGATGATTTATAAATTATTGAAATGATTTTTTAAAATAGAACTTATTTTTACAATACTAAATCAAATTCTTCTACATTACTTCATAATATTTCTGTCAATCATTCACATCACTAAAAGAATTGTGCCTCAATTGGGACCGCAAATTAGCAACCGCGTTGCGGTTGCTAAGTTTCTGAGACCGCAAAGCAACCGCATTGCGGTTGCTACCCAATTGGAACCGCAATGCGGTCTCAATTGATCCAGATGATCAATTGAGACAGCATCGCGATTTCAATTGTCTTCAGTGACTCAATTGGGACCGCGACGCGGTTCCAATTGTCTAAAGTTAAAATTGGGTTGTCATTGTTGGAACCAAGTTTGGTAGACAGTTGTCATTGTTGGAACCAAGTTTGGTAGACAATTGTCATTGTTGGAACCAAGTTTTGTTGTTTTTTGTGATCAGCTTGTGATTAGTTTTGTTATGACTGACTGCAAATGATTTGGTTCTATAAGATGACAATGTTTTACCAATTATTTATCTTGTTGTTATTGTATGTCCTATTAATAGGTGCAAAATTCTTGTAAAAAAAAAAAAGGCAAAACTCATCGATCACTTTTAACAAACAAAAAAAGTAGGTGCAAAATTCTTGTAAAAAAAACCTACAAAACTCATTGATCAATATTAACGTACAAAAAAAAATGTCAAAAAACTAGAGCCGAAATGTAATTTGAACAATAAACTCTAAAATATCAATACATCGTAATACAAATCTAATCTTCATCCGATTAGTAATAATAAACATCCTCATCTGGAACCATCAGTCCCATGTCTTCATTTTCTTCTTCTCTACCCTCTTCTTCGTTCGCATCGAGCGTATTGATGACCTCAAACTCACCAACGCTCAATTGAATATCCATATTAAATGGGGGCAAAGTCTACATATATATTGAGCCCCAAAGAGTCGCTCTCCTGAAGGATTGGTTCCTCCGGCATTGTCGCTTCAGTTTGACTAGAACCACTAACGGATGACATGTCAATGATGTGCCTAGCGGGAATATGAGATACCGGCAGCCATCCCCTCTTCCCAGGCCTTCCATTCGGTAGATTTGGATAAGGCGCGTAGTAAGATTGTAGGGCTTGATTCGCATAAATAAATGGCTCGTTGGTTGAAAGTGATCGAAGTGGGTTGATATCAACTAGGTTGAACGTCTTGTGGACCTCCGTGCCACGTCTTGTGATATCATACCACGTACACTTGAAAAATACAATGTACAGTGGTTTTCCAGTTCTTCCTCCCTAGTATTCCAATTCTAAGATCTATTTCAAAGTCCCATAGAAGTTGGTGGAACCGGTGTCTTCCATGACACCCTTCACGTACCCCCACTGCAATCACTCTTCTTAGGGCCCAACTTCGTATCAACATGGAATCGGAACCAATTAATAATGTAGCATGTGTACGTTAACGCCGTGTTGAGGGGACCATAAATCAACGGTACTACACGATCGTTCGACATGTACTTTCCACTGGAGTACGTCTGCTTGAACCACGCCACATACTCTATGTTCATCTTCGTTTGCACCTCCATTGGATTCAATCCAATGCAGTCCTCTTCAATAAACAACTTGCGAGTCACAAATCAAACAATTTAGTACACTAACATAATACAAGACGTAACATTAGGTTAAGAAAAATAAAAGTTCACTCACTCGAGCTATCCGTCCAACTCTTCACGATTAAGAAGCGTGTACAGATCCATCTGCTCCTTTTCTTCCGATGTTAATGGCTTATTGTTGTTCAACGGACCAATCGGTTGCCCCCTCTTCCGAAATACCAAGAGCTCATCATCCCATTCTGAACTCTCTAAAGTCTCATTCATGTTTAGTCGTTTATGAGTAGAACCAGGGCCTTCATCAAGATATTGGGAACACAAATTTGACAGCTCCGCCAGTAGGTATGAATTGGCTATGCATCCTTCGAGCCTCGCTTTGTTCAGCACAGTGCCCTTAAAATCAAACATGCACATGTACAAAAAAACAATAATGATAAGTACAATAATTCAATGATATTTATAGGAATATTGATTTAATTAAACGTTTAATTACCTCTCGAATGGATACATCCACATGTAGTGAACCGGACCACAAACTCTAGCCTCATAAGGTAAGTGTATAGCCAAATGATCCATAGAGTCGAAAAAGGAAGGAGATAATATCCTTTCAAGTTTGCACATTGTGAGAACGATAGACTTATCTAGTCCCCTCATATCTTCGACCGAAACCTCTGAAGCGCAAATGGCCTTGAAGAACAAATTGATCTCTACCAGCGTATCCCAAATGTCATATGTTAAGAACTCACGAAAAGTAATCGAAATCAATCTCTGCGTGAACACGTGACAATTGTGACTCTTCATACCAAACAACCTTTGTTGCAGCATATGTACACATCGTCCCAGGTTCGAGGCGTATCCGTCCGGAAAATTCAGCTGATCCAGCCATTCTAACACCCTTTTATTTTGCTCCTTTGTCAAACAATAGAGTGCCAAAGGCTTTATCGACTCCCCACCTCGGGGTCCTAGTAGTAAATAGAGCTCACTTCGATTGGTGTAGAGCCTCAAATCTTTTCTGGACTTGATGTTGTCCTTCATCTTAGAGTCATCCAACACCGTGTTGATGATGTTATCCAAAAAGTTCTTCTTGCAGTGCATGACTTCTAGAGTGTGACGAACCAAGTTCGTGGACCAGTATGGTAGTTCCCATAATATGCTCTTCCGCACCCAATTATATTTCATACCAAAGTCCGGTAGGGGCTTGAATTGTGTACCAAATCCCACGCGCCCTAGCCCATTCACAATTACCTGCATTTGGTCACCTGTCTTCCTAGGAATCGGTGCTTCCGATGATTTTTTATCTTTTCTAAAATTAATAACGTCGTCTCTCCAAGGGTGCCTTATGGGCAAGAACCGGTGATGGCAATCAAAAAAGGCCGGTTTACCCTCATTCGCCAAAGTAAAGGATTTTGTGTCACCCATACAATAAGGACACAATAACTTTTCGTGCATACTCCACCCCGACAACATCCCGTATACCGAAAAATCGCTAATCGTCCACATGAGGGCTGCTCATAACTGAAAGTTTTGCTTTCTAGAAATGCCATATGTCTCGACCCCAGTGCTCCATAATAACTTAAGATTGTCAATAAGTGGTCTCAAAAAAACATCCAACTTCTTTATAGGACTATAAGGCCCGGAAATTATTAGGCTTAAAAATATGAACTCCTTCCTCATACACATATTTGGAGGAAGGTTATACGGTGTGACAAACACTGGCCAACATGAGTAATTCTTGCCAGATGCTCCATATCGAGAAAATCTGTCTGTGCACAAACCAAGTCTTACGTTACGGGGCTCTGCTGCAAAATCTGGGTGCGTACGGTCAAAGTGTTGCCATGCCTCCGCTGTCGCTGGGTGAATCATTCGGTCAGTAACCCCTTCACAATTCAAATGTCATGTCATATTGCAGTTCCTATGGTATAAAACAACCTCTGAAGACGAGGAATAATAGAGAAATACCACAATTTCTTCTTCCCGACCTTCGCTTTTAAACCAGGAATATATCTAGGCATAAGGCAAATCGGGCACTTGTCGTAGTCCTTACCCTCACCATAATACAAAAAACATTGTTTTGCAACAATCGTACTTAACATACCCTAACTCTGTTTCCAACCTCGTACGCATCCCTTTCGTGTCCTTTGGTAACAACTTCACAGTCTCTGGCATGAAACCTAGCTTCGCCTCGTTAAAAGCCTTATCGGAATAAACATTACTCGCCTTGTGGTGTGCCTTGTCCTCCAACCAGTCTGCGGTCCACTAAAGGGTACTTATATTTGTATTTGGATGTAACTTCACCTTTTCTAGGTGCATCAGTTTGTAGAAAGCCTTCGCTTCCGGATTGGGATCCGGGTTAGTGGCCTCGTCCTCAAAATAACGACCTCCACGTGCATCTACGATCATGTCTATAAACGACACATCAACAAATTCTGTCGTGTTAGAAATAATTGTGTTTGATGAGGTGGAGGTCTCGGGCAAATACCCATTCTAAATATCCAGGCAAATACCCATTCTTAAGGTATATTCTCTTTTGTCGTTTCCCTGTGAAATACCCATTCTAAATATCCAGGCGTAAATCCTGACTTATGTAGATGATCATGTACAACGTATTTACTTTGAAATTTTATATTATTGCATTTCATGAAAGTTCGAACCCCGCACACAAAATCCTCTCGCAAATAACCGTCACTATCGTATCTATCATACATCCAAGCTCTATCAGCTTCATAATCCATTATTTATCGATCTAAGTAGTAAAATATCAAACAAATAATTACAATTTAAACTCTAATCAATTTCTATCATGCACGATCGAGTTAAAAAGCGATAGAATTAACAACTTACTTCTTGAAGCATGAAAAGCGATCTTCAAAAATGCTGCTTATACCACGATTACACTCGGTGTGTGTGCCATTTATCTATCAACAAACAAATAAACATAATTTAGAATTGAATCACAAAATATATTATTGAAAATAAGAATTTGAGATAGTTAAGGGGAAAAAACGTGAATACCTTAAGAAAGAGTGAAGATTGGAATGAATGTTTGAAGAAGAGGGAAAGGCCTTTATATAGGCAAAATTACCTTTTTGCAACCGCAACGCGGTCCCATGAACCAACGGCCAACTGTTTTTGCAACCGCAATACGGTTGCAGAAACAAGTAGACGTTACAATTAGCAACCGCAAGGCGGTTGCATAAATAAGTAGCCGTTAGTTTCTGGAACCGCGACGCGGTTGCAGAATTCCTACCGTTACTATTGGCAACCGCAGCGTGGTTGCAAAAACTGGAATGTGTAACCGCATTGCGGTTACTAATAATATTCATACTTCAAAGTGATGTGTGTTCGATGATTTGAGGTACCACGTTAAAGTTGATAACTACCCTAATAATAGTAAAAACAACCATAATTTCATTATTACGTTGCAAATAAGGGCATTTAATATATGTCGGTCAAGCCGGTAAGAAGATTCTCTCTAGTTCGAACAAACTATCTACAATTGCAATGCAGTTGCAGTTAATATTCATACTATATGGGATCGGGTTGCGGTTCCAGAGTTTGAATAATAACTGCAACCGCGTCGCCGTTTCAATAGGCCTTTCGAGCATCAGAGACCGTGATGCGGTTGCAACATTCTGGAACCGCGACGCGGTTGCAGTTTGTTTTCAACATTCTGGAACCGCGACGCGGTCTCATATGTTCTTCAGATATCTGAGACCGCATTGCAGTTCCAGATACTCGACGAATTATTGGGACCGCGTTGCGGTTCCTATTTGTATCTGCAACCGCGTTGCGATCCAAGAATAATTGAGTCACAATTGCCCTCTTCTGGGACCGCATCGCGGTCTTTGATGAGCAGCGACCGAGCTCAATTGGAACGGAGTAATTAGAACCGCGATGCGGTTGCAGAAAGCCTTCTGCAACAGCATTTTGATTATCTGCAACAACATTTTGATTATCTGCAACCGAGGCAATTTTCTTGTAGTGCATCCAATAAAATTACAAAAGCTACTAGAGAGAGAAAGTAGTGAAGTAACTATAAATAATAAAGTGCAAATACATGATTATTATTTTTTGAATGCACAAAAATACCAATAAAAATAGTCACCAAAATATATTTATATACTTAGGTAAGAACAAAATACATGCAACAAACGGGAAAGACACTTTGAACTCACTTGCAACAACCTTAGAAGAAACAGTGTTGACTTGCTGGAGTTGTTGCTTCGAGTAGATTGATGTTAAAGGGAGGTCATATAACGTGTTAAAAATCTGGAGGAATTAGGAGCACTTATCAAAAAAGCGGCCCAACTCAATCTATTTAAGGGCTTCAAAGTCGGAAATTTGGATGTTGAAATCTCCCATGTCTAGTATGCAGATGACACAATATTATTCGGCGATCCTTCGTACTGTAATGTTCATACCATAATATTTATTCTTATGACACTCCTAACAGAAAATATACCATTTTTTTCGTAGTGCCAAACCATCTTTTTCATCATTCTCACTACTACCAACCGGGATCAACAAGATCACATGTGTGTCCTCCTTCTAAATTAATTCACGTATTAACGATGCATTCCATCCCCCTCGTTTCTTCGTCGATTAGCTCATGTACCGACTCAATTTTTGCATCAGGCTGCTTCGGTAAAAAGATGCGAAATAATTAAGGTTTTTGTACCCCACTTGTCCGTACAAATAGGGACCCCCTTCCCGTTCCCCACACGCCATCAAAGGCCTTTTTCAAGTATACAAACCGACTCCCAAATGCATCGCCAAGAGAAAGATGGACTATTACCCACCTTCGCATCAAACGGAAAGCAACTCGGGAAATATTTTGCTTTGTATATTTGGCCTTCCAAACTATACGGATTTCTAAAAATCCGCCAAGCTTGTTTGGCTGGCTACGCCAAATTAAACGCCTTCAAATTCTAAAACTCATGCCTCCCTCTTTCTTTCCCATACGAAGTTTATCCAACACCACCCAATGTATTTTATTAGAAGCCCCCATTTTCCACCAAGAATTGCATATCACATATTCAAGTTCAGCAATAAGAGTATCAGGTAACCGAAAGTAACTCATGGCAAAAGAAGGAATAGCTTGAAACACGGACTTAATAATAATCTCCTTCCCCGCGCTAGATACATTGTTTTCCTTTTAATCCTTGTACCCTCTTCCATACTCTTTCCCTCAAGTAATCAAAAAACTCTTTCTTTGACTTTCTCACCAACGATGGGGACCAAGATACTTCTCGTGTTTATTTGCAACTTGTACCCCAAGGAAATTCGTTATTTCTCAAACAACTTCTTCCCATGTGTTTCGACTAAACACCAACACAGATTTATCCATATTGATTTTTTGCCCCGATGCCCTTTCTTATTTCTGGAAAATTAGGTGAATCTCCTCACCGCGCTCGATGTCTCATCACAACAAAGTAAAGCATTGCATGCGAAAAGAAGTAGTGAAATCGGAGGTGGTTGGCAACTGGCCAATATTCCTTTAATTGATCCTCTCATCTCGGCATCCTTAATGAGTGTTAAACATACTTCACAAATAATTAAAAACGAATAGGGGGTTAAAGGGTCCCCTTGACGAAGCCCGCACTCAGGGTGAAAAACATTCCTATCACGACCATTAATTAGAACAAAGTAGGAAATAATATGCACACCAAGCATAATTAAACTCACAAATGTAGAATCAAAGCCCAATCTAAGCATTACGTGCTCTAGGAAGGACCACTCGACTTTGTCGTTGGCTTTGCTCAGATCCGGTTTTAGCGTCATAAAACTCATTTTCCCCATCCTTTTATTATTCAGAAAATGTTTAATCTCAAAGGCAACTAAAATATTATTAGAAATCAAACGGTCAGGATTAAATGCAGACTGGGAATAAGAGATGTTATCATTGAATAGCGGTTTAAGACAATTGGCTATAGTATTAGATGCAACCTTAAAACTAAAGTTACTCAAGCTAATTGGTCTAAACTAGTGCATATATTAAGGATTTTTGCATTTGTGAATAACGACTATATGAGTAAAAATTGACAGAAGGATTAAGAGTTTGATTATTCAAGAATTCGAGAACAAAAGAAATGACATCGTGACTAATTACGTTCCAGATATTTTGAGAAAAAATAACAGAGAAATCACTGGGGCCCGGGGATTTGTATGGATACGTCTCAGATAGTGGATTTTTTTCCTCCTCCAGGGTGTAAGGTTGGAGAAGACGCTTGTTCATCTCGTGGCTGCTTTTCATTTGTACTACTTGCACCACGTCCTCCATATCCTCAATTGTGGTTCCATTCGACCCAAAACTACCCTTGAAATAATATGTTACAATCGGCTCAACCCCATGAGCTAACTCCTCACAATCCCTATTGCAATCCCTTAATCTCATTTTTCACCTGTCGTTCACTAACCCATCTATGAGAATAAGAAGTATTCCTATCTCCCTCGCGCAACCATTGAACCTTAGCTCTTTGCTTCCAAAACAGCTCCTCTGAATCCTTTAGCCCCTCAAGCTTACGTCTCAACTCATTTTCCTCTTTTCAAAATCGGACTCATGCATATCTCAATTATTCGGTGCGTGAGCCTCTCAATCTTTCTCTTAAAATCCAGCCCGCTGACCCTATTCCTTTTAATAACCCCACTCGACATTCATCAAGTTTTGCCAAGAGAAATTTATCATTCGACCCCTCCCTTATATCACTCAAAATTTTCTCAATAACTTTTATGCATTTCTCCTTCTTCAGCCAAATCGTTTCAAAGTGAGATCTTCTTGGCATCGGCTTTTGATTCTTTATATAAAAGAATCGGCTTTTAAAGAAATAAGAATAGCCATGTGGTCGGAGTAACTCATCGCCAAATGATCCACCCTTGTTGTATCAAACATTTGTCTCCAACTCACATCCACTCAAGCACGATCCACTTGTTCCCAAATAGTGTCAAGTTCCAATCGTCGGTTACACCACGTAAATTTGGAGCCATGGTACTCAATATCACATATAACCCTGAATCATTAAGTGCTTCTTGGAATTAGATAAAGCCCAATTGAGTTTATGATTGCCACCATGTTTCTTTGTTTGGCACAACACCTCATTAAAATCCTCAGTACACACCCATGGCTCCCTAGAAACTGATTTCAGATGGCGAAGCAAATCCCACGTAACACTCCTATTTGATCCATCCGGTTCCCTATAAAACTCGGTGAATCTCCACTTATTACCTCCCTCATCAAGCAAAACAAGTACATCAATATGGTAGAAAGACGTACTCATAAAATGAACATCAACCTCTTTTCTCCAAAGAAGAGCGAGGCCCCCCGACTTCCCTTTAAAATCAACAAAAACTCCAAAGTACCCAAATTATTGCTTTATTTTTTCAAACTTTTTTTTTTACATTGAGTCTCCAAAATGAAGACCAACGAGGGCCAAAACCTTGTAACAGTTTTCCGTGACTCTCAAACTGTTCAAGGGCACCCTACACTCTAATAGTTCCAACTCAGAATACTCATAATTCTCGGCGGGGCTACACCGCAGCCTCCACCATTGTAGACACACCATAGATGCCAATGCAGAATTGATGTCCTTCTTCTTCCTTGATGGTAGATCAGTCTCGCATTCCCCCGATGATCTTTTTAGAGGTGTGAATTGAACACCCTCCATAGGAATTCCTTCGCCTAGCTGGAGTTCTTGTTTTTTGTTAAAGTCGTTGCTCCTCCCTGCTCTAAAGCCTTAACCTTGACCCCATTATTAGTTATATCCGTAAAGCAAGCCCCTCAACCCCCTTATTTTACCTAAGTTCCCCTGGTTCCCTAGCCTCGTCCCATGCTCATCACCACTATCAACAAACTGCTTATCTCCCAAACCATGAGAGTTAACTTCCCCCCTCAAATAATTTCTCTCCTCTCTCCCTCCCTGCTTTACGAATATCCCTCATCACATCTTATGCAATATCAACGTTTTTGCCAACCCCATCGTTAATATGCAGCCCCTTACTCAACTCCCCGTCATTTTTGAATCTACTTATCCTTACATGTGTGCACGTGCACTTGGGCACTCCTTTGCGTATCTCCAAAGTGAGAAGTTGGGGATTCGTCACCATATTCCTTCTATTTATCCTACGTTCCTCCATTAGTTGATGCCCGTTGATTGCGCCAATTAACAGATTGTGAGAGAATTTTTTGGTGTCAAAAGCCTCTCATACGTTCTGGAATTTCGCGTAGCCACGCACCATACGAGAGATCAAAATTTGGAACTTCCCCGTGATAATCGTACTTTCGCTCACACACACACAGTATGCCTAATTATTCCACAAAGATAGCAGGAATTCGAAAGGCACTCGTATTTCAAATTTACCATCATCTACCCTCCTCATTTTGAGCGAACTTTCAAGTATCAAAATGGACGTTTAGATACGTCTATTTTTACCCCGATACACATACAAATACCCCAAACCTCATTCGAATCCAGCTCCTTAGATTTTCCTAATTCGTCCCCAATAGCCCTCGCAATTTCCTTTGTTTGGCGCAAAAAACAAACATTGTAAAGTCGAATGTAAAAGCTACAGAGATCAAGGTTGACATCCGCTAGATTTTTATTCTTGTTTAGTGAGTTTAGGATAAGAATTTACTTATCAAAATACCATGGATACCCTTTCAATGCACGGTTTTGTCGATCACATGAAAGAATTGAAACAAAAGGCGGTCTTCGTTGATCTTATGAATTTCAATCCTTTTTTGACTTTGAACAGACCTTTGATGAGCGAGCAAAAAGAATTGAAAGTATAGTTACGAGGTGTAAGTAATCGTCCCATGAGAATCAAGTCTACTGACCCATTCGTATAACTCCACGTTTTGTTAGGCAACTCAATACCCTCTTCTTTATCTGATATGGAGAATTTGTTGCAGAGCTGTTATATATTCGAATCCGTGGAATGCATATCGGGTTGATGCAGAACGTGATAGGAGTAGTAGAAAATCAATCAAACTTCAATTACACAAACATGCTTCCAAAACTCTAAAACACAAAAGAAGTAAGAAAAATCACTAAATGAGAAATCGCACAACAAACCCTAGACCAAGACGAGTAACACTGGGTAACGAAAAACCATTAAATAAAGTAACGAAAAAACTTCCATGGCATGTAACGGTCCGATAATTTCGAGATAAACAGAACAATATCAGAGCAACTATTACATATCTAACTGATAAATATCTGAAAGTACTAAACTAATTAAAATAAATAAACTCAACTAATTCAATACCCTACTAAACTTTGAACGCTCCCCAATGCCAAAGGCTCTCAGGTCCTGACACGGTAGTAACGTAGATCGTCTTAATCTGGAAGGAAGAAAAGGAAAAACAAATTTTACGTGAGATAAAAAGCTCAGTGAGTGTTCATGCGTGTGTGCAAGTGTAGCTTTTTCTGTCCATAACTTTCTTTTAAAAACAACTTAATAAAGGAACTTTAACGCATACGAATGTCATGCAATAGAATCGTGAATCAAAAGCATTCATGATTTAACAAAAATCCTTTTTACATCTGAACAAAACCATATTTCGATGATCGGTGTCCACGTTATTCTGATGCTGATGCAACCAACCTTATCACCTCATAACAGTACTCCTCATCTCCCCGTCCAAGGAGTGACTTTGGAATCCATAACGTATGACATGGTGCATACGGAAATCCTACGACCCAACTAAGACACAACCTTCTCCTGTTATGTCTGAGAGGGAATGGGCCCATGGGGACAAAAGGTCCTACCGGCAAGCTCACCGTCGCCCGGCGGTACCCCTTGCACTCTCACGCCAAACACTGGATCCAGTCTAATCAATTCCGAATACAACCAACGGGACACCATTCATCATATCGATTCCAATCATTTACGGCAATTAACCAATGTGCTATTAAATTGCTTTGACAAAACTGAACAGTTTGAATACTCAATTTACAGAAACTTGCTTTTAAGAAATAAACATTTCGAATATTCAATTTACAGAAACTTTCTTTCAAGAATGAACATTTCCAAAAAAAAAAATTATTTCAAGAAATGACAGTTCAATATGCAGAGTTCAATATGCAGAGAGTCATGAATACGTATATATACATATAGATATACATGCACGCATTTCTTCCAGTTTTGAAAATAATAGAGTTTAGGAACACTCACCTAGAACTAGACTATAAGCAAGAGGGAGAGCAAATACGAGACGACGTCTAGTTGTAATCACCTAAGAAGTCCAAAGAATTACGAATGAACATTACCCGTATTAAATTCCTAATTCTAGTTATTACTAAAATCATGGCGCATGCAATTTCAATTAAATTCCTAATTCTAGTTATTACTAAAATCATGGCGCATGCAATTTCAATTAAGTAAAATTGTTGTAAGTTTCTATTCACCTTAGGTGTTAAGTCATTAAATTACACTAATATTGCTCATCATATAACACTCAGACGTGCACTAGTACGGAGTTTTCAGTTTTGGATCCTAAACAGTAATTCAGGTTTACCTAGTCCATTAATTATGACTTCAAGCTTTGCAAGTAGCCTGACCATGCGTATACCTATACATACATAGTCTACTTCCTCTAAATTATTTATGTACATATGAGTTCCATCAGTAAAATAAGCCATCTTCACAAATCTGTACTCATCAGTTTACCATCTTTCAACTTCTAGTGTGAGGAATCTCACTGGATCCTAAACAGTAATTCAGGTTTACCTAGTCCATTAATTATGACTTCAAGCTTTGCAAGTAGCCTGACCATGCGTATACCTATACATACATAGTCTACTTCCTCTAAATTATTTATGTACATATGAGTTCCATCAGTAAAATAAGCCATCTTCACAAATCTGTACTCATCAGTTTACCATCTTTCAACTTCTAGTGTGAGGAATCTCACTTAATATCATATAATATTTATCAAATGATCATGTTTCCCACCAAGCCACGTTTGCACCACTGAAGTATTAAACTACAACAATTCATTAGTATCTTTAAACTATATCATCTTTTATCACTTTACTATAAAGAATTAAGACAAATGAAGATTAAACTTGCATACCTGAGCTTAGGCGGTTACCGAGAAAGGAAGAAAGGAAAGAAAAATGTGAAATGGTTTACTCTTGGAAACGGGTTGGCAAACCCTTACTTGATTTATATAAGATAAATACATAAATATATAATACATTATATAGATATTGGGCTTTCTTTGAGCCATGAGCTGGGCTAATAATATAACAATAATATTTTAAGGCCAAGTCATTGTATGTATATTTTAAATTAGGTTAACTTCAATTAAATTTTACCATATAATTACTAAGTTAGTCTATATATATATATATATATATATATATACACTAATAATACGAGTATACGAAACAAAATATTAGGATATTAAAAATACAATATTAAAATTTATAATCACGTGACGAGACAGGGCGTTACACGGCGCCTAAAACTTGACAGTAGACAACTTAGGGTAATGAAAAAACAAGAAAAAAAAAGGAACAAAACCACCCGCAAGATTAATCATTGACGGAATTTTGTAGGAAGTTGAAGCCGAGCATAATCCGCTAATTCCGATGAGATCACCATGCAAAGATCGATGAAAGCCTTACCGGAAGACATCATATGGAACTCTCACACGAGAGACGGTTTATCCATGAATTTTTCTCTGTTGTTTAATATTTAGTAATAAACGGTCATTTGGTTTAGTAAAATTATTTGCTCTGGGCATGGCCATGGCCATGTATTAGCTCGAAGATAGAACCATGTAAAGCCCTTTCGCATTTACGTCAAGTTTTGCATTTTACTTTTACTTTCACTTATACCTAAGGCTAATAATTGGGTAATAACCTAAAAATTAATATTTCATTTTTGTTTTGAAATCTTTTTCTTATCGTAAACAACTGTACTTTTCGATAATTTAAGTTGTCTCCAATATTTGTTTTAGGGAGAGGCCTCATTATTTTGTCACTACAAGTATTCACTTTGGGTATTGGGGTCAATTTTATGGACACAGTGGATTTGACTCCGGAACTTTACATAGACACAGATCATGCTTCAGAAAGTAGTTTCTTATTCCCTAATACAAGTTCTTTTTAGCATGTAGGATAATCTGCTTTTCTCGAAATGTTAATTTTTTGTGAATATTGTGTTTAGAACATAATTAAAGGTCTAGAAATTGTTATCTAACTTAAGACGATCACTAGATGTTATGCATATAACAAGATATTTTTGATTTGGTTACATGATGATTTGAGTTATACATATGGCGCGATAAGTTATCTTAAATTTGTATTCGCACAATTCTTTTTGAATAATAAGCTGCCAATGTAATTAATGTTTGGCAATAATACGAAGATAGAAAATCATAAAATACAAAAAGTAATAAATCTACATAAATTTATTTATGTAACTGGTTGGCTGCGTTTGCAAGTCATTAATTACAGTTACAAATGAAAATTAAAATAATATTATGCGAAAGACTAATACTAGGTACCCATAAATTGCTTTATAATACCCTTATACAAACTACATATGAGTTAAATGACAATTCGTGGGCTTGATTTGCATTAATTAATTAAGTTCTAAGAATGCATAACAACATTTTAAGTATTATTTGAGAATATGCAATTAAAATTATTTAACTCTCTATAACTTCAGCAATGTTACTGATATTATTGGCGAACCTTTTGTGCTGATCCGCCAATCATAATTGTGTTTATTATATTACCTTAAATCCGAACGAGAATACGAAAAAAAAAAAGACAAATTTCAAACGGTGTACACCGCTTCACTACATTTTCACAACGGTCATTAACTGCCTCCTAGTTCCCGCCTTCTTGTTTCACCATATATTTCCAAAATGTTGCGACTGTCTAATTATAAATTCTATTGTTCTGTCATTCTAGTAAAATATTATCACCGCAGCGGCGCTTGGTCCAAGCACCAGGCGTCGCCTCCACTTCCAAATGGCAGACCACACCGCTAATTTTTCACTCCATGATCATCAAAAATTCCGACAATTTCCCCTATTTGAAGATGACGATGATGATCCTGCATTCGACGCGTTCGTACAGGACATGGCACGGGAACAACCTAGTACTATTCATAATTTTGGAAACAACGTGGCGAGTTCTTCAGGAATTCATCAAAACCAGAATGAGAATCCTAATGGTTTTCCAGCGAACAACTCAACCTTTGGGAATCCAATTCAAATCCCCAATTGGCCTGTCATACCATCTCCCTATTGTTGCACTTGTTGCCAAACGCTTCGAGAGTTCCACCATGTTAATGGTTCGTTACGACGTGCATGACTTATAAATTTCTTCATTTTTTATTCATGTTTTCTAACAATCAATCTTTTGTCCTATTTGTGTTCTACTTTGTCTTATATATGTGACACATGTAATCATCACAAAAGAGTAGGACACAACGTAAAACAGATGATTTAGATAATATTTGTTGATACACGTTGTTACATAATGTATATACAGGTAATCTTGTTGCGAAGCTTGACATTCATGGAAGACTAGGAATAATCTGTCATGCCGTGCTGGAGAAATACGACAAGTCATCTTCTGAAAATCCTCAATACCATATGTTTGAGTAAGATCAAATTATTATTTTTGAATAATTACTCTAATCTGGTTTGTCCTAACCTTTTTCTATATATGTTACTATTACTAAAACTAATTATAGACAATTGTATTTGCTATTTTCAGATTCTCTCACGAAAGTATAGGAAGTGTGAAGCAATTCTTTATCCAGTACTGCAAAGATCGCAAAATGGAAGGTTATACTATGTTACCAGATCCCCTCTTTCACTTCTACGATGCATTATGCATTGGAATTGACGGTGTTGACGGCAATCTGAACTGCGGCGTCTTCCCTCAGCAATCCTCAAGAGGTTCACAACAATATCCGTTTTAGGTTTACATTACTAGCTACTTGATACATAAAATGTAATGTAATTTTCTGGATGTACTTTGCATCAAGAACTATTATTACAAGTTCTCTTTATTTATCGTTGTGGTTGAAATTGAAAGCTTTGGCACAACAGTACGTGTAATGTGAAATAGCCAAATGACGGCCATGCATCATGTGTAATAGGTCCATTACGCGCTGTGAAAAGAAAAATAGACAAATTACTTCGATGATTTTTTTTAAACATATGCAAGATTCTCCCTTATACATGAATCTTTAGGAAGTGACCTGCAATTTTTTGATGTGTATGGGATAGTTTGTTTAATTGTCATAACTCATAAGCATAAGATAGGGGCAAAATGCCATTACCTCAAAATTTTATTTTAGTAAAAGGTAAAATATGTTTCTCCGTTGAATTTATGTTTTAATTAATTTCTTATAAATTAAGGGTATGATGGGCCTACAAATCCAGCAGACAATTTGAACCAGGAGGATCAAGGAGTAAGAGTGACTGAAAGCCATGTCGCATTTCAGGTTAGTCGTAGTGAGATTTTATATGTACTAAATTAATTCTAACTATTTGAACATGATATTCACACTCAATCAATTAATTAGTTTTACCTTCTTGTGTATGAATTACTAATGATTAGAGCAGAGGGAAAGAACAAAGAACATGACATTGAATGATTTAAGGCAGTATTTCCATTTACCAATGAACGAGGCGTCCAAGGAACTAAACATATGTCCATCAGCTATAAAGAATATTTGTCGCAAAGGAGGCATGTTGAGGTGGCCCTACCGAAAGATTAAAAGCATTGAGACTGAAATGGCAAAGCAGAATAAGTTAGTGAATTCCAATAATCCCAGTGTAAGGGAACACGCAGTGGCAGAGATTAGTAAGCTACAAGCAAGTCTTGCCACTATTTATCAAGAGTCAAATGATGGCTAAATATTGTTTTCCTTTTAATTTCATATACTTTTATTGAGACTATTCATGATCATGTTTTTTTTGGACAATTTGTTTAAGTAGATGCATGATAAACGCATAGTTATCCTTTTGTTTTGGGGTTTTTATTTTATTTTATTTTTCTGTGGTTCTTTGTGTAAGATTTATAATGAGTCAATTATATTTGATAAGCTTCAACACTTTAATCTAGACTCTAACTAAACTTCTCATATTCGTTTTAAGTAAATGCAAGTAAAAGAAACGTAAGATAATCAACTAAATTTCAAGTATAAAATCAAAACTCACTTAATTTATTAAAAACAAAATTGAAATTTATTATAACACACCCAAATTGATTACTTTGCTCGGCCTAGCTAGTCAAATTCACGTGCCCAAATGCCTGAATTTGACCAAAATCCAAATCAACAAGTGAAAACCTTATATCCACTAAAAGCACAATTTAAGAACTCATAGAGAGGTTGTGAATGAATGAACCCTATAGTGGAGAGGTCGAGAAAGTTGCACTGGAAACATGACACGTGAACTCGGCTAGGGTTTACCCAATGAAGGAATTCTGATGCATGGGTCAATTGATGCTCGTTGATAGCTTCTAGGTAAGTCTAGAAGCCATTGAAGTAGATTGGGGAGTTTGTCGATTTCGGACTGAACTTGGGCTTAAGTCAATCTGCCTACGTATCCCGTGTAGGGAATCAAGCCGAACGTAGTTCATTGTTCTTAGTGTAAATCAAACATGGTCGGAGGTGAAGGTCGACCCTTAGAAGGTGAACCATTGCGAATCGGATGTTAGTTGATGGCTCAATATCTGATCCCTACAAGAAAATGTGTTTTTTGTAACGAAACAATTTGTTAACATAGATATCATTTCTTGTTACCAAAACAATTGGTAACGAGAATTTTGTTACCAAAATTTCATGATGTGAAGCCCTTTACAAAAGATTTAGGTAACAAAATTTACCCATTCGTTACCATTTATTTGGTAACGATCATATTTTTGTTACCATACCTCATTATTTGTAACTAATAATTTGTTAAGAAAAGTTGTGTGTTATGTTACCAAAAGGCATCCGACACCAATATTTTAGTAGTAAACGTCATTTTACTTTGTTACTAATTAACTAGTTAAAAATTCAATTTTCTTTAGTCATATGGTTATGATTAAGTGTTGTTGTTGCCAAATCTTTCTTACAGTAATTTAGAGATGTTAAATTGGCACTGCAATATTTTTATTATAAATATTTTAAATGATAATGAAAAGTACACAGTATTATACTATATTGGAAAAAAGTGCAGATATTACATCAGACCAATCCATCCAACAGTTAGCCCAATATATAAACTATATTATCCAAAACAATATGCTAATCAAGAGATAGTTTACATCAATATATTTCCAATTCTTTGAGCATTCGTGCTAGGTGCTCCAAATGAAATTGTTTCCATGAACCTGCAATGAAATCAAAATGGAAAATACACGTATGTGTTATATTTCAAAACTATAAAAATTAGATGAATATGTATTAGAAATTCTATCAAACAAAACCATTTAAACATCCAATTCTAGAAAGAAAGTAAAGCATATAATTCTACAAGAAAAGATCAAGAAGCAAAGAACGTAATAAACCATGCTCTTGAGTTTAATGAAAGCTTTATACATAGAAATAATGAAGTAAATAAAACAATACATAATCAGCTTTAGTCCAAAATTCTTTCTTTTCCTTGGAAAAAGAAAAATAGAGTATATGAAAACAGATTTGTATAGGAAAAACAACAAAATTGAGCTTAAAGCACCATGACTTGTATGGTTGCATTCAGTCACTTACTCTATCTTTATTGTACTATCAAATGTTCAACTAATCATAAAGTACATAAAACTAAGTAGATCTTATTTTTTTTCTAAACGGAAGGAACTCGATATGTTTAGAAACTCCCATTAAAACAAATCAACATCAATGATTCACATTGCAAACTGAACATGATTTTAAGATAATTTTTTACATAATGTATGCACTAGCTTCATCTTATACAACTTTAATAACACTATCCAACAAAAGTACTCAAAAAGTACTCGTACAATGAGTAAATATTTGAAAAAAAATATTTATTTCTCGTTATCGCATTCACCATTCCATTCATAGTTCTTTAATCATAATGAACGAGTACTCAGTTTAAATGCACAAAAGGAAGGGTGACACTAAGGAAATGATTCTAACACTAGGTAACATTGTCATTTCATATCCAAGTTGATAATCTCAAACTCTAATATTCCATTTCATAACATAAACGCAGCAACATACAGTACATAGTAAAACTTGCAACAATAGCATGAACAGTAACAACGAGAAATCAATAAAAATAGGAATACTTTTGAATAACACGAACTTTTGTATCAAAAAATGCGTGAGTAAGAGAGCAAAAATATAGCTAATAAAATATTAAGTTAACCCAAATCAAAAAAAAAAATGGTCCAAAACGGATGCTTCTACGCAAATTAAAGTTATGGCCTTTCAAAGTTTTGCGCTTCATTCTCTTTCTTTTTTTCAATTTTCGAGGCAGGTTTGTAATTGTCAAAAACTTGGGGGGGGGGGGGGGGGGGGGGCAGTCTTGTAATTTACAGAAAAATAAAACAATCTTGTAATTTACAGAAAAATAAAACAAATAAAAAAAAAGACAGATCGGTTCGTAGCCGAACCGGTGCACCGGTTCGACCGAAAAAATTTCTTGTCGGCTCGTTGGAGCTTTGCAACCCGTTTTGGGTTGAGAACCAGATCGGACAAGGCACTGATTCCCATTCAGACCGGTCGATCCAGTCCAATTCTGAAAAACTGTGCCAACAACAACCTCATTTGTATGCTGGCTAAGGACAGTAGTCACCTCCCCTTCGGCATGAGCCGGACGTTCATGTTGTTGATAGTCAACAGTTGGATTGTCTAGTTCAGATGATCTGGTAGTTCTTGTCATGATTGGTTGTCACGGGTGTTTTCTATCATAGTGCATTTAGTAGTTTCATACAGACGCCACCATTGATGCGGGGTAATTTCGTCTGCTGACTAGTCACTCCGCGCCAGACTAGCATGAGCTCCTGATATGTCATGAGCTACCTTTGAGTTCGAGAAAGTTGCACTGGAAACATGGTACGTGAACTCGGTTAAGGCTGACCCAGTAAAGGAATTTTGATGTCTGATTCAGTTGATGCTCGTTGATAGCTTCTAGGTAAGGTTAGAACCCATTTAAGTGGATTGGGGAGTTTATCGATTTACAGACTGGACTTAGGGTTAAGCTAAGCTGCCTACGTATCCCATGTAGGAAATCAAGCCGAACGTAGTTCATTGTTCTTAATGTAAACCAAACATGGTCGGAGGTGAAGGCCGGCACTCAGAGGGTGAACCATTGCCAATCGGGTGTTAGTTGATGGCTCAGTATCTGGTGTTGATGCTTCAGCATAGCGCGACTTTACGGTTTTGCTCATAACTCATTTGTCAAAGGTCAAATTGACAAACCGCTTATTGATTTGGAAATTGGACTTGATAACTCGAATTTAACTATTATAAGTCGAATTCGAGTTGAGAGTTCGAGTTATGAATTCGAGTTGAAGATCAGCATTGCGTGATTTTACAGTTTTGCCCATAACTCTGTCGTCCGAGGTCGGATTGAAAAACCGCTTCCTGCGATGACAACTAGGCTGAAAGGGCTTTCCAAAAATATAATCCTTGATAATTCGAATTCAATTCTTATAAGTCTAATACGAGTTGAGAATTCGAGTTGAAGATCAACATTGCGCAACTTTACGATTTTTCCCATAACTCCCTCGTCCAAGGTTGGATTAACGAAACGCTTCTTGAAATGGGAATTAGACTCAACGGGCTTTCCAAGAATATAAGCCTTGATAACTCGAATTCAACTATTATAAGTCGAATTTGAGTTGAGAATTCGAGTTGAAGGCTATGGGCGTCCCCACTCAAATGTGAAGTGCGTGGGGTGTATTTATATGTGCTAGTTGAGCTATCTTGACGGGCTTAGACCTCTTTTGTTCCATCATGTGAGCGGGTTTGGGCTCCTCTTGTTCAATTATGAGTGATTTCATTAATTTGATCATAACTTCTTCAATACTCATCGGATCTGAGATCCATTTAGAAACTAGGCATTCATATCTTTCCAACGACGTATGGCTCATAGTCTGATTTGGTCTAAAAGTAGTGTAGTGAATTTTACAAGTTGTGCTTGTATTTGCCTCTAGCTTTCATGCTTAAGACACACAACCACCAAATGAGGTTGTTGTGGCTTGTCGTTTTTCGAAGCCCACTAAATGACATGGCATGACACGTGAGCAATACAAATTATGGTTCAACACCGTCCTTAATTCAAATGAAACTTGTTCTAATTATATTGCGGAGTTTCACGAACCCTAATTTCTTATTTCATAAAATACCTGCTGGATTTTTTCCCCTTAGTTGCAATTTTGCACAGTGTTCATACCAGATTGCCCGAATATCCCAAATTACAACGTTGGGTGACTATGGTATGCGATATGTCAAGAGTGCAAGCTAGGTGACTAAATAGTAAATATACATTTTTCGAGCGCGATACTTACACAAAATTAGGATGTTGCTTCACAACTCTTGTGCCTTTGACCTTGAGGCCAAAACTTTAGATATTTCTTATTTTGCCCCAAAGGTCGCCATATCTCGCCCAACCTCTTCTACTTAGGTCGTATAATAATCTCATCTCTTGCAGACTAGATATACGTCATGTTAATGAATGTATCATGCTTTAGTATAGGTTGGGTTGAACTGGAATTTGATATTTAAAACTTTTTCGTTGGTCGTATTAGGGCAGTCAACCTTGGTGGCATTTTCAAGATTTGAATTAGTGTGGAATTGGTAGAAGAAATATAATCTAGAAAAGTTGGCATTGGTGATTTATTATTCAATAGTATCACGTTGGGAAATAACAAGAGACAAATGAGCAACGCGTGTTTTATTTGGAAGTAAAAATGTTAAAAATTGAAGAGCATATAAAAAACAAATAATATAAGAAGAGTGGAGAAAAGTTTGATATTTCTTCTTATAACTTTTCTTAACTTGATGAAAATGACTACAATACATTGGGTATTTATAGGTGGTAGCAAGAATGAATCTACCATCGTACATGTACCACTAATTAAAATGATTCTTCCTATTCCACTTAGTTAATAAAGAAAATAAAAATACAAATACTTGAATTCCACCAAATAAATGGATATGGCATTACACACAACTCTAGAAAAATTAATCTAGTTTATTCTTATTATTATTATTATTATTATTATTATTATTATTATTATTATTATTATTATTATTATTTCAACATCCCCCTAAAACTAGATTCATTACTCCACGTGAAAACCGCAACTTTTGAAAATCTTCAAACTTCAAGGGCTTGGTGAAAATATCTACAACTTGATCTTGAGATTTCACGAACTCAACTTTCACTTGTTTGTTCGCAATGACATCCCGACTAAAATGAAACATTGTATCAATGTGTTTACTCCTATCATGAAACACCGGATTCTTCACCAAGACAATAGCGAACTTGTTATCAACATGCATCTTCGTCGGGTCTTCTTGTGGTAAACAAAGTTCTTTCAACAATCTCCCTAGCCAAATGGCATGACAAACACAAGAAGCAGATGCAACATATTCGGCTTCACATATAGATAATGTAACAATAGGTTGCTTCTTAGAAATCCAAGTAAATGTCGAGTTTCCCGTGAAGAAAACAAACTCAGTCGTACTTTTACGATTATCATCATCGGCCCAATCACAATCGTTATATCCAACAAGCTTACACTCATGAGACGAAATATATAAAATTTCATAGCCAACCGTACCTTTGATGTAACGAATAATTCTTTTTGTCACTTTCATGTGTGAAGTAGTAGGATCCTCCATAAAATGACTTACAGGTCGAATGAAAAAAAAAAGTATGAACTTGTACAAGTTAAGTATCTTAAACTTCCAACAAAGCTTTTGAAAAATGTTGGATTAACATTATCTCCATCTCCATTGGAAGATACTTTGAGTGTGGATACTTTGACTCCACACTCCACGGGGTGCTAATAGGCTTGCACGTTTCCACCTCAAATTTCTTGAGAATTTCTTTCGCATATGCCTCTCGAGAGGTAAAGATGTTATTTTCTCTTTGTTTCACTTCAATGCCCAAATAGTAGGACATAAAACCAGTGTATGTCATCTCAAATTCCTTCGCCATAGCTCTCTTGAAATCATCAAACATCTTTCGAATATTTCCTGTGAAATTCAAGTCATCCACATACAAACAAAGAAGTAATATATCACCATATTTATTAAATTTCACATATAGAGCATGTTCGTGTGGACACCTGGTGAAACCATTCATCTTGAAATAGTTGTCAATTTAACTATTCCAAGCACGGGGGCTTGCTTTAAGTCGAATAGAGCCATCTTTAACCTCAACACCTTATCTTCTTACCTTTTATCCACATAGCCCAAAGGTGAGATATGTAGACTTCTTCCAAAACACCATTGAGAAAAGCGGACTTTACGTCCATTTGATGAATTTTCCAGTGATTTTGAGCAGCCAAAGAAATTATGAAGTGAATTGTTTCACGACGAGCGAATACCTCATCCTAGTCAATACCGGCATTTTTCTTGTAATCTTTGGCAACCAAACGAGCCTTGTACTTTTCAATCTCCCATTTTGCATTCCTCTTTACTTTGTACCCCCATTTGATTCCTATTGTTTTTTTGCTTTTAGATAGTGTCGTTAGTTCTCATGTATCATTCTTCTTTATTGCCCTTATTTTTTTCATTCATGGCGTCTTTTCATTTATCATCACAAATGGCATCATCATAACCTATAGGCTCAATCCCTGCAAATAAACAAAATTGAGTAAATTCACTCAAATTTTGTACCTCTTCAGTGGTGTCACAAATCACTAAGCATTCTGAATCATTTAGGCCCTTCACTAGAACTAGATCATCACCTTGTGCATTTTGAAATGGAGTTGTTGGAGGTAGAGTAGTAGGTTGTGCTACATCTTCTTCCTCATCATCAACGAATGTGCTAGATTGCATGGGTTCTTGTTTAGCATCCCATTCCCAAGAGCTTGCTTCATCGAACTCGGCATATCTACTTATGACCGTCTTTCCATTGTTGTGGTTATCAAATTTATAACCTTTAGAACTTTGATCATCACCAATGAAGACGTACCGTTGGCTTTTGTTATCAAGCTTGATCATCTTCTCATCCGGCATATGTGCATACGCAATGCTTCCAAACACCCGCAAATGAAAGACACTTGACTTATAACCACTCCAAGCTTCTTGAGGTATCTTACCATCAAAACTTTTCTTATAACACCGGTTTATCAAGTAGACTGCACAAGCAGCGGCTTCGGCCCAATACGCCTTAGGCATATTTCTTCTTTTCAACATACTCCTCGCCATGTAAGTATGGTGCAGTTCTTTCTCTCGGCTACTCCATTTTGTAGTGGTGAAAATGGAGTCATCATGGGACGATGAATGACATTCTTTTCGAAAAACTCTTTGAATACATTAAACGTAAATTCTCCACCTCTATCAGACCGAAGTGCTTTGATTTGGTAGCCACTTTGTTTCTACACCATGGCTTTAAACTTCTTAAAAGTTTAAAACATCTCCAACTTTCCTTTAAAAATATACCCAAGTTTTTAGATAATAATCATCAAAAAATATCAAGAAATAATTATTCTTACCAAGTGATGATGGCTTGATAGGTCCACATACGTCGAAGTGAATCCACTTTAAAGGATTTTGAGCTCTCGTCATAAACTACTTTGAAAAACTTTTCCTTACTTGCTGACCTAAAATACACCATTCACAAGCTTGATTTGGATGGTTTGTGAACACCAACCCTTACAAAAAAAAAATCCATGCTCATTATTTTAAAGCAATATAAATTCACATGCACAAGTCTCATGTGCCATAGCCAAGAAGTATTTCTAAAGTAAGATTTTAAACTCATTGGAACATTACTTTGAATATTCAATTCTTCGACATCGGCACCTTGGCAAGTAAATGATCATTTTCATCTTTCATAGTCAAACTTCTATATTTCAAGTAAATTTCATAATTTTTCTCCAAAAGCTGTCCCAAAATTAAAATATTACTCTTCACTTCCGGCACATAGAAGACAATAGAATTAAATTGGTGGCTTCCATCTTTAGATTGAATTACAATTGTACATCTTCCTTTTACTTTTACCTTTGAAGAATTTCCAAATGTGATATCACCACCAACAGATTCATCAAGCTTCACGAACAAGTTTTTCTTTCCGCAAATATGGATACTTGCACCAGACTCAATGTACCAAAGATTGTTCTCCTCATTTTGATTACATTTGCAAGCGAGAAGCAAAGGGGGATTTGGATCTTCTTTCTCACTGCTCTCCATGAATTTTTTCGTCTCCTTCACATTACTTCTACATTCCCAAGCATAATGGTCAAAGCGATGACAATTATAACATCCAACGTTTGATTTATCATACCTCAGCTGATCTGGTCTTGTCCACATCCTCTTCCTTGATTGACGTTTTGGCTTGTCTCATCATTCTTTGAAGAATTTTTGTAGCTATATCCACCTCTTCCATGACCACGGCCTCGGCCTTGGTTTTGACCACGACCTCTACCACGTTCTAAACCTCTTTGAGACGTGCCTTGATTTGTCTCTTTCTATTTCAAAGAAAGCTTTACTTTCAAAGCTTTCTCAACCGATTCTTGATTTAGTTTCTTCAAATGTTCTTCATGTTCTTGCAACGATCCGACGAGCTCATCAATGGTCATGGAGTCTTGAGACTCTTCGATTGCAACAACAATGTAATTGAATTTTGCATCTAAAGATCGCAAAATTTCTCCAACAATTTGGTCGTCTTGAATATCATCTTCATATCTCTTCATTTGATTAGTGACAGCCAAAACTCGTGAAATAAAGTCGGAATCTGTTTCGGAGTCTTTCATATATAGAGATTCAAACTCCCCCTCTTCACGTTTGGAGACGCATGTTCTTTACTTTATCAACTCCTTTGAATGAGGCTTGAAGAATATCCCACGCTTTCTTGGAGTTATTTGCGCTAGCAACCTTTTCGAACATATTTTCATCCAAACTTTGGTGAATGAGCGTAAGCGCCTTTCGGTCTTTCTTCTTGGCGGTTGCTTCATCTCCTTCAACGCCCTTCATTCTTATGCACCAATTGTCGTGGTGTTCTTTAGAAAGTGGTGGAACTTGAAATAGTGTCCCATTTGACATCTTCTTCGAGCTTAGTCTCCAAACTCTAGTGGCTATGATACCAATTTGTAGAAATTGAAGAGCATATAAAAATAAATAATGTAAGAGGAGAAGAGCGGAGGAAATTTTGATATTTCTTATTATAACTTTTCTTGACTTACTGAAAATGACTACAATACGTGAGGTATTTGTAGGTGGTAGCAAAGATGAATCTACCATATACATGTACCACTAATTAAAATGTTCCTTCCGGAACCAGTTAGTTAATGAAGAAATTGAAAAGACAAATACTGGAATTCCCCCAAATAAATGAATAGAACATTCCACACATCTCTAGACAACTTAATTTAGTTTATTCTTGTTATTCTTATTATTATTATTTCAACAAAAAATACATAGGAAAAAAAGAATGGGAAAATATTTAATTTTCTCTTGCCTTAACCACATAGGACTATCATGTAGTCTCTGTTGTGGCTATGATGTTTGAGTTTACAGCATAGATATTGTGGATTTCGGGGTA
The DNA here is from genome assembly GCA_948329865.1 of Linaria vulgaris. Lineage (NCBI taxonomy): Eukaryota > Viridiplantae > Streptophyta > Magnoliopsida > Lamiales > Plantaginaceae > Linaria > Linaria vulgaris. The sequence goes on from OX415250.1 coordinate 98,026,902, forward strand.
CGATGAAATAATAGTGTAGGTAGAACATTAGGATTGTGCTTGGATTGAGGTCTTAGAATTTTCAAAAACACCAACCCATGCATGTTATATATATATATATATATATATATATATATATATATATATATATATATATATATATTTTACACATGCAAGACTAGAAAGGAAAATATTCATGTTAATTTGTTATCCTTGTTTCAAATTACAATGCAAGATCGACGCACCATTAAAAGTAAAAGCCTTTGCTTGGAGAATAATTATTGATAGGATACCGACAAAGATGAATTTGATGAAAGGAAGCGTCCAGATTTCTGGCAGCAATGCGTGTTGTGTTTTTTTGTCAAAGCCATGATGAAGATATTGATCATCTCTTCTCTAGTTGCCTCTTCTCCACAAATGCCTTAGATCGTTATCCTCAAGTGATTGGGTCTAGTTCCAGTTATGGCGAGCAACACTAAAGGTTTTTTTCTTCAACTTTGCGGCATCCAGATACTAACTCAAGATGTCGATGGAATAGTTTGTGGCTTTTTGTCTTTTGGTAATTTTGTTTCAATGGATTGCAACCAGATTTTCATGATGCTACAGAGACCATCAAGGCTAAGGTGTGAAGTTGGTTCAAATCGAAGGATGTGGTTTTTTCTTAGTATTTTTGGGAGTGATCTAATTCACCCATTTCTTGTACTATAACATGAACTTTTGTTTTGAGTACTTCTTGCACTTCAATTATTAATAAAATCTTTTCTTATTGGTCAAAAAAAAAGGATAGAGAGGAAAAGTAGAAAGAGCTGACATATTGGGCCCATATTAATTTTTAATTCACCATACGAAAGTATAATATATATATAGGGAAAAAAACATTCAACTTCATGCTTCACGTGTTAACTTTGCAACCTATTGTCTTTTACAACTTATCCTTAACTTCATTGAGTATTTTGTAACTTTCACCTGAATCGTTGCTCAATCGTTTATTTTAAGAACGAAATATTAAAACTGCCCTATAACTTTTTTTCAAAACTAAAAATGCCCGTTTTTTTCGGGCCTTGCAAAAATGTCCCGTAAGTCTTGAAAAATCTTGTAAAAATGCTTGATTGCCTTATTTGGGCCAAAATTGTCTACGTGGCGGTACAGTGGCTGCCACGTCAACAAGTTGTATTTGCACCCCAAAACCCTTGTAACTTTAAATATTGTATTTGCACCCCAAAATAAATTGCACTTTGCCCCCCAATATATATATATATATATATATATATATATATAAATAATAAACATATATATATATAATCATTTGTAAAAGAATAAATATTATTTGTAATAAATATATATATAAAAATAAATATCATTTGTAAAAAAATGTAATGGAAAGAATAATTTATATTCATTTGTAAAAGAATGTAATGTAAATATTCATTTATATATGTAAAAGAATAATCATTTGTAATAAATATATATATATAAAATATCAACATATATTATTATTTATACTAATTTATAAAATAATTAATATTTTAACATTATGCAAAACAAATAAAAAACAAAAAAAAATTCCATCCCCGCCCCGCCACCGCTGCCAAATCGCCACCCCCCTCCCCGCCCCGCCCCCCTCGGAACCCCACCCCCCTCCCCGCCCCGCCACCACCACAACCAAATCGCAGTGGTGGCGACCACGATTGCAGTGGTGGTGGCGTCGATTTGACTCCACCACCACCGCGAATCGCAGCGGTGGTGGTGTCAAATCGACGCCACCACCACTGCAATCGTGGTCGTTGGGTGGCGGGGGTGGGGGGGTAGGGGGCTCAGGGAGGTGCGGTAGTTTTTTTTTTTGTTTTTTTTTTTATTTTTTTGTGTTTTATTGTTATTTGTTTTATTTATATATATATATATGTTTATTATTATTTATATATATATATATCTTTATTATTTGTATATATATGTTTATTATTATTTATATATATGTTTATTACTATTTATATATATATATCTTTATTATTTATATATATATCTTTATTATTTATATATATGTTTATTATTATTATTTATATATATTTATTATTATTAGCTGAAAATATGACGTGGCGGAGCTATTTTATGACGTGGCGTTGATTGTACCGCCACGTAGGCAATTTTGGCCCAAATAAGGCAATCTGGCATTTTTGCAAGATTTTTCAAGACTTACGGTTACGGGGCATTTTTGCAAGGCCCGAAAAAAACGGGCATTTTTAGTTTTGAAAAAACGTTATAGGGCAGTTTTAATATTTCGTCCTTATTTTAAATACATTTTGAACACATATTTCTATTATCATCTGTTAGATTTGATTTTAGGAGGCATGTCACACTTTTTTCAACAAGTTGGCGTGAGAACTGTATGAAACAATTTGTTGAAAGACAACCCAATAAACGGCGCAGAAATTGGTCTATCTAATGTTTCTTGCCCTACTATAGGCCTGTCACGGACCGGGTCAGACCCAGACCCAAACATTTGGGACCCGGACCTGAACACTTTACAGTCTTCGGGTCTGCGAAGACCCGCGACCCTGCTTTGGGTCCAGACCCGGAACCGTACGTATTTAAAAAAAAAAAAAAAAAAAAAAAAAAAAAAAATTTTACAAATTTACAGAACAACTGTTCCACTTCCAAAATTCATCTTTCACCAAAAAAAAAAAAATCTCTCTCATTCAAATTTTGCCCCAACTCAAACAAGAAAAACCCCCTTCAAATTTCGATGCTCAAATCTCAATCGCCCCTTCAATAATTAAGACTTCACGGTAAGGTAAACTCAATTTGTTTTGTAGGGTTTGCATTTTCTCCATATGGGTTTTTGATTTCGCACATGGGTTTGTTGTGTTGTTGGATTTAGTCCTTGTTTGAGTTGAGAATTGAAGCGCAAATGTTGAGTTTTGTTGGATTTGATAAAAAAGTTTGTCTACAAGGTGTTTGATGAAATTCCTAAATGAAAAAAAAGTACGTGAGACAACCAAAAAAAAGAAAAAATATTTGGAGAAAAAAAAAGATAAAAGAAATAAGGAACAAAAAAAAGGTAAAAGAAAGAAGGAAAAAAAAAGGAAATTTGAACGGGTCCAAAGGCATTTCGCGGGTCCAGTACGGGTCCGGGTCCAATTCGGGTCCGAACCCAGACACAGACCCGGACCCGCGAATTTTTTCCCACGGGTAATGACCGGGTCTGACCCGGTCCGTGACAAGCCTAGATAGGCCTATTTTCTAAAAACGTCATTTTCCTAATCACTCCTGAAAAAACAAAAGTATAAGTAAATAGTAGTTTCTCTTCCTTTGTTGTAGCAATAAACCAGTCTTTATTCATCAAAAAAAAAAAAGATAAACCAGTCTTTTACTAAATTTGAGGTGCACACAAAACCCGCCTACCATAACAGATAACACCCTCAAAGTGCAGCTTGAAGACGAGTAGACAACGTTGAAATAAGTACTTAATGACGAAATATGCTCACACGGTAGCTATTGTCCTCCAGTATGCCAAAGATTGATCGTTGAGGCTAAGATAGGTAATTAGGACTTCAGGGTTTTTTCTATTTGTAACCACTAACCATTGAAAGACATAAATGCTTGTTATTAGTCCTTTGTACTGTTGATGTCCATACTTATTTCTCGTCGCCAATTTATCTGTACAAATTGAGTGAATATTTCGTCCAGCACATGATTTTGTACACATCTACAAGGTCATACATGACTGATGCCACTGGGTCTCCTCCGAGGCATATCCCATGCCGCTTCGATTTGCTATTCTCTGAAGTTTAAACAATTTAACAGCATTGAAAATCAGATTACTGGTACAAGTTCTAATAAGCTAAATTTTTATTACCCTTTCTCCTAACTACTACTGCATCATGAATGTGCATTTTGCCGCTCAGTGAAACCCTTATAGCTGTATCTCATAATCCCCTAGGTTTAAGATAACCAAATCGAGTAGGGAAATTTCCTAAAAAATTCAACCGGTACTAAAGGAATACCATGGACACTGGTTTGCTGTAGCCAAATTTGTGCCACAAGCCTGTTAAAAAGTGAGACCTTTTCTGGAGACTGGAATAAGATCTGTTAACAAATTTCCACCAGCATATGAATAAGAATTTAAGAACACTATGATCACGCTTAACATAAAACCATCATAAAGAAAAATGAACCTATCTACTCAAAACAGTCTCCAGATAGTTAGCAATATATTAAATGTCTGGCCAGAATCTGCCACAAGAGAAAGCAAAGGGAAACCCCTCGCTAACCTGGGCAGCCAGGGCAACTCCCACACAACCACCTACTCTGACATCCTATTACACACTTCTCTAATAATAAAAACGATGTTCACATTGCTAACGCTTGTTCACGACATTTATGTCCTAAAAGTCGACATGCTGTACAATTAAAATGATGGTTCTGCAGAACAATACCAGGCATCCATCTATCTAAGTTCAGACACTGAATAGGGGCGAGCAGCCTACAAATACACAGGCAAAAACGCCACCATCCCAGTTCATAAGATTACCCAAATCCTAAGCCATAGACACTATTGCCGTTATGGTGACATTACGTCATCAATCATTTGTATGTCAGTTTGCTCGGGTGTTCCTTTTGTCATTTGACTTCCCAGGAGATCACCTAAAAAGTGGTGTCAAATTTTGTCAAGAAACCACGGAAGTTTTAACTTCCAAACCAAAGGGCATTTAAAAAGCCTTACCAAATATCGCATTTACTGATGGTCGACTGGGTGATGTACTCCTCGTATGATCTGCAATACATAGAACTTGAATGAGACCCCAATAGATCTATTCACTGGTGCATGCATGTGCGTGTGTAAGGAACATAGGGTCCCCAATTAATCACTAATTTTCAGAAGAAATTGATGTTAAACCAATATGCTGGAGAATGAAAACATCTCCTACTCAAACAAACTGCTCAAATAAATTGTTTTGTCCGTACAAGGTGCTAATTTACATTCTTGAACTGGGACAAACAAATAGAGTGAGGAGACCATAGGAGAAAGCTATAATTAGTGTAACAGGAAAAAGAACTAAACAAAACACTTTGTCCAAATGTGTTGAGTGGAGGAGAATTCATTTTACAGAATTCAAAGTGATTCTTGCCCCCATATAATTGGTACAACAAACTTTGTCATCTTGCGGACATGTAGTTTCCAAAGTTGAAGATAACACAGCTACTATAAATCCATGAACTTACTCCTGAAACTATTATCCAACAAATAGATAAGATATTTTCAGGTGGTGATTAAGTATTATATATAATAGAAAGTAAACTTCCGTCAGCAGAAAGAATGTTTGACGAAGTAGAAAAGTTTAGAGGAGATAATATTTACTTCTCAACTTAAAAATTATATGCATTGCCAATGGAGCCTCACACACGAATATTTGCATCCGTTTAATAAAGATTATTACCTGATGAATGTCGCAGTGCCTTGACAGCGTCAAAGTTCTTGTATGTATAGCCAACGAAACTCAAATCTTTTGGAGTAAGATGAAGCTGCTTGATGCAACATGAGGAACCCGTTATTGACCTTATATACCAATAATGCTTAAACACAAGAAAACTAAACCATCAGAATAACTGAAAACAATCCTATCAAACTCGTGCTCTGTGAATGGACAAGATCAGGGTAAATTAAACATGCACAAATCTTTATTCAATTGAGTATTTTGCAGGGACTTGTGATCAATAAATGTATAATCGGAGATCAAGAAAGACCTTTCGTGATGGTCCTGAGCCAGATCTTGGTGGTAATGGAGGATTGAGCTGTTCAATTCAACGACAAAATTGCATTAGCACTGCCATCTCCACGACAAAATTGATAAACAAAGACTAGAGAAATAAAATAGAACTGAGTCTGGGAACAAGCACCAACCATTAAGATACGACAACATAGAAATTTTCTAAAGAAAGCTTAAATTCAGCTTGCTTTCAATAAAAACTTCACAGATGCTATTTGATTCACAAGGCTCAGCACAAGACCAAAAACGACTGCCATTAGATTCAGCTTGAAGCGTGCCTCTCGCTTTTTATAACTCTAAGCTCTCTAGGAAATGGTCTCACATTAAGGGATTGTGATACATACATACAATAAGGTCTTAAGTAAGTCCTTCACAACAGTATGACTGCCATTACACTAGCTCTATTAATTTGCTATAACCCAAAACCCTCTATGGAAGGTAGCATAGATGACAAAAACTCAAAAAAATTAAAGATATTGAGAGAGTACTTCATCGAATTTCATAAAGTTCTGCGTATCCAACTCTCCATTAACCTCCGGTTTGAATGCCGCTTCCATTTCATATAGTTTATCCCATTCAACATCCGAGAACCAGGGGTGAGCCTGCATGCATACGCATATATTTGGTGAGGGAGGCAGAGAGAAGAGAGAGAATATGTAGCACCTAGTTCCATCCATAATAAACACACCTTAATCTGCGCTGCTCCGCCAGTTCCAAGTCTATGTTCCACATCACACAGTAACCTACTAATAACATCTTTCGCCTCAGGACTCAATGTAACGTCCGCAGGAAATTTCAGGTGATTTCTCCAATGAACAATCTAGCAAAAACAAAAGCAAGATGCATAATCATCATTTTATCGTCTACTTTACTCAAATAGGTAGCACTGATTAGCTCATAGAGTTGTTTCATTTTTCTTCTTTTTTTTAGGTTTTTTCTTCTTTTTCTGGGGGTGGGGTGTTGGGGCTTGGGGGGGGGGGGGAATTATTTCCCGAGTAAGGTAATTAAAAGTCTGAAATCAATATTATAATCATGCTACTACAGCCCATTAGAATACAATGCATTTGCATAAATCTCCCAACTCAAGTGAGCATTGTTGCATTACATGTTTGCTTGGTGACTAAAATGCATCCATATGATGGCAATTCTGCTTGATCCTAATTAAGCTGAAGCAATTACATATGGCTTTTCGTATATTCTAGCACAACTTCATCCATGCAGTATGACCAGACTAGGGAGAGAGATAATGGAGAACAATGAACTGGTTCATAACATTTAACACTTCCATCCCCTTTGGTGTAAGTTATAATTGTGCTCTAAGGTTGTACAAAGTAAGAGACTATCAAAATGCATAAAAATACAGCTACTTCTTAGTTCACCGAATCATTTGATCTCATTTACGAAGTTTGGACAAGGTAAAAGAATAGCATTTCTACATATCCAGCTTTGGCTTAGTTCATCACAGCCAACATTGCACTCCAGATATAAAAGTAGATGATAAGTAAAATTAAGATGATAACATTTTGGCATAGCTGCAGATAATGCAGAATGGGAACTATTTAGTATTAAAAGTAGGAAAGTGGATGAAACATACCTTTCTGCAAGTGGTCATAGGCTCATCAGAGTAAAATGGAGGGTAGCCCACAAGCATCTCATACATAATCGCTCCCAGGGACCACCTGCATGCAAATGTGGCAATTCATGAGACAATTGATGAATGTTAATTTTATTTGGCATCCTTTGAGAAAAGAAGTGCAGGACATGCAAGAAACTCTAAATGCTGAAGTCTCTGCATGTATTTCAGTATTTCAGTTCAAATAGCATCAATTATTATAGGTATTTTAGTTCAAATATGCCCTTACCGCGACATTTCAGTTTAGATTCAGGCAGACATGAGATTATATCTTATATCAATTTAAAAGAGAATCAAGTAAAACAAAATGTGAACACATATATTAGGAAACGATAGTGCGAATCACCACTAGAATGATATAAGTACAGCTCATGTAATAAGGAGAAACTTAAACTAACCAATCACACTCCATGCCATACCCCCTCTTTAATAGCACCTCTGGAGCAATATAGTCTGGTGTACCCACCGTTGAAAATGCCTAAAAGCAAATATGATAACCCAATCACGAAAGGAAATAGATCAATAGTTTCATTGACAGAGATTCAAGGGTAACACACAAGTGAAGGTTATACTTTAAAGAGTAATAAGGGGATTGTGTGCACCCCCTTTGAGAAAATAGTTAATTTCTCTTCACCAAAGGGTAGCATTTATATTAAATTGAGTGTTGAGTGCCGATATCATTCCACCAAGCAATTATCATCACATATTGCAATCTGATCAATTGCTTCATATTGGTTCAAAGAGTTTTCCCCTTTCTCTTATTTGAAAATTACATACCAGACGAACAAGACCCTTATTCAGTTGTCATTGGGAGATAGGAAAAAACTCTGAATTTGTATAGAACTTCTTACCAACTTCCTCCTATTCATCTGCCAGTGTTGAAGTTGTTCTTGCTGACTTCTCCAACTACTACCATTGGTAGCATCAGGAAAGCGACCATCAATGTCCATTGGTTCCCTTGTACTTTCATCACCCAAGGCCTCATTTTCGTTCACTGTAGATAGAGTTCTACAATCTAGTGGCTTGCAAAGACCAAAGTCTGAAAGCTTCATATGCCCATTTTTGTCAAGAAGAAGGTTGTCTGGTTTGATATCTCTATAGAGGAAAGAAAAATTAAGATGATAACTTAAACTTTTGCATTATAAGAAAAATATTCTCCATAAAATTTGGATATGAATACCAACCTATGGATATAATTATGCTTATGAATGGACTCAATGGCCAGCACGCTTTGAGCAATATAGAATTTAGCAACGTTTTCAGAAAGTATGTCCTCTCTCATAAGCAGGGTCATCATATCGCCACCGGGGAGATATTCCATGATAAGATATAAATACTCAGCATCTTGAAATGAGTAGTACAATTTAACTATGCAGTGGCTGGCCACTTCTGCCAACAGGTTTCTCTCTGCTCTTACATGTTCCACCTATAAAGCAGAACTTTCCATGAGATGTCTGATGCAAAAGCTCAAGCACAACCTAAAGTTCATAACAAGCAGTGCTACAACTTTGCTTATAAGAGGGAGTGATACATTTTTCAGACATGCCAAAGTTGACCTTTGAAGAGACTGGTGAAACAATTTTCACATTAGTTATAAAAACTGTATCAAGAAAATTGGGGATAAATTGAAAAACAGATGAGGGAATATGTAAGTAGCTTACTGATTCCAAGGTATACCAGATTACTTATTCGCGTCCAATTGTCCAAGTGATAAAACAAAAAAGAATCCTTAAATAAATATGTATCATTAGGTTTTATCATTTGTCAGCATTGTCATGGTATACATGTGCGGGGCATAAATTCAGAGATAAGCATATCAAGATCGAGAAATAAGACATCTATGCACCATAAGACATTCTGCAGTTTTTAAAAATATACCTGTCCTCTTGAAAGCATTTCAGATTTCTTCAATTTCTTCATGGCATATATATTGCCTGATTTTTTCTCCCGGCATAATCGAACCTGAAACACGAAACTTAATCATCATCAAGACACAGCAACGATCAACAGAAAAATGCACAATAAGTGCCCATAGAAGTGGACGGCTGAAGAGAGGAGAAGTAAATCAACCTCGCCATAAGCTCCACGACCTATGATTGTCAGAAGCTCAAAATCCTCTACACATATCTTATTCCTTCTCAGTCGCATATACTCTGTCTCCTTTCGTTCTAAATCTTTGATTAGATTTATCTGTTCCTCTTTAGGCACATCTGAAGTTGCCAATTTTCTCTCTAGGACCCATCGCCTGAAGTGGAAAGCAAGTATACGTTGGTTAAAAAAAATGCTCAAAAAGCTTAATAATATGAAGTTGATTCAATACTACTTTCACATGAATCTAGATACCACAATTTGTAGAGGAAACATTCAGGAAGACACAATACAAATTACAATACCATTCTGCAATAATATAAGCCTATTACCATACCATTTTGGGAACATAGAACTATATCCAGTCTTTCTTCACCTTCACATATTTGAATTTGTACATAGTCGGCAGATACTTAAAACTTCTCCAAATAGCATAAAGGAAGATTGCCCAGTAAAACACGGTCATTCATATAACATTTGCAAGAAGAGTATCCGTGTTCCTTCAATCTTACTCCAAAGTCACTATGAGAACATTATGTGTAATCTCAACTTACATAAAAGATAAGAGAATGAAATAATACCATATTTAACAAGATGAAATACCAGTTGGTCTCCATCTAATGGTTGTCTACTTGGCGAAAACTTCGAATATTACGTAAGCAATAAACTAAAAGTTTTTAGCAGTTCCTGAAAGGCCATTCAGCCTTTGTAATCCAAAAATGACATTTTTCGATTCATCGCTCCATTTGTTCCCAATGCAATAACGATGAGTTTAAAGGAGGGTGATCTTAATGTCTGATGCAGCCAGCATAGTCTTCTTTGTAAACACGAATTATTGTTGCAATTTATAGATTAAATTAAACTACTACGATCCACCCCATTTTCCTTTCGCGCTTCTAACATAACTTGAAATAAGTTGAGAAGCTACACAAAGTACTTGCTTGAACAGAACAAATCACAATTAACCTTCTCTATGGCTGAAATGTACTTCGTTAGAAACAATTCGAGATGCACCGACAAAAAAAATCCTACCAATTAATACATTACACGTACCACTCCGCGCCAATTTACTTGCACGGCTCTTATTTTAATTATTATTACTCCCACCGACCAAGCAATCATAACGTTGGTTTACAATGATTGGTTTCCGCTATACGTAAATAGCGGAGAAGTACAAATCATCCTGAACGTATTAGTTCAGACCGTAAAGGAACAAAAAGTAACCACATCCACAACTAAGCATCCGGTATCACGTACGCGCTAACACGACAAACAAAAGTCCAAATCACTCAAGAGAATATAAAAGCAGTAGAAAATGAAGCTGATCTCAAGCACAGTGTCAGCCTCGAAGTACAGTGTCAGCCTCGAAGTCAGTCCGCAGACTAGGACACCACTACTCCGATCTCGATTCGAGTAAAGTTGCAACAATCAATCATTGGAAGTATAATTGCCCTAATTCTCATACAGCACAAGTCATAAAACCTAAAATCCACATAAAACCTAAAATCCACAAAAAACACAAATCATAGCAAATCAAAGATTTAGATCTTGTAACGAAGTCAACACTACTTCACTACATTTCTGGCGAAGAAAAAAAGTACTAGCACGAGCACGTTACCTCTCCTTTCGGTCATGTATACTTTTCATCTGATTTTTGTAGTGATTTTCGATGAACTTTTTCGCGGCGGCAACTTTTTCCATTGTCAGGCTCGAACCTAGAATTTCTTCTTCGCCGATCTTCTCCATGGGTTGCTCCGCCTCCATTTTCCTTTCTCTCTCTAAAAATAAAATGATTCTCTCTCACTTTCTCTCTCTAGGAATATGTGAGTGTGTGTGCAGATGTGTCACTGTGTGCGCGAATGTGTGTACTTGTATAGAAAAAGGTGTGAGACCACCCGTACGGTGTCGTTTCACCTCGTCAGCAAAATTCTTGGGCCAGGATCTGCTACTTTACGTTCTCCTCATAATCATACATACGCCTGAAAGTGATTGGACATCCGGACTCTTTTGAACAAATTTGACTACCAAAATTTCAACTTTGACCACCATCAGGGAATTGAGTCGTTGAATGTGTTTTGAAATTAGTCTTTTGTTATGTATTATTAGATATTAGATTAGATAGATATTATTTTGATTGTGTTATAGAATAACTAAAACTGTTAGAGTTTATAACAATATATTAAAAGACTTAGAAAAAGAAATACAAATATTAAGTAATAGCACTTGTTAATTGGTATCATTTTACATGGAAAAGTGTTCTTTATATAGAGGTTTTTCCAACATAATACATTATTTCAATAGTGTTTATAATAATTATTATTACTATGCTAAATAGTAAGCCTAAGTATAGGTACAACAATTTCCACAAAGGCCACATGCATGTATTATTTATAACACTCCTCATTGGTCGTTTAAAAATTTTGTAACGTATATGATCCGTCTTCTGCACACGTCTTATGCTGCCTCGTTAAAAACCTTATAAGTAAAAAACCAGTAGGATAAAAACATTACTAAGGAAAAAAGAGTGCAGCAGTGTGAACACCCCTCCAAATTGGCATCTCCAATTCTTCATAAGTCTTGTAGGTGACGCATCCCAATACTTTGAACATGTTTCTTAAAAGTCGCAGTAGGGAGTGTCGTTGTAAAAAAATCTGTCATATTGTCACATGATTGAACATATTAGATATTAATTTCTTTGTTCTTCTCGAGTTCCTGAGTGTAGGCAAAATATCTTGGGGGTATTTGTTTGGTTCGGTCACTCTTGACATAGCCTTCTTTCATCTGTGTAATACATGCAGAATTGTGTTCGTATAATGTTGTAGGACTCTCTCTAATAGGTAAGCCAGATGTACTTCTTATATGATGTGTCATTGATCGTAACCATACACATTCCATGCTTGTTTCATGGAGTGCAATAATCGCAGCATGATTCGGTGATGTTGCAACAAGTGTCTGTTTCTGAGAACGCCATGAAATAGTAGTGCCTTCATACATGGATACATATCCAATTTGAGATCTGGATTTATGTGGGTCTGATAGAAAATCTACATCTGCATAACCAATCAAATCTTTTTCTGCATTGTTAGGATAAAATAGACCAAGATCCACAGTTTCTTGCAAATAACGGAATAAATGTTTAATTCCTTTACAGTGCCTTTTTGTGAGTGATGAGTTAAACCTGGCTAATAAATTCACAATAAATGATATATCAGGTCTAGTACAATTAGTTAGATACATTAAAGTTCCAATGACACTTAAATATGGAACTTCAGAACCAAGAATTTCTTCATTTTCTTCACAAGGACGAAATGGATCTTTATCCATAGTTAATGATCTTGCAATCATAGGATGGTTCAAATGTGTTGCTTTATCCATGTTAAAAGTTTCAATATCTTTTTAGTATAGTTAGATTGATGCACAAGTATTCCATTTTTAACATGCTCAATTTGCAAACCAAGACAATATTTAGTATTTCCAAGATCTTTCATTTCAATTCATCCTTTAAATAATTCATTGTTGAATGAATTTCTTTGTCAGTGTCAATGATATTTAAATCATCTACATAAACCGCAATAATTATAAAACCAGATGATGTTTTCTTAATAAAAATGCATGAACACAAAGAATTATTTATATATCCTTCTTTTAATAATTATTCACTCAAACGATTGTACCGCATGCGACCTGATTGCTTTAACCCATATAATAATCTTTGCAATTTAATTGAGTACATTTTTCTTGGTTTGGAACTTGATGTTGCGGGTAATTTAAGTCCATCAGGGACCTTCATGTAAATATCATTATCAAGTGAACCATAGAGATAAGCAGTGACAACATCCATGAGATGCGTGTTTAGATTTTCATAGACCGCTAGACTGATCAAGAATCGAAATGTAATCGTATCCATTACAGGAGAATGCGTTTCTTCATAATCGATTACAGGTCTTTGAGAAAAACCTTGTGTGACAAGGCGAGCTTTGTACCTTAAAATTTCATTTTTCTCATTTCGTTTGCGAACGAAGACCCATTTGAACCCTACGGGTTTTACACTTTTCGGTGTGAGAACAATGGGTCCAAATACCTTTCGCTTATTAAGCGAATCTAATTCAGCTTGCATAGCATCTTTTCAGTTATCCCAATCATTCCTATTTTGGCATTCAATTACATATTTGGGTTCAGGATCATCATTTTCATTCACAATTTCATAAGCGACTAAATATGAAAATATTTTATCCATATTTTCCATCTCATTTCGATCAAATAGCATTCATGTATTGATATAATTTATAGAGATTTCAACGTTCTCTTTATTTATAGGATCTGATTGGATAACTTCTTGAGGTATCTCATATGTCACATTTTGCGACTCATCAGGCATATATTCCTCAATAATAGGATCATTAGGTTTTGATGCTCATTTTCTTTTTCGAGGATTTTTGTCCTTTGAGCCAGCAGCACGCCCACGTTTCTTACTTATATCAAAGATATCATCCTTTGATGTTTCTTTTGGAATTACAATATGAGCAGGAGCATTTGCAGCTGGTATATGTGATTTTGTTACCCTGTTTATGTCAGTAAATGCATCGGGTAACTGATTTGCAATAGCTTGTAAATGCAATTTTTTTTTTACTTCCAAATCACATTGCTTGTTAGCATATCAAAACTTGTCAAAGATGGATTATACCATGATATATCCTTTTTCAGTTGCTTCTTTTCTCCCTCTAAGATTGGAAAATTTACCTCATTAAAATGACAATCGGCAAAATGTATCGTAAAGACATCACCTGTTAGAGGCTCAAGATATCTGATTATTGATGGTGAGTCAAATCCAACATATATTCCCAACCTTCTTTGTGGTCCCATTTTTGTTCACTTTGGTGGTGCAATTGGAACATAAACCGCATAACCAAAAAATTTTATATGGGAAATATTAGGTTCATGACCAAAAGCAAGTTGTAATAGGGAGTATTCATGATACGAGCTTGGTCTAATGCGAATTAGTGATGCAGCATGTAAAATCGCATGACCCCATAGAGAACTTGGTAATTTAGCTTTCATCAACAATGGTCTAGAAATTAATTGACGACGTTTAATTAATGATTCAGCTAAACCATTTTGAGTATGTACATGTGCAACGCTATGTTCAACCGTAATTCCAGCTGACATACAATAATCATTGAAAGCTTGAGATGTGAATTCACCAGCATTGTCAAGTCTAACTTTCTTGATCGTATAGTCATGAAATTGAGCTCTTATTTTAATTATTTGAGCCAAAAATCTCGCAAATGCCATATTGCGAGTAGACAATAGACAGACATGTGACCATCGACTTGAGGCATCAATTAATACCATAAAATATTGAAATGGTCTACATGATGGATGAATAGGTCCACGTATATCATCTTTAATTCTTTCAAGAAATGTGGGTAATTATGTCTTAATTTTAACTGGTGAATGCTTTATAATTAGCTTTCCAAGAGAACATGCTTCACATGGACTATTGTTGCTCAGATTGAGTTTGGATCCTTTTAATGAATGTCCATGTATAGTTTCAATTATCCTTCGCATCATTGTTGAACCAGGATAACCTAGTCGATCATGCCATAGAGTCAATAATTCTGGATCTTCATTGACTACCATATTTGATTCTATTTCATTGATATATGTATAATGCAACCCTGATGAGATATATGGTATTTTTTCAAGAAAAATATTTCTTTCCTGGTATATTCTTAGTAATGAAAATATATTTAGCCTTATTCACATCATTGACTCAGTATCATATCCATAACGATATATATCTTTAGAACTCAATAAATTTCTTCTGGATTTTGGGGCAAATAAGGCATCATCGATGATAAACTTTGTTCCATTTGGTAAAGTAAAAGTAGTTGTACCAGATCCTTCAATCAATTTAATAGGACCTCATATTGTACCGACTTAAAATTTTGAGGGTTCTAAATATGTAAAATATTTCTTACTTGTGAGAATTGTATGAGTTGTACAACAGTGAAGTAGGCAGAAATCACCAGTATGCTCTGTATCACGCTTCAGTTCAAATAAATAATATTAAAACAAATATTGCAATAAACATGGTATATATTTGAAAATAGATTATTTTATTGAAAGCACACAACAAAAATACAGGAAGTAGATAATACAACTTAAAACATAAATCACAATAAGCATATTCAGCCAGAAGATCACATAACACATATTAAGCCAAACGAACATCATAGTCATCAGTACAGTCTGCCGCCTCCATAAAGGTGGAATCACCATTTGGATTTTGTTCGACAATGTTAACTTCATTTTCTTTACCCATCAAACTTTCTTGGTACATCTTACAGAGATGTTCTGGTGTACGACATGTGTTGGCCCAATGCCCCTTCATTCCACATTTAAAACAATAACCTTTAGGGTTTTTATTATGTTTTTCTTTGTTCTGGTGGTTATTCTTAAAGACAGTGTTGGTATGCGAGGGGTTGTGAAAACCCCCTCGACCATGACCACGGCCACGACCACCTCTTTTACCGCGTCCACCTCTATAGCCATATCCTCCTCTATGACCACCTCTACCTTGACCACGACCACGACCTTGATTGGCATTCTCATTGTTACCCCGTCCATAGGAGTTTGAAAAGTTAATGGCATTTGCCTCAGGTAATGCATGTGCTCCAGGAGGACGAGATTGATGATTTTTCATCAATAAGTTATTGTAACTTTCTGCCATTAACAACTTTTGTTGCAAGTCGTGATATTTTGAAATATTCAGCAATCGGTATTGCTGTTGAACATTTATCATGGACACATAGAAAGTAGAAAGTGTTTTCTCTATCATTTCTCTATCAGTAAGCTTTCTTCCACAATAAATTAAATCTGAACGAATCTCCATAAGCGCGGAGTTGTATGCGCTTACAATTTCAAAATCTTGGAACCTTAAATTGTTCCAATCATCGGTGGCTTTTGTCAACATGGTTTCCTTTTGATGGCCATATCATTCATGTAGGTTTGTCCATAATTCATGAGGATCGGTAACATCGAGATATTCTCTCTTTAAGGTTTCATCTAGATGTTTTCTCATGTAGATCACAGCCTCACATTTTTCTGGATCCGTATTTGTATTTACTGCAGCAAGAGTTTCAACGATACTCTTTGATCTGAGGTACAATTTCGTATCCGATTTCCATTGTCCATAATTCTTGCAGTGATATTGAGTATACAACTAACTGTACTCGTGAGGTTAGACATTTTGCTAGCTAAATACATAACCAAGAAAAACATAATTAGGATCGAGACAATTTATTTAACACATAATCATAGAAATATAATTATTACAATAATACAATGTAATTATCTCATCTCTAGCCAAATCTTAAACTTCAACATTATTATGATAAAAGGGAGGAATATCATAGGGACAAACATAAGAGTATCTTCAACTACTAGCATAAAAATAAATTTGAAAGGTAAATGA
Source organism: Linaria vulgaris (assembly GCA_948329865.1). Lineage (NCBI taxonomy): Eukaryota > Viridiplantae > Streptophyta > Magnoliopsida > Lamiales > Plantaginaceae > Linaria > Linaria vulgaris. Next base: position 98,043,844 of record OX415250.1, read on the forward strand.
GAATCAAGATCGTTGTTGTCGTAGAGATCATTTTGCAAGATGAGAGAAATAAGGTGAAGATTTGTGTGGAGTTTGTGTTATGAAATTTGTGTATTTATAGAGGAAAAATATCCGTAAGTAGCCATTTATAGCCGTTAGAAAAACAATACTTTTTTTTTATTTTGGCATGTTTTATGAACGGTAATGTCTTTAATAATTTAACAACAAAAATTAATTGTAATAACATGTAAAATAATTTCTGCCGCATTAATGATATTTTAATAGGCATATGGAATAATATTACAATAAGTAAATACATATATATTTTTTTGCCACATTACTGTGTAAAAACTTTCATGGGCTTAACGAATAATGTAAACAAGTTAAATAGTTGCAATAAATTAAGTGCGTAAATAATTTCCGCCACATTACTATGTAAAAACTTTCATGGGCTTATAGAATAAAATAAACAATATAATATGAGATAAAACCTTCCATAATAATAAATTGTCACCAGTAATAGGAGGTAAAACCTTCCATAATAATAAATTGTCAGTAGTCGTTTCTAGCTTGGAGTTAACTCAAGTATCAACCAAAGTTAAAATTAGCTTTAGTGTTAGAGTTAGATGAGTGTAAAATATAAAAAGGATTTTCATCTAATCATAAAATTATAGATAGGCGGCAATTCGCCTTGTCTATAATAATGGAGATAGATGAACAAGTAAATATAAACTTTCGTACCTTTTAACGTTGAACGTTTTCTTTAACGAAGAAACTAAATTCTTCTGGATCAAGCACTATCGTGCTGATAACGTGTTATAGAATAACTAAAACTGTTGGGGGTTTATAACAATATATTAAAAGACCTAAGGAAAAGAAATGCAAATATTAAGTAATAACACTTATGAATTGGTATCATTTTACATGGAAGAGTGCTCTTTATATAGAGGATTTTCCAACATAATACACTATTTCAATAACGTTTATAATTATTATTATTACTACGCTAAATAGTAAGCTTAAGTATAGGTACAACAATTTTCAAAAAGGCCACATGTATGTATTATTTATAACAGATTGTTTTTTTTTTTTGGCAAGCGGCTAGTTTTAGTTACTTCATTTGTAAAACATTCAATATTAGTCATCGTGTGACCAAAATGTTATTTTTGATCGAAAAAATACATATTGACTTAAAGCTCATTCACGACATAAACCGAGTTTGAATCAGTCCGGCGCAAGCACTCGTAATCGCAAGAGAAATCATCGCATCAATGGCATCGTCGTCTATATAAAACTACTAATTGTGTAAAAGTACAATAAGCATAATCATAAAACTCGTAGAGAGGTTTGTAGCACACCCTCTCATGTAAGTGATTAGTGAGAAGACTCGCCATCAAAAAGTGAGCAAACCCCACAATTGATATCTCTAGTAATAGCTAACCTTTACTATGTGTGTGTTGTTGCTCCTCTACCACCAGAGCGATTGACTCAAATTGTGGTTGCAACATCAACAAAGCCAATACCACTTTCACCATTGTCTTTAATAGCAACTCATCATGTATGTGAAGGTAAAACTATTCAATCCAACGAAAGCGATTGGTACAAAATCAAACAATCTAAAATTTACCTCCAAAATATACGATTTTTCTTATATATGCAATATATGAAGCATTTTCCAACATGGCCTAATTAAAACAAATGTGACTAGTTATTGCATTATAGTTTTTCTATTTTTCTTTTTAGAATCACTTAGTATATTTGATTGAACTTTCACGTGCATCCACTTATTAAACATGTTACAATTTTTTGACCCGAAAACCCTAAACCTTCTCTCTCTCTCATCTTGAAACGTTTCAATATTCTTTACACAAGTCTCACTTTACGAGAGTTTCATGGCGCTCGTGAAAAATGTGTTGACTTGTTTCATGTTAAAATATAAATTTCGAGACCAAATTCTTTTAAGGGGGTTGATTGCAGAATTTCAGTTTATTTCTTTGGCAGAATAATTGAAAAGGAGTATCTCTTGCATTTTTTGTTTGTTGCACTGTAATTTTTTGGACTAATGAAAATGCCCAATAACTCCCGTTTGTTTGCCTAAATCTGCCATGTTTGACTTTCAATGGGTTGGGCTGTTAAAAATGCCATGTAAATAATTTGATAGTTATATTTATAATATTTATATTAAATCCTTAACAACTTAAAAATAATAACTAAAAATGTTTCAAATACTTAATAAACTTAAAATTAAGAATATATTATTTTGAATAACAAAAATACTAAAAGTTAAAAGTAGTATTACCTTAAACAACAAAAGTAAAAACATTTGTATATTTTTTCTTAATTCAAAAATATATTTAAGTTTATTGTATAATTTATATTTAATTAAAATGTTTATCTTAAGATAATTAATACTAAATATTAAACGTGAATATATTAAAATGATATATATATTTATATATATATTTTCAAGGGAAAAAATCAGTTAACCCTATATACTTTTTTCCTTTTTTTTTACTTTACCCCCGGAACTTTAAATTTTATTACTTTCCCCCAAAACTTCGCTAATCATATCACACTACTCTAATCTGCATAATTAAGCAAAAAATAAGGGTAAAATGGGCATTTTGCTGTTTTTTTATATTTTTATTTAAAATTTAATAAATATAATTTAAAAATCTATTTTATTTTTATTTATTATTTAAATAAAAATGTCATCTTCTTCTTCCCCACCACCACCAGGAGAGGAGGGGGAGAAAAAAAAAGAAAAAATAGAAAAGGAAAATGGTGGCGGTGGTGGTGGCGGACGTGGCGTTGGTGGTGAACAAGAAGATGACATTTTTCATTTAATAATACTAATTAAAAATAAAATAGTTTTAATTATATTTATTTGATATGAAATAAAAAAATATCAAATTTTCAGCAAAATGGCCATTTTACCCTATTTGTTTGCTTAATAATGGAGATTAGAGTAACGTGATATGATTAGCAAAGTTTGGTGGGTTAAATATTCAAATTTAAAGTTCAGGTGGTAAAGTGGAAAACAGAAAACAAAATATAGAGGGTTAACTAATTTTTTCCCTTTTTTTAATTCATCAATAGAATTAACTTTATTTATCCAAGTTATAAAAACTTACTACATAATTTTAATTTAAATAACTTAATTTATCGAAAACTAATAAACATAAAGAAAAAAAATCAAGAAACAGAAAAAGAAAACAAAACTCAAAATTTAAGCTTCTCACTCATAAAATTAAAATAAAATAAAAAATACCATAAAGATCTAAACTTTACCACTTGAAACCCCAATATTATACATAATTTAGAGAATCTAAAGGGAAAAAGAAACTTGTAGTTTTCTCTATGTGCTTTTTTTTCTTTGTACTGCAATATAATGATAAATTAATAACAATTAAAATACCTCTCTTTTTGCTTTACTCGTCTCTAGTTTTAATATTTTCTTAAAGTTGGATTTATTATAATATTGATCCCAAATTACGTGTACAAACTGAATCTTGTTTCTTTTCTCTTTTTGTTTTTTTAGTTATTGAGAAATTAAGTTATTCAAATTATAATTATAATAAGTTTTTATAATTTTGATAAATAAAATTAATTCTATTGATAAATTGAAATATATATATATATATATATATATGTGTGTGTGTGTGTGTGTGATTTTAATATATTCGCGTTTAATTTTTAGTTACAATGCATTTTTAACAGCCCAACCCGCTGAAAGCCCAACAAGCAAAAAATAGAGTTACATGGGAGTTATTGAACATTTTCATCGGCGCGAAAAAGTTACATGGCAAAAAGCAAAAAATATAAGAGTTACATGGCATTTTCAATAATTGTGCCTATTCTTTTCACTATGTTAAATATATTTTAGTACTAATGCGATTTATTTTTAGAACATATAATTATTATTTTCACTTTCAATTTTTCAGTAGAGTTTGTAACCTTATCTTCTTCCTCTTTCATACAAAAAAGGTTATAGGTACGACTTTTAATTTTAAAATACTGATGCGGGGTAATTTCGTCTGCTGACTAGTCACTCCATGTCAGACTAGCTCGAGCTCCTGATTGGTCCCAAACTAGCTTTGAGTTCGAAAAACCTACCTGGCAAAGCCTCCACTGCGCCCCGGCACAAGTGGTATCCCATACGGACTAGATCGCGCATCTCCTGCGCAAGAGACTCGCGAAGGGCAAGAGACCCTGCAACGCCGAAAACCGCTTGGACTCAGGCTACAACCAGCGCAACTTTATGAGCACGAGTTAATTCCAGTACTCGTAAGTTCGCTACATCCCTCTCTCCTACAACACGCAACAGTTGCTCGTCAACGGAGTGAACTTGCTCCCGGAGATCACCCAACCTGTCTTCCAAGCTTGCCACTCGGGCTCTCTCCATCACCAAGCAGCGCTCCTGATCCCAGGATTGTCCCGCTCTGCCTGCAAGACAGCAGCATGAACCTCCTCGGAAGTCTCCCGATCGGCCCGCAGTTGATCTATCTCCTCTCGGGCCTCCAGCAAACCCTGCTCCAGTTCATCCCTACGACGATATACCAACTCCGTATCAGAGGATGATTCGCCCCTGGATCCGATGGCAATCAACACCAGATAGATCTGTGGAAAAATAAGTGCATAACTCAGAAGAGCATATAAAGGTTAGTATCACGCAAATAAGACTATACTATTACCTCGCATAAATCTTTGCAGGCTAAATCCAGAAGGCTTGACAAGGGCAGCGACTTCATAAGCTCGCAATCCGTGGCGTTTAACAAACCGCTAAAATAGTTACGACAAAAGCTAGCCGTCCCCAAGACGGAGGGGGACAAAACACCACTTCCGAGCAGCTCTGGCCCCGTGACGGGAAGATTTCCTTCGAAGGGCGGCCTTGGAATGCGGTCGGGATCCCCTCCGGGTGGCGCAGAAGCTCCCACAATCGAATACAAAGAACCCTCCTCAACAGCATATACAATCCTCTTATTTCCCCAAGAAGAAGAATACGACACCAACGGAGGCAATGGAATATCCACCTGCGCAAGCGCAGCTATCGGATCATACTCAAGAGCCATAGAACTCACTGGGGGGCTGCCACGGGCGAACTCCCCACCCTCGAGGGTGCCGGCTAACACGTCAAAGCTAAGACGCTCGGACGATTCATCACCCGAAGCGTCATACCCATTGTTCATCGTTTCTCCTAAGAAAGCCTTATCAAAAGGCTCAATGGCAAAAGCCCCCATCTCCGCCCCTGTCAAAAGAAAAAAGTAACATGAGTACAAGGACATCAAAATATGACACAAAAGGATTGCAAACGAGAAGAAACTAACGAAAGAAGAAATTGCTGTAGAGAGGCTGTTGCAGAAGATTGAAAATCTCCGCCCCCTCTTGCAAGCCTGCCATAATCAATGTCTCCGGAAACTCCAATAGACTGTTGATATCGTATACCCCTGAAAACTGTTGTCAGATCTACATGCATTATAATAATGCATGTGTTGGGCAATCAATTAGATTGGTTGAAAGTTGGGAATTGGTGGATGATCACACGGTTTAATCAATTCCCTTGTCTCCAATAGCTGCTATAAATAGCAGCTTGTTGTGGCCATTTTACTCATCCAATTCAGAGTTCCCTTTTTGCAGTGTTATATTTCCTGTTCCTCTTGTAATATTTATATATTAGTGTGAGGTATATTCGGGGAGTGTTACGGGTAAAAAGGCTCTGTGGGGATCGGTTGGGTTGAGCGAGAAATTGTGTAGTTGTAACAATTTTCTACATAGTATTTTTCGTTCGGTGCCCCGTGGTTTTTTCTCCGGTTTTGGAGTTTCCACGTAAAATCCTTGTGTTGTTACGATCGTCATATTTTATTCATATTTGTTTCGTATATCCACGATGGGCAAATCCTGGGGGTGCGTATTTGTCGACTCAAATACCTAACAAGTGGTATCAGAGCCCGGGTACTGCTGGAGGTGGAGCTTTTGTTGGGGTGGAGCTCTGGTGTGATAGTAGTGTGAATAAGCGCTGATAAATGCGGTTTTGTCAAAGGTAATTGGTTATTAAGCGGGACCGTTGTGACCCCACCAATTACCTAGGAACCTTGAAATCCTGTTTGGAAAGACGAGCTATCTCTTTCCGGGGGTTTACTTTGTGCTATTCAGATCTACTTGAAATTCACCAAGGCTCACTGGTGCAATGTCAGGAAGCAAGGGTACGAGTGCAGTGAGATTTGACGTTGAAAAATTTGACGGAAAAATCAACTTTGGCTTGTGGCAAGTTCAAGTCAGGGATCTGTTGATTCAGTCAGGATTACACAAGGCTTTGAAGGGAAGGGCTGTCGCTAAACCTAGCGTCAGTACTAGCACGAGTACCGTGGCAGCTGGTATAAAAGCTATGGTGGACGATGATGACTGGGAGGATCTAGATTTGCGAGCTGCGAGCGCAATTCGCCTGTGCCTGGCCAAAAACGTTCTTGCGATCGTGCATGGGATTTCTTCGGCTAAGGGACTCTGGGAAAAATTAGAGGAGTTGTACCAGGCGAAGGGCGTGTCGAATCGCGTGTACCTGAAGGAGCAGTTTCATACACTGCGAATGGCAGAGGGTGCGAGTATCTCAGATCATCTGAGTGTTCTGAACGGAATCGTTGCTGAGCTTGAATCCATTGGAGTTGCAATTGATGAGGAGGATCAAGCCTTGAGACTCATCTGGTCTCTTCCAAATTCGTATGAGCACATGAAACCAATATTGATTCATGGGAAAGAGAAAATCAATCTCTCTGAAGTTACGGGCAAGCTTCTGTCTGAAGAGAGGAGGCTTAGCGGGGGTAACGGTTCACATGTAAACAATGCATTGGTGACTTACGATGACAGGAAGACAAACTCTAGGAGGAAAGTGTGTTATCGGTGTGGACAATCCGGTCACATTAGAAGAAATTGTCCAACAAGGGGAGCCGGTTCGGCAAATGGCTCCGAGGCATCAAAGGGAAACACTAGAGGAGATACTAACATTGCTTATTGCAGTGACTCTGAAGTTCTGTAAGCGGCATGCTCGTCCTGATGGCATGAGACCCTAAAAGTTGCCATGAGACAGGACGTTAATGTTAGTGGGTCTAGTGTGCACACGGGCATTGCTTTTGGCGTTAATGCAATGTGTGGTATATGCATGTCGGCGGGCTGATGACTTCCGGAGGAGCCAAAAGGGGAAGTTGCACCATCCTATCAGCAGGTTAATGGTCGACATGGGCCGAAAAGGAAAATTCTCGGAATTGGTTTATTCTGAGTGGTTATGCTTTATGGTGGAGCATGATACTTTTAAAGTATGACGGCGGTTGCAGTGATAGCGGGAGCTATGGAGATCTTTTTAGGCGGAGTGGGTGTGCGATTGCCCAAGGCCGGAATGAAGATGATTTTGAAGACGTGATTAATCACTAATAATCACATCTTCAAGGTGGAGATTGTTGTCAGATCTACATGATTATAATAATGCATGTGTTGGGCAATCAATTAGATTGGTTGAAAGTTGGGAATTGGTGGATGATCACACGGTTTAATCAATTCCCTTGTCTCCAATAGCTGATATAAATAGCAGCTTGTTGTGGCCATTTTACTCATCCAATTCTGAGTTCCCTTTTTGCAGTGTTATATTTCCTGTTCCTTTTGTAATATTTATTCATATTTGCTTTGTATATCCACGATGGGCAAATCCTGGGGGTGCGTATTTGTCGACTCAAATACCTAACAAAAACAACCCGCTATCGGACAAGGTGTCCCACTCTCTCCTCAGAGTCGCTTCGTTAGGGGTAATATAACCCAGCCCCCACTGAAGCGGTAAGAAGAACGCCATCTTCCAATTCGTTCTATTGTTACGAAAATTGGATACATCCAGAAAGGCCTTCCTCTTGTCCCGATGGGCCAAGCTGAAGAAAGGGAGACCACCCAAGTAGGGGCGAAGGTTGAATATGGCCCCTACCCGATGAGGAGACAGTGGCAACCTTAGCAACTCGGAACATAAAATATACCCCACCAGATAACGGTAGGAGTTCGGAGTCAACTAGCTCGGGCTTATTTGCCAATATTGAAATAAAGTTTGAAGGAAAGGGTGAAAAAACACCCGCAACCCGCACCGCATTTGCTCCCAGTACATGGTAAGATAGCCCGATGGAGGATCATAAGCCCTCTGCTCGGGGTGCGGTAGTAATATGTCATATTTGTCCATATCCAGATTATATTTGGCAAAGAGCGCCATAATGGAGGCACCGTGCTCGTTTCCAACGGCAGTACCAACGCGCCCTTGCCCCATCATCCGCTCGGGCTCCAATACGAGCCTGGTATACACCGACGACTCGTCCACCAACTGATAAAGATCACGACTCGTGAACACATTGCGGATATGGTTAATACGGTAGAGATCATCCTCCGGGGACATAGACACGACCCTCGCAGAATTACGTCTCCCACCGCGCACCCTGCGCTCATTATGCCTACTCCCCTGAGTCGAATTCTCTGAGGTCGCGCGGCACACTCCTAACAGTAAGGGGGGATTCCGAGCGGGGCTCCGAGGAGAGTGGCGGGGCGAGGAAGAGTCATCCTGCTTGAAAAACGGAGGCATCATCTTGATAAGGTAAGTAATTTACTTGCTTTACTTAATTTTCGAAGGAAAACTTAGCTTTTCAAAGAAAATATAATGAGCCTTGAACAGTAAAAAATTTAAGTGATTTTGAAAGAATTACTGGATAACTACTTATACTTTTTCAGATAAGTAAAAAGTATAGAAAGCATGAGCTGTTTAAAGTTAGTTAATACACGTGTCAAATTATTATCTCACTTAAATAGGGCGACATGCCAAGCGACACCTCATACTTAACTTTTAAACTTAGTCAGCAAAAGGGACGAAAGCTTAAAAATAGTAAAAATAGTGACCAGGTAATTATACTTGCTCAAAAGGGACGGAAGCTTAAAAAAAAAGAGCCTGTTCATTAAAAGAAAAAATCCGAGAAGCCCTCGGAAAAACTTACAAGGCAGAATGTTGAAAATTCATAAAATACAAAGTACATAAAAGAAAAACAAAAGAAAATCCTATTCTAAACCCCCGTGCTCGGAGGAGGAAGTGGCGAGGGACCTCTCGGGAAGATTGGCAAACAGACTTGGAGATAAAGCCCCACCCAAACTACTAGCGCCAGGAGAAAACGTGGTCGGAGGAGGGGCGGGAGAATTCCTTGGCGTCATCACACCATCGAACATCTCCAGAATATCCCGAACCTGCTCGAGAGACGGCCTAGCAAGTTTCCTAACATCGAAAATGTGGCTGAAACTCACCCTCGAAGGCACCACCCCGCGGGCCAAAGTAGCACACTCCAAGTATCCCCACAGCATGTGCCCGAGTGTATCCCGAGCAGACAAGGAGGTGTATTAGCGTTCCGCCTCCGCTGTCGCACACCGAACGGCCTCATCAATCTGGGTTTGCACATCCTTCAGTGGCACTACCCCGACTAACTTCAGCTCCACCAACTCATTTATCCATGATTAGAGCCCCCATTCCCTCTCCAACCCCTCGAATTTCTCCTTCTCTAGAGCCTCCACCCGAGCACGCAGGATTTCCTTAGACTCCGCCTTCTCCTTTTCCAAGCGGGGTAACTGCGCCCGGACAACCTCCTCGGACGCCTCCATCTGGTCGTAAGCCGATTGCACCCGCTACAAGGTAAGGCGCATCACCTCCTTTACCTCCTGGTCCTCCTTCCACTTGAAGTCGTGGGCCTCCAGCTTGGTACGAAGAACCGCGGTCATTGACTCGGCCTCGTGGAGTTGGGCGTGGAGAGAAGCCACCTGCCCCCGAAGAGTACCTACCTTCGCCACCTCCTTTAAATGGCACTGCTCCACAGTGGTGATGACCTCCCGAGTCTTCTTAGACTACATGACGGGAAAGGGAGTATAAGTAAGAACGCAGGGAAACCGCGGTGAAAATAAAACTAAGAAATAACAGATACTTACGATAGCCTCCATCCAAACGGTGTTGGCCCGTAGAAACTGATACCCCTCCGCAGGCGCTGAGACGGCGGAGCCGAAGAAATGAAGAATCTCGTGGTAAGCTTCCCCCACGGTCGGTGGATCCTTCTTGGGTACCTGGGGTGAAAAGCTTCCCTCAGAAGCAGACCTCCGCAAAGTAGCCCTCTTCGGGAGATTGGTTGTCGGAGGAGGGACAGTCGTAGTTGGAGTTACGGTCACTGCCTCCGTCATCACTGCCTCAGGAACCTCCGTTGCGGCCAAGGAACCCTCCCCCCTGAGCAAGGTGCCCAACACCTCCTTCTTCACCTCCAAGTCCTTCAGCAAGTCAACAGGACTCTTGAAAATCCCCTCGGAACCCTCTGATGGCTCCTCCGGGTACGATTGGAGCAGTTGAGCAAACAAGTCAGCACCCGGGAACATAGGGGCCTTCCCCTTATTGATTACCGCTACAAAAACAAAATATATAGTTAAGTAACCATGCGGGATAGATTCAAACATGATAACACAGATAGAATACTAAAGCAAAGTAAACAAAGGAGAGAAGGAAACTTACGAGGAGGAGATGGGGAAGGGTCCCGGGAAGAGACAAGCACAACCTCCGGCCCAGGAGATAAGAGCTCTTCTACTTCCGCCCTTGGGGATAGCGCCCCCTTGGAGCTCCTCGGAGAGCTGCCCGTGTTAGACTCGGGAGCTGGCACCAAGACCAAAGCAGACATAGGGTCCACTTGTCGCAGTGGAACGACCTCCAGGAACACCCCCTCAGCGTACACGAAGGGGTGCGGGATGTCCTCGTGAACTTCCTCAGCCTCCGGGTCCACCCCTGCCATTCCCGGAGCCTGCACTTCCCCTTCCTCGTGATCTCCTCCCTCGGAAGCCTGCACTTCCCCTTCCTCGTGATCTCCCCCCTCGGAAGCCTCTTCAAAATCCGGCTGTAAGTAGTATCTCGCCATAACCTCCTCTGCACCACACAAAGACAAGTAAAAACAGAAATAAGATGCCCGTTTACAAATGACACACGTACGAAATATACATGCGAGCACAAAGAAACTACTCATAGAAAGTAAATACAAAAAAGAAAGCATAAGAACAAGAAGAAGAAACTCACTGAAGGCTCCCAAGCTCACGGCCGGTACGGAAAGCGGTTTCTTCACCTTATCGTCAGTAAACACTACGTGGTGAAGCCTGGAATCGTCAAACAGCTTTGGAAAGTCCTCCGACTCCATTAGCAGCTACTGCGCAATCACCGGGGAGAGCACCATGTCCTGATCCATGGTACGAACCGGAGTCGCACCCTCCTTCCATACGAAAGGCACATCCCACTTACCCCGTACAGGCTTCACGAAGAAGAACTTATCCTTCCAAACACTGTGCGAGCTGATTGTCGCACGCAGGATCCTCTTCGTAGAATTCAGCGTGTTGTTCCGATGGCGGACGTGATAAAATGGGCACCAATTGACTCGGACAGATGCCGCAATTCCTGAACACTTCACAAAAGAAGGGTGGCATAAATGAGCGCCACCTGTAATTCACTTGTGCGAAGTACACCGTAAGCATACCCGCGGGAGGATGGCACGCACTCTGATTCTCAGTGGGAATGTGAACAGTCACATTCTTCATAGCGGTCCCCGTGGCCTTAAACAGGTCCATAACCTGCTCATAGGTGACAACGGACCGGATCCCTTCAATTTTAGAGAAATCACGAACAGGGGGCTTCTTCGACTTCGAAACCCTAGCCTTCTTGGCAGAGGCGGCGCCGCTCCTCTCAGCAACGACAACCTTTCTTTTACGAGTAGCAGCAGCAGGCCCCACGAGGGGAGTAGTAGCCCCAAGAGCGGCGGAGACATCGGCGGAGGAAGTGTTTACAGATGAAGCCATTTTTTCTTTGAACGTGAGGAAGAAATTTGAGAGATATATAAGCCGCTTTCTTGCGTAAGAAAATTGAGATAGTTGAGAGAATTTGAAGATTGAAGAAAGATAAAGTGAAGAGGAGTACGGACGGGCCTATTTATAGGAATAAACAATTAAAGATGTGTCGCGAAACTCGCGCCCCACGTCGCCCCTAAAAAGACGCGTGTCATCCGCACGTCCCAACCGTTGAAAATCCTCAACGGTCGAATACCCACTATCATCAATGATCCAACGGTTAATATGAAATCGTCAAGCTTTCAATGCTACAAACCGTTACTTCTCCACAACGCAACATCATAACTGCTCATCAAAACCGCCACCAAGCCGTTATGCCTCAAGGGTAATAAGGTAATTACCTTTGTAAAATTTTAACATGCACTTGTATACATTGCAATCCCCTCGGAGACGTGAAAAAGGTATAAACCCCCTCGGAAAAATCTTGAAAAAGGAAAGGCAACGCTCAGGGCTTTTTATCCCCTCGAAAAAATCTTGAAAAAAGAAAAACAACGCTCAGGGCTTTTTATCCCCTCGAAAAATTCAAAAATAGTGGAAAAATCTTCGCCTCACTCGGAATTATAAAAATTCTGTAGCTTACAAAAGCCCCAAAATTAAAATTTCACTCGCCTCTATGATGGCGATCGAAATTTGGGGGGGCTAATGTTAACCATATAAAATAAATACGAGATTAAAGAGAATATTAGTCCTAAACCAGAAGGATTAATAAATGGACAATACTATTGCCACGAGTACTTCCGATGAAGTTGTATCCATTCCCAACGAGGAGGCCCATCGGGTGTGACCAATATCGCTCGGTTACTAACCCAAAGCAGTATGAGTGGCCATCCGACGAGGGCACCTAGCGTCCCTCGGAAAGTCACGATGAATCAAGACCAGATATCAAGGTGGCATCGGATAAAAAGCAAACCCGGATGGATCCGCCTTATTCAGATATCCATCATGACACCGAGAAAGGCCCCAACGGACTCCTGAGTCCCAGAACCTTGACAAGAACGCTTCCTTACTATGTACTCCCAATACAAATGCCCTCAGAACAATGCCCCAGACGACCAACTGGAAGAACGGAACCACACATTGATGAAAAACCATAGAATAACACTTTCCGGGTACTCGGAAAGAGAAACGCCTACTCACGAAGGCTAAAAGCCCCTCGGAGTTCAACTCACGGGTGAACACCCCGTCGGAGAAAAAGCCCCGAATCACTTACTTCAGGATACGCCCCTACCGGAGCAGTGTTATCACTAAGGGGACACCCAAAACTTGGCCCTCAAGTTATTACTAGAAGCAATAAGCCCTCGGAGATAAAGAAGGCAGCCTACCACCTATCGGAAAGAAGGCGAAAACCCTCGGAAGAAGATAAAGCAGCACAGTCAGCGCTTAGTAGATCAAGATAGACATTATCTTATTGATTGGTATACATTGTAACACGTGTATTCATCTTAAAATATATCAACATGTATATAGACACTTGTCCCTAAAAATTTCTATATAAAGGAAGGTGATTTCACAGGAAAAAATGGAGGAGGACCAACTATCATACAAATGAGTGAATCATAGTGAATAAAGGAAGGAATGTTTTTGTTACTTTGTCTTCTTTAAAACAACATTTAGCTTTTGAACCACGGGTAAGGGTGTTCCAACCCAAATAAATAATTCAGTTAATTAGGCCATAATTCCAAACCTGTTAACACCACTGATTCATAGTAGATAAGGAAAGTATGGTGCGAATAGTTACCGGTTTGACGACCGGGCTAAATGTTTCCTTATAGTCGATGCAAGGACGCTGATGAAAGCCTTTCGCCACAAGGTGTGCTTTGTACTTGTCAATAGTCCCATTAGGATGATGTTTGATGCTAAACACCCATTTGGAGCCACTAATTCCACGATCAGCAGGTGGCACAACTAAGGACCATGTGCCATGCTTTGTGAGCGCAATGATTTCCTCTGCCATGGCCGCTCGCCACTTCGAATCAGTCATAGCCTGAGTCGCACAAGTTGGTTCAATGGGACCAACTACCGGATGTTTGGTGACGAGATGAAGGACCTTAGGCTTGAATATATTATTGCGAGACCGAGTGACCATAGAATGAGCGCGAGCCAGTGGAGGAGAGGCATCCGGAATAGAGGATGGTACATCAATAGCCGTTGAAGGTGGTTGCGATGGAGGTTCGGGCTCAGCAGGAGCCGAATGCACCGATGAGGTAGGTGCTGGAGCAACCGGAGGTGGGACAGGCATCGTGGGAACACTGACAGGCCGCGGTGAGGGCAGCGGAAGTGATAACACAGCAGTGGTAGGACTGATGGCGGGAGAGGCCATGGGCAGAGTTTCCGGAAAAATAGTTTCCACGAAGCGAACATGTCGAGAAATAAAAATTTGGCCAGAACTTGGATCAAGACACTTATAAGCCGCCTGTGAGGTGGAATAACCGATGAAGATGCAGGCCCGAGATAGTGGAATTAATTTGCTTGAATAATACAGACGTAAATAAGGATAACAGAGGCAACCAAGCACCCAAAACCGAAGATAATTAGGCGCACGACCATGAAGCACCTCAAAAGGTGACTTATTATGTAATACATGAGTAGGAAGCCTGTTGTATAAGTAAGCGGTCGTAGAAAACGTATGATCCCAATAACTAGGAGATAAGTTTGCACGCATGAGAAGGGTGCGGCCTATAGTGACAATGTGGCGATGGCGACGCTCACTTGTACCGTTTTGTTGAGGTGTATGTGGTGCCGTAGTTAACCAACTTATGCCATTCATTGATAAATATGTACGAAGTGCCAAAAATTCTCCACCATTATCAGAATAAAATTTTTTAATTGGCATGCCAAATTGCTTTTCAACAAGAGCACGAAATTGTATAAAAATCCAGCACACATCAGATTTCGCAGATAGCATATAAACCCAACAATATTGCGTAAAGTGGTCAACAAGTATCAGATAATAGCGAGCACTAGAAATAGATACCATAGGAGACGGACCCCAAACATCACCATAAATATAATGCAACACATGATCCGAAATAAGGGATGAGTTATTAAAAACCAACTGTTGACTCTAGTTCAAAAAACATGAACTACAATGCTCAAAGTCCATATTATTCGACGGCAAGAAAGGTAAATTGTACTTGTGTAAAATCAAAGAACTAATCTTCAAAGAGGGATGACCAAAGCGCTCATGCCAACACTTTTTACGAACCCGTTCTCCAACTAAGGCTGTCATAGGCGGGCGCAAGTTGCGCGAAATACGAACACAATACACTCCATCCACACAATCACCACGCATCAGTTTAGCCCCGAACTGTGATCCTTAACAAAACAATGTGACGAGTAAAATTCAATAGAAACATCATTCGCCTTAGTAAATTGATGAACAGATAAGAGATTTTGCCGCGAGCGAGGCACACATAATATATTATCAAGTTTGAACGTATTATCGGCATAGAGAAAACGAGATGTGCCTGTGTGGGATATACGCAAACATGTGCCATCGGCAGTGTTAACCTCATCGGGCCCCTCATATTCGGAATGAATCGAAAGATTGTTGAGATCGGATGTCAGCGAGTGAGATGCACCGGAATCAACGAGCCACTCGTTGTTGGATGTGGTCGGGGCCGATGGCAAAGCAGCAAAGTTGGCACTCGGATTTGGGAATTTTCTACATATGCGCGCACCGTGCCCATAAATGCGACAAAGTTGGCACGTGATCAAAGGCCTATTGTTGTTGGAATTGGAGGGTCGAGGCTGTCCGCGAGATGGCCCACGGGAATGCTAAGAAAAGCCACGGCCGTGGCCGTGTTGTTGGCCACGGTTCTGACCCGAGCGCTGCTGCTGCTGCGCGGATGCCATATTAGCGGTGGCAACAAGGGTCGCCGCGTCGGATTCCAGTCGATGCAAATAGGTTTCATGACCCACCAACAAGTCGTGAAGTTCTGGAAATTGAATAAAGGTTTCCCGTGCACAAATAGAGCCAGCAATATCCCTATAGGTAGATTCGAGGCCGTTAAGAATGTAGAGAGTGATATCGTCGTCTTTCAATGGACCATCGATGATGGCGAGTTCATTCGTTTTTTATTTCATCAAGTGGAGGAACTCCGAGACTGATTTTGAACCCAATTTGAGGGAGGTCAAGTCATCCTTCAATTGCATGGCTCTCGAGCGAGAGCGATTAACGTATGTATGTTGAAGAATACCCCACGCATCTGCCGAGGATTTGGCATTGGAGATGAGTTGAACGATTTCCAGCGAAACCGAACCAAATTGGGCGGAGATGAGAAGCGAGTCATGTCGCAACCAGTAAGAATGAGCCGCCAAGCTCTCCGGTGTGAAACCCGGAGGAGGACATGGAGTCGTGCCATCCAAGAAACCAAATAGTCTGTAGCCAAAGAGGAGATGACGGACTTGTGAACGCCACGAGGTGTAGTTACTCCCAGTAAGTTAAAGCGGGAGTTGTTGGTGAGCGTTGATCGGAATCAACGCCTGAGTGCCCGCGGAGGGGCCTTCCGCAATGGGAAGCGGGCGCGACTGAATCGCGGACGATGAGCCGTCCATGGTGGGGCCGCCAGTGTTGGAGTCGGATGGGGAGGTGGTGGAATCCGTCGGATTAGTTATGGATCAAGATCTCGTTAGAGATTGTGGCGTCTTGATACCATATAAGGATTATAATGTAAATGGAAGTAAATTATTTTTATTCATCAAGAGTATAACATATATATAGGTTACAAAAAGAACTAAGGAAAGTATAATTACAAAAGAATAAATTCTATCTAAGAACTAAGGAAAGAATAATTATAAATAAAGAAAAGAATAAATGCTATCTAAGAACTAAGGAAAGAACAATTACAAATAAAGAAAAGAATAAATGGTAATTAAGAACTAAGAAAAATATAATTACAAATAAGAAAAAGAATATATTCTAATAATAATGTTATCTAATAATAAGTACCAGAGCAAGTAAGCCTCCTAAAGCTGGTCCGATAATTAAGCCTGCGCCCCAACCAGTACCAACCTAAATAAAGTCGATAAATAAGTGCAGCAACTTTGTAGTTCATTCATACTAGTCAAGGAGAATGTGGTCTATACAAGTACGTGCCATTCTTTTACAAGACAAGATACAAAATAAGTGATAGAGAAGAGATAGAAACTGCTTACCGCTGACAGTGCCAAAGAATGATACTCTTCACGAACCAATTCGCAAGCATACGCCTAGCGCCACATGGTAAAAAAAACTTAACCAAAATGTGTGAATCCATACTAAAAAAGAAACAAAAAACTCGACCAAACTTATGGAAAAGCACCACACGTGGCATATGTTTACAACTACGAAGAGTACCTTAAAACAAACAATTGAAACAACCAAGAAGAATTCTTGTCGTGATAGCCATCCAGTAGTTTAAACTAAGGCCGAACGGAGTGTTGAAAACGACGTTGTACATAAATAAAAACCAATTAACCAATTCTTCCTTATGTAGGGCATCCAAAATGAACAATTAACAAAAGCTAACGAGAATACTAACACGGCGGCACTGCCTAAAATGATGACTGGTTTTCGCCCGTATTTATCAGCAATGATCCCCTACAAGACAGACGTAAAAGCTCTACCGATCATATATGAGGAGCCTTCATATATGATTTCAAATCAATTAGGCTAAAGTTAGACTATTTGTTAACTGTCACTGAGAATTTGGAATCGAAAAAAAAACACATAAATGCCTACCTATGAAACCGAAGTATTAACCAATATCTTCTTCTTTCTCTGCAATACCGAAATCCCTTATCTACAATGCATGTCAGCGTATAACAACATAAACAAAAAATAAAGACACATGAAATTCTAAAAATAAAAATATCAGTTTTTAACTTACCATAAAATAAAGGAATGGGAAGCTGGATGTTATTGCTAGGGTTGCATATACAGGTGAATAGGAATACCAAACATAACTTCTTTAGTTGGGGAATTTTTCGCTTTTCATCAAAAGTAGTAGCTAGCTAGTAGGGGTATAGTAAAAAACGGTAAATGACGTTAAGCCCCAAACGTATGCTGTGTTTCTCACTTTACCCCTTAAAGTTCAAAGTAGCAATGGTCTCCTAAGGTATGCTAAATATCCTCCTAGACGAAATCTCACGAAAAAATAAAAAATACGGACACGAATCCAAAATGAACCGTTGATCAACAATGGTATGGTGAATACTCATGGACTAATTCTCCCTAACAAAAATACGGACTCTCGTGTCCAATTGATCAACGAATCAAGGCCAATGGGGTATGTATTCAACATAACTTAGAACATATTGCTACTTTTGAATCCTTATGAGGCAAAGCGAAAAGCTCGGGCTTAATGTGATTACCCCTGGAAAAGGAGTATAGTGAAATTGTAAATTTTAAAAGTAGGAATTTTAGAATTTATTCACCTGTTGACAGAACAATGATCTATAAAGTGAACACTTGCTTAAAGGGTGTTCCTCTTTATCTTTCTTTTTGCTGATCAACTTTACATCCAGGGCATCCCTCAAAATAGTAATTATCTTTGTGAAGCAAACTACTCTCTATTTTGGTCTTATTTCGTCACGGTAATAGAACACGGTAAAACAATACAATTGGAAAATAAATAACCAAAATAACGTTAATCCAATAAAATAACCGGACTGACTTTGCCCGAAACACCTACTATCTATAACAGATCTTACACTTCTTTAAATATCCAAATAAGAGAAATCTATCAGCTCATCGAATTCCGAACGTTCGATGTGGGCCTCGAACGATACCGATTCAATGCAGGATGGATTCGATGCGGAATTGATATAATACTGTTGGTGTCGAATCTTGTTGGGCATCGAAAAATGGAGCGTATCGAATAGGCTGATTCGATGTGGTAAGAGTAGGACTCGGGTTCGATCTGCCTTTGAAGGCGAGGGAACGAGATATATATAAGCCTCGTTCTGCGAGACCCCTAGATAGTTGTAAATGACGCATCGAACCGAGGTGGTTCGATGCATGCATCGAACTGATGTGGTTCGATGCACACATCAAATACCGGCTATTCGATGCACTTCAAATATTGATTTGGGCCAATTCGATACGGTTGTGGGTCGGCCCAATCCCAAGTGTTGGACCGATCCTAAAATACCCCTATCACATAGTCCCCCCAGTTTGGGAGACGTTGTCAATGTGAAAACGGTTTCCAAACTTTTAATTATACGCTACTCTGGCTGATGGTAAGGCATCGAATTGTGACTGTTCGTTGCGTGTCGTTTCTAGGCATCGAATTTGATGAATTCGATGCGCCGCATCGAATGAAGTAAATTCAATGCATTCACGAAGTTGGACCAACATGGGCCTATATACAAGGGTCCACATGCTTGACATTTTTGTTCTTTTTCGCAAAGGGAAATTTTTGTGCGCTTCTTAACCGCATCGAACGAAACCGTTTGATACGGCCCGTATCGAATCCTGGGAATTCGATGCGCTTTTAATTTATTTTAAATACCGCGAGATAGATAAAATTCAACATTAGGCTGCCATGGCCCGTACGAAATCCCGAAATCGAAGTAAAATTGTGTTGTCACTCGAGAACATTTATGATGCTCAAAGAGGAAGCGAGCAAAATGAGCCCTCGGATGTGGGCCCATCTTCTGCCAATGTTGCCTCGGAAGAAAATCCAGGTGAATTTGCAAAAAGATATTCTGCGACCGCGACCCCTAGAAATCTTTCCGACAATTGGGGTGCGGGCCGCTCTGATACACCTCCAGTTGATCATTTTACCATGAGACTCGGTGGTGTTAGTGCTGGCACTCGGGTGCCCATTGTGAGCGATTTTGAACGCCACGAGAATGTTGTTACACGGAGATTGGTGTTGACACCAACCACTACTGGTGGACGTATAAAAGTTGGGACTAATCGTCAAATTCGAATACTGGAAGATATCGATGCAGAAGACGAGAGAATTGTTGCCGATTTGGCCAGGTTTAATGCAGCTCACCCTACATTTAGGCATAGGCGAAATGTAGATGAAGCAAGCTCCTTCGCTCAGTTGGTGAGGACTAGTATACCTGCGCTAAAAGAAAATTGGCGGAAGAAGAATCCGCTTGCGACGCTCAGGACATACCTCCGCCTCCGCCTAGGCTGCCTCGACCTTTAGGAAATCCAAGACCAGCCCCTCCCGGAAGCCTTGTCAATTATGATTTTCTTAATGATGATAATTCAGAATCACTGAGCGCCACATTGGGAGGATATAGGTTGAGAGAGGAACAAGCTGGAGAGATAATGCGGAGTCTATGGCCTCAGTTGGATCGCCAAACCGTAATAAATCGGCTGGGATATCAGGATTTGGCTCGCTTTGGGCGCCTGTTTTGTGCTGCTATTATCTTAGCAGTATTTCGGCTATGCAGAGATTACAGTGGCTTGGCTGAGGTGCAAAGCCAGCACAATGTTGTAGTCGATAATCTACGCGCTACTATTCGTAACGGGGATTATAGTCGCTGAAATGCGCTGAAACGTGCTAGGGAATCAAAAAAATAGCTTTTAAAGCCGCACCGGACGCACATGATGCCGAGGTTAATGTTAAGAAATCGAATGAGAATGTGGAAGCATTGCGTTCTGAAACCATTGCGTTAAAAAAGAATAACGAATCCTTGAGGCGTGAGAATTGTTCTCTTCACGCGTCGAATGTGGATGTGAAAAATGCCATTTCCAACTTACGTCGTCGAATTCAACATTTTGAGTCTGAAGATTATAAATGCGCAATTGTACAAGATTTTATGCAGAGTAACGTTTATAAATTTTTGGAATTACTTCGCGGTGCTGCAGACATGAAATATGGAATGGAACTTTGGGTCGATCAAGTTGGATATCTTGGGTACCTCGGAGAGGGTTTTCGTAAGGAAGTGCTTGATGCAAGTCGTAACTCAAGATTGGAGATCCCAACAGTGATGATAATGACGATTTACATACTCCTAGGCCCGGTGATTCATTTTATGCCGTGTGGCGCGATCGCAAAAAGCAAAGTGTGACCGGCTCAAGCTCTTTGAAATCGAGCTCACCTCTGACCCATAAAAGAAAAGAGAAACTTACTCCTAGCGCTACTTTGAGCGATTCATAGAACATCAAGAAAGCCCTTCACGATACTTTTGGTCATAGCGATGATGATTCAAAATTGCCTCCGAAAACTTCTAGGTCTACAATCTTTCTGCGGAGTCCTCCAAAGATATCGGATTTTGAAAATGTTCCTCCTATAGCCGCGAACAAAAGAAAAAGGATGGTAAGCGTACCTAGAATTATTGATCCAATAACGGTCTTGCCAAGTGGAACGTATTCTTCTCGAGATGACAGAGTTTCTGTGCTGGCCAGTAATGTGCCTGATCAATCATGCAGTGCACATAATTTAATTTCTCCAAGTAGATATCAGCTCGGCGATCCTACTGAAAGAGTTGAAGTCGTTTTGCTCGATGACTGGGCACAAACTGATGAATTGATTCTTACAGAGGATCAAATTCAAGGCAATTGTGCCAATTTTGCTCGTTCAGTGGGTGTGGTCCTTCGTCAAGAATCCCACCATTCATCGAGTGAATAATAATATTTAGGTCACTTTATTTTGTCGATATTAGGCATTTTGTTTTGTATAGAGTCTTGTAACTCTCCTGCAGAATAAGACTAATTTTACCACTTGATCTCATAAACTTTGATTTACGCTTTACTCGCATAGTGTTTCTTCCTAATGCATTCCAAAGAATGTTATTTCACTCATTTGCTTGCTGCTGATTCAGTATTTATTTGATCTTTAATAATGGTGTTTGATTGTGATGATGCATATCTAATATTATGATTGTGCTTGCTATGAAAAGTATGAGCATTTTGAGCTGTTATTATTATCTATTGAGCATTCATGCTTTACCTGAGAGATCAGATCACTTGGGCCTTTAACTCGTTGGTATTGTGTTGATAACGATCATGAGAAGTTGGACCACATTGGGTCTGCTTATCCCATCGTTAAGTTCCTCTTTCTAGCATGAGGGAGTGGACCACTTTGGGCCTTCTTATCCCTCCGTCATGTTCTTCCTTCTTGCATGAGGGGGTGGACCACTTTGGGCCTTCTTATCCCTCCGTCATGTTCTTCCTTCTGGCATGAGGGGGTGGACCACTTTGGGCCTTCTTATTCCTCCGTCATGTTCTTCCTTCTGGCATGAGGGGGTGGACCACTTTGGGTCTTCTTATCCCTCCATGATGTTTTTCCTTCTTGCATGAGGGGGTGGACCACTTTGGGCCTTCTTATCCCTCCATCATGTTTAACCTGCGTCATTTGACTTTGCAATTAATAATTTGTAAAGGATTAATAACGATCGAAGTGTGTGTATCATAATACTTGATGAAATTTATTCAAATTTATGCATAATAACGCCTGAGATGTTGCACATTCCATGGACGCTTCTGTTGAATTCCTCTGAGAGACTCTAAATAATAATATCCTCGTGAACTTGCTCGTGTGACTCTAAAAGGCCCTTCCCATTTTGGTTCAACCCTTTTATCATAGCTTTTGGCCATTGCTTCTTTAAAAGCAATATTACGTTGATACGCATCATCCCTTTGTCGATCATATCATGTCCAGATCCATTTGTCTCAACCTGGCCGATTTCTATGGATCGTAATCAGTAATTATGCGCGTTGGCATACCTATATCTGCAGGTAAAACAACTTCAGTGCCATAAACAAGAACAAACGGGGTCTCTCCCGTGGATGTTCTTGGAGTCGTTCTATATGCCTATAATATTCCTTGAAGCTCTTCTGGCCATGTTTTTCCTGTACTTCTCAACCTCCTTTCGAGATAATCCTTCAATGTTTTATTAGTGGATTCCATTTGACCGTTCGATTGTGGATGACATACTCAAGTCAGATTGTGTGATATTTTTAATTCTGCGAACTATGATTTTATCTCTTTTCCGTTGAATTGCGTGCCGTTATCACATACAATAGACCTTGGGATGCTGAAATGACATATGATGTTTTTCCAGATAAACTCGATCATATTCTTCTCTGTGATTGACGCTATAACTTCTGCTTCGACCCACTTAGTATAATACTCAACTGCTACTATTAAGTACCGTTTTTATCCTTTGAAGGGTGGAAATGGGCCCACAATATCAATTCCCCACTGATCAAATGGGCATGCCACGTCGATGGGTTGTAGCTGGCGTGATGGTCTATGAATGAGACGAGCATGGTATTGGAAACTATCACATTTCCTCGAGAAAGATGTCGCATCTTTAAGTAGAGTTGGCCAATAATATCCTTGACGCAATATCCGTTGAGCTAAAGCTCGTCCCCTGGAGTGATTTCCACAACAACCTGCATGGATCTCTTCCATAACATACTCAGCTTGAGTAGGAGTCAAACATCTCAACAATGGTCCTTCTAAAGATCTTTTATATAATTCTCCATTGCTGATAGTAAATCTATAAGCCTTATATCGCATTCTGCGCTGTGCATTTGGATCTGCTGGAAGAATACCCTGCTGAAGATAAACCATGATTTCGTCCTTCCAGGATGGGTCTTCTTGTATTGCCAATATAAACTCCATCCGTGCTTTCGTGGTAATATATTTTGATATCCCAATCGAAGGTTTATCAGCAACCATAAGTGTGATTCGCTTTTCTACCAGAATATTTGAAGAACTTGCAAATCTAGAAAACGCATATGCTTTTGCATTGACGTCCCTAGGGATCTGAGTTATGTCAAAGAATTTGAAGTTCTTTGCCAATTCTTTAACCTTAGCGGCATACAATTTCATTGTTTCCTCACGCGTCTCATATCTTCCCGAAAAATGATTTGCTACCAAGAGGGAATCGGTGAATACATCCAGATGTTCAATGTTGAGCCCGAGTGCCATTTTGACACTGACAATTATTGCTTCGTATTCGGTTTCGTTATTTGTTACCATGTAATTCAAGCTGATAGCAAATTCAAATTCCCTTCGCTCCGGGGACAGAAACTGTATTCCAATTCCCCCTCCGTGAGTGGTAGCAGATCCATCCGTGTGTAGTATCCACGTTGTTGTTGCCCTGCTGGTTCCCACTTAGTTTGATACAGAAAAAATACAGGATGCGGTCTCGATTACACTGTTTCCCAGAGTCTCGGCCATGAAATCTGCTAAAGCTTGTGCTTTGATTGCAACTCGTGGCTTAAACTCCAATCCGAACTCACTGAGTTCAATTGCCCATTTCACCAATCGACCAGAGGTTTCTGGCTTTACCAACATTTGCTTCAATGGTTTGTCAGTTATCACAGTGATTGGGTGAGACTGAAAATACGGTTTCAACTTCCGAGCTATAACAACAATTGCTAATGCGAACAACTCTATTTCCAAGTGGTTTCTCTCCGCCCCTTGCAGTACTCTACTCACATAAAGTATGGGTAATTGCTGAGTTCCTTTTTGCTTGAGTAATACTGTATTGATTGCGTTCGTGGATATTGCCAAATAAAGATACAACATTTCATTTTCCTCCGGTTTGGCTAATAACGGCGGGCTTACAAGATAATTCTTCATTTGTCTAAAGGCCTTTTCACACTCCGGCGTCCAAATAAATTCTTTGTTCCGTTTCATCACTTTAAAGAAAGGAAGATTCTTTTCTGCAGATGTTGATATAAATCTTCCTAAAGCTGTCAGACGGCCCACCAGACATTGAATATCCCTCACTGTTCTTGGTGACGGTAGATCCAAGACTACCTTTATTTTATCAGGGTTGGCTTTAATTCCTCTTTCATTTACCACGTATCCTGGAAACTTCCCGGCCGTTACCCCAAAAGTGCATTTTTTAGGGTTTAATTTCATTCCGTAGGTTCTCATTATATTGAATGCCTTATCCAAATGTCGCACATGCTCCTCGGCTTTAAGACTCTTTACAAGCATATCGTCAATATACACTTCCATTGATTTTCCAATTTGATGATAAAACATTTTAGCTACCAACCTTTGAAATGTTGCTCCTGCATTCTTCAATCCAAACGACATTACCCTATAACAATACACTCCGGTATATGTGACAAATGCTGTCTTGCTTTGATCCTGCACTGCCATGAAGATTTGATGAAAACCACTTTTTGCATCCATCATGCTCAGCAATGCACATCGTGCCGTAAAATCCACAAGTAGATCTATTCGAGGCAGCGGAAAAGGATCCCTTGGGCAATGCTTGTTTAAATATGTATAATCTACACACATTCTCCATGTAGCTTTTTTTTTTCAAGACTAACACAATATTGCTCAACCATTATGAAAATCTTATAGCGTAAATATGTCGTGCTGCTAAAAGTTCTTGCATCTCTTTTTCAGCAGCTTCATTCTTTTCTTTGCTAAAATTTCGCTTCTTTTGCCGTATCGATTTCGCGCTCTTATTTACATTCAAACGATGTACTATGATTCTAGAGTCTATCCCCCGAAGATCAGAATCAGACCACGCAAATATAACTGAATTACGCCAGAGACAATCTACCAATGCAGCCTCTATTATCCAATCCATTTCTGCTCCAATTTTTATTATTTTATCAGTGCTTTCTTTAAAGAGCTGCACAATCTTGAATTCCCTTAAAGGCTCCATCTTACATTCTTGCCATTGCTTTAACAATTGACTTTCTGTTTTATCTCGCGCCTGTTCTTTAGATTCAATTTGCTTCTGACTCTGAACTGTCTCTGTTTTGATCTTTTTCTCCTTTTCCCTTTTTTCAACCGTATACATGCGCCGTTTATTTGTCATCCTAGCTGCTTATACCTAAAACAATGTTAACGGTGTTCCCACAGACGACGCCAATATTTTGGTCTTATTTCGTCACGGTAATAGAACACGGTAAAACAATACAATTGGAATATAAATAACCAAAATAACGTTAATCCAATAAAATAACCGGACTAACTTTTCCGAAATACCTACTATCTATTATAGATCTTACACTCCTTTAAATATCCTAATAAGACAAATCTATCAGTGCATCGAATTCCGAACATTCGATGTGCGCCTCGAACGATACCGATTCGATGCAGGATGGATTCGATGCGGAATTGATATAATACTGTTGGTGTCGAATCTTGTTGGGCATCGAACAATGGAGCGTGTCGAATAGACTGATTCGATGTGGTAAGAGTAGGACTCTGGTTCGATCTGCCTTGCAAGGCGAGGGAACGAGGTATATATAAGCCTCGTTCTGCGGGACCCCTAGACAGCTGTAAATGATGCATCGAACCGATGTGGTTCGATGCACGCATCGAATACCGGCTATTCGATGTGCTTCAAATATCGATTTGAGCCAATTCGATACGATTGTGGGCCGGTCCAATCCCAAGTGTTGGGCCTATCCTAAAATACCCCTATCATTCTCCATAATGTATTCTTAATAACTGCCTTCAGACTAATATTGCTCGAAATATTTATAGTCAGTTGTGACTAAATGTTATCAGTTGGTTCTTCTTTTATTTTTTGTATATTATTTTATGATGAGTTTTGTGTACATGGCATACGATTTGATATGATGTCGAGACAAGAAAATTATTCTATGACACTAATACTCGTATTAAATAGATTGTAGAATATTTTATTCCAACTACACGAAATGTCAAAGGTTTGCCTTAACTTCTGTTTAGCTTGGTATTTATTATAATATGGTTTGCTTACTTGACAGCCTAGCCTAGTTTCTGTTTGTGGTGACATAAATCCCTCCTTACAACTCATCAATTAAGAATTCTGAGAACAACATGGTCTATTCGACACGAATGAATTAGACGTTAATAAAACCTTTCACGCGATTTTTTCACAAACTTTCCAACTAACTTGTCACGTTACATCAGGGAAAAAATCACGTTTGGTACCTTAATTTGGCCTCTGTTTCTTTTTGGTACCTTAATTTGTCCCACCAACTTTTTGGTACCTTACGTTTGCAAACTTAATCACGGTTGGTACCTCCCTAGCGGCGTCCCCAATTTAACCACCGCAATGTCTACGTGGCTCACCGTTGACCCGTCCAAAACCGATTTTGACCAAATTTAACACACGTAAACAAGCTGACTGGATTAAAAAAAAACTTAAAAGCAAATAAAACTATTAAATCTTATATCACAATTTCTAGTTTTTATATTTCTTCATAATTAATTTCATTATATAAATTGTAAAAACTTATTATATAATTATGTTTTTAAAAAAAAACATTTTTTATAACTAATGAATTTTAAAGAAAAAGGCAAAAATGAAAACAAAAAAAAGTAAAAAAATAAAACCATAACTTTAAAATCTATAACTATGTACTATTAAATCTTTATAATTTTTATAAAATTTTGTAATTAACTTTAAAGTTATAAATATTAAAGTTATAACTATTAAATTATATAACTATTATAAATATAAGTTTTTTCTTCCCAAAAACAAAAAAAAAACCCCAAATCTAAAAAAATGATTAAAAAAGAAAAAAAAGAAAAACCAATCATCTTCAACAAGTATCACCGCCACCCACCACCATCAGCCCCACCACCGATACCCACCACCGCCACCCACCACCATCACCCCGACCACCGCCACCCACCCCCACCATCAATTCCTCATCTTCTGAAATCAAGAGTACTTTTCGAGAGACGAGCTGGTGGTGGTGGTCGGCCGTACGATCGGCGGCGTATCTGTGGTGATGGAGATTGACTACGTCGACTCCTCTCAATCTCTTCGGTGAGGGCCAACGCTCCATGGATCCTCACCGCCTCGCTAATGCCGATCTCCCTCGGTGAGGGCCCAAGATTATTATATTTTTTAACTTTTTTTTGTTTTAATTTATTTTGTTTTACTTTTTTTTGTTTTTCTTTAAAATTCATTAGTTATAATTTTTTTAAAACAGAATTATATAATAAGTTTTTAAAATTTATATAATAAAATTAATTATAAAGAAATATAAAAACTAAAAATGATAATTTATTAGGAAAAGAAATGATTTTTTAATTTTTTTTAATCTAGTCAGCATGTCCACGCAAGTTTACTTTGGTCAAAATTGAGCTTGGACGAGTCAACGATGAGCCACGTAGACATTTGGGTGGGGACGCCGCTAGGAAGGTACCAATCGTGATTAAGTTTGCAAACATAGGGTACCAAAAAATTGGTGTGACAAATTAAGGTAGCAAAAGGAAACAAATGCAAATTAAGGTACCAAAAGTGATTTTTCCCCGTTACATCACATGATTATCATAACCCATGATCGGTTAACATTTAACTATTTTTTGGAGTAATGTTTGATTTGTCCTGTCATGGTATTCTTTTTTACTGCAATTGAGTGCTTATGTTGAGTTGCTTTTAAACTTTTTCTATAATTTTGATTTTGACACAAATCAAAATTCCAAAGGTGAAGAATCTAGCATTAATCTTGCTGAATCTACCTTTCGAAGTGCAATTTAGACCATGTGTCTGCAATAAAATCGTTACAAACACTTTGAACTTTGCTAAATTCCATATTTCCGTTTCAACCCCTGGCCTCGTTGTTCATCTATCTCAGATGAAAGAGAGTCATTACAGAGTGCTGAAGATTGAGCTCGATCTTCGGCGTCCTCTATGTTTATGCAATCCGTTTCAACAGCATGGAGAGGTAAGTTAGGCTATTTTACTTCTTTTATGCAATTTTCTGCCTTTCTCATTTAGACAATGTAATTTCACTTTTCAGTTAATCTTACTGTAAGTAGCCCGATCTTTTTTCTTGAAGATTATTATAGTACAGCCTGACCTTCACTGTTTCTGGCGTGGGGCTGCAACATTCTCTCTCGTTCATCTCTTACGCGTGTTGAGTTTTGATACATACTTACTTTCCAACTTCAGTAAGTTTATTTCAGAAAAAAAGGGATAATTCTATCAAACCCCCCAAACTATGGTACCTTTTACCGGACGAGGTCAGAACTTTTATTTTAGCACCAGTGCCCCCTAACCTTTAGTCGTTTGTTCGATTTACTTTTGTGCGTGTTCCGGCCATATTTTTTCCTGAACAGTGAAAAACGTGCACAACACATGTTATAGTTTAAGGGCATTTTTGTCCAAAAAATATTCGCCAAACTCTGATACCCCCTAAATTATACTATTTTTTAACTTTCCCCCCTAAACTATGAAGTGTGCGATTTGCCCCCTGAACTATGGTATGCTTTTGAGGATTGCCCCCTAAACTATCTTTTAAGTTTCTGGACTGCCCCCTCAATTTTTAGGAGTTTTTAGGATTGCACCCTTGAACTATAATATGGTCCTTGAGATGCATTTTGCTGAATTGAAATAGTATTAACTGGAGTAAAAAGGTAAGCATCAAAACACAAAAAAAAATAAAAAAATTCATAATGATCATTCACAACCCCATCATCACCATAATAAACAAGCAGACCATAATATGTTCCATAGGCTTAACAAAATACTGACACATTGTATCTGAAGGCCTTAACAAAGTCACACAACATTTTGAAACTAAATAGATCTCAATTCTTCATAACAAGGGCATGAATCTCTCATGGGCTAAATTGTAGAGGATGCCTCCATCTCCCCTCACGGCTTCGGTTATCAAAAACGCATTTCTGTCCGTAACATGGTTATCCCTCACAAAAATAAGAAATAAGAAAGGGCATAACATGGTTATGCTTCACAAAAATAAGAAAGGGCATAGCATGATAAACACTAACCAAAACTCAAGAGTACATTTTGCCACAATTCTTTACTGCTGAGATTTCACACTTTCTTCATTTGCTCTTGGATTAATTTATATCATAATATTGAGCAACATAGCAATTTTCTTCTAATAGCAGATGTTAATTAAAAGGAGAAAAATGCCAAAGACTAATCAAATTCAAGAAGGATAACAATATTAATAAGTACTGAAGATTTGAAAAGACAATAGAGTCTAAGAACCTCCCCCCACCCCCCACCCCCCGAACTCATACAGTTCACTGGTCAGCATTGGGGCTTGTTCCACAGCACTAGAGGCAGAAGTTATCCTTTCCCTGCATATAGTACATGGTCAATCCTCTCATTCCCGAAGCGATGGTTCATTCCTCTCAAGCGATGGTTCATTCCTCTCAAGTCTACAATGGGAAAATGTTCATCCCAGTCGGTGTGAGTAGCTCCGATACCGGGCCTACCGTGCCTGACTTGCTTGTACGAGAGCGAGAACTCGGCGAGGTAGTGGCCGATCATGTTGCGTAGGTGGGTTCGGACCATGGCGGGTTTCCCGCCTTGTGGCGCCTCACGTTTCTACAAAGAAACAACACAACCATCAATAGAATGCAAAACGATGGCTCAAACAATTAAAAGTGATGGAATGAAATACTTGAACACAACAATTAACATCATGCATTTGAACACAACTATTCATGAGGCTATCTAAGTAGGGCACAAAAACACAGGAAAGCAGTGTTCAAGTTCAATCCATTAGTTTAACTAGTTAGTCACTTGCATTATGTACCAGACAATCATCAGGATACTAGAAATAGCCATCACCACGTACTTAGAAAATGAACATTTCTTAATTTGTATTTTAACTAGAAATTAAATAGCCACCATCATATTTGTTGGGACTGGCATCTTAAAATAGGAGGCATTGATATGACTATATAAAGCCAAACTGATACAGATCAATGAAAGAATCAGTATACAAAATTTTACATAAAACAAAAGGATCCAAACTATGTAAGTAATAAGAATATATTATCCTGAATAGTGAATACTTACAGCTTTGCGAAGCTTCTTAATCAAAGCAAGTGGCTTTCTCTTCATACCCCTCTGGAACCTATCAGTTTACAAAGCAAAAAAAAAGATTAACCACCTATTAATTCTGTCCTCAGAAACTCTAGGAGCCTCAGAAACTCTAGGAGACATGACACTGAGAGCCGTCTGAACTTTTAAGGACACAGAAGCTATGTAAGTAGCCTCACGACCCCTTTCAATAATCATCACTGAGAAGACATCGGACGGCAAATAGCAGTCCACAATTGAAGAATTGGTACTATAACGAATTGCAGCAGCTTTGCAGGAACTTACCATAATTGGGATGATTTCGACCCGGTGGCAGTTCGTCGCTGGATTCACGTATTTTCCACACCATTTTAACGATTATTAAGCTAAAATGGAACGGAAGTTAAGAAATTGTGTTTTTTTTAGAACCCTAAAATCGCCCCTCTTTTTCCCAAATGAACTGATTATTGAGCGAAAGATGTGTGATTGTTAGCATTCTGCCCCCTGAACTTTAGGTTTTTTTTTTTTTTAATTATTATTTTAAGTGACGGGTCTATTTTACCCTTTACGGATCACGTGAGTCATGTACGTGAGGGAATATTCTAAGAATATTCCGGTAAAAATGTGACCGGAACACGCACTAAACCAACTCGCACAAACGACTAAAGTTTAGGGGGCACTGATGCTAAAATAAAAGTTCTGACCTCGTCCGGTAAAAGGTACCATAATTTTGGGGGTTTGATAGAATTATCCCGAAAAAAAAACATCTAATTCTGAATTGTGCCATATGGACCACCTGGATTAGTATGTTTAAATAAACAGATCATGATCCGGTACGAAGCTACTCCTACTTAAGAATCATGAACCTTTTACGCATTTAAAAGTTTTTAGAGATGGTGATATCTTGATCTGATGAGAATGTATGTATGTGTACGTTTCTTCTGTTAATGCAACAGTACTGAATCTGCTCCAACTCTAACTGTCAAAGTGTCTACGGGAGCGAAATGGGCTCAAATTAATTCCAAGTACACAAATTTAAAGACGACAACTACCTTGAACAACACGAGTTTCACTGCAAACTCATAATCCGAAGGCAGCGTTCATTACTCCCAACAATCATGCAACTATACGTATGGAGGCTCGACTGACGGTTTGCTTTGCACATGACCTTAAGCTCCGGTAGAAATAATTCAGCCTAGTAAATCATTTGTTACGGGTACAGCCAACTTAAAATATAATGACAGAGACCTTGTTACTAATAAAGATATCATTTCCCAAAACCCATCTGTTGTGCAAAATTAACCTCCAAAATAAAGATTTGAATCAATTCATTTGAAAAAACTACCTCTGCATCATTCCTATCTGGCACATAACGCCTTACGTTATTTCTCAAAAATCTAAAGCAAACTCAGCACAACAACAATATGTTTATCATATTATAAACTCAACAATAATATGACAAACGGAAAATGCAATAAAACAGGGGTAATAACGGCAGCAGATTGCAAAGACATTAAAATTTGAAGTCTGAGACAATGCCTCAATCCAAAGTGTATTTATCCCATCTGAACAAATCAACTCCGGGAGAAATTTAACTGTTTTGTTGCACTAATAGCAAAACGAGGTCTTTTCCAACAAGAACAAGAAATCACCATCTCTAACAGACGTTTTATAGTTGAGAAAGAGGCGTTTCCCTCATTGTATGTAATCACCTTCCATCAGAACTCTTAAAGTAGACCTTCGATTTGAACTTACCTATTAAAGTAATCACAGAATCACTCATAAATATCAATCACTCATTAAACATTGGTATACCTCAACTATATCTCGTTATTAGTATTTAACAAAGACAATAGGTAACTAAGTGAAAACAAAGAAGCTGAATCTTACCTACTAATCCAACAACTAGAGCACCACTTCAGAGGACTTTATCGGAGAATAGTTTCCATCAGCCTCGTTAAGAATGCTGCACCAGAAAGAAAGAAAGAATTATAAAACCACTCAATCCAAATAATAATATAGATGAAGTATCTCAGTAAAGCTGACTGTCAAGTCTCCTCTAACAAAAGAAGCAAGCACTGTGCTGGAGACTACCACAAAAGAATACTGCGAGCAAATATGTCGACTACCACATAATCCACAAGTTCTGGTTTTAGTAGGAGACATTAGCAATGGATAATCTCATTTCTCTTGCTATCAACTCACTGTGACATGTCACAAGAATACATATTTTTTGTAAAAGCAAAAAGATTTTCTAATAATTAGCTCCATCACCACCCACTGAAGACTTTAATTATAAGGATCAATATCCATTTTTGTCAGATCAAAAGAATATTTTGTTAAGAATGCAATTTTATGACAACCCAATAATCAAAAGGTCAATTCGTCACAAACCAAAACGCATGAGACTCATTCTGAAATTACAAGAGATGGTATTTGTGAGGAACAGTGTAACGTATTTTCCTTATTGAGCATTATATTGCCCAGCCAACATCCCAAGGGGGATAACTTACAGATGTGTAATTTGAACCTTGAGAAGTTCATGAAGAAGTAAGTTAGGCTCGTTTGCTTCTTTTTATGCACTTTCCTCCCTTTCCCATTTAGACAATGTGATTTCAATTTTCAGTTAATCTATATGTGGTGAAATGCAATAAAAAACGGTTCGTGTTGTTTGAATCATATCCATTTTAAGTTAATTGTAAAAGCGGCTTTTTTTTGTATTGGTTTGAAACTCCACATTCAACTACTCAGAGAATTACCTGGTATAAATTAAGCTTCAAGGTATCATTTTGAGGTTTCAGGTGTATATAAGATACTACTGTAAATAGCCTGATCTTTTTTTCTTGAAGATTACCAGAGTACAGCCTGTGGGGCTGTAACGATCTCTCTTGTTGATCTCTTATGCGTGTTGAGTTTTTATTTATACTTACTTTTCAACTTCGGTAAGTTTCTTTCAGAAAAACAGCTGATTCTGAATTGTGCTCTATACTGCAGTTATACACCACCTGGATTAGTATGTTTAGATCAACAGATCATGATCTGGTACGAAGGAAGCTACTCTTACTTAAGAATTGTGAATTTACCTTGAACAACATGAGTTTCACTACAAACTCATAATCCGAAGGCTCATTACTCCCAAAATCATGCAATGCTACTCTACTTGAGGAGTCTCGACTATCGGTTGCTTTTCTTGTGTGATGTAGGCACATGACCTTACACGACTAAAGATTATATCAATTCATTTGAATAAATTTAACTGTTTTGTTTCACTAATAGCACAGCCAGGTCTTTTCCAACAAGAACAAGATATCGCCATCTCTAACAGATGGTTTATAATTGAGAAAGAGGCGTGTTCCTCGTAGTAAGTAATCACCTTCCATCAGAACTCTTTAAGTAGACCTTCGACATGAACTATACCTTCCATCAACTATACCTTGTTATTAGTAATTAAACAAAGACAATAGGTAACAATGGCTGCCATATCATGTACAGGTAACTAAGTAAAAACAAACAAGCGGAATCTCACCTACTAATCCAACAACTAGAGCAGCACTTGAGAGCTCTTTCTCAGAGAATAGTTTCCACTAGCCTCGTTAAGACGTATAACCATGTAAGGGATTAGGAATTCTGCACCAGAAGGAAAAAATTATAAACCCAAACAACTCAATCCAAATAATAATACAGAAGAAGTATCTCAGCAAAGCTGACTTAGTAGAATTTGGGCTTATTACGCGAGCAAATATAT
This sequence comes from Linaria vulgaris, assembly GCA_948329865.1. Lineage (NCBI taxonomy): Eukaryota > Viridiplantae > Streptophyta > Magnoliopsida > Lamiales > Plantaginaceae > Linaria > Linaria vulgaris. Next base: position 98,078,201 of record OX415250.1, read on the forward strand.
CGACTACTACATAATCCACAAGTTCTGGATTTTAGTAGGAGACATTAGCAATCAATAATCTCATTTCTCTTGCTATCAACTTGCTGTGACATGTCACAAGACTACATATTTTTGCATAAGCAGAAATATTTTCTAATAATTTAGTTCCATCACCACCCACATGAAGACTTTAGTCATAAGGATCAATAAATATTTTTGTCAGATCAAAATATTTTTTTGTTAACAATGCATTTTTATGACTACCCAATAATCAAAAGTTCAATTCCTCACATGAGACTTGTTCTGAAACTAGAAGAGACAGTATTTGTGAGGAACTGTGCGTCGGATTTTCCTTATAGAGCATTAAATTGCCAAACCAAAATACCAAGGGGGATAACTTACAGATGTATGATTTGAACCTTGAGAAGTTCATTTCCCGTATCCGTTTGATCTACCTGAATTTGCTTCGCTGAGTTTGCAACAGAAGGGCTGCAACAAAGAACTTCGATATTCTCCAAAGAGTTAAAGTCTCCGACGCTGGAAGGGATTTCCTCCAGCTTCTTGCAACTCTGTAAAACCAGTTTCTTAAGACAAGGAAAATTATCGGGAGAAACAATCCATTTTTTTATGTTGAGACTTTCTAGTTTCAGGAATTTGAGTTTAGAAAACTCAACGTCTTCCATATCCCACAAAGCATCCACAAAAGTTCCCTCACGTAGCTTGAGAACCTCCAAGTTTGGTAGTTTGTGAAATGTTGAGATTTCACTCCATTTTAGCTTGAATTTTGACAAAGTTAGTTTTTTCAAGCTTGAAGGAAGACCAAAATGGTCTGATATACATTGCATTCTACTGTCGCATATAATCTTCAGTGATTCAAGTTGATCAAGAGACTCGAGTTGAGGTAACTGGTACTCAAATTTTCTGTTGGGATTCTTTGCTTCAGCAGATATAAATCTAAACTTTCGCAGGTTTGGTACTCTTGGTATCAACCTTTTCTCTTCTCCACAGCAAACTACAGGTGTCGAAAGTGTTTGTAGATTCTCCAACTTGGAAGAGCTCCCATGAAGCAGCGCATGACTGAAGTTAGCACGGTAATTGATATGCAGGTGCCTTAATTTAACCAATTCCCAGATCTCCTCTGGTACTACAATTTGACCTCCTAATCCCTTGATAATCAATGTCTCCAAGTTCCATAGTTTGGATATCGATGATGGGATTGAGTTCCAAACTACGCGGATCGAAATGTACCTCAAGTGAACCAGCTTTATGATATGATCTAGGTACATTTTTTCATCTATAGTGAGGGCTTCGGAATGCACGATCCTCAACAATCTGAAGTCGGCAAAAATCGGTATTATATCCTCCACCGACAAGGAAACACTTCTGTTCATGGTAAAGAACAAAAAAGAGCTTAGGGGTGGAACAAATGAACTCTTAGAAAGAGCTTTGCATGTAGGGAAATCAGTCCTTTGATGCCTTAGAGAAAGATTACTCCCTGTTGTAAGGGAAATGCTTAACCTTCGTTCATAAGTTGCATAATTGTGTGACTCGGCATGGACGCTTACTAGCCGCATAAAGTTTGCTTCTTTTGCTTTCACCAAGCACATATCACGCAACATATCATGGACACGACAAGATTTTACCTTTCCGTCGGACCTTCTTTCAGCAATCATGACGAGGCTTCTATCAATAAGATCCATCAGATTTAGTTCAGCTTGAACCTCTAAGCTGATTGTAAGGCAATCGGTCGTTTGCACGAATCCTTCACCTATCCACATCCACGCCAATTTGTTTGCCGGCATTTCTGTATCCTCTGGGAACGCTCCAAGGTAAAGAAACAATGGTTTTAAATTATCTGGTAACATCTTGTAGCTTAGTTCTAACACTGTCATCAATTGTGCTTGAGCAGTATCACCAGAGATATACAAGCTCAAATTTTCAGCTACTTTCTCCCAGAAATGGTGTTTCTTTTCTAACTTTGAAAGAATTCCGGCAACCACGACGATTGCAAGTGGTAAGCCATGGCATTTTTTCGCAATTTTCTCTCCAACTTGGCGCAATTGGTGAGGGCATTCTTCATTTTTTCCATAGATCTTCTGTTTCATTAAATTCCAGCTCTCCTCATCAGTTAAGAGACGGAGTTCAAGAGGATTGCCATAATCTTCTAACCTGCTCCGACTTGTCAACATGATCCGGCTTCCCTTTCTATTATCTGGAAAGAAACGCTTTAGGTACTTCGGAGCACCCATTCCCCAAATGTCATCCAAGAGAATGAAGTACCTTTTGCCAGTAAGTTGCTGGTAAAGCATTTTAGATAAATCACCCTCACTCATTCTATAGGCATCATCGGGGAGCTTAGTTATAGAACCTAAAATTGTCAACAACAATTCTTTCGGGTTGTATTCTTGGGAAACTGTACACCACGAACGAAGTTCAAAATGGCCAACAATAGAAGGATCCTCGTACAATCTCCTTGCAAAAGTTGTTTTACCCAATCCAGCCATCCCAATGATTGAGATAACATCAAGCTTCTCCGAGTCACCGACTAATCTTTCCAATATTAATACCGTCTCATTCTCAAACCCCACCACTACATCACTTGTTGGGAGTAACGGTTTGGGCTGCCCGCTGCTCGCAACAATGTCGAAATTATTCATCTCAATAGTTGATCTTTTCTCACTGATATCCGAAAAAGTTGATTTAATTAGCTTCACCTGCTGTTGAAAGTCAGAAAACCAAAATAACCTGCAGCAGTCAGGAATGGTTTCAGCTACTTATATGTTGATAAAATATTCTGCTTCAGAAGCTGCACACTGAATACGGGTCAAAAGGTCCTTCGATTCATCATCATCTGCAGTGCTAGTATTGGCCACGGTATAATGTAGAAATGATCGCAGTAGAATTAAGTCCTCGTGAATAGCTTGGAACCCTCCAGTCTCATAAGTTTTCAAATTGAATGGTAAATCCTTCAACTCCCTCAAGTTGTCAATAAGATTATTCAAGTAACCGAGTTGATTAGTTTGGCAAGAATCTCGGGCAATTTTGCCCAAATTTATGCGCCAGCAGATGTGGTTGATGCGGTCTCTGAGGGGATAATCCTTTTCATCAAACAGTCGCCATATATCAAAAGTGCTCATTTTTGCTGCCACGTTTCCCCTCATGTCGGCAAGTTCCTCCAGGGGGTAATTGAGAAACAAACACGCCAAAAAATGATTTGTCTCTAGCGGCGTCATTGGATTGATTGCCTCATCATTATTTATCATCTTGGTAAGAATTTCTTGGACGAAATCCACATAGGAGGCCTTCAAAAGTCCATCGGTCAAAGGAGGAAGATTAGCTCGAGAATTTTGTAATTTCAATACTGCAGTACTCATTTTGGACTCTACACGGTCTTTGAAATGCAAATAATTCTCCGAAGATGAGAATTTGCCATACTTATATAGGAACGAATAGCATGCCCCAATTTCACTAACAACCTCAACACAAATAAGGAACTCTTTCAAACTTTGGCCACTAAGGTAACATTCTCTATTGAGCTGAAGGTAGTTTCTCAAGAATTCAAGTTTCTCGAAATAAGTTTTTATACTTTTATCTTCCAAGTCACATTGATTCAGATTTTCTAGAAGTAGAGTCAGTAATTCTACCATGGATTCGCTGCTGTGCACGAAGGTCGTTGATGAGGGGAAAGAATCAGTACTAAGAATAGCAAGGTATGCATTTGAGACTCTTGACACCATATGCTCAAAACTCCCCATGCTAAGAACCTCATTGTATTCATATCCACGTATACTCCCTCTTGATAATAGGAAACTTGAACAATGCTCGAGGAGAACCACAAAGTGTGATTCGATATCAGTCAAGATACCAATCAAACTTCGATTTATCACCATCCCAGTACCCTCCTCCACGCACCGCTTCAACATGCACCAGGTAAATGTAATCAAGAATCCAAGCTCCTTTCTCAACTTAGTATATTCAAGGCGAATATGTGATATAGCCTTGCTTCCATACACTTCACATTGAGACATGGTGGCCTTAAAGATCAGATTGAAGTTCTCGTTCACGTCTTTCATCAACACTCGTCGAAGATCATTATTTTCCCCATCGAACACATGCTTGTGCATTTTCTTACATATTTTGCCAAGCTCCATAGAACTGCCTTTCATCTCGCTCTCTTTGTTTCTATCTGTGAACAAGACGATCTCCGTGATCTGATATTCAAGGAGATGAGCTTGTTGGAGCAAATCAGATATCTCAGGGGCAGTCATTCCTGTTGCCTTGGCTTTTTCATCGAAAGATGACAAGACCAGAGATCTTACATCTCCCACCAAAGTTTGGAATTGCCTTCTCAAGTCGGCAAGTTCCTCCAAGGGGTAATTGAGAAACAAACACACCATAAATTGGAAGTTCACTTTGTGAAGATCTTCGAATTGATTCTTCTCGAGCGACAGCATAAGTTCGGCTGCCTCCTGATCATGTATCAGCTTTGTTAGACTATCTTGGACAAAATACACATAGCCCTTCAGAAGTCTATCAGTCAACGGAGGAAGATTAACAGTAGAATCTTGTAATTTCAATACTGCAATATCCATTTCGATCTCCATATGGTTTTTGATCTGCAAATAATACTCCGATGAAGAAAATTTGCCATACTTTTTGAGAAAGGAATACCATGCCGCACTTTCAGCGACAAATTCAAGAAAAATCATGTTCTCTTCCAAATTTTGGCCACCCACACAACATCCTCTTGCGAGCTCAACACAAGTTCTTATTCTTCTATCTTTTTCCGCGTCATCGCATTGATTCAGATTCTCCAGGATTTGATCCAGTAACTCTACCATGGATTCATTGCTGTGCATGAAGCCCGTTGATGAGGGGAAAGAATCTTGATACCATATGCTCAAAAGGTACGCATTTGAGATTCTTGATACCATATGCTCAAAACTCCCCATGCGAAGAACCTCCCTGTCTTCTGATGATGATATACCCCTCCTTGATAGTAAACTTGAACAACACTCGAGGAGAGCCACAAAGTGTGATTCGATATCCGTCAAGATACCAATCAAACTTTGATTTATCACCATACCCTCCTCCACGCACCGCTTCAACATGCACCTGGTAAATGTAACCAAGAATCCAAGCTCCTTTCTCAACGGAAGAAATTTAGGGCGATATGCTGAAAAAGCCTGCCTTTCGAATATCTCATGTTGAGAAAAGGTGGCCTTAAAGATCAAATTGAAGTTCTCGTACACGTCTTTCATCACTTGGCTCAGATTGATATTTTCGCCATCGAACACATGCTTGTGCATCTTCTTACTTACTTTGGCAAGATCCACAGAACAACCTTCCATCTCTCACTCTTTTTCTCTCTCTCTTTTTTTTCCTCTTTTTTTCTCTCCAGAACAATATGCCCAGTATACACTCTGATGTGAATTGCTTATCAGAAGCACTAAAGGGAATATATCAGAAGCTGTCAGAAGCACCACTCTATACAGCTGGAGCAGCATATGGGAGACAATATTCTGCACTATTGGTGCACTATTGGAGCAACACTTGGGAACGCATGGGAGCTATCCACTACATAAAGCTGATGAAAGGGAATATTAGATTAAATTATTTTATGTTCCGTCCATGCTCTTGTGTACTTTCTATTTTGTATATAAATAGGACACAATGATGTAAAGACCAGTTTAGTTCGTTTTTTTGATTAATTGAATACAACCGTTCCTTTTCTCCTTTTCTTTCTTCATGCATTCTGTCAATATAATGCGCAATAGCACACACAATGCGCATACTATTTTCTGATATGGTATCAGAGCAATGAATCCATCATTGTCTCAGGTATCCTAGCTTCCGCATAATTTAGTTTTCGTTTATTTTCTTATTTTCGTGAATTCATGGCGAATCTAGAAGATTCAGCTACACTTGGTTCTATTGAAAATACGGGGTGCATTGCGCCGACCGTGCAGAACCAGGCCATGAATGATGATCCTTCGAATCCGTTCTTCTTACATCATGGTGAAAATCCGAACACATCCCTTGTTGGTCAAAAATTAACCACACAAAACTACCACAAATGGAGCCGCGCCATGTACGTGGCTTTGTTAGCTAAAAATAAGATTGGTTTTATAAATGGATCTTTTCTTGAGCCAGCCCTCTCAAATCCGTCTTATGGGAAATGGATGAGGTGCAACTATATGGTGTTGGGATGGATCTCAGCAAGCTTGTCTGATGAGCTTGGAGATTATACTTTATTTTCTGATAATGCTTTTAAAGTTTGGAATGAAATAAAACGCAGATTTGCTAAATCAAGTAATAACAGGATTTTCATGTTAGAACAACAATTAATAAATACAAAGCAAGATGGGATTGCTGTGGTGTTATATTTCTCAAAGTTAAGATCTATTTGGGATGAAATATCTCAATATGAAGAGGTGTATACTTGTGAGAACTTGAACTGTGGGGTTATGACCGTATTACATAAAAAGAATGAAAGGAGAAGGGTTATGCAATTCTTGATGGGCTTGGATGAATCATATGGCCATGTTAGGAACCAGATCTTGTTGAAGGATCCACTCCATGTGCTTGATGATGTTTTTAGTCTTGTGCTTCAAGAGGAGGCAAATAGGGAGATGTCATATGGATTGCAGAACCACATTGAATCAGCAGCTATGAATGTGCTAACACATTCAACTCTTCAGTACTCACCACAAGCTGTTGCTGCTGTTGGAAATTTTCAGAGGGGTAACAAGCCATGGAACAAGCCCAATGGTACTAAAGGCAGACCACCATGTGCTAAGTGTGGAAAGAATAACCACACTATAGAAAATTGCTATGAAGTGTTTGGGTATCCACCAGGGCATAAGTATGCTAGATTCAAACCTGGACATAGCAGTGGAGTAAAGCAAGTTACTGGGAGTGTGAATCAACTAAGACAGGAAGTTGCAAGTGCAGGACAACAACCTCCGATTTCACAGGAGCAGTTTCAGCAGCTTTACAATCTCATCAAAGGAAATGTTGGGCTTACTAATGAGATGAATTCAAATCCCAAAGGTAGCAGTACCATAGTTAATCAACCATCAGGTAATCACTTCACTCTAAACTGTTTCACTCCCATAACTTATGCTCATTCAACTGTTTCTCATCCACTCTTGGACAATAAAACCTGGATTCTGGACTCAGGAGCCACAAACCACATTGTTTGTAACTCATCTCTATATATAGAATGCAGTGCTTTGTCAAATTCCTCTGTTACATTACCAAATGGCATATCTGTTCCTGTTACAATGTCAGGCTCAATACAACTCAATCCTCACATATTGTTAACTAATGTTTTGTATGTGCCGTCTTTTTCATTCAATCTCCTATCAGTGAGTAAACTCACCCACAATACATCATATTCTCTAATATTCTGGTCTAACTTCTGTGTGTTTCAGGACATTGCCAGCTGGAGAATGATTGGGATGGCTAAAGAGAGACAAGGGTTGTACTTCTTAATGAAAGATAGAGAATCTCCTAGCTTAAAAAATGTATGTCATTCCAGCATACATTCTGTTATTTCTCCATCTGCATTGTGGCACAATAGACTAGGGCATCCATCTATAAGCAGAATGTCACTAATATATCCCACAAGTGATGATCTGCCACAAAAGTTTAATGATATTGTATGTGATTCATGTCATTTATCTAAACAAACCAGATCTCCTTTTCCTTCTAATCCTACTAAGTGTGATAACTGTTTTGATTTGATTCATGTGGATATCTGGGGACCATTTAGTACTGAATCTGCTAATAGATCAAGATACTTTTTAACAATTGTAGATGACCACAGTAGGTTCACATGGCTATATCTCATGACAAACAAAAGCCAAACCAGAACCATTCTAAATAACTTCTTTAAGTTTGTTTTCACTCAATTCAACAAGCACATTAAAGCTTTGAGATCAGATCAGGGACAAGAGTTTAACATGCCTGAATTTTACAATACTCATGGTGTGAGTCACCAACAAACTTGCACCTACACTCCACAACAGAACTCTGTTGCTGAGAGGAAACACAGACATCTTCTGAATGTTGCTAGATCATTGCGCATTCATGCTAATCTTCCTCTATCTTTCTGGGGGGACTGTGTACTCACTGCAACATATCTCATCAATAGAACACCAACACCTCTCTTGGACAATCTCACTCCATTCTATCACTTATACTCAAAACATCCAAAGTATTTCCATTTCAGGACTTTTGGATGCTTGTGTTATGCAGCTACCATGCCTAAACCTCACAACAAGTTCATGCCTAGAGCTACTAAATGTATCATGATTGGATATCCAGCCAACATCAAAGGATACAAACTATATGATCTTGAGAAACACATTGTGTTTATATCTAGAGATGTAACCTTCTATGAACACATATTTCCTTATCAAACTCATACTGTCATCTCTACTCCTTATTCCATTATACCACATACTCATATTCTACCCATGCACATTGATCATGAAGAACATAACACTCCAATTCCTCTTTCCTCACCTCCTGATCCACCTCGCTCCTCTCACTCTCTTGATTTATCATCTTCACTCATCCCTCCACCATCCCAAGAGAATTCACCATCTTCTCTCCCTTCTCCTATCTCCTCTCCACCAAATAGTCCTTCTCCTCCCATTCTCAGGCGCTCTACTAGAGTTAGAAAGGTTCCCTCACATCTTGCAGACTACTAGTACAACCTAGCTCACTCTACAGCTGCTCCTATGAGTTCTCCTACTGGTGATGATTCTACAGGTACTCTTTACCCTATTAACTTATCTTTTCATAAAATTTCACCTTCTTATTTCAATTACATCCTATCTGTATCTTATCATCTAGAACCATCATCTTATGAGCAAGCTCAACAAGATCCATTGTGGAGAGAAGCTATGTCTACTGAACTCAATGCCCTGCATGATAACAACACCTGGTCCTTAGTTCCTTTACCTCCTGGTAAGAATGCCATTGGATGTAGATGGGTATATAAAGTTAAACTCACCTCTACTGGACAAGTTGAGAGGTATAAGGCAAGATTGGTTGCAAAAGGATATAATCAAAAAGAAGGTTGGGATTTCTTTGAAACTTTTTCTCCAGTAGCAAAAATCACTACTGTGAGATGTCTCTTAGCCTATGCTGCTGCTAACAGTTGGCATCTTTCACAATTAGATGTGAATAATGCTTTTCTATATGGTGATCTGGATGAGGAAGTTTACATGGTTCCTCCTCCTGGTGTTGCTCCTGAGGGGGAGAATCTCTATTGTCACTTGCATAAATCTTTATATGGGTTAAAACAGGCCTCTAGACAATGGAATCACAAGCTTACCTCCATTATAATTAGTCAAGGATTCACTCAGTCTGCAGCAGATCATTCTTTATTCATCAAACACTCTAATGGCACCACTACAATTCTGTTAGTGTATGTTGATGATATTATAATAGGTGGGAACAGTAAACACACAATTGATGAGCTGAAAGCATATCTGAAGGAACATTTCAAGTTAAAAGACTTAGGAGACTTGAAATATTTCTTAGGTATAGAGGTGGCAAGAAGTACTAAAGGAATATCTATCAATCAGAGGCAATATGCCTTAGACATCATTGCTGATTGTGGATTACTTGGAGCTAAACCCTTGGGATCTCCCATTGAACAGAACTTGAAGCATTCCAAGTCAGGGGGAGACACTTTAAGTGATCCAACTAAGTTCAGAAGATTGATAGGAAGACTTATATACTTGGCTGTCACTAGACCTGACATATCCTATGATGTCCAGACATTAAGCCAGTATATGAGTGTGCCTAAACAACAACATATGGATGGAGCTCTCAGAGTGGTAAGATACTTAAAAGGATCAACTGGACAGGGATTGTTCTTTCCTAGCAACAACACAGTCCATATTAAAGCTTACTGTGATGCAGACTGGGGTGCTTGTATTGACACAAGGAGATCCGTGACAGGATATTGTGTCTTCATTGGAGATGCTTTGGTATCCTGGAAATCCAAGAAACAACAGACAGTATCTAGATCCTCAGCTGAGGCTGAGTATAGAGCTCTTGCTACAACAGTGTGTGAAGTAGTGTGGCTAAAACAATTGATCAATGATCTAGGTGACAAACATGAACATCCTGGTCTAGTCTACTGTGACAACTAAGCTGCAGTTCATATTGCCTCTAATCCGGTTTTCCACGAGAGAACTAAGCACATTGAAATAGATTGTCACGTCACTAGGGAGAAGTTACAGCAAGGAGTGATAAAATTGTTCCATGTCTCAACTAATTCCCAACTTGCAGATGCTTTCACTAAGGCTCTAACTGTTGAGAGGTTAAAAGGATTAATGTTCAAGATGGGAGTACATGATATATACTCTCACCTTGAGGGGGAGTATCAGAAGCACTAAAGGGAATATATCAGAAGCTGTCAGAAGCACCACTCTATACAGCTGGAGCAGCATATGGGAGACAATATTCTGCACTATTGGTGCACTATTGGAGCAGCACTTGGGAACGCATGGGAGCTATCCACTACATAAAGCTGATGAAAGGGAATATTAGATTAAATTATTTTATGTTCCGTCCATGCTCTTGTGTACTTTCTATTTTGTATATAAATAGGACACAATGATGTAAAGACCAGTTTAGTTCGTTTTTTTGATTAATTGAATACAACCGTTCCTTTTCTCCTTTTCTTTCTTCATGCATTCTGTCAATATAATGCGCAATAGCACACACAGTGCGCATACTATTTTCTGATAAGAATGAACAGGTTTGACTTTGGAAAGATGCAACTAACACGAAGGTTGATTATGAAACCAAAGTTGATCATTATTTATTGCCACTTGTAGTCATTAACTAATCATTCTCACTTATTCATCATATATTGTCTGTCATTAATTTGACATTAATTTGTTTTGATGTTCTTCAACGGTCATATTATATACACATTTAAAAGTTATAATTATTAAAACTCTTATTCACAATAAATCACTTTTTTGATGGCTTGAAAAAGCATCTAACAATGTCCCTAATTTGTATTTTCTGTAACAAAAAAAGAAAAAAGAGGAAAAAAAACGCAAGGTAATGTAACACTTACAAAAAACATAATTTTAAAATTTAAACCAAAATTCAAATTACAGCAATTGTCAATTTTATATTTGGTACCCCAAAGTCTTTCTCCTCTCAATTTCTATACGTTTGTTGACCCGTAATATTTGGGAAATTATCAAATTAAATAAACGAAAGATTCCAGTTATCACAAATTGTTAAATTAATATATGTGCAGAATTAAAGTCATTTTCTAATCAATTTTTATACGAATATTGAGTTGACCCGTAATATTTGGTTCCTTTTCATTAATAACTTCCAGCTAATCACAAATTTTTTAATTAATCAAATAAACAAACAATATCTGAATTTTAATTCAACTAATTGGCGTGCAGGTATTTAGAAAAAGTCAAAAGTAAAAATAAAAGCATATATATAGGACAAACGATACGAAGAGAATATACTACTACTTAGTACTTAGGTGGTGTTTGTAAACTCTAGTGAAAAAGTAGAAGTTCATAATTTTAATTTAAGCTTCAAAAGCACTTAAGGTTAAAAGTTGAGAGTCTTTGCAAAATAATCTTAAATTTAAAATAATCTAATTATTTTATTTAAAATTACTCACCATAAGCCAAAAGCACCCCCACACCAACTTTAAGATTGTGGGGATTTTTTAGCTTAAAAAAAGTTCTGTAACCGAAAAAGCTAAATTTGCAAACACCTCAAAATCACTTATTCAAATAAAAAGCTGATTATAGCTTTTTTTTAAGAGTTTGCAAACACCACCTTACAAGAGCCCAAATGACCAAAGCACCTAGAGGTGGCAATATGGATCTAGTTATGTGGATCATCTATATCTGATCCAGATTTATAGAATGGGATTCATATAAGGTTGAGATGTATCCCAACTCAATCAGGTTGAGTTGAGATCCATTTAAGTTGAGATCTATTTCAACTAGAATCAGATTGAAAGTCAACTTAAATATCAACCCAAACCAAATCTCTATTATTTTTTTAAAACTCAATTTACTTAAAAAAGTAGATATTACACAAAAAAACTGATTTTTTTATCAAACTTAGCTCATTAAGTTGGCAGCTTTTCATTTTACACTCACTATATTGGCAGACTCCAAACTTAGCCCACTAAGTTGACATCTTTTCATTATGTACCCATTATGTTGGCACTCTCCGAACTTAACCCACTATGTTGGCACACTTATCAAACTCAACCCACTATGTTGGCACCATCGTCGATATTCGTCCATCAAGTGTGCCAACATATAGGGGGAATATCGGCGACAATGCCTACATAGATGGTGAATATCGACAACAATGCTAACATAGTAGGTTAAGTTTGGAGTCGGCCAACATACAAAATTCATGAAAAAATATGCCACACTAAGCCCAAAATTCATGAAAAAACATGCACCACACCCAAAAACGCACACTACGGCCGAAATTTACCAAAAAAATACACGATACACGTAAAATTTACAAAAAATATTTTGTACTATATATTTTTAGAAACTCGTTTTCGACAAGTGATACTATTTTTTCAAAAGAAAACAGTAATCAAAGCATAACGTAAGACTAGAGTCTTACGCTTACGTGATTTTGGCCAAATTCCAACATTTGGAGGGTGAAAACGTCATTTTTCGATTTTTATCGAGTTTTTTTTTTGTCAACGGAGACCGTTTTCGTCAAGTGATACCACTTTTTTTTAAGCGAAATCGACCATTTGACCAAAACGTAAGACAAATGGATGGTGAAAACGTCATTTTTTTTATCGGGATTTTTTTGTCAACGGAGCCCGCTTTCGACAAGTGATACCACTTTTTCAAGAGAAACGGCCATTTGACCAAAACGTTATGACGACATGATTTTTGCCAAATTCCAACGTTTGGAGGGAGAAAACTTCGTTTTTCTATTTTCACCGAGACTTTTTTTTAAGATTATGGATTTTTTTTATCATTTTTGAATTTTTTTTTTTGAATTTTGGGGGTTATAGATATAATGTATTTTATAAAATTTTAGGGGTATTTGACTATTTGAACAATTTTAAAATTTAGCTTGAGTTGAAATTGGGTTGAGAGTTTTAACCTAAGAAGGTCTTCTTAGATTGAGAAAAAATTGATATTGATTGAGATTGAGTTGAAGTTGATATATGATCTATATTTGTGAATCAATTATAAACTCAATCATATCTCAACTCAACCTTTTGGATCTCAACTAGATTCAACTAGTTGAACCATATTGCCACCCCTAATATTAAGCACCCCTCCGGCAAGCTCCGGCGATCAACGCTACATCATTTTGTATACCTCCAGCTCAGGGAAAGCTGACATGGCGATTTGTACTTTTTGTGGACAAATTTGCCCCTGTAAGTTGGAGTTTATTGCCAATTTAGTCCTCACCAGTTCATTCATTCGTTTTTCTCAAAATTTATGGGCGCTTTACTCCGATGAGTTTTTTAATCGCTGTTATCAGATTGTTTTTTGGGCATCGGAACCTAGCGGTTCATTGCGAGCTACAACTTCTTTGTGCGAGATGTTGCGCATTTCGTTGGTGATCTGAGTTTTGTCGGATTTGTGCTTTTGCCAATTTCAATTAGTTTTCTTTGGGACTTCGAAAGTAAATATGTCTACTGACGCGTTGTCGATCAAATTTAGGAAAAATTGTGTTGCATGGGACTTTCAGTGTAAGATGTTTCTAAAGGGTAAGGATCTTTGGGGGCATGTGGATGGGACATATGGGGCGTCACGTGAAGCCAAAACGCACCAAAATAAAGGATGCTCACATTATCTCTTAGCTTTTGGGATCTATTGACACATTTGACACATTTAAAGCAATTTGTGAACACTAAATTAAGACGTGTCTATCATCAGGATAATACTACATGGCGATTTCAGGTTGAGCTTGATATATCCAACTACAATCAAGGTAATTTTACTATTGAGCAGTATTATTCTCGACTTCTTAACCTCTGGAGCGAATATTGTTGTATCATATATAGCAAGGTACCAAAGGAGGCCCTCTCTGCTCTCCAACTTGTTCGTGAAGACATTAGACGGGATCAATTTTTTATGAAACTGCTCCCAAAGTTCAAAGTAGCTCGGGCATGATTGCTGAATAGAAACCATGTTCACTCTTTAGACACCTGCCATGGTGAATTATTGCGCGAGGAACAACGTTTATCAAATCATGCAAGTATGACCACTTCCCAGCAGACATCTGAGGAGATGAACGTTGCTTATGCTGCACAAGGACAGAACAAAGGAAATGACACTTGGCAATGCCACAAATGTCAGGAGGTTGGACATATCGCTCGCAACTGCAATAAATATTTTTACAAGTACTATTAGAAAATTGCTGACCTCATCACATAATGTACTATCCGCCTTGAAAATCGACGTGCACATGCCTTTCAAGCAGCAACATCTCCAGGTCAACCAGTTGTTTCTAGCGCTAATCATGTTGCTCTTACTCTAGAGATGGTTCAACAAATGATCCTTTCGGCCTCTTAGACTTCAAGGTCAATGTAACTTTATTTCTCGTCCTTGGTTTGTTGATTCTGGTGTATCCAATCACATGACACGTTCTTCACACTCGTTGCACAATTTGAGGAAGTATATTGGTATGCAAACTATTTCAAATTGCTAATGGGCGTGTTCTTCCTATTCAAAAAATTCGTGATATTGGGCCTGCTTTTTGGAATGCGTTTATATCCTCTGAACTAGAACTAGCTTGATTTATGTGAGTTAGTTCTCTGAAAATGGTTGACTTGTGCAAGATCTGGTTGACTTGTGCAAGATCAGGTGTCGGGGAAGGTGATCGGCGATCGGGCCTAAGGTGGGGTGAATGTCTCTGTTGCAGTTTTTTGTTCCTCGTTCGTTGTCGTTGGCATGCATGACGGTTAGCAACAAGTCAGAGGATTGTCATAGACACTTAGGACACCCGAATTTTGAGATTTTATCTTATATGTTGAAAAACGGCATGTTGGGTCTTAAAGCACATTCTGCTACTTCTTTTAATTGAGTTGCTTGTAGACTAAAACTCACACTTTACCTTTTCCATCTCATGGTAGTCTTGCAATTGCGTGTTTTGAGATTATACATAGTTATGTTTGGGGGCATTTCTCCCATTATTTCTCATGGACAACATAAGTAGTTTGTGGCGTTTATTGATGATTGTAGCCGTTTTACATGGACATATTTTATTCGTTCCAAAAGTGTAGTATTTATTGCTTTTCAGAAATTTTTGGCTTATGTGGATACACAAATTTCTGCTACAATCAAAATTCTTCGTTCTGATAATGGAGGAGAATGTTCAAACATTACAATCTTTTCTAGCAGAAAAAGGAATTATATCCCAAAAGTTTTACCCTATTACACCCCAACACAACGGGTTAGCTGAACGTAAAAACCTTAACTTGTTGGAGATAGCCCGAACTTTACTTATGGAGTCTTTCGCTCCATTTACATTTTGGGTAGAAGCTTTGTCCACAGTTGCTCATCTTATTAATCGCTTACCTTCTCAACAATTAAACTTTGAGTCACTATATTACTGCCTTTATGAAAGTTTCCTAACTATAGTAATCTTCATACTTTTGGGTGTGTGTGCTTTGTTCTCCTACCTATGCATGAAAGTCTTAACTTGTCTGCTCAATCAGTACAAGCCGCAACCGGGTGCAGCAATCTAATTTATAGCGCAAAACTTGAAAAGACGAACCATTTTTACTTGGTGTGAATTGAAATCAAAACAATGTAAACTAACGTTACAACAAAGAAAGTAATATCTGGTATAAATATTACATAACAATTTAATCAGCATCTGGAATAAGTAGTTCTACCTGTAATTCCAAGAACTGTTCCAGCATCATGAGTTGTATAACTTAACCCCCCAAGTCTTCGGGGACTCTCAGCCCATAGGGGGAATATCTGTAAAAGCATTCAAAAGTTTATGGTAAATACTTCCTTGTGAATTAACCAAAATTGTAAATAGAAACCAAAGGGTGTAGGACAGAAATTAAAACGTAATATTTACCTCAGAGTAAGCCATATTATGAAGTGAGAAAAGACAATATATGAGGATGGACGACATCAGGGGCCAATTCTTGAGGAGGCTCGGTTTCGTCTTTATTTCCCCGTTTTCTTGAGTCCCGAATTGAGGAGCGTCGTGTGAATTTTGAGATGATTTCCTCCCTGAGGTGTGTATATGTAAGGTTTCCTGCATTTCTCAAACCTTATGATAAATTATGGCATAACATCTTCGTTGAACAATACAACTATAGTGTCACACAAAACGGATGATACAAATTCTAAGGAACATACTGGGATCCAAAAACAAGCAACAGTCACGACAGCCGCAAGCAGTGATATTACCAGGCAGGGCAGGAAATATGGGAATCTACGTATAAGTTTATGCGTTATAAGTCAAAACTCCAGAACTTTGAGATGATAGTAACGCAAGATAGAGCGGGGATAACAGAATAAATTTACCTCCCAAATAAAGAATCTGATGCAAAAATGGCAGGAAATTTCTCTGCAGGCTTGATTCAAGCATTAAAATTTACAAGAATGGAAGAAATAGTCAAGTGATATTCAGGGATTAACACCAACAATATATTAATGGTACTGGCTAGTGTACCACTTTGTAGCACCTATCGATGAAATACACTTATATAAGTACCTGAGCAAGAAAGTCTCCTAAAGCTGGTCCGATAATTAAGCATGTGCCCCAACCGGTACCAACCTAAATAAAGTCGATAAAATAGGTGCATGAACTTTGTACTTCATTCAGACTAGTCAAGGAGAATGTGGTGTATACAAGTACGTGCCATTCTTTTTCAAGACGAGATACAAAACAAGTGATAGAGCATAGGTAGAAACTACACCTGTATCGAGGAGAAAATCATACCAATAAAAGAATTTTCAGGACAATACTGAAACCATCATTGTAACAGCTAAAGAGCTTACTCCTAAAATTCGAGAAAGCAGGATAGGACCCATGGTTTTCTCCCTAACGGGGTAGAAGAAAAACTGGAAGGATAAAAGGCCAAATCCTGATATCGAGCAAGCCATTAGCCCAAGAATTTATCCATAAACATGAAAGGAACGAAAAGGGAAAACGTCAAAACAAGTTGTTGTATTCCAAGAACTGTTCCAACATCCTGTGTTGTATAACTCAACCCCCCAAGTCTTCTGGGACTCTCGGCCCGTAACGGGAAAATCTGTCGAAGCAAAAGCGTTCAAATGTTTATGGTAGATACATCCTTGTAGATTATCCAAAATCGTAAACAGATTAATCGTGTTACAGAAGTAAAAAAGTAATCTTTACCTCAACGTACGCCATATCATGATCGACGACATCAGAGGGCAGTTCCTGAAGAGGCTCAGTTTAGTCTTCGTCTCCTTTTTTTCTTGAGTCGCCGATTCAAGAACGTCTAGTGAATTTTGGGCTGATGTCGTATGTGAGGTATGTATATGTAACGTTTCCTGCATTTCTCAAACCTTAAAAACTAAATAACCACGCGATTTTCAGCATCTTCAATAGAACAATATAACTATAGCATGATATAAAGTATAAGGAACGTACCGGGATCCAAAAACAGGCAACAGTCACAACAGCCGCGAGGAGTTATATTACGAGGCAGGGCAAGAAGTATGGGAATCTACGTAAACTTTTGCGCGCTATACATATCAAAATTCCAGAACTGCGAATGATAGTAACGCAAGATAAGATAGTACGGAAGACAGGGTAAATTTACCTCCCAAATAAAGAATCTGATGCAAATATGGCAGGAAATTTCTCTGCAGGCTTGATTCAAACATTAAAATTTACCGAAGTAAAAATACATAAATATCCTGTTTAGGATCCAAAAGACCAAAACAGTCAAGTGATTATTCAGAGATTTACACTAACAATGTGAATGATACTGGTGTACTACTTTGTATCACATATCGATGAAATACACATATATAAGTACCTGATCAAGAAAGCCTCCTAAAGCTGGTCCGATAATTAAGCCAGCGCCCCAAGCCGTACCAACCTATAAAGAAGTAGATAAATTCTCAAAAATGGTTGTACATGAGAATTTAAACAACCTCGCATATTAGGTGGAGCAACTTTGTTGTGCATTACTAGTCGAAGAGAATGCGGTCTACACAAGTACGTGCGATTATTTTACAAGAAAAGACACAAAATAAGTGATAAGAGCATAAGTAGAAACTGCTTACCACTGACAGTGCTAAAGAATGATACTCTTCACGAACCAATTCGCAAGCATATGCCTAGCACCACATGGTATGAAATACTTAACTAAAATGTACCAATTCGCTAGCATATGCCTAGTAAAAAAAGAATATCGACTAAACTTATGGAACACACCACTCGTGACCTATGGTTACATCTACGAAGAGTACCTTAATTGGTCCGAGCAAACCATTGAAACAACCAAGAAGAATTCTCGTCGTGATAGCCATCCAATAATTTAAACTAAGACCAAGAAATGTGTTGAAAATGACGCTGAACACGAATAAAACCAATTAACCGTTCATCTCACTATCTCAGCAAGCAGGGCATATATCCAAAATGAACATTAACAAAAGCAAATTGGAATACTAACACGGCAGCACTGCCTATAATGATGACCGGTTTTCGCCCGTATTAATCAGTAATGATCCCCCCACAGAACAGATATGAAAGCTCTACCGAGCATATACGAGGAGCCTTGATGAAATTCAAATGTAATTAGGCTATATAGTTAGAATGCTTGTTAACATCATAAAAATTTAAAATTGACCAATAAAAAAAAAATCCTCTCTGTTTTCTCTTCAATCGCCACTCCAAATCCAGCATTTGTCTTCGTTATCCAGTCCTTTAACTTTCACCTCATCTTCCTCCTACACGCTCTGTTTTGCGCTCTTCAGGTAGCCATTTGCTCCTCTCCTCGTGTGATTACGATCTTACATGTTTTATATTTTTTGATTGTATTGCTCACGGATTAGTTTGGATGCGTTTTGGTTGCTCGACTGTATGTATTTTTTTTCATATTTAGAAATAGTGATGGCTTTTGAGTGTGTTGTCTTAACTTGCTTTGATGTTCTTATGTTGGGATCATATGGATTTTGTTTTAATTAGCTTTCTATCTTTTTTTCTCCAATTACGTTATAACATTTCGTGGAATAGTAATAACTGCTTGAGGTAACAAACAGACTAGTAAGAATGTCATCATATGGCCATCTTATTGAATTTTGCTTATATCAGTTTATAGTTCGTTCTATATCATTCGATATATGATGCTGGAAGCACATAGGTGTCAACAAATCTGTCTTTCACCAATCATTACCTTTTTTGTTTTGCAGGTGAACTCTCCGACTATTAAGTGAAGAAATATGTTGTTCTCTTTCCCCACAAATTATGCAATCTTCTTGGATATATGATTGTTGATTAGATGTTATTACTACAATCTAGCAACTTCTTATAATGGTACTTCTAGCATTAGTAGCTGCTATGAGTTTTATTGCATAGGTAATGGTTTTGCTTCTGCAGTTTGCTATGATTTGTATATTAATTTCGAGTCCTGCTACATACTTTACTGTATTTTATACTGATTATTTTCTTAGGAATGTGAGGTTTTTAGCCCTTTATTTTACTATGTAACCCTTTGTTTTCAACGATGCAGCTCAAATAAAGAAGTCCTTGAACATTCCTAAAGGAACTAAAGTAATTTTTCAGAATCCTTACACAAAACAGGTAATACGTTTAGTATAATTTTCATTATCCTTGCAACTATCATTTGCATGCTCAATCATATATTCATATATGAACCTTTAACTATATTGATGGGCATATTCCTTATTTTTCATGTATTTATAAACTCTTTAGAGTGGTTTTCTTTAAGTGATATTGTTGTTGTGCTTGCTCTATTTTAGGAATTTTTCATGAGCCAAGCATGTCTCAATGCTTCAACCCTATCCATGTCCAGTCATTTTGTTTGAAGGTTAAAAGGATACAAGTAAGACTAACTATGCTACATAAATTATAACGACATAGCGGATACAAAATGCATGTATGGAATGTATCATGACTCATTCGTTAGTTTTAGTACTTCAAATTTCTGTAACTGTTACAGTCCTAATTATTAGTATTACTATATAATTCTATGATTTTAATGTTTTTAGTTATTAGTTGTTAAATATTATATATTAATTAATTTTAATTATGTAGTGGCTTAGTGGATAAGATTGTGGAGGAGTTATAGGTTAGTGGGAGTTATCTTCATGTATTTATATTTGTGTTAGTATGTATTGTAAACAAGAAGAAAATTAATTAAATTAGTTTAGTAAATTCTGTCTTTCTCATCTTCATTCTTAGAAGTTTCGTACTCACTCGAAGTAGAACAAAACCCGTTAGGATCTTGGATCCTAACAGTAACCATATGTTCTAAGAATGATGTTACTGGAGGATTCTTTGTACTATGAGAGTTTTTAATCATATACGAATTGTTTCCAGGTATTCTCCTGCACAATAAGGCATTGCCTCCAGACAATACTCGCGTCAAACTATGGGGTAAGATTTAATAATATATTCTGATCTTGTTATGGACCTAAAACTAATCTAAGAATATTATATTCTCTTTGGTCTGAGTCAACAATGTTAAAACACTCCTATTATGCTATGTTAGAGTTAAATATATTATCATTATCATAAGTTTATCTACTTGGGAAAATGTGATCAGTGGCATTGTTACCTCATTTATAAATAGCCTAAAGAGCTTATTACGACATGGTATCTAGTTCATAAGTTTGTATTTTTATGCACTGGTATATAATAGTACGTGCTGAGTGCTATTTGCTCATCCCAGTCATCATTTGTTGTTATTAGCCAACATTTAACCCTTTTTTAGCTTGGGACGAAAATGCAAAAGTTGTACTTTCTTGTTGTGCTGGAATACTTAACAGTTAGTTGATTCATTATTTGCCAAGTGTATAATGGCGTTTACAATATTTCTCTGGTAGGTCAAAGTAATATTCATCTCAAAAACTGGAGAACGTGCTGCTCCATTCATTTTTCAGGCAGCTAAAAACTATTCATCATTTGCCACTTTTGCGTTTGCTCTATG
The DNA here is from genome assembly GCA_948329865.1 of Linaria vulgaris. Lineage (NCBI taxonomy): Eukaryota > Viridiplantae > Streptophyta > Magnoliopsida > Lamiales > Plantaginaceae > Linaria > Linaria vulgaris. The sequence goes on from OX415250.1 coordinate 98,099,367, forward strand.
GAAAGATGACTCTTCATTTTCGTGGAACATGTATATGTATGTGGTCTCTTAATTCCTTTAAATTCATTTTATCATCTTAAGTCAAGGTGCGCATTGTCTTTTACTATCACAATCAAGTGTCATCAATGGCGGGATGTCAGAACTCCATCATCAGCCAAGAAGCAGCACATGAGAAGCAACACATTGCTGGAATGAATCAACACATGGTTGCACATGTGTGATGAGCTGGATTTCAGTAGTGGAAGAACGCCTTTAGACAAAGGGAATATCAGGCCGATTGTTTTATATTTCTTACATGATTCAATGTACTTTCTAGTTGTATATAAAGAGTAGATGATCAATGTAATGATAGAACACACAACTGCATTTTCGAATTCTTTCAATACAACAGTGTTTATCTTACTTTGTTCTTCATTTAATTTACATTGTTCATAACAATATGTATTCATTGTTTTCTGTTATGTATACATTGCGTTCTTGAAATGGTATCAGAGCAGTGTATCCATCATTGCATCAGATATCCTAGCTTCCGCACAAACCTCTTATATTCATGACAGATCAAGGAGAATCAACTTCACCTGGCTCCACTGGCAGTACAGGACACATTGCACCTACTGCACAAAACCAGGTCATGCTTGATGATCCTCTAGATCCATTCTTCTTACATCATGGTGAAAATCCAAACACATCTCTTGTCAGTCAAAAATTAACCACACAGAACTACCACAAATGGAGCCGTGCCATGTATGTGGCCTTGTTAGCCAAAAATAAAGTTGTCTTTGTAAATGGATCATTTCCTGAACCAGCACTCACAAATCCATCTTATAGGAAGTGGATGAGATGCAACTATATGGTCTTAGGATGGATTTCAGCAAGCTTGTCTGATGAACTTGGAGATTACACTCTATTCTCTGATAATGCCTTCAAAGTTTGGAATGAAATCAAACGCATGTTTGCTAAATCAAGTAATAACAGAATCTTTATGTTAGAGCAACGATTGATAAACACAAAACAAGATGGCATAGCTGTAGTATTATACTTCTCCAACCTAAGATCTATTTGGGATGAAATATCTCAATATGAGGAAACATATACTTGTGAAAATTTAAACTGTGGGGTTATAACTGTGTTACATAAAAAGAATGAGAGAAGAAGAGTTATGCAATTCTTAATGGGGTTAGATGAATCATATAGTCAAGTAAGAAACCAGATCTTATTGAAAGATCCATTGCCTGTACTTGATGATGCCTTCAGTCTTGTACTCCAAGAAGAAGCAAACAAGGAGATGTCATATGGTTTGCAGAACAGCACTGAGTCAGCAGCAATGAATGTTCAGGCACATTCAAACCCTCAAAGTCTACTACAAGTTGCTGCTGCTGCTGGAAATTTTCAGAAGAATAGCAAACCATGGAACATACCAAATGGTGCCAAGAGCAGACCACCATGTCCAAAATGTGGAAAGAATAATCATACAATTGAGAATTGTTATGAGATATTTGGATATCCACCAGGGCATAAATATGCTAGATTTAAACCTGGACATAACAATGGAATGAAGCAAGTCACTAGAAATGTTAATCAGCTAAGCCAATGAACTATGAGTTCAGGACAACAATCTCCAATATCACATGAGCAGTTTCAACACCTATGCAACCTACTCAAAGAGAATGTTGGGCTTCCTGGTGAGATGAGTTCAAATTCCAAAGGTAGCAATACCATGATTAATCCACCATCAGGTACTCATTTTATTCTAAATTGCTCCACTCCCATAACCTTTGCCTATTCAACTGTTTCACATCCACTCATGAATACTAAGACCTGGATTATGGATTCAGGAGCTACAAACCACATTGTTTGTAACTCATCACTATATGTAGAGTCTAGTATTCTGTCAAACTCTTCTGTTACATTACCAAATGGTACATCTGTTCCTGTTAAAATGACAGGCTCAATACAACTCAATCCACACATACTATTAACTAATGTTTTGTATGTACCATCTTTCTCATTCAACCTATTATCAGTAAGCAAGCTCACCCATAATACATCATGCTCACTGATTTTCTGGTCTGAATTTTGTGTATTTCAGGACATTGCCAACTGGAGAATGATTGGGATGGCTAAAGAGAGACAAGGGTTGTACTTCTTAATGCATGATAGAGAGTCTCCTGTCTCAAAGAGTGTCTGTCACTCCAGCATACACTCTGTCATTTCTCCATCAGCCTTGTGGCACAATAGATTAGGACATGCATCCATAGGAAGAATGTCTTTGATATGTCCTACAAGTAATGAGCTTCCACAAAAATTCAATGATGTAGTTTGTGATTCATGCCATCTATCTAAACAAACCAGATCCTCTTTTCCTTCTAATCCTACTAAGAGTGATAATGGTTTTGACTTAATTCATGTGGACATCTGGGGACCTTTTAGCACCGAGTCTACTAATAAATCAAGATATTTCTTAACAATAGTGGATGACCACAGCAGATTCACATGGTTATATCTTATGACAAATAAAGGCCAAACAAGGATCATTCTTAGTAACTTCTTCAAGTTTGTTTTCACTCAATTCAATAAACATATCAAAACTCTGAGATCTGATCAAGGACAAGAGTTCAATATGCCTGATTTCTACAGCATTCATGGTGTGATTCACCAGCAGACTTGTACCTACACTCCACAACAGAATTCTGTTGCTGAGAGAAAATATAGACATCTGTTAAATGTTGCTAGATCACTGCGCATTCATGCTAATCTGCCACTATCCTTTTGGGGAGATTATACACTCACTGCATCATACCTCATCAATAGGACACCAACACCTCTCTTAGACAATCTCACTCCATTTTATCACCTGTATTCCAAACATCCAAAGTATTCTCATCTCAGAACTTTTGGATGTCTGTGTTATGCAGCCACCATGCCTAAGCCTCACAACAAGTTCCTGCCTAGAGCTACTAAATGCATCATGATTGGATATCCAGCTCATATAAAAGGATACAAGTTATATGATCTACAGAAACAAACTGTGTTTGTATCAAGAGATGTAACCTTTTATGAACATATCTTCCCTTATCAAACTCATACTGTCACTCCTACTCCTTATCCTACTACATCTCAGAATCACATTCTGCCTATGCACATAGACAGTGAAAGACACAACACTTTAGTTCCTCAGATATCATCTCCTGAATCATCCTACTTAAATCCTTCTCCTGATTCATTTTCTACACCAAACTCTACACCTTCACAGGAAGATACACTGCATTCATTTCCTTCTCCTACATCATCTCCACCAAACAGTCCACCTCATGCCATTCTCAGGCGCTCTACTAGAGTCAGAAAGATTCCCTCACATCTTGTAGATTTTCACTACAACCTAGCTCAATCTACTGCTGCTCCCATACATTCTCCTACTGGTGACAATCCTGCAGGTAATCTTTATCCTATTAACTTATCTTTTCAAAAACTTTCTCCTTCTTATCTCAACTATATCCTATCTGTGTCCTCTCATCCTGAACCATCATCTTATGAGCAATCTCAACAAGATCCATTGTGGAGGACAGCCATGGAAACTGAACTTAATGCCCTGAGAGATAACAACACTTGGACTTTAGTTCCCTTACCTCCTGGTAAGAATGCCATTGGTTGTAGATGGGTATACAAAGTGAAACTGACTTCTACTGGACAAGTTGAGAGATATAAGGCAAGATTAGTTGCAAAAGGGTACAATCAAAAAGAAGGTTTAGATTTCTTTGAAACCTTCTCTCCAGTAGCAAAGATCACTACTATCAGGTGTTTGTTAGCTTATGCTGCTGCTAACAATTGGCATCTTTCACAATTAGATGTGAACAATGCTTTTCTATATGGTGATCTGGATGATGAGGTCTACATGATCCCTCCTCCTGGTGTTGCTCCTGAGGGGGAGAAGCTCTACTGTCTTCTGCACAAGTCTCTATATGGGAAAAAGCAAGCATCCAGACAGTGGAATCAAAAGCTTGCCTCCATTATAATTAATCAAGGTTTCATTCAGTCTGCAGCAGATCATTCCTTGTTTATCAAACATTCTAAAGGTACCACTACCATTCTGTTAGTATATGTTGATGATATTATAATTGGTGGGAACAATAAGCATACAATTGATGAATTGAAAGTATACTTGAAGAAACATTTCAAGTTAAAAGACTTAGGAGACTTGAAATATTTCCTAGGTATAGAAGTAGCAAGAAGTACTAAAGGGATCTCTATCAATCAGAGGCAATATACTTTAGATATCATTGCTGACTCTGGACTGCTTGGAGCTAAATCTGCAGGATCTCCCATTGAACAGAACTTGAAGTATTCAGACTCAGGGGGAGATCTTTTAACTGATCCAACTCAATTAAGAAGACTAATAGGAAGGCTCATATACTTGGCTGTCACTAGACCTGACATATCTTATGTTGTTCAAACATTAAGCCAGTACATGAGTAGTCCTAAACAACATCACATGGATGGAGCACTTAGAGTGGTAAGGTACTTGAAGGGATCTGCTGGACAAGGACTATTTTTTCCTAGTAACAACAAAGTCCATATTAAAGCATACTGTGATGCAGACTAGGGGGCTTGTGTTGACACTAGAAGATCTGTGACATGATATTGTGTTTTTATTGGAGATGCTTTGGTGTCCTGGAAATCAAAGAAGCAACAGACAGTATCTAGGTCTTCAGCTGAAGCTGAATATAGAGTTCTTGCAACAACAGTATGTGAAGTAGTATGGTTGAAACAATTAATCAATGATCTAGGTGATAAGCATGAACAACCTGCTCTAGTTTACTGTGATAATCAAGCAGCAGTTCATATTGCTTCCAATCCAGTTTTCCATGAGAGAACTAAACATATTGAAATAGATTGTCACGTCACTAGAGAGAAACTGCAACAAGGAGTTATAAAATTGTTTCATGTCTCAACTGATTTCCAACTTGCAGATGCCCTTACTAAAGCTCTAAGTGTTGAAAGGTTGAAAGGATTAATGATCAAGATGGGAGTACATAATATGTACTCTCATCTTGAGGGGGAGTATCAGAATCAAGTGTCATCAATGGCTGGATGTCAGAACTCCATCATCAGCCAAGAAGCAACACATTGCTGGAATGAATCAACACATGGCTGCACATGTGTGATGAGCTGGATTTCAGTAGTGTAAGAACACCTTTAGACAAAGGGAATATCAGGCCGATTGTTTTATATTTCTTACATGATTCAATGTACTTTCTAGTTGTATATAAAGAGTAGATGATCAATGTAATGATAGAACACACAACTGCATTTTCGAATTCTTTCAATACAATAGGGTTTATCTTAGTTTGTTTTTCATTTAATTTACATTGTTCATAACAATATGTATTCATTGTTTTCTGTTATGTATACATTGCTTTCTTGAAATTTACAACTGATGTTAGTAAACCGGATTACCTATTCTGGCTGGGGGTACTTACATTTGGATAATCCATTATGCGCATCTTTCTGGTGCGAGATTCCTCTTGATGGAAACTTGATATGTTAGAAGTTCTTCGAATGACAAAATGTTAGCAGCTTATTCTTGCGGATAAGTCAATTTTGTAGTTTGGTGTATTTCCAAAGTTCCGTGTCCTACTTAATAGACCTTGCAAGTTTAGTAGATTTTCTCTTTCTGTAAGTTTAGATGATTATTTTACGGCCTTTCAGTCAATTCATAATAGACCTTACAAAAATTTGCTTTTATCTCCATCTCTTTTTTTCTCATATTTTCATGATTGTAACAGGCTCGGTGTAGAGTCTGCTCCTGCAATAGTTTTTCTTAAAGATCCTGGAGTTGAACCTGTTGTTTACCAAGGCATGTTTCATTGTCATTTCAATTTTCAACTTAAGTTATAAAATTAGAGCGTGGCTTTTGAGGAAAAAAAAGCTGACAAACCTCAATCTTTTTCAGGAGCTTAATATATGCAAATTATTGATTACATTTTCCTCCGGAAAGGATTCTTCTTTTAAAATTTCTGACTTGGTTCTCAGTGAGAAATATATATATATATATATATATTTTTTTGTCAGAGTGAAACTTTGCTGGCGGTGAATGCAGCGAGGAAGTTCAAGGTAAAAGTAGGATTTGATCAAGAATATTAATGGAAGCCTGTTAAGCATTCAGTGTTTTTGAAACAGCACTTAGTTTATAGCTGTATCAGTCAGGGGCGAAGCCACGGGGGTGCATGTGGGTGCACTTGCACCCCCCAACATTTTAAGAAAAAAAAAATGTATATATATATTAAGTATATAATGTTATGTAATTAGGGTTCATCAGATGATTTGCACCCCCCACTTAGATTTGGGCTTCCAGCTTGCCTCATGCTTGGATTGATTAAAGAAATATGGGCCACATCTATATAAAATAATTAAAGAAATAAAAAAAGTTCAGCCCACATCAATACAAAATAGGCTTGGATTGATTAAAAAGAGAAAAAAAAAATCAATCCAATGTCTCCCTCTTTTTTCAGCCGGCTGAAAGGTGAAGGTGAAAGAGACAGAGTGCAAATTCTCAATTTTTTTTTTCTGCAAATCAACTGTAAGTGTTGCTTGCGACTGCACATCCTCTTTTTTTTTTCTTTTTCTTTGTTTTGTGTTAATGAACTTTTCCTTTAGTATGTTGTTTTGTCATATTCTAGAGATTTATTATATTCTAGAGATTTTATTTGAACGCTTATAACCATGAATTAATTCGATTATGTTTAGTTTTTTTTATTATTTATCTAAATTGGTGCTTGTACGACTACGATGTGTTCTCTTTAATTTGTTGATATTTAATTTTGTTTTGCATCTCAATCTACTTTCGTACATGACCATTTTAAAGGTATTATGATTTAAGAGTCAATTTTAAAGGCATGAAATGGATATGGGCATTGTTTAATTGTTAATTGTATATTTTGTTATTATCAGTTGTTGAAGAGTTTCATTAGATTTAGATGGGAACAGCCGAACAAATTACATGGTTTCTCATGAGACTAATAATATACTTTCTTTGTGACAAATAATCCCGATGTTGATGAAACTCCTTCCGAAGTTATAAATGTTCCTCAATCTCAAATTTATTATCGTTAATAAAAAATAATTTTATATTTATATTATTATTTTAATTAAATAAAAAAATATTTGTCATAATCTCGCCCCCCCCTCTTGTAAATTCCTGCCTTCGCCCCTGGTATCAGTGTAACTTTTCTTTTAAGTTAAACTCCTCTCTGACTATGTATTCATGTGTTTGATTTATTTTTATTTTTAAAGAAAAAAATTGAGCTGGTTTGAGTAATGGGTTGATGGAAAGATTTGATTTTGAGGTGCTTTGAGATGAAACTTGGGATATTAATGGGTTTTTGTTATGTCTTAATGTGTTTGATATTTTGAAAGAAAAAAAAAATTGAGGCAGGGATGGTTGTGGGAGAATTTAAAATATTTTGTGATGATTTTGGTTTCAGATTCGAGAAAACCAAATTTTGTGATGATTTTGGTTTCATAGTTGAGAAAGCTGGTTGTTAGGTGTTAATATCTGGGTATTCATTGTTATGAAGTGTTATGAAGTTGGATGGTGATGGTGCATGTTATCTTAACACAGTGGGGCTTTGTATTGTTTTATTTATTGCTTTTGATTAGTTTTATCTGTGAGATGCATAGCTCTTTCTTTTCTTGTGCTGGATGAATTTTCACTTTTTTTTGTTTATGGATTACTCTTGTCTTTTGATAAGTGTTGAGCTTATTGAAACAATTTTGAGCATGGAGATTTTCCAATAGGCCTGCACTCACAGTTTTTGTACCAATTATGGAACTAAAGATTGAACAGTGGTGAGTTCATAGATATCAACAGATTTGTTTGTCTTTTTTTTTATCTGCTCTCATGTTAGTCAATAATACATGTAAATATAGCAACATGTTTGACTGGAGTTTCGAGTTTTTCAGAGAGTTATGTGTATAACAGTGGCTATACTTTTCAGATACGTGACTATATGCATGTTGTGGATTTAGCAAATGGACAGCACGGAACAAGCTCGCCGATCCCTCAAATGGTATGAGCTTACATTATCGCGTGTTGAATTATGGCAAAGGAGTATAATCGTTGATTTTGTTTATTCTTTTGTATATTTTGAAACAACCCATGCTTGCAATCGTTTCTCGATTTAAACACGATCATATTGTCCCTTCTCATTATTTCTTTGCTAGAATTGTATGTATGTAAGGATTGCCTATTTATGAATCATATATGAAAGATCTTAGATCTATCCTACTTATCATATAATGCAGTTGAACTTGACAGTAGTCGCAACTGCACTCATAGGTAGAACAAATTACTATATTTTTAAGCTTTAAAATGAGTTTTCTGTTGTAACTAATAGAAAACAGTTAAACATAAAAACAGTAAAGAACACACAAAGATTTTAACGTGGTTCGGTCCAAATGGTCCTAGTCCATTGGGCTTGCACCCAAAAGTTTGACTCAAACAATATCCTACTTAAGATTTACAATGTAGGTTTTACATCAACCCAAAACTTAGACTCCCTCTAATATTTGCGATTCCAATACCTGTCCCTTAACTTATTTTCGGAATACTCGATTGAATCGAAAAACACACTAAGCTACTCCAGAGTTACTCTGACTTAATGCTCTTCAAAAAACCTTTGACTCGATACAGTACTCACTCACTAATATCTTTTCCAAAAGTACATTTTAACTGTGTCGAGTCTTCTCCTTATATAGGCATGAGCAGAATCTCTGCAGATCCTTAGTTGCAACCATCGTAGATCTTCTTCCCTTGATGAATAAGATCTCTGTATCTCTAACATATCTTCTATCCTTATAGATATGCGCATCTGATTGTCCAGTTGTAACCCGAATATATTTCCTTGCCTTATCCGAGAGATTCCTGCAATATCATCCAAGATATCCAATTGTATATGCTACCTAAACATGTCTAGATGCATAATAAGGAGATATGTGTTAGTTAAATGGTAAGTTGAATAATATCTTTAGCAAGATAACATCCAATTTGAATTCAATCTTTACCCTAATGATTTAAACAAAACAACATCAATAATAATTCCCCCTAACAAGAGAAACGGCCCTAAAAACCTCCCCCTTTGATTTGTTATGTCAAAATCATTTATCCATATGCACAAGTGGTTAGGATGTCATAAGAAATAGTGTCCACAATGCAAGTAATAGAGGCAGTACCAAAGGTTAGTGGTTGCAACATCGGTGCAACCATCCGACAAAACGACAGGAATAATAACAGAGATTGTTCATAGTTAACAAAAAGTACTCCCTGTGACTTGCAACTACCCAACCTACCTACCCAAACTTCTCCCCCTTTTTGAGAAAACAAATCAAGGGGTGCTCGCACCAGTCTGGGCTAACAGGCGATCGAGCTTGGAGGCTTGGAGGGCCAGAGAGGTGCCCATCTCCTCATGAGACTTAGCAAGCTTTTCAAGCAAGCATGTGAGTCGCGACAGCTCCATGTGAATGCCTTCAAGACTGGCGGAGGCGTCAGGCAGTGATCCTGAACCCTTCTTGGAAGGTATGCTAGTTGCAGCTGGAGATGGTGGTGGTTTGTTGACCACCTTGGGACTGGCCCGCATGGCTTGTACACTATTGAGCTCCTCCTTCTTAGCTTTTAGGGATGGTATGTGGGTAGTGATGATGCGGTAGATGAGAGACGGGAAACCAAGGGAGAGATGTGCATCTTGAAAGGCCTCACGGTAGATGCGTTCAAACACTAGCTTCCCCAGATCAATCGGTATACCCGTGCTAATACGAAAAAAGTGCATTTGAGACGTCCGCGTGCATAGAGGAGACATGGGTACAGAGCATCCAATGACATACTAGAATGTGGAAAAGTAAATTGTATCTGTTGGCGAGATCACTAGTGGTGAGGGGGCCTGTGGTCCAAGAACGGATAAGCCCGCCAGTGAGTTCGGTTGCAACTTTGTTCATGTTGCGCTCCAGTCGCAACTCAGATTGATCACTAGCGTCCACCTCAGGGACACCCATAGCAGCATAGATAATGGTTGGGGTAAAGGGGTAGACAGTCTTACGCACATAGATCATGTGGCGTTGTAGAGAACCCTCGACGTCCAGCTGTGGAGTCAAGTTGGCATAAAATTCTTGTACCAGCACTTTTGAGTAGCTGCTGGCATTCTGAGTTGCGGCCAGCCAACCCCTTCTAGTCAGTAAATCCAGAATGTCTGTGTTGGCGTAGGACTTTTCATCAAGTGGGCGTTCCTCCACCAGAGTACGCTTCAGGTAGGTCGTGAAGCGAGTTTGGGCTTCACGAGTATAAAAACGGGCGGAGAAGGCTCGTGCAGACTTAAAGGCGAGAGGTGCATGTGCAACCTCTCGGTAAGCAAACTGTTCCTCTGTAGGGTGGATGGCCATCTTTTTGGAGGCAGGGGCCTGGCGGCGCTTCTTTGGGGCCGGTTCATCTTTAGAAACGGTTGGTTCTGTGGGAGCATCGTCGTCGGATTCACCCTCAGATGCAGACTGCTAGAGATCTTATGCAGTGTCCGTGGACGGACGGACTTACGAGCGAGGACTTTGGTTCTCTTCCTGGTTGCAACACCAGCAGCAGATGAAGGGACAGAGGGTTCGTCCTCAGCATCACCAGGTACATCATGGGGAGTGGAGGATTCACCGATTTTGGCCTTGCCCTTGTTCGTGGCAGAGGCCCTAGCCGGGGATCGTAGTGGAGAAGGCAGCGGAGTGGTGGTCGGAGAGGATTGACCAGGAGGAGGAACTTGGTCATCCGCTTCATCAGGATCTTCTACAGATGGTGGTGGTGAAGGAGGGTGGGACTGTAGTGGATCCATTGTGATAGGTTCATTAGTCGGAGTGCACAACATCCGAGCGTTTCATTGATCCACCCATCTGAGAGAGAAAAAACAAAACCAGAGAGCACTAGAGAGACGATGAGAGTGTAAGGAGAGAGAAGGTAATGAATGAAAATCAGAACACATATTAGGGGCAATTAATATAGTCGTAGCCCTAAAAAAGGGGGGGAAATTTTCCTTCCAAAACATACGCGTAACACATGTAACATAATCTCAAGTGAAAGATATTCTAAGTCAGAGAAAGGATATTGTCAAATCATGTAGAGCTAATCATGGGAATTATCCTTATCTATACGTACATAATTTTAAAAGCTGCCTAATGTTACACGAGCATAATTACCCTCTCAAGATAATTAGGTCTCCACAGTTAATTAGAATTAAAACACGCAGCGACAATGTGCCCCAAAGGATAAAAATTCTAAGTTAAAATTACAGACCCCATAAGGAGAACTGAGTCCAAAAGAAATCTGATCGTGCTGGCTCCGTAGTTACAACTGAAGTCAATTTTTGGCAAGCAACTGGTAGCTTTCACGCTGACTCGTTTGTGAACAAGGTAGCTCTTTTCAATAAGTGGACGCGTAGCTCTTTTCAATGAGTGGACGCGTGGGATAAGAATTGATAGCTTTCACTCTTGATTCTTTTAGGTCAGGTAGCTTTTTCCAGTTGCATCTACAAGCTTGTGTAGTTGGCTTGCTGAATGCTTTTGCACACGCGCATTCAATTTTTTTTTGAACATCAGTTGGGACTGAGGAGACATCCGACAAAATTAACCAAGAGGACTTTTCATCAATGTGATGCATAATTGAAAACTGAACCGTCACCCTTAGTTGCAACAGGGTCCCAATTGCAATTCACATAAGGTAGAGGCCTAAATACTTCGTAGGTGCTCAAACCGTGTAACATCTAGAGCCTTCGTAAAGATGTCTGCAAGTTGAAGGTCAGTACACACATGATATAGCTCAACAGTCTTAGCCTCTACCAATTCTCTGATATAGTGATATCTAATATCAATATGCTTAGTGAGTGAGTGTTGGACAAGATTTTTCAAAATGTTAATAGCACTGGTGTTATCACAGTAAAGGAGAATCTCATCCTGAGTGATACCGTAATCTTCCAACATTTGCTTCATCCAGACTAGTTGGGTGCAACAGCTCCCTGCAGCAATGTATTCTGCCTCAGCTGTGGACAAGGTGATGGAGTGTTGTTTTTTGCTGAACCATGACACAAGGTTAGTGCCTAGATAAAAACATGCTCATGTGGTACGCTTCCTATCATCAGCACAACCAGCCCAATCGGCATCACAATAACCTGCAAGTGAAAGGTTATTGTTAAATTTGTAACTAAGACCGAACTAAGATGTACCTGCAATGTATCGAATGATCCTTTTGACAGCCTTTAGATGCGACTCCTTAGGATTGGATTGATATCGCGCACATACTCCAACACTAAAACAAATGTCTGGTCGGCTAGCCGTGAGGTACAACAGACTGCCAATCATGCTCTTGTAGAGACTGGCATCTACTGAGTTGCAACTATCGTCCTTGCTGAGTCGATCAGTGGAACCCATTGGATTCTTCATCGGTTTGGCATGTTCAAGCCCAAATCGTTTGATGAGATTCTTGGCATACTTTGTCTGGGATATGAATATCCCCTTATTCTGTTGTTTCACATGTAAACCAAGAAAGTATGTGAGTTTGCCAACCATACTCATTTTAAATTCATTTTTCATAACAGAGATGAATTGTTGCAACTCGCTAGTGGAGGTAGAACCAAATACAATGTCATCAACATATATTTGTGCAATCAAAATGTGTGTGCCAAAGTGTTTAAAGAACAGGGTTCGATCTGCACTCCCTCTGATGTATCCCTTTTCCAGAAGGTGAATAGTGAGTCTTTCGTACTACGCACGTGGTGCCTGTTTGAGACCATACAGTGCCCTTTTGAGTTTCAGTACATAATTTGGAAAGTGTGGGTCAATAAACCCTTTGGGTTGTTCCACATAAACTTCCTCATTTAGGTACCCATTCAGGAAGGCACTTTTGACATCCATTTGAAACAATTTGAAGCGCAAGACACATGCAACTGCAAGTAAGAGCCTAATGGATTCCAGTCTTGCAACTGGTGCAAAAGTGTCATCATAATCCGCTACTTTGACTTGTGTGTAGCCTTGTGCAACGTGTCGCGCTTTATTTCTTATAACGTTCCCCGACTCATCAGTCTTGTTCTTGAATATCCACTTTGTACCAATAATATTTACTTTATCAGGTCTAGGTACTAGTTCCCATACGTCATTCCTTTCGAACTGATTCAGTTCCTCTTGCATAGCTTCAATCCAGGCTTCTTCCAAGAGTGCCTCCTTGACATTTTTGGGTTCAATTTTGGAGGTGTAACTGACAAACGGCACCATTTGGTCATACCGTTTGCGTGGAAGATTTCGTGTGCGGATGCCCTCACTCATCTCACCAATGACAGCCTCAGGTGGGTGGTTTCTTTTAATGTGAGGTGGTGCCTCTAGAGGTTTAGTTCTTCCACCTGTCTCTGGTGGTGAGACACCTTCTCCTGCTGCTTCAGAAGCGTTTGCAACTTGGGGTTCAACAGAATCAGTTGCAACCTGAATGGGCTTCTTGGACATATTTGGCAGTCGTTCATCCTCTTCTTCTACCAGCTCCGTGATTTTGACTTTTGAGGAGGTTGCAGCGAAGTCCCTGTAGTCATCAAATTCAACATTAGAAGACTCCACTACAGTTTGGGTACGAACATTAAATATGCTATATGAATGACTATTGCGAGAGTAACCTACAAATATTCCTAGATCAGACTTGGGTTGGAACTTATCTCTAGGTTCTCTATCATTGAGTACATAGCAAGCACAACCAAATACGTGAAAATGTTGAACATTTGGATGCTTACCTTTCCATAGCTCATATGCAGTTTTAGTTGTACCTGGGTGTAGATACACTCGGTTCGTAACATAGCATGCAGTATTTACCGCTTCCGTCCAGAATTTAAGGGCTAGTTTCTTCGAGTTTAGCGTAACTTGAGCCATTTCAACTAGGGTTCTATTCTTTCGTTCTACTACACCATTTTGTTGTGGTGTTATCGGGGATTAGTACTCATGAAATATGCCTTTGTCAGAACATAAATTATTGAAACTGGAATTTTCAAATTTCTTCCCATGATCGCTACAGATCCTTTTGACATGTAGATCTTTCTCAGTTGCAACAGTGTTGCACAGGTTCTTGAAAACCATAAAATATTCATTTTTTTCTTCTAAAAATTCAACCCATGTGAATCGTGAGAAATCATCTAGACACACAAATATATATCGTTTACCTGAGATGCTTTCTTTCTGAATGGGTCCTACTAGATCCATGTGGAGGACTTCAAGGATTCTTACAGAAGGGGTGTGTTGCAACACTGCATGGCTTACTTTCTTCTGTTTCCCCTCAAGACAGGATCCACATTTCTCAAGGGGTTTTGGTCCAAGTTTAGGCACACCTCTCACACTTTGGCTGCTGGAAATGCGAGAAAGAGCCTTGAAGTTGATGCGACCAAGTCTTTGGTGCCAAAGATCTGCAAGATTATCCGTGCTAAAGTTGCAAGTTAGAGATTTAATGGCAGTGTTACAGTTTACCATAGTATAGCAATTTTCAGCACTCCTTAGTCCCTGTAGAACCCTGTTTTGTTTCTGATCTACAACCTCACATTCATCTTTGGTAAAACGAACATACAGGTCATTATCACACAGTTGACTAATACTGATAAGATTAGCATGCAACCCATCAACATATCTTTAAGTTTAGGAAAACCTTTCACATTTAGTATTCCTTTTCCAAGGATTTTTCTTCGGTTTCCATCACCAAACACCACATCGCCTTTTCGTTCATAAACGAGGTTGGTCAGGATGCTCTTATCTCCTGCCATGTGCCTGGAACAACCATTGTCAAAGAACCAGGAGTTAGACGGAGATGTATGTTGAGATGTGGAATTACAGGTTGTAAGGCATGTAAGATTGCTGGGTAATTTTTTGACCCACACTTGTTTCATTGGTGTGTCTGTTGCAACAAAAATTGTTGTTCCAGTCCTCGTGACTTTCTTCTTCTTGCGGCTCCTTCTTTTCTTCTTGGTTTCTACACCAGTCTTGATGGGATGAGACATGCGCTGTGATTCCCATAGTTGGTAGCAGTAAGGCCTTTTGTGCTCTTGTACTCCGCAGTGGTGGTAAGTTGGAGCAAAGCGTCCTTTCGAAACTTTGTTGACAGGGTTATGATTAGTTAATGGAATGAATGAGTTGCGACTAGGAAGTACCTGAGCTTGAGGAGGTTGGATCTGATTGTAATTTAGCGGAATTTCCAATCCTTTGGGTACTTGCTTCCTTTTGGACATGGTGATCTTTGTATCTCCCAGGAACTTGGGATACACTGGGTCAGAGTATCCTAACCTAGTTTTTCCAGTTGTGACTTTCTGAGTATCCAGTACTTCCTCCAGTTTTTGAGTTCCTGGTGTGAGCAACTTTACATTTTTAACTAGTGACTCCAGTTCCTTCCGAGTAATATCACACACCTCTTCCAGTGCTTTGTGTGCATTGAGTGCAGTGTCCAGATCAGCAGATATGAGGTCTCTTTCCCTTGTGAGTGACAATATTTTTCTCTCATGTTCCATGATATTGTTATTCATCTTGACTGGACTGCCAAACGTCGAAACAATTTTGAGTTGCGCCTCTAGTTCCGAGTTTCTTTTGAGGATGGTATCCAGGTTGTTTGCCGGTTCCTCTTCATCACTATCCAATGCGTCGGAATCGGACTCAGCAGAAGCTTGAATTGCAACTGCCATGTTTGCTCTAATGAATGGGATAAAAGCTGAGAGTGCAATATCTGCCACTTCTTCAGACTCCTCGTCACTTTCCTCAGATTCATCATCACTCCAAGCAACCAGTGCTCGATTCTTATTCTTTTCAAGGACGTTTGCACAGTCAACCCTAATATGTCCAAAGCCTAGGCATTCCCTGCATTGAATACCTTTTCCAGACCTTTTGTTGTCAAGTCTATTAGTAGCAGAAGGTTTTTTAAAGTTATCAGAGGCACTTGAAACATTATTAGAAGTGTTACCTTTAACCTAGTGTTTGTTAATTTTATTGTACCTCTTTGTGAGCAGAGCCAGGGATTGAACCACTTCTGTGTTGAAACTGTTCTGAGGGAGGTTTTCTTGTAGCGTTACTCCTTTGGATATAGTATCTCCTTCTCTTTTGAGTTTCATTTCCCATGCAGTGAGGCAACCCATGAGATCTGCCAGAGGTAGAGTATTGATGTCCTTTGCTTCTTCAATGGCTGAGACTTTCATTGCGAATCTTCCTGGAAGTGATCATAGTAGCTTCAGTACAATTCTGGACTCTGGGAAGTCGGCTCCAAGGATGGTGGCTTCACTTGCTAGGTGTCTGAGTTTGGAATGGAACAGCGCAATGGTCTCAGTTTCTTCCATTCTTATGAAGTTGAACTGATCATTGAGCAGTTGCAACTTCGATGCACGTACTTTAGCATTTCTCTGGTGCGCGTTTTCAATAGCGTGCTAAGCATCTCTTGTAACTTCACAGTTAGAAATACTTTTATATTGATCATAATCTACTGCAACAAGGATAATGTTTAAAGCTGTAGAATTATAATTTGCAAGAAGCTCTTCCGCATCGGTCCACTCCAGCTCGGATTTGACCCTTCCCTGTTCTTCGGTAGGTGGGGTCCACCCTTTTAGGATGCTTTTCCATGCCTTTTGGTCCTGCTGTTTGATGAAGTTTCGCATGCGATTCTTCCAGTAGGAGTAGTTTGTTGCTGTCAGCATTGGAGGTTTTATGGTCGACATACCTTCCCTCATTTCCTCCACGAAAATATTTAAACAAAACAAAACTAAAAAAGATGTTTGATCCAGAATCTACACTATGCAATATAGTGACCCGCTCTTGATGCCAATTGAAAGATCTTAGATCTATCCTACTTATTATAGAATGCAGTTGAACTTGACAGTAGTTGCAACTGCACTCATAGGAAGAACAGATTACTGTATTTTTAAGCTTTAAAACTAGTTTTCTGTTGCAACTAATAGAAAACAGTTAAACATAAAAACAGTAAAGAACACACAAAAATTTTAACGTGGTTCGGTCCAAATAGTCCTAGTCCACGGGGCTTGCACCCAAAAGTTTGACTCAAACAGTATCCTACTTAAGATTTACAATGTAGGTTTTACATCAACCCAAAACTTAGACTCCCTCTAATATTTGAGGTTGCAATACCTATCCCATAACTTATTTTCGGAATACTCGATTGAGTCGAAGAACACACTAAGTTACTCTGACTTAATGCTCTTCAAAAAACCTTTGACTCGATACAGTACTCACTCACTAATATCTTTTTCAAAAGTACATTTTAACTGTGCCGAGTCTTCTCCTTATATAGGCATGATCCTTAGTTGCAACCATCTGCAGATCCTTAGTTGCAACCATCGCAGATCTTCTTCCCTTGTTGAATAAGATCTCTGTATCTCTAACAGATCTTCTTTCCTTAGAGATAAGCGCGTCTGATTGTCCAGTTGTAACCCGAATATATTTCCTTGCCTTATCCGAGAGATTCCTGCAATATCATGCAAGATATCCAATTGTATATGCTACCTAAATATGTCTAGATGCATAATAAGGAGATATGTGTTAGTTAAATGGTAAGTTGAATAATATCTTTAGCAAGATAACATCCAATTTGAATTCAATTTTACCCTAATGATTTAAACAAAACAACATCAATAATAATTCAATGGGCCGATCGGATCAAAGCTTGATCCACGAGAGAAAAGGCCCTAACAATATATGTTTCTTTTTATGTCCACTGTCTGGCTTCCTCATAATACAATGAATTTTTTTTACTTGAAGTTTCTCGCTTTGGATCTTCCGAGTAGTAAGAAATGGCATGCTGAACTTATTGAACAATGTAAGGCTTTAAAGAAGGGATGAGACGAATCCGTAAGTTCAATTTTGCCAACTTTTGAATTTTTTTATCACTTTATAGTGTTGGATCATGTAGCTTCTATGCTTAATATAAGATTCACTTTTATGTTAGGAAGAACGAGAAAAGGTACTTGATGAGCTTAAAGTTATTGAACAGAAGTACAATGAGTGCAAGGTTTAGTGACATATCTCTCTTTCCTTTAAATTCCCATCCTGAATTCCTATATTTTCATTGAACATGATCTGTTAACTATTTCGAGGCTGAAATTGGAGATATGCAGATAATGATCCAGCTACCTCTGACGCAATGAGTTAAGCATTGTCGTTTTGTCTCCAGAAAGAATCATGCAGTTTGCTAATCTTACATTAAGACATTTTTTTTTCTGCAGAGGAATCTATTGTTTTGGGTACTGTATGTTTTCTTGAAGTTCTACCATTAGCACTATCCCATTTAACTCCCCTCTGCCCAGTATAAAACCAAGAGGAAAAGTTAAGGTAACTCTGAATTTAAGTTGTGATCTTGTAGAGACAACCAGATGATACATTAACTCCTGTTCAGAAAGTGAAGTTGATTTTGTCATGCATATTTTTGGTAACACGTGGAACTGTGTAACAGTTGCAAATAGATGTTAGATTTATCAGAAAACCAGCTGTAGATTTGGTGACAGTGGCATGGTTCAACATACAGGGGATGTTCTGTTAGCAGCATTTATCTATTATTTTGTATATTTTTTAACTGCTACATGAAGTAAGTGAGAAGAGGAAAGAAAGTCATAATAAGCCGTGATTCATTCATCGTTTTAGTAAAAAGTTATTTTAGAACTGAGGCTTGTACATGATCTTAGTTTTTCTTAAGCATGGTTTTGATTTTAACTGTGACTTTTTATCTCTTAAATATTGCAGAGGTTGCAGTGGATGACAATGCAAATTGATTGAAAGAAGGCTGAAATTTTTTTGTAGTAGGAGATTAGGGGTAACATTTGTAGTAATAGCCTTTTGAATTGTCACATTATTAGATTGAGAGACTAGTTTATTTTGGTTTATGTTTGTTGATTTGAGAATGTTCAGTGACATTATAGTGTGGTATCAGTTTCTTGTAAATGATTGAATGAATATTAATAAAATTATATTTTTTCTTTTTGTATTATTATGTTGAGTTATTGTCTTGTAAAGATATTTGACATGCAGAGTAACATGGAATTCTGAAAAAGGGCTTCTATGAGGGCACATGTAAGGGTTGTTGATGCACACATATTTTCCTTTAAAATGTTATCTTGGGACACATGTAAGTGTTGTTGAGGCACATAAATTTGCTTTTAAATTGTCATGATGAGGCACATATAAAGGTGGTTAGGACAAATATATATGTATTTGTTGGGCACATAAAAAGTGTTCTTTATACGTACTAACTCTATCGCGACATAGGTTTTATCCGACAAATAATTTAAGTGCCTCAACATGTATTTATAGAAGCACATTTTTCTGTCTCTAAAAAGTTTATTTTGTTGTAGTGACCTACTTCTTTCAATACCGAAATCCCTTATCTACAGTATATGTCAGTGCATGTTATAACAATAAAAATAAAAATAAAAACCTAGAGAATTATAAATTTTCCCTGTCATTAATGGGAACATAAAAACAGTTCTTCATGAACAAATAATTGAGATAGAAAAATTAGTAAAAAAATAACAGTTCTTAACTTACCATAAAATAAAGGAACGGGAAAAGAGATGATATTGCTAGAGCTTCATAGGTGAAATAAAGGAGAATAAAGAATAATAACTTCAGTATGAGAATCACATAATAATGGATTTCGAAAGTATGTTTATATCTGTTAAATATTAGAAACTACTTTTTACCACGTACACAGATTTTCTTGACATACTTTAGAAAACTCATAAAAATGTAGTTACACATAAATATAAATACGTATGCATGCACATATTAATAAAATATCTTCTCATGTTGTATTTTGGTGGTAAAAGACGAAAGAGTAAAAGCATCAAACGCCTCATGGTAAAAAATTAAGTTTTTTGTTAGTGTTGCAAAAACTTTTAAAAATGAGAACCTTGCTCATTGAGGGCACACACCAGGAGTAAAGTAAAAACTTTAAATTTGTAAGTAGGAATTTCAGAACTTATTCACCTGTTGACAGAACAATGATCCATAAAGTGAACACTTCCTTAATGGGTATTCCTCTTTGTCTTTCTTTGTGCTGATCGACTTTACATCCAGGGCATCCCTCAAAATATAATTTTTTTTGTGAAGCAAACTACTCTCCTTAATATATTCTTCACCTTAATTCACTAATTTTCCAATTATTTTTCTTTATTAATTATTACCTTCAATATAATGATGCTCCAAATATTTATAGCCTTGTTGCTAAATGTTCTCATCTGCTTCTCTACTAATTTTGTGACACTGATAGTTGTTTAAATAAGATTGTACAAAATTTTGTAATAATTAAAGAAAATGTCGAAAGTGTAGGCGTAGTGTCCCAGTTAGCCTGGCTTAACTTTTGTTTAACCACTACAACAAAACACAGCAATTGCATGGAAAAAATTTCATGCAATTGGGTACATTTTCCATGCAATTGATCAATTGCATGGAAAAAATCCAATGCGAAAATCCCATGCTTTTGGTGTCCCAGCAAGAGAATTGCATCGGAAAATTCCGATGCAATAGGTGGTTGCATAGAAATTTTTCCATGCAGAGCTGCATGGAATTTTTCGCATGCAAAAGGTTCTGCATCGAAAAAATCGGATGCAAAAAAGCCCTGCATCGAAAAATTCCCATGCAGAAAAAGCCTGCATTGGAAATTTTCGATGCATAACCCAACACCGGAAGTGTAACGTGGCGGGCTCAGGGAGGTTCGGTAAAAAGGTGTTGCATCAGAAATTTCCGATGCAATTGATTAAATCTTTGCATCGGAAATTTCCGATGCAAAGTTTACGAAATTTTTTTAAAAAAAAAAGTGGCGGAAATTTATCCGCCACTTTTTAAATATTTTTGTTTCGATTAATATAAATAATTATTTTAAGTATATTCTTTTAAATTTTAATGTAATATCTATACGTATACTTAATATTTAAAAAAATAATTGTTTTTAAAACTTGTATTAATAATAAAAATTTGTTGTATTAATATTTATATTTTTCGTATATATATTTATATTTTTCGTATATATACTTATATTTTTTGTATATATATTTATATTTATGTTTCTCGTATTTCTATTTATATTTATAATTATGGTATATATATTTTTATTATAAATTTAGAGAAAGGAGAAGTAGAGAGAGAAAGAAGAGAAAATTGGATGAATGAGAAGTAGAGAGAGAAAGAAGAGAGAATTGGATGAATGAGAAGTGAAAGAGGGGTGGGGTATTTATAGGGGGAAGGTTGCAATTTAGCATCCAAAAATTCGGATCCAGGAAATTCTTTGCATGGGAAAATTTCCATGCAAAGGACACTGCATAGGAAAATTCCCATGCGAAAGATAATGCATGGGAATATTCCAATGCAACATCTATTGCATAGGAAATTTCCCATGCAAATACATATTGCATGACAACTTTCCTATGCGTGAACTATTACTATTTATAAAAAGACCCATACTTATTAAATTTATATTTACATTTTCGACCCCAAAAGTTTTTTAAACATTGTTCGTTCCGCATTTTTGACAAATTTTAAATGTAAATATGCCTCATAAGTTTTATTAAAATATTGGTTAAAAAAATGGAGGTTTGATGTAGTTTTCTATCTTTTGCATAATTAGATATTCTACACCAAATATTTTTTAAACGTCTTTCCATACTCCGATTTTGACAAAATTTTGAAGACCACTTATATTTTTAATAACATAGCATATGGTAAAAAACAATCGACGAGCGGACTTGATTGACACTCTCTACATGTGAAAATACAATTTTAGTATGATAGAGTATACTTATATAGGGTTTAGGTTTTAGGGTTTAGGGTTTAGGGTTTAGAGTTGAAGATCATATAGTGTTATATTGTTTATTTGCGTCTTTCGTTACTCCATTTTTGACGAGATTTGGAATAACACTTCTACTTATTGTTTAGAAAATGTTGGTGAAAGAAAAAGTGGATTTCGAGTTGTTTTGCAACTTTTTACTAATTACATGTTCACCCCGAAATGTTTCTTTGTGTCTTTCGTTACTCTGTTTTTTACGATATTTGAAAGAACACTCCTACTTATGGTTTAAAAGATGTTGGTGGAAGAAAAAGTTAAATTTGACTTGTTTTCCAACTTTTGAATAACTACATTTACAACCCGAAATGTTTGTTTGCGTCTTTCGTTACTCCGTTTTTTACGATATTTGAAAGAACACTCCTACTTATGGTTTAAAAGATGTTGGTGGAAGAAAAAGTTAAATTTGAGTTGTTTTCCAACTTTTGAATAATTACATTTACAACCCAAAATGTTTGTTTGCGTCTTTCGTTATTCCGTTTTTTACTATATTTTAAAGAACACTCCTACTTATGGTTTAAAAGACGTTGGTGGAAGAAAAAGTTAAATTTGAGTTGATTTCCAACTTTAGAATAATTATATTTTCAACCCGAATTGTGTAATTCATTTTTTTATATTTTTTGGCATGGAAATATTTCCATGCAATTGCTATAATTTCCATGCGATTGCTTAATGCATGGGAATTTAGTTCTAATATGTACTTGTATTTCAATATTGAACTTCTCAACAATGGTTTCATTGTATTGTTCGATTATGTCTTAATTTTGTGATTTGTTTTTTTTTTGATTTAATAACAACTTAAAAATGAAACTTACGAAAAGTAAAAATAAGGACACCACGACAAATAACAAGAGTCCCAGTAACAAGAGTCCCAATAAAAATAACATACTTGGAATAAAAAATACAATAACAAACATAACACATAAGATCCACAATATCTAATCGGCATGAGGTGGGATACTAGGCCGGGGGCTAGAAGGCCCAAACTCGTCAGCCAGCTGATCGTACAATCTCTGAAATTCTGGATCCAAAATGCCGAACTCCCCATCAAGCTGCTGCTGTGTCGGCTGTTGTAATGCTGCATCGGCGTCCCGATGTGCTCGAACCGGAGGACTCGACCTACCAATATCCCCTCGCACCTGAGACCTCGGCCTACCCACCTCCTGATGCTGCACATCACCTCGACCCTGAGACCGAGGTCTACCCACCTCCTGATACTGCACCTCCCCTCGCTCATGAGTCCTCGGCCTACTCATCTCATTGTACATCGCATCCCCTTGACCCTGGTGTGGTCGCTGATATGTCGTACGATGGGGCGGGTGCTGGTGAGACGACTCATGGTGTGTCCGCTGATATGTCGTATGCTCAGGCTCCCGCTTTCGACGAAGGATACGTGACGTGTCTGGGTAGTACATACCGCCCTCAGGGTATGGGTCGTAGTCATCATGACGCGGCGAGAAGGATCTCGAGCGATGTGTATACTGTGTACTAGCCTGAGGAGGTGGATGCGTACGACGTGGGGTCAGAGAAGTGTGAGGCTGCGAACGCTGGGTAGGACTCCCTCGCCAAGCGGGCTGCGGCGGATGGTGGCGCTGTGTAGGCGAACTACTATGCATAACTACAGGAGAGCGAGTGACCGGTCTATCATTACCAGGAAAGGGATCGTCTAGGCCCTCGGGTGGCGGTGGTCTATCCGGGTGCGGCAAATCTAGGGGCTCCTGTCCGTTTTGCCTCGACATGTTTCTCAGACTATCCGTGAGTAGCTTGCTGTGCTCCCACTGTCGTAACGACCACTCGTACTGTTGCCTCAGCCCCGACTGATACGCCGCATAGGCTCGACGTTGCTCATCTCTCATCGCTGCATAATGTGCGATGTGCGCTGCCTCTCTATCCGCATAAGCACGAGCACTACTAGAGGCATCACCTCTGAAATGCGAATGGGTTTGTACCCCCATAACCGGACCAACTGCTGTTGTAGAAAATGTTTTTACCTGATTTTTCTTCATTGGTTGAGCCTTGAACCAGGTGTCGAAGTCCCATGGAGGCCATTTGCTCCTGTCTGGGCCATGTTTCCTCTGGAGCTCTTGCAGATATTTAAGCTGCAAAAAAAAAAGACAAATTCCAAAAATTCAATAAGTAAACTGTGGAATTTCTAACTCTTAAATTATATTTATAGTAATAATAGATTATTTACCCAAGCCTGGTGAGCTTCATCTGATACCCACTCTTCCGTTATAACTCCTTCGCTATCTTTTGTTTCTTTCACTCGGCCAAGCTTGTATATCTTCGCTATCGGCAATTCTTTAATCGTAACACCCTCATCTTCAGCATGTTTCACAAAACAATTAAAAAATTAATACTACAAATTTTAATACCACACCCTAATATGTATTTTAAGAACCAATTACCAAAAAAAAATACCACTTTTTCGGCCATTTCTTGGCCCGAATGCCTCCCACCAAACCAGTTCCTCAATGGCGCCTTCTTCCTGTTGATCTTGGCTTTTTCGCTCTTATTCTTGTGTGCAGGCCCATCCCAGTATTCATAGAATTCATGCTCATGATTTTCTGGAATCCATATATCATGTCTATTACGATCTTCGCTGTTGTCCCTTATCGCCAACATTATTCTCTTCAGTGAGTTCAAGCATTCGCTATAACGATTGTTGCCAATTGTCTTCCAAACATTCCTAACTCTATACTCGTTGGCTTCATCCCACTGATATTGGCTCTGCGAATTTAAAATAATATAAATAATTAAAAACAAAAATATATGAAAAATAAACAACAATAAATGAAAAAAAATATGTATTTTAATTAACTATTTTTAATATCTAATAATAATTTCATTAAAAAAACTTACTTCAAATTCATTCCATGCGCTTTTCCTATAAGGTTCAGGAAAATCCTTGAATCGAAACCACAGGCCCTGACACAACTTCTTCAAAGTAGCAGAAATCGACGCACTAATGGCCGATTGGTCCCTCAACGCTCCAGTATATGGACAAAATGTGATCCACTGCCTATGATCGCGGTCACTTGGTATAGGTGCCCCTCTGCCCTGCCCTCGAAGATTTCTCGGCTCATCGTCATCGGGGGAATGTGATGGTCCTACATCGGCAGGCCCTCGTTCCGATGTCGGCCTGTCTTAAGCAATAGACGATGTCGGCATGTCGGAACCTAAGGCATGCGGCGACTCGGTGGTGGCAGTGCTGATCGGTGGAAGAGGCTCTATCTCGAAGTCAGCAATAAACCCATACGGGTCATAGTGCGTAGGGTGAACCAGCATATCATCATCATCATCAAGTGGGTTAAACGGGTGGACCGGGGGTCTACGTGGCTGCTGACTAGTAGATGCAGGTTCCTTCCCCGGACGCCTCCCCCTACGGCCTCCTCCACCCCTAGATGATCCCCGACCTCTATCTGCCATCTAAATTATCCGACAAAAATATCAATATAATCCTCCTTAAACTTTAGTAAATTACATATTTGCAAACAAGCCCAAACCTTCTTATTCCTAAAATATACTCTATTAAATACATTCAACATAAAAAAAAAATTAAACTTCGAATTAATAATCTAATTCCTAATTTTGTTTCAACAAATATTTTCTAAATTACAAATTAACCTCTAAAGTTCAATAACCAAATACTCTACATATTTGCAAACAAGCCCAAACCTTCTAATTAATTACCTTATTCCTAAAATATACTCTATTAAATACATTCAACACCACAAAAATTTTAAACTTCAACTCATTCCCCAAAAAACCCCAAAAACTTCGAATTAATAAACCTGTTGTTGCATCCAAATATTGCGATGCAATATAATTGCATCGCAATTTTTCAATTCAAACTATCTTACATCCGAAAATAAAAAATCGGATGCAAGATTTTCTATGCTATTGCTATGATTTGTTGTAGTGAACGTGGTCTTATTATATATTTCTGTTGTGACGTTACATCATATATATCATCTTAAACCTACATTTTAACTAGGGGAAAAAACATCAAAGCCCCCAACGTTTGTGGTCGCTGCATGTTGCTCCCAACGTTTGTAACTTTGTAAATCTAACGGCTAACATTATGACACGTTGAAAATCTTACGGTTAAATTAAAATGTTGACACATCGACAAATTCTACGGTTAAATATGCAGAGAAAAATGACAAACTAGCCTCACCTATAGGCCTTTTTCTGAAACTATACCCAACGTTTGAAAAGTTGCAAAACTATACCCAACATTTGCATTTCGTTTAAAACTACCCCTAACGTTTAATTCCGGCCAATTTTTAAATTTTGTAGGGGCAAATCCGTCACTCCATTGTAGCTAACGACTCTCTAACGGCTACTACCAGCTTTTAAATTCCCAACTTTTTCCCCAAATTCGAAAACCCAAATCTCTAATTTTCGAACCCTAAATTACCAAAATTCGTTCGATTTCGAATGGAAAATCCTCAATTGTGTCGTTGTGGGTTGAAGGCGTCGACTGAAATATCATGGACTAACCTCAATCCAGGGCGTAGGTTCTCACAATGCCTCAAACCTCGGGTATGTCGCGATTTTGAAAATTTTGGTTGTTTTTGATATTTTTTGTTTTTGATTTTGTCGTGTTTATGGCAGAGAATTGAACGTTGCAACTATTGGGTTTGGATTGATCCACTGTGTGAGCAATCGAGGCAAATTATCCCCGGTTTGCTTCGAAGGGTGAATGTACTTGAAGAAGAACTTGTTAGAAACAAGAAAAAGGAGAAGACCTTAAGAGTTGTATTGTTTGTTGTTTGTATGTATGTTATAAAGTCACTGTTTTAGTCAAGGATTGCAAGTAGGGTTGATTTGATCATATCACATGTTGAAGCACTATTTAATCACGGTGTAATTTTGTTGGCACGGTTTTAGTGAGTCAATTGTCACGTCTAGTGTTTGTTTGTTTGTTTGTTGTTGTTAGTTGTTTATGTCTTGAAAATGACCAATGCATGTAATGTAACTTTTCAAAACGCCTCTGCACGTTGCCTTTTGAACGAAATTTGTCTTTTAGTAATTGGTAATTGATTGCAATGGAAAGAGCCTTGATTGGTCCGAATTGTGAAGTCCATATGAAGGGTCACCATGTTGGGATATGAAAACCCCCAAATCTTAATCAAACATTT
Organism: Linaria vulgaris; assembly: GCA_948329865.1. Classification (NCBI taxonomy): domain Eukaryota; kingdom Viridiplantae; phylum Streptophyta; class Magnoliopsida; order Lamiales; family Plantaginaceae; genus Linaria; species Linaria vulgaris. Next base: position 98,126,376 of record OX415250.1, read on the forward strand.
CATCAAGAATATTTCACTTTTTATATTTCACTATTCCCTTCACTGTCTTAAAGTAGCCAAGAAAACCAATGGAGATTCCTAACCACAACGATGTGTCCTTATTGTATCATGATGGAAATTTTAATAAACACTTTGAGACGCAACTCTTGACAAAGTTGGTGGAGTATGGTAGGAGGCACAGATTGAGTCATGTTCCTTCGCAGGAAAGGAGGGAAGAGAGTGGGATATGGACGTTATCTACATAAAGCTTTATTATTTGAGGTAGAAATTTTACTCATTCATGGGGTTCCGTGGAAAGTCGGGGGTTCGTGCTCATGCGCCCGATTTTAGGGTTACCAGATCGGCTCCTTATCATGCCATACCCCGCAAAGTATATCTTTGTAAAATTGTTCCTTTATTGCCTTAATTTTGTTAACTATATTTGTTGATTTTGATAAACTTATTGGTTTTGTAGGAGAGTGATGAGGAAAAGTATTTTCGCCTTTACGGTTGTGAGAACGCGGTTTTGCTCCATGACCTGTTTGTGATGAAGTGGATGGGATGGTTGCTAGCAGTGAAGTGCCTCTGTTGAATTTGGGATGAGGATGAGTGACTCTAGAGTTTTAGTGTGTTTGGTTGTTATGTTTCTTGTTTTGTTTCGTAGTTATTTTGTGTTTTCGTTCCAATATTTCTCGAACTGTGGTGTAATGATATTGCACTAAAAACATAATGAAACAAACGAATAGTCACACGCCTAACTTTGTAAAAAATATTTACGATTGAAAAATGTGTTAGTTGAGTATTTTAAAAGACACTCTTGTTGGGTAAATGAAGAGTCACCAAGTACATAGTAATTCTAACTCTTATAAATAATTGAACTTCTTATTCTGTCATTATCACCACTTAAACAAAAAAATTGCAAAATGAGAGAATGAATGCTCATAATGAAATGGTGGCAGCTAGTGAGAATGATGAACGGGGTTATGATACTTTCTTCAACAATTTTCGGGGCCACTGTTTGATTTCAGCAATGGAGACCTGGGAGAGACAACTATTGGTGACAACGATTCCTGCTTCTACTTGGGAATTCAAAATTGGGGTGAAACGATTGAATCGGGATGATAGCAATCACAAAGGGTGGCATCATATCTATCGCACTCAATGGGAAATAATGCAACAACGCGTCTTAACACTGGAGATTGGGCAGCAATTGTTGTCTTCGTTGTTTGGTTTACCAATAAGCAATCCTGTGTATCCAGAACACATCTTTCATTCTTCCTTTAAGGTCGTTTCATGGAATTGTCATGGAGCAGGTCTAGTTGAATATTTTCAAAAAGACTTTTGTAAGTATGTTAAGATTCATCATCCAAGTGTGGCACTCATTTTGGAAACTCGTGTAACCGAAGACGAAGAAAAACATGACACGTAAACTAGACGGGGGCTGACGCCGCGAAGGCACTCTGATGCCTGACTCAGTTTATGCTTGGCATCTAGGTTAGACTAGAAGTCATTGATGTGGATTTGGGGTTTGTTGATTTCAGACTGAACTTGGGGTTAAACCAAGCTGTCTATGTATCCCGTGTAGGGAATCAAGCCAAACGTAGTTCATTGTTTTAGTGTAAGCCGAACGTGATCGAAGGTGAAGTTCGGCCCTTAGAGGGTGAACCATTGCCCAATCGGATCTTAGTTGATGGCTAAACATTTGTTGTTGATGCTTCAGCATTGTGCAACTTTACGGTTTTGCTCATAACTCCTTTGTAGGAGGTCGTACTGACAAACCGCTTCTTGATATAAAAATAGACTCAAAGAGCTTTCCAAACATATACGCCATGATGACTGAAATTCAACTATTATAAGTCGAATTCTAGTTGAGAACCCGAGTTGAAGATCACCATTGCGCAACTTTACGATTTTGCTCATAACTCTCTCGTCTAAACTTGGATTAATGAACCGCTTCTTGATATGGAAACTACACTCAAAGAGATTTCCAGGCATATAAGCCATGATAATTTGAGTTCTATTATAAGTCGAATTCGAGTTGGGAACACAAGTTATGAATTCGAGTTGAGAATCCGAGTTGAAGATCAGCATTGCGCGACTTTACGATTTTGTCCATTACTCTCTCATCGGAGGTTGGATCGACAAAGAGCTTCTTGATATAGAAACTAAACTCAAAGAGATTTTCGGCATGTAAGCCATGATAGCTTCAACTATTTTAAGCCGAATTCGAGTTGGGAACTCGAGTTGAAGGTTGTGGGCGGCCCTCCCCAAATGTGAAGGGTTTGGGGGGTATTTATAGGTACTAGTTCACCTATTTTCGTGGGCTTGGGCCTCTCTTGTTCCATTATGCGTGTGGGCCTGGACTCCTATCTTCCAATTATGCATGATTTCACTAATTTGATCATAACTTCTTCAGTACTCATCGAAATTGAGGTCCGTTTTGCATTAGAACTAGACATTCATATCTTTCCAACGTCGTATAACTCATAACCTGATTTGGTCTACAACTAGAGTAGTCAATTTTACAATTTTTGCTTCTATTTGCCTCTAGCTTTTATGCTTAAGACACATAACCACCAACTGAGGTTGTTGTGGCTTGTCGTTTTTCGAAGCACGCACTGTGATATGGCATTACATGTGAGCAATACAAATTATAGTACAACATAAGTCCCCTAGTTTGTAAGGTGGTCATAGCAAATGGACGCCTTGCAAACTTATACAGTTGAGAGGCCATAATTTGCAAGTCTGAATTGTCCTAATATAGGTTGAGACCACAATTGGTCAAAACTCTACCGTCAGCGTTGAAGCCGAACAAGATCTCTTTGTCGAAGAGGTAAACTTGGATAAAGGGCTTATTAAGAGGTCAATAGAGTAGCAAAGGATGCCGCAAAAGAAAATGTGTAAAGAAGCACAAGTTGCTACCAAAGAGCAGAAGAAAATATACGAAGAGGCTCATGCTGTGGCCGGAGCCCAAAAGGGCACAGTTAGTCGCGCTAGGAGGCCGTTGATGAGGCCGCTAAGGCCAAAGAAAACCTTGAGGTAGCTTAAGCCAAGTTTTCAAAGCTTTAAATTGATCATAAGCTTGTTTTAGATAGGCTCGACTGGCCGGATAGAACTCTCAACAAATACCGAGCGGCCAATAAGGCCTATGTAGAGGAAGACTATAAGTCGAAGGTGATCACCGTAGCTTCGAAGAAACAACTTGTGACTGACGTCACTGCTGCTGTTGTACACTTCCTTCCGATGATGTTGTGGCATCCGACAATGTTGTTTTTCCTATTGCTATCTCTAGGATTGTGTCGAGTACCACCCTTTCACTGCTGGTTCTGGCTTGTGCCTCAAAGACAATTGGGTTGGCTTCACTGCTGAGGATCATGCACACATGGAGAAAGTAGACGGGGAACACCCCGTTGAGCTTTCAAAGGTTCCTGTTGGTGGTGGAATACTTGGTGATCTGGGAATGGATCTTGATTCTATGGAGGTTATCGTGGGTGCCATTTCTCCAGACAAGAATGCTTCTAACTAGGGGTGGGAAAGGGTAAAGGAATTTTCCTTACAAGTACCTTCCCGCAGGAAAAAAATTCGTGTTTCCTTTCCCGGCAAGTCGTCGGGAACGGGAATTCCCGTCACCCATGGGTCAGGAATGGGAATCCGGTTCCGATTCTCGCAGGAACGGGAATCCCGCTGATATATAGTATATTTTTAAAATTGTTTTTTATATATGAGGGTTATATGTTAAAAAAAGAAAGAAACTAGGATAGTTTTACAATTAAAGAAAGTTTATGGACCACAAGTAAAGAGAATAATTCTCTTATAACCACAAATTAAAAATATCCATTATCGACAAATTAACTCTCTCTCTCTCTCTCTCTCTCTCTCTCTCTCTCTCTCTCTCTCTCTCTCTCTCTCTCTCTCTCTCTCTCTCTCTCTCTCTCTCTCTCTCACCTCAAACCCAACGCACGCTCTCAACTCTCACTCTCACTGAGTCACTGTCACTCCGTCGATGCGCCGCCTCCATGCAACCCGAGCAGATGAGCAATAGTCGTCACCTACGCACTCATGCGACACGACAAGCAGACGAGCAACAGACTGTCCAAACCCACCGTCACCCCATTTTGTTAGAAACTTATAATTGTTGATTTAAATGGTTGATTGTTGAAGTATGGTTTAAGATTTTTGAATTAGGTTTAAGGTTATGAATTAGGGCTTTTGAATTAGGATTTCGGGCTATTGAATTAGATTGAAATTTGTGAAATTAGACTACCATTGATGCATTATTGATGAAGTTTATTGCTTTTACTTGAGAAATTTTGCAACATTAGTGTAGTGTACTTTACCTTTAGACTTTAGTTGGTTTACTTACATACTTGAATATTGAAATTGAGTTTGATTAATTAACTAATTAAGTTTGTGTTGGTTAACTTGAGCCTTGAGGTAATTGGTATTGCATATTGAGTTTGTCGTTGATTTTGATTAATGTAGAAATGAAGAAAAAATTGGCAATGAAGGAACCAATACCTCAGCAATCGGGTGGTATTCGCAAACATTCCCGCACCGTGACCGACGTTTATACTTCCGTACGTAAACGTGATGCTCCAACAACGTCAAAACGTCCTTCATCTTCGAATGCTCGGGATGAGCCAGAGGTGCCTAGTTCGCCATATAATTCCTTCCAAGCAGTGTTTTGAAACTCGGCCCGGTGTCTAACCTGGTAAAGCTACCGGGTAGTGGGTCAACAGGTCGGACCAGTCGGACCACTGGGTGAACCGGTGTGTTGACTTTAGTCAACATTCAATAAAAATATAATATAAAAAGTAATTGTATAAAATAATTATAAGACTTTTATGTCACTAATATTTTGTTATATTATAAGAAATATACAAATATAGTTATCATAAAACTAGGACTTGAACACGTGACCTCCAACAAAAGAAGTTTTTGGAAAGTAGTGAAAACCATTGAGCTATCCAATAATTTACTAAATAATCCAATAAACATTATATTTAATACAAGTTAAATGATTGTTTTGGATTTTTAAATGTTGGCCAACCGTATCACAAAATCCAATAAAGGAACAATAATATGTGATACTAAAATCTGGAAAATGAACTTAGAATCGGACGAAATCTATGCATGAAATTTCTCGAATGCATGCACGTTTAGCTTCAAAGTCAAATTAAGTATGGAAAATAGCGCTTTTTTGAAAATTTGTTGGCCCAAACCGCCGTAGGCAGTTTGCAGTGGATAGATCTCGTCGAGATACCCCAAATCAAGAAAAACAAATGCGTCCAAAACGGACATTCCTACGCAAAGTTATGACCTTTCAAAGTTTTGCATTTTTTTCTTTCTTTTTTCAAAATTTTTGAGGCAAGTTTGTAATTGTAAAAAAAAATACTGATTTGCAATTGACCGAAAACCAAAAAAAGAAAAAAAAAAATAAAAAAAGGAGGGCCGCCCGGTTCACGAGCGGAACCAGGCGAAACGGCCAAATGCGTCGATTCGCCCACCAGAGCTTTTTGGCCGCTTTATACTCAGAACCGGCCTGGCCTAGCTGCCGATTCTCGATCGAACCGATTGAACCGGCCAGTCCGGGCTGGGTCGAGTTTCAAAACACTGGTTCCAGGAGTACACACATCCGAATCTTCAAGCCAAATGACTCCTTGAGTCACAATCGCCAATTTCTCAACCACCACAACCACAAGAGGAGGGGCCTTCAGTACCATCGCCCGAAATTGCACAAGAGAGGGACATCGTCGTCGACAAAGGAAAAAAGCCTCAAAAGTATCAAAAGTGTTTCCATGAGGAAGTCAAAAAGGTTGGGCAAGATGGTAAAACCATCCCCGTTAGCTACAAAATGACTAAATTGACGTCGCAGAGGTGGGCATACTTTGAGCCGTTTCGTTATCCAAGTAAAGGTACACTCAAAGGGAGATGTTTGTATTGCCATCGAGAAATTGGTTGTGATGGTGGTGGCCAAGGGACATCCGGTTTGAAGAGGCACATAGAGGCTTGTAAAAAAAAACCCGAATCCCTCAAGGAGCTATTAGTCCAAACTCGTTTTGAACTTCGACAAAGCGTCTCATCAAGTAGGAACATGGACATTTGATTAGGATTATATCTTGAAGGGGATTATGGAGTGGATGTTGCGACTGAACAACCGTTTAGTACGGTGGATCATCCTAAATTTAGGGAGATGTGGAGGCGAGGATTCCCAAACTTGAGATTGTTTTGTCGCAAGACAATAAGGGAGAAGATTGTGCAGATATACTTGGACGCGAGGACGATATTGAAGTAGTTTATAAAGAAAATGCTTAGAGAGTGTGGTTAACCACGGACAAATGTACTTCTATTAGGTGGGATAACTACATGGTTCTCACCGCGCATTTCATTGTTAAGGAGTGGGTGTTGAAGAAGCGCATCATTAATTTTTGCTTGATTTCGGGCCATTCGGGAGAATATTTAGCTCGAGATATTGAGGGGTGTTTGAAGGATTGGGGAATGCATAAAGTATTCACAATCACGGTGGATAATGCTACTTCAAATGATTTCGAGATTGAGAACTTGGTGAGGAAGTTTTCGGTGCGAGGTGATTTCTTTCTTTTGAATGGGATCCATGTGCAAATACGGTGCATTTCACACATCCTTAATCTTGTGGTGTAAGATGGGTTGAAAATGAACGGTGAAGGCAATTTGGTGGATTGAATTAGAGGTGCAGTGAAGTGGATCAAGGGTTTCGCCGGGAGGTTGAAGAAGTTCAAGAAATATCTCGACGGTGAAGGTGTACAAAGTAAGAAATTGATTGGCTTGATGTGCCTAAATGATGGAACTCGACATACTCTATGTTGAAGGCGGCTTTGGGGCTTAAAGCGGGCTTTGACTCTTTCGAGCTTCACGATAATAAATATAAGGAAGACTTTAAGGACGTTACACCACAATACAATGATTGGAAGACGGCGGAGATGTACGTTAAATTCTTGAGACCGTTTAAGAATTTGACCAAAATCATCTTGGGAACATCCTATGTCACCTCAAATTTGGTGTTCGGTCAAATTGCTACAATCGATGAGATATTGGGGGATTGGATGAATCTTAAAGACAAAGAAACTCCACTTGGGAAGGAGCCCCACGAACTCAAGCTCATGGCGAGAAAGATGAAAGAAAAGTATGACAAATATTGAGGCGTAGCAGAAAAGAGAATTAACCATATGTTATATATTGCGATTTTGGATCTCCGTTTCAAGATCGAGTATATCAAGGAGATGGTGTTGGATGACCATGTGTTCGTATCGACGCTTTGGGTAGAGTTTGAGACGTTGTATAAGGACTACAAGAGAATGTACGACACAACTCCTTCAACATCGACATGCCCTCCTCCGAAACCCCGTTAATGAGAAGAATAAGAACACCAGACACTTGTCATTTCTCACGTAAGTAATTTACTATTTTTTTAATCATTTAAATTGTAATCTTAACTTAATGTCAACTTATTGAATTTCAAAACCGTTAATAATTAAAATGTAATTGTATTTTGTAGTAAGAGGACGCAATATCAAGCTAAACCGAAAAGTGAGTTCGAAAGATACTTCGACAATGCCAATGACGATGATGAATTATGTGAGATGGACGATGAATTAGACATTTTGGCATGGTGGAAGGTAAACTCATTACGATTTCCAGTCTTGAGTAAAATAGCTCGGGATGTATTGACTATTCCCGTTTCTACCATGGCGTCGGAGTCTGCATTCAGCATATGAGGGCGCATTCTAGACCGATTTAGGAGCTCATTGAGTCCTTAAGTGGTACAAGCCGTTATTTGTGCCCAAGATTGGCTACGCGACGAAAGTGGTCATTCTGAGCATCTTGATATAGAAGAGTCAATTGTGGAGTTAGAGAGTTGCGTAGCATGTATTTGTAAAGTGAAATTAATTCTATGTTGCATTCCTAATATTAATATCGATATTGATCTTCACTTATTTTTGTTGCTTTTGGCAGGGGCTCGATGCATCCTTCCTTCAAGCATAATAGAAGTTGTCAAGTCAAGTGGAGGCATTTTGTAGCGTGTGAACTTTGAACAATCTCTTGTTATTTGAATTGTGGATTTGTGATATTTGACTATTTGTAATCGACTAATTTGAGCCGTGGAGCTTTGTTTTGGTGATTTGTGTGAGCGTGGCATTTTTTTTTGATATTTTGTACTTGTGAAATTGTAATCAACTAATTTGAGCCGTGAAGCTTTGTTTTTGGTGATTTGTGTGAGCATGGCGTTTTGATTTGATATTTTGTACTTGTGAATTGTGATTACGAGCCGAATGGTGCTTTTGTGATCAATTTTATATTGTAAACATGTCATAAAAACAGGTGCCGAGTAGGAAACGAGACTAAAAATTGAAGGGAAAAGAAGTGGGGAATTTTCTCCCCACTTTTTTCGGCATTTATCCTCTGGAAAATGGAGGGATTCCCGCGAGGAATCCCTCCATGACAGTATCTCGTCTCCACATGGATGGGAACGAGAACGGGATCTAAAATCCCACTACGTCCAGACGGGATCCCGCGGCGCGGGATGACTCCCGTTCCCAGGCCTACTTCTAATGATGGCGGAGAAGACCATTAGATGTTTTATTTTCAGCCATTTTGGTCCTTTTTTTGGCGCAAGTGCCTTTTTCAGACTTTTACATTGTCTTTTGTTTTTTAACATCCTTGCGGTTTATTAGTATTTGAACTTGGTTCTTCATTGATTGTTTCTCCTTGAATCTTTGCTTTGAGTTTTATTTTGACTATTGTCGCATTGCATAGTATGTTTTTGTTTTCTGTCTTTTCCATGTGAAGGACTTCCACTTTTGCAAGCCTGTTATAGCTTCCCTTCTTTATAAGCCCTTTCTTCACCTAATTAATTTTTCGGTAGGGCTATTATAGCTTGCCTACTTTATGGGAATTTGACCCAATATGCTCTTCACCTAGTTTTATTTCGATAGGGCTGTTATAGCTCGCCTACTTTATGAGAATTTCACCCAATAGGCTCTTCACCTAGTTTTATTTTGGTAGGGCTGTTATAGCTCGCCTACTTTATGGGGATTTCACCCAATAGGCTCTTCACCTAGTTTATTTCGGTAAGGCTGTTATAACTCACCTGCTTTATGGGAATTTCGCCCAATAGACTCTTCGTCTTGTATAGATTCTGAAGGGCTATTGTAGCTCACCTATGATGCACAAATACTTCAAAAAAATGGTCGGTCAATGTTGGATACGTATCGAATACCGATACTCTTCGGATATGTATCAGATATGCTACGTGGCGTATCCTGCCTTAAAAATAACTAAAAAGATGGATACAGGTATCGGATACGCTATGAGGTGTACCCGAAGAGTATCAGCAATTTATAAGAGTAGTGTGGGAGTTTTCTTAAACTAGAAAATGCCCAACAAGAATGAAACTGCCGTATCTTTTCAGAAAATTAAATATAAAATCGTGAAAACCCTATAATTCAAACCAAAATAAAAACAACGCACAAAGTTTTGATATGATTCATAATAGTATGTGACTAATGATTGTGCAAGTGGTTAGATATAATATTATTTGATATTTTTATTTAAATTATATTATTATATATAATTATTAATATTAAATATTTAGCGTATCGCATACATATCGTATCTTATAAATTTAAAAAGTATCGTATCCACGTATCCATCCGACAGATATCGATACTCGTATGCGTATCCGTGCAACCTAGTATATAACAGAGTTTCATTAAAATAGTAAAAAAAAAAAGAAAAAGAAAAAGAAAAAAGAGAAAAAAGTAGATCTTGACTAGAGCCTAATGAACTCTAAACTTCATACACATACACAAATATATATATATATATATATATATATATATATATATATTGGAGCATGGAAAACTTGAGCTTTATTATATAGTAGTTGTTTAATGGATATGGGCAGTTTAATCTCATACTTTTGGACACGATGCCTCAGTTAGTTTTGAAATTGAAACTCATTGTAATAATCAAGAAATGAAGCAAAATGCTTTTGCCAAAATACTTCATAATTGTGAAATAATATAAAATTATTGGTGTTAATTTATTTAGATGATGATGATAATTAATAATATAATTGGTTGGAGTTTTTTTTAGAGTTAAGACAATTTGTCTAACGTAAGAGTAAAGTATGGTACCGTCAAACCTTACCCTTAACTCTTTTTAAGGTAAATTTCAGATATATGTATGGTACTCAAAAACACATAAAAAGTCAGATATATGACAGAGTTTCATTAAAATAGTAAAAAAAAAAAAAGTAGATCTTGACTAGAGCCTAATGAACTCTAAACTTCATACACATACACAAATATACATATATAAACAGGCATGTGAGGTAAATTTAGCCCCAAAAAAAGGACAAAATTGAGAAGGGAAAAGTGGAGCATGGAAAACTTGGGCTTTATTATATAGTAGTTGATTCAGGGGTAGGGACACTTTAATCTCATAATTTTGGACACGATGCCTCAGTTAGTTTTGGAATAGAAACACATCGTAATAATCAAGAAAGGAAGCAAATTGCTTATGCCGAAATATTTCCTAAATGCGAAACAATATAAAATTGTTGATGTTAATTTATTTAGATGATGATGATAAATTGATAATATAATTGGTTGGAGTTTTTTTATTATTGACAGCTTTGGGATTTATATATATATATATATATATATATATATATAAATAAATAAATAAATAAAAAGACTCTTAAGAGTTAAGCTCACCTACTTTATGGGAATTTCGCCCAATAGACTCTTCGCCTAGTATATTGTCGCGCAATTGCGGCTTAAATTCATGGGAACTTCACCCAAAGGTTCGTCACATGTATATTTGTCATGCACTTTCGGCTCCAATTCATGGGAACTTCACTCAAAGGTTCGTCTCCTGTGCATTTGTCGAGCAATTGCGGCTCCCATTTATGGGAATTTCACCCCAAGGTTTGCTTCATTTGAATTCATTAAGCACTTGTGCCTCCAATTTATGGGGATTTCTCCCCAAAGGCTTGTCACATTTGTATTCATCGAGCACATGTGGCTCCACTTATGGGAATTTCACCCCAAAGGTCGTCGTCTTTGTATTCATCGAGCACGTGTGACTCTAATTTATGGGGTTTCACCCCAAAGGCTTGGCATCTTTGTATTCGTCGAGCACTTGCGGCTCCAATTTATGTGGATTTTACCCCAAAGGCTTGTCTTCTTTGTATTCGTCGAGCATCTGTGGCTCTAATTTATGGGGATTTCACCCCAAAGGCTGCCTTTGTATTCTTCTAGACTTGTGGCCCCAATTTATGGGGGTTTCCACCTCAAAGGCTTGGCGTCTTTGTATTTTGTCGAGCACTTGTTGCTCCAATTTCTGGGGATTTCACCCCCAAAGGCTTGTCTCCTTTGTATTCGTGGAGTTTGTGGCCTAATTTATGGAAACTTTACCCAAAGGTTCATTGCTTGTGCATTTGATGAGCACTTGTTTCTCCAATTTATGGGGGTTTTACCCCCAAATGCTTGACATCTTGCTTATCTGAACAGCTTATGGGTCATTTATTTGTTGATTTTTCCGTTGAGTCGCCGTATGTCAACAGTTTGCGCTATTCAGCGGAAGTTAGTGTGAAGTAGAATGTTACTTGGTGATAGGCGTAGAGATTGGAGGACTCATAATGCGTATTTCTGTGCGATCACGAAATAATAGCCTTTGGTCAATATGAATGTCGTAGTGCTAGGTCTGGCATGCGCGCCACGAGAACAAGAATTATGTGTGTTGTTCAGTCTCCACATGTTGTGGTGGCGATGGATTTACAAGCTCTTGAGTGGCTTGTTGACTACCTGCCGAAAAAGTAGCTATGCAACCTTGTTCAGTCTCAATCACATAAATTTTATCCCTGTTGTGGCTAGGGACGGTAATCGCCTACCTCTCGGCTCGAGCCGAGGGGTTAGGCTGCTAATGGATTATATGTGCAGCTGTTCTGCAGCCATGTCCAGTAACATCCACAGAAACCTCATACATATGTTGGCTAGAGAAAATAGTCGTCATCCCTTCGGCCTAAGTCGAAGGTTCAGGTTGTTGATCGTCGACCGTTGGATTGGCCATTTCAGATGCGCTGGTAGTTTTTGTCATGGTTGGTTGTCACATGTGCTTCCGTCATAGTGCATTTGGGGGATTCCCACAGACGGCGCCACTGATGCGGGGTAATTTCGTTTGTTGATTAGTCACTTCGCGTCAGACTACCAATTTGGAGCTCGAGCTAGTCTGGCGTGGAGTGACTTGTCAGCGGACGAAATTACCCCGCATCAAATACCCAATATATTTTGTAATAACTTCTCTCCTATATATATCATCACATACACACTGATACACTCTAAATTAGCATTTTTTTTTGAAATATACTCTCATCCACAATTTCATTATTTTTGAAATATACTCTCATCCCCAAACAAGTATCCATGTTTTGTTCTCACACATGAAAATTTAATGTAAAACAACTTCTCTAATTTTTTTTTATTTTGTGTTCCTTTCTTAGTGAAATTTTTAATACGCCATATGATAAGTTATCATTTAAACTTTTTATTTAACAACCTAATATCATCTCAGTATAGACTAAATTTTCATGAATTTAGGATCATTGTACGGAGGAAAAAATATTACAAAACATTTGACAGGGATAGATGTGTTAAATTAAAGAATTATTTTAGGGGGTTTAAGTTGTGATTTTGATGTGGTCATTTTTCTGCCATCATTCAAATGTGCTTTAAATATGGATTCAAGATTCAAATATATTTAAATGGTGTTTAATTCGTAAGAAAATCCAAAAATTCCTTAAAAATTTTCGAGAAAGAAATTTAATGTGTTTAAGAAACTAATTGCTTTGAATATCATTCTTTAATTTCTAATGGCAGAATTTAATATTTACGATATATTTTTCAATTTCTTTGTTAATCATATTTAATAAATATTTGACAACTTTTTATTTTAAACAAAGTTGAACTTTTAAGAATGATTTAAATATTTTCCAAAAATCATTCAATAGTTGATATATACATATATATATATATATATATATATATATATATATATATATATATCCACACTCACACTCACACTCTCTCATATATATATATATATATATGTGTGTGTATATATCATGTTTTGATACTGTGTTAGATTTGGATTTTAATGGATTGTCTGTTTAAGTTGCCAATAGATTGTGTAGTAGTTGTTAAAAAAACTTTTTTAAGACTGGAGAACATGAGTTTGCGATATAAGTTTATATACTAAGGATTGATCATTGTTTGTCTCAACAAGTAATTCGTGTTATGTTTTGTGTTTTTGTTGGTGGTTGGAGTACGATGCGTCTTCCTAAACTTTTACTATTCCAAAAAACTGGATGGACGACTGAGCATAATATCATATTTATGTTAACTAACATTCATGAAAATCTAAAACACAAAGTTCTTGGAACTTAATCAATATAATGATCAATTTTTAGTTTAGAATCGATTTTTTATTCGTTTAGCTGGTCAACTTGGTTGCGATATGCAAGGGTGCTGTTGGGCCAGTCTCCCTCAGACACAATGGGAGGTTCGTTGTGTTTGCGTGAGATCATTCATTATGCATGTATAATGACACGCCTATTTACTGTAGAGCCTCTCCTTACACAGGGTGATAAAGAGCGTTCATGCAGAAATAAGATTGATTGGCATTAATAATTTAGAGTAACTGGTAAGCGTTAATCATCATGATTAATTAAGATAACATCGCATGCCTATTATAACTTTTAAATTATCCTATCTATCTCGTTCTGTCATTTTGAAAGTTGATTTTTTTTTTTTTGTAATAAAAGTAAACTATGATCTAACTAGATCATATCAAAGATCAAAAATCTAACGACATAGAAGGGGGAGATTCCTATAAGAACTCACTTATTCCTATAATCTAAATCTAACTTACCAAGATGATGCGACAATCTATTTGCCGTTCCTGGAATCCATGATATCTTCACGTTCTACGGTAATCAAAGGAGTGTTTTGCAATCTTGTATCATATCGTAGCATGTATCATCCCCTTTATCTTCATTCGTCACAAGATAAATAACCTCCGCCGAGTCTGTTTCTACTTCAAGTTGTGGGACTCTTCTCTCCCATGCAAGTCCCAAGCAGTATTTAAACGTCGCAAGTTTCGCCTCGTTCATTGTTGATGCATCTGTTTTTTTGTAAAGCCCCATAGCCACATTTCAGCATCCGATCGAAGAACTCCACCCACATGTGCCTCATTCGTGTGCACATTCATACTACAATCGACATTTAATTTTGCCCAACCCACATTCGGCTTCTTCCACATCGTGCAGGTACATCCTTCTTTCTCGCTTCATGCATCTCTAGACTCTCATGTTTGATCCTGGATATGAAACAATTAATATTCGTATTCTTGCCTTTGAAAGTCCGCGCATTTCGAGCCTACCATAGATTCCATACCACTGCTCCAAAAATCCGTTGTCATGCTACTTGTGGAATGAGATCACCCTTCAACTTGTTGCTCTTAATATTGATTTTTAGTTGTTCATAATCTGACAAGCCATTGAATATGTCAAATTCCTTCAAGAGAGTAATTTCCCCCAAACCTCTTTAACCACTTTGCAATGTCTCAATAAATGTATTGTCGTCCCATCCTTCTCAATGCATTGTGAACACACAACTTCTAGTAAAATCTTCCTCTCCTTACGTATGGAGTTCGTAGGTAAATGAAGTGTTTGATTTTATCGATATACGTCATCTTTCAAACCCATATATATTCACCGCTTCGAACTCCCTCATTTGAGAGTACATGTTGGAACGCCTTATAGAATGAATGGCAAGTGAAGATGACATTTGTGGTTTTCCTTCTAGACTAGTGTATCGTTGCGGTCATATAACACAATCTTAGTGTTAATTATCTCGCTTAGAACAACAACTGGAATTTCAGCTTGCAACCAGCTCAAACTCCAATTTTCTTCCCCGTCTAAAACCTCCTTGATTTTCAGTGTCGTGTCTTCCAAATGTATACCAAAGCCTTCGTTAAATAGCTTTTCCCCCCAAATCAAGTATCATGCCAGAAAGATACCAACTTTCCATCTCCAATTTTCCATTTCAGGAACGGGTTTCGTGAGCCCAACGCAACATATGATGCCTTCCAAGTTGCGCTACCGGAAGCCTTTACCATGTAGTCAAAAAGATGTGTGTTCTTCAAATTTGCACGGATCAGCAGTAAGCAAATAATGTCTTCATTTTGAGGTTTTTTTTGCGCAATCTTTTAGAGGAAAGATTCATTACTTGTTCACGAAACCCAAAGTCCTAAGCCCCCTTCTTTCTTCGGCTTCACGACTTTCTTTCACCCACCAAATGAATTCTCCTTTGTGCCACATCCATCGACCACAAAAAGTCTCTATTAATGTTATCCAATTGGTGACAAACATTTTTCGATAGCCAAGTAGCATGCATAATGTAAATTGGCATCGCGACATTCACAGACTGGATTAAAGTTGCTTGTTCAGCAAGAGATAAAAACTTTATTTTCTACCCAATAAACCTCTTCATAATATTATCAAAGGTCTCGACAAAAGCCCCCCGGTTAGTCCTTCCATGCACCAGTTACACTCCCAAGTATATGCCGAGATGTCCAAAACCCAAAACATCATTGATTTATCGTTCCAAACTAGCGCCACCTTGCTTCGTGAAAAAATCTTCAACTTTTGCAGGCTCAGTTTAAGCCCCGAGACTTTACAAAAATTAGTTAAGACCGGTAGAATAACTCGCTTTGTGG
The DNA here is from genome assembly GCA_948329865.1 of Linaria vulgaris. Classification (NCBI taxonomy): domain Eukaryota; kingdom Viridiplantae; phylum Streptophyta; class Magnoliopsida; order Lamiales; family Plantaginaceae; genus Linaria; species Linaria vulgaris. The sequence goes on from OX415250.1 coordinate 98,142,174, forward strand.
CCTTTGTAGCCTTTCCTATCAAGATTAAATCTTCAGTAAAGAAAAGATGTAAGAATCCCTCTACTACACGGAACAATCGGCTTCCATTTGTTTTTATCAACCTCTTAATTAATCATGTATGACAATCGTTCAATGCAGAGAACAAATAAATAAAGGATCGCATTGCTGAAGTCCACATGAATGAGTAAACAGTTCAAGTGATTCACCGTTCCATAAGATCTTTGTCGAAGCATTTTTAACACTAAACATGATCAGCTCAACAATCTCATTCGGAAAATCAAAAGCAATAAGGGCGTCTTCAAGAAAATTCCAACTAAACTTATCGTTTGCTTTTTCAAGATTGAGCTTTGATGATCGATAAATTATAGCAATTTTAGTACAATATTTCTTATATATTTGCATAATCTTTGTGGATTACTTGTTTTAGTATTGTGTTGTCATTTTTGTAGTTTTAGTCGAGTCGGATTAAAACGTGGCTTATAAGAGGGATTTTAGCACAAGAATGAGGACATGAGGAAGAAGCGTTAGGACACAGCTAGTCGCACTACAACACAAGAGGATCACAAGGTCGCGCCACCAGCACAACATTGCAGAACTTTGTGGAGGCGATACACAAAGTGGCGCGACGGCGAGAAAAGGCAGCGGGAGCCGCGCAACTAGTAGCGCGACACGTCATGTCGCGTGACTCTAGGGCAACACCGACTTATCCTGCAATTTAAATTGCGGGTATTTACGAAACTAGGGCAACAAAACATTACTATAAATAAGAGGGGACGACCAAGACTTAGAGCATCACGAAAGCATCACGCTTAAGAAGTACAGTAGCACACAAAAACATTCATAGCTAAATTCCATCGTTTGAAGTATTGTAATCAGTGTTGAGAGGAGAACGTGATCGAAAGAGCAAGTAATTCAGGAAGAGGAAAGAAGCAAATAGTAAAAGGGAGAAGATACACCGAAATCTGACCAAGATAAATAGTTTAATCTTTTATTTTCTTTACTACTCATATTATTCTGAATTATTGTTCTTACGTTAAGATCATGAGTAGCTAAACCTCTCAATGTCTGGGAGTGGATGTAGTTATGTCATATGGATGCACCTTGAACCTATGTTTTGACTAATTTTGTTGAAGACTTTGTTTTGTTGGAGGTAATTTTGTAGGAGATTATTTGTTGAATAAATAGAGTGATATTAAGATACCTTGTATTATGTTGAATTATGCATAGAAGATTGTTAACGCAACACTAGCATAGTAGATCAAACAAATAAATCTCTAGACCTTCGATGCTAGCATTCACCGAGGAATCTAGGTTATAGTTGTCAACTCTAATTCTCTTATAAAACTATGTATGGATCCTATGACATAGTGTACTTCTGGAGAGGGGAGAGTGTCTAACGACCTGACATAGTTAGGAATTAGAAGGTTCTTTAAGTAATACGAAAGTGCACTTAATTAATTAAGTCAATGTGAGAGCGAAACAAGATTCGATAGAAAGAAACTTACACAAGAATCGTTGGTATTTTATCTATGAAATACCCGACATCCGAGATTAACGAAATCCACATCCTAGATACTTTTTTCTTAATCTTTTATACAACTAAAATCAATCAATCAATTAAATTATGTATTAGTTAAATTAGTTAGTAGACCAATCTTAGCTTTAGTTTAATTAATCCTTCTATTTCAATAAAAATCTTTGAAGCATTGTTTCACTTACAAAGTTTAACTCATATTCTTAACAAAAGATTCATACTCTCTTGGGATTCGATATTAGGTCAGTTGTACTTACTTACCATTTTATTAGTACTTGACTCGTATACTTGGAAGAAGTGTGTATTACTCAAATTAATAACACGTGAAAATACGCATCACGCTTCATTATCATGCATCCAAATTTATTCCTTTTCTTGGATCTGATGGAGTAAGACTTCTTGAAGCATTTGATGAAGCTTGACTGTGTTGGTGCAATGATTCTTGGCATGATATCCTTCAAGCACATGGTGATACATTTCGTAATTATTTTACATTACAAAGTGAGATCGGCTTATATTGTGAAATTAATTATGGATTATAAACTTTAGGAACTAAACACAAATGTGTCGCGCATAGTCCTGGACGAAAGGATTTGTCTCGAAAGACCTCTTTCAAAATTTTTAGGAGTGATTCATATAACCATGACCATCCTTTCTGGTAGAAAAAGGCTTGCAAGCAGTCCGACCCGATGCTTTGTAAGGTGTGTCGCCCAAACCACGTTTTCCAACTCTGTTAAAATCTGATTATCCTCGATTGAAAGCCTCTGATATAAGGTAGATCGTGACAATCTGTAACCATCGCCAGCCTCATTTGCATTGTAATTAGCCAAGAATAAACGTGAAAAATATTCGCGCACATGCATCTTCAAATCCTCATTGTGTTTCCTCTGTTCTCCTTCAATCTTAAGAGTTATAATCTTATTTCGTTTTCTTCTTGTCTAGGCTGAATGGTAGAAGAATTTCGTGTTTCGATCTCCATCTTTTATCTGCTTCACTGTTGATTTTTGAAACCAAAATACCTCCTCTTTTTTGAGAATATCATTATACTCTATGATAAGCTCCATCTCCAAATTCTCAAAGAAAGTACTATGTCTCCTTCCGAGTGCTTTTTGAACTCCCTCAATATGGTCTAAAACCTTCTTCTTGCATGCAAAAATATTGCCAAACTTATTTTTATTCCAAGGAATTAGCATCGATGACACTTTTTCAATGGCTCCGTGAATATTTGAGTCGCACGTCCAGATTTCTTTCAACAAATCCTCGCATTCCAGATTTCTAAACCAAGCTGCTTCAAAGCAAAATAAGTGAATCACAGTTGCTTTTTGCGTACCATAACATATCGTTATTATAGGGTGATGATCGAAGTGTGTGTGAGGCAAATAAGTAACCTTGTTGTCTGGAAAAAGGTCGATCCTTTCTTGATTCACAAAGGCTCGTTCAATTATTTCTTTGATGCCTGCTTCATTTTCTCCTTTATTTGTCCATGTGAATAACAACCCATTAAATCCCAAGACAATCAAATCACAGTCTTCCATTGCTCTTTGGAAAAATTGTAGCCTACTCACTAATGTCGTGCGTCCCCCTTGTTTATTGTGAGCAAACCTAACTTCGTTGAAGCCCCACATCACCAACCAAGGCATCCTGGTTGAGTTTGAGGTAACTTTCACGCTCTAAAAAATTCAAATATTATCGACTTTCCATGGTTGGGCATATATTCAGGAAACATGCCACGACTCTTGTATTCTAGCGCCTATAATTGCATGAATACTTTGTTCTTCCACTCCAAGAATGTCGACATTAACCTCTTATTTATTTAGAGCATCCATGTGCCTCCTTCCATCACAACAATGGGAGCCAAAGCATAATTAGAGTATCCCAAGAATGGTGCAATCTCATATGCCTGGTCTTCGGATACATTAGTTTCAATAATAAACATAACAGAAGGATTTTGCATGCGTACAAGTTCTCCAGAATTCCGACAGAATTCCTCGTCTATGGCACTTTGAAAATTCCAAGAAATGGTCTTCATTACCGGATTGTGGAGGTATATCAAAAGTAACGAGTTGTCAAAAAGACGCCTAATCCATGTCGCAATCAGTTGACTCAGGCTTTCGCTGATTAATGTCTGTTGTAAACGTTGTCCGGAATTACTCGACATAGTCCTCTGCCACCATGAGTTCATAGCTTCATCTAAAATGACAAGGTTCATCCGGGTTTCCACCTCCCAGATTGTCGAGGGAATTTCTAGCACCTTTATCAGAGATTCGTATTCGTTGGTTTGTAATATCTTGGAATATCCTTGGAGGACGTGGTATCTTATTTTCGGTGTCTCGGCCCCGTTCCAGTTCACCACCAACATTCCATTCACAAACTTGATCTGCAATTTGTTTGAGTTGATCGCCATTAGCCTTCTTGAAATTACCAAACTCTTTCTCATATTGCTTATCAATATTCTCCAAAGAACCGAAATCCTCGAGGGTTTTAAAAGAGTTTCTTGTGGATATAGAAGGTAAATCCTTTAATCTGTAGTTATTTCCTTGTGAAACTTCTACATATCGACTAACATTAGAACTCTTTTATTTCCTTAAGAAGGTAGTTTCGAAGGGAAAGGGACGATAATTACAAAACACCCACTTGCTGATCCGTTTATTTTTCGGGTCTAAACTCATTGGTAAGACCAATTTACCTTGTGTGTCAATGGGTGCCACTGAGAATACCGATGGATGATCTCCAATCGGTTTTCCATCTCTAGCTAAGTTAAGTCATGCACTAATGGACGTTGATTTGGTTTCCGCGCCCAAGTTCTTGTTCACATTTGCCGAATTTTGTCGTGTATTTGTGCTCTATTTATTCTTCCTAGTATCTTTCAGCCACTCTCCAGATTATTGCTTTTTAGCTCTTCCCTTCAGCCAATCAGTCCCATGCTAGGATTTCAAACTTCTTTGTTGTTGGCTTCAGTCTCTCCATTGTCGCGGGTTGCATAGTATTCGAGTTCTACTACAATTTGTTATCACATGACCTATTCTTCCGCATAATGACGACATATTTTTGTACCACTTGGTATACTTTCCCACATACATGGATTCCCATCTCCAAAGGTTTATCCGTTTGAATTTGCGCGCAGACTCTAGCAAATATCTCCCTTGTGGCATTATAGGTGTTCTCATCTATTTTTATTAGATCGTCAATGTGTGTCGCGGTGCATGGATTATAGTTTCTCAAAAAAGTTACATTGAAGATTCAAAATTCGTACCCAAGTGATGGTGTTGTTAGCCTTTTCTATGTTGGCTCTAAAATTCGGGGACCATTTACGGATTGGCATGAAACTCCCTGTGAGTTGCCACGGTTCTTCGATGAGAATCATTTCTCTTTTTTCCCTCGTCAAACCTTTTATGCAATAACAACCATTTCTAAGATCGACTAACTCGAATTCACCTTATAGGTTCCACATCGTGCCCAATTTGGTTTGCAATTCCTCATCGAACCACGATCTTCCCAGCACACGTACTACTTTTGTACCTCTCCATTGGCCGTAGATAAATTCCTTTTAGTTTAGTGCAATGTTTACCTATTTGAAAGGAATTTCCTCAGTCGAATTTGTCACTATAATTCTCATGCGTTCTTCAATTGGTTTTAGGACATCGAATTTGACATCCTTAACGTTGCGTTTTGCATTTGCAATTAATGCATATGACAATTCAGGCACGTTAGGGTTTCCCTTAAGTCGATCATCATTTGATGAATTTATAATACTAAAAGGGTTCACCTCTTGTGGGCGCATTCTTTTTTGTTGTCAGAAGGTTGTTCTGAATAAAGTTGGTGAGACAAACTCAGTGGCGACGGGTGAGGCGCTAAGAGCATTCTTTTTTAGAAATCATTATAGTGGAAATTATTTATGAGTGCTTGATAATAATATTTTTGATTCAAGTGAAACACACTTTCGCGTGTATATACTAGTACACTTTGTAAAAGTATAAAATGAAATTTATGGTCAATTTTTGTGAAGATAGCAAATTTCCACGTTGAAAAGAAAAGCCTAACTCCTCATTGCTATTAATATTTTTAAACATATGGTACTTTTGGCTTAATTGTGTTTGTTTTCTTTCACGACTAGAAATTAATATTTAAACATAATATTGGATGATAAATATTAAGAGTTGCATTACTCTGCAACCAAACTTAAATAACACAGACGAAGTGAATATCTCTTTGGTCAAAGATTATTTTCTCCATCTCAGTGCAGTTAGAATTCATACCTCATTTCCAATACATCTGCACTTGGTATTACAACGTCAATTTTAACGCCCCATGCACTTGGTATTACAACGTCAATTTTAATGCCCCCATATCACTTCCATGGAATCGATCGAGTTCGTTTGGACCTCCTCCCAAATAGGGGGTTTCTACGTAAAATGCTCTCTCTTCTTAATCAATAAACCCCACCTTCGTCGTACGAGGCATAATTTTTTGAGTTAGCAAAGCTATGGTCGACACAAACTTCTTTTAATGGGAAAAGCCTCACAAGCAAGAGCAAAGTTGAACTATATCTTCAGAATCACCGATACCAAATCACCTTTTTGCCACTAAGAAGAAGTTACAAGTGCACACCTTTTTATTCATTGCAGAGTTATCGAAATTCTTGCTTTTCTTCTTAATGGTGTTTCAGACTCTTATAACTCCAAATTTTTGCATCCCTAATTGTGTTTTCTGCTCCTTGATGAAGGTTCTCTACGGTTTACACATAATTGCACAAAAGTCCGCATCTTGACTTTTGCAACAATTATCATGGACAACATTTGAGAAACCATAAACTAAGTCATTCGTCATGGAGGTCTTTTTAACACTTCATAAATCATTAACGTGTCTCAAGGAAGTCGAATGAACATTCACAAAGTCAAATCAACAAATTCATCTCCCAAGCAACACAATCTACATCTTTGCACTAGAGTCAACCGTGTGAAAAATGGTTGAAACTGAATGTAGATGTAGCTTTAAAATTGACAAACCAACACGTAACGTCGTTTGGGGAAACTTGCAAAGATCACTTCTTTACGTCATTTTTTTTCACTTGCCTAGATCCTATCACGGCTAAAACACGAGTAAAGTAATATTGGAAGTAGTAATTGAGGCAAATCACTTCAGAAAAAAGACAGAACGGTGTTTAAATTAAAATTGTTTAATAATGTTTGTGTCCTAAACAGTCCAAACTTATCAATCTCTCTTTGGATCTCGAAAGGCAACATTCTAGAAATTGTGCGACATTAGACATCGTGTTGACACTTTCGTTTGTAGCCTCGTTTCAAATATCCACGTAGACGATTTTTGTGACAAAAGGTTATTCATATTTGAAACTCTTGTTTTTTTTTTTTTGTAGATAGAAATACTTATTTATCTCTATATAATAAAATACAAAGACTAACATAATTATCAAAAAAAAAAAAAAAACTTAGTCAACAACACAAAGAAAAGATAAAGAGGGAAAACAATTGTTACTTTTGTTCATACACACACACCTGGGAAATTAATATTAGGGTTTTTCAATCCCTTCTTAGAAGTGCTTTCAATGGCGGATCCTTACTGGAGATACGCTTCCGTTCCTCCGCCATTGGCCGACAGAGGTTTGTCTCTATAGCTGCGATGATCAAGCTACAGTTTTGTTTTTTCTGCAGCTTAATCGAATCAATCAGCTTTTATATGAGGCATATAGTTTATTTTTATTTTTAAAATCTTATGTCATAATTAAGTACTAATGTTCTTATGAATTTGAAATTCTTATGAATTTGTACTCTTATGCTAGTTGCAAAGAAGGAGATTTTCAATGTGTTGGAGGGTTTTGAATGATTATGTCAGTCTTGCCTAATATCGAACCCGCCTAGTTTGCGTAAGAAACTATTAAGCGAAAAGCGATCAAGGTCGATTCTATTCGGTGCTAATCAGAAATCATAAACATCTTACATAGCTTATGTGAGTTTCATATATTTTAGACCTTCAAGCATTGTGGCTTGGCTTCTGTGCAAGAGTGATAAGTCCGAGGTTCACACGGGTTCTGTTAGACCAACCTTGTTGTGCTTTTTTTGGTTATTAATAGTCATGAGAGCTGTATGCGGAGTTCCCTCTAGAATTAGATAGTTATACCGTGGTCTGGTGCTTGCCGCATTTTCCCTGAAGAACTGAGAAACATTAAGAGTGAAGTACCTTGTAAATAAAAGGAAAAGTTCAAGGAACCCTTTTGCTCCATTTACTAAGAGCAACTTTGTAGCCGAGCTCTGACGAGCTTTGCTTTAAGCTGGTTGTGCTGTATGATACTTTTGCAATAATTTTGAACAAAATTTAGGTGGTCTTGTACTACCTCATGGGTTTTTTTTTGTTTCTTATTTTAACTTCTATTGTTTGTCCTAGAAATCTTATATTATGTAAAATACTACAGCAACAGGAAGCATCCCAAAACCAAGCTTTCCGGGCTATTTATCATCTGATCCGGCTGCCCTGACCAATCACGAGCCATACACCCCAACTGATTTCAGGGGCACCTCAGATTTCTTACAAAAGGATGTATGTAATTGTCAGATATTAGACAGGTTCATAGTTACTGAATGGCCGAGATGAAGCTTTTCATATTTTTTTTATCTTCTGGGATTTAGGTTTTACCATTGCGTCCTGAGGCTTACGGCAGAAATGATCTTGCTAGTATTCAGTCTGAACCCGGTGTGAGTGGATTGACTGCTGGAGCTAGCATTAAAGGCTATCCTTCTTCATATGAGGATCCAATCCTGCTAGGCCATCGGCGAGATGTTGCTTCAGGCATTACTAATGGTATCCCTGAAATGGGTTATGAAAGGCCTAATTCCGTTAGAAGGTCTGATGCTCCTCCTGTCCCGGCTGCGGAGTCAAATGTTCTGTTTGTTGATGGGCTTCCATCTGACTGTACAAGAAGGGAAATAGGACGTATCCTTGCTCTTATAGTTGCTTTTTTATGGAAAAAAATAGTTACTTTTATTTAATATTGTAATCTTTCCCTTTGCCTGTCGTGTTTGTGTAAACAAATTGTTTCTTTCCTGGTTCTCTGATGCTGTTAAAATGCGTTATGGCCTCCTTGGGCCTTTCATTACTCACTTGTTCGTCTCATGTGACAACTCTGTTCCTAACAATTTATTAGCGAGGGCATCATAACCTACAGAAGTCAAGATTATTGATAGTGATAGTTTAATTGTTGAAACTGAAGAGATCTTCTCTGCATTATCTTTGAGATACTCAGTCTTATTCCTTGATTAGCACATAGATCTTTTTCGGCCTTTTATCGGATTTAGGGAACTCAGAGTTGTTCATAAGGAGCCCAGACGTGTAAGTTTTTCTCTTGATTCTGCATAATTCTCTACCAGAATGCATCTGAATTTCCCATTCTGTAATTCTAAAAAAGTTATGAAATTGGATTATCTTTTCACATTATTGATGAAACTTATCGCATATCACGTGGATCTTCTTAACTACGTCAAATCTATCTGCCAACAATAATGGTTAACTTGGGTCAAATTAGAGTTCTCTGCGTGTTTTGAAATCGCGGTCACTTGATATTATACTTGCGACTTGTGAATTACTTACATCAATGCTAAGGCTCATCCTTTGTCTTGGTTATTAAATGTTTGCTTCGCCCAACATTTTTTACTGGCAGCGTGGTGACAAGGCCATGGTGCTGTGCTTTGTGGAGTTCACTGATGTGAAGTGCGCTCTTACTGCTATGGAAGCCCTTCAAGGTGAACATTCATATACAAGTTTTATTACTGCTGCTGTAGGTTTAACTAGTCTCCAGTGATACACGTTTCTTCGGATATTTGATCAGGCATAGACCTCAGCCATTAAAACCGTTTATTGCAGCTATCTTACTAATACTTGAATATTTTTTTTCTATCGATGCGATTTTGTTCAGGTTACAAGTTTGATGACAAGAAGCCGGAGTCCCCATTTTTGAAGATCCATTTTGCGCATTTTCCTTTCAGCCTCCCATCTAATCGGGATGACCAACGAGCTGGAGTTATAAGGTGATGAAGAAGACGGTAGCACCAACTACGAAGCGAGTTAATGAGCATTCCTCCCTCCATATACTGCAGATATAGATAGAAGTTTCTCAATGACATCCGGATTTAAAGTTGTTTCAGGGTTAGTGTTTAGTACATTATTTTCTTTTGTTACATGCTAGTCTGAATCCAGGATATTTATTTGTCAAGAGAAAAAAAGCTTTTGGTATATGGATGTCGGGACACCATATCTATCGAGTGATCAGCTGACTGTTATTATTACGGACATGTCCATCTCGAGACAATTGAGAACACAAGGCATGGAACTCGTTGATGATCGTTAATCTTATCAATAACATGCCCTTTAATATATATATATATATATATATATATATGTATATATATATATTTTGTAAACAGAAGCTTTTTCTTGAAATAACTGTGTTAATAGTTTACAGATCACGAAGCATTCGTAAATAGTTTTGTCATTTCTGCTGCTGTGCTGCACCATCAACAACATCAGGGAGCTAGCTATACTTTAAAAAAAGCTAACGTAGCAAGCGTTGGGGAAACCACAACAAAGACACAAATTATTAAATGGGAGAATTACACAAACTACCTTTGAACTATGGAAAAATTACACAAACTACCTCTCATGTTTGAGAAATTACACAAATTATCCTTATGGCCAATTTTTCGTATAATTTTTTTTAAGTCTTCTTGAATGTAAATTCATCTTCTTCGTTTTTGCATAAGAAACAAAAAATAAATCAAAACTGCTGAGAAGACAATCATTTAGATTAAAAAGACAGAATAAAAAACAAATAATATCTTGAAAAAAAAAAATTGTGGATTTTAGCCTATGTTATGATTTGAAGTTGTAAGGTTGTCTTAATCATTTTGAATTTAGTTTTTCAAACATAAGGATAATTTGTGTAATTTTCCAAACATGAGGGGTTGTTTGTGTAATTACCCTATAGTTCAGGGGTAGTTTACCTAATTCTCCCTTATTAAATTGATAAAGAGCCATGACATTATTAACCAATGAAATGTGAACCTATATTCTGAAGTCAAATCTCTGTACGTAAACTATATTTGATGCTTGTGGCGTTTCTCATGCATCTGAGTTTTGTAGGGTCGTTTTAACTTTTAAATATTAATTCAATAGTGTGAAAGCTATGACCAACTCTTACTTCCATAATGTCAACAACGTTCACACAGAAACAAAGCTTCCAACCAACTTCTTGTTATATATTAAAAATCAAGATAGTGTTGGAACAAACAAAATCTAAATTCACTTAACAAAATCTAAATTCACAAAAGGATGACATCAAAATGAACAAATAAAAATTATCTTCAGCAAGAATCTTCAAGTGCAACTGAATTGGTAGCCGAATCTACTGCTGTCTTCAGCACCAAGAATTATATATTTAGGCACCGTATCTTTATTTATGAGTGGTGTGATTCTTGCCTTTTTTGCATCAACCAACAACAGCAATTATGATAACGAATAGAGAAAAGGCAAATCTGACTAGAAACTTGAGTAATTCAAACAATACAACTTACATGTATATGGTTAAATTAGGAAACACTAAAAATTGAAAGAATCAACTTAAAAGCTAATGAACCAATACTACTAATAGCAAATCCTGAACTACACGTGTGTGAGTGTTTTCTGCATATGAATGAACCTATGATGGGGATATGAAGTCTCTTGAACAAGTAGTGACTGTCTATTGTACAAAGCTACAAAACAAATCTTCGAAGAAAGCTGATTTAGTTCACTTATCCTACGAAATATATGAAGTGCCAGCATGGCTATGGTGCAAGAGATTGTGAGCAATAGCATCTCTCGCCTTCATCGCATTTACCGATCTCAATCCAATCTCAGGAACCATCTCATCATCAAAGAGATCGTATTTCAGCTCGGGGTCAAAATCCTCGTTCCTCAACTCGCATATGTTATGCAAAACACAGCACGCGCCAAGAACCCGAGGTAAGTCCTCAAGTTTTACCTCGGTCCTCTTCTGCAAACAACCCCACCTCCCTTTCAATCTCGCAAACGACTCTCTAGAGATTCTCTGAATCTCACCAATTTTCTCATTAAAAGCATGTTGAGTCCAAGTCAAATGCTGCTGCGCATAAGGCACCAATACCCAATCCATCAAAGGGTATCCACCACCCCCAACAATCCAAACACCCTTGTAAAAGCCCGCATTTGCCCTTCGTGAGAGGGTTGATTTCTCCAACACTTGATCATCAGACATGGAACCAGGGTACCCAATACAAACGTCGGTAAAAACTCCTCTTTGATCAACCACACCTTGAATGGTTATCGAATACGACGTCTTTTGATTCCTCTCGGTGTGCCTCTTATTAAAATAAGCCGCGACGCTTATCTTAGGTGCCACTATCGGTATATGCGTAGTGTACATCGATCCAACCACATAAGGTATGCCCGTAATCGACTCAAACTCATCCTGAATCCGAATCAAACTTTCCTCATCAGGCCACCTTAGATACTTTGGCATTAACACCGTTCTAATCGCTGAACAAACCTCGAGCACAAGCTTATGACAAGTCGATATTCCCAACCCAAACTTCTTCGAAACAAGCCTCAACGGCTCCCCTGTCGCTAACCGCCAAATACAGACCGCGACACGTTGCTTAACGGGTACCGCATCCCTCAAGGTGGTATTCTCTTTGGCAACAGCAGCATTCAACTCATTACATATCAACTCAAACGTATCTTTACTCATCCTAAACGCTTTCCTAAACTCCGCGTCCGGAAAATCCGGACTACTACATTGATCCCACCAATCTGTGGACCTGTTCTTAACCCACAACCTCCTCTGCGGCGTAGCTTTGACGCTCGCGTTTATCTCAGAGTCCTCATCATTTGCTGCGGCGGCAGTACTAATGGCCATTGAAGCGGCTAAAGCACCCGCCTTGGCCTTTCTTTTCCGTGCTCCCATTTCAGCCATTCCAGCATTTATGTGAAAATCTTGCAGGTCGGAGTAATAATCGACCATGGCACGCTTTTTCTTGGAGTGGTGTTCCTCAATTTGAGACCTTTCTTCTTGATTGGCTTTGTGGGAATCTTCAAGATCGTACTTTTCTTGATCGTCAAGTAAAGCTAAAGAGGTTATGATCTCGTTCAACCCTTTTGTTTTAACTTGCTTTTCTTCTTGTTCTACTACTACTTCAGTTGTGATGATGAGGCCGCCACTCGTGTTTTCTTTTTGTCGTCTAATTCTCTGCTGTTGTTGCTTGTTATAGCTCATCATGAAATGGGATTGAAAGTGTTAAGTTATTATTATGAAAAATTGAAGCTTTATGTGTGTGTATATATATATGTGTGTGTGTGCAGGCAGGTAAGGTGTTCGACAGAATGTTCGTTCGAGTGTGAAAGCATAGCGAATGTCAAACTTGGGAAATGGGGTCCGAAAAGTTCGGGTCGGGTGTCCATATTTTAATATTAATTGTCTGTTATGAGCAGAGAGAGAGAGAGAGAGGCGTGTGGGGGATTGGTGTGAACACGGTGTGCAGTTTAAGGAAGAAGGCGACGGCAGAGTTGACAACACAGAGTACGCGTTTGATGTGATTTTAATTTTTGTTTCTAATGATTAGTTTGATTATAATAGCTGAAAATTACATCATTATGATTGGTGGAATAACGCGGTTAGATTCTGGACGAGACTAGTATGATGAATAGTTTATAAACTTCTGGAACGTAAGATATTCTTGGATTGTACGAAATCGCACGTATAATGCATTATTTATTTATTTATTACATTGCTATATTGGCACTTTACAGTGGGCTTTGGGAGGTAATGTCACGTAGTCAACAAAGTTCAAAATCTCTAACACTATTCAAATGCCACGTGAAAAAGTCATTAACTTAAATAGTTTTATGCCTGTGCAAGGTCTCTATACTCAGATTGATTGCAGTTATCAGAGCAGTATGACATTTTCCAGAAAGATGCTTTAACCGACAGCCTGCTTGTAGTTGTACGCGGTAACAGCTGACATTGCATCAATTTTTACTACACAAGGAAAACTCGAAGAGAATCATCCCAGAGTCAAATACACCCATGTGCAGTTTCTGCCAAGTCCAAGAATCAACATTACAGCTCTTGTGTATCTCCCAGCATGTGACCGTGCAATAAAACAAATGTAGATTAGATTTTTTTTTCAAGCATGGTTTTCAAGCCTAACCATATGTTTCGCAGAAATTCTTCAGAAAAAAAATGAGTTTCAGGAAGTTCAGCAATGTCAATCTAATAACTTTCAAGGAAACAGTTCAATAACATTGTACCGTCAATCGCCACAGATATCGACACATCAAAGATTGCTAAGTGACCATGAACAACAAGCAAGCCCTTTAGTCTCAAACTCCAATATAATTAGAGTTGAAGTGTTTCCAGCATTCTTCATTAAAAAAAAAGCGTGTTTCCAGGACTGTGTACAATCTATAATCCAATGGTAAAAAGTTAACTATGGCAGTTCAGAAGCATAACTACACATTTATACATTAAAAGAGGGTTTTCACAAGCAAAATAGTATTGTAAATGATAAGATTAGCTCAATTTAACTGGTTTTGCTGTTTGGTATGGCTACACAGCACAGCCCGCCACCCGCCACCCTGTGAGAAAAATCAATCCTGCTAGGGCATTGTAGCTGCAGTAGTCGCAACCATATGACTTCTGAAAGATACACAAGATACTCAAACTTGATATCAGTAAGCAGTCGCAAATAGCTCAAGTAAGAGATTTCCCAGCCCATTCTCGATGCCTTCTTTTTTCCTTTGCCTGCATTTTATTGAATTTCTCTTTTCCTTTTTCCAGAAGAGGATCATGGACGACGTAGTCATTTGGGTCATTACTGCGGGACATATTACCCTGCATAACAAAAAGAATCTTGTGGTTATTCTTTCGGGTTATATGTGGAAACTAATGTTTCCCACCGAATATTGCCTTTTGCGCAACTGAGAAACGATTTATCTGAAAAGGTTTACGAGTAGGAGACCAATCTACAAGGACAGAAATCCTCAATGACAGCAGTGGCTATTTGCAGGCATAAAATGGACAGTAATATATAAAAGGGCAGCCCGGTGCACGAAAGCATCCCCGCAATGCGAGGGTCCAGGGAAGGGTCCCACCGCAAGGGTATATAAGGGGCAAGCCTTCCCCTGTCAAAAGTCAAATTTGACAAGAGGCCCATCTGATGATGCTGGCAATAACATATTAGTTAGGTGACTTGAACAAATAAACCTACTGCTGGTCATGATAAATTTAGATTCAGAAAAACTAGAGAGTACAGCTTTGACTCCGAAATTCAGGCATTTGCGTATCAGGAAATTTTGGATGAATATATGAGAAATCTTATGAGGCACTAAGAGTTTTGGAACAGAAGGAAATCAGCTCTAAATTATTTTGGAAAGATATTAATGCCATTATACGTAAGTTCTTTCAAGCTTCTCCATTTCCCATTGAATATAAAACCTATGACTACGCAATGATAAGCTATGTAAAGCTCGCTCACACAGTCATGAATGAATGTCTCAAACATGGGAAAATCTGTTTATGAGAACATAGCAAGTTCAGAACAAAATGCAGTAAACTGAATAGTACCTTGCCACGCTCAGGAGCAAACTCTAGCGTAGCTCCCATCCAATCTGACAAATCTTCATCCTTGCTGCTAGAAAGTTTGTCATCAGGCTCTTTTAACTTGGTGGCTAATGATGACTTAAATTTCTCAAGTTTTGCCAGAACCTAGCATCAATATGAACAAGCCACAATAAGAAAACAAAAGCAGGAAACTAATGAAAAAAAAGCAAATATAGCACAGTAAAAGGGTACAATGAATAAAAAATAAAAAATTTTGAATCAGAATTTTAAAGCCCCCTGTACTTTCAATTCTCTGCTTCTGGCAAAGTTCTCTATTCACATGATTCTACTAGCTTCAGAATTTCTGAAAAGACGAATAAGATAGGACACATTTGGAAATTGAACTTGAGTGACCTGTTGAATAGCGAGAGATAAGGATAAGGGCATTAAGCCATAAAACCAGTTGTCTTCTCCCTAAGCAGTAGTTAGTCAGCCTTACCCCCTTGTGCATCAATTGCTTTGATAAAATCTAAGATTTATCCAAATAGTTTGTCACGTTTGACGACAAAAAAACAATTAGGAGGTGCAGGTGGAGGAAGAAATGCTAGAGATACACAGTGTACAAAGACGCCGTATGCTAATCGAGTAACTCAGTAAAATACCAAGTACCCACTGGAAAGCACCAATCATTAGCTTTGAATACTAAGGAACAGGTTAGTGTTTCACTTTTCCCTCCGCTCATTGCATATAGCCAATATCAATATTAGGGTAGATTTGTAAATGATGCTTCTGTTCATGGTATCTCAAACTGTAGATTCTATTTGACAAACCATTTAGTGTTGCAGAGTGATTACTTTTAATGCATTTAGACCTCCTCCACTAACTTACGAAAAAACCCAGTTGTAAAATAACGAAACATAACAACATCAAATGACAGAATGAAGGCATACATCATCTTCCTGCCCTTGACGCCTACGTCTCTTCTGTTTTTGCCGCTGTCTTTCCCGTTCTGCTTCCCCAAGCAACTGCAAATCTGCATCAGCATTAGCCATACGTTCAGCCATGGCTTCAGAGCCTATTCCTTTCTTCTTCAAGGACAGTTTGTCCTTTTTTGGCCTCTCGTCATGGTTTTCAACAGTTGACCTGGTGCAGTCAAATCCAAAGTATACACACCAAGTAACGATCAGGCTCAAGCGACAGAACAAATAAAAGTAAATGTTTGATTTATACGTGAATGGAGTTGTAACATGCACCATGGCAAAGTTGTTCAACTTAGAAAACTGAATTTTGTTACAAAAGTCTGCATATTTCGTGCTACTTTTGTTCTATCTCCTATACCATTTCTTTATTGTCTAAGAAGTCAAATAAAAAACTGAGCTTATAAAAGTAATAGAGAGACATGTCGTAATGCGATAATGTATAATGTGCCTGCTAATTCAAATACTGATTATACTTCTATAATGAAAAGAGTATGTTACATCCTTTTTTTTATGCATCAAATAATCTATTATGACTGTGATGCCTTATTTTGATGACAAGTCAAGCAAAAATGCAACTATACCTTGGAGGAGATGCTGCATGTTTCCTGGAAAGCAAGCGCTCTGCCCAAACAAGAAAAGTTCAGATGATTAGAATATGGCTGCACACTCCAGAAAAAAAAAACATTCAGCTAAGAACAATCAGACTTCTGAGTCTGGTAAATAAAAATTCTATTATTTTTGAATGGCCATACATGATAAAGCTTTGAGTCAGAAAACCAACAAGTTCAAAACCCGCCAGCTGTACAACGAGAGAAGAGCCGCTAGTTAATACTGAAAGATCTGCTCAACTAACTGATGGCAAAATCAGCATGGCTTACTCAACTGTAGAAATCTAGAAAACAGCATGAAGGCAACATCTAATTAAGGAAAGAGTTGCTAGAATGCTTTTGTTCTGCAGACCTTTCTTTTCCATACAAGTTCTGTGAGTTTGCTTGATAGTTCATAACAAATAAATTGTGCCTTATTTAATTAGAAAAGCCACTTCAGAAGAAAAATAAAAGGGTTTCAATCCCTTACATCACCACATCTTACCAAACTTTCACTAACGCTAAGGAGCTAGAAAACACGGATTTTTTTTGCCCTCACATCGTTTCACTAAACAGCATGGACCCCTCAATGGCCCAAAACAATGATATACAGATCCAGCTTTTCACAAGTGCGTCAATCAAGAAACACTATCTGCCCATTATAAACCTTAGGGTTCATTTTTTTTTATTATCTAACAATAGGAACGGGAGTATGCCAAGGAGCAGAAACAAGATGCTTTTAGCAATCCATGTCATCAACCAAAGTAAAATGGACATAACAGAAACTGGAGCATGCAAAGTGAAGATCTCAAGATTCCATGAAAACTGGAGCAAATTTGAAGAAATTGAAAAGCATGCGAGCCACCATGTTGCAGATAATGGTTTACAAATTCTATGTCGCATTTTGATAGTTTTGGAGCAAATCTTATTGTTTCATTATTAGTTCTACATGGACGGGGAGAGGAGGAGGGAGATTGGACTGTTGGGGAAAAACAAAATCGGGAAGAACTCTGCCCAACCAGCACCACCTTTACCTCCTTCAAACAACGAATAATGTGATGTATCTTCCCATGTATATGCTCCAAGGAAATTTGACTTATCAAAATTCTAGAAGTTGTAAGCTCACCTTTAGGCAACTCTTGCTTAGTCGTTACTTCTCCAAGTTCTTTCCTTTTCTTTAGTATCTGCTGACGCATTCGAACATCAAAGCTCGCTTCATCATCATCACTATCAATAGTTTCAGAAAACCCAGCTTCGATTTCTTTGCGATGCTCTTTCTTTGAGCTTAAAGCTTCTCTCACAGATAACTGTGCATCCTTAGTCTTCTGTACGTCATCCGGGTTCTGCAATTTTAAGTTGCATCAGATATGCCTTGCACACAACATAGTAACTTTACAGTTAAGAAAGTTTGCGTTGTTGCCTTGACCCTCTCTGACGTATATCCAAATTGGCAAACGCAAAACATACATATGTCATCTACAGTTAAAAGGAATCAATTGAAGAAATCAGAATGCCTAAACAAAACAATAATTATCTATGAATCAGTTCATTACGAATTCCACAGCACAAACATGGTTTTCGCATCAAGGCAACACATCAACTAGGTTAAACATGGTGAGGATCTGTATCAAGGCACCGTATCAACTGCAGCACCAAACACGGTGTTCTCCCAAAGTGTTCAATACTAGATTAGAATGTCTTTTGCATTTTTTTTACTTGCTTCCCTACATTGTATTCTCTCATTTATCTTTCAAATAAGACCTGGGGAAATCTGTAAAATTTTATCAGAAGGCACAATTCTACCAACAATAGGATATCATTACCAAATCCTTCTTCAGACTGTCTTCCTTCAGGAGGCGCGGATCATTCAAGACATCATGACTACTTTTTATCCTAGTACTGACAGCAGCCAATTCCTTCTGCTCTTCTTCAGCTTCTTCCCCAAATGAAAGCAAGTTTAACTTTCTGTGATATAAAAGAAAAGAAACCATCAACTGACCCTGGAAAAAGAACACTCAGATAACATTAGTGAGTTCTACGTCAAACTGCAAGGAAAAGAAACCTACTTAGTGACTTTCTGCTTGGTTTCTTTCTTTTCGGCTGCAGACAAAGACTTTGGCTGAGATCTTCTCGGGACAATGTCATCAAATGGGTTCCATAACACCTACATACCAGTTCAAAAATGTGAAGCAACACAAAATAACCTATATATTTATATATAAGAGCTTAAAAGTATTGTTTTAACAATACCAGCTGGACCTTATAACCAATTTGTTCACAACATCAAGCACCAACCACACAATCAGCTATTAACAAAGGGTAAGAAAATGAGCAATTAAGATCACGGAGGAAATATAAATTTGCTTCACGCTTGAGAAAAAAGAATATCTAATGACAGTTGGTATAAATTAATATCTAACGTTTTAACATTAAATGATTCAAAAATACAAGTGTACAGTTAGTTAGTGCTCAACAAAATGAGCCTCGTAGACAGGAATAAAGTTATTACCTCAACTGAAAGAATTTTGGGAAGTGGCTCCAAAGGCTTATCGTCTTTACCAGTCTCAACTTCACCTAACTGTAAGAGATTATAAATGGAATCTCCAGTTACCTGCCAACACAATAAAAATAGGAATCTAAGCACCAACACCAAGATAGAGTCTAGTAACTGTATCTAGACCATAAATACATGTATCAGGACATAGTTACTTTTCCAAAAATAGTGTGCTTCTTGTCAAGCCAGTCACAACGATCAAGAGTGATAAAGAACTGACTGCCATTAGAATTAGGTGCTCCAGAACCAGCACATGCAACCAGACCCCTGTGCTTAAATCGTAGCCGAGAATGAAACTCATCGGGAAATGCACCACCATATATGCTCTCACCCCCTATACAGAGATGAAATGTAAATTTTGTTAAAGAAAGAGACCAAGAACATGGATTAGATTAGACGAACAGATCAGTAAAAACGACACACCATTTGCCTAAATAACATGATTATCATAATGCTTTACTGAGAAAAAAACTAATCAAATGCAATAAAAAGACCTTGGGCCATACTATATTCAGTAGTATTAGCATCCTGTAATATACTCTCATGACAAGTAGTCTGTATAACTAACCGAAACCCAAAAAAAGCTTACAAATCACATAACCTCAAGCCATTACAGAAGCTTATTCAACTCCATAAATAATAATGACTTAACATACCCCACCAATTTCGTTAGGACGTATCTTACATCAAATTAATAGAACACATTTCTCGTTGCAATTCCTTCACGTTATCTAGCCTTATTTCGCATAAATATTCTCTCATTACGACCAAATAGCTCATCACCACTTAAAGAGCCAATTTTCACTCGAAAGGCGCTTACTTCAAATCCATAATGCCGATGATTCCCGCAATTCTACATCACTAGGTATTTGCAATGTACAACGACATAAATTAGGTAAGGTAGTAAGTAAGTACCTTCTCCGGTGCCGGTGGGATCACCACCTTGAACGAGAAACGATTTGATGACACGGTGAAAAACGGTGTCGTCGTAATAACCCTCTAAGCACAGCTGCACAAAGTTCCGCACCGCCTTTGGCGCCTCCTTGGGCCATAGCTCGATGTCCAATGCGCCATACGACGTCGTTAGTATCACTTTCCCCTTCGTCGGCGGTTCTAGCACGTAAATCGTCGACATAGCTCAATTCAATGCAGTATTGATCACTAATTTCAATCAATTTTGAATTTGAAACTATGAAGAAGCCCGTTTGATTCTAGGGCTTTAATGCCGCTTAATGCATTTATTAAGAATAATAGAATATTGAATTCTGATATATGATTTCTTATATATTTGATTAGTTCTTTTTAAATATACTCATGGCTTACCAACCAAAAAAATACTATATAACACATGGTTATTAATGTTATTAATTTTGTATAATATTTTCTATGGTGGAAAGACGAAAATATAAATCTTAAATTTTTTTAATTTTGTGTAATTATTTTATTTCCTACTTAGTTTTGTTCTCCACTTTTTTCGGCTCTTTTTAATATCACTCAATTGTTTCGTTTTTCACAAACTTTCTACGATTATTCATTAGATTTGAATAAAAGAACTAAGAAATCTTAGTGCGAGAACTAAGAATAAAGTTGCTAGTGCGAGAACTCAGTGCGTCGATAATATTGACGATGAGAAGGATTATGTGACTTAGAATGCCCCTAAAAGTGTTAGTGCACAAGTGAGAACCGATTCAATTTTTAACGTTAGTGCGTGGGTGAAAACTAAGATGGAGTGTGAAGATATTATATTACTGTCCTGGAAAAGTAAGAAAATAAAATAAAAACGAGTTGTGTTGCTAGAAATGTTTTCCCCAAAAGGAAATATAATCACATCATAATCAAAAATCTACTCTGTAATGATAATTATTACACTACGTCTTTTTTTTTTTGGGTTAGAAAAAAGTAGAACAAAAGGCCCTTAGGCCATGTCTTTAGCTAACATAGTGCAAACGCTAGATGGGGGCCCATCCCAAAATAAGTCTCGTCCCTCGTCTTGCACGTTCAATCTTATAAGTCCGTCGGCAACTCAGTTGGCGCCTCTTGGAATCCACTTAAGCTTGCAACTCCACGGCTTGTGTAGTAAAGCCTTGCATTCATGCACAAGTTCCACATGCCCCATATTTGGTTCAATATCCTCGGTCATGAGTTTAAACACCACGAGAGAGTCCATTTCCACCTCTATTTGTTGCGTCCTCCTTTCCCATGCAACTTCTAGCCCCTTTCTCAATGCTTCCAACTCCACTTCATCGACTGTTGGCGCCACAAGATGGTTGGCGAATCCCCAAATCCAATTTCCTTTATCGTCTCTAAGAACACCCGTTGCTATACCCGCTTTCCTCACCGTGTTGAGGCCACCATCGACGTTCAGTTTACACCAACCCATCTGCGATTTCTTCCACTTCGCATCCTTATCTTTGGCTTTCCTTCTCCTTCCATCAAATAGGTCACGACTAATACTCTTTATTTGGAATATACGTCCAACAATATTACTCTCCTTCTCGTGGAACACTCGTGCATTACGATGCTTCCAAATCATCCATATTCCTGCCACAAAGATCCACGGCCATGGAACGTTCGGCCAAACACTGTTCCCGATCTTCATCTCCTCCAAATTCGCACGTAACCACACCTCATCATCCCAACTATCAAACTTAGGCCTGTCCAACGGTTCGATAATTTTATCCCACACTTTCCTTGCCGCAGGCCAATAACGGAGTAAATGAATTTCCATTTCGTCCCAGTGATCGCACAAGTTGCACCACACGGACTCGGAAAGTTTTTAAATTTTCCTAAGATGATTTATTGCGAGCCTCTTTCTAGGAATTAGCCACAAGAAGTGTTGTAATTTATTGCTAACGTCCATATTCCAAATCCATGCAAAGTCCCAATGCGGCCGCGGATCATAGCATAAAGTTTATCAAAGGCCATATATGCGGATTGACATGTAAACATACCATTAGAATTCTCGTTCCACAACAGCCGGTCCTCCTCGTCTTTAAGTATCACATGACATCGCCTAATGTCGTTCATCACCTTGCTCGGAATATGCGACGCAATCCTATCCAAATTCCATTCCCCCGCATCATCAATGACATCCCGTAACTTGAGTTCTTTTTCCATAGGTAGAATATTGACGTTTTCTTTGTAAAGACAGCCCGTTCTACGCCAATTATCAAACCAAAAGGAAATACTAGTTCCCCGTCCAATGCACCATCTCAAAAAAGGTTGCATAAGGCGCACACACTTAATAATCCCTTTTCACGTGCTACTATCCGATGCTTTAGGATCTGATTGTAACAACTCCTTCCCACGCAAGTATTTTGCTTTGATAAACTCACTCCACACATTCTCCTCCCCAATAAGATTTTTCCAAGTTAATTTAGCGAGTAGCGACTTATTACATGTTCTCGTTTTTCGAATTCCCAAGCCTCCCTCCTTCTTGTATTTTGTAACGTCTTTTCGTGCAAGAAGTCCAAAGGAACTCCGGATTCAGTCGATCCAGCTTGTCGCAAACGTGTTCTGAAAGCCATGCCGATCGTATCACGTAAATCGACATTACTGCAGAGACGAAATTAATAAAAGTCGCGCGCCCTCAATCGATAACAGTTTGCTCTTTTATGATGTGAATCGAAGGAGAATTCTGTCCAAAGTCTCTGCGCAAAACTCCCTATCCATTCGGCTGTGCATAAGTTTAACCCTGAGGTATTTCCCCAAATTAGAAGTTTGTCCAAACCCCAAGCAACCGTTTATCGCTCTCTTCAAGCTTGCACCATCGGCTTTGAAGAAGAAAATCTTTGGTTTTTGTGGACTCAATTTGAGTCCTGACGCTCCACAAAATAGCTCCAACACCTTTTTAATTTCCCGAGCCATGCGCATAGTTGCTTTCCCCATTAGTACGAGGTCATCGGCGAAGAAGAGATGCGAGATTTAGGCCATGGAACGATTGGTTTCCATCGCACGCGGTCAATAGCCTAATTAATTAAATACGAGAGTCGTTCAACACATAACACATAAAGATAAGGCGACAAGGGGTTGCCTTGTCGCAACCCGCACGTGTGCTTGAAGGGTTCAAGAGGCGCACCGTTCCACAATATCCGAGTCGAAGCTTTCCGCACGCTCAACATAATCACCTCCACCAACTCGTCCAGAAACTCAAAGGCGCGCAATGTATTCTCGAGGAATTTCCAATTGACCTTGTCATACGCCTTTTCAAAGTCAAGGTTCATAACCATCGCCCTGATTTTATTCTTTTTCTTAGCCCTTAATGAGTGAAGAATTTCTTGAAGTACAAAGATGTCATCTTGTGTGCTACGGCCTTTGATGAAGCTAGATTGTGTTGGAGCTATGATCCTCGGCATATAAAGAACGTTACAAAGGGATATTGGCCTATATTGATTGATACTCTCCAGGTTCATCGTCTTGGGAATTAGACATAAGTACGCCTTGCAAATCTTTGTATCAAAACTTTGGCTTCTAAAGACCCTGTTGACGAATTGGAACAATGAGTTTCCAATCCAGTTCCAGCGCTTTTGGTAAAAACCTGCTTGTAACCCATCCGGACCGGGGGCCTTGAGAGGATGCATGTCGTGAACCGTATTCTTCAACTCGTCCTCCCCTACCCTCTTCACCAACTCTGCCCTCTCTTCCGCGCTGAACCTCGCCTAGTAGCGCGAGATTGGGAGCTCGCGGCTTCGGCTTCTAGTAGTCCCATCAATAGTTGAAAACAAGCCATGAAAATACTCCCGTGCATGGACTTGCAGTGTTTTATCCTCCTTGACCCAAACCCCGTCAATTTTCAGATTCCGGATGCGGTTACGGCTCCTCCTTGTCATCGTGGACTGATGAAAAAACTTCGTGTTCCTCTCACCGTCGCTAATCCACAATGCAATAATTGTATAAAATTACTTCTCTTTGATTTGATTGTAACATAAGGAATCATAACTTTCTACATATACCTTATTATATGCGCTACAAAACGCCTCTTAGACCAATCAATTTTGAGAAGAAGTTGATAGGTTTAGAAATACTTAAATCTACAAAATCATATGAACATTACACTCTCTCTCTCTATATATATATACATCATATATTGATAAATGTATTTTTCAATGCTTAAAGAAAATCTGTTTATTCGTCACAAAAGAATACGTTTCAGAAATTTTCTTTGATAAGGAAACATATTTTAGGAGTCATAGGTTGCTAAAAATAGCTAAATAACCTAGCTACACGCAAATATAGCAAAAAGGTGATACCACGATTTTCTCTTTCTCCTTTCATTTTCTTCATTTTTTTGCGTCACAAAAAGCATGTAAAAAAGAAAGTGGTGGTAATAGACGGAGGCAATGGTGGTGGAAATGGCGCTAAGCTAACGACCGTCATTGTACCACCACCTTCCTTGAAATTCTATTGATATTGCACAAAAAATGTCACCTCATCATATTCCATACGATGACAATCCAACGGTCGTCGCTGTTGATAAAGACAAACATAGCCCCTCAGCCGTTAGATGGGCGGTCGAACACCTCCTTATCACCAATCCTACACTGATTTTGGTCCATGTCAAGACTAGAAATCCACAAAACCGTAGGTACCCTCTTCTGTCTCAATGTTTTATCATGCAATCTACGATTTGTTTTTGGCGTATATTGTCATGATTTTAGCATTGTCCTAAAATATCAACATTGAGTTCGATTTATGTTCTGGATCGTGCAATTTTAGACGGCACGAATGGTGGTGGTTTGGAGGCAAATGGTGGATCAAGTGAGGATATTTTTACAACTTTTCGTACATATGGTGCACGTAAAAAGGTGAATAAAATGTCTCGAGTATATGCATGCAAAAATAGTAAAATTCACAAAAATAGAATATTTAATCTTGACGTGATGGTTCTTGTAGATAATAGTACAAGAAGAAGTACTAGAAGGGGTGGATGTGCATAGCACACTTTTAGACTATATCAGCAATCATAATGTAACTAATATTGTGCTAGGCGCCCCAACGAGGAATCTCATTGCTCGGTACAAAACTCTGTTACCCTTGCTTACATTTATGGATTAGTGAAATTCCATTTGTGATATGTGGCTTAAGAATCATTTTGTTGAAGTAGGAAATTTTGGACTCACGATGTGCCAACCATGATAAACAAGGCCGCTCCTCATTTTTGTTCTGTGTATGTAATTGCGAAGGACAAGACACAATCTATAAGACCAGCAGCGCGTAAAGCGGTCAGTTCGACTCCTCCAAGGTTGATAACGCCACTTTCTCCTGCCAGGCTTAATCCTATTGAACAAGAAAACGAAAGCAGGTGTCTAATTCTTTTCTTTTTTGTATTAGTGTCGGAAATTTTCCATTATAGCATGCAATGTTGTATATTCACAAAACTTCTGTAAACGTCTATATGGTATACTTAGCTACAAACACTATTCCTCGATCACTTCTATAATTCGCTTAAGAATTTAAAACTTTTCAACTAGAATGATACTTTTCAACCAAAACTTAACAAACAACCATCAACTATAATACAGATATATGGTGACCCTTGGTGGCTGGTGCTAAAACTGTGACACTTCACATATTTATAACGTGAAATGATGGCTCGTTATTGGAAATAGAGCTCGTGATCGATATTTTGACTAATGGATTAGTGAGCATCATCATAAGACTTATAGAAAATAGTGTTGATAATTATCATGTTGTTAATAGGTCATCAAAAGTCTCGCAACGTGGTGATAGTCTAGACGTTTCTGGGACGTCTAGAGACTCGTACACTAGTTATTCTCTGGATTCTGATATATTGGAGCATGGATTGCCACCTTCAATGATGGATATAACGCAGGTGCAAATTCCAAATGGTAGAAATCTCGAAGAAATCCTTGATCATGAAGTGAATTCTTTGCCTTCTGTAAGTACAGTGTAAAAAAATTTGAAATTTGTGATTAATATTATTTTATTTGAGAATTCTTTATAACTCATCTAGTAATTACAGAAGGAAGTTGGCAGGCTAAAGAAAGAAGTGAAACAAACGATGAATATGTATAATTCAGCTTGCAAAGAAGCAGTTTTGGCTAAAACACGGGTAATATCTTGAGTTTGATGTCGAATTATTAACATAAAGGTGACGAAAAAAAATATCGCATTAGAAAAAAAAACATGAAAGTAGCTTAAGAACTAATACTTGGAAGTTCAAATAAGTCACATCTCAGTGTTGTATTTTGGTTTATAGGATTTTTCTTTTGACCGGTTTTTTGGTTTATAGGGTGATGACCTTCGACAAGTAAAGCTCGATGAAGTGTCTAAACTTGAGCAGGCACGACTTGCTGAAGTGGCAGCTCTTCAACTTGTAGAGATTGAGAAAGCTAAATGTAAAGCCGCCATTGAAGCAGCAGAGAAAGCGCATAAAATAGCAGAGAAGGAAATGCAGAGGAGAAAGTACGCAGAGATGAAAGCCAAGCGAGAGGCTGACGAAAAGAATAGAGTCCTTGATGTCTTGTCACACAATGATTGTCGTTATAGGAAATACACTATAGAGGAGATTGAAACAGCCACTCACAAATTTTCAAGGTCTATGAAGATCGGCGAAGGTGGTTATGGACCTGTTTTTAAAGGTAAACTCGATCATACCCGAGTAGCCATCAAAGTTCTTAGACCTGATGCTGCACAGGGGAAAAAGCAATTCCAGCAAGAGGTATACTTTCTTTTACAGTAGGTATCACGGTAGCAACCTCTTTTCGAAGTCATTTTATTAATGTTTGATAACTATAGTTACATCCCAAAATGTTTCCATCTAATTGCAGAAACTATAAACTTCTCTTTCACTGTCCCAAATGTTCTCTCATCTTGCGATCCAAAAGTCATAATTTTCTCCGTTTTTTTAACTTGTATATGGGCAGGTTGAAGTCCTAAGTTGCATGAGACATCCAAACATGGTCCTCCTCATGGGCGCCTGCCCCGAGTACGGATGCTTGGTGTATGAGTTCATGAACAATGGAAGTCTAGAAGATCGTTTGTTTCGTAAAGGAAACACCCCTCCAATCCCATGGGGCATCCGCTTCCAAATTTCGTCTGATATTGCAACAGGGCTCTTATTCCTCCACCAAGCCAAGCCCGAACCACTCGTGCACCGTGACCTAAAGCCTGCAAACATCCTGTTAGACCGTCACTACACGTGCAAGATTAGTGATGTTGGCTTAGCTCGATTAGTTCCACCGAGTGTTGCAGATAGTGTCACGCAGTATCACATGACATCAGCTGCGGGCACATTTTGTTACATAGATCCAGAGTATCAACAGACGGGTAAATTAGGTACTAAATCTGACATATACTCGCTAGGGGTGATGTTGCTACAAATTATCACTGCTAGGCCTCCAATGGGGCTGACTCACCATGTTGAGAGGGCCATTGCTAAAGGTACCTTTGCCGATTTGCTCGATCCAACTGTGCCAGATTGGCCTGTTGAAGACACGCTTTGCTTTGCAAAATTGGCGCTTAAATGTGCCGAGCTAAGAAAGAAAGACCGACCTGATCTTGATAAAGTGATATTACCAGAGCTTAACAGGCTAAAAGAACTTGGCATGAAACATTGAGCAGACCACATGATAATTTATTGTAGGTGAAATTCTTTTCCAAAACAACTGGTGCAGCGTTCAATGACGATTATTTGTTACAGAAGAAGAGCTTCAGCTGTTGAAGTATTATGAGACATTAAATACAAATCATCCACGTGATGAAATTAGAGAAATATATTGAGGAAAAACATGTCATATAATAACATTCCAAAGGGGTTGTTACTCATGAGTAGACAACATTTTTTCCTTTTTGCTGACAGTTTCATATTCTAAGGGTGGTGAGGTTCAAGGAGAACTTAACACTTCTTATTGGTGATAACTATATGTGTCAACTATCTGTAAATTCTCTCTTGTATGGTAAAATCTTTTGATCAAAACAATGTTGGGCTTTGTGATGTACATAGCTCAAACAATATACAAGTTAATATTGTTTGATCTAATATCATTGGTTCCTAATTAGTATATAAAAATGACCATAGCTTGCTAATGAATCTCAGCAATATGTAATGGTACCTCTTACCATATTTCTATTGAGAATGTCTAAGTACTATTCAAATTGTTGATATTGGATAATTGAGAAAATAGAACCTCCTCTGCTCCTCAAGACATTTTCTATTAGAAAATTCAGAAAATATTCTTAGATCCTATTATTGTATAGAAATGACCATATCTTACAAATAAATTTGAGCAAAATCTAATACTCGCTAAATGAATCCTTAACATCCAGACAAAAGATGAATAATCTCGGATTTCTGCAAAGTGAAAAGCATCAAGTCTCCAAATACAATTTTTACAGTATTAGTACCCAAGGAGTTTTTTTTCCTATTTTTTCCCGGCCACACTGTGCCACATGGTAGTCAAGATGAAACCCATTAAAGGGCTGATAATGTCTGAAACTTACATTACAAATATAGAAGGGATAATTCTATCAAACCCCCCAAACTATGGTACCTTTTACCGGACGAGGTCAGAACTTTCATTTTACCACCAATGCCCCCTAAAGTATCATCGTCTGTTCGAATTGGTTTTGTGCATTTTCTTGGGGGTAAAGTTGTCCAGTCACTTAAAATAATAAATCCAATTTTTTTTTTATTTTGGCTTTATTATTTTTATTGCCTCTTTTTTTTTTCTTTTGGATTTATAAAATAATAAATCAAAAAAAGATTTTTTTTATTATATTGTTGAAATTATTATTTTGTTGCAATCTTTATTTCTGAATTTATAAAATAATAAATCGAAAAAAGGATACGATACGATAAAAGAATCGAATTTTTTTTTTTCTGAATTTATTTCCTTTTTCCGATTTATTATTTTATAAATTAAAAAAAGAGGATGCGATAAAATAATAATTCCAACAAAATAATTAAAAATTTCTTCTTTTATTTTTTTTGATTTATTATTTTATAAATCCAAAAGAAAAAACGGGGCAATAGAAATAATAAATCCAAAATAATAAAAAAATTCATTTTTTTCTTTTTTTTTGAATTTATTATTTTAAGTGACTGGACAATTTTACCCCCAAGATAAACGCACAAAACCAATTCGAACATACGATAATACTTTAGGGGGCATTGGTGCTAAAATGAAAAATCTGACGTCGTCCGGTAAGGTACCATAGTTTGGGGGGTTTGATAGAATTATCCCAATATAGAAATAACAAGACTACAATTTGGTCAGTTTGCTTTAAATCCCTAATTTAACACCATCGCTTCAGTAATGTAGACAAGATTTACAAAGATCAATATGCCCTTATAAGTTTGTAATGCTAGGATAATTAATGAACTAAGAAACAATGAGACAAAATTTGAAGAATTCAACGATGTTGGTCATAAATTCAACACTTTTTGCAACTTTTTCACGATTTTGATCTATATTCACTCTGAATTTTCTCAATCATGCACACTTTTTTTCTTTAACATACTATTACTTTCCATCCCATTTTTTCAAGGGATAAAAGCATCGAGTCCCCTGAGCTATACACATTTTTGCGATTTGCCCCCTAAACTAATTTAATAAGCACTTTGCCCCTTGAACTATGCTCATCTGTTCGATTTTCCCCTTCGTCGGATTCCGTCGAATATTTCTCGGAATATTCCATTCTCGTGCGACTCACGTGAGGGTCAGAATGGTATTTTCGATACATATTTTGGATTGTAAAGTTCATGGAAATTCCCCCTCAAACTATGCTTTTAAGTGCGGTTTGCCCCTTCAACTATTGTAAAGTACCCTCTAAACTATTGTTGTGCGATTTGCCCCCTAAAGGGTTCTTTGGACAGCATTTTGGTAATAAAATTATTATTTTTGGCCATAAGAGTCTTTGTTTACCATTTTTGCATTAACTACTTTTTTTTATGAAGCATAAAATACTTCTAATATGAAGCATAAACTATTTTTTTCTTTTCTTTTAAGACCGAGTAGCATAAACCATTACTCTAATGCATTCATTCACTTCAGCAAAAAATCCAGTTTATATTCACCAAATACCTTAGTATATTCTATATATTACACCAAAATGGATGGCTTAGAACATTGACAAAATATTCACCAGATACAGTACATCAAAATCATTACAAAACATTTTCCATAATATGAAAACAAGCTAGCTACTGGCCACTAATGAGGTCTTCATTTCTTAAGCTTGGAAGCGATGGCTTTGTCAAGAGGAATGCTATTGCTCTTCATTCACCGTAACTACTCAAGTTTGTTCCAACCAAACTTCAAATCCTTCTACAAACACCAAATGCAAATCAGAGGTTAGCAAAATATTAGATTTCCACCTAAACAAACAGACATCAACTAATTCAATGAAAATACTCAATTTAATATACATATACTTCAACTACCTAACAAATTCAAATTATCTAAAAAAATTTAACAAATTAAGTAGCAGTTTTCATATTCTCAATAGTGCGCCACTGATCCAATTACAAAGTTCCTATAAAGCAGTATCGAAAAAATTGTACGCTTACACGAACCATAGATATACATCAATTAACATTTGCACAATCACCTCAATCACCTCAAATAGACAACTACAACTAAAACGAACGAAATCACCATAATGCATAATAATCACCACCTCGTTTATAGAATTTTGTAATAGATACAATCATTCACTAACAACACATAGCCTAATTCATTGTCAAAACTCAACGTAACTACTCAATTTTGTTTCAACCAAACTTAAAAATGCTTCAACAAACACCAATCCTAATCAGAAGTTAGCTAAACATTTGAAATCAATCTCTCAAAAACCTAATTCAACGCGAATAATTAAAATTTCATACACAGATAACTCCAATAAGCTACGAAATTCAACCAGATCTCCAAAATTCTCAACAGTGCGCCACTGATCTGATTACGTAAATTCGTACAAAGCATCATCGAAAAAAGTATACAGACACGAACTATACATATACATCTGATTCACATATGCGTATTACGATACAAAGTACTTGCTTGGCGTCTCGAAATCAGGAAGCTTGTTTTCTAATTGCGTCCATTAACGAACTCGATCAATTTGAAGACCTAACCCACCAACTAACATTTGAAACGAAAGATTATTAGCCATGAAAGTGCTCGGAAATTGCTGTTGCGAACCCGAGATGTGTCGATTTCGTGTGGGTTGCTAGTAATTTGGACAAATTTGATGTGATTTGAGAGAGAAATTGGATTAAGAACCCTAATTTCTTTGTTTGCAAATTTTTGGCTAAGTATGGAATGTGATGTTTTTGTTTGCCCCGTCAAAAATGGTAAACAAAGACCCTTATGGCCAAAACTAATAACTTTCTTACCAAAATGCTGTCCAAAATATGGTTCAGGGGGAAAATCGCACAACAATAGTTTAGGGGGGGGGGGGGTACTTTACAGTAGTTTAAGGGGCAAACCGCATTTAAAAGCATAGTTTGATGGGGAATCTCCATGAACTTTACACTCTAAAATATGTACCGAAAAAGCCCTTATGATCTTCACGTCGGTTGCACGAGAATGGAATATTCGGCAGAATCCGGCGAAGGGGCAAATCGAACAGATGAGCATAGTTCAAGAGGCAAAATGCTTATTAAATTAGTTTAGAGAGCAAGTCGCAAAAACGTGTATAGTTCAGGGGGCTTGATGCTTTATCCCTTTTTTCAATCACACACTATTACTTTCCATCATATTTTCTTAATCATGAATTCTTTGATCTATATTCACTCTAAACTCATCTCTATAGAGAAAAGTTACAACAAACCATATTTGACTCATGATACGACAAGCCACCAACCAACTCATGTTTCATGCCAAATGAGTGACGATCAATTATAGCTGGAGGAAATGGACATAACACCTCTCCTTTTAGATTCTATAAAGAAAGCCTCAAGTGATCGGAAAGAATACACAATGAGAGAGAGAAAAATGTAACAACAGGAGAGAACGAAAATATACAGAGAGAGTAAAAGAGAGAAAAAAGCCGTTGCGCAAATACGAAAGAGTTTAGAGGGTTGGTTTTTTGGTAATAGTCGAGTGTGAGAGTTGCTCCTCCTATTGTAATTTGTTCTAGCGTTGAATGAGAAATTTTCCAACCCCAACAAGTGGAATCAGAGCCCGGGTCCTGTTGGAGGTAGAGTTATTGCTGGGTGGAGTTGTGGTATGGTATAGTGTGAATATGTACTGTAAAATGCAGTTATGTCAAAGGTAATTGGTTATTAAGGGGACAAATGTGACCCCACCAATTACCTGTGAACCTTGAAATCATGTCAGGAAAGACGAGCTATCTCTTTTCGGGGATTTACTTTATACTATTATGATCTACTGGAAATTCACCAACTCACCGGTGCAATGTCAGAAGCAGGGGTACGAATATGGTGAAGTTTGACATGACGTATATTGACGAGAAAATTAACTGTGACTTGTGCCGTGTTCAAGTTGGGGAAATGTTGATTTGGTCAAGATTACACAAAGTGGAGTTATCGCTATATGTAGCGGTGTTACTAGCACGTCGGATACAGTTGCTAGTGGAGTGGTGCGGACACTCGATCCATGAAAAAGAAAATTGTTCGGGATGACGAGTCGATGTGGCGAGCGGCTCTTAGTCAAACACTGGTGAAACTAACATTGTCCAGTTGAGTGACGCGTTATAAGTGGCGAGTACGTTCTGATGGCATGAGACCGGAAGTTTCCATGAGACATGACATTGGTATTAGTGTGTCCCAGTTTGCACACGGGAAATGCAAGGTGTGTGTTATTCATGTCGGTGGGCTGATGACTTCCAGAGGAGCCCAAAGGGGAAGTCGCCACCATTCTATCAGCAGGGTTATGTTTGACATGGGCCGGAAAGAAAATTCTCAGAAATAGTTTATTCTGACTGGTTGTACTTTATGGTGGAGCAGGATACTTCTGAGATGAAGTATGACTGCGCTGCAGTGATAGCAAAAGCTATGGAGATCTTAAGAGGCATAGTGGGCGTGCGATCGTCCATGGGCCATAGTAAAGATGATTTTGAAGATCCGATTGAGTCATGAATCAAATTTCAAGGTAGAGATTGTTGGGAGTTGAGGCTTTTAATAGACATGTGCCAATGTGTTACTTGGTGGAAAGTGATGGAATGCCATCTTCCACCAAGTCTAATGAATGCACATAATTTGTGCATTTGAGAAGGGATTTTCTCTTCTATAAATAACAGAGGTTTTGCTCTTTGGAAATCATCCCATTTTCAGTTCTTCTTTCAGTTCTCTTTAACATACGAGTGATATTGTAAATATCGAAAAAATGTAGTTAGGGAGTGGCGAAAGTGAAAAGGCTTTGTGGGGGGTCGTTAGGATGAGTGAAAATTATGTAGTTGTACACATTTTCTACATAGTGGATTTTGCTCGGTTCCCCGTGGTTTTTTCTCCAGTTTAGGAGTTTCCACGTTAAATCCTTGTGTTGTTACTATCATCAATGTTTTATTCGCGTTGCTGCGTATTTACCTCATGGGTAAATCTTGGGGCGGCATTTGAGGTGGTTCAAATACCCAACAAGTGGTGTCAAGAGCTTCGGGTTTTCGTTTCTTGAATCTCTGTAATTCTTCCTTCGAAATTTGTTGTTCAGAAACTGTGATTCGTTATCAGGAGTACGAAACTCTTGTTGCGTTGATTCCAAAAATATAGTTTTCGAAAGATTTGGATCGCCGTAAAGTGGCGTTCGAGGCCGACCCAATTCGATGCCAAAATTTTTCCATCCCGAAATCGTGCTTTGTTACTATCGTTGTGAAGCTCGCGTTGCGAGGATTCTAAATATATATATTTAGAATTTTTCGGTCATCGAAAAGCGTCGTTTCACGCCGACCGAGTTAACAATGAGTTAACTCGGCCCAACTCAATAACGGGTGAAGAATAAGGATCCATACCCGAATTTGACCCGTTGACCCGATTCAGATTCGGCTCGGTCAACGGCCAGTCAAACCGAATTTGGATCGCAATACCTTTCCTATTTCTTGCTCTTGGGGTGAGTTTACTACTTTTATGTAAGTTCAATTGAATATTGCATCTTGAATAATAAGACATTTATTCGAACAGTCTTCTTCTACTTATATAGTTGTTATAACGTGTGAAACGTCAAAACTTGATTAACATAATTATATTAAACTAATAAAAAAAAACTTTACTAAACTCTCGCATATTATTAGACAAAAATCATAAGAGTTTTCTTCTTCCGAGAAAATGGGTTTATGACTTCCTATGGCGTTAAGTATTAGTACTTAAAAATAAAATTAATCGAAATAGCGGTTAGAAATACTTCTATTTTGGGATACGTTAGTCTTGTTTGAAAAAAAAATGGACTTTTAGGTATCAATTGCAAAAAGATATTCACTTTGAAATATAGATTTACTATCTGATCTAGTTAATGGATATAAGTTTGTTAAATTTAAATAGTGGATACCAGACTGATAATTTGAAGGTGAAAGGTAAATTTAAAACATAGGGAATAGATTAAAACCTTAAGCGAATAATTATCTAGGTAATTTTAAGGTTATTAGATATTCACACCTTGAGAGTAGATTGATAATATTTTAGAAGAGACATTATAAATTTGAGTTAGAGGCGAGTCAAGTTATGGATATGTTCATTGTCAAGTATTAATTCAATTAAAAATATAAGGATTTTTGAAGCAATGGTTAAAGAGAAAATTGATAATTTGAGGTGGAATTTACAATAAGTTTGAGAATACGGAAATATATATGAAATAAGTTTATTAGGTTTTCATAGGTTCTAATAATTTGAGATTACATAAATTAGAAAGAGCAGAAAGTTTTTATGCTGCAAGTTTATCTGGACGGATCACTAATTAAAAGAAATCCGATGAAAAAAAGAGAGGTGAAATCGTAATATTTTATCTTCAAAACAATTCAGGCAAAAACCTG
The DNA here is from genome assembly GCA_948329865.1 of Linaria vulgaris. Taxonomy (NCBI): domain Eukaryota; kingdom Viridiplantae; phylum Streptophyta; class Magnoliopsida; order Lamiales; family Plantaginaceae; genus Linaria; species Linaria vulgaris. The sequence goes on from OX415250.1 coordinate 98,177,392, forward strand.
GGGACCATATTCCTTTAAGGAGGGGGGGGGGGGGGGGCATTGTAATGCCCCAAAAATTAGAAAGAAAATAAATTTATACTTTAGTCCTTGAACTTTTGAAAATTTCTATTTAACCCTAAATGTTTAGAAAAATTGCATTTGAGCCCCTGAACTTAAAAGTTAGTCTTTTGTTATATTTACAGGTCTCTAATCCTAAAATATATATTTCAATTTCAAATATTAACCAAGTTGGTTGAATTACCTAGAAAAATTGCATAAGTAAATATGTAGGTAACAAAGAAATCTAATTATACCTATTTGAATTTTAATTATAAATAATTGAGGGACTTGATATGCAATTAACCAATTGATGAAGTAAGCCATGACATATTTTTGATGAGATAAGCCATGACATCCTTAAGAGCATGATTCAAAGATTTTTTGTGATTTATTATAAAATAATCAAAGTATGACCTTAATTAAAAGTATTTTAACATGATTTTTTGCCTATAAATAGTAGGCTTTCTTCCAACAATTTTCACACCCAAAATCATTTCGGGTTTTCCTTCTTTCTTCCTATGAATCTCTAAGTTAGTGAATTTACTTCCAGGAAAAATCCATCCGAAGTTCTTATTTCATCATTTTCTACCCGAAAATACCCCAAAACTTTTATTGCACAGAAATCATCCATTCGGCCGTGCACCTTAGAAAAATCATAACTAATTGTAAGAAAATCCCTTTTGATCAAGGCCAACGGATGAATACTATTCATGATGTCTTCTAACTTTCATATGAAGAAATTTTTTCAAATAATGTGATTTAGAATGTCAAAATTTCTAAACCGTAGACTGTTGTCTGAAAAATCTGAAAACAGGCTCTATGTTTTCAAGAATTATTTAGCATATCAAACCTTTAGATTTTCCTTCTCATTCGGGCACACATGTTCCTAGTGATGTTAGAGATCAGTTGCCACAAAAATATTTTTAAACAAAGTTCATTTGGATATCCGATAAAAGATATGAAGAACTAATCAACGCCATCAAGGTTCCCCGTACGAGTTAAGGTGAGGTTCCATTTTTGATTTGTTCTAGCCCCGTTTGGCATCCGGCCCTGAGGAACTTGGACAGAAAAGTTACTACTCCATTACCAAACCTCGAACAACCTATATTTCATCATAATCCTGTTTGACATCTCATCTCATAACATGATTTTCTTACTCATCGTTAAATCATATCCAATCATTTATTATTTATCATATCTATTCATAATCATGATAATTCTCCAATATTATAATCTCATCTGCTGGTTCTTAAATTTTGCAAAGAGCAACGAACTATGTTCGGGGCATGTAGCTCAAGGAGCAACGGATATTATCCGGTTTACTAGCTTATTTGTTTATTTGTTATACCCATTGTGACGCCTTTGGGATGCTGGGCCCAGGGATTGTGTCGAGTTACTGCCGGACAGTAAGGACTGTCGATTTAAGTAATTTCGCTTGATACCTATCTATCTAGGCGCCGCTTCCAGTTAGGAGTTGGATGTAACCCGCGTGCTGGATCGACATGTACTCGAGCATGTCTCTTGCTTGTTTGCGAGGTCGCTCCTCGTCGGGAGGTATAAGGTAGAATAATAGAAGTCATAAGGCTGGAATTATTTATTGTTAAGCATAATTTCATTAACTATTCTATGAAAACTCCAGTACCATTGCTACATCAAATTGTGTAGTTGAACTGTTTTTACCGGCAAGATCACTCCCGAAATGTATCCAGTAGGTCACAACTAATTCTTGCATTACCAATTCTTTTATATGAATCTCACTAAGTCCATAAAGACTTATTCCTCGTTTCTTCTGTCCATTCCTCAGAATAAAATCAACATGGCATCATGGACCAAGTGAATAATTGTTCAAGCGTGCATTTTCGAATATTCGTGTTTTGTCATTAGTGTATAACCATTAAAATAGTCACATTATTTGTAATACCATGACTTTCGTTGTATATATCAAAATATAATTTATAAAATGTGTATAGTTTTGATCCTGAACAAGTGAGACCCCTTCCTATGAGTTGCGCTTTAGTCTGGATTGGGTAAAGTGTTTGGCCACCACTGAACCAACTCGGATCGGAGCATGGCTCGTGGGGCGCGGTCGTCACAATCATTTCCAACCATGACACAAGTTAAAAAATGAAAAACATACGGATATCGATTTGAGCGGGTCGGGTTTAGGTAGGTCAATCGGGTGAGCGAGTTTATGAACACTCCTTGTTGAGGGACGAGCCTATAAGCAAGTTATAGGTCGTGTAGTGCCATTGAAACGTAATTTGGTAAATTGTTCTTGATATGTCATACATTATAGGTCCTATGAGATAAATCATATGGTATGTGTCATATGTTATATGTGATATATCATATGTTATAAGTTATATGATATAAGAGACACGTTGTAGATCGTACGTATTGAATATGTCATATGAGAGTCATTTTGTAAAAGTGTACCTTGTTAATTATGATTGGCTTGGTATTTATAAATGATTAACTTCCTTAATTGCTGGGAGAGGGTTTGGGCCTCGTGTGATGGGACAAGGCTGGTATTTGTGAGATGTCATATGTTATATGCCATACGCCATAAGTCATATGCCATATGTCATATGCTCAGTGTTGTTAAAGGCGTTGGGCTTAATCAGGGCATTTTTCATATTGAGATGCGAGGCGTGGAGCGTAAGCCCCATAAATGTTAATATATATATATATATATATATATATATATTATTTCTAATATATAATTATTAACAAGCTAATAACAATACAAAAAACATAGGAGTTTTTTAACATATATTTGAGCTACAAATTGTTAATATGTAAAAGTTTTAGTCCAAAAATAAGCTAGTATGAAATAATAAAAAACACAACATAAAAGAATAAAAAAACTAAATACCTGATGCTGTATGAAATAGGTCGTGGAGAATGCTAAACAATTATTTTTTGTTGGATGAAAATTGATAAAAAAATATTTAAAAAATGAATAAAAAAAACATTGATAACAGTACGGTTTCCACAAAGAATAATAAAGATGAGACTTTTCAAATTTCTTTCACAAACCTTTTCTTTATTTACGTCACTTTTGGGAGAGATTATTTGGTGCAACCGCTGTATGTGCATCCACTACCAATACACGGTGGGATGGGGTGTTGGGTAGTTATTCCTACAATTTAGGGATCTTCTTTTAATCTTAACCATCGGTTGTACATACAACGGATGTATATAATAATTTCTCCACTTTTGGGTTGTTTTCTAATATAAACATGGCCCACATTATGCTATTGGTTGACTTGAACCTGCAATTTCAAAACAATGGATTTGAATAGGTATGCACCTCCTCCTCCCTATAGGCGTTAGAAAAGCGTGCCTTTTACCTCCTAGGCGCACACCTTAAGCTTTTGAGCGTATGCCCCTCGAATGATGCGCCCTGTAGGAGCACTCTAGGGCGTTTTTTGCTTAATTTCGCCTTGGGCACGCCTTTAACAACAGAGCATATGCTATATGCTCGGGTGAATTTCCTTGTCAGAATTGGTCTATTTTTCCTTTTGAGGTCATTAGTAAAAGTTGATTTTGCCCTTTCATAAGTGTAGTTTCCACCTATATTATTTTTATTCGTCCTACACACATACAATATATATATATATATATATATATATATAAATTGGCGCACTAGTAGTTCCCTAATTTATAGGTTGAGCAATGTGTTGTTTGGCGTGCGAATTCTATTCAAATGGCAAAACTTTTAGTGAACATGACGTATTGTACTTGGCGTCTCTTTGTTCTTTCCGAGAAATTGTAAATCAACTCTATGGTATTTTTGCAATTTTTCGCGAATTTGGCTCTAGGTTGATTTGGGACCCTTTTTATTTGCAATTATCCACCAATTTTCGACTAATGAGTTTCATCCTTGCGCATGTCTGATGTGTCTTGGGATTTCTCTATTCAAGTAGCCTTTGAAGAAGTTATGGTTGATTTTTCTTAGGAGCCACTTGTTGCGACTTACCTTTGAATCCTATTCAAACTCGGCATGCAGTTGGTCCTTGCAACTGGAGAACTTCATTAAGTTTTTCAGCTCCAAAATTGAGTAATTTGACATTGTTCTTAACTAATTCAAGATCATTCAATGTCTTTGCCAGTTTCCGTTGTGCATCCTTGGCACCATTCCTTTCCTAATCTAACTCGAGGGTTAGAGTTTCCTTGTCTTTCTCAATTACCCCAATCCCCCTTTCAATATTTATGATGTGTTTGTCCATCTTGTGGGTATTTCCATGAGGATGTAAGATCTTTTCTTGAGCTTAAAGTTCAATATTTCTCTTTATGACTGCTTCACATTTGACAAGAGTGTCATTGATCTTGTCACGATCATCGTCTGTTGTGCCACCTTCAACATCTGAGTCACTCTCATATTAGTTCAACATGTCTGTTGTAAGAACGAATTTATCTGATGCAACAATGGATTTTGACGCATGTGCAACTCTAGCAGTGAGAGCAACATAAAATGTCGTCTCTTCTTCTTCATCACTCTCGTCCGTTTCATAATCACTCCAAGTTGAGACAATATCGCGATTTTTGTTATTTTCAAGCATGTTCCTGCAGTCTGCTCTAGTGCCCAAAGCCTTGGCAGTACCTGTATTGAATACCTTTTCCCTTTCACATGACTTCAATATCATTAACAGAGGTAGATGAACTAGGAACATAACACTTACCTTTGGGTCCAGATTTGTTAATCTTCTTGAAGTGTTTCGTCAGAAGCGCCATGGGTTGAAGGAGTTCATTTCCTTGTGCATTTTCGGTAATGGATTGCGCCATGGATTGAAGTGCTAGGCTTTTGGTAGCATTGTCTCCCCATTGCTTCAAACTCATATCATATGTTGCAATAGATCCCATATGAATTTACAAAGGCATGTTGTCCGTGTCTTTGGCCTCTTCAATTGCTTTAACTTTCATTTCAAATTTTGTCGAAAGAGATATGAGAGTTTTATGGACCAGCTTTGCATCGATGTATTCTTCACCAAGTAGAGATGCTTTTGTTGCAATACGTCAAAGTTTTGCATTGTATTCGACTATGGTCTCATTATCCTACATTTTCATTTCCTCAAGTTGAGTGGTTAGCAGTTGTAACTTTGACCTGCGAACTCATGATGTACCTCAGTGAGCATTGATGAGAGTTTATCTATCGTGACTTAAGTACTTATTTTATTATACTTTGAATATTTTGAGCCGCGCGATGCTGAAGAAAATGCGCGACCCGACTAGGGAAACGCACAACCCGCATGAGTAGTGGTGCTAGCTGCGCGCCTCCATTCGAACACAGCGCGAGCTGCGTGCATCCACCCGAAATTGGCACCGCCAGTGGCAGAACCTGCACGAGCCGCATAAACCCATGTGACTTGACCCGCGCGATGTGTCCCGCCGCGGGTCTTGAGGGACAACCCCATCCTTTTCAATTGTTTAAGTGACGACTAACTTCTAAACCATGGCAACACGTGTTGCCTATAAAAATGAGAGGATGGACAAGACTTATGTGTTGAAATTTTACAACCTATGGTCTTATGTTAAGTTGTGAGAAAGTTTTGAAAACAAGAGAGAAGAGAGAAAACACCATTGAAACTTTGTTTTAGTTTTGTCTTCATATTCAAAAGTCAATAGTTCGTGAGAAGAAGATAGCATGAAGGAGTCGAGAAGATAACAATGCGTCAATGTCCCTTCGGATCTCATAATCTTTTCTTATCTCATTTATTCTTATTTATGTTATTCAATTCCTTATTTGTTGTTGAACTCAAAACTATGAGTAGCTAAACTACTCTATGTTTGGAGTAGAGAGGTAACTCTGATTTATGAATATGTTTATTTGTTTTGTTTGATGTGTGTTTGAAAGTTCATGTGTCTAGATTAATTAGTTCTTATCCTGCATGATTAATATTATTCTCGATGGATGAAAACGGAAGCACTACCATAGGACCGCCATAGCGTATATTTAAACTAATTATGTATACATGTGATTTGTGACTTTGGTACGCTAAAGAAACTGATGCATAACCTCTAGATCACACTAAATCAATTATAGTTATGTATGTTACATTAACATGAGCGGTTGAGTTCATTGGATTGCAGACTTATCTCTTATAAAATAATTAACATGACTGATTTCGCTAAATGGTAAGTCATTTCAGACCTAAGAATTTATAGTTAGGCTAACTCTATATATAGGTCACAGATCCATTAGACACACATAACTCAAGCATATATCAAGTAACTTAGAGAAGCATATGTAGTATTTCTATAAGCTATTATGTTTAAATCAATAGTGAAATCCAACCTCCGAACATCATTTAATCATTTTTACAACTAAAGCAATCAACCATCAATTATCTTAAATTCTATCTTGTTACTTTTTGTCTTTAGTTAGTAATTTGTTTCCTTTGCACTCAACTCGCTTTCATTCAGTTTCCTTTGCATCCAACTATTTTCTTGCATCAAAAACCATTTTCACTGCATTTACATTGTTTTCATTGTATTCTTGTTTAGTAGTTTCTTGCATTGAAAACTATTTTCCAAAACCTGCATTCATAATCTTCTGCATTCAAAGCATTTTACATTCATACACCATTCTTCCAACAAACATAGAAGATAGCAATCGTGACAAGCATTAGTGTTTTTACATTTAAGTGATTTTAGTATTCACCCACTACTCCCTTAGGATACGATACTTGGTTCATAACTATACATACCATCTTTAACCTTACTATTTGTGTCAACAAGAGGTGACTAGCCTCTTAAAATACTCTTCCAGGCTTTTTGATCCTATTGCTTAATAAAACAAATTACACGATTTTTCTAGTACGAGTAGTTATAACTCGTAAGTATTGGTGGTTTGTTTGTAGAAAAACCTTCTTATATCTCTTCCATCCTTGCAAAAAAAAAAGATCTTTAGTTCCACAATCACACTAAATCAAACATTAGTGACCAACTTTGATACCAATTGTAAGATAATAAGTCGGTAAGTAATGTTTGATACCAATTGTAAATCAAACATCAGTGACCTACTTATACATTGGACATTATTATAACAACGACATGTGAACATGAAAGTAAATAAAATAGAATACATAGATTTTATAGAGTTTCACGTCTCAACAAACCTAATCCACTTGGCTTTCGACTATACTCAACTCAATTTCTTTTTCTAGTAGTACACGGCTGACTCACTCAGATTTTACGTTGTACTTGCAATCTAGGCTCCCTCTAATTACTTTCCTAACACCTATTGTAATCAGCTTTTTGCTTTGTAAACTGGACGTTAGGAACTTTTTCTTGGTTTATGGTGCATGGGATAATTCAATTTAATAAGTATATTAGTGAATTATACAATTAGTGCTTAGTTTTTCATTTTACCCCTTCAACCTTTGACCCTCAATGCTCAAGTCAATATTTTCGTAGCTTCTTTGCATTGCCCCCACATGTCATTAAAAATCTATGACACGTGAGTAGAATGTAGAGTAGTCCAAACCAATTTGGACTATGTATCTAGAACATAAATGTACTTCCAAGTTTATAAGATGCAGTGATTGGATGTCAATCTTCATCCAATCTTGACAAGGGCGGGTCCTTTGCTTTTGCCTATGCTTGCGGCCCACTTTCATGTTTAACTTTCATGTTTACTAATATGTGTAAGAGATTGGGATTTTATTTGTACCAAAGGCGTCCAATTAACTGAGCTATAAAACTTTCCATTGCTTGCAAGGGAATGGATCTTTTATCCAAATAACGTGTTAGCAATTGATTTTTTCAATCAAAGTCGTGATCTCGATTGTGCCCTTCAACCACTTGCATGGTGGTTTATGGGGTTTTTCACCCACTTGCGAGATAGTTCGTCGATCTTTCCATAATTATCTAGCGTTTCACTCGTTTATCATAGCTTGGTGTTGTATAGATTCTTCATTCTATTGGATTTTAACTGGTGCTTTGTGAGACATTTTCTCTATATACTCTTTGCCCGATTTCTAAGGGTGAGGCTTATTCAAGTGTCCTACTATATGAAATATGTGCCCAATGGATTTTTCACCCAACTTTTGAATGTAAGGCTTACTAGTCGACCTACTTCATGGAATATGCATCCAATTGGTAAGTCACTCAGCTTTTGAATATAAGACTTACTAGTCGGCCTACTTTATGTGAGACTCATCAAATAGGTTCTTCAACTAGTTTATTTTGGCAGGGCTTATGTCAATTGCCTATTTAATGGGATATTTGCCCAATAGACTTTTCACCTAGCCTCTTTCTGTAGAGCTAGAGCTTACGCTGGTTGCCTACTCTATGAGATATTTATCCACTAGACTCTTCACATAGTTTATTTCGGTAGAGCTTACATTTGGCCTTTTTATGGGATGAGTTTGTCACCCAACTTATTTTATTTAGTTTATATTGTTCCTTGAATTAGCTTCCCCAAGATTTGTTTTTTCCCTTGCCTTGTTCTCCTCCCTCCTCACTGTGACTCCTTATAAATGAGGAAGTGAGACGAACATTTTAGCAATTATTGGTGTAAAATTCTTCGATTGTCTTTGGCGAGCGTGGTTAGAGGGCATCTGCATGGAAGATAGGAACATTTGTCACATAATGATGGAATACACACAAATGAAAAAGATTGGTGCCTACTAAAAAAAAGAGGATCAAATGATCAAAAAATACTTAAGGTGGTGTTGTCCACAGAAAACCCACCCAGCATAGATAGGACTTTGTTAGTGTTAAGCAAGATTTTATTCGGTCCCATGGTGAGTCCCCTAACTCCACTGCAATCGGTCCTATGGTGAGTCCCCCAACTCCACATTGCAGTGGATCTGGCAACGATGGACGTGTACTGCATTTTATGTGCAAATGCGCTTTACCAAGTTGTGTATGTTGGGATTTGTACCCTGGGTGGAAGTAACAATTAAGTATGGACTCGAGTAACATTTGTTGAAATAAAATGACTAATATGAAAGTATTTTATTTGAAAAATTTGTGATGAGAATCCTTATGATATATTGAAGTGTTTCAATAAATATATATAATCATTTACGTTAATAATAATTTTTGATATTATCGTTTCAAAAAGGATTTTGAAGATCTCCGATCACGGAATAATGAAGCTCAAGATCCAGCATATAAGTTGTTATATGCAAGAGGAATGACTTTGAGTTCAGTGGATCATAACAAAATAGACAATGATGCTCATTTATAGTTAGGAACCTATAAATAAATTAAGTCATGAATGTAGTACAACGTCATACATGGACGAGTTGATCTTTTCTTAGATGTCTGTAGTCTTATACAAATCGTTTGTATAAAGGACCGAAGCAAGAAGAATAAAAGAGAAGTTTGTGAATTGCGTTGACAAATAGTTTTTTTTAATCATTCGTCAATAATGATGGTCATTAACTTGTTGAGCTCAATGCATCATCTTTCATAGACTCTTGCTCGTCGCTGAACTCTCTTTTGACTTAGGCGTCATGATGTTGTCCAACTTCCACATCATCTAGAACCCTATCTTAGATGGATTGGAGGCGAGTAGCCGAGAATGTTATTGAATTGTATGGAATCCTGAAATATACGTCTCCCCTTGTTATAGTCAGCAAGTGCTTATCTTGATTTGAGCGCTCAGTCCATATATGTTGTGAATATGGTCAAGGACACTTTATGCTGATGGAAGTCAAGGATATAAGATGTGATTAATCGAGTAATGGATTTTACCTATTGGATCACGACAGGTAGTAAGGATGTTTGACTTGACTAGAATTGAGTACTATATCTGTGTATATCTATGAAGAGGGGAGTTCAATATCAGACATGTAGTGAAAATACGTTGATATCAATGGGCGAGTTAATGGAACAAGAGTTGTGAAATTAATTCGAGTCATTGGAGCTTTAATTCATAGGTCCCCCCGTTCCCCGCATATTTCAATCACTTATACAAAATTTAATGCCTTATTGCAAATTAATTTAGTTTATGAAGAAATAATAGTTATTTCTTAGATCAATTAATTTGATTAATTGATGAACAATTTTGTTAAAATGATTAATCAAGTATTTAATTAATATAATTAATTAAATTGGTGAGTTGGTTAATTTGATTAATCAACTAATTAATTAATGATATTAACTAGTATTCTCACTTTAATCAGGAATTATGAAATCATGAATTTCATAAAAGGAGTACATGAAATTTAGATTTCTTGAAATTCGATTTTATGAGATAAAATTAAATTCAATTATTAATTAGATTTATTATTTAATAAATAATAAAGAAATCTAAATGAAATACTTGAGCTCAAGGTTGAGCCCAAACAATATTATAGAGCACTTATATAATTAAAAATGGAGACTTTAATTAATTAGTCTTCTCCTACTCCTTCTAGAAATAATGAATTAAATTCAAATTCTACAATTAATAAATTAATTAAATATTTCATTAAATGGGATACTTATCAATCATTAGATAAAAGAGAATATGAGAGGAAGATTAGATAGGGTTGACTAACCATATATAGGAGATTTTATGCATAGGATTTTTCGTAAGGTTAAGGGAGATGCACGAAGGGTGTTGCGGCAACCATTTGGGAGGAAGAAACATGGCAGCCAAGATCATCTGAAAAGGCTACTACTGGCCGACCATGGATGCTGACTGTGAAGAGTATGCTCGGAAGTGTCAGAATTGCCAAGTGCATGCCTCATGCTACATCAGCCTGCAGCTCATTGGGAACCCGACACTTGCCCGTTCGCACGATGGGGAATCAACATCGTGTGAGCTATGGTTCCGGATAAAGGTCAAAAAAGATTTTTACTAGTTGCAGTACACTACTTCACTAAATGGGTCGAGGCAGAACCTCTTTCCAAAATCACTAGCCAGGTCGTGATAAACTTCCTATGGAGGAACATCCTTAGCCACTTCGGGGTACCACATCAGCTGGTGAGCGACAACATACTCCAATTTTGTAACAACCTCATGGGAAAATGGTGTGTAAGTGGGGTATCAAGCACCGCTTTACCGGTGTAGGATACCCCCAGGGTAACGGGCATGTTGAGGTATCCAACCGAACCCTCGTGAAAATGCTCAAGGCTCGCTTGGATTGATACCAGTCTAAGTCGGTTAAAGAAGTCCCCAGAGTCTTATAGGCCTACCGCACTACCCCATGATCGGCTACCAGAGAAACCCCATACAACCTCGTATACGGGACAGAGTCGGTGGTCCCATCAAAGACCGTGAAACATAGTCTACGAGTACAAGAGTACGAGGATGCCCAAAATAGCGCGAACCTCGCCTTGGCCCTAGACTTACTGGAAAAAAAAGATCCGAGCTGCTACCCACACAGAGTTCTATAAGGCACGAATGGCCAAATTTTACAACACTCGGATCCGACCCCAATCCTTTTAGGTTGGGGACTTCGTTCTGAAAAGAGTAGAAGACTTTAAAAACATAGGCAAACTAGAGCCAAATGTAGTGGCCCCTATCACTCTAAGATCCTCGGGCCGACTACCTACTTGCTCAAAGACATGGATGGCCGGGAACAAACCCAAGCCTGGAACAATCTTAATCTCCGGAAATATTATCTTTGAAAGCTCTGAGATTGACCTCTTACAGCGACTCTATTTTGTTCGCGTGGTTAAGTGTTTGTATTTTGATTGACCGGTTCTACTCGTGTAAAGAAAACATGCTATCGACAATAAAATAACTACTTTGAAAAAAGTATATCGACTTAAGAACAAAGGGCTAAAAAGAAATATTTCATTAAAAGGAAATCAACTGCCATAACAAAAGAGAGGGGGTGGACTAGACCCTTACAAAAGGGGTCCCAATAAAACAAGGACTACACACGCCCGACTAACACTAATGCCCCATCAGGACGATCCCCCTTCTTGATCCATTCTCAACGCTGCTCCTCTAAGAGATTTCTTTGGTTGGGCATCCACACCGCTATGGCAACGAGGTTCGTCCTCCGAGAGGCAGGCAGAGGATTGGCAGAAGAGACTGAGGAATAAAAATCCAACTCGAGAAGCACCGAGTCTCGGGGATGCCACGAAGAGACATACCAATCAACAAAGCCATCCCATAGCCCACTCGGACTAGATCCTTAAGCTCGGAATCCGACACCCCTTGGCTCCTCAGGGATTTGGCTGTATCCAGTCGGGCACATGCAAGGCTAGTTTTGAGCTCTTTCCTCACATCCTCGAGCTGGCAAAACAGACGGCCCGACTCCTCTTATAGTGGTGGGAACGCCTACGAAACCCGGGTTGCCTCTCTCGCCCTTTCCTCACACTTCTCAGCCTTGGCGCTGGCGTTTGCTATCGCCTCTCCAAGGCAACTCTTCAGTTCTTATGTCTCGATTCGCTGACTCTCTTAACTCAGCGGCGCGTCCACGAGCCTCCTTCAAGACATTCTCTAGTTGAGTTGCCTCTTCCAGAGCATTCCTCAGCAAAGCTCGAAGAGCATCACGCTCCTGGACCACGATCTTCAGGGTCGTAGGACTGGCCTGATATGTGCCTAAGGCATTCCCGAGCATTGTGAGCTACAAAAAAGAAGAGGGGCAAAAAATATAATAAGGCAAATAAGGTGTCACCTCACAGATCCTCTTGTAGAACTTCTCCCACATGGACCCGTCGCTAAAGCCACCAAGGAGCTCGCGGTCTCCGGGGTTAACAACACCGCTCACAAAATAATGGTAATAAGAAGGATACACATAGCCCTCCAGAAAAATTAAAAGAGCAATAAGGTCGCGAAAATCTCCTCTTCTGATGGGGTCCTATGAAGAAAATCTGGGTCCGGCAAAGATCTCTTCTTACTTCCCGACCTCACCGGAGGCAAAGGGTCCATGAGGCCCTTCTCCTTGCTCTTCTCCAACGAGTAAGCCAACGAGCATTCACTCCTCTTCCTCGAAGGACTTTCGACGACTGGGATCCAATCTGTCAAATGATACGAAGAAATCGGCAACGACCCAAAGTCAAGAATAGTGCCAAAAGAAGGTATAAAGTTGTTATCAAAATACTAACCATTACATGGTCCATGGGTTGAGGAATACCTTAGGAAGCCACCTCATTTATGATCTCCACCATAGACCCCATGACCTCCTCAACATCAGCAGCTGTCGGGCTCCTTGAAGCACCAGGACAGTACTTGCCATCGGAGGAGTCGGAGGACTCAACTGCAACAGCCTTCAGACTTCGTAAGCTTCCGACAATGCTCCATGCTCTGCAACTTCCAATCGGCGGAGGAGCCTCGAGACCTCTAAATAAAGTTGTCCGAGTCAATATCTGTCAGCGCTAGGAAGTTCCCTCGGAATAAACAATGAGCGTGACTAGCCATCTCTGCAATTGGAAACAAAAGTAGAGACTCAGTAAAAAAAAAAGAAGCACACTATATATACTCGGGGAATAGTTTCGAAGCCGATTCAGATATTTTCTGAAAAATACAAGGATTCTTACAGAATTCGTCGTTTAGTCAGAACATGGGCAAATAAGGGCGCTCATCTTCCAGTTCACCTTGCAGACCCGCGAGCAACAGGACCATCGGGTTGCGAAGTATCGAGGACGTATCTTACACTCCACTGAAAAGAGCCCTGTCATCCAGAAAGGTGGCGGTCTCCGTGAACGCATCAGTGGAAGGATAAAAATACCTCATGCCCCATTGAGTGGGTATGCCTTCCCACTCTGAGACCGACGCTAATCCCCGTTATTAGAAGGTTCATTCCTAACAGTTGACGCTAGGAACATTTGCTTGTTATCACGAATGGATAGGGAAAAGTACGGCGAACCAAACGTGGGCTCCCTCAGCACAACAGAGTATGAACTCCACCAGATGACGATAGAAGGCAGGAGTCAGTTGACTCGAACACACCTGCCAGAAGATGAAGAAATCCCTAAGGATCAGATGAAAGAAGTAATGGATCCCACAACGAAGCTGCTCCGAGTACACAGTCATATAGCCCTCTAGGGGATCATACGCTCTATGTAGGCTAGAAGCAATGATCACATCCACCCGCTCATGAAAAATATTGAACGACTCCAGCAAGGTGCGAGCCTCCTCCATGGTCACGACTGACCCTGTGGATCCGACTCAGAGCTCACCCATCATACGCTTGTGCTCCAGCATTTATCAGGTGAAAATGACACCATCGATAGAGGCTGGTAAGTTTCACGGTAGACGAATACACGATCTACCACAGTAACAGGCAAAACGGAGGAACCACCACCACCACACGCACCACAAAACGAGAACTCACCGATTCTCTCAGGAAAGCTGAACAGACAGATGGCAAACGAGTGGCCCTTAGGCGACGACTCTGTTGAGACGCTGTTACACTACCACACTTGGGGGGGGGGGGGGGGAAACGGAGAATTGAGAGAACCGTGAGAGTCCTCCTACCACTTTTCAACCTTAACGTTGGCGTTAGCTATCGCCTCTCCAAGGCAACTCTTCAGTTCTCATGTCCCGATCCACATACTCTCTTATCTCAGCGGCGCATCCACGAGCCTCCTTCAAGGCCTTCTCCAGTCGAGTTGCCTCTTCCCGAGCATTCTTCAACGAAGCTCAGAGAGCATCATGCTCCTGGACCACGGTCTTCAGGGTTGTAGGACTGGCCCAATATGTGCCTAAGGCATCCCCGAGCACCGTGAGCTACAAAAAAAGAGAGGGGCAAAGTCAGAAGACTTGCGATAATAAAAGAACCAAAACTAAAATAAGGGAAACAAGGTGTCACCTCACAGATGCTCTTGCAGAACTTCTCCCACATGGACCCGTCGCTAAAGCCAACTAGGAGCTCACGGTCTTCGGGGTTAACAATACCGCTCACAAAAGAGCGGTAATAAGAAGGATCCACATAGCCCTCCATAAAAATTAAAAGAACAACAAGGTCGTGAAAAAACACCTCCTCAGATGGGGTCCTATGAAGAAAATCGGTGTCCAGCGAAGATCTCTTCCTACTTCCCGACCTCATCGCAGACAAAGGGTTAATGAGGCCCTTCCCCTTGCTCTTCTCCGAAGAGTAAGCCAACGAGACTTCACTCCTCTTCTTCGAAGGACTTCCGACGACTGAGATCTGATCTGTCAAATGATACGAAGAAATCGGCAACGACCCAAATTCAAGAACAATGCCAAAATGAGGCATGAAGTGATCAGCAAAATACTTAGACATTAGAGGGTCCACGGGTTGAGGCATACCTTCGGAAGCCGCCTCATTTCTGATCTCCGCCATAGACCCCAGGATCTCCTCTACATCAACAGCCGTCGGGCTCTCGGGAGCACCCGGACAGTACTTTCCATCAGAGGAGTCGGAGGACTCAGCTCCAACAACCTTCAAGGACTTTGCAAGCTTCCGGCGCCGCTCCATGCTCTACAACTCCCAATTGGCGGTGTCAAAACAAAGTAGTCTGAGTCAATATCCGTCAGCGCTAGGGAGTTCCTTCGGAATGGACAACGAGCGTTACTAGCCATCTCTGCACCTAAAAACAAGAGCCGAGACTCAGTAAAAAATAGAAACAAATAAGAATGAAGTATACTACATATACTCGGGGAGTGGTTTCGAAGCACATTCAATTTTTTTTTGAAAATTACAAGGATACTTACAGAATTTGTCGTTCAGTCGGAGCATGGGCAGAGAAGGGCGCTCATCTTCCAGTACACCTTAGAGACCCACGAGCAACAGGACCATCGGGTTGCGAAACATCAAGGGCGTATCGCACACTTCGCTGAAAAGGCCCTTGTCATCCAGAAAGGCGGCGGTCTCTATGAACACCTCAGTGGAATGATAAAAATACCCAAGCCCCATTGAGTGGGTATGCCTTCCACTCCGAGGCCGACTCTCCAACAGAGGCCACAAATAAGTACCTCTGACGCCAATCCCCGTTACTGACAGGTTTATTCCTCGCGGTTAACGCTAGGAACATTCGCTTGTTATCGCGAATGGACAGGGAAAAATACGGCGAACCAGGCGTGGTCGCCCTCAACACAAACGCCCTGGCTAAGGGTGCACTGGATGTTTATCAAGTAACAACAGAGTATGAACCTCACCAACTGACGATAGGAGATAGAAGTCAGTTGACTCGGACACACCTGTCAAAAAATAAAGAGATCCCTGAGGATCGGATGAAAGAAGTAACTGATCCAACATCAAAGTTGCTCCGAGTACACGGTCATATAGCCCTATGGGGGATCATACGCCCTCTGTAGGCCAGAAGGAATGATCACATCCACATGGTCGGTCCAGGAAAATGTTGAACGACTCCACCAAGTTGCAAGTCTCTCCATAGTCACGATTGACGCCGTGGATCTGACTCGGACCCGACCAGTCATACGTTTGGGCTCCAATGTTTTTCAAGTGAAAATGGCACCATCAGTGAGGGCTTGGTAAAGCACACGACGAGATAAAATGGAAAACACATGTTCTACTACAGTAACCGGCAGAATGAAGGAACCGCCACCACCATATGCACCACAAAAATAGGAACTCCCCGCTTCTCACCGAGAAACCAAACATACATATGGCGAATGAGTGGACCTTCTATGGAGGCTCCGTCGAGACCACGCTGGGAGGAAGCGGAGAATTAAGAGAACCGTGAGAGTCCTCCTCGCTTGAAAAAACAGAAATAGCGCGGGAAACCATGGATGTGAAAATAGTGAAAGCTTGAAGAAAAACTTATTTGTGCAAGAAGAGTATTAGCAGAGAAGAAGAGTGTGAGGAAAAAGGGAGAAGAGGGTTGCGCCTTTATAAGCGGAGAAAAGCGGCTCCTACTCCGAACTGGGCCAGGTTCCCACCCACGATTCAAATGGTGGGACCCTCTAGTTGCCCGCTCGCGACCCCTCGGAACTGCCATGCTCCCCAAATCATTGCAACCCTAGCATGTTAGACGTCACCATAGGGGAACTAGATCGGCACTTCAACTCCCCACGTCCACTAGCATTTAATAAGCGCACGTTTCCAAGACTGTCAGTTGAGCAGACCAACAAGTGAGACGATTCAAAACAACGATCACATCAAGAACCTGTCGCCACGGCTACCCATCCATCCATGGGCCTGAAAGCATCCACGACGTCTACGAGTGATTGTGTAAAAAATCAAAATTTTCTAAGTATGGTAGCCCCGAGCATTGGAACCGAAGTTAAGCACCCTCACGATGGTCATGGCTACCCATGCGAAAAATGAAGAAACTTTAAAAAGCACTATGCTCGTAAACGTCTAACAAAAAAGAAGAGGAGGTCGAAACCTCTTGTGCAAGGTAAAAATGGGTACCCATGTGGAAAAGTCCAAAATTTTCTAAGTAAGGAATCACAAAAGCAGAATATATTACAAACATGGTCGCAATACCGACCATAGAAATATGAGTTGAAAGCCAAGGAATTCCATTAAACATAAAGACCTGGGGACGACTACCCGATACAACCCCAAAATAAAGTACATACAACCACCAAACTCTCCCTAAGCTACCTACAGCTAACGGGGGAGGGAAGATCCAACTGTAGTAGAAGGGGTCAAAGAACCATGAGTGCCCAAAGTACCCCCTGGCAGCAGCACCAACGTCGCATCGGGAGTGTTCGGACGGACCATCCGAGTGGAAGCCAACCTATGAAGGTTGGCCTCAGGGCGAAACAAACCTAGTTGGGTGCCCAACCTTCGGCATGCTTTGAACCCCCACATCAGATGAGCATCGCAGTAAGGAATGAATCGCGCCCTGATCTCCCTCTTCCGGGCCGTCAATCGCTTGTCCTGCTCCTCCACGGTCTTCACGAAAGTGCTACGAAGTAATTCCACCACCTCCTCCAAAGATTGAAGTCTTCGTGCCCAGTTAGCCTCCTTCCCCATGAATGACTCCTTCTCATTCTCCATGACGGCTAGACACCACTTCAAAAGCCGCTCCGACTCCTCAATCTCCCTTACACGTGCCAACTGACTCTTAGCCTGGGTGGACAACTTGGAGAAACGAAGATAGCTGGCTTGACCCTCTGCCCCAACCTCTCTGAGCTTCAACTTCAAGGCGTCCCTTTCATGGGCAGCCTTTTCATAAGCATGCGACAGCCCTCTCAAACCAATCGGGCTCTACGCAAACAATGAAAGAACATATGTCAATAGTTGATACATGAAACATAAGGAAATATCACAACGCCTTTCAGAAGGGACTGCACAGGGGGAGGCACGATGCTGCCCCACGTAACGGCTTCCTCAGTAGGGCCACCAAATCAAGAACAACTGGAGGATCAGAAGACTCGGCCTCGCGACGCTCAGGCACGGGAGACGACAACCTCTCAACATTGAACTCCACCCCAGCGGTCGGAAGTTGGGGCGTCGACGACTTGCCTCCCTTAGTCCCACCAATATCTTTCATGCCCTGGACCTCGTACAAATCCGCAAGCCATTCAGCACCTTCCTCTGGCCCCACATGCAAGTCAGCAGAAAAATAGGAAGGTGTAGGGCTTTCTCCGACTTGGGCAGATGGAATCATCTTCTCATCGGAATCCTGCACCAAGATAAATGGGTTTTAGGAAGATACCTCGGCTTTCCCCGTAGAACGCTTTATTGTGGATGGACCCACCTTCTTTTTACTGGATTGGCTCGTATGAGACAAAGCCTCGAGCACCGCTCCCTTCCTCCGAGGGTTCATTCATCAACGTAGCTGAAGTGGCCGATCCCCAATTCCTTCGAGGCTTCTTGGCTATCTCCTTCTTCTTCTTAGATATACGAGGAATGAGAGCCTCGCACTTCAGCTTCTCCATCGCAGCCTCTGCAAGCAGAACAAACACAAAACAACAAAAGTTTGATTCAACAATAGGGAGAAAAACCTGAAGAAAAGAAGGCTAAAAAAATTACGCGAAGACTTAATCATTTGAGGACGCTTGTCCCCAATGAAAGGAGTCGGGGCGATAACATTGTTCAGACCACAGTCATCATAAAGGGATGAGAAGGCTTTAGGCCGTGACATTTCATTCCAACTGAAACCCTGCCGGAAGAACCCATCCGATGTAAGCTGGTCCGTGGACTCCGCAATATCGTACCTAGCGGGAATTCGGGAGTCCAAATTCAACGCCCTTGGAACGCCCTGCAGGACGTCCTCGTTGGAATGACGAAGGAAAAATAACTTCTCCTTCTAGCTGTTGTGGTACCCTAGAAGGTTGTGGGGGACCCTCTTGGTCGACTTCCACATGAAGAAGGTGTAGAAGGGCTTATCCCCAGAAGAGCTCGTTACGTCAAAGGCCCCCAAAAACCGACGCACCAGACAAGGGTAGTTGTAAGCATACAAATAAACGCGAAGGCCACCAGAGTCGACCACCCGTTGGGAGAAAGCTAACTCGGGCATAATACGTATACCTTAAAAACCTCCCGATAGAATGCCAGAAGAAAGGATCTCGACCCCGCCTTGATCTGGACGACGTAGGCCATTTAGAAGCCCTCATGAGGAGAGGTCGCCTTCTGGTGCTCTTGAGGCACCACAATTTCCAAGTCGAGAATATCCGTCCCATATTTAGTGAACTCGGCGTCGACCTCCTCGCTAGATTTCACCGTACTCTTCACCCCCCTGTTGAAACCCTAAGTGGCGCCGCTGTAGTAACCGATTTCTTTTCCTTTTTGGCGGACGTCTCCAACATCCCAGAAGCGACGCGATGTCGCTATGACGTCCCTTCAGCCACATGAGACATCACCACCTCCATAATCACCATATTTGATGCTGCCCTACGCCTTTCCATGCTGCCAGTCTCTTCGCTGGAACTGCTCTGTGACGCCATTAAATCGTCGAAACTTTTTGAAAAAAATAAGAAGAAGAGAGAAAAAGTGGGAAAACAAAGGGAACTCGGATGAATGAAGACAAAAAACGCTGAGTCCCATCAATTTATAGGCAGAGAAGCTGGATTGGCGCTCTTGACGCGTGGCCAGCTCAGTGCCACGTGGTACATGCAGGACCACAATTTTGGAAAACGTATGACATCACATCACTCATTAATGAGTTCCAAGTGATTTCTACGAAATACACTCAAAACTGGGCGGGACTCATGATGATGCAAAATTCGCCACACCCTCATAAAGTGGCAAAACGGGTACCCCACAAAAATGACCAAGGGCTAGGGAAAAGGTACCCCGGGTCACGACCAGCTAACGCCCCAATAAGGACACACAATCTAAATATCCAGGGAAGGTACCCCCGGGTCATGACCAGCTAACAACCCAATGGTGGTACACAGTCTAAATGCCCAGAGGAGGTATCCCCGAATAACGACCAGCTAACGCCTCAATAAGGGAATACGACTCAGATCAAAAGACCCAAGCATACTTCACCTAACGACCCAGAGTTACGCACGATCTGGGGTACCCACAAAGAAAATCACAAGAGCCCCCCCTCCCCCCCCAAGCCGATGTGGGCTGATGTGCCGACACCCTGATTGGCTAACTCTACCCGAATCTCATGGGACCCGCAATAAGGGACCCCCGGGTGGTAGTATCCAAAACTTAGCCAAAATATTTTTGAGGAAAGAGAATAATACAAAATAATAAGGAAGTGAGTGAATGCAAGGAAGGGTCGAAGGAAAAAGACCTCTCATCTATGGTCTCAATATAGCGAAAAACACATATAACTCGAAAGATCTCGTGGCTACTCAGAGGAAGTACGACTCCACGAATCCTCCTCGAAATATATGGGGATAAACACGACCTAGAGGATAGCCAGATCCCTAGGCGTAATGAACCTCACAACAACACGACCAGAGTCGAAGGAAGTGCCAAATACACTTGTTTAAAGCAACTCCCAACCACCTCTCATTATGATAGAAGACCATACCTCATTGGTCCAAGACGACTATTTGAGCAGGACCGGATCTCACTCATTGGTTCAGAACAACCCACATAGATGACTAGAGCAGACATCATCATTACCCGGTCAGAAGAAACTTAGTCAACCCACGCTATTGAGTGCCTCGTGCCAGACGACCCCCATTGGCGCATAAGGCTATCGCATCATTTGCCATCACCACCACTCAGAGTTAAGACGAAAGACCAACCTTGATTGGCGCATAAGACCCTTGCGGCATTCGCCATCGCTCCCACCCGGAGTTAAGATTTGAAGACCGATCCCCATTGGATGAAGACCCAAAGGATAACACTATAAATAGCCCATCATTTAAGCATCAAAAGGACAAGTGCACGTTTTCGCCAAATTCTACACACGCACTCAATTGTATTTGGCACAATAGCAAAAGAACACTCTCTACGAAAAATAGTTATCTCCCCACACGACCCCCTTGTAATTCACTCAAGATCCTTAATAAAACAATATTGCCTCATTTTCCTCAAATTCGAGATAGGCATTCCGAACAATATTCAGTGATAACATCTCCGAAATTCTCGATCCTACGGGTCCGGGACGATATTGCATCACCAGTTAGCTATAGCTAAGTCTATGGAAAATAATTCGAATAAACAAAATATACCGTTACGTTTGAGATAGAAAACGATAAAGTATCTCATTGATAAAGGAATTATTGCTATAGACTATATTTGGTCCGAAAAGTATATTGTTGATCCTTTAACTAAAGGGCTTTGAAAAAAGCAAGTAGAAGAATTTGCGAAGGGAATGGGATTGAAGTCCATAAAATAGAGTCACCGACAAGGGCAACCCAACTTTACTGATTAGAGATCCCAAGATGAAGGTTCAATGGGTAACAACAAGCTGATCGAGTGATTGGATAACACCAAAAATAAAAAAATTATAAAATTATTACAAGAGAATCCCTCATATGCAGTAATTGGTGTTGTAGTGCAACGAAAAAAGGACGAGTGTATACTCCTAATGAGTTTGTAACCATTAGTAGGGAGTTGAGTTGCAGATCACCCTTGAAGAACTCACCTATACGGATGTTATTGTGGAGCCACAATCTATGGGACTCAGACTTATCTCTAGAGCATTCGTTAAAACAAGATACTAGTGCACGACCGTTAATTGCACTACCCAGGAAAACTTACCCACACTAAGTGTATGACTAGTTGAAGCTTGTGCTTAAGATTCATAGTTCAAGAATCATGTTCTTTTTTTTTGGGTAAATAACATGCAAAAACAACCTTAGGCTACATCTCTATCTAGTAAAGTAGTAAACTCAATGGGTGGAACAAGCACCAAGCTATTCTCTCCATCGATCTATCTTGAACTCTTCGCTAAGGCATCCACAACGAGATTCTTTGACCTTGTAATCCATCTAAACTCTTGTATCCATGGTTTCAAATGGAGATCCCGACATTCATCAATTTTTTGTTGTAGCATATGGCCTCTAACTGACATATCCATGATAATAGAGTAAGCTTCTTTTGAATCCGTCTCGACCTCAATCTTGTGTATCCTTCTTTCTCATGCCAAAGAAAGTCCCCTACGAATGGCTTCGAGCTTAGCTTCAAGCACTGGTGGGCACGGTATACTTGAAGTAAATCCCATAGCCACGCTCATTTGTCCTCCCGTAGCACTCCTCTTGTCGACCCGCAGTTTTAATGCGCTATCACACTTCCATCGGTGTTCAACTTGAACCAATTTTTCTTGTGTATAATACACTTATCTCCTTCCTTAAATTCTCCTCCTCTTCCTGATTGACATCAAATCGATCGCCAACTATTTGTTGCTATTTAAATCCGCAATCATGCTCTCTCTCGTGCCCTTGAAAACTCACTTATTTCTCGCCTTCCATATGGTCCAATATGCTTGCGACAAACACCACATTCCACGACACATTTGGGAGGAGCGAGCAGATGGTCTTGGTCCTTTTCAGATTCTGTCGAAGCCAATCTTCTTCCCATAGTTTCACGAACAGCTGGAAAGCCGTGTGAGGGAGCAGTTTCCTCCATATTTTATGCGCGGTGCAGCAGTCTCTAAGGATGTGCATTACGGTCCCCTCATGCCCAATGCATACGTCACAGTCCGAGTTTGCCGTAGTTTTCCTTACCTTCCTAATTTGATTCGTAGCAAGCTTATTTTGTGCGGCAAGCCACACAAAATATTTGTCACTATGTTTCTACAAATGAATATTTGTCAATACTAACTAAAAGTTCAAGTCTGCAAGACATTTTTACCTATTGTTTAGTAAAGATTGCCTTCTTATGTTGATTATTTTATTTTAAATCATGTGGGGATTGTTATATATATTCTATATATTTCTATATATATTGATTTAAATATATATATATATATATATATATATATATATATATATGTTTTTCAATGGTGGGTGTACAGAAGCTTGTGTGATGCACTACATAATATAAATCCTTACATTTCAATGTATCCTGTAGCCGTTTTAATCCCTGACTTACGAGAACTCAGAATTGTTTCATTTGAAAAATAGCATCTCTTCATTCAAACTCATGCCTGTCTATTTCATATCGTGCCTTTTCACAAGGATTGCTGCACTTTCTATAAATATGAATCGGGGATTAATTATGATGATACACATTCAAAAAGTTCTCTTAGTATACTGCAAATCAGACTCGTGATAATATCTCTAAAGCATAATTATTTGCGTTCAGATTTTCACACAAACTATTACAAAATATTATATTTCTAATAAGAAGGCAATTGTGGGTTATCAAGTTCGTGGAGATTATTGTTTAAGTGCACATAATGAAGGATTTCTGAAGGTTTGTTGTATTTTGGGAGTAAACGTTGGGAGGTTGTTGCACCACGAAATTGGCGGAAATTCTACTCTAAAGGAAGCACGTCTACGACGTGTGACTCAAACCGTGTTCTATCTAACATCCCTGATAGGGGTATTTTAGGATCGGCCCAACACTGTGGATTGGGCCGGCCCACAATCATATCGAATTGGCCCAATTCGATATCTGAAGCGCATCGAATAGCCCTTATTCGATGCGCGCATCGAACCACCTCGGTTCGATGCGTCTTTTACAGCTGTATAAAGGTCCCACGAAACGAGGCTTATATATACTCCGTTCCTTCGCCTTCCAAGAGAAAGAGAGAACCCAAGTCCAACCCTTAGCACATCGAATTGGCCCATTCGACACGCTCCATTGTTCGATGCCCAACGGAATTAAACACCAACAATATTTTATCAGTTTAGCATCGAATCAACTCTGCATCGAATCGGTATTGTTCGAGGCGCACATCGAACGTTCAGAATTTGATGCGCTGATTAATTTGTCTCATTAGAATACTTAGAGCAATAAAAGATCTATAATAGATAGTAGGTGTTTCAGACAAAGTTAGTCCGATTGTTTTATTGGATTAACGTTATTTTGGTTATTTATATTCCAATTGTATTGTTTTACCGTGTTCAATTACCGTGACTAAATAAGACCAAAATAATCCATCCTTTAGATTAATTATTATTTTCTTATTTGTGTGACTTTGCAGTATATTCGACGAACAGAAAAAACCACGATCCAGGCTACAACACACCCTTCAAAATATGCGGCAGAACAAGAGCTAAAAACCACAAAAGAAAGCAAGGAATCAACTTCAACGAACAACACGAAGTGTGCGAAACCAAATCAAAGCAAAGAAGATTCGAGGACCATTCTAAGAGGCTTGCGTAACACACTCTCGAAAGTGACGTTAAAAGAAGAAGAACCAAGCATCCAAGAAGAGAACCTAAAGAGAAAAACATTAAACAGCCAAGTTTTGAAACCAAAGAAGAGCAAAACCTACCCCAAATATGTGAGATGAGATTTCAACATTCAATCCAGTAAGATGCCCAACTTCATTCGTAAAACTGCTCTAATTGGAAAAGTTCCACAAGACATGACACATATGGTTGGAAAGCTCTAGAATTCCTCTTTTCAATGAAGCAAACGAGAGGTGATTTCGAATTTTTTAAAGAGAGTTATAATGATTTTACTGAGACTGCGCAGACTGCTTCTATTAAGACACGAAAAAATGAAGAACAATCTTCATTTGCTTCTTTTCTATGTTGTGATTCGTACATGATGGCTGCACTTGTATCAAGAACAGTTGAACTCCAAATAAAAATGAAAAATAGCCACGGGTCATGAAGATTGATGATATGGCCAATTGTTATTTTTTAGAGAGTGGTGGAAACATTTTGGAAGCTTTTTCTCTAAGTTGAGTTTTTTTGGAGTTAAGTAAGTTACATTTAATGAATGACTTTTTTTTTTTTTTGCGACACGATGCGTGACGCCAGGCAAACGTGCCCTTTTTAAAATATTTATGAGTTGAGTTTTTGGAGTTAAGTGAGTTACTATGAATGAAGAAAATTATCTTTTATTGTTCGTGCAGGGTTTTAAAATGCGTCTGCTGCAGGGAAGATCATGATTTTACGAAATCAAGAATAAGTTGAATATCATATTGTTTGCCGAGAATGTCAAAGCTAAATCAAATCATCGTTTCATCTCCAAACTCGCAAAGTTTGAAGATTGTATTTGCATAAAAAAGAATGAGATTGTAACTCTAAATTTACTTGAATTTATATCAAGTTTATTTGTACTAATCTTCTTGTTCTTAATTTCTAGAGACACGAAATTTGTAGTTGCACATATACTATATGTTATACGTTATAGACTCATATCAATTTTCTTGTTCGAATAGTCTATTTTTTAGCCTTGAGTCCGTTTATTAGTAAAAGCCGTATTTTTCCTTTTTGTAAGCGTAATTTTCACGTGTACTATTTTCTTTCATTGCACATATACTTTGGCACACCATCTTCTTTTTTCTAATTTTCGTTAAGAGTTTTGCTACCCTTACAAAAAAAATGAGTCTCATCGTCAGCTTTCACATCTCCGATTTCACATCTCGTATCGAGATTGTCCCCAAACAAGTAAGTTGTCCTAATAAAATTTCAGTTGTGAAACATCTTATTGCACTATGAATCAATCAATCCACACTACTCCGTAGAAATCCATCTTTGAGAATAAATCTGAATAATGATACTTCAAGCATGAAAACATCTCAAAAATTCTCTCGAGATACCTCAATACAAAACCATGATCCCACAGGTCTGTCCAATTTTAAAACTCAATTACCACAAATGTACATACTTTTGTTATCGTGAACTTTCTTTGCTCTCTTCCTCTCTCAAACAAACTGTAACCAACAGAACTTAAACCAAAGAAAATTGGAAATATATTCTGAACGAGGCAATATGTAGACAGGCGTAATGCATTTACAAGTTCAAACATACGAGTTTTACGAGCTCACTTAATGTAAAATAAAAAATCGGCAATGAGATGAAGGCAACCGTGAACAAAATTCAGCATACAATGAACCTGATATACAAATAAGATGAATACTTTTTTTTTTCTCTTTGATAGAAAAAAAAGATGAATACTTATAATTCAATTGCAAGTTTTAATGTTTATCTAATGTGATGACGAGCACATTCAGCCATATACACAAAATTAATCCGGTAACAATTAAGAATATCTATGTCCAACACAATTTTCCATTATTTCACAAAATCAAACGGTACTATCAATACATGGGGAGTTAATGTCACAAAATAGCCCTGATGAAAAAATTAGGGGCTTGAATTTTTACAATTTGAAATGAGAACGAAATCATTTCGATAACATAAGTGAAGATGGATAGGCTTCGGAGCTGCACAACATATGAGAGATACTGTACAATCAAACTCTTATCACAAAATGCCCAATCATTTGTCTTTCAGATTTCATGTACCATCAAGATTTTACATCAACAAAAATATATCTAACCTGTAATCTCAATATATTAAGGCACGCTAAATGAATCAAACTTAAATTGCTTCGAGTGGAACACTGTGATTTTTCGCTTCTGAGTCGAACACTGATTTTTTCAGTATCCATTCTTTCCAATTGAGTATATCATCTCCATAAAGATTTATGAACTTCACTTTGTTGCTTTTCACCTTGTGTCACTTATTAGAGTCTTCGTTTTACAAGATCAAACCTTCATCATTGATTTTCTTGCATCTACCCAGTGAGTGATACCGGTACCACACCTAATATTCGGTGATAATCTT
Source organism: Linaria vulgaris (assembly GCA_948329865.1). Taxonomy (NCBI): domain Eukaryota; kingdom Viridiplantae; phylum Streptophyta; class Magnoliopsida; order Lamiales; family Plantaginaceae; genus Linaria; species Linaria vulgaris. The sequence goes on from OX415250.1 coordinate 98,204,372, forward strand.
CAATACTTTTTTTGCTTTACCTCATCTGGTTTTACACACACATTCACCATAACTTGTATTCGAGAACAAAGAGAAAAAAAACCAAAGAATCTCTTCACCATTCATTTCATATTGCGAGATTAAACAATAGCTTACACAACTGTGGCTCAAGAAGCAGTGGTACTCTCACCTAAATGCTATAGCAACAGTACACTTGCAGCCAACTGATGAACGTACCAGTCAAAATAAAACCCCTAAAGATCTATGTAAAACGAAAGATATTGATCATAAAGAGTATACAACCTTTAGCATCTTTATATATGATTAAATTACAAACTAATAAAACATTGAAGTTGAAAACTATTGCATCAAAATATATGATCTACTGCAAAACAAAACACGCATCAAGGATGATAAGCTGTTTGGGAGTAGACAAAATCACATTAACAGGTACCGGAGTAATATGTTGAAAGGAAAAAAAATACTGATTAGCTACACATCACTACACAATGAATGTCAATTTCGTTTTATTTTTTTGGATCACACAGAAAGGGGAAATATAAATTAGAGTACCAAAAACAACAAATACAAAGCAACAATACCGATCAGAGAGACTGCGAGAGTAAGGCACAACTTCCTGCTGAAATTCGGTGTGTGATTTTATCACCAAGATTTAATTAGATAGATTTAATTCAGTAAGAAAAATTGGGAAAATAAGAGAAGAAAATTTAATAATTCTACAACTAAAAACACAAACTTATGAGGGGAATTCCTTCAAGATCTGTTCTTTATTTTGACTCATTAGCCCTACTTTTCTTTTCAGATTAACAAAAAAAAAAAAAACAAGATGCAGGACATAAGGCATTCACATAATTTACACAAGATCAGCAGTTAGATTAAACCAAAATTTCCACTCACCATCAATTATTAAAAAAATTATAATCATAAATAGCATACAGAATTGTAGATAAACACAAATGGTGTTTCTCTGTGTGTGTGTGTGTGAGAGAGAGAGAGAGAGAGGGACGGAGAGAGAGAGGTGGGGAGACCGACAGAGAGTAAGCACAAATAGCTTTAAGCATTTGGAGTTAAATGCAAGAAAATACCATGTGTGCTCACTCTCTTCTCCATTCTAGACTTACCCTTTTGTTATAGAATTGACCTATGTCACATAAGTCGTAAACGCGAGCGCGTGCGTGTGCGTGTGCGGGTGCGCCAGTTCGCCTATTTTCAAAAATTCACTTCTTAATGCGCCTCTAATGCGTCTATTAAAAAATATTAAAATATTAATAATATTAAGTAATTTTTTTAATATTAGGCAACAAAATGATTATTTCCCCCAAAACAATACTAATCATAAACAAGATAAGTCTTTTCATTCATCAAAATGTCAGTTTGTTCATCACAGCATCTAAATTACTTGCTATTACATTCAGAAAATGAGTGACGTGGTGACATGCTATATTTCACTCACTTGCAAGCATCAACAAAATATATTATATCTTAAAAACTAAACTACTAGTATTTATTATTTTGCTTACTTTTTTATATTTATATCTTAAAAACTTAACTACTATTTATATTTATATCTTAAATTTTTTTATATTATACTATTTAAAAACGTGATAAAAAAAGAAAATTCAAAAAATAAGAATTCCATTAATTAAACTAGATTTTTATTTAATTAATAATTCAGAAAAAACTTCATCTTGATCAAACGATATAAATTTTCAGAAATTAAATTTTTGCAACAAATCTAATTAATACTTTTTAAGCTTGATGTTTTAATTCGAAATAGCTTTAAACAATTATGTCTGTTGAAAATATTCTGCTTTCTGAAAGTATATGTTAATTTTTTGTAAGTAGAATTATTCTATTATTCTATTATGAACGAATTTTTGTAAGTTTTGATGAAAATGCCCTAAAAATTCTACGTGGCGGCGATGTGGCCGCCACGTGGACCAAATAGCCCAAATAATAGAGATTGAGTATTTTTGACAAGGTATACATATAGTTACGGCATATTTTTGAAGCCCAAAATTCTTTTGGGTAGTTTTAGAAAAATGGCAAACTTAATGGGTAGATTTAAAAATTCCTCCAAATCTTAACTATATATGATTTTTGTTCATGTGAATTTCAAAAGTAAAAAAAAAAAAAGGAAAAAAAAGGAAAAAAAAAAAGAAAAAAAAGGAAAATTTGTGCACAAATTACGCATTTACACTTAATTCGCGAATTAGTATCTCTTAGTTCGCGAATTAGTATTTCTTAGTTCGCGAATTAGTATCTCTTAGTTCGCGAATTAGTATTTCTTAGTTCGCGAACTAGTATTTCTTAGTTCGCGAATTAGTAAATACTAATTCGCACTGGAGCGCCGCACGCGCACTCAATTCGTGAGTTCGCGAATCGAGCGCTAGTGCGTGAGGGGGGGTGCGCGAATTATGTGACCTAGGAATTGACACCAAATATGGCAAAAGGAAAGGCTGCTGCGGCAGATTTCGATACAAAACCCTAAAATCAAAAGCACGACTAATTTTTCGGTCCCTGTTGACACTCAATAGCGACCGACTTGCGGTCCCTATTGACAAGCCACCATGGTCAATAGGGACCGCAAAATAGCGACCCAGTGACGGTCCCTATTGACCATCAGGGACCGTCTTGCGGTCCCTATTGACCCCTGAATCTTGTAGTGAAAGCAAAGAAGATTCGAGGACCATTCTAAGAGGCTTGCGTAACACACACTCGAAAGTGAAGTTAAAAGAATATTAGCTATCAGATCTCATGTGGGAAAAATGGTTGAGTTAATCAAAGTAAGGTCATGGAGGTGGATTAGTGCTAAAAAGAGGGACTTTTATTTTTCTTTCTCTGATTGGTACCTTAACCCATGTGATTGTGTTGGGTAAAAAGGTTCTGTTTTGGTGTTGTAACTTTTTGCACTTCTTGTGCTCTTTTAATTTGAATTTTGCTTATCAAAAAAATATATTTCCTTTTCTGTATTGTTTTAGTCTTGTGGGCCAAGTCCAGCCCATTAGTCGATTAGCCCATTAGTATAAATATATGTTTTTGTAATATTTTGTATTATTAATTTTTCATTATCATCCAAATTAATAAGATATCAAATTTATTCTGCTCTCGTTTCTCTCAACCAAACCCTAGCCGCACTTTCGTTTCCACAAAATCAATATGGTATCAGAGCGATTAATCACTCTGATTTCCCTTCCGCTGTTAGATCTCGCTTCATCTCTTCTTTGCGATTCGATTGATACCTGAATCGCCTCTTTTTCCCATTTTTTTTTGAAACCCTAGTTTCGCCCGATGACAACTCCATCCACATCTGCCGCCGTTTTCGGTTCCACCTCCTCTGCCGTCGTGAAGAATCCATGTGAGGATTCACTGTCAGTCTATTTTTTGGGGAACCAGGACTTCACCGGCGCCTCTATTGTTGGCGAGAAGTTCGCCGACCACAACTACATCTCTTGGAGCCAAGCTATTGATATGGCTCTCACCATAAAGAACAAAGTCCGCTTTATCGACGGATCTCTGCCTTTGGCACCAAAAACCGACACCGTTGAGCGTCTCTGCTGGATCTGTGCCAACAATTTGGTGCTCTCTTGGCTTCTCAACTCCGTCACCGGCGAGATCCGAAATACATTGCTATACATCAAGTCTGCCTTTGATCTCTGGCAAGAACTGAAGCTTCGCTATAGCCGCACGGATGGCTCTCGGGTCTTTCAATTGCAGAAGTCCCTGTTTACCCTTCAACAAGGTAATCTATCTATCACCAGCTTTTACAACGCCTTCCGTTCTATTTGGGATGAAATCGTGAGCCAACGCCCGGTGGTGGCGTGCGCCTACGGACTCTGCATCTGCAACGTCAACAAGACGATGATGACTTTGCAACAGACCGACTGTGTTCTCACTTTTTTGATCGGCCTGAATGAATCATATGCGGCGGTCCGAAGTCAAATCTTGTTACTATCTCCCTGCCATCCCTTTCCCGTGTGTATGCTCTTCTCTTGCAAGAAGAGTCTCAGCGTTCGCTCCACTACTCTCCACAAACTTTCGAGCAGATGGCCTTGTCTTCACGCCTTGGTCCTCCTCCAACTGCCTCCAAGATCACACAGGGTGCCAACAGGTCTGCCAAACCACCAGCTCGTGATCGGAAGAAACTGCAATGTACCTTTTGTGGGTTCACAGGCCACACCGTTGAGAGATGTTACCAAATAATCGGCTATCCGCCTGGGTGGGAAGGACCCACTGGTCGACGCAAAGCCCCTCCACCCTCTGGTCCATCTGCCAATTCTGCTACCCATTTTGAGGATTTGGTCCTCCCAAAATCCTTCACTAAGTCTGCTCCAGCCACTGCTACCTCTATGGCTGGTATATCCCCATGCCTATCTGTTTGCTTAGCCTCTAATATTAACTTGTTGCATGATTATCATGGTGTGTGGATGCTTGACACTGGAGCAAATAATCATATGCTTTGTGGTGCTTCTCTATTTACCTCTTCTGTTCTTGTGCATGTCCCTATAACTCTGCCTAATAATCATGTAACTGTTGCCACTGCTCAATCTGATATTAGACTGCAAGACAACTTTCTTTTAAAGGATGCCTTCCTTATGCCTGCCTTTACTTGTAACCTAATTTCAGTTTCCAAATTATCAAAATTTCCCAACATTTCCCTATACTTTCTCCCCTCTGTCTGTGTTCTGCAGGACATAGCCACGAGGAGGACGATTGGTTTTGCTAAAGTTAGCAATGGTCTTTACATTTTAAATGTCAATGATTTTCAAAGTAGGCCAACCTGTTTTTCCTCTGTTTTTCAAAATAACTCTGTTTTTGCCTTATGGCATCAAATGTTAGGGCATCCTTCAGTCAACAAATTGTCTTGCATTCCTAATATTCGCATTTCTGATTGTAATTCTCAGTCTTCTAGTGATACTTGCCATTTTGCTAAACAAAGAAGGTTATCTTTTCCTAAAAGCTCTTCTTGTTCTGATATTGCTTTTGCCCTTATACACTGTGATGTATGGGGGCCTTTTTCTATACCTTCTGTTGATGGTCATAGCTTCTTTCTTACTATAGTAGATGATTTTTCAAGATGTGTTTGGGTTTTCTTTATGAAACATAAATCTGAAGTTCATACTCATTTACTTCATTTTTGTAAAATGGTTGCCACCTAGTTTTCTCTTAAAGTGAAAGTCCTTCGTTCTGATAATGGAACAAAGTTCATTTTAAAGAATTTTTACACTGATTTGGGTATTTTGCATCAAAAGAGTTGTGTTGAAACCCCACAACAAAATGGCTTAGTTGAGCGAAAACATCAACATTTACTTCAAGTAGCTAGGGCTTTAAAATTTCAGTCCAACATCCCTCTTGAATATTGGACATACTGTGTTTCTACTGCTTCTTTCATTATTAACAGGCTTCCTTTTTCTGTTTTAAATAATTTGAGCCCTTATGAAAAGCTTTTTCAAAAACCCCCTAACTATGAATTACTTAGGGTTTTTGGCTCCTTATGTTATGCTTCCACTCTTGTTTCTCATAGGCATACATTTGATCCTAGAGCTCACAAGTGTGTCTTCCTTGGTTATCCATCAGGCACCAAGGGCTATATTTTGCTTAACATTGAAACTAGACAAATTCTGATTTCTAGAAATGTCATTTTTTATGAGAATGAATTTCCTTTTAAATCTGTTGTTACACTAACCCCTTGTGATTCTCCTTTTGAGAATACACCTGTTTGCCAAGATCATTTTAATGCCTTGCAGGTTCCTCCTCCATCAGCACCAGCTCAGCTAGCTGCTCTACCACCTGAAACTGCTGTTCCACAACCTGCACCTGCTGCCAATGACTCCTGCCCATCTGTTCACACACCTGCAGCTGCTTGGGACCACTCTCCATCCCTCTCCTCCAGTAGCAATGATTACTTTGTTTGCAACCCTTCTTCTCCCTTGCATGCTTCTTCTGATACTTCTGTGCTTGATTTACCTGCTATGTCTGCTGATAATTCCACTACTTTACATGTTAAGAAGTCTACCAGAACTATAAATCCACCTGCTTACTTGCAACTTTATGAATGTGACTTACCTGATTGCTTGCCTAAGTCTAATTCTGCCACTACATGTAAATACCCCATTAGTTCTGTGTTATCTGTTTCTAAACTGACTCCTACTTATTGCGCTTTCAATGCTGCTATTTCTCTTATTACTGAACCGAGATCTTTTAAACAAGCTATTAAATATCCTGAGTGGCAACTTGCTATTAAAAATGAACTTGCTGCGCTTGAGAAAACTCATACTTGGATTTTGACTGATTTGCCCCTGAACACCATTGTATTGCCTGTAAATGGGTTTTTCGTGTTAAATATAAATCGGATGGTTCTGTCGAGCGTTATAAAGCTCGGTTAGTAGCCAATGGTTATACCCAAGAGGCTGGTTTAGATTACTTTGACACCTTTTCCCCTGTTGCCAAAATTACTACTGTTCGTGTTTTACTTGCTCTTGCTGCGTCTAATAACTGGTTTTTACATCAACTCGATGTTAATAATGCGTTCCTTCACGGTGATTTAGATGAAACGATCTACATGACTCCTCCACCCGGTTACTGTTCTCCGTCGGATACTCGTGTGTGTCTTTTGAAAAAGAGTATTATGGTTTAAAACAAGCGTCGCGGCAGTGGTATACTAAACTTACCACTTGCCTGATTTCCTTTGGCTACGTGCAAACTGTTTCCGACTGTTCTCTCTTTGTAAAGAAATGTGGTACTTCTTTTACATCCCTCTGTGTTTACGTCGATGATATCATCCTAACGGGTAACGACATTTTTGAAATAGAAACTTTAAAACGCCAACTGGATGAAAAATTTACTATTAAAGACTTAGGTGAATTAAAGTATATTCTTGGTATAGAGGTCGCACGTAGTCGTTAAGGCATTTTTTTATGCCAAAGAAAATACGCCCTGGACATCTTAAATGAGTCAGGGTACATAGGGTGCAAACTCGCCACTACTCCTATGGACTGTTTGACCCGTTTACGCAAAAATGATCACCCTTTATTACCTGATGCATCTGGTTATCGTCGTTTAGTTGGTCGTCTTCTTTATCTAACTATAACTCGGCCTGATTTAGCTTTCAGCATCCAATGTTTGTCACAACATATGTCTAAATTGGTCACAGCATATGTCTAACTATAAGATGAATACTTTTTTTTTGATAGAAAACAAAAAAAAGATGAATACTTATAATTCATTTCCAAGTTTTAATGTTTATCTAATGTGATGACGAGCACATTCAGCCGTATACACAAAATTAATCCGGTAACAATTAAGAATATCTATGTCCAACACAATTTTCCATTATTTCACAAAATCAAACGGTACTATCAATACATGGGGAGTTAATGTCACAAAATAGCCCTGATTAAAAAAATAGGGGCTTGAATTTTTACAATTTGAAATGAGAACGAAAACATTTCGATAACATAAGTGAAGATGGATAGGCTTCGGAGCTGCACAACATAAGAGAGATCCTGTACAATCAAAGTCATATCATAAAATGCCCCATCATTTGTCTATCAGATTTCATGTACAATCAAGATTTTACATCAACAAAATTATATCCAACTTGTAATCTCAATATATTAAAGCACGCTAAAAGAATCGAACTTAAATCGCTTCGAGTGGTACACTGTGATTTTTCGCTTCTGAGCCTAACACTGATTTTTCAGTATCCATTCTTTCCAATTGAGTATATCATCTCCGTAAAGATTTATGAACTTCACTTTGTTGCTTATGACCTTGCGTCACTTATTCTTTGCTTGTCTTTGCTATCTTTCTGTCTATCCTATATTGAGAAGTTCTAGGCATCGCCGTAATGCGTATTAGAGTCTTCGTTTTACAAGATCAAACCTTCATCATTGATTTTCTTGCATCTACCCAATGAGTGATACCGGTACCACACCTAATATTCGGTGATAATCTTCAATACTTTTTTTGCTTTACCTCATCTGGTTTTACACACACATTCACCATAACTTGTATTCGAGAACAAAGAGAAAAAAAACCAAAGAATCTCTTCACCATTCATTTCATATTGCGAGATTAAACAATAGCTTACACAACTGTGGCTCAAGAAGCAGTGGTACTCTCACCTAAATGCTATAGCAACAGTACACTTGCAGCCAACTGATGAACGTACCAGTCAAAATAAAACCCCTAAAGATCTATGTAAAACGAAAGATATTGATCATAAAGAGTATACAACCTTTAGCATCTTTATATATGATTAAATTACAAACTAATAAAACATTGAAGTTGAAAACTATTGCATCAAAATATATGATCTACTGCAAAACAAAACACGCATCAAGGATGATAAGCTGTTTGGGAGTAGACAAAATCACATTAACAGGTACCGGAGTAATATGTTGAAAGGAAAAAAAATACTGATTAGCTACACATCACTACACAATGAATGTCAATTTCGTTTTATTTTTTTGGATCACACAGAAAGGGGAAATATAAATTAGAGTACCAAAAACAACAAATACAAAGCAACAATACCGATCAGAGAGACTGCGAGAGTAAGGCACAACTTCCTGCTGAAATTCGGTGTGTGATTTTATCACCAAGATTTAATTAGATAGATTTAATTCAGTAAGAAAAATTGGGAAAATAAGAGAAGAAAATTTAATAATTCTACAACTAAAAACACAAACTTATGAGGGGAATTCCTTCAAGATCTGTTCTTTATTTTGACTCATTAGCCCTACTTTTCTTTTCAGATTAACAAAAAAAAAAAAAAACAAGATGCAGGACATAAGGCATTCACATAATTTACACAAGATCAGCAGTTAGATTAGACCAAAATTTCCACCCACCATCAATTATTAAAAAAATGATAATCATAAATAACATGCAGAATTGTAGATAAACCACAAATGGTGTTTCAGAGTGTGTGTGTGTGTGAGAGAGAGAGAGAGAGAGAGAGAGAGAGAGAGAGAGAGAGAGAGAGAGAGAGAGAGGTGGGGTGACAGACAGAGAGTAAGCACAAATAGCTTCAAGCATTTGGAGTTAAATGCAAGAAAACACCATGTGTGCTCACTCTCTTCTGTCACCTCCATTCTAGACTTACCCTTTTGTTATAGAATTGACACCAAATATGGCAAAAGGAAAGGCTGCTGCGCCAGATTTCGATACAAAACCCTAAAATCAAAAGCACTACTAGTGACTAGTACTGTTCCATTAGGAAAGGAGCGTTTGATTTGATGTAAGGGTGGAGTACAACTGCTGTATTTAGTCCTCTTTATATAGGACTTTGGGAAAAAAGAATTAACGGTTCCCATCAACTATGGAATAAATGTGGGCTTATCTCATCGATTTAATAATATTATTTAAATATTGCAACAAGATCTCACTATCTCAGTGTTTTATTATATTCCCTATGGAGTTTGACTACAGTAATTGAAAACTATTACATGTCATGCGTTCGAAATTATAATGTGTGGACGCTATATTATATAACCTAACACAAAAATTCAATTATTGTGCGAGCAACCATGTCCACGAACACTTAAACACGAAAATAATAGAAAACAGACACAACAATATAAATTTTATATTGACAAGATTGGTGTTTGACGTAAATGTGAATACAACACGACGACATGTACATAACTGATCTTGACAAGATTGGTGAATCGTATGTAGCTATCAATAGAGAATTTAATAAAATTAGCTTTAAAAATAACTTAATCGTTAATTCACACAAGGTTATTACGCCAGAGTTGTAAGACATAATCTTTCTAACAAACATAATTAAGGTACACCTAACCTCCAGATGAAAAAAGAAAATTAAAGGATATCATGATAATTAATCCAACGAATTTTGAAGTACACATATCTATGCATCTCGAAAGTCTAAACTTTTTATCAACCAATAGCCTTTCTGTAAAGATATACTCACTCACGGAGGTAATATTTTAATATCTTTGTTGTTTGATATAGTGTGGTCAAGTCTTTGAGTGTTATCATACGCGTGAGCTTGTTTTTTGACTGGTTTTACATTGATTGTGGGGACAACTGTATCAGTTGTATGTATTGCCACATTCAAGGGTCGATTCTTGTTTATTCTAGCAATGCCTATAATAATATATTGCATCTATACATATGAAGCTGGTTTTGAAAGATTTGGTTTATAAGAAATTTGTAAGAAATATTCATAAGAAATTTTGTTTTCATATTCATAATTGATAACAACAAGAAATTTGGACACGGTAGTTCGATTGCCGACTCTTCTTTATAAAGGACTAGTATTTATAACCAAATACATCCATTTCAACACTTGCCACATATACTATTACACTTGACAAAACACATCAATAGATATATCCACTTTTTGTGACACATGTCATTTCCCATTCATTATTCACCCACTACACCTACACTTCACATACCAAACAAATGGCAACACCTTCATTTGACATGTAGCATAACACATACAAAACTATGACCAAGTGCCCACCTAGCTTTAATATTTTTCATCTACATGCAAGAATCACCCCTTATAAAAGTGGGTCATCCTACCATATTTGGCCAATTTTAGATATACTATAAGAAAACATGGATCTCTACACAATATTTTTACAATAGCTTTTTTTGAAAATAGCACTTCTACCGAGAAGAGCAGTCTTCAAGAGATTCAAGATCAAATTCATAGCACTCTTCAACAATCTTCAAGCCAAAACTCCGTTTGATTCGAGATCAAGTCCTACGACCCTCGAAAAACCATTTTTAAAGATTGAAGTTTCTTTAAAGAAGATCAAAGCTTAATAAATTCGAAGAATTGAAGACGAAGATCATATCGTTCTTCTTCAATCCCCAAATCAAACCACCTTTTGATTCGAGATCAAGTTGTCAAGCCCTCGAATCAACGTTTGTCAAACATACAAGTATTTCGGCAAAGATCAAATTGTTCGTCGCGGAGATCAAGTCAAGTCGATTGTTAATTCAAAATCAAGCTCAAAACCCTTGAATTAACTCTTAAATCAAAACCATGTGGAAGAAGTCAAATTAAATCACCTTTATGTGTACTAATCTTCAACATTATTTGTTGCAGAAAAGAATCTGATGATCAAATGGAGATTTTAACCTTATAATTGTTTAAATTTATATAAAATCCATTTGTATTGATTTTTATTATGTTTTATTTTAGAGACACGAAATTCCATAGCTACAAATAGATCGATCATTTCGCCAATATAAAAAGAAGGCAGGAAAAAATTTGTCATGCAATAACATATTAATCCACTACAAATTATATTCTTCTCACAAAATTTGCAAATGCTCTAATAATATAGTGGTCATGCCATTGCAGATAATATTACAAAATACAAGTAGCAAAATCTAATATTTATTTGCGCTCACTACATTGTCTTTTTGTTTTTATGCAATTCTTGCTCCATTTCTCATTTGCACAGTGAATGAAGAAGGCACAAACATCTTATATAATATATAATTAATTATTTTTTATTATCATTTTTATAGTATTGATTAGTAGTTTTAACAGTTATTCATTTTAATTATATCTTTACTAGAAATGTTGACACTAGAAATGTTGACACGCAATCTTCGCGTGATTAACAATTTGATTAAGTATAATATAATTAATTTTTATGACCAAGATTTTATTTTGATGATGTAGAAACCCACAACCACTATCCTTTGGGTGCGCACTAGGTAACCCACTGTTTGATAAATAGTCTGTAAAACTCGCTAACCGGACAAACTACACTAGGCTAAGAGACACAAACCTAGAATTAATAAGACATAATTTAGTGATAATATTTCTCTTTAACGAGAAGATTAATAATAAGGCTAAAATAAGTTACAGTTATATATGAATTAATAACAAAATTTAATAGTGTATCGCATGATAAATAAAAAAATCTAAAACTTTGTGGCAGCATGGTTCCTTTAATTAATAATATATATTTATACTATTTATTGTTTTACATTTTTTAACTATATCTTCATTTGAAAAGACACAACTTTTTACTTTAAAAATAGGGGAGAGAAGATTTTTTTTTTCTTTCCTAATGTCAAAGATTCTAATGGAATTTGGTAGTCATAAAAAGTTAAAAACCGGTTCATTAATTACTAAAGGGTATAATAGAGAAAAAGATCGATTGCCTTGTATCAACACTACAAAGATCGTTAACTTCACTTATGTATTTTGTAGTGTATTCTCCCGGTGCTATATTTTATATATGTGTTGAAAATTTCTACCGACACATCGCTACTTTTACCAATTCATCGCTACCCTTAAATTGACTCATGATGGCTAAGCTAATAACATATTTTATATCTTACAGATTTAAATCCATTTTTCAAAATATAAGATAATCAACCAAATAACAAAATACATAAGCACAATTTCTACAGTACTGAACGAACCTTAGATTATAAAGTTTGTTTACCAACATAGAGAAATTCAGAGAGAGAGAGAGAGAGAGAGAGAGAGGGAAGGCGGCGAGATTGAATAGGTTTTATATTTAAATGATAAAGTTATGGCTTATAACTCGTTCTTTAAGTTAATAAAAAAATGAAATAGCTATAGTCTATTTCGATCCTACTAATTTTGCTAGGGTTTACGATGATTTCAATTAAAATTCAGAAACATTATTAATCCTAATATTCATGTAACTTGTTATAAGCCAATAGTGGATCTCAATTGGGTCTACATTTAAGGAATTATGTCATATTCATTTATCAAACTATTAGATGTTTACTGAAAAAATATTGAATTATAATGAATTTAGTTTAAAGATCATAAAACAATCCCATTTTATTTGGTTTTTCAAAAAGCATTTGGGGTAAGGTGCACCCTTTTCTTGACTAAAAGGTGGCTTAAGTCCTACAAATTTTGATACTTATTTAAAAAGCTAAGATATAAATTATTCATAATGTAAAAGAAATTCAAAAACAAAAATCTAAGCTAAGATTCTTAGTAATAATAATAATGTACATGCCAGGTACGAAAAGCACAATATTTACTTAATTTGCTTACCACGTTATCAAAATTGCTTAATGATACCCGTCTAGGAGTTTCGTACATTACAAATGTAACTAATTAAAATTTCTAAAAAATAATGTGTAAAACTTGAAATAAGTATACAAAAGAATACAAAGAAAGCATGATGAATGACCTCATACTCGAGGGACGCGAGACAATTGATTGCGGGGACAACTAGTATCAGTTGTATGTATACCATATTGCCAATTCAAGGGTCGATTCTTGTTTATACTAGCAATGCCTTATATTATAATATAAGGCAAATGATATAGACAGGCAAATATATGTTGTTCTCTAATATGTCCTTTGAAAATTAATTATTCAAAATTTGTTTCCTTTTTATGCATGTCACTGATTACAAAATTAATCAAGACTTAAAAAATAATATATTATTTCCTACTTATAACTTGGGAATATAATCTTCCCATTCTGATAATTTTCTAATCTTTATTTTCTCCCGGTAGGTACACTTTTTCAAAATTCTATATATATATATTCATTTTATTTACTGTTTGTGGTAAAAGTCCGTCCAAACAACATACAAAGAAAATTTAATTAACAAAACAAAAGATTAATTAGATATATAAATTTAATTCAATTGCATGTTAATGAGAAATGGAAAATTATTTAACTTCACCAAACTTCTTTTTTTCATGCCACGCTATCATTAAAATTTTCATGGCGCATAAAGTGAGTTTCAAGTTTTAATAAGCCTCGCACTCAATTAGATTCATTTCAAAAGAAAAACATATAATTTATTCTTCAGTATTTTGACACGCACATGTCTAGAGAACAAAATGAGGTTTTATTAATATTTAAAGAGATAAATGACAAAAATTCTTTTTTTTATGTGAATTATTAGAATAAATTTATGAATTTAGGGAAGTTCGTTATTTTTTTATATATGTACTTGCATATGATAAAGAGACTTCAATTATTATGCGAAGTTTATATATATATATATATATATATATATATATATATATTGGTAAGCATATAAGAGGAGATTTGTTTTGGGGAATGAGAAATTGATTGATGAGAGAGAGAGACTGTATGTTGATTTGGAAAGGATAAAATTGTAAATGATACAAATATTGCTCAGTATTTAGGGTTTTTGTTCTGGATATCAGCTCCCACAATATAATGCATCTATCTATACATATGAAATTGGTTTTGAGAGATTTGGTTTATAAGAAATTTGTAAGAAATATTAATAATTGATAACACTAGAAAATATGGGCACGGTGGTTCGATTACCGACTCTTCTTTATAAACGACTCGTATTTATAACAAAATACATTCAAACCAACTCTTGCCACATGTGATGACCGCGCCCCATGAGCCATGCTCGATCCGAGTTGGTTCAGTGGTGTCCAACCACGTTCACCAACCTAGACTAAATCGCAACTCATAGGAAGATGTCTCACTTGTCAGGATCAAAACCATACATGTTTTATAAAATATATTTTGATATTTACAGCGGAAGTCTTGGTATTAGAAACAATGTGACAATTTTAATGTTTATGCATTGGTGACAAAATAAAATATTCCAAAATGCACGCTTGAACAATTATTCACTTGATCTATGCCGCCATGTTAATTTTTATCCTGAGGAATGGACAGAAGAAACGAGGAATAAGTCTTTAATGACTTAGTAGGATTCATATAAAAGAACTGGCAATGCAAGAATTAACTTTGGTTTAATGGATACATATCGAGGAGTGATCTTACCGGTAGGGACAGTTCAACTAGATAACTTGATGTAGCAATGATACTGGAATTTCCATAGAATAGTTAATGAACTTGTGCTTAACAGTAAACAATTCCAACCTTATGGCTTCTAATATTCTACTTTGTACCTCCCGACAAGGAGCGACCTTGCAAACGAATCAAGAGACATGCTCGAGTACATGTCGATCCAGCACGCGGGTTACAGTCAACTCCTGACTGCAAGTGACACCTAGATAGATGGGTATCAAATAATAAATGACAGATAACAAATATGCTAGTAAACCACATAATATCCGTTGTTCCTTGAGCTACATGTTCCAAACATAGTTCGTTGCTCTTTCCACAGTTCAAGAACCAACATATGAGATTATATTATCAGAGAATTACCATGATTATGAATCACTATGATAAATAATAAATGATTGGATATGATTTAACGATGAGTAAGAAAATCATGTTGTGGGATGAGATGCAAAATAGGATTATGATAGAATATAGGTTGTTCGAGGTTTGGTAACGGAGTATTTGGTTTTCAGTCCATGTTCCTCAGGGCATGATGCCAAACGGGGCTAGAACAAATCAGAAATGGAAACCTGAACTCGTACGGAGAACTTTGATGGCGTTAATTAGTTTGTCAAACCTTTGATTGGATGTCCAAATGAACTTGGTTTTCAAATCTTTTATGGTTAATGGTTTCTAGCATCATGGGGATTGTGGGAATCTAAGGTTTTGTGAAAGCACAAAGGTTTGATATGCTAAATAATTCTTGCAACATAGGAGTTGCTATCGGATTTCTTGGCAACAGTTTACGGTTTATGTATTACGGCCTCCTAAATCATATTATTTGGGAAAGATGTCTTCATACAAAAGATAGAAGACACCAAGAAGAGTATGCAGACGAAAACAGAGAGCAAAAATAATTTTTCTACTATTTGTTATGATTTTTCTAAGGTGCGGGACAAAATTTATATTTTCTTCGCAGTAAGAGTTTTGGGGTCTTTTGGGGTAGAAAATGAACACAAAAGAATAGGAGATAATTTTTTCCCTAACTAGAACACAAAAATAAATAAGTTGTATTTCATGAATTTTTGGCTGAACCGAATAAGTTTTGGGCTGTAAAAAAGGTTGAACAATAGTGACAATTTATAGGCAAAAATTATAGTTTAATAATTAATATTCATGTCCCACCATGGTTATTTAATAATAAATCACAAAAGATCTGACTTCAATCATGCTCTTAAAGATGTCGTGGCTTACCTCATTGCATATCAAGTCCCTCAATTATTTATAATTAAAATTCAAATAGCTATAATTAGATCTTTTTACATACATGTTTATTTATGTAATTTTTCTAGATAATTAGATCATCTTGGTTAATATTTAAAATTGAAATATATGTTTTAGGATTTGAGACCTATAAAAATAATAAAAGACTAACTTTTGAGTTCAGGGACTAAAAGGCAAAATTTTCTAAATATTTAGGGTCAAAAATACAAATTTTTAAAAGTTCAAGTACTAAAGTATACATTTATTTTCTTCCTGGTTTTTAGGGCATTACACCACATATACTCGACAATACAAATCAAATAGATATTCCACTTTTTTGACACATGTTATTTCCCATTCATTATTCACACATGGCACCATCTACACCTACACTTGGCACCACATACCAAACAAGTGGACACACCTCCATTTGACATGTAGCATAACACATGCACACCTATTTCCAAGTGTCCACCTAACTTTAACATTTTTCATGTTTATGCAAGAATCATCCCTTATAAAAGTGGGTCATCCTATCATATTTGGCCAACTTTAGATACTACGAAAACAAGAATTCTCTCCTATTGTACACAATATTTTTACGGACGAATTATCAAAAATGCCCGCTAACTTTTGTCTTTAATCCTAAATGCTCGTTGTATCCCAACATGCTAAAAATGTTCTGTATCTTTTAAAATTTCTACTAAAAATGCCCGAAATGAAAAATAAGCACAAAAAAACTTTTTTTGTCTGAAAAAAAATGCTAAAAATGCCCTGTATCTTTTAAAATCCTACTAAAAATGCCCGAATTTTAAAACGCGACTTTTTGATTCAGCAGTGCGTCTCTTTGATTCGGATGCCACGTCGGATAAAAAGTTTGAATTTTTAAAATCGGACATTTTTGTTAGAAAATTTAAAACTTAACGGGCATTTTCAACAGGTTTGGAAATATCGAGCATTTAGGATTAAAGGCAAAAGTTAGCGGGCATTTTTGATAATTCGTCATATTTTTACAATACTTTTACACCTCTATTTCATTATAACAACTAGAGGTACAAGACCATTAGTACATTCTTTGACTCTTCAACCACCACTACAACATCCTTCAAACTCTTCCACTTTTTACAACAACATATCACCAACAACACAACGACAACACTTGAACTACGAATAGCTTGATTCCCCGACGAGAGATACGTTGGCACCTCGAAATTAATATGAGTCCAGCCGTAAATCACAAAAACTCTTCACAAATTTCTCTTCTGGTCGAGAATGGCTTTCTAAATAATTAATAGTATTCATTTTTATATTATTGATTTGTAGTTTTAATAGTTATTCATTTTAATTATATCTTTATTGAAATGTGGACATGCAGTCTCCGTGTGATTAACAATTTAATTCAGTATCATATAATTACTTTTTATGGCAAAGATTTTAATTTGATGATGTAGCAACCCACAGTCGCTATCATTCGGGTGCGCACTAGGTAACTCACGGTTTGATACAATAGTCTGTAAAATTCGCCAACCGGGCAAACTACACTAGGCTAACCATGTGTGACACACACAAATCTATAAGGCATAAATCAAGTCGCTGCTTGCGAAATTCGAATATTTTTTATGTAAGAGATAATTAATTAATAATAGTTCCCTTTGACGAGAAAGTTAATGATAAAATTAAAATAAGTTACAGTTATATCCCAATTAATAACCAAATTTAATAGTGTATTTCAGGATCAATACGAAAATCAAAACATTTGTGTCAACATGGCTTTCTTTATATAATAGAATAGATTTATACTATTTAATGTTTTACATTTTTAACTATATCATTATTTATAAGGAGACAACTTTCCACTTTAAAAATAGGAGAGAGAAGATTTTTTTTTTCTAATGTCAAAGATTCTAATGGAATTTGGTAGTCATCAAAACTCAAAAGTTAAAAATCGATTCATTACTAAAGGGTATAATAGAGAAAAAGATCGATCGATTGCCTTGCATCAACACTACAAAGATCGTTAACTTCACTTATGTAATTTGTAGTGTATTATTCCGGTGCTATATTATATATGTGTTAAAAATTTCTACGGACACATCGCTAATTTACCAATTCATTGCTACGCTTAATTGATTCATGATGGCTAAGATAATAACATATTTTATATCTTACAGATATGATATGGTATAATGTGTCATGTCGAAGAAAAGCCACGATGGCACGAAATTGACCGGTGTGTGTCGAGAAGGCTTAGAGGTAAAGTTACCTTAGCCGTATTTCGGTCACCATTATATCTATATAGCTAATTAGACATTGAGTAATATGTCATTGGAAAGCTACATGAGTCTAGGTCGCAACGCAACAAGCGGAATGCGATTCGGAGGTTCAGAGAGAAAGTTATGCTCAAAATAATAAAGCTGCGCAGAGCACATCGAATTTGCACAATTCGATGCGGATTGACCACATCGAATTTGTACAATTCGATGCGGTCCTAAAATGACCTTTAAGCCCCTCTAATCATGCCTATATATACCCCCTCACTCCTCACAAGTAAGGGGGACCGACGGAGATGCCACGCATCGAATCCAAGTCAATTCGATGCGTCCCAATTCGATGCGTCCCAATTCGATGCGCCCCAATTTGATGCGTCCCAATTCGATGCGTCCCAATTCGATGCGCCCCAATTCGATGCGCTCCAATTCGATGCGCCTATTCGATGCGCCCCAATTCGATGCCCCTATTCGATGCACCTATTCGATGCGCCTATTCGATGCCCCAATTCGATGCCCCTATTCGATGCCTTATATGCCCAGAAAGCTACGTGAGTCAGGTTTCCGAATCAAGAAGCGGAATGAGGTTTCGATCATCCGTTAGGGAGATATGATTGAAACCGTGAAGTCGCGCAAAGCAGTCTCGAATTCACCTTGTTCGACATGGACGCATCGAATCAAGCCAATTCGATGCGTCCTAAGATCTAAGCCTTACATGCCCGGAGAGCCAAGAGAGTCAGGGTTCCGAATCAAGAAGCGGAATGAGGTTTCAATCATCCTACAAAGAGATATGATCGAAACCGTGCAGTCGCTCCAATGCTGAACCAAATGAACCAAGCAGTCCTATCAATGGTCGACCATAGAGAGGCAGCTCAAAAGAGACAATTGAACTACGTTCGGCTTGATTCCCTTAATGGGATACGTAGGCAGCTTGAAAAGTTCCCAAGTTCAGTCCGATATCATAAGAATCTAACGCCCGCAAGTCAACAATCAAAGAGTAACAAATCTCTCACGTTCGACTGTTCCCTCAACTTGGCCATTTAGGGATTACTTCCTGTAACCTTATATTTATCTATGTGTAATAGGTGTTCCGGACCAAGCTAGTCTATTCACTGTAATAGGATAGCATTATTTTGGTTAAGTCAGGCCCCACTGTATCGATTTCTCGGTGTATTTTAACCTAGACGAAATAAGACCAAAATATTGGCGCCGTCTGTGGGAACACCATTTCGCTTACGCTTAAGAGTCTGTTTAGGTAAAATGGCAAAGAAAGGGAATGAACCAATGAGAAAAGAACCGCGAAGAGTCCCAGTAGCTGTATCGAGATCGAGAAACAACTACGGAGTTGATAATATGGAACTTAGTCCCAAGCAAACACTGAGTGGTGCTAAGAGCAATAAACAAATCCGCAATTCAACCAAGAAAACTAACATTATCAGAGAATGATTATGGATTCTTCAATTCCAATCCTGCACGGACAAACGACGACACCCCGAATAGCGTCATGATTTGTCTTACCCTAAGGTGGTATCGAAGGTCGTATTGCATTGATTATCAGACCAAGCAGGAACCAACAGGGCCATCATCACATGTATACTACATATAGATGGAACCCAATAACAAGACATCGAAGAATTACCTCGAGAAGAGGATGAAAGACACAGGAAAAACCTCGCAAGAGGAGTTCCAAGGAATATTATTGGCGTGTAGAACAACCACGAGAACATTGACGGGCGAAACACTTTTCATTCATTGTTTACGGCACTGAGGCTGTTCTACCTGACGGAATGGGAATGCCAACACGCAATATTCACGACTATGATCCCGAACAATCAGTCCGCTTACGTCAGATGGATCTAGACATGATAGGCACAATAAGGGAAGATGCGTACCAACGCACTGCAGCTTTCAAAGCAGCAAATGCTAAAAGTTACGATAACAAAGTCCAATTATGAAATTTTGAGGTAGGAGATCTAGTACTCAGAAGTGTATCAACAAAACAGCACATTGAAAAATTCGAACCAATATGGAGGGGCCCTTCAAGATCATACAAGCGACCTTGGAATGTGCAACATCTTAGGCGTTATTATGCAAAGGAGTAGAAACAATTGCGACCAGGAGCTAACAAAATGTATGACCTACGAAGGGTTGAGTCCCGTGCAAAGATTGGGAAACATAAACCCCTCGGTAAGTAATTGAGCCCAACCTTTTCCAAATTATTAAATGTATCTATCTACGTGAACGGCGCAGGTGGAGTCTTATAGAAATGATGCTAAAATCCCCAAATGAGGAACCAAGGAGTTCAGCGACAAAACAAAAACGAGAAGAACGAAAAATCGCCCTGAAAGATCAAATCGCCCCAAGTGGCTGAAAGAACAAATCGCCCCAAGTGGCTGAAAGATCAAATCGCCCCAAGTGGCTGAAAGAACAAATCGCCCCAAGTGGCTGAAAGATCAAATCGCCCCAAGTGGCTGAAAGAACAAATCGCCCCAAGTGGCTGAAAGATCAAATCGCCCCAAGTGGCTGAAAGAATAAATCGCCCCAAGTGGCTGAAAGTACAAATCGCCCCAAGTGGCTGAAAGAATAAATCGCCCCAAAGTGGCTGAAAGTACAAATCGCCCCAAAGTGGCTAAACTCTTCATGCGCGCCACCGAGTGTCATGACCGCAATATAAATCGCCTCGAAATGACGGAACTCCTCATGCACGCCATGAGCGTCGTGACGGAGATATAACGTGAAGTTAATAATCATAAGTTATCACACAATTATGAGATTGATAACAGACAAAGAGCAACTGAACATGCACTGAGCATGGTCAAAAACCGTTGCAAGTGAAATGCAAAAATTGCTCGCAGAACAAAAAATCCCTAATATCATCAAAATGATATATCCCAATATCACTACTTAGCAAGTGACTGGGGGGACTCCTAACGAATGATCGCACCCACCGAACGAGCGAAATTGGCACAATTTCCATGAATCTGATCCTATGCGGTACGTCAAACGTATCCAGAATGGCACCAAGAATGTCCACACAAAGCGACACGGTGCAAACCTACCCGAAATGGTACGAAACAAACTTGTCCAAAGCAACACCAAAAGCATCAGCCCAACAAGATAAACGTAAACCTAAAATTTCAAAAATGAAATAATGGCCCGAAGTGGTCAGATAAATAAGTGGAATATATCGAAAATGGACATCAGTCCATCATGGTCTGAAACATATTAGACATCGCAAAGCATAGACATTCGCTAGTAGAAGCATGATGCAAACAACATATCCATATGCCTGAAAGGCTGGATATGGCAATAGACTTCACGTGGTAAATCAATTACATCTATCCAGCATGATACGATGCAAATCCACCCAAAACAACACGATAAACATCTAATTATAACAATACAATGAGAACGTGTCCAAAGTAGCACCGCGTCAGCTACCCAGCTTAATACGATGAAAACCTGCCCAAATGAGTGCATATTTAGACTACTATAAAAGGATTATCACCTTAAGAGGTGCATATATCCATTCGTTGAATTAGCCGTCAACGTCGAAGAGCAATAACATGTGACAGCACAAAGTTCCATAAACAGAACGCGAGAAATCATTGAGCAAGAATGCAACAAAATATCTGAACAAATGCGACACAATGTCCAGATAGACAAAGATCTCTACCAAGCATAAACTGCAAGATTAATGCAGGAAGCTTGAAAAGCTTAGCACTAGATCGCTTTAGATCCATCACTTATATATCATTTCTATCATAGTCGTAGGTCTCCATTGAGACGATCTCTCGCTCGATCGAGGTTCTTAGCAACATAATCTACGTATTATCTAAGTTGTCTATCTCTCAAAGACAACAACGATTAATTCAAAAGATAACTGCAAAACCGTATTGGGCAAATAAACGTCGCGCCTTTGCACGATCCAGCAACGCTAATGCAGCAACTGGGACGCACCAATCAAAAAACAAAAAAAAATATATATCAAAAAACCTATACCCGAGTGAGGCCATAATCCTCAAAGCGCAAATCATACAAGGTTAAGCAACGATGGCAGCACTGCCTCAAAATTGCAGCAAAAGCAGAATCACGCATTGTGAAGTTATTTGCATAAAAATAACGCCATCCATGATCTAATGGGGACCCACAATGAAAAGGAAATGGGACGGACACTCTGCCCCAAAGCGGCAAGTGCTAACCATTAAATCCCTAAAAACAAAGCAACGATAGCAATTGAAAGAAAAGGCAACGATTATGAGCCTTCGATTAAACAAACAAATGAATAGTCATAAATGATAACCATGCGACTAATAAAAAGGCGACGCAGTGCCACAAAAATAGAAAATTAGAAATTGTTCATTACAATCAGAACTTGAGCCTTACGGGCCTAGCACACACACCTCCGAGCGCCAATCTCCACTGAGCGCTAATCGCACACATCCGACTGCCTCCCAATCAGGGGCATGATTTTCAGTATTATCAAATAACTAGCATAAAGCGGTAAGTCAAGAATACATCTTATAAGTTTGGCACCCGCTCTCTGATCGACACCGTCTCCCAAACTGGGGGGATTATATGATGTGGGCTTATTCGGTCACTGGTGCATAATGACATTAATCACCCCAAAACTGAGGCAAAATGGCTCTAACACTTCATTATAGTTTGAAGTATGCTTATGTACCAAAATCACACTCCAAACTGGGGGACTAGTGATATGGTATAATGTGTCATGTCGAAGAAAAGCCACGATGGCACGAAATTGACCGGTGTGTGTCGAGAAGGCTTAGAGGTAAAGTTACCTTAGCCGTATTTCGGTCACCATTATATCTATATAGCTAACTAGACATTGAGTAATATGTCATTGGAAAGCTACATGAGTCTAGGTCGCAACGCAACAAGCGGAATGCGATTCGGAGGTCCAGAGAGAAAGTTATGCTCAAAATAATAAAGCTGCGCAGAGCACATCGAATTGGCACAATTCGATGCGGATTGACCACATCGAATTTGTACAATTCGATGCGGTCCTAAAATGACCTTTAAGCCCCTCTAATCATGCCTATATATACCCCCTCACTCCTCACAAGTAAGGGGGACCGACGGAGATGCCACGCATCGAATCCAAGTCAATTCGATGCGTCCCAATTCGATGCGTCCCAATTCGATGCGTCCCAATTCGATGCGCCCCAATTCGATGCATCCCAATTCGATGCGTCCCAATTCGATGCGTCCCAATTCGATGCGTCCCAATTCGATGCGCTCCAATTCGATGCGCCTATTCGATGCGCCCCAATTCGATGCCCCTATTCGATGCACCTATTCGATGCGCCTATTCGATGCCCCAATTCGATGCCCCTATTGGATGCCTTATATGCCCAGAAAGCTACGTGAGTCAGGTTTCCGAATCAAGAAGCGGAATGAGGTTTCGATCATCCGTTAGGGAGATATGATTGAAACCGTGAAGTCGCGCAAAGCAGTCTCGAATTCACCTTGTTCGAAATGGACGCATCGAATCAAGCCAATTCGATGCGTCCTAAGATCTAAGCCTTACATGCCCGGAGAGCCAAGAGAGTCAGGGTTCCGAATCAAGAAGCGGAATGAGGTTTCGATCATCCTACAAAGAGATATGATCGAAACCGTGCAGTCGCTCCAATGCTGAACCAAATGAACCGAGCAGCCCTATCAATGGTCGACCATAGAGAGGCAGCTCAAAAGAGACAATTGAACTACGTTCGGCTTGATTCCCTTAATGGGATACGTAGGCAGTTTGGCAAGTTCCCAAGTTCAGTCCGATATCATAAGAACCTAACGCCCGCAAGTCAACAATCAAAGAGTAACAAATCTCTCACGTTCGACTGTTCCCTCAACTTGGCCATTTAGGGATTACTTCCTGTAACCTTATATTTATCTATGTGTAATAGGTGTTTCGGACCAAGCTAGTCTATTCACTGTAATAGGATAACATTATTTTGGTTAAGTCAGGCCCCACTGTATCAATTTCTCGGTGTATTGTAACCTAGACGAAATAAGACCAAAATAAGATATAAATCCATTTTTCAAAATATAAGATAATCAACCAAATAACAAAATACATAAGCACAATTTCTACAGTACTGAACGAACCTAGATTATAAATTTTGTTTACCAACAGAGAGAAATTCATCCAAAAAAAAAAAAAAAACAGAGAGAAAAAGCCAAGGTGGCGAGATGGAATAGGTTTTGCCTCCCGAACATAAAAGAGAATATATAATTAAATGATAAAGCTATGGCTTGTAACTCGTTCTTTAAGTTATTAAAAAAATCAAATAGCTATAGTCCATGTTGATCCTACTAATTTTGCTACGATTTACGATTATTTCTGTTAACCCTAAAAATAAAATAAAGAAGATTACTCCTACTCGGAAAAACAATATATGGGCAATACTATTGTCACGAGTACTTCCGATGAGATGTACCTATAAAGAACACCCCTCGGAGGATTGCCCTAACCTGAGAGGTTTACAAGAGCACACGAGGAGAAACCTAAGCGTCCCTTGGAAAGTCAAAACGGTGAACGAAAAACAAATATCAACACGGCATCGGAAAAAGAGCAAACCCCGATGGACCCGTACGACTCCGATATCCACCAAATGCGCCAAGAGGGACCACAATGGACCCCGAGTCCTATGAACTTGCAAGAAAACTTCCTTACTGAACACTCCTCGGAAAAGACGACACTCGGACTTATCCGAGGACCCAATTTTCGAGAAAATCAAGAAATAAATGCAAGAACACCCAATGAATGTAGTTCGAGAAATCTGATAAAGAAATCTCACTTTCAGTAAAACAAACACAGCCCTCGGAGACTAAAGCGAGTCCTCGGAGATCAAACCAGGTCCTCGGAGGTCACATTTACACCCACAGAGATCGCTCCTGATTGTTGAAGAAAAGACCCAAATCAAGAAAGATAAATAAAGTCCCTCGGAAGAATAGATCTATCAAAATCATCTACACCAGAAGCCCTCGGAGATATCAAGAAACACAAAGACTCATCCCGTCAGCATCCAGTAGATAAGAGATAAACATTATCCTAATTTCACACCTGTATCAATATAACGACGACACCTATCCTTACCAAAACACATGCACAATGACACCTGCCCCTACCCAAGTCTATATAAAGGGATGTGATCAGTAGAAGAAAAACAACCTGAGATAACTTAGCTTACTTACTACAACTTGGCATTCAGATACATAAAAAGAAGAAAGGAGGAAAAAGTTCAGGGAATAAAGGAAGGAAATATTCTTGCAATTATTCTTGTTATTTCCACCTATCGTTGCCTCTGAATCACGGACAGGGCGTTCTAACCCAAATAAATATCTTCCGTTAAATAGGGAATAATTCCAAACCCGTTAACAATTTCACTTAAAATTCAGAAATATTATTAATACTAATATTCATGTAACTTGAGGTTAGTTATAAGCCAATATTTGTCCAATTATGAATTAGGTACAAGAGATTTTATTAATATTCCCTGAAAGACTTATAGATGCTGCACGAACACCCTGGAGGGATGAACCTCTCAGACGCCCGTCCCCCGTGCTCTCCGAGAACGGTGGTTTCCCCTCGGAAGGAGATGCACCTCCGATGGCGTGGAACCCAAATTGGAATCCGTGGCAACAGGCACCCCGACAAACGTCTCGAAGGTACGTAGTTCGTGAAAGAACTCTAGTGAGGGGTCGGGAAGAAATTTCTTGCCCCTCGGAGTGTCGAGGAGAGGTTGAACATTCCTTGTGGGGAATGATGGATGATTTACGAAAAGAATTAGGTGACCTCAAGAAGACCATGGCTCCCGAGGAAGATCCTACATTCAAGACCTCTCATTTCGTTCCCGAAATTGCTTCAGCCGCCATCCCTTCGGGGATGCGACCTGTCAATATCCCGCTATATACCGGAGAAGCTGATGGAAGGGACCCGCAGGATCACATCCATCAATACTTAGCTGGAATGGACCTCTCTTCCGCCCCCGACCACGTGTTATGCCGCGTATTTCCTGTTACCCTCGGAGGGCGGGCCCAAGCCTGGTTTACTCACCTTCCACCTCGTTCCATCACGAGTTTTGACCGATTAGCTCACTTGTTCGTGCGACAATTCGCCTGCAATCGAAGGTACCCCAAATCTGCCACACATCTTTTTACTATTAAGCAGAAAAAGGATGAATCTTTACGAGAATATATAAAGCGCTTCACGGATGAAGCCCTAGATGTTCCCAACGTTAGCCCGACCATCATGGCGGACATATTAACCCAAGGAATCCGAACGGGAGACTTCTTTAGATACCTTATGGGAAATCGCATTACAGACATGAATGAGCTAATGCAAAAGGCTGAAGTACACATTTTGATGGAAGAGGCAAATGGAGCAGGAGGATAGTGAACACTTAGAGCGTGCCGAGAAGGAAGCAAAGATCAAAGAAAAGAATAAGGAAGGAAAACCTCCTCAGCGCAAAGATGAAGGGGGAGTGGTTAAGAAATTCCTCCGACCCGTGCACTTACCCCCGATGACTGTTACTCCACCAGAAGTGCTCAACATAATGAGGGGTAGCAATGAGTTGCACTGGCCCAGACCGACTAAATTTCCTAACCGAGACAAGGATACTGGGAAATATTGTAAATACCATAAAACTTATGGGCACACTACGGAAGAATGTACTACCCTTCGCTTAGAAGTGCTCCGCCTGTTAGAGATAGGGTATTTGAAGAACTATCTCAAGGAAAATAATCTCGAGGAGCCCAAGGTAAATGTTTGGAAGAGATCACGAAGGGAAGATGAGGAACAAGAAAGGGAAGAAAGGACGCCTAGTCGGAAGTCATGAGGGGGGACAACTGGACGTCTCCAATCCCAAGAGAGAATTAAAGACCGCCGGCAAAATTTACGAGAGAAAACGACAGGATATCAGAGTCTACCTCCTCCACCAGACTCTTATAAAAACAATCCCCCGACAGGGAGAACCATCAATATGATAGAAGGGGGTGAAATCTCCATGACACCTCAGGGTAAAAAGAAGAAATATCTGAAAGAAGCCCGACGAGCAGAGCAAGGATTATCTGTCTGCTCCATTCAAGGATCAAGACCGCCTAGCATCACTTTCGGACCCGAGGATCTTACGGATGTAATATATCCGCACGAAGATCCGTTGGTTATTTCTGCTGTCATCTACGGGTATGAAATCCAACGAATCCTCATAGATATGGGTAGCTCCGTGGATGTGCTCTTCTTACCTACTTATCTTGCTATGAGGTTGAAACAAGAAACATTGGAAACCGCTGAGGTCCCGTTAGTAGGATTCTCAGGGGAAGCTTGTCAAACCCTCAGAACTGTTACTCTCCCAATGTCATGGGGGAAAGGAGCCCTTCGAAGAACGGAATCTATCAAGTTTTGGGTAGTGGAGGCCTCCTCACGAACGTATAATGTCATCTGTGGGAGACCATCTATTCGGGCCTTCGAGGCTATCCCTTCTACTTTGCATCTTAAAGTAAAGTTTCCCACCTCTTCGGGAATCGGAGAAGTTCGAGGAAGTCAGGCTAAAGCCAGAGAATGCTGTATGAATGCCATTCCCTCGGAAGGGGACGGACCCTCACTCGGAAATAACAAGAAGTGTAAAACCGAGGAAACACGAGTCCAACCTGTGGAAGAGTTAAAACTGATAGAATTAGTAGAAGGAAGCCCCGAGAAAGTAATCAAGATGGGCACCCATATGGCTCCAGTCATAGAAGGCCAACTGATTTCCCTTCTCAAGCAATTCCATCACCTCTTTGCGTGGGAAGGGGGGCCGCCCGGACGAATCAACAATAAGGTATGTCAACATTTCCTTAATGTAAAGCCCGGAGCTAAACCTATCCAACAAAAGAAGAGGAAAATGGGCCCCGAGCGTAACAAGATCATCCGCTCGGAAATACAACGCCTTCTCAATTTAAAGCAAGTACGAGAAGTTATTTACCCCGAGTGGTTAGCTAATGTCGTTCTAGTTCCTAAGCACGGAGGAAGATGGCGAATGTGTGTTGACTTTACTAACCTCAATGAAGCATGCCCGAAGGATTGTTATCCCTTACCGAGCATAGATCAGCTAGTTGATTCT
This sequence comes from Linaria vulgaris, assembly GCA_948329865.1. Taxonomy (NCBI): domain Eukaryota; kingdom Viridiplantae; phylum Streptophyta; class Magnoliopsida; order Lamiales; family Plantaginaceae; genus Linaria; species Linaria vulgaris. Next base: position 98,232,802 of record OX415250.1, read on the forward strand.
ACCGCAGGATGTGCGTTACTATCAACTTTAGATGGAGACCAAGGGTACAACCAAATCCCGATGGCAACTATTGACCAAGATAAGACCAGTTTCATCACGGATGCAGGCACATTTTGTTATTTAGTCATGCCCTTCGGGCTAAAGAATGTTGGAGCTACCTATCAACGGTTAGTAAGTCTTATGTTTACAGGACTTATTGGGAAGTCAGTAGAGGTTTACGTGGATGATACTGTAGTTAAGAGTAATACTTCCGAAGAACATCCCGAGGACCTACGAAAAGCGTTGGTCATCATGAACAACTTTGGCATGAAAGTTAACCCTCGGAAGTGCTCTTTTGGGATCCGGGGAGGAAAATTTTTGGGATTTATGGTTACGGAGAAGGGAATCGAAGTAAACCCTGAAAAAGCAGAAGCTATCATGGGGTTACCTACCCCGAGGACGGTGAAAGATGTCCAAAAGTTAACTGGAAGAATGGCCTCGTTGAGTCGGTTTGTCTCCAAGTCCGCAGAAAAAGGGCTTCCCTTCTTCAAGATACTTCGGAATGTCAAGGAATTTCAGTGGACCCCCCAATGCGAGGTACATGTTGAAACCACCTTTACTAGTGAAACCTATACCCCAAGAAGAGTTGTTTCTGTATTTATCAGTTGGAGAAGAGGCTATTATAGCTGTCTTAGTCAAAGAACAAGATGGGGAACATCACCCGGTATATTACGTCAGCAAAACCCTCCTCGGAGCCGAAATCAGATACACCCTAACTGAGAAACTCGTTCTAACATTGGTTACTACGGCTTGTAAGCTACGTCCCTACTTTCTATCCCATCCAATCACGGTGCTAACTAAATACCCCCTGAGGGCAATTCTTAATAAGCCTGAATCATCAGGGAGACTGATAAAATGGGTCGTAGAGCTTACTGAGTACGACATCTCCTATGCTCCGAGACCATCAATTAAAGCGCAAGTTCTGGCAGACTTTGTAACAGAACTTACGAGCATTGGATCCGAGGAGAAGAAACCACAGTGGCATGTATATGTAGACGGATCCTCGGTAAACACACATGGGGGGGCTGGAGTAGTATTGGTAAATCAAGAAGGGGAAGAGGAAAGACTTCATTTTGCAGTCAGAATAGATTATCCCCTCTCTAATAATGAAGCTGAGTATGAAGCTCTCCTCATTGGTATGAGACTAGCAAGGGAAGGGGGAATGAAGAGAGTACTCCTCCATAGTGACTCCCAATTGATTGTCCAGCAAGTTAAGGGGTCATATGAGGCCAAAGAAGAAAGGATGCAAGAGTACCTCCGAGTTGTCCGTCAAAGGTCCGAATGGTTCGAAGAGTATGATATAGTTCAAATTCCCCGAAAAGAAAACCAAGAGGCGGACGCTCTGTCCAAAATGGCTACACAAACAGCCGCAGTACATACTCGGAAGATTACTCTACTTCACGTCAATGAGTCTGAAAAAAGTGAAGACCAAGAGGTAAATACCATTTCAGACCCCTTATCTAGCTGGGTAAATCCTATCAAGGCCTACTTACAGAATCCCGAGGGATACCCCTCGGACAAAAATGTTCGGCGAATGATGTTCAGAAAAACCCTCCGATACTTCCTCAAAGACGGAATACTCTTTCGAAGAACATACTCATATCCCCATGCTCGATGCCTTAATGAGGAAGAGGCCCAACTAGCCTTAGCAGAAACTCACGAGGGAGTATGTGGAAGCCATACCAGCGGCGAAAGCATGGTCGGACGCTTGATTCGACAAGGCTACTATTGGCCCACGATGGCCAAAGACAGTAAAAGCCATGCCGAAAGGTGTAAAACGTGCCAAGCTTACGCCCCTCGGACCTATCAACCCGCAGCTCCTTGGGAACCCCATTTGAACCCTTGCCCCTTCTCTAAGTGGGGTATTGACATACTTGGACCCCTCATCCCTGATGCCGGTCAAAAGAAATTTCTGCTAGTAGCCGTTGACTACTTCACCAAATGGGTGGAAGCGGAACCCCTAGCTAGGGTAACCGCGGGGGCTGTTATCAATTTTCTCTGGAGGAGTATTATTTGTCGCTTTGGTGTCCCTCGGAGCCTAGTAAGTGACAACGGTTTACAGTTTACGGATCAAGGGTTACAAAAATGGTGCGATCACTGGGAGATAAAACATCGCTTTGCCTCCGTGGGATACCCTCAAGCAAACGGCCAAGTAGAGAGAACCAACAGAACCCTCTTAAAGAACATGAAGGCCCGGCTTGATTGGCATAAAGCTAAGTGGGTTGAGGAGATACCCGGGATATTGTGGGCCTATCGGACCACGCAAAGTGTCGCTACGGGCGAAACCCCTTTTAGCTTATCCTATGGGTGTGAAGCTGTTTTGCCCTCGGAGGTCTCCCTAGAAAGTTGGCGAGTCAAGGAATACGAGGAAGTGGCCAATGGCTCAAATCTAGCCCTTGCCCTTGACCTCCTCGAGGAAAAAAGGACCCGAGTAGCCCTCCGAATGGAAGAGTACAAGGCTCGGATGTCACGATATTACAATGCCAAGGTAAAACCCCGAACCTTTCAAGTTGGAGATTTAGTGATGAAACGAGTAGGGGCCTCTAAGAATGTGGGTAAACTAGATCCACGATGGGAAGGACCCTACAAGATAGTGGAAATTGTAGGACCGGCGACTTATCGGCTTGCCAACTCCGAGGAAGCAATACTTCGCAACACGTGGAACGCAAGCAACCTTAGAAAGTATTATGCTTAATGTAATAGTTATACATGAATAAAAAGAGTGTTCATATACGAGGGGATATAGTACAAAAGAAATTAGAGTTGTCCGACAAAATGATGGCTCTATATATGAGACATCAGGACAACCCGATAACACTAAAAACCCTCTGTATTATGAACTAAACTCATTTACTAGCTAAGTCCCTCCCATGGGACGTTTCCCCTCTCGGATAAGTCTTCGGCGTTGCTCCTCGGAAAGGGAGACTGGGTCATCAAAGAACACAGTTCCGGCCGCAAAATCTCTAATAGCTGAAGGAGGAAACTCCTCGGAGACTTGACGAATGTTGAGCTCAGGAAGGAGTAAGCCCGAAGGGAACTCTGGTAAAGCTTTTACGGCATCTTGGCACAACTTATAGCCTATGTGCACCAAGTCACGCATCTCACCTCGAAGAGACTCACGAAGATTGGATGGGCCCACCAACACAGCTTGGACTCGGGCCATAACCACCTCTATCGCATGAGAACGAGTTATCCCTAGCAGCTGCTGACTCAAGGCATCTCTTTCCAGGATAGCCTGCGTTAGTTGCTCCTCCGAGGACCGTATTTGGCCACGTAACTCCTCAATTCTTCTCCCTAAATTCGATACGCGGGCTCTTTCAAGCACTAATTGGCGTTCTAATTCCCACGCCTTATCCTTCTCGGATTGTAACACATGGATATGAGTGTCCTGAGCGGACTCATGAACTTCCTTCAAATGAGCTATCTCCACTTGAGCCTCCAAGAGACCTCGCTCTAACTCATCCCGACGACGATATACTAAGCCTGGATCTGAAGAGGAACTTCCATAAGATCCGAGAGCATCCAACACCATATAAATTTGCTCAAAAAACAAAAAAGTGGCATCAGACCGGAAGACAGGTTAGTATTAAATAAAATAAATAAATACCTCACACAGGTCTTTACAGGCTAAATCTTGGAGAACGGATACCGAAAGGGTTTTTATCAGCTCACAATCTGCTACGTTCAATAAACCACTAAGAAAGTTTCGGCAAAATCCCACTGCTGATCCGAGAGGAGAAACATCCTGATTAATCACGGGGGGAAGAGTTCTCTCGAGGGAAGGACGCTCATCGGGCAGTGGTACAGGAATACGATCAGGAACATCTTCCCGGGGCGGCAAATCCTCTGTACCAGAGGAGAGAAGATACTCCTCTAATACATTTACCACGGTAGAATTATGAGGAATAGGCTGTGATGCTATGGGACTCAGGTAGAAGTCCGTTTGGGAAAGAGCTGCTATCGGATCCGATGGCCCAGAAGGAATTATATAACTGACTGGGGGGGCTGCTAAAGGTTCCTCCTCCTCCGAGGAAATCTCAACCATTGCCTCACTCACAGGGGGAGAGGAATCACCCACCTCCGGCCTCCCGGGACTCCTATGCAGCGCCCTCCCCAAGAAAACGTCTGTAGAAGACCCAAGAGAAAATGCTCCCATCTCCGCTCCTGCCAAAATTGTCAGTAGGAAAACGGTCCGAGAACACCTATAAAGTTTACAGGTTAAAGAATGGTTAGTAAAACTTACGAAAATGAAAGTTGCTGTAAAGAGGACGAGAAGCAGGAGTACATCCCTCTACCCCCTCTTGTAAACCTGCCAAAATCAAAGCCTCGGGGAAATCCAATAGCCCCGACATGTCATGAGAACCTGAGAAAAGTCCCGAGTCAAGCAATACCTCCCTCACTTGCCCTTGCGCTTCGGTGTTGGGGGCAATATAACCCAGACCCCATCGGATGGGTACACCCCACGATCTGGCTGATTGACCTCTCGGACGGACAAAGAAAAATCTCCGCCTCCAATCCCCTCTACTAGAATGGGAACTGGATACACGAGTGAAGATATTTTCCTTATCCCGATAGGTCAAGCTGAAAAAGGGAGTCCCCTCTGAGCAAGGTCGAAAGGTGAATATTGTTCCCACCCGATAAGGGGACATCAGAAGGTTTAAAAGCTCACTACGAAGGACATATCCCACTAAGTGGCTATAGGAAATCGGTGTTAACTGACTCGGACACACCTGCCAATAGCGAAAGAGTATTTGGAAGAAGGGATGGAAAAACATCCGTAACCCACAACGCATCTGGTCGGTATAAACGGTCATATAACCCGAGGGAGGTGCGTAAGCCCTCTGGCCCGAGGAAGGAACTAGTATGTCATAATCTTCAAAATCAAGGTTATAATCGGTGAAAAGAGATCTTACCGAATTTTCACATTCTGTACTCATAGTGGATCCTACACGTCCTCTACCTATCAATCGAGACGGGTTAAGAGGAATCAAATCAAACTCCGAGGACTCATCCGCCAAAGGGTATGGCTCCCTACCCATGAATATCTCCCTGATATGGTTGACTCTACGTGAATTTGTAGATGGAGTCCTACGAGCCACTCCGAGAGAGGAACTAGCACCAAGTGTCGCTTGATTTTTGGATGGACTGTCCCTCGGAGGAACCCGTGATGATCCCGAAGGACTCCGAGCGATATCCCGAGAAGAACTACAAGACGAAGCTGAACCGCTTCTTCTATAATAAGGAGGCATCATCGTATCAGGTAAGTATTATCTTCGTACTTGCAATTATGGAAGAAAATCAATGGTTAATTATGATTACAGAAGTAAAGATAAGTGTATAATTGGTAAAGAGCCTAAGTGCATATATACTCTTTAATTCAAGGTTAAAAGAAGAAGTTTAGATTCTTATTATGTTAGCTGAGGGACACGTGTTAAAAAACTTTTTGATTAAGAATGACACGTACCCTATTTAACCATGCAAAGCAACACCTCCTACTTAGGAAGTCTACTTAGTCAGCAACTTCATGAGAATTATTATTATCCATGTTAATTGAATTTTAACTATACAAACAAAAGTAGAAAAAGGGAAATTGAACAAAATGTTTATTCAAGCCGAAGAGCCCTCGGAAAGGATAATAAGTACAAAAAATGTTCATTTAAAAAGTAAAAAATTACGTAGAATAAAATTAAGCCCCCGTAGAAGGAGGAAGGAAAGAAGTTGTCTCCTCAGCAGAAGTACCCAATGAAGCAAGACAAGAAATTGGAGAAAATAACCCCCCGGAGCCACTAGCTCTCGGACTCGGACTTGTAGCAGAGCGCATTGGTGACGGTGTCGGAGAATCCCGAGAAGATAGCAAACCCCCAAACCTACCCACAAAGTAACGGCAGTCGTCGGGAGTTGTCTTCTTTAACTTGCGAAGATCAAAAGACTTGGAGAAGTCAACATCCGACCTTACCAAAGATTTCGCCAACCTCGCACACTCCAAATAACCCCACAAAAGATGGCCCATCAAGAGCTCGTGAGAAGGCATCTCGGATACTCCTGACTGCTGCCGTGAAATCTCTTGCTGAGCAAATCGAACAGCTGCATCCACTTTAACCCGCACGTCCTCGGGAGACAGAAAGTTTACCAACTTTCCCTCGGCTGACTCAGCCCTATCAGTAACCTGGCCCAATGTCTCCTGGAGAACCCTCTCTCTCTCATTCCCGTCCGCCACCGCCTTCTCGAGAGCCGCAATACGAGCAGTGAAGACCCCTTCGGACTCTTCCCTTTCCTTCTTCAAAAGAGCTATTTGAGCCATTGCAGCCTTCTCGGATGGCTCCATCTTCTTGTAGGCGGACTCGGCAGCATTCAAGTTATGTTGCAAACCCTCTTTCGCCTTCTCTGCTTCATTAAGAGCGAATTCGTAGTCGGAAATCTTGGTGTGAAGAATGTCCTCCCTAGTCTGACTCTCTTTATCCCGGACTAAGAGAGGTGCTAGTTGCGCTCGGAGAGCTTCCACCTCCTCTATATCCTTCCGACCACGTTCTTCTACGGCAGTAACGGCCTCCCGAGTCTTTCCAATCTGCGAAGAAATCAACAATAAAAAAGTTAACAAAGATATATTGTATAATTTCAGAGGAATAAATTAGAAAAACTTACCATGAACCCCAACCAGTTAAGACTGGTGTACAAAAATTGATACCCCTCGGCGGGTGTTGAATTGGAGGAGGCGAAAAATTGGAGGATGTATTGGTATGCTTCCCCCACTGACCTAGACGAGAATGGCCCCCCGGACCCACTGGGAGGAATGGACCCGCTGGGAGGAATGGACCCACTGAGAGGAACGGGCCCCTGAAATGTATAACCCCTCGGAGACAGAGTCACTGGAACATACCCCCTCGGATGAGTCATATCCGGTACCAGAGTCGTCACTTCCGAATTTGTGAACACAGCCCGAGAACCACCGACTGCTGTGGGCGGGCTAGTCTCTTCTAACAGGGACTTCAGAATCCCCTCTTTCACATCCCGATCCTCGGAAGAAGGATCAAACTCCCCTTGAGTATCTTCGGAATCCCCTTGTAAAGCTTCCGGCTCGGGAATGTTGAATTGGGCCAGAAAATCTTCCTCTACACAAGATACTCACTGTCGATGAGAAAGAGAATGAAACTAGAAAAAATTATTAAGAAGAACGAGTAAGGAATACTCACCATATAATGAAGGCTCTTCTACCATCGGAGCTTTTCCTTTATCCATAGCTACTACATCAAAAGGAAGAGTGTCAACACATCAGCAGATGTCACGAGTAAGGTATGAAAATTTCATTAAAATTTCATAGAAACTCACCACGAGGAGCGGATTCGGAAACTATCGGAGGCTGAGGAGAAGGACCCTCGGAAGATAAGTCTATTACTTCAGTAACCTTCTGAGCAGATTCTTCCTCGGTAACACTCGGAAAGATCCCCTCCTCGGAAACTCTCGGAGAAGTTCCTATATTAGATTCAGAAGCAGGTAAACTCCCTGACTCGGATTTGGAAACGGGCACCAAAGCCAAATCCCAAGGAGCTACTTGACGCAAGGGAACAGCGCTCCTCACGACCCCCGTCATATCCATGCATAAAAGAGAATGGTCCTCGTGAAATCCACCCTTCTCTGAACCCATATGCCTACTCTCGGGAGCATTAACCTCCTCCTCCTCGTGATCACCCTCCTCTGGTATCTCTGAGACACCACTAGGAGTAGGCTCCCTCGGACTCGACTGCAGATAGTAGTTCGCCATGACCTCCCCTGCATCATCCCACCAACAATGTGCATAAGCATAATTTACTGTTGTACTCGGATAAAGAGTAAAAGAATAAATAAAGGAACTTACGAAAGAGACTCCTAGCATCAGGAGACAAAGACAAGGGCCTCTCCACGGCGTCATCGGTGAAAATTACGTGGTGAAGCCCAGAGGTCTCGTATAACATCGTGAAATCCTCCGACTCCATCAATTTATGCTGGGAAATTATCGGAGATAAAACCGCATCCTGGTCCAAGGCATGCACGGGAGTAGTGCCCTCTCGCCAATCGAAAGGCATATCCCATTCACCATCAACAGGTCCTACGAAGAAGTACCTATTCTTCCAAACGCTATGTGAGGTAATAGCAGCACCCAAGATCCTCTTCGTGGAGTCACCCGAGTTGTCCCGGTGACGAACATTGTAAAAAGGATATCCCCCGGGCGACACCGCCACATCAAAAATTGAAATGAAATGAGTCACCGAGCACTCTAGTCCATTTACGTGACACCAAAAGACATAAATACAAATGGCTGCAAACCCATTCGGCACCATTTGACTCGGACAAATGTTACAAGTCTTGAAAAGCTCACAGAAAAAAGGAGACATGAAGGAACGCCACCCGTACTTCACCTGGGCAAAAAATACTGTTAACATACCTGGAGGAGGATAACACGCTCTCTCGCTCTTAGTCGGAATCCGGAATACCATATTCTTCTGAAGGACCCCAGTTGAGGTAAACAGATCCGCCACCTGCTTACGAGTAACAATACTTGACATCTTTTCCACCTTAGCGAAAGTCCGAAGGGGTGGCTCCTTTGACTTAGGAACCCTAGCCTTTTTCGAGAAGGTGGCGCCGTTCTCGGCAGCAGCAGCAAGCTCTCCCTTGCGTTTACGAGTAACAACTCCCACCAGAATACTCCTTACATTTACAGAAGTGTTAATCGGAGCAGTGAGTTCCGAGGAAGTAGCAGCAGCAACGGAATCAGTATGGGCAGAAGAAGCCATAGCAACAGAGGGAAGCTTTTGAAAAAAGGAAAAAAGGAACGAATGAATTTGCTGGGAATTTGAATCGAAGAATATGGAGAGTAAAGGATAATAGAAGAAATCTTACTTTGAGAGAATTATCAGATTTGTGAGAATGAAAAAGAAAGGGCAATAGTATCCCTATTTATAACCGTGAGCTACAACGGTCAGATGTCTTCAAAACGTGGCCGTTATCTACCTCTCCACGTAACTGCTGCATGACCGTGCCACGCCATCAATATTCTGACCGTTGCCAACGGCCAGATACTTCAAAATTCAAAGCCGGTCAAAGCACCAGCCCACAACCTGCGCCCCGAGATCCTTGCATGCTTAATAACCATACCCTAAGGGTATCCAGGGACACTAAGCAAGAAATAACCCCTCGCCTCACTGAGGACGATGATATAAAATTTCGCATGTCTCTACGAGGACAGTCGAAATTTGGGGGGGCTAGTGTTAACCCTAAAAATAAAATAAAGAAGATTACTCCTACTCGGAAAAACAATATATGGGCAATACTATTGTCACGAGTACTTCCGATGAGATGTACCTATAAAGAACACCCATCGGAGGATTGCCCTAACCTAAGAGGTTTACAAGAGCACACGAGGAGAAACCTAAGCGTCCCTTGGAAAGTCAAAACGGTGAACGAAAAACAGATATCAACACGGCATCGGAAAAAGAGCAAACCCCGATGGACCCGTACGACTCCGATATCCACCAAATGCGCCAAGAGGGACCACAATGGACCCCGAGTCCTATGAACTTGCAAGAAAGCTTCCTTACTGAACACTCCTCGGAAAAGACGACACTCGGACTTATCCGAGGACCCAATTTTGGAGAAAATCAAGAAATAAATGCAAGAACACCCAATGAATGTAGTCCGAGAACTCTGATAAAGAAATCTCACTTTCAGTAAAACAAACACAGCCCTCGGAGACTAAAGCGAGTCCTCGGAGATCAAACCAGGTCCTCGGAGGTCACATTTACACCCACAGAGATCGCTCCTGATTGTTGAAGAAAAGACCCAAATCAAGAAAGAGAAATAAAGTCCCTCGGAAGAATAGATCTATCAAAATCATCTACACCAGAAGCCCTCGGAGATATCAAGAAACACAAAAACTCATCCCGTCAGCATCCAGTAGATAAGAGATAAACATTATCCTAATTTCACACCTGTATCAATATAACGACGACACCTATCCTTACCAAAACACATGCACAATGACACCTGCCCCTACCCAAGTTTATATAAAGGGATGTGATCAGTAGAAGAAAAACAACATGAGATAACTTAGCTTACTTACTACAACTTGGCATTCAGATACATAAAAGGAAGAAAGGAGGAAAAAGTTCAGGGAATAAAGGAAGGAAATATTCTTGCAATTATTCTTGTTATTTCCACCTATCGTTGCCTCTGAATCACGGACAGGGCGTTCTAACCTAAATAAATATCTTCCGTTAAATAGGGAATAATTCCAAACCCGTTAACAATTTCACTTAAAATTCAGAAATATTATTAATACTAATATTCATGTAACTTGTGGTTAGTTATAAGCCAATATTAGACCTCAATTGGGTCTACATTTAAGGAATTATGTCATATTCATTTATCAAACTATTAGATGTTTACTAAAAATAAATATTGAATTATAATGAGATTGTAAAACAATCTCATCTTATTTGGTTTTTGAAAAGGCATGCGGGGGTAAAGTGCACCCTTTTCTCAATTAAAAGGTGGCTTAAGTCCTACAAATTTTGATGTGCCAAACTATTAAACAAAAACCTCTTGCGTGTGAGGAATTGGTCTCGTAAGCACGATCTTGCTGAACTTAAGTTAACACTAACTAATTAGCGATCAACGTGTGAGCATGTTCTATTATATTGTTGTTTCTTTATTGACCTAGCTGTCATATATAGCCACCACATCCTAAACCCGAACCCCATATTAATTACACTACAAGACTATTGGGCCATCTGCAACCGCCCGGGCGGTTGCAGAAGGCCCATAGGCGGTCGCCCGAAGGGTATCCGCTACCGTCGGGGCGGTTGCCGCGTCGGTCGCGGATACCACTCGTCGTGGGGGCCGGGCGACCGCCGATTGCGACCGCTTGGCGGTCGCCCTATAGTTGGCGACCGCCAAGCGGTCGCCCATTAGGGGTCGCAACCGCTAGCCGGTTGCCCACACTGGGCGACCGCATAGCGGTTGCCAGTCACAACGGGCGTTGGCGACCGCTTGGCGGTCGCCAAGTATGGGGCGACCGCTTGGCGGTCGCCAATTATAGGGCGACCGCTAAGCGGTTGCTCTATAGTTAGCGACCGCATAGCGGTTGCCACCCATAAGGGGCGACCGCCAAACGGTTGCTATTTTATTCAAGGGCCGCAACGACCAAACGGTTGCTATTTTATTTACGGACATGGCAACCGTTAAGCGGTTGCGAAGTCCTTAAATAAATGGCAACCGCTAGGCGGTTGCAAGGTTATTGGATGTTCACAAATTCAAAAGTTTGCAACTGCCTAGCGGTTGCAAGAGAAAGCTTGCAACCGCCTGGCGGTTGCAAATAATATTCTTCAAAATAAAAAAAAAAGAATAATATTTCGTGAAATTTCCGAAATATTATTGTTTTTTTGTCGAAATAAAATGGTAAAACTGAAAAACATACAAACAAAAAGAAGTGAAACAAAAAGATAAGAATTGAAAAAAGTGTTTTGTGTTTGTTTTGGGATAAAAGAGAGGTAATTTGGGTTTTGGTGGATTGGAAAAAAATGGTGTTTGGTATTTTGTTATGAAGATAAAAGAAAGTGCTTGGATTTTTGTTTGAGATATAAAATAAAAGAAAGTGGTTTTGTGTTTTGTTGAAGATATAAATTCAAGAAGTTCTTGAGTTTTTGTGGATTGAAAAAAAAATGTTTGGTATTTTGTTGGAGATAAAATAGAAGAGAGTGTTTGGGTGTTTTGTTGAAGATATAAAGGAAAAAAAATGTTTGATTATTTGTTTTGTAGATAAGAAGAAGTTTTTGGATTTTTTTTGTGGATTGGAATAGAAGAGAGTGTTTGTGTTTTGATTTGGAGATAAAATGAAAGTCTTGAGTTTTTTTGAGAGTGTATGAGTTGTGAATGAAAAATTAGGGGAAGAATGGTGGGTATATATAAGATTTGGGTGAAAATTTTGAATTTTCGTGAAAATTTGAAATTCCCCCCCATTTCAGCAGCATTTGCAACCGCTCGGCGGTTGCAACGTATTGAAAATTTTGAATTTTCGTGAAATTTTGAATTTCCCCCCAAGTCCGGCCCAATTTCAGCAAAATTGGCAACCGCCGAGCGGTTGCAAATATACATGGCGACCGCCGAGCGGTCGCCATGATATGATATAGCAACCGCTCGGCGGTTGCTATGATAAGATATAGCAACCGCCAAGCGGTTGCAATTAATATTCATGTTTAAAATTAGTGATTTTTGTCAAGTATCTTGATTAGTTTGTGTTTATAGATAAGAAATATCATTATTAATTCCACGGATCAGTAATAAATGACTACAAAACTGTTGCTCGAGTTAGTAAAATAGTAGATTATGATTGATTTGACGATTTATCAACGATACACCTATATATTATGTTAAACTAATCATCATAATTAGTCCATGATGTTGTCCCCAAGATTAATTTTGCAATGAAATCTTATCATTTGACTTGTTTTTAACTATTTTAATGTAATTATCAAATGATCAAACAACGCGTGACAACGAATCAACCAAAATAGTAAAAATTCATTTATGAATATTATTTGCAACCGCCTAGCGGTTGCAATTGACCAGCATCAGCAACCGCCCAGACGGTCGCTATGACAGGAAGCGACCGCCTAGCGGTTGCAATACGTAGTAGCGACCGCCAGGCGGTCGCTGATACGTGTTATCTGCAACCGCTAAGCGGTTGCAGATAATGTTCATATTTGAAATTATTAATTTTTGGTAAGTATCTTGATGTGTTGATGTTTAGTAAACTCCAATATTGTTATTACATGTGAATACTAGTAGCAAAAGATTACAAGACTATAATTGAGTTAGTAAAATAGTAGATTACACGTAATAAGGCGAGTTATATATATATCAACCACTAATCATCATATGTAGTCCTTAATGTTGTCACAAGCTTAATTTTTGCTGATAAACATTATAAGTGTAGTTATTGTAACTATGATTAGGTTAATTAGCAATTTGTCAAACATAGCGGTAGTGAAAATGTAAGAATTATAGTATGAACATTATCAGCAACCGCTTAGCGGTTGCCTTATACCCAGTATAAGCGACCGCCTAGCGGTCGCTGTACACTCTTGCAACCGCTAGGCGGTCGCTCCACGCTTTTGCAACCGCCAGGCGGTCGCTATTGGTGTTGGCCACCGCTAGGCGGTTGCGGACTTACTAGCCGTTGTTATCCGCAACTGCCTGGCAGTTGCAAGAACTACTAGCCGTTGTTATCTGCAACCGTCAGGCGGTTGCGAAGTTGCAGATTTTTTGTTATAAATACCTCCCCACTTCACTTGCATAATTCATTCTCACCACCACTTACTCTTAAGGTACATACGTTTTCTCCCTTAATAATATTAGAAATGTCTTATTTTATTTAAATGTTATAAAATTTCTATTTAATTAATTAATGCTTTTTTATTTATTTCATTTGTTTATAGGTATTGTCGAAACGTTATCGTGGAACTTGTTGTTGTGGATACAACATTCTTGAATTTTTTATACCATTCGTTTGTTTACGCTACAAGAGGTACGTTGTTATTTTATTTGTTTATAATTAATTATGTGTGTGTTAGTTTTAATTAAATTGAAAATTGTTAGTAGTGTAAATTATAAATATTTATTTTAACGTAGATAAACAATGGAATATCAAGCCGATAAATCTTGGATGTACAATATGTTCGATAGCGATGGTTATTTACAAGAAAGTTTTGTGTTTGGTGTTCGTTCGTTCATAGAATACGCTTCGCAAGCATCCGAATTCTTAGATCTAGAAAACCGTATAAGGTGCCCGTGCAAGAAATGTAAAAATAGAGTGTTTTTTCCTAAATACTCGGTCCGTGATCATCTTCATAAGTCAGGATTTACGCCCGGATATCACGTTTGGGTTTTTTACGGGGAAGAGTACTCAAGGCCTGCCATGTCGTATATGCCCGACCTCCCAAGCACATCACACATCAATATTCCCGACCTCTCTGTTCATTGTGATGATTCGTTTAGAGACATGGTGGTAGATGCACGTGGAGCTCGATTTGATGAGGATGAGGTGCGTAACGAGGATCCAAATCCCGACGCAAAAGCATTCTACAATTTGATGTATCTAGGAAAGGTGAATATTCATCCTAGAAAAAATACATCTATCCTTCAGTGGATCGCAGAGTGGTTGAGGGACAAGACACTACACAAGATGAGTAATATTTCTTCTGATAAGGCTTTTAACAAGGCGAAGGAAGGTTTCTTGGATGAGACAGTGAAGTTGTTACCTAAGGACACGAAAGGGATGCTCCGTATGATGCGAACATTGGGGTTAGGCTACGAGAAGATTGATTGTTGTACTAAACAGTGTTTCTTGTTCTACGGGGAGGCGAATAAGGCCTTAGACAAATGCCCGGTATGCGGGACGAATAGATACGTGGCCGGTTTGAAATCAAAGGTCGGGAGGAGGAAATTGTGGTATTTCCCTTTAACTCCCCGTCTTCAAAGGTTGTATTATACTATAGGCACTACTCGACATATGACTTAGCATTTAAAGTGTCGAGGGGCTACAGATAGAATGATTCACCCAGCTTCAGGAGAGGCATGGCGCCACTTCGATCGGACGCACCCGGATTTTGCAGCAGAGCCCAGGAACGTACGTCTAGGTTTATGTACGGATGGGTTCACACCATATAACTCATTTGGCAAGAGCTACTCTTGTTGGCCAGTGTTTGTCACGCCGTATAATCTTCCTCCAGATCTTTGCATGAGACCAGAGTTTATAATTTTAAGCCTTATCATTTCTGGCCCAGAGAGTCCGGGAAAGAATTTGGATGTTTTTCTGAGACCACTGATTGACGAACTGAATGTTTTATGGAGTACTGGGACTGAGACATTCGATAGTTTGAGAAAGGAAAACTTCAGATTGAGAGCATCCCTGATGTGGACGATTAGCGATTTTTCGGCGTACGGAATGTTATCTCAGTGGAGTACGCACGGGAGGTTTTCGTGTCCTTATTGTATGGGGGATACTCAATCTTTTACACTGACAAACGGCGGTAAACCGTGCTTTTTTGATTGCCATCGTCGGTTTTTGCCCATAGGTAATTCCTGGAGGCGCGATAAAAATTCCTTTTACTTAGGGGAAGAAAGGCTAGAAGCACCTATTCCTAGGAAATCTGGCGATGAGATGAGGTTAATTGTGGAGCAGCTTGAGTCTGTCGGATTTGGAGTTGAAGCAAAAAAGCTCTTGGGTAAAGGGGTGACGCATAATTGGTTGAGAAAGAGTATTTTCTGGGAACTGCCCTATTGGTCCACAAACTTGATTCGTCACAATCTAGATGTCATGCACTACGAGAATTTTTTTTCGATAACATCATCAACACGGTGTTGGATGACTCTAAGACAAAGGACAACATCAAGTCGAGGAAAGATTTGGAGATCTTGACGAACCGTACTGAGCTGTTTTTACAGCCAGGTGGTCGTCGCGGGCTTTCTGCCAAGCCAAAGGCAACCTACTGTCTCACGAAGGAGCAAAAGAAAAAGGTGTTTGAATGGTTGGTCAATCTAAAGTTTCCAGATGGATACGCATCGAACTTAGAACGATGTGTACAGAAGCAGCAACAGAGGTTGTTCGGTATGAAGAGTCATGATTGTCACGTCTTCATGCAGAGATTGATTCCCATTGCTTTTCGTGACTTCCTGCCACCAGAAATTTGGGGAACATTAGCGGAGATTAGCTTGTTCTTCAGGGCCATTTGCACTTCATAGGTTTCCGTCACAGATATGAATGGACTAGAGGCGTCTATCATTGTAACAATGTGCAAGCTGGAGCAGATATTTCCTCATTCTTTCTTCGATTCTATGGAGCATTTGGCAATACACCTATCGTACGAGGCGAAAGTCGGTGGTCCGGTTCACTACAGATGGATGTATCCATTCGAGAGGTAAATTTTTCGTAATTTGGTTGGTGACACTTATTATTAATACTTTATTCTATTGTGTATTCATTATTTCCTTTGTTATTAATCAGGCGCATGTTTAAGTTTAAGAAGTCAGTTTTGAATAAAGCGAGACCCGAGGGATGCATAGCCAATGCCTACCTGCTTGAAGAGTTATCAAATTTGTGCTCGCAATATCTCGATATATCCCCCACTTCTACATATGACCGACTAAACAGGAACGAGACTTTAGAAAGTTTAGAGTGGGATGAAGAGCTTCTATTGTTTCGTAAGAGAGGGAAGCCAATTGGGCATGACAAGAAGAAGCGGTTGTCGTCCGAAGAAATCGAACAAGTTGAGCTCTACACACTGCTTAATTGTGAAGAGTTGGATGGTTGGCTCGAGTAAGTGTTTTTTTTAATATAAAATTATTGAATTTTCTTGGTCTTGCGATGTGTCAGAATAATAACACGTTTTTTTTACTTGCAGGTTGTTCATACATGAGGAGTGCAATGGATTGAGTCCAATGGAGGTGCAAATGAAGAGGAACAGAGATTACGTGGTGTGGTTTAAGCAGACGTACTCTAGTGGAAAGTACATGCTAGATGATCGTGTAACGCCGTTACTCAATGGTCCCCTAAACACAGCGTTGGTGTACGATGGTTACAAGGTGAATGGGTGCAGATTCCACACAAATACGCATTTGGCTCCTAAGCAGACTAATTGTAGCGGTGTTTATGTAAAGGGAGACATGGGAGATGCCGACGCCACCAACTTCTACGGGACTTTGAAAGAGATCCTAGAATTGGAGTACTGGGGAGGTAGTACTGGGAAGCAATTGTACATTGTGTTTTTCAAGTGTCATTGGTACGATATTACTAGACGTGGGACGACGGTTCACGACACGTACAACTTGGTTGATATTAACCCATACCGGTCACTCACGACCAACGGACCATTTATTCTTGCAACCCAAGCACTACAGTGTTACTATGCGCCGTACCCAGAACTCACTAACGGAAGGCCAGGTCAAAAGGGTTGGATGTTAGTATTCACTATTCCAGCGAGACACATCATCGACATGTCGTCTTTGAGTGAGGGTGGTGAAACAGAAGCGGAGGTACCTACCCAAGTTTTTCAGGAGCACGAATCTACAGGCCTAAATCTGTTTGTCGACTTCACCTCGTTTAATATGGATATCCAATTGGGTGCCGGGGAGTTTGAGCTTGTGGATGAGGAAGAAGGTGACGCAATAGAGTTAGATTCAAATGATGTTGACTTTGTTTCTAATGAAGATGATTAGACTTGTAAAAAGTTTATAATGTAAATCTTCGCAATATTTAAAGTTAATGTAATATTTTTCTAATGATAATTGTTCTGAAAGTCCAACATAGAACACTCCAAATACAACGAAATAGCAAAATACACAACATACTAAAAAAGTCCAACATAACAAAAAGTTCGAAATAGAAAATCCCAAGTACTCGACCTAATCATCATTGGAATCCGACTGAGTATCCTCATCATCGGTATCCTCATCATCATCCTCGTCATCATCTTCGTCACCAGAGCTCTCCGCCAAGTCCACAACACCACCAATCTCTACCCCATCTCTGCCCAAATCCACAACATCATCAAGGTCGTCGTAGACGTGGTCGTCCTCACTATCACACTATCAGAATTGTCTGAGTACACCACGACGTAGTTGGGCGCAGCAGAAGAACTGGGAGCAAATGGGTCCTTCTTCTGACGTGGCGGCCTAGCAGTCCTAGAAGCAGATCCGGTCTTTGCTGCATCGCCCTGTAACATCGAAGCGGGAATCTCCGGTGGTGGAACATATCCATGCTCAATCTGATGATTCCTCCAGCCCTGCAAAATTGTAAAAATGTCGTCCACTCGCGGATCTCGCAGGCTAGCCTCCAACTCCTTATTCGTCTGCTCCAACTCCTTATTCATCTCCTCCAACTCCTTAGCGTAGGCCCTCATGTAGTCTGACTTCTTCCTAAACTCAATATCATATGCCTCTAGAGCTGAGCCGCCAGGTATACCTCTCGCCTTCCCCTTCTTGATTTTCCCTTGGGCCTTTTTCCATAGTGGCCCGTCAATCTCGGGCCACACCGACATGTCCTTGCCATATTGAGTCCTCATCAGCTTCATGTACTTCTTCTGTTAATTGTGAAAGAATTCGTATTTATAATAAGAAAATAAATGAATAAGGGGATTAAACGAATTAGTAGGCTAAAATGAATTTGTATTTTAATTCACTCACGTAAATCCTTTTATCGCCCTGATCTATCCACTCGCGCTTCGCCGGCACATTGGTTTTCCCGCCCGTACCCTCAACATGCTTCGTAAATCCATATTTGAATGCCTCATCATGTCGAATACGCGTCGTGCGGTTGGGATTCACCTTAGCCTATAAATTTGAAAAAAAAAGTAAGTATACTCAATTACACATATTCTTAAGTGAAATTAAGATTAAATGCTTTAATTATAATATAACTTACCAAACGACGCTTAATCTCCTCCAAGTCTATGGCTCCACCGTAAAAAGTAGCAGGTGCCTTCTTCATTTTCTCGGGGTCCTCGCCTCCCCTCCGATTTTTCCGAGCCTACAATGTTTGATTCTTGGTTTCCTCCTTCGCCCAATGCTTTATTGCCATCTTCTCCACCTTTGAGTTCATCCACGTCTTCTGTTTATCAACCAACTCCGGCTTATCCTTATTTTCAAAATATTGTTTCTTCGTGCGATGCATCAAATACTTGTAACAATTCGGGGCCTTTTTTCGTACAACTCATGTACTTTGAGCCAATCATCTTTGTGGATCGCAAATTTTTCCTGCAAAAAAATTTAGTTAGTGTTTAAGATAGTTTATATTGTCACTTGATTTATTAATACAATAAGTTCAATAATATATTCATTTAATAATTTCTCACCGTGAACGAAATCCACATTGCATCTCGTTTCTCCTTCGGCACCTTATAATATGACTTCTAAAACTTGGACATGAACGTCCGGATCAACTCAGTGATCGTCGTCACCACCTCGTTAGACTTGGGATGCTGAAATAGGCCCCTCCGATCCAATCGAATAACTGGCCTCTTACTCGGACTAGTGGGGTTTTGAACACCAAGTGATGGTCCCCTACCGGGACGTTTTTGCGTGTTTGTGCATACCCCCGATGCTGGAATCTCGGTCACCCTCTGGCTTGGATCAGCTACGTCAGTCCTCCCGCTCGGGCTAGCGCCATCGGACCCTGCAGGTGGTGGTATATGGTGCTGCTGCAGCTGGGGCATCAGAGTCGTCAAAAAGTCGTCGCTGTGGCAAGGGAGTCACCCCGGTAGATCCCTCGCGCGATGTCTGAGTCTCTGCCTGGGTGGGAAGCTCGACCGGAACAGCATCGTCACTAGCTAGCCGAGGCCTGAGACTACCCCGAATCTCACTGCCTAACAAACGTGACCTCTTACGTGAACTATTGCCTGACATGATCCCTAAACGTGTCGACAAATAAACTCATAATCATTCCTCAATAACATATAATTTCAAAATAATAATTCGAAAAGAAAATCTCATCATCATATGCAAGTTCATATATATAAACGATTAATCCAACGAGAAAAACTAACTTACAAAAATAATGAACTATTCATCATATCATCATATCCAAATTCATATCATCATATCAAAGTTTATATACAAATTCATATAAATTACAACAATATAAACGACAATATAATCAAAGTTCATATCATCATATCAAAGTCCATATCCAAATTCATCTCAAAGTTCATATCCAAATTCATATCATCATATCAAAGTTCATATCCAAATTCATATCATCATATCAACGTTCATATCCAAATTCATATAAACGATCCAACTTACAACAATATAAACTACAATATAATCAAAGTTAATATCATCATATCAAAGTTCATATCATCATATCAACATTCATATCAAAGTTCATATCCAAATTCATATCATCATATCAAAGTTAATATCCAAATTTATATAAACGATCCAACTTACAACAATTCGTACCACACAAATTCGACGAAATATACATATAATCACATACATAAATCTTACATATAAATTCGACAAATATGATAAACAAGAATATAAATTCGACAAATACGTACATATAATCATACATATAAAAAAAATTAAAATTGGGACAACTTACAAAAATCTGAAGATAGCTAATTGGCGGCGGTGATGACGTGGTGGCGGAGGTGGGCGCGCGACGGTGTGATGGTGACGGAGGAACGGTCGGAGTGGCGGCGTTGTGATCGCGCGGGCGGTCGTGATGGTGGCGTGGTGACGGATGTGCGGTCGCGATTGTGTGGTGGTGACGTGGTAGGCACGCGGTGGTGGCGTGGTGACAGAGGTTTGTTGCGGGGGTGGCGTGACGACGCGGAGGAGGTTGGTGGTGGCGACGCGACGGAGGTAGGCGTGGTGGCGTGGCGACCGAATGGAGGTCGCGTGGTGGCGTGTGGCGACGAAGGTTAGGTCGCGTGGTGGCGGCGCGACGGAGGTGAGGTCGCGTGGTGGTGGTGGATGGATCGGGTCGGGTAGGGGTGTGTGTTGGTGGGTGGGTATTGAGGAGAGAAGAGAAGAGAAGAGAAGAAGAAGAAAAATGGAAGAAAAAATGAAGAGGAAGAGGAGAAGAAGAGAGAGGGGGGGCGGGGCGGGGCGGGGCAGGGCGGGGCGGGGCGGGGGCGACGGCCGGGCGGTCGCCCCACTAGGGTTTTAACCCTAGTGGGCCGACGCGACAGATGGGCCGTCGCTCCGGCCCAGTTGGCGACAGCTGGGCCGTCGCCAAATAATAGATGGCGACGGCCCAGCCGTCGCCAACAGGATTTTTCATTGTGGCGACTGCTAGGCGGTCGCTACCTGTTATGGGCGACCGCCTGGCGGTCGCTGGGCGGTCGCCGATAATGGCGACCGCCGTGGCGGTTGGGGGGGCGGTTGCGGATGCCCCCCAAATCTTGTAGTGTTAGCTGCTCTTAATCTTCTAGCATTGTCCACTTTGTAACAAATTATCTTATCTCCATCATAAATGTACCTGAGTCAGTCACATATATGATCACATCTACTCATCCTTACGAGGGTACTCACAACCTTGCAAACTCATTGAGAAACGTTTATTTAGCATTGTTTTAGTATCCGTTTCCTTAGGCTTTTGTATAATTCTTATTGCATATTTATTGGTTTTAGTATTGTTTCATGTTTTTTTAGGATTTTATCAAGTCAAGACAAAACGATGTTAAAAGAGGCCAAATTGAGTTTTTTTGGAGACAAACGAGTCGAGACACAATGATCGCTTCTGTGGCGCGCGGTTGGAGTGTGATGTGGTTTGATCGCGCCTGACGATAATTGAATGGTCATTCTGTCTAATTAGGTTACGGACGTTCACGAAATTAGGCATCACGACTCTCTTATAAATAGAAGAGTGGGGGGGGGGGGTGGAGACCAACACAAAGAGACGGCCATCTATACACTTACGAAAAGTTTACAAAAGTCTATATAAACTCTGTGAGATTGTCTTTAGAGAGAAAACACCATCAAAGTCTAGTTCTAGTTTAGTCGAGTCATTGTTTGCGAAAAATAGTTCGTAGGGGAGAAAATATTACAAGGGAGTCAAAAAGATAGTCTAGCAATGACCGAAAAGATTTTCTTATTCTCTTTACTTTGTTCATGTTATTTACTTCTTTATTGATTATTAAACTCATGATTATGAGGAACTAACCTACTCATTGTTTAGAGTAGTGGAGTAACTCTGATTTATGAATATATGTTTATTGGGTTTGCTTGATGTGTGTTTGATGATCTTACATGTTTAGATTGAATAGTTACTTATGTTGTGTAACTTGTCTTACTCTCGCTGGGAATAACGAAAGCTCTCAATTGAGGGTCGTCGGGAGTGTAGATGCTAAGTTATATATATACACACACACACACATACACACACACACACACACACACACACACACACACACACATATATATATATATATATATATATATATGTGTGTGTGTGTGTGTGTGTGTGTGTGTGTGTGTATGTGTGTGTGTGTGTACGATTTGTGACTTTGGTGTGCTAACGCAACTGATGCGCAACTAGAGCTGTGAAAAAAGAATTGGATCGATCGAATCGAGTGAAAATCGATCGAATAATCCAATCCAAGGATCGGATCGAATATTTGATCCGACTTTGATTTTTGCCTTAGGATCGAGCCCCCATTTGATTCGATCCTCGATTTTAGAGGCTGAGAATCGGATCGGATCGAATACTCGTCTTATTTTTTAAAAATAAATATATAATAGTATATATAATATTATATTTTTATCTATAAAGCTAAGCCTATTAATACTAGTAAGATATTTCTATATATAATGTTAATATTATATTTTTATATATACACATACCTAACATCTTTTTCTTGGTCCATTTGAAGGCCACGTTTCTGTCTTTGAGAAACATATACAATTGTAAATGTGTAACACCTTTCTCTCACCATATGAAAGTGAATTTTGTAATGCAATAACTCTGTTTGAATGTTGTGGTTGGTCCCATTGATATTAAATTAAATAAGAAAAGAATAGAGAAAAATATCGAAATTGGATCAAAATCGAATGATTTTGGATCGAATCAGATCATTTTAAATTGATTCGATTTTGATCCTAATTTCTCCAGGATCGAAATCGACTTCCAGCCTCGATTCGATCCGATCCAATCCAAATGCACACCACTATGCGCAACCTCTAGATCACACTAGATCAATCTTAATTATGTACGTTTTGTTAACACGGTTCAAATTAGTTAATTGGGTTGCAGATTTGATATCTCTTCTAAAACAACTGACAACTGTGCTGATCCGTTAATACGGTAGGTTATTAGAGTCTCATAGATTTATGGTTGGGTTAACTTCTACTATAGGTCACAGATCCATTACACATGCAAACACCAATTTACCATCAGGTGTTGTAGGTAAATATAGATAGTTTGTCTATGAACTACTATGGTTAAGTCATTGTTGAAACTCGGCCTCTAAACAATCTTCCCAATTAATGTTTACAACCACAACCAATCAATAAATCACTTAATTATGCTCTAGTTTAATTTAGTTAGTTTACTTGCTATTTACTTGCCTTTAGTAGTTTAATTATTTCCTTCATTCAAATCACAATCCTGATTTACTGTTTATGGATTTCTGATGCATTCTAGATTAGTCATTCTTTGCATTCTTAGTAAAAAAAAAAGCACTCACCGCATTCATAACATTCATAAGCATTCACCACATTCTACAAACACAAGAGAAAAGATAGTGACAACCGTTAGTCTCTTGCATTTAAGTGACTCATACGTTAATCCACCACTCATTGAGACATGACACTTGAATATCCCAACTTTGCTTCGGCAGCACCGTACTATCTCAACTTTCACAAACTCATTTCCAGGCCAAAATAGAGTGCGTGTTGATCACGCGAATGGGTAAAATAGTCATTTTAGAGACTAGGGATCATACTGCAAAATATATTATAAATTAATACCCCCTCAATTTTGGTTTACACATTGCACCATATATTTTGATTGTTTAGCAAAAATACCATATTCCCCAATTATATAAAATTAAATCCTCTTCCTCCACCACCACCACCATCGCTGCATTGTAGTTCACGATTCCACCACCATTTTATAATCTTCTCCATGTATTCCTCGTAATCGACGCCTTCACACACCGCACCTCGAATTCTTCGAGCACCGGCATTCTCCCCTCATCCACCACCCAATCCTCAAGATCTCGCTGTCGACGCCAATTGAGGCATTCTTTGTCAATGTCGATTCCAAATCGGACGCTAGTGGTGGTGGTGGTGGTGGTTGTGAGGTAGCGTCGGACTTTGAATTTGACCAAATCGAGATATTAGGTCGGGTCACGGATGGTAGGGATGCATTTCGTGCCAATGCTGATTACAAATTAAGCACCGGTGGTGGTGGTGGTGGTGGTGGTGAATTTAATTTTTTAATATTTGCGGAAGATGTTATTTTTGCCAAACCATCAAAATTTAGGGTCAAATATTTTAAAAAAATATTTAGGGTGTATTAAGTTATTACGCATTTTGCACTATTAATTTACTACACATTTTAAGTGTTTTTACTATTTTACCTTTTTTAATGACGCCGCGGAGCTGAAAAGTGACATTTTTTGGACAAAAAATAGATTTTGAAAGTTGGAATAGTACGGTATTGGCCTGAGCAAAGTTAGGATACCCAAGCGCAAAGTTCAACTATAGAGGTGCAAAAAATGTCAAAGTTTTACTATGAATCTATAATTTTCCCTAGTTTTGTTACGCGCAACAAAAAATTTAAGATGATTCAAACATTCACTCGTTTTCATTTTCTTATCAAAACGTCATAAAAAGAAAAATCAAACTTTAGGGTGTGCTTAGGGCTGTGCAAAAAAAATCGAATCGATCGAATCGGGTGAAAATCGATCGAATGATCTGATCCGAAAATCGAATCGAATATTTGATATGACTTTTGATTTTTGCCTTAGGATCGAACCCCCATTTGATTTGATCTTCGATTTCAGAGGTTAAGAATCGGATCGAATCGAATACTCAACTTATTTTTTAAAAATAAATAAATATATAATGGTATATATAATATTATATATTTATATATAATGCTAATAAAATGCTACTAATTAACTTAATATGTTAAAAAATGTATTACTTAACATCTTCTCCTTGGAAAAAATGAGCCACGTTTTCGTTTTCTTGGTCGTGACTCGTGAAGTATCGGCCCTATTATGACTTGAAGTTTAACTACTAAGAGTTATAATACTTTTGTATCTAGTACATATGTACAATCTTGAATTGTAACATACTAATTACTAGCACTAACTATGACTTGTCTTCCTTTTGGGATTTCTATTTAAACATTGGGTTAGTATTTTGTAAGGAGAAATCCACTAATGCATGTTAATTTGTTTTAAATTGTCATTGTATTCATGTTTATTTAAGTTTTCTTTAATTTTAGATGCAAAATAATCAATCATGTATGTTTGTTCTATTGATATTAAAATAAATAAATAAAAACAAAAAGGATCGAAATCGAATGATTTTGGATCGAATCAGATCGTTTTATATTGATTTGATTTCGATCCTCATTTCTCCAGAATTGAAATCGACTACCAACCTCGATTCGATCCGATTCGATCCGATCCAATCCGATCCAAATGCAGAGCCCTAGGTGTGCTTGAAAACCAATGAAAACAAGATTGAAATTACAAAACAAAAAAGCAGGACTTTAGATTACTGCACCATTCACAAAAGGGAAAGCAAAAATTGTTAATCTTGCTCTTTGCTCGAACCCATGATTTCAGGGTTAATTGAATCTAATATCTTGTGAATATTAGCCTCGTCACCTTAAAACACTGCCCTGTTCTTGAATACCTAATAGAGCAAAATACGAGACACCATAAAGAAATCATTCGTTTAATATGTTAAAATCAAGAAACTAATGGAAAATGAGAAAAACCTATAATTAAGCAAACATTTAGCCGTAAATCGTTATTTAATTGATAAATCTCTTACGTTTACTGCTTTTCTTAGATTCAAGTTTAGTTCATTCATCTACCAGTCAAATTTGGACAATTTACTAAAAACAGTCAAGTTTGTTCAGATAGAGAAGTTTTTTCTTATGAGTCGATACTTAAAACTTCAAAATTACTACAACTAACAAACTTTTGGTTAGTACGTAATTCATTTCTGTTATTCTTAATTTATTCGGTTGACTGATTTTGGTTATTGGTCGATTAATGAGTTTATAATACTGTATTTATAAGTTTTAACCACTCAATATATTAGTAGATTGATTTTGTACTTATTTGCCGAAGTAATATAATTAATAAGGATATA
The DNA here is from genome assembly GCA_948329865.1 of Linaria vulgaris. NCBI lineage: Eukaryota > Viridiplantae > Streptophyta > Magnoliopsida > Lamiales > Plantaginaceae > Linaria > Linaria vulgaris. Next base: position 98,258,716 of record OX415250.1, read on the forward strand.
TATACATATATATACATACAGATAAAGAAAAAAGGATATGGCAATCACTTAATTTCTTCCGGAAAAGAATAAGGATAAGTTCGTTCCAAAATAGTGTTCTAAAAAAACAAAAAACTGTCGTTAAAGTAGTTGTGAATTTCAACGGCCGGGGTGTAATGCCTCCTTTTTTTTGCTGCTGTTGAATGTGCGAGGAACCTTTCCAGAAAATGGATTTCACCTTTTTTCAGTTTGGCATGAGATATGTTAACGGCAAATTGAAAGTATCCTTATTAATTATAATATATGATTCCGTGTGGGCAAAGATATTTGACTTTACACGATTATTGTTCGCTTAATTATTCTTTATCTTGTACCTTTAGCAAAATAAGCAACAGTCCTCTATTTTTGGAAGAATTACAGTATTACACAAGCTAATATGACATGTAAATACATAACGACACCACTCAAGTTCGAAAAATTTCATGAACATCTGTTATATAAAGGTTTATATTGATTCAGAAAACGTTAAACCATGATAACAGAAAATAAAATCTGCAAATAATTTATTTAACTTTCAAAATATCATTTTTTTTACTTTGTGTTACTCTACAGAATAAACGAGGCCTATTTTCTATATTAAGCAATATAATTTAGGTTTCTTTCCTATTTATTGTACAAATTAAAATAAATGAGGAGCATAAATTTAATAATATTCAAACAGAAGTCGGTGACCCTTAATAAAAAAACACACTGTACTATGTGCGATTCACACACACTATACGGCGCGGCTTAGAACAGAGCTAGGGCAAAAATTCCTTTGTCATTTTTAATGGCGGAGAGGAGAATCAACACGGAAATAACGAATCGAGCAGATGAAGACTCTCAAAGAACAATTGGATGAGGAAGACGGGGTAATTTCAGAAGACGACGCCGATTTGCTTGAAGAGGAGCATAAATCCGAAAATGTAGAGGAGACAGGGGATATGCAGTCGAGTCTGCCGGTGGCAACGAAGGAGCTTAGGGATGTCGGAGTAAACAAACAGCAAAACACTAAGAGGTTCAACGAACTTTTCGCCGGAAATCGGCGTTTCGAAAATGGAGCAGCCGTGCCATACCACCCGCCGAAGAACAGGGATGTACTAGAGTTTACTAAGGAAGATGTCGTGGAGTCGACGGACTATTGGAAACACTCACTGATTGGTACGGTGGTGGGACTAAAACTGCCATTCGAGGCGATTAGCAGATACATACAGAGCCGGTGGAGTGCACAACCACACATACACGTGGCCCAACACAGAGTGTTTGTATTTCGGTTCGAGTCAGAAAAAGCTATGATTGAGGTGTATGGGGGAGGTCCGTGGATGGTGAAAGGTTCCTACCCTTTGACACTCCAAAGATGGAGCCCTGGCATGAAATTAGAACCAGGTAAAATGCTAAACTATCCTGTATGGGTGCAACTACCTGCTCTTGATCTACAGTTTTGGAATGTGAACATGATAGGAAAAATAACTAGTATGATTGGTAAACCGGTTTATGTGGATAAGCTAACAGTATCAAAAGAGAGACTATCTTTTGCAAGAGTATTTGTCGAATTACAGAGTGGGCAAAAAATAGTTGATAAGGTGAACTTGAAGGGCCCAGAGGGGGAGCTCTTTGAGCAAAGAGTAGTCTATGAAAGAAGACCTCTGCAATGTTTTAAGTGCAATAGGTTTGGGCATAATGCAAGGAACTGTTCTGGAGTTAAATCTGTCTGGGTAGCTCAAAGAAAAGAAGGGGGAGAAGAGGAGGAGGATAGTAGAGAGAACACAGAAGATAAAGGGTTGAGTAGAAAGAATGCTATAGGAACTGAAGAAGAGAAAACAAGTCATGAACAAGAGGAGAAAAGTGATTCAGAAACAAGAAAAGAAGAGGAGAAAGGAGGAGAGAACACTGGGGTAGAGGAAGGGTGTAAACAGATAACTCACTCAGAAGAGCTAGCAGTGGTACTACACATACCTATGATACAAAGTGAAGAAGAGGCAACACGGAGAGGCAGGTCTCCACAAAAGAAAAAAGATGACCAGGGACTGAGAGCTAGAAAAGAAAAAGAAATGGATGAAGAGGATTGGCAGAAAGTGCAAACAAAGAAGAAGTCAGTGAGAAAGCAGGGTACATGAAAAGAAACTACAGAAAATAGAGGGAGAACAAGAGGGGTAAGAACCCCCAATGGATAACACCATAAAAATTGGGGTTTGGAACTTAAGGGGGATGAATGACCCCCTTAAGCAAGAGGCTATGAATAAGTTTTTAGTTAGCAATAAGTGCAACATTGGAGCCATAGTAGAGACTAGACTTAAGAATAGAAACTTTTAGAAGGTTAAAAATAAGCTGAGAAAGCACTGGGAAGTGGATAGCAACATCACATATAGTAAGAATTGCAAAATCTTGCTTGTATGGAAAGGAAATGACATCAACCTGCAAGTGGTAAGCAAAGGGGATCAGTACATACACACATTAATCCAAACTAAGGACAACACTTGGAAAGGAAACTTCACCTTTATATATGCTCACAACCAAGTAGAGGGGAGAAAGAAATTATGGAAGGAGATTGGGAAAATACAACAGAAGATGCAAGGACCTTGGCTCCTAGCAGGAGATTTTAATGTTGTTCTGAGCCCAGAGGAGAAGTGGAGTGAGGAAGCTAACAGTTACAGTGTAGGAACAGAGTTAAAGGAGACGATGGAAAGCAATGAGCTTGAAGATCACCAGTATATGGGACCAGTCCACACTTGGAGCAACTCACACACCTTTTGTAAGCTTGACAGAGTCCTAGTGAACAAGGAGTGGTTGGACAACAACAGAGACTCACTAGTACAATTTATACCTCCTGGAATTTCAGATCACTCAGCAAGTATAACCAGCATCTTTGCTAGAGAGGGGAAGACCAGAATTCCCTTCAGGTTTAAGAATATATGGGCTGAAGATGAAAGATTTCATGACATTATCAGAGAGAGATGGAATATTGAAGGGGAGGGGTGCAAGATGTTCCAGTTGATCACAAAATTGAAGATACTCAAGGGCAAATTGAAAGATCTGAACACAAGGCGCTTCCAAAACCTAGAAACCATTGTGGGAACAAAACCAGAAGAACTACAACTGCTACAGAAACAGAATCTGCAGTTCCCTGGAAGCCAGAATCAACAGGTTGAAGGAAAAAGAGAAGAATATATTCAGGCTCAGAGATTACTACTCCAACAACTACACCAAAAAGCAAAAACAGACTGGATTGAGGAGGGAGACAGTTGTAGCAGGATCTTTTATCAACAAATAAAGCAAAGGAGGAAATCAAACAGCATACATGCTCTAGTCACTCAAGAGGGAGTAACATTAAATACCAAAAGTACAATTACTGACCATATAATCTCTTTTTATCAGGAGCTATTTGTAAAGGAGAAAGAGGTGAGGAAGATCAATCAGGAAGCACTAGCACAGGGGCCAAAGCTGAATGAGGAAATGAACATCCAGATAAGGAGGACAGTGACAAAAATGGAGGTAAAAGATGCATTATTTAGTATGAGTGATACCAAAAGCCCAGGGCCAGATGGCATGAATGCCTGCTTCTTCAAGAAAAGCTGGAACATCACAGGTGATCTTGTTTATGAAGCTATTAGGGAATTCCAGCTCTCAGGTAGAATTTTTAAACAAATAAATGCCACATGTGTTTGTTTAATACCTAAGACTGTGAATGCTACTTCTATTAGTGATTTCAGGCCCATTGCATGTTGCAACATTGTTTATAAGCTCATTACTAAAGTTTTGGCTAATAGAATGAAGAGAATTCTGCCTGAACTGATCAACCCCTGCCAGAATGCCTTTGTATCTGGTAGGGACTTATTTCAGAACATTTTCATTGCTCAAGAACTCATAAGAGGATACAATAGGAAATCTATATCCCCTAGGTGTATGTTAAACATAGATCTTAGGAAGGCCTATGATACAATTCACTAGGACTTTTTGAATGATGTTCTACTTGGCATGGGTTTTGATAAATGGTTTACAAGACTGATTATGACCTGTGTTAGAACTGCAAGCTTTTCTTTTAGCATAAATGGTAGCCTAGAAGGGCACATGCCAGGGAAGCAGGGGCTAAGACAGGGGGACCCTATGTCCCCCCACCTCTTTGTTATCTGTATGGAGTATATGACTAGGCTCATTAACATGAGAGTGAGTAATAATAGAGCTTTTAAGCATCACCCTAAGACTGCCAAAATGAACTTAACTCACATTTGTTTTGCTGATGATATTCTTCTCTTTTGTAGAGGGGACAAAGAGTCAATGCAGACTCTAAAACAATCTGTGACATAATTTTCTGAGTGCTCAGGTTTACAAATAAACAATGCTAAGAGCTCTGTGTTTCTGGCAGGTGTCCATGGGGAAGAAAGAGTAGAACTAATGAAGATATGGAACTTCCCTGAGGGCAGATTCCCAGTGAGGTACCTTGGCATCCCACTAAGCCCAAGAAAGCTGAAAATTGAGGAATATGAACCATTTATCAAAAAGGTGAGCGGGAGGATACAAAGCTGGATGGCAAAAACATTGAGTTATGCAGGGAGAGCACAACTGGTAAGTTCTGTCCTAATGGCTATACAGAGATTTTGGTGTTTTGTATGTCCTTTGCCTGCAGAGGTGGTCAAGAAGATTGAAGCTCTTTGTAGGAGTTATCTATGGACTGGTAAAGAGGCAGGGAAGAAAAGCTTAGTTGCATGGGCTAATGTATGCCAAGATAAGGAGAAAGGAGGACTGGGATTTAAGGAGATATTGAGCTGGAACAAAGCTCTTCTGTGTGCACAGATTGTCAATATAGAGAAAGATACAACAATTTGGACAAAATGGATTAGGGAGTACAAGCTCAAAGGAGAGAGCATATGGACAGTGGAGAAGAAACAAGGTGAATCACCTTGGTGGAGAACTCTCCTTAAATTAAGAAATGAAATGAAGGAGAAGCTGCCACAAATAAAGCCAAAGAAATGGAGGGTACTAAAACAGGGACAAGTGGTGCAAGAGTGTTACAAAATGTTCCATAAAGCTGCCTCTCCAGCTCAATGGAGTGCCCAGGTATGGAATAAGTTTTCTATCCCTAAAGTATCTTTCATTTACTGGCTGGTAATGCTCAAGAGGATTGCAACAAAAGATAGGTTATGCAGGTTTAAAATGATTAATGATGACAAGTGTAGTCTATGTCTGGACAATGTGGAAACTGTTGAACATTTATTCTTCAAGTGTACCAAGGTTAATATTATCCTTAAGAAAATAATGAGAGCAGTGGGAGTATACTGCAATCACTTGAGTCTGCAGGTTTCGAGCAGTATGTTCACTAACTCCAACAAAAAGAAAAGTATAGTTTTTCAGGTTAGAGCTGCAGCACTAGGCAGTGTGGTGGTGGGGATATGGAAGTGGAGAAACACAATAATTTTTGAAGAGAAGCTGATCCCAGTGCAGAGAGTATGTAGGGAAATTGCAGAAGAATTACACATGAGGATCAAGCATAAAGTGGGTAAGAAGAGTAATAGATTTATTAAAAGCACTTTAGAAAACCTTTAGAGAATACAAAATGAGCAAAAAGATGTTGCATAAGCAAAATACCAAGAATAGACTAACTACATATTGTGTTGTGAGTTTTCTGATTATTTACAGGTTTGCTCAACAATGGGAGAGAAGTGAGTTGGAAAGAAGATGTGAACAGGCAAATTTCACCCATCCATACAAGCAAAAGGTCAGTGCTAAGAGCTACTATCAAGATAGCGCCCAAGAAGCTACGAGAATAGTGCCTGAAGAGTACGATCACGGGTGAGCCCGGAGTCGGAAAGAAGGGGGGAACTATTAGAGAGTAGAATTGGGATAAAAAGTTATACAATTTGTAGTCCTAGGCTAGTGGTTGTGTAACTTTTTTTGCTAGATAGAGCACCGGTCATCATTGTAGCTCTAGGGGTTCGCCCTTATAGTAATAACTTATAGACATTAAATTATTTTTATCAAAAAAAAAAAACTTAGACATTATAATAGCCTCATAATAAAAGATATTACTTTGGTCGTTAAGGAGTATTAAGGCCTTTGATAAGAAAATTACATGCTAATTAGAAGCTTGCAACACAAAAAACTCGTATTTCGTGACATATTCTAATACGTTCATCTATGATATATTACATAATCCATCGATATATATTACATAATCCATCACAATCGAATTATATAAGTGATAAATGTCTGTTAGTGTCATTTTAATCATGAGACTAAAATATTATATATAGTAGTTACCTATTATAATGTAGACTAATATATATATACTAGGTGACCAGCCCGTGCTCCGCACGGACAAGTCTAATTTTTATTAGTTTTTAATTATCATTTTTAAATTTGTGATCAATTAAATTAAATTAAACAATAAATATTTAATACTATTTTGATATAAAACAACAACAAATCACAATGCACTTTTTCATGTGATTATTTTTTGTTTTTATAACTTTTCATTACATAACTTACTCCATTTCATTTCAATCTAAGAATAAAAAGTACATTTTTAAATATTAGAACAATTTAGCATGTATTGGGCGTGTCAGTGTTTTATTAAATGGAGTTTTCCTTTAGTAGCCAAAGCATATCTTCTTTTCTAGCAAGTAACCTTCAAATTTTGGAAAACGAGAAAACAAACAAACATACTTAATGATGGGTTAAGAATTAGGTATATATCTATTTGTCGACTTCCTCAAAAAAGAGTGCAAATAAATTATATCTTTGTTTACCAGTGAAATCTTATTTCCTAAATTACATAAGCAATTCATGAGAATTTTTGAAATTACTTGCTTTTTAATATTATTAATTAAACTACATCGTTAAAATATGGGCAGACCATAAGATAAGTATATTTATGGACATCTGTAGGTTTTGCAACATTAATATTTATTGGTACTGCCATATACTACCATAAAACAAAAATGATACGTTATCTTATGATCACTAACTATCATTGTATGATCTTCTATTGTGTTTTATCACGTCAAATAAACTTTTTGTATTGCACATACGAATATAAATAAAAAATTATCGTCACCCATTTTTTAGATATAAAAAGAAGAAAAAAAATTGGGGTCCATTACTTGCACATAAAAGATATAAGCCACATCTTATCGTGGGACCACAAACCATTTTTCTGGATATTCAAGGTTAAGAAAAGTCAAAAACCTCGTGTTAGAGTCTTAATTTTTTTATTTTACCAAGTGGTTGAGAATTGAGAGATAATTTGCCAATGAAATGAGGACAAAATGGAAATAGAAAAATTAACATCGAAACATTTTTGTACTTATATTATATTAGATGGACCCCAATCGATTAATACGCGCGCCCCCTGAGATACTTATTATTGCAAAACAAGATGAACGATTGAATGAGTTAAATAAGAAATTTTTTTAAGCAAAAATAAGAAAAAAGTTATAATTTGAAGTACTATTCTACAATTTATTGTGAGGACCAAATGTAAATAATATCAAACTTTAGGGGCAACATTTAAAGATTTAAAAAATATAAGGACTATTCTGCAATTTGTATGAGTTAAATTAGAAAGCTTTTGGAGCAAAACTGAGAAAGTTTAAAATTTGAAGGACAATTTCATAATTTAATGCAGGGCCCAAAAGTAAATAATAGCAAATTTTAGGGGCATAATTGAAGAAATAAAAATAAAAAGACTATTTGGCAATTTCTATTGGGCCGGTAAGTGCGAGACGTAAAACTTTTGAGGCAAGATCGGAAGACGTAAATAAATGAAAGGATTGTCCTGTAATTCTTATTATATAGTAAAGATCAAGATAAGGATAAAGATAAAGATAACGATATATATATATATATATATATATATATATTTATAATATAATTGAACTCAAGCATGAGAAATTATATTTAAGTATCGAGGAACGCCTTGCCTGAACGCTAACTTTGAATCTATTAATATCGGAATTTTCTGCTTGAAATGTTTTTTGTTTTCCCTTTTGAACCTGCCTTTCTCTTCTCGAGGGTAGAGGTATTTATAGCCTTTTAAGAAAGAGTATACATGTTTAATACAAAGACATCTCGTATCTATTGTGTTGGAAGACCTTTAACTGTTATGACACCTGGTGCCCATCGTGCTGATGCATCTTGGATTGTGATGACATCTGGTGCCCATCGTGATGATACATCTTGCATTGTGATGACACCTAGTGCCCATAGTGCTGATACATCTTGGATCGTAAGGACACATGGTGCTCATCATGCTGATACATTTTGGATTGTGATGACACCTGGTGCCCATCATGTTGATACATCTTGGATTGTGATAACACCTGGTTTTGGGCACATTTAGGAATCTCGTGGGAATAAAAGATCTTTTGAGTAATTCTTCTATCGTAGCTTTGATTCTTTGTGGGAACTCTATTTGCCATCAGGTGTTTTTTGGGCAGTTCACCAGTCTGAGTTACGATACTAATGACGATACTAGTTGCGATACTAATCGGTGATACCCATTAATCTACGATACTTTGTCAACTTGCTAAAGCATCGGCGATCATTGCTTTAGGCATCGTATATTCATCTAAGACTAGTAGTGCCTTGTATATCGGATGCTCTGGGAGTTGTGTATAAGTATCGTTTGGTTATTCAAGTCATTTAAGTCCCGATGAATTAATCAGATAGTTCCTTCGAGGGATTAATCATCTGATGGCTCTTTATTCCTCGAGGGGTTTACACCAGTCCCCCTAGTTCCTGGTGTATTCATTAATCATCAAGAACTAAGAGTGAAGGTAATTCTCAGTCCTATCGAGCATTTATTGTAATGGAACTTAGAAGGTGTAACGACTCTTTTCTTTTTGGGGGTCGTGAAGGTGTAACGACTCTTTCTTGGGAAACGTGACTAATAATTAGCCTCATAACTTCTCCTTTCTTACTATTTTCCTTTAATAGGGCTTCTGTTCACATTCTTTCTCACATATTCACCCTTCAAGCAGAATTCTTCTTATTTTCTCTTCTCCTCCTTCCCAAGCACGGTTCCCGATTTCCGCCATTTTATCTCCTTCTTCATCGCGATTCATCTCCGTTTTCTTCTTCTCCAGCAATTATCTACCCTTTTAGCAGAATCCTATGGCTACTAACCCCTCTTCTTCATAGTTTCTGTCTTCTATCCCCAATTCGACGACGGCGACAATCCTAGAAGAAACTTTCGCTGCGGCGGTGGTGCATGTGGCGTCTGAAAATTCTACGAAGGTGGAAACTTATCACCGCAAGAGGAAGGGCAAGGCTTCTACCACCACTCATGAGGGTGAACCTCCCCGCACTTCCAAGTGTTCAAAGAACGTTGCTAAGGCGGCTCCGGCACCGGAACCCCGCAAATACCAGAGAGTGGATGATGTGGTAAGCACGGCTTCCAAGGATGAAGCGTCTGCTTTGTTCGAGGAATTTAAGGCTTCTCCACGGAATTTGGTCCCTCGTATTCCCTCCGATGACGAAAGGGGTGATAGCCCTCCCGAGGGCTATCTTACCTTATACTATGCGCAGGTTCGTGCTGGTCTTTGCTCTTTTTTCCCTTCTTTCTACTGTGAGGTTTTCAAAGCATGTGGGGTTTGTCCAAGTCAGTTAACTCCTAATAGCTTTATCATCTTATCGGCCTTTGTTTTTTGGTGTCTATCAATGGGTTTAAGGTGTACTATGAGGAGATTTTTTTCTATCTTTAAAGTGAGTGTATCTTCCGCTGGCCATCCCTTTTACTTCTTTGCCCATCGTGATAAGTTTAAGAGGGTAGTCATAGGTACTAACCTTTCGTAAAGTAGTTGGAAGGATAAATTTATTTTTATGAAGCCTGAAGATGGAGGTAAATGGGACTTTCCTTATTCTTCGGGAACTCCCGAAGCCCCTCTCTATACAATTGATTCCTCCCTTTCTTTTGATTTCATCGTCGATGCTACTGAGCTATCCAAATCCGAAGAATACCATACTTTGTATAAAGCTGCTGGACTATTCAAGATTTCTTCGATAGAGATTGAGCCGGAAGACAAGCCATTCTTATCCTTTTCCGATGAAGAGTTGCCTGTTTTTGGTACGAAGCTACTTATCTTATATATATCTATAATATAGTTTATATTTATCTTACTTTATTGGTGTTTGCCTGCTGTAGTGTCTCTTCTGAAAAAATCGGCACCAAGCAAGCCCACAACTTCACAATCTACCACTCTTCAGATAAAGAGCAAATCTTTGGGGGACACAAGTGGTTTATTTGACGATACCCTGCAAACTTCCAGCGAAGATTACGACCACATGGACTCTAAAGAGGGAGAACCGACCAAACCCTCGGAAAAGGATGCGGCTGATTTTGTCATCAAGGTTGGATCCGATGCTCCAGACTTAATGTCTTTGCCCATCGAAATTATTGAGGAGTCGCATCCTCAATCCGAGTCCCTTAACAAACTTCAGGCTCATGAAGTATCCTCTGACTCCTCTGAGTCTGGTCACGTTGGTATGATAGCTCCTCCTGTTCTATGCGATCCTTCTCTTGACGTCGAGGGTACATCCTACGGGTTGCCTTCAACTGATCTTCCACCAACCATTCCTTCCTCAGCGGCAAAGGCTCCTTCTTCTACTCGTATTTATTTTCTACTCTTCTTAGCTATGGATCCGATGTCATTATTTAACCTTTTTTCTTCTCATAGATAAGGGCAAAGCTATCGCAATGGAGGACGATGCTTTTTTAAAAGCATGTTAGCTCTTATTGCTTACACTTTCCCTTTTCATTACATCTCACATTCTTACTCTTCGTGATTGTCATGCACAGATGAAACTTTTCCATGTGACTCGGGGTTTTGTTCGAGTCATAACCTGTTATCCATTGACGATCTTCTATCGGGAGAAAATCCCCCATCTAGAAAGCCAACATCTAACTCTACATTTCATACAGTAGATCTATCTCTCTCTCTTAGACGAGATGCTTCCTCTATTAGTGGCGAAGAGTGCGTGGGTGCCTATTCTGGGGACTTTTGTAGCCATCACAACCGATTCCTATTTGATGGCTATTACGGCTCCTTTGGAGCGAGAAGGAATGCATTTTTCCAGCCGTTTTACTCATACGGGTTCCTCTTACTTCATTCATACTACGGGTGAGAAGGCGGAATCAAGTGTTCAACCTGACAAATTCGAGTTGGAAAATGCCTTGGGAGTGGTGACTCAGTACCTGAATGCTACTTCCCATCTAATGCAACACAGCGAGGGAATAGCACGTTTCTGTTTTGAGTGGGTGGTACAGATGGTGAGTGTTTACTTACTGTGTATTTCTAACTATTTATGCCATCTGATACCCTTATCTTATCACTCCTTCAGGTACCCAAGATCATCCCTTCTACCTGGCGAGAGGTTGATGCTGCATAGTCCATTGCCATGTTTGCTATAGATGACTTGAAGAAGAGAAACCAAGCCCTTGCTGATGCTAAGAAAGAGATAGGCCAACTCCAAACCTGATGCGCTCAAAGTCTATCCAGAGAGAAGATTCTAGAGGACAAACTTCAGAAAATGGCTGATTCTCTATTAAAACAGAAGGCAAACGTTGATGCTTTGGAGGACAAACTCTTCTCCCTGGGAGATGAGAAATCATCGTGGGACACCAAAGAGAAGTCGTTGAGGGCGGAGCTATCGGAGGTGTACGAGAGATTCGGGATGTTGAAAGAGGAGTTGAAGAAACCTCATGCTCCTCATGTTGGCTATATTTCTCCTAAGGATGTGCAAGCGAAGCTGTCCAGTGTCGTGCAGCTAGTGAAGGAGGAAACTTTTAAGTTTTGTGAGGGAAAATTTCAAGCCCGCCAACAAGGGTATTTGATGGGGCATCTGATACTCGGTTTCTTAGGTTGTGTGAATAAGTGACGTGAAGACAAACTATTTCACCATGAAGATAGCTGGAGAGCCCTTAACCCTCGAACTCTACTATCGGGGCCTCCTGTGATGAGTGAAGCATACAACACTTATTGTCGGGCGGTGGACCGATCTCCTTCTCCGTCTATTCCTCCTGTATATGCACTCCCTCCAATGTCAAGAATCTCTTCCGTTCCGTCTACTCGTATTGAAGATGCTGCTACGGAGATAAATCAAGACTCAATGGACACTAAGGCTACCAATGCCAACCTCCTTTGATGGTATTTTTGAACTTAGCTAATTTGTAACCTTTCAAGAATTTTTTTTTCTTTTTATCTATAAGCATGCTTATCCGATGAACGCTTTGCTTTTTTGCTTTTTATCTTAATGGATGGTATCTTTCTTATTTCAACTAACTCTTCTAAGAATTTTGCACATCTGACTTATCTGACAAGTCTCTTATTATTGTTCATGTCTGGGTCTAGAGAATGTCTCCCACTATTGGGAACATTATCCCTTACGTGTCAACCTTAGCATCTGCGTGACTCTTTGTTTAGCACAAGTGTTGATTCACTTTGGACACGTTTACCACTTGATGCCTATGAATGGTTCTATAAATAGATTTTCCCATCGTTGTCTTTTTCATCCTCAAAAAGCATTTTCTTGTCCTTTAGCTTCTCTGGTGTCATTTTCCTCTATTTTTTCTATATAGGTCACTTATGACGCCACCTTCCCGCTCTCCTCCTTTCGGACATCGTTTCTCCAATAATGAAGATACCCATCATGATAATCATGAGTCTTCTCCGAGTGTCGCCCGAGTTAGGGGAATTATGGGGGGCTTGTCCTCATTATACCAGGACAATGCTGTTATGAGTCGTGTCCCCGCTCCCCGTACCCATTCCTCCATCGTTGATTCTTTGTGCCTAACCTTTCTATGCAGGGAACCATATGATCCGACAGATAGCTCTTCAATTTTGAATACTTCTTCTCTAAACGTTAATGCCATGATAGGAGGTAATAGGGTGGGTTCCCATCGGAGCGTAGAATCCCAGGAGTCTGTGTTCAACTAATGCAAGAGTATAATTTGAACCCCGATGATTTTAACATTATTATCCCTCGTACTCATCATAGAGCCTCTGAACCCCCTCTAGGATATCTAACGGTTTACTCTGAACAAGTTCGTTGTGGTTTGCGCCTGTTTTTTCACCCCTTCATGCAATCGTTGTTTAAATATTGGCAAATCTGTCCCAGCCAATTGACTCCTAATTCCATTTGTCACTTAGTGGGTTTTATATTATGTTGTCATTTGTTGAACATTCCAATGACCCCTTATCGGGTGGGTGCTGCTTTTATCCTTCGTCCTTGCCCCAACGGCCTTCCTTTCTTTAGTCTAATTCACCGAGATCAATGCAAGAGCTTTAACTCTATTCGTAGATGACTCTCATTCACAGTAGATTGGAAGAAGAAATACTTTTTTATTCAGTCGAGGAATTCGTCCGCTAAAATATGGGATGTACCTCTGCGATGGGGTTTAGTGTATGTTCTGCCTTGCCCCGATGTTTTTTTCCGTGACATGTCTTTCCTATCCTCCACAAGACTGTTTTCTGGGTGTTACGATATTGTTTCTTTGTTAACGAACTCTTCTGCCTTGATCATGACTGGCTTGCAAAATAGGGTGCAACAACTAGATTTTCCTCTGATGCCTCTACATTCTAATCCCCTTTTCCGTAAGTATCAAAAAATTCTTTTTACTAATACGTTTATTATTTAAGTAGTGATGCTTTTAATTTTTAACAGGTGCAAGATGAAACGATTCGTCATAAGGCATTTTTCTGCCAACTCTCTGGGTCCCCTAGCTATTCTTTCTCAATATCCCGATGTTCATCCTCTTCGGGGTATGAGTTCAATGACATTCGACTGGGTCCTGAGGATTATGCGATGACGTCTGGTCTAGAATCCTTATGGTTGTCCGATGTTCCAGCCGTGGATGGTGTATTTCGCGATGCTACTCCGATAGTTACAACTGATAACCTTGAATCTTCCCCATTCCTGGGTCTAACATTATCCCTCAGAACATTGCCAATTCCAGCTTCCATGAACGTAGTAGATGGTGATCGGGATCGTTCTCCCTCTCCCCGTGCAACCTTTTGCATCGAATAAATTTTTCCTACAATTGCTCCTCCTCTTATTATTCCTCCATCGGGTGAGGGCACCAGTCATACACAAGGGAACATCAACAATGCTCCTTCCGACTTTCTGCTAGTTAACCTCGATGCAAGCTTTTACCGCAACTTTATGAGTGGCTTACTGAATCAGGCTGATTGTGAATCTCTAATCTCTACTTCTACATCATGTTAATGTAAAGAAAAGAGGGAAATAACTTGTTGTATTCATCATGAAACCATTACCTATAAATAAGAAGCCTAGATCTAGAATTAAATACCTCCCATGACTCTCATTGATAAAGATCCATCTACCCATATTAATATCATATTAAGACCCATACCTACTTTCCTTAACATCCCTCCTCAAATTGATGCTACGAAAGCATCAATTTGCCAACTAACGATAACGACAAATAAACAAATAAACATTGGCTTAATTACGTAACTAGTTACAATGATTGACAATCTTTGACCAACGATGAGTTAAGACACTTGAAACTTCTTGATTCAATCTTCGTCGAGTCACTTGCAACTTCACATAACTCGTAGTTCTGCATTGACGAATGACTGGAGACACCCCCAATCACCTAACTTGGAAGAAGGCTTGAATCCACTTGATTCACCTTCGAATGACGACAAATTGAGACGAATGATTGGCAACACCCCAATCACCTAACTTGGAAGAAGGCTTGAATCCACTTGATTCACCTTCGAATGACGACAAATTGAATCCTGAACTGAACAGATATAGAAACTGGAATCTTCACAGAAAATCTCATCAAGTCACAACAATGTAACTCAAGTTACGTAGTTCACCAAAAATAAATACAACAGTAAACAATAACATCCAAAAGGTTTGGATAACACGAGACGACTAAAGCACTTGAATCGACTACTTAATACTCCTCCTATGAGCAAAAAACCATGAACGGCGCTTAGAAACTCAAAATTTAAATAAACTTGAAATTCAAAAAATCAAACTTCAAACCGAAGCAGATTACCCAAGTCTAACTACCCAGGAAAACAACAACGTATAACGCAAAGAAGTTTACAGCTGAAAAAAGGAAACCCCAAGAATTGTCGAGCTGAAAAAGCGGATTTCAAGAACTATAGGACTGAAGCTATAGATTTAAGAACTGTAGGACTAAAAGTTATAAACACAGAAACTTAAGGACCAAATGGCAAATCGTTGCACCAGATTGAAGGTTAATTCCCTGCGAAAGAAAGGCTGGGCAGGAATTGAGAACCGTGAGATACTGGAACTCCCATAGCAGTGTCGGAGGTGAGCGGCGAGTAGTGACTTGCGACAGTGTGGGTTGGACAGCGGCGCACAGAACCCGAAAAATGAACTGGTACATAGCGTACAACAGTTCGTTGTAGCATGAAAGTGATGACGAGACTGTGTTTGGAGAAAGTAGCAGCGGCGGCGCAACTGGGCTTGAACAGATTTACGTAAAAGGTTTTTTTTTCAAAATATTAATTGGAGAGGAAGAGAGAACTGAAGTTCTGAATTTCTGGAGCAGAAAAAAATAAAATTTTGAACTTTTGGTGGCCGCCGCGACGAAATCATGGTGGTGCCTCCATGGCGGCGCTAGCGTTTAGGCCACAAGATCTTCTTTTCTTTCAAAGATGGCTATGATACCATGTTAATGTAAAGAAAAGAGGGAAATAACTTGTTGTATTCATCATGAAACCATTACCTATAAATAAGAAGCCTAGATCTAGAATTAAATACCTCCCATGACTCTCATTGATAAAGATCCATCTACCCATATTAATATCATATTAAGACCCATACCTACTTTCCTTAACACATCCACCCTTCGTGACATGCTTTGTCGTGATTTATGCAAGGTAATAGAGGTATCCCTATTGTGTATGTATTTCTTTCTTTATTTTTCCTTTTCTTAAGAGTAAATTTCTTTCAGGTTTTCATGATTGCTGATGCACTCGGATCACATAAAGATTATACCACTGACAACGTAGGTTTCCTATTTCGATACCTTGAGGACTTGGAGAGAGATCTTGCTAACACCTGTCAAAGAATGGAGAACTTGCATACGCACTTTGAATTCGAACAGGGAATGCTAGAATCTTTGTTAGAAGAGGCCCGGGATACTTCCCGAGATTTGAACCAACTCGTCTCATTGGAAAGAGATCACTCCCAAGAGTTGGAGGGACAAATTAATAACCTTCAGTCCCAGATTCAGGCTTCCGATACCTTAATTTTATCGTTAACTATCGAGAGAGATGCATTATCTCTCAAACAGAATAACCTGGAGAAATCTCATGAAGTAGCCGTTATGATTGCTCGAGCTGAGGCTACGATGGCCACTCCTAGTCTTTCCCAAATGCAAGAGACTCTTAGAGGAGAGATGCGAGAGATGGTTTTGATAGGCTATCGTATATGCCAGGATGTTGTTCGGTCTCTCCCAGGTGTTCCTCTGGATTTGATACTTCATGATCTAGAAATTAGTACTTCTACGACGAGTGGTACGACTCCTTCATCCTTCCGACGGATCGTGGTTCCCACCGTGATTGTTATGGACCCAATTGACCTTTCTCAGAAGCAACGCCGTCGTATCATCTGGGAAGGGAAGCGTCCCCTGTCGGAATGACTTTCTTTGATTGTGCAGCGTCCGTGTATATGTGCAGTGTGTATATAAATAAGTCGGGTTAGATGGCAGATGCGGAGTGATTGTGTAATTTTCCGATTGTGTGTTAACAAAATGTATGAAACACAATATATTATTTCCACTACATAAATAAAATGCCATCTTTATTCAACCACGATTTATTTACATGTACGCTCGTGATATTTACATTAGCTTTATGCTAAATATTTTCTTAAATTTAAAGCGTTCCAAGTTCTAGTTAGAACGATATCTTTCGGAGTACTTAACTGGTATGTGCCTGGTCCGACTATCCACTTACTTTGTATGGCCCTTCCCACTTGGGTTGTAACTTAACATTTTTTGATGCACCAACTCTTTTGAGGACTAGATCTCCTACCTGAAAAGTTCGGATATTGACCCTTTTATTGTAATGTTTAGCCATATGAGCCTTGTATCCTTCCATCCTAACTGAAGCCCGATGTCTTCGTTCTTCCAACAAATCCAAGGCTAGAGCCAAGTTGGAGTTGTTGCTAACCTCCTCGTATTCTTTGATTCTCCAGCGTTCTGTTACTATTTCGAGAGGAATTACAGCTTCACATCCGTAGGCCATGGTATATGGAGTTTCCCTTGTAGCAGAACTTGGTGTGGTTCGATAGGCCCACAATTCTCCAGGTATTTCTTCCACCCATCGAGCTTTGTGCCAATCCAGCCTAGCCTTTATACTTTTCAACAAACTCTGATTGGTTCTTTCCACATGTCCATTACCCTGTGGGTATCCTACAGATGCAAATCGATGCTTGATTTTCCAGTGTTCACACCACTTCTCGAGTTGTTCATTATCAAACTGGAGTCCGTTGTCACTGACCAGATATCGGGGAATTCCAAATCGACATACTATGTTTCTCCATAGGAAATTTATGACTGCTCCAGAGGTAATCTTAGCCATCGGCTCGGCTTCTACCCATTTTGTAAAATAGTCTACTGCTACTAATAAGAATCGTTTCTATCTAGGGTTGGGAACCAGGGGTCCCACTAGATCTACTCCCCATTTTGCAAAAGAACAGGCTAGGAGATTGGGTTCCTATGGAGTCGCTGGTTGGTGAATTTACGACGCATGTGCTTGACAAGCCTGGCATTTGCGCGCATATTCTTTGCAGTCTTGAACCATCGTAGGCCAGTAATATCCCTGGCGGATGATATGATGTGCCGTGCTTGCTCCCTGAGAGTGATTTTCGCATGTTTCTTCGTGCATTTCCTTTATTGTGTCCAAAGCTTCTTGTTCATCAAGGCATCGAGTATGGGGATTTGAGTAGCATCTTCGAAATAAAATTCCCCTATGCAAAAAATAGCGAGCTGCTTTTCTTTCCCTTCATTGTTTTCCTTCTCATCCCCTGAAAACTGAGTAGGGTCTTCCATGTATGCTACGATCTCCGCCATCCATCATGAGGTGATAGGCGCTATAATGGTATTAGCAACTTTCTCATTTTCTTGCTTTCCGATACGATTGTCTGTAGCAGCGTGATGCGTCGAGTTCCCACTATCGAAGGGGTGGCTATCTTGGACAAAGTATTGGCTTCTTGATTTTCTGAGCAGGATATCTGGATTATCTGGAATTCTTCAAATAGTTCTTTCTTGCTTTAGACTGCTTGAGCGTACATTTTCAATTGCTCTTCTTTTATTTCGAAGCCACTCATTATCTGCTGTACCACCAATTGTGAGTCACTATGAACTATTATTCTCTTGATATCTCCTTCCAGCGGCAATCTCATTCCTATCAACAAGGCCTCTTACTCAGCTTCGTTGTTGGACAAAGGGTAACTGATCCTTATGGCAAAGTACAATACTTCTTCATCTTCATTGTTTTTAAGGACCACCCCTGCTCCACCATGCGTCCCTAACGATGACCTATATACATGGATATGCCATAATGCAAGTATCTTCTGAACCTATATTTCCTTCATTTCTACCAGGAAATCTGCTAGTATTTGTGCTTTGAAGGCTGGTCGAGGTGCGTACGATAGACTATACTCGCTTAGCTCTATTACCCATTTTACCATTCTTCCAGAGGTTTCAAGATGGTTAAGGATGGTTCTCAGCGGGAATTTGGTGAGTATCGTCATGGGGTATGTCAAAAAGTATGACCTTAACTTTCTGGCCGCTGTTACGAGGGCAAGTATCAACTTCTCCATTTGTGTGTAATTCTTTTCTGCTCCTTGTAGGGTTTTACTGACATAGTATATAGGTCGATGTTCCCCTTCTAGATCGTTCACTAGCATTGTGCTCACTGCTTCCTCTCTGGCTGCCAAATACACAAACAGTTTGTCTCTTGGTCCGGGTTTTATCAATAGGGGTGGGTTCACTAGGTAATTCTTTAAATCTTCAAAAGCCTTTTCACATTCTTGATCCCACTGAAAATTCTTCAAATTCCTCAATATCTTGAAGAAGGGTAATCCTCTTTCAGCCGATCGGGAAATGAATCGGCTAAGCGACGCCATTTTTCCGGTTAGCTTCTGTACTTCTTTAATTGTGCAAGGGGATTTCATTTCTATGATAGCCTTTGCTTTCTCCGGATTCACCTCTATTCCCTTTTCTGTTACCATGTATCCCAAGAACTTTCCACCTCTAATCCCGAAGGAGCATTTCTTGGGGTTTATCTTCATTTCGAATTTATCCATGATGGCCAAGGTTTGTTTTTAAATCTTTCGGATGATCTTCTGGTCTTTTTCTCTTTACTCTCATATCATCCATGTAGTCTTCCATGGTGTCCCCAATCACTTCTGAGAACATTAAGTTCACTAATCTCTGATATGTGGCTCCCGCGTTTTTTAACCCGAAGGGCATTACCATATAGCAGAATGTGCATGCATCTGTAATAAATCTTGTTTTTCCTTATCTTCTTTAGCCATCGGAAATTGATTATATCCTTGGTCACCGTCCATCGTGGACAGTAGTGCGCACCCGACCGTTGAATCCCCTAGTTGGTCGATGCTGGGTAAAGGGTAACAATCTTTGGGACAAGCATCATTTAAGTTCGTGAAATCAACACACATCCGCCATCGTCCTCCAGTTTTTGGTACTAATACTACGTTGGATAACCATTCTGGATAGATCACTTCTCTTATTTGTCGTAATCCAAGCAATCGTTGCACCTCAGATTTGATTATTTTGCTTCTTTCTGGACCCATATTCCTCTTTTTCTGCCTAATGGGTCTGAAGGTGGGTTTCACATTAAGGTAATGTTGGCATACCTTTGGGCTGATTCGCCTCGGGGGACCTCCTTCCCATGCGAAGAGATGAAGGTATTCCTTCAGGATGGCAATCATTTTCGCCTCTATTATGGGATCCATTTTAGTTCCCAGTTTGACCTTTTTTTTATCTTTGTCCAGTTCTACCATCTTTAATTCTTCAACGGGTTGTACTCGGACCTCCTCCATCTTCTGTTTTTTTCCTGGAGTATCAAGCTTTTCTTCTATCTTCAATGGAATAGCGTTCATACGACATTCCCTTGCTTTGACCTGGTTGCCCCGAACTTCCCCGATACCCGACAGGGTAGCAAATTTTATTTTTAGGTGCAAGGTAGACGGTATGGCTTCGAAGGCATGTATGGATGGCCTTCCACATATGGCGTTCTACGTTCTGAAGGATCCTTCTACAACCCAGAATTTCACATGCTCTGTTCACCTTAACGCTCCTTCTCCCCATGACATGGGCAATATTACTATGCCTAACGTACGGCTGGACTCACCTGAGAATCCTACTAATGGAATTTCTGTAGGTTCAAGGTGTATCCTCTTCAACCCCATCGCCCCGAAGGTTGGGGTGAACAATACATCCACCGAGTCCTTTGTATTTTAATCCCCATGATGGTGGTTGTGATTACGAGTGGATCTTCATGAGGATAAACTATCTCTTTGAGATCCTCAGGTCCGAAAGATACCACGGGTAATTTTATTCCCTGCAGGGAACATACCGGTAATCCTTGTTCCATTTCCCGAGCTTCTTTGAGGTACTTTTTCCTTTTCCCCAAGGGAGTGACAGATATTTCCCCTCCTTCAATCATATTGACAATTCTTCCCAAAGGAGGATTATCTTCATAAGCCTCAGGAGGAGGGGGTAAGCGATGCGCATAATCTTCTTGTTCTGTTTTCACTTGTGAAGGTTCTATGGCAGCTTCATCTTCATCACTTCTGGCCTTCTTTATCTCTGTCGGTCGACTACTATTCTCACTCAGGTAATCACGCAAGTATCCCAAATCTAACAATTGGTGTATTTCATTTTTCAGAGTTTTACAGCCATCGGTGGTGTATCCATATGCTTTATGATACTTGCAAAATTTTCATGTCTCTTTCGTTTTGTATGGCTGCCGAACAGGCAGTGGCTAGGAAAAATCCTTATGTCCCTTCATGACATTAAGTACTTCTGTCGGAGTAATAGTTAAAGTGGGTAACGGTACTGGTTGTAAGTTTCGTTTCACTGCTCCTAGGTTGTCTCTTCGTGGTGGAATTCCTTTATTATCCTCTCTCTCTTTACCTTTACCTGCATCTGCATTCTCAGCTTTCAACTTCGAGTTTTCTGCTTCTTCCATGAGAATGTATGTTTATGCTTTTTGCATGAGCTCATTCATGTCTTTTACTCTATTTCCTATCAGGTATCGGAAGAAATTGCCCGATCTCAAACTTTGTGCCAGGATGTCTGCTATCATAGAGGGTTCCACATTATGTACATTCAACATTTCATCAGAAAAGCGTTTCATGAAATCTCTGAGGGATTCATCCCTCTGCTGTTTAATAGTGAACAGATGACATGCTGATTTTGGGTATCGTCTATTGCAGGCGAATTGTCGTACGAATAGGCAAGCTAATTGGGAGAAGTTGGATATGGTGCCTGGAGCTATATGTGTGAACCATGACTGGGCTCTTCAGGTCAGTGTTGTACGGAATACCCTACTAAGTGCATAATCTAGGGCAGAGGCTAGATCCATTGTGGCTAAATACTGGTTAATATGGTCTTGCGGATCTTTCCTATCTTTCTCTCCTGAATATATAGGTAAATTGACTGGCCTGGCGTTGATTGGTATCACTGCTTGAGCGATTTCTGGGATGAAGGGAGACCCATTGTACACAGGCTCATCTATTGGGGTAATTGTTCTCTTCATGTTATGCATTTCTTGCCTGAGATGATTGATTATGTCCCACAACGCTGGGTCGCTATTTGGATAATAAAACAAGTTCTGAGCTTGTCTTGGTGGCATTCCCACAACATTCCCATTCATCGGATAGGACACTTCCTCGTGATATCTCATCCTATCGTGTCTAGGTTGCGGTGGTGGCATTTGTGGGAGAGTTTAAGTAATCCTTTACCCTTGTTCTTCTTTCCCCATATGGCTGTATGGGTTGTGGAATTGGAGGCCTCTCCCCGCCTTGTGATACTCTCCTTAGGGCTGCCTCCATCAGATCTTCAAACACCGACCTCGAAACATTGATATAATCTGTGTTTGGAGCGGGAAGAGGAATTTCCATGGAGTTTTCAGTAGATTCTCGATGTATACTTTCCCTCCCGTGATTCTCTGTTTCCCGCTCCCAATTGACCGAACTTTCCATTCTTTTACGATACTAGAATAGTTTCTTTCAATTCCTTTGTTAACGTAACTCAAAGGCAATTATGCAATGGCGTTCCCACAGACGGCGCCAATTGTTAACTCAAGCATGAGAAATTATATTTAAGTATCGAGGAACGCCTTGCCTGAATGCTAACTTTGAATTTATTCATATCAGAATTTTCTACTTGAAATGTTTTTTGTTTTCCCTTTTCAACCTGCCTTTCTCTTCTCCCTTCTCAAGGGTAGAGGTATTTATAGCTTTTTAAGAAAGAGTATACATGTTTAATATAAACACACCTGGTATCTAACGTGCTGGAAGACCTTGAACTGTTATGACACCTGGTGCCCATCGTGCTGATGCATCTTGGATTGTGATGACATCTGGTGCTCATCGTGATGATACATCTTGGATTGTGATGACACCTAGTGCCCATCGTGCTGATACATCTTGGATCGTAATGACACCTGGTGCCCATCATGCTGATACATCTTGGATTGTGATGACACTTGGTGCCCATCATGCTGATACATCTTGGATTGTGATGACACCTGGCTTTGGGCACATTTAGGAATCTCGTGGGAATAAAAGATCTTTTGTGTAATTCTTCTATCGTAGCTTTGATTCTTTGTGGGAACTCTATTTGCCATCGGCTGTTTTTTGGGCAGTTCACTAGTCGAAGTTACGATACTAATGACGATACAAGTTGCGAAACTAATCGCTGATACCCATTAATCTACGATACTTTGTCAACTTGCTAAAGTATCGGCGATCATTGCTTTAGGCATCGTATAGTCATCTAAGACTAGTAGTGCCTTGTATATCGGATGCTCTGGGAGTTGTGTATAAGTATCGTTTGGTTATTCGAGTCATTTAAGTCCCGATGGATTAATCAGATAGTTCCTTCGAGGGATTAATCATCTGATAGCTCCTTATTCCTCGAGAGGTTTATAGTAATTATATATAATATATATATATATATATATATATATATATATATCTACTAGGAAGAAATATAAAAAATGTCTGCTAATTTTTTAAAAAAAGTTAAAATGCCCGTTTTTTTCGGGCATTGCCAAAATGCTCCGTATATTTAAAAAAATCTTTTAAAAATGCCCTAGGCCCTTATTCGGGCCAAAATTGCCTACGTGGCAGTACAAAATTGCACTTCACCCCAAAATAAATTGCACTTTGTACCCTAAAATATTTTAGAGTGCAAAATACAATTTATTTTGGGGTGCAAAGTACAATTTCTTACCGCCACGTAAGCAATTTGGCCCGAATAAGGGCCGATGGCATTTTTAGTAGACTTTTTAAAAGATATGAGGCATTAAAATAAGGCCCCGAAAAGAAGGGCATATTAACTTTTTAAAAAAAGTTAAGGGGCAAATTTAATTATTCGTCCTATCTACTACTATATATAAGCGGTTGAAATGTTCTCAAGTAGTAAATTGTAAAATAGTTCTTGTAGTTTTGAACTCTTCCATTGTCACCCTTAAATGTTTTAGTAATTACTTTTGGGCCCATGGTAAATTGTAACACAACTCTTTAAATTTTAGATTTTCTTATTTTTGTCCCCAAAGGTTTTTGTTGTTTGTCTTGTAAATTTGAGAACCACCCTTGCGCCTTTGAACTCTTACACTTTTCCCTAAAATTTTTTATTATTTGCTTTTGGGCTCTATGGTAATTTGCAGAAAAACCATTATGGTTTTTACCTCTTTTACCTATGCCCCTAAAGTTTTCTGTTATTTGCTATTGGGCCCCATAATAAATTGTAACACAGTCCCTCAAGTTTTAATTTTTTTATTTTTTCACCAAAAGTTTTTGTTATTTAGCTCATTTCGTCGTCCATCTTTCTTTGTTTCAATTTTGCTTTTGTAAGTTCAACTAATTACTATGCTCTGTTATATTTTGTCTATCTATCTGTACTATATCTATAAAATGCTAAAATCTTAGTCCTATAATTTGGTATGTCCCTATTTTGCCCATGTAATTTCATGTAATTATTTTCCAGTATACTAAAGCTCAAACACCAAGAAAAGGGGTGACCGCAATTGTAGACTTTGTGGCGTAGAATGCGTGTGATGTGGTGGTGATGATATGCGCAATCGGATTGGCCGAATGTAGTGATCTTTGTTGTGTGTGTCGTCGGGGGCGTACGATGTGGTGATGGGAGCTTGGTGGCAACGTGGTGGAAGAAAATTGATTCAACCGCTGGGGCAGAGGAAGTTGGGCGTCAGAGTGGGATTTTAGCAAAAAAACGGGTGGTGGGGCGGCTAGGACGGGGTGTGCAGCGGTAGAATCGGAACCATGGGAAGATGTGGTGTCGTGCGTGGTGAGGTATAATAATTTTTTCACATAAATACGGTAGTCAATCATAGTAGATTAATTTATGATTTATTATTGCTTTATATAAAAGTAATATATGGAAAATAATTTTTCGGGTTTTAATCTTATTAATTAGCATCAAATAATACTAATTAAAACATTAATAAAAATTCATACATGTGCACGGGCTCTTATTTACTAGTAGATATATATACTCCTTGGAACTTAGCCTAAACCCCATTTATGATTTAAAAACTCTACGCGGAGTTCTTCTATAACTTCGGAAAATCCTTCATAAACTTATTCTTTATTATCAATCGAACAATTTTAGAAGATTTAAAATAAATATTTATAAAAACTATGTTTCAGAAAGAAAGTAGTGGCAATATATGGTTGTCTTAACGAAAAATTAATTAATAAAGTTAATTAAAACTGAACAGAACAGATTTTGTGCAAAGAATTGATATTGCAAAGGAGATCGAGACAATTCACATGCAAATCCCGTAAAGATAAATTTTGTGTTCGTCATGATTACAGTCATAGCATTCGATCTGAGTCATTTTCCATTTTCTAGTAATGTCCATTCATTGTTAGTTTGCTTTCTTCCACAATTGATCAAAACTAATAGAAATTTCTGTTTCACTACCAATAAAAGAAATAATTTAATTTTATAAATACATAAATTATATTCATTCATTAATGTAAATAATTATATATATATATATACACGTGTACGATTAATGGAAAACTAGTCATTTAAAGCGTATCTCTCCGTTTAGTCTGATTCGTTTGACATTTAGGCACGTCTATTAATTAAGGGTTTATACATACAATTTGGTTTCTTTCTTTTCTTAACTTGAATTACATTTCCTTTTTTACTACAAATTGAGAGTGTTTGAATAAACGAATAACTTTAACGTTGATAAAGAGGTTGTAATATTTAACCAGAATCATTTTTGTGTTTCTGAATATAATTCTGATTATCATATTCTTAAAATAAATTGGAAAGCAAAATTAGAACCTTTGGGGTTGCGGTTGAACTTTATATGATTTTATATTCAGACTAATATAAAACACACACATTGCAATCACATAGGTAGTACTTTTTCAAGTGGTAAACCAATAACTCTGACTTTACAAACGCTCTTCTAGATAGTGTGTTATAGTTATGTAACTGGTGAAATAATATAACGATTAATGGGTGTTTGTAAGAGCTTTTAAAAGCTTTTTATGGGCTTTAAGCCACTAAAATTTATTTAATAAGTGTTTGTAATTGCTGCTTTTCCTTCTCCTTCTCTTAAAAAAAAATCAAAGAAAAGGAGAAACCCATAAACGTGTAATGAGGTGCTTCCATAAGGAGCTTCTCCCCAAATCTTGGTGAGTATCTCATTTAGACTTATTAATCCCTTAAATTTCTCTAAATATCCAATTTTATCCTCAAATAAATTTTATGATTTTTCTCTTTCCTTATTAACGCGATCTTCTTTTCCATTATTTTATAATTTTAGAGTAAAAAATAATTATAAAAAAGAAAAAAATCATAAAAATGATTTACTTAACAACAACATGTACGACATTATTATATTAACATCTTTTAGATAATAGTTATTTTTTAGAAGATATATGCACGATGTAATTATACCAAATAACTTGTATACTGTAATGTAATAAACATATATATTGATTACGCTATATTAAAATTTAAATAATTTTAATTTTAAATATATACCTATCCACCTCATGATTGTGCAAATGTGAGTGAAGGATTAATATTTCTGTATCTATAATGTAAATAAGAATAATTAAATTTTATTGCATATTAATTAAGGTTCAAAAGCTGCTTTTATCTAGTTATTGCAAACACCACAACTTTATCTGCTTTAAGTTACTTTTAAAGAAGGATTTGCAAACCCTCATAGCTTTATGTCAAACACAACTTTAAGTAACTTTAAGTAGAAGCTATGAAAAATGAGCTTTCATAAGCTCTTGCAAACTCCCCCTAAATGTGGACTACGAAATATACTATGGGGTGTTTGCAAATACTTTTAAAAGCGGCTTGTGAGTTTTTCTTCACTAAAATGCTTCGTTTGTGTTTGCAATTTGTCATTTTGCTTATACTTAATATTATTTAGAAAATATTGCTATATCAGTATAATGTTAATTAGTTTTTTTAAGAAAATTCGTGTATATTAAACCAATTAAAAGAAGACATAATATTATTTTTATGGAAAATTTGAAAATCGAAACACATTGAATTTGATACTTATAATATATTCTAACTTATTCTATAACTTACAAAGTCAATACTATGAATAAAACTTAATAAAATAATTTTTAAAATGAAAAAAAGCATAGGTATTAACAAATATTCTTAGCGAGAAGCAAAAGAAAAAACAAATATTTTGACAAGTAATTTTTTTCCTGCATAATCAAAGCCTATATTATGGTTTAGTATATTGCTCTCATATATTATGTGTCTTAATTAAATTAAAAAATATATATGTGAACAAATGACTTATATAATTTTTTGTTTGAATTTCAGTTAAATGGGAAGTTAGTTCGTGGTGTCAACCTGTCATTTGTTGTTTTGATTCCAACAAAGTACAATCCACAGATTTTAGCAGAATACCGAACCATTTCCTTGATTAGAATTTCCTTGATTAGAAGTATTTACAAGATCCTCGCAAAAATCTTATCTTCGAGGTTGGGAAAAGTTATCAACACAATTATCTCTAAGGAACAATCTGCCTTCGTTAAAGGTAGACATATTCTTGATAGCATTGTTTTCACCAACGAAGTCATTGATGCCATCCAAAAAGAGGGGAGAAGTGGTCTAATGTTCACAATCGATTTTGAAAAAGTGTTTGATTGTGTGTGATGAGATTTTTTGGACAAGATGATGGAGCTGATGGGATTTTGCGAAAAATGGAGAGGATGGATCTCTGAGTGTCTCTAGTTCGCCTCGGTCTCCATCTTAGTTAATGGCAGCCCAACAGATCAATTCAAACACACTAGGGGATTGCGACAAGGGGATCCTCTCTCTCCTTTTCTCTTTCTTATTGTGGCAGAGGGTCTAAGTTGGCTTATCAAAAAAGCAGTTAGAGAAGGACTTTTCAAAGGTGTTACGACTGGAGAAAATCAACTTGAGGTCACCCACTTACAATTTGCTGATGATACAGTGATTTTCTGGAAAGCTCCATTGAAAACATTAGGGCCATAAAAGCAATTCTCAGAAATTTTGAGATGATATCGGGTCTTAAAGTTAACTTCCGTTGAAGAGGACGTTACAAGTGTTTTCGCAGAAGTTCTCAATTGTAAGGTTGAATACCTTTCAGCTAAATACTTGGGTATGCTAGTTGGTATTAACCCAAGGGAATTAACTCATGGAAGCCTGTGATGTCAACTTTTAACAACAGGATGGCGATCTTTGATAATAAACATATCTCTTTTGGTGGTAGAATTGTTCTCTTCAATTCTGTGTTCGTTGGCTTACCGGTGTACTTATTCTCATTCTACAAGGCTCCGAAAAAAGTTATTCAGGAGATTGTTTGGATTCAAATACGCTTCTTATGGGGTGGAAAAAGCGATGCCTCAAAGCTATCATGGGTAAAATGGGATCGTGTGTGTCTTCAAATGGACTTGGGGGGACTTAGCATCAAAGACATGAAGTGTTTCAATTCAGCCATTGTTTCTAAATGGAAATGGCGTGTACTTCAAGGAGGAGATTTGCTTTGGTGACATTCTTCGTGCAAGGTATGGGAAAATTCAAAGCCCCACCGACTTCAATTTTGACAGATTTCAAACATAAGCCCTCTTCGGCTTGGTGGAAAGACCTTCTTTTATTGGACAAAGGGTGTGCAAATGAACAATGGTTCTGTGAAGAAAACAAGAGACAAGTTGGAAAATGTGTGGATACTTCCTTTTGGAAAGAAAATTGGATTTGCAACGAGCCTCTTTTTTCATGGTTCCCCAAGCTTTTTAGTATCGCTTTGGATAGGGATCACTCTATTGCTGATAAAGGTGTTTGGACTAACAACGGCTGGGTTTGGCATTGGCGATGGAGGCACTAGATGTTTACATGGGAATTGGCATTACTTGAGGAGTTACGTACGTTGGTCGAACCTTGTGTTCGTGAGAAGGAAGATTGATGGATCTGGAAAAATGAGAATAATGGCGTTCTCTCATTGAAATCAGCATATCGTATTCTCTCTTTTCAAGACAACGAAGTAACTGATCCTATTTTTAAAATGTTGTGGAGTATCCAGGCCACCTTGAAAATGGAGGCACTTGTTTAGAGGATTCTTCTTGATAGAGTTCTAACTAAGAGCAATTTACAGAGGAGGGGGGGTTTCGCTTTCTAACGATAGTATGTACCGTCCTTTTTGCAATCTTGCTCAAGACGACTCTAATCATCTTTTCTACATGTGCGTGGTTACTACTCAGATTTGGGCTAGAGTTTTTAATTGGATTGGTTACAAGTCAGCCATGGCCGGTACAACGAGACAACTCTCCGAAAAGTTGTGTGGACTTGCTCCGTACGTCAAAAAAACACCTGACTTAAGGATCATTTGGATCTTTGTCTTTTGGGAAATCTGGTTGGTGAGAAACAATATGTGTTTTAATAATAAGCAACCTTCACTATTTGAAATTAGTGAAAGTATTAAGATTAAGAGTTGCGGTTGGATTAATTCAAGGGTGCAGGGTTTTTTCTACTCATTTTCAGATTGGGCATTGTTGCCTTTGTCATGTAGTCTTGCTTAACTCTTGGGAGCATCTCTAGTGCTCTCCCATTTTTTTAAATTTTCTAAAAAGAATTCCTTGATAAAAAAAAAGATCCTTAAGTCAGGTGTTTTTTTGACTTAAGGATCCTTAGTAAGACACCTGACCTAAATTTTCTTGACTGAACAGCCACGCCAGAATTTTACCCCGAATAAAAGAACTTGTGTATTTTTGGTAAAAAAAAAAAAAAAAGTTACTGGCCATTTTTAGTCGGATCGCACCAAATTGACATGTAAGAATTTTAGGTCGGACTCATGCATAAGGAATTATCTTGTATTCCGGTTGGGATGACCAAAGTTCAAGCCATAGCATGCAGTTGGGATGACCGATCGCACGGTAAGACCCAAAAATGTTTAATCTAATTAATTATTGTATAATAATATATAATGTAAACATTCGACTTTCTCTTTATGAAAAGATAAAGGCGAAAGGATAAAGCATATGTGCATGAATTGATCAGCAGCCAATGAAATTCCAACAGACTGAGCGGAACATACCACGCCTCTATCTTTTCTCTACGGCGCCAAAAGCAGCTTAAAGTGTGTATGCTTTATGCTCTATTAAATTAATCGCAGCAAATAAAAATATTTTATTTAAATAAACAAATAATGTTCCAGATCATGGGTACAATTAAAGGTGTGTGTAGTTTCCGCAAAAGTCACATTCACATTCACACTCGAGCATGCATCTCATGATTTAAAGAACTAATTTAGTTAAAATCCAGTGACGTTTTCAGGATTCGTACATTTGGGGAGCTAATTTTTTTTTTTTAAAGAACACCGAGCAAGAATCTGAAAAAGAATTAAGAGGAGAAGAAATTGAAACAATATCCTAAGAGATATTTTTTAGTTGATTTTTTGAGGGCCTTTGAAAAAGATGAATGTTCACAAAATGCTAAGTTCAACTCAGAAATTACTTAAAGCTGTATTTAAAAATTAATCAACGTAATAAAAACAGTTAAATCTAAAGTAATCCTACGTATCTCTAGGAGAATTATTAATGACGTCTATGAATTGTGAGGATTAAATTAATTGAATAGTAAAAGAGTTTGTTGCAGTTAACATGTTAGCTAGCTAGCCTAGCATTATTTTTTTTTTTGATAACAGCCTAGCATTATTCTTTGGCCAATAATCTGCAATTATTTGATTAGTACATAAGACTTATACTAGCTAGGTTAATTAGTTCACATTGTACTTTGTAAAAATAGATTTGTTGATCCATGATGACACGGTGAGGGTACGACGAATCTAGCAATATTAAAACTTCCCTTTGTGGGAGTGATTCCTTTGGCTTTGGGATTTGAAGTTCAAATGACTTTCCCTTCTTGGGGGTGAGGGGAGTGGGAGTGGGGTGGGTGCAGGATTATGTTTGGTGCCTTACTTTTGTGCATCCAATGCATTGTCCATATTCTCCCTATAGGTTCTCTTGTTTGCGCTTGTTATACAAGTGGAGGAAATCTTCTTAGAATAATTGCACTCTTGTGGTCTTAGTTTTTTTCATTATTTTAATTAGGATTAATATTATAATAGTGGTAATCAAAAAATGACATATCAAAACTACAACCTATATATAATTAATTAAGTTTATCCCGTCTTAGTTTAACAGAAGTAATGACATTTAATTTTAGAATATCATGTTATGCTCAATAGATACATTAACTCTATAAAAAAAACCAACTAATTACTTTTATATTATTGTTACCTATTATCTCATGTGAGAAAAATAAATGACTCCTATTATTTCAAAAGAATGCACATCACGTCTAACGTTTAGAGGTAGATCGAAGAGAAAATAGAGATAATTTAATTATTTAATTTTTATAAAGAGATAAATTGATGATTTGTCAAAGAAAACGTACAAAACTCCTTTGTATTTTGTTAGTCTTGTATAAATCCTCTCGTGTTTCTTCTTTTTCTTTTTCTTTTCAACAAACTCTCTTGTGTTATTAAACTTTTAATTACTTAAAACCTGTTAAATACTTTATCAAAATTTGTTTTAGTCCTAGATAAAAATGCATTAAATCCCCTGGATTTGCTTAATATTCCATCAAATAAAGCCTCGAGTTTAATAACGTACAGCTATGTTTATAAGAAAAAAGGCCCTGCGTAGTGCGTACTAATGATTAAGACATTCAAAATCGTAATATAATGACTCGAGAGTTTCTCGAATGTGATGCAAATCGTAATCTTTGATGAGATCGTGATAATCTTTCTAAAAGATAATAATACAAATTATATTTGTGTACAGCTATTTTTAATGGTCTTATTATTATTATTATTATTATTATTATTATTATTATTATTATTATTATTATTATGTTTTGAACAGTTAGTGGTCTTATTATTACACAAAATAAACGTATAACACTTTATAATGACGTACAGCTATGTTTTATAGGAAGAACGTATTACACTTTATAATAATATGTAATTTTAAATGGATAATAATACTGTAGTACACAAAATATAACGGAAAGACATCTACAGAATTGGTGGCAACCCACTTATTTGATCGATTCCGGACCACTTGGTTTCCATATACAAGAATCTGGCGTAATCCGTGGGATGGATCAATACCGGACCACTTGCTCACCCTTTCACGTGGCACCGCCACAAAATGCCTGACGTGTAGGTGGCCTATCCACTACATTTTCAGAATTATCAAGCATAAATATGGTTGATTAATGCTTTTGATCAAACAATCAACAAATAGGATTTCTCTTCTTTTTCCTTTTTTGTTTTAACACAAACTTTATTTGATTAAAGCCAAGCTACAACGGAGTGCGGGGTCTGGGATGAGGGGACAACCGCTAGTATGTACATTCGATATCAGACAAAGAAAAATACGTCAAATCGGGCGAACAACCTATTTAGGTTGCACAAAAAGGTGGCTGATATGGGTAATTCCCGTATTGGACCAACACACCCAATTATATGGGCCAAGCCCAACAGAAAGCCGACCCAACGCTGGTATATCGAGGATGGCATGCGATACACATCCCGATATCGAATGTCCACATTCGATATGGTACAACAAACACGAGAATTACGGGTGCAATCCTCGCATCTCGAGGCATATATATATCACTAGTCCCCTAATCAAGGAATACTTCATTAATTATCTTACACTGTTCATCCACATATCGAATACACATACCCGATATCCATACCTGACGTACACGTCCAACATACCCTTCGATATATATTACCCGATATACACCCCCGATATACCTACCCGATATGGACATACTCCCGATATAAGCCACATCCTTGACATAGAAGATATTCGATATATGTCTCGATTCGACATATCTTTATCCTCGACATCTTGCAAAGAATCCTAGGGTTACTCTGAGGTGTTCCGGACTAAAGTCTACCTAGTTATAGCGTTAGTGATATGAGACATAGTTTGTAATAGATTGGTTATCATATTATTATAATCCCGCACTTCGTCAGTAATACATGATCTATTGTCAAATTAGTGGCGCCGTCTGTGGGAACACCACATTCCCATATGAAGACGCTAAGATGCAGCGCAAGGTGACCAGATCACGATCCGCGAGACCTACCATTGATAATTCCACTGCAGAGAACGCCCAACCGCAAGTTCCACTGCTTGAACCTAGCATTGAACAACAACGAGACCCACCTCCTCATCCAGCACCAGCTGCACCAGCTCAGGGTCCCGAGCCCACGAGTCCCGTTGTGCTCCAGCCAACGATTATCGCTCCGATTAATTCCACCGTACATACGACGTTGAATACCACACTAGCTACACTGTTACCACACCTGATGAACCAGGGTACCGACAACCCACCTCCTCAGCCTCAGGAATCCAGGACGAGAGGTCCTGCAAAGGGATCCAGGGCTCGGGACCCTGAGATGGAGGAGTCCAAGAGGGAACGCCCGAGTTCTAGAGCTCTTGGAGGAGGAACTCCGGACACCAGGGCAGAGATGAGAGACACAACAAGGTGAATGGAACGATTGAATCAGGAGAAAGAGGAGGTCAATCATAGATAGGCAATGGCAAATAGACACAGAAGGCTAACCCCATTCAGTGAGAAAATAGAGGTAGAAGTACTAGAAAATAAGGCAAGATCCCCCCGCTCAAGACATACGATGGTAAGAGTGACCCTCGTGAACATCTCTATTAAGTGGACGGAATACTGAACCTGCACCGCTTCACCGATAATGTGCTAGCTAGAATTGTTCCTACGACCTTAACTGAGGCAGTGCTCGATTGGTTTACGAGGATAACAGCCGGTTCCATTTGCAGTCTATGAGCAATTGAGAAGGAAGTTTAAAAGTCAGTTCTCCAGCTAGAAGGGAATGCACACCAACATGAACCACCTGAACTCGGCCAAGCAAAAGGAAAAAGAAAGCTTGCAGAAGTTCATGAAAAGGTTCAAAGAGGAATTTTTGAAGGTGGACGAGTCGAATGGCGAGCACGTGGCTCTCATACTCTTCAACGCGACTCTCTACATGAGGCTCGCGGCCGATCCGCTTAGGATGAAATCTCCTACAATTGATCAGATCAATATGTTGACTTATGAAACAGTCTACCATGACAACATGATGGAAACAAAACATTATTGGAATAAAACCTTGTAGGTATGATCATAAATAGAGAGATCATTTGAATTTGGTAAGGTATATTGTTTGGGTGTAGTTAAAAACATATGCATATGTAGAAACTTGGATGTCACATGAACTGTTGTAGTTAATCGATTGCCACTTGTAGAATAAATGAATTTATCTTTGGCCCATTGTAGATGGTTTCCCCATATGTTGTGCCTTGTACCTGTGGCCAAGGACCCATGCTCTATCTAATGGCGAGTAACACTTTAACAAGGCCAGGATGTTATTACTACAAATGTCATTTGTACCGTAATCACCCCTATTAATTTCTATGGGAGGACATCTTAGACTCCCGAAATATGCCAATATACTAAATGTATCCAACAATGAACGCGAAGCAGATCTCATCAAGTGGTAGTCGGTCTACTAACATCCTGAACTAGCTATTGTACAATAACACCAATGGTGATTCACATAGTGCCGAAAGCTGGAGTGTTGAGTACAATAGTGATATCACCAAGAATCAGACACGCATAGCTCATACTTTGGATGATAGGGTGTTGACCAAAGTTGCAGTTTTGTGTTGTTGTCTTGGTTGGCTTGTAGTATTATTTTTAGCATTGGTTGTTATCCCCTTTGTAATTCTATGTGTGAAGAAGTGATGAAAACACATGTGTTTTCGATTTCAGTTTAGTGCTTGTGTTGATTATGTTTCAATCAAATAAGGGACTGCCATTACCCAATGTAATATGTATGTTTTGTTATAAATTAAACTAATGTTTTACTTATGCTATAATGGTTGTCATTATTCGAAGTTCTTTCCCTTTAAAATTTATGTCCTCGCAATGGTAGAATACATGTGCTTTCGTTTAATTAAAGTATTGGATCACTTAGTCTTGTTCTGTAATCTAGATAATGAGATATTGAACGCGGGCAAACATGGTTATTCTAACAAGGAGTCAATGGCTTGAAAATGTGCTCAACGAGCCAGATCCTGGTCTTAATGGAGCCTTCGATGTTCTATTGTTTTTTAAAGGCTTAGGTGAAACTATGGACCTTTCGGATCTGTTACAGATGGAGAATGTTGCACTTCAAGTGTCACTGGTTGGGAAGAAAGGGAAAGGGGACCGATACACTGTTATGGACGTTAGGAAGAAGATTGCGGCGCTCAAGTTGTGGTTCGACTTGTTTGAGGATTTAATTAGTCTTTTGGGTGTAAACTTTGACCCGTACACCAAGCACCTAGTCACTGTTGGACCTGAGTACAACCCCCTCATAAATAAATGTGATTATTAACCAATAATAATTTAAAAGTAAACTGAATGATTTAGTGCTAACTACTAACCAAACTTATACACTAACCAATAGATTGGCATGGTTGTAGGAGTATCTCATTCATCGCCACTTCCGTCTTAAAGAGTTCCCTTATGTTGATCTTTACTATGTTGGTTTCAAGCACATGGGTGTTGCATTATTGCCGGAGGAGATGATTGGGACTGTTAATAATCGCTTGGAGATACCAAATTTATTTGGATCAGATTAGGTGCCAATTGGAAACCAGCTTTCGAGGCAGAGCTTTGTTTGTTCTAGTGTATTTTGGTCTCATTTTGTCTGAGTTACAATACACCAAAATAATCGTTACAGTGAGCTTGACTATGCCAAAATAATGATATTCTATTACAAGGAATGGATTAGCTTAGTCCGGAACACCTTACACAAGCAAACTAAGAAAAATGACTAAACTAGCCCTGAGCAGCAAACTATTGAACAAAGATGGTTTGATAGTCCTTCGATGGTCGAATATGAGAATGGTCGAACGCAGACGGTTCAATTCTCCAAAGACTTGAATCGAGAAAACAATCGAACCATGATGGTTCGATACTCATGAGCCTCGAATTTGAGAAACAATCGACTGACCACGGTCGGTACTGGGAACTCTCGAACTGGACCGGCTCGATTGAAACATACCCCCATCATATAGTCCCCCTAGTTTGGGAGTCGGTCTTGATTCAAGAGCGGGTTCCAAACTCTAAAAATTATCTTGTTTCAAGCAGTGATTCACTTCGTTTTTCATAGCTTGCCCTTTCATCCATGGGCCATGTCTCTGTTATATTGGTTAAAACTAGTGCTAACCCTAAGAAAATAATAATATAGGGATTAACCGAAGCATTAACCCTAAAAAACGGGGATTAACCTAAGGATGGTACTACCGTCACCTAACTCCCGATGCGACGTAGTATTGGGAAGGCCCACCGAATGTTGCAAACCCAAAGTGGTAAAAAGCGACACCCGCGAAGAGGCACCCATGCGTCCCTTGGAAAGTCACGATGACTAAAAATAAGATATCCACGCGGCATCAGAAAAAGAATAAATCACGATAAGTCCGCGAGAACTCGATATCCATCAAGACGCCAAGAGGGACCACTGCAAATATAAAGGACCATGAGTCCCCGAATACGAGAACATCCCCACGCTGAGAAACTCGAGGGACACAGACCATAGGAGTACATACTACGAAGACTAAAACACAAAAATGGACCCCTATCGGGATCAAAAAGATATCGGACGACCACCCATTGTCACGCACAGAAAAAAAATACCGTTTTCAATTTATTTTAGTTTAATTTGCACTTTAGTCTTTCAACTTACACAAATTAGGATTTTGACACCAATTGCAAATTTAGTCCTAAACGTTTATGATTAGATTATGATAGCCTTTACACAATTTATGTGTTCTTAAATTAGGTTCATAAACCCTAAATAATAATGATTATTTCGAAATTAGCTTAAAACATGTTAATTATATAGTTATCTCCTTAATTATGTATATGTATCTTTTATATAATAACTATAATTGCATAATAGTTAATCAATTACAAGTTGTGAATTATTTAAGATGACTATCTGATCTGAATTTGATATTATAAGGTGTATAAAGTAAAATAAAAAAAAAAAGTGATAAGGAGACAACTATATAAGTTGCCATCTTGTTATTATAATTGCACATGAACCTATCAGCATCTGTGAGCACTCTAATTCTGAGTTTGAACAATTTTAGCTGTTATATTACTCATGTGAATGCATCATTTTTCCTCATTATATTCAACCATTTTGAGTTTAGTTTCATAAAAAAATTGTTTCAGAATTTTCCCCATCGTCCTTCTACCCTCAAAAGACCAAAACTTTTCATTGTGCAGAAAAACTGCTTTCGAATCCGAGCACTAAAAACACCATAACTCATCCAAATCAAGTCCAAAAATCCTGAAATTTTAGATACAAATTCCCATTTAAGTTAGGCATCTTTCATATTCATACACCATTTCCAAAAGAGAAATTTGTGAAAGCCGAAAGCAAGCAACAATCAGCCTCTGTCCAGAAAGTCCGAAAACAACTTCTATCACACAAGGATTTTTACAAAATAGTAAAACTATTTTTTTATCACTCCTACTCCATGCATTTATTCCTATATATATGTTGATTCTTTAAAAAATATTTAACAATGATATTCATTTCTTTACAAAGGTCAATTTAGTATAAGAATCTATGCATGTCACTATTTTAGTTATTTGTTTTAGAATACTATGTAATATTACACCAATCTCTTCATATGATGCTTAATATCAAGAGTTGAAATGTGAATTCATGATAGATCTGCTATATTGAAGGTTATTTAAGCAAATCACACATTAGATCATAGTTTAGACGGCAAAGATAGTAGTAGCCGAGCATGTTTTATTTTTACTAATGATGATGCATGTTTTTAAGTGATATTTAGTTAACTTTAATATTAATCCTTTGTATGAATATTTGATGTATATTAGGACACGATTCTCTCACATTTTAACTTAGTTAGTATTAAAGGGTAGCCTAATTACTAGTTAGAACAACTTATGAAAAACATAAACTTACTAGCTAATTGTATAACTATTAACACTTTATAAACCTATTTAGGGATTGACGAAGTTAACGAGGACAATTAGCGGCAATTGTGTGGAAAAGGTGAGGTTTGATTTTGATTATTCCAGCCCCGTTTGGCACCCGACCATGAGGAACTTGGACAGAAAAATCGTGATTTTTGTTCCTGAATCACGAGCCACTTCTTTCATCCTTTATATTGCCTTTATGTTTCATTTACTTATTCTTTTGGCGATTTAATTTCTTTTATCTATTGTTACTTCATGTTCAAATGCTAAATCTGTGACATGTCAATACATAATTGTATTACCTGATCTAATATGATAAATTATATATTGATTCTTGTACTGTGCAAACGAGCAACGAATATTATCCGACTTACTAGCTCATATGATATTATGTTTCACCCATTGGGACGCCTTTAGGAAGTTGGGCCCAGGATTGTGTTAATTTACTGATGGGCAGCAAGGGCTGTCAGTTTAAGTATTTTTGCATAATACCCATCGATCTAGGCGCCGCGTATAGTCAGGAGTTGATTATATCCCGCGTGCTAGATAGACGTGTACTCGAGCATGTCTTTTCGTTTTGTTGCGAGGTTACTCCTCGTTGGGAGGTAAAAGGTAGTATATTCGTTTGTATAAGGTTGAATCTAGTTGTTATGTGCACATGTTCATTTTCATTACTTTATGTTCATATGTTATTAACGCTCAATAGTTATTTCTTGCCATTCTTTCCCGTTCAGTTCATTTTCGGATTTTACTTATTCTTGTTCAGTTTACTGCCTAAACCTATAAATCTCATTAAGTCATTAAAGACTTATTCCTCTTTTGTTTTGTCTACCCATTCCTCAGAATAAAAGGCGACTTACGAGTGGCTGGTGTGAGCGGTTTTTCAAATCAAGAAGTTGTTTTTCTAAGTGTGATTTTGAGTATGCATTTCAATAATCATAAATATTTTAAATAACTAAGTATTGTTACTTTTATTTAACTATGACGTTGTTATTTGTATTTTATCAAGACTTCCGCTGTGATATGTAATAAATTGATTTTCATTGTATGGTATGATCCTGTCCGTGAGACCTTTCCTTTAGACTAAATTAATATCGAGTTTATTTCTGTGTTGTTTAAACATGGGACGAGTTTGATATTAATTAAATCTGGAGGTGCGGTTCTTACACCCAGCCTCACCTATGAAGCTCTCCCGAGAGCCCTAGCCTATCAGAGAAAGAATCCAAGAATCTCATTATTAAAGCTCCCTGAAAGCTATCAAAAAGGATAAAAATTCATCTTAGTCATGTCCTAGTAGATAAAGGAACCCGAGATAAAGTATAACTTATTCACTCACGCACGCTGCGACGCTTGTACTTTACTAAATTTATGCATAGTGACACATGTCCCCAAATACCTCTATATAAGGGGTACCCCCATTGTCAATTCAATTCATATTCATATTCATATTCAATTCAACTCGATACAAGCAAGATATACAATTTTCAGTGAATGAAAAGAGGTATGTTTTCGTCATAAGCACACTTCTGAACTTCCGGACAAGGCGTTCCAACCTTTATAATCTCGTTGATTAGGTTAAAATAACAAACCTGTTAACAAAATGGCCCCGCCTGTGGGAACGCCATAAAACCTGTCTTTGAGCACGTTCAGCAAGCGTTATGCATTATGGAGGACTTGTTTGACAGCAATAGTCCTGGGACCCACCAGGGAAATTTGAAAACTACCCCCTCGGTACGTCGGTCCAAGGAAAGAGATTTTATCAACATCCCTTGGTCCGTCTTCGAAAGGCTCGTGGAAGCCACAACTCGGAGAACACCACGAAGATCCGAGAATTCCCGAAACCCACCATCCGAGTCATCTTATCAGAGAAATTACCCTTCAAAAGGAAGGGAATTTCGTGCAAGATGGAGCCCTACCCCCGCCTCTTGGCACCGTGAACCACTGCGGGAACCACATATGAATTATAATTACGAGGAAGCCCCTAGGACCGGTCAGAGGGAGGAAATGCCATATCCCTCGGATTACCCAATGCCCTTCCCCCCTACGGGCGAAGATCACACCCTATGGAGAATACTCGACAGTCTACGCAAGAAGATGGGCGATATCAAGAAAACTATGGCCCCCATGTAGGATCCGACGTATAAGACCTCCCCCTTTGACCCCAAGATCGCCCTGGCCTCAATCCATTTGGGGATGCGGCCCATCAATTCCCTTGTACAGAGGAAACACTGACGGGAGAGATCCACATGATCACATCCACCAATACTTGGCAGGAATGGACCTGTCCTCCGCCCCCGATCATGCCATATGCCTCGTGTTCCCAGTTACTCTCGGAGGACGGGCTTAAGCTTGGTTTACCCATCTTCCACTTAACTCTACAGTTAGTTTTGACCGATTGGCCAACCTGTTCGTGTGACAGTTTGCCTGTAACCGACGATACCCTAAATCTGCTA
Organism: Linaria vulgaris; assembly: GCA_948329865.1. Lineage (NCBI taxonomy): Eukaryota > Viridiplantae > Streptophyta > Magnoliopsida > Lamiales > Plantaginaceae > Linaria > Linaria vulgaris. Next base: position 98,299,030 of record OX415250.1, read on the forward strand.
CGCACCTCTTTACGGTTAAGCAGCAGAAGGACGAACCCTTGCGAAGATACATAAAACGCTTCTCCGATGAAGTGTTAGATGTCCTGAATGTTAGACCAACTATTTTAGCCGACATATTGACCCAAGGACTCCGAACAAGAGATTGCTTCCGGTAACTTATGGGTAACCCTGTTACGGACATGAATGAGCTTATGCAAAAAGAAAAAACTTATATCCTCATGGATGAGGCTGAAACTCAAAGAGGCGCATGGAGGTTGACGACAACGAACGCCATAAATGCACTAAACACGAGGCAAAGGTTAAAGAGAAGGGTAAGGAAGGGAATCCATCTCAACGCATGGACGACGGCGGCGTGGTCAAAAAATACCTGCGACCTGTACCTCTGCCCCTGATGACCATCGCCCCCGAAGAGGTACTAAATGTGATGAGAGGTAATAACAAATTACGCTGGCCCTTACCGGCCAAGTTTCCCTACAAAGATAAGAACTCGGGGAAGTACTGTAAGTACCACAAAACCTATGGACATACCATAGAGGAATGCACCGCCCTAAAGAGGGAAGTGCTCCGTCTCTTAGAGGCTGGATACTTGAAAAACTACTTAAAGGAGAACAACACTGAGGAGCCAAGAATGAATGTGTGGAAAAGGCCGCGAGGGGAGCAGGAGGAGGAAGAGGCGACCCCTAACCAGTGGTCACGAGAAAAAACTGTGGGGCATCAGAGCCTCCCTTCTCCCCCGGACTCCTACGAGGATAATGCTCCTTCGGGGTGAACAATTAACATGATAGAAGGGAGAGAGATTTCGATGACACCCCCAAGTAAGAAGAAGAAATATTTAAAGGAAGCAAGGTGAATGGAACATGGACTCCCTGTTTGCTTCGTTCAGGGAGCAAGGTTGCCCAACATCACCTTCGGACCCGAGGACTTGAAGGGTATAATTTACCCCCCATGAAGATCCCTTGGTGATTGAAGCTACCATTCATGGAATTGAAATCCGGCGAATCCTCATCGACACAGGTAGTTCAGTGGATGTCTTGTTCCTGCCTACCTACTTCGCTATGGGACTAAAGAAAGAATGACTAGAGATGGCGGAAGTCCCCCTAGTAGGCTTTTCGGGAGAAGCCTGTAATACCCTCGGGACCACGATTCTTCCCATGTCATGGGGGTAGGAGCCCTACGAAGAACAGAACCCATCCAATTCTGGGTGGTTGAGGCCTCGTCTAGGACGTACAACGCTATATGCGGATGGCCCTCCATTCGGACCTTCGAAGCGATTCCCTTCACCCTGCACCTTAAGGTAAAATTCCCCATATGCTCAGGTATCAAAGAATTATGAGGGAGCCAAGCCAAAGCTAGGGAGTGCCACATGAACGCTATCCCTCCGAAAGAGGACGAACCCGCCCTCGGCAATAACAAAAGGCGCAAGACCGAAGAAATACGGGTTCAACCCGTGGAAGAACTAAAGATGGTAGAACTTGTAGAAGGAGAACTCGAGAAGGTGATTAAGATGGACACGAACATGAAGCATGAAGTGGAAGCCCGACTAACTTCTGTCCTAAAGAAATTTCACCACCTCTTCGCATGGGAAGGAGGATCGCCTGGGCAAATCAGCAACAAGGTATGCCAACACTTTCTTAACATAAAACCTGGGACTAAACCAGTCCAACAAAAAAGAGAAAGATGGGAACTGAGTGCAACAAAATTATTTGGTCAGAGATACAACGACTCCTTAGCCTAAAGTGAATTAGAGAAGTCATATACCCCGAATGGCTGGCTAATGTAGTCCTAGTCCCCAAACATGGGGGAAGATTGCAGATGTGTGTGGACTTTACAAATCTCAATGAAGCTTGTCCGAAGGATTGCTACCTTCTACCAAGCATAGACCAACTGGTCGATTCCACCGCCGGTTGTGCACTTTTATCAACCCTAGACGGAAACCAGGGATACAACCAAATCCCGATGGCAGTGGTCGATCAGGATAAAACTAGCTTTATCACTGACGCGGGCACCTTTTGCTATCTAGTAATGCCTTTTGGACTCAAGAATGTCGGGGCCACTTACCAGCGATTGGTGAGCCTCATGTTCGCCGGACTCATCGGAAAATCGTTAGAATTCTATATGGACGACATGGTTGTTAAAAGACACACAACGAAAGATCATCCTGAAGACCTACGACAGGCATTGGTCATCATGGATAACTTTGGGATGAAGGTTAACCCTCGAAAATGCTCTTTCGGCATTCGAGGACAAAAATTCCTATGCTTCATGGTCATGGAAAAAGGGATAGAGGTTAACCCCGAGAAGGCCGAAGCCATAAAGGGATTGCCCACTCCGAAGACGATAAAGAACATCCAGAAATTGACCAACAGAATGGCCTCGTTGAGTCGGTTCGTTTCCAAATCAGCGAAAAAAGGACTCCCATTTTTCAAGATACTTCAGAACATTAAAGAATTCTAGTGGACCGCACAGTGCGAAGAAGCTCTCCAGGAGCTAAAGAGCTACATGGTAAAACCGCCCTTGCTGGTAAAACCATCGCACCAAGAAGAGTTCTTCGTATACTTGTCAGTCGGGGAGGAGGCCGTCATTGCCATATTGGTCAAAGAACAGGACAGAAAGTATCACCCTATATACTATGCTAGCAAAACTCTCCTCAGAGCCAAAACTAGGTATACCCTAACCAAGAAACTTGTCTTAACTCTGATTACTACCGTGCGAAAGCTGCGCCCATACTTCCTATCTCATCCGATCACTATTTTGACTAAACACCCACTGCGTGCGATTCTCAATAAACCCGTGTCATCGGGGAAATTGATCAAGTGGGCAATAGAGCTCACAGAGTATGATATTTCTTACGCCCCAAGGCCCTCCATTAAAGCACAAGTCCTAGCAGACTTTGTAACGGAATAAACGGGCATGAGAGCCGAAGAAAATGCAACGTTATGGCATGCCTACATGGATGGCTCATATGTAAGCACACACGGAGGAGCAGGGGTAGTCGTGATAAACAAGGAAGAGGAAGAGGAAGAGGAAGTGCTCCACTTCGCCGTTAGAGTCGAGTACCCCGTATCCAATAACGAGGCTGAGTATGAAGCCCTTCTCATCGGAGTGAGACTCGCACAGGAAGAGGGGGTAAAGAGGATACTTATCCATAGTGATTCTCAATTAATTGTTCAGCAAGTTAACGAATCTTACGAAGACAACGAGTAAAGGATGCAAGATTACCTTCGGGTGGTCCACTAAAGGCAAGGATGGTTTGACGAATACACATTTGTCCAGATCTCCCAAGGAGAAAACCAAAAGGAGGATTCCATGTCCAAAATGGCCACTCAGACAACCACCATCCACACCCGAAGGATCACCCTACTCCATGTGAGCGATTCGGAGAAGGCGGGGAGCAAAAAGATAAACGCCACGTCAGATTCCCCAGTGAGCTAGATGACCCCCATTAAAGCCTATCTGCAAGACCCCGAAAGTTATTCCAAGGACAAGCTCGTCCGACAGGTTATGTCTAAGAAGATAATTTGATACTTTCTAAAAGACGGGATACTGTTCTGACGAACATACTCATGTCCCCACGCTCGATGCCTCAATGAGGAAGAGGCCCAACAAGTCTTATCAAAAATTCACGAATGGACTTGTGGAAGTCACACCAGAGGCGAAAGCATGACTGGACGCTTAATTCGACAAGGCTACTACTGGCCCATGATGAGTAGAGATAGCAAAAGGCATGCCGAAAAATGCAAACCTTGCCAAACTTACGCCCTGCAAACTCACCAACCCATAGCTCCCTGGAAGACTAGTCTAACCCCGTGCCTTTTTTCAAAATGGGGGATCGATATAGTGGGACCCCTAATTCCCGATGTCGGACAAAATAAATTCTTATTGGTGGCGGTGGACTACTTCACCAAATGGGTGGAGGCAGACCCCCTAGCCCGAGTCACCACATGAACAACCATCAACTTCTTATGGAGGCATATCATGTGCCGATTCGGCATTCCTCGAAGCCTTGTGAGCAACAATGGGCTTCAGTTTACAAGCAACGAATTAGAAGACTAGTGTGACCATTTGGAGATCAAATATCATTTCGCTTCGGTAGGGTATCTCCAGGAGAATGTCCAAGTAGAGAGGACCAACCAAACCCTTCTTAAAAATATGAAGGTCAGACGAGATTGGCACACGGCCAAATGGGTCGAGGAGATACCTGGCATTATGTAGGCCTATCGGACGACACAAAGAACTGCCACGGGCGAAACCCCCTATAGTCTAGCCTATGGCAGCGAGGCGGTTTTACTCCCCGAAGTGGTAGTAGAGAGTTGGCGAGTCAAGGAGTACGAAGAAGTCGCCAATAGCTCCAACTTGGCCCTTGCCCTTGATCTCTTAAAGGAAAGAAGAGCATGAGCCGCCGTCCGAATGGAGGAAAACAAAGCCCGGATGTCACGATATTACAACACCAAGGTAAAGCCTAGGACCTTCCAAGTAGGAGACCTAGTGCTAAAAAGAGTCGGAGCTTCCAAGAACGTGGGAAAGCTTGAACCCCGATGGGAAGGACCCTATAAAATCTCGGGAATCGTTGGACCCGCAACCTACCAACTTGCCAACTCCGAAGGCTCGATACTCCACAATACCTGGAACGCATTAAACCTTAGAAAATATTATGCCTTATGTAAGATAGGAGTTTATACATAAATAAATTATTTTTATATATAGATGATCTCTGTACATTCAAAAACGGTGGAGAAAAGCCTGGCTGCACGACAAAGTAATGACCATATACAAAGTCATCTTAGCAACCTAACCCTAATGGGCCATCTATTACAAACAACACCACTTCACTCCATAGGCATATTAGACCGTATCCTATACAAAGGTCTATATACCACCAAAAAACCTTCACCCACACTAAGCATTCTCTATCAGACGTTTCCTTTCTGGATAAGACGACGACGCTGCTCTGTGGACAGGTCTACAAGATCGTCGATCACCACATATGGGACCACAAGGTCCTCGGAAACCTATGGCTTAACTTCAGGGAAAACTTGGCGGCTACTAAGCTCGGGGAGAACCAGGCCCGAAGAAAACCCTGGTAAAGCTTGAACGGCATCCCGGCACAACGGATACCCGATGCAAACCAAGTCACGCATCTCCCCTTGCAAGAACACACGAATAACATACGAGCCTGAAATGTCCAACACTGTCTGGACTTGGGCCATCACCATGGCTACCTCGTGTGCCCGAGCACTCTCCAATATCTTTTTGATTTGTTGCATCCCTGTCACGTGATTCGCAGCAACTATTCATCGGAGGATCAAACTTGGTCCCATAGGTTCTCAATCCTCTCCTCTAAACTCACTACCCGTGCCTTCTCAAGCGCCAACATGTGCTCCAAATCCCAAGACTTATTCCTCTCACCCTGCAACATCCCATCGTAAGCATTCTGAGTGGTCTTACGATCCGCCTTCAACTCAGATATCTCTTTCTGGGCCTCCATCATGCCCTTCTCCAGCTCATCTAGATGACGATACACCAAACTAGTATAAGAAGAAGAATCCCCTCGGGTGCCAATGGCATTCAACACCATATAAACCTACACGAATTCCACCCATCACCACAAAGAAGGCATGAAGGTTAGTGCTAAATAAATTGAACGAAAGAACACTATACCTCGCATAAATCTTTGCAAGCCAGGTCCTGAAGGGTAGTCTTCATCAGATCGCAGTCCATCATATTCAGTAACCCGCTAAAATAATTCCGACAAAAATCTACAGCCGAAATAATCGGAGGAATATGACTGCCACCTCCCCCGAGGAGCGGAGGTCCTACAGGATCGGGACTTCCCCCGAGGTGCCGGGATCCATCCGGGTAGGAGAAAGGAGACCCTCCTCCACCATGTTCACTGCACCGGAAGCGATATCTCTCTTGGGAGAAGATCGCAACACGAAAGGTGGTGTAGAAGGCTCCATCCAAAGAGCAGCGGCCACCAGACCCTCTGGCACGACAAGTTCCAAAGAGTTCACTAGGGGGGCTATGATAGGCGAAACCATTGGATCTCCCTCCTCCATAAAAGAAGGACTTGTCACCACCTCGAAACTCGACTGATAGGAACCTTCCTCCTCCGAAAAGGCGTATCCCCCTTTTGATAGCTGCATCAGAAAAGCCTTGTCTAGAGGCTTTATAGCGAACGTCTCTATCTCCGCACCTATCGAAAACATAAGTATATCATGGATTCGAGATATTGGGAAATACCATAAATAGAGAATAGGAGGAAAAACTGACAGAAAAAGAAGTTACTATGCAAAGGTTGAAGAGGGAGATTGAATATTTCAGTCCCCTCATGAAAACCTGTGAGGATTAAAGACTCGGGCAGCGCCAACAAGTTATTGATGTCATAGGTACCCGAAAATAACCCTGTACCGAATAGAACCTCCCACTCGCGCACTGAGGTTTCAGGATTAGGGATGACATACCCTAGACCCCATCGGATGGGTACCCCCCATAAACTGGCCGACAAGCCCTTCGGACGGACGAAAAAGAACCTCCGTCTCTAATCCCCTCGATGAGAACGATGGTTGGAGACATGCGTGAAGGCCCGACTGTTGTCTCAATAGGCCAGGCTAAAAAGGGGAGGGCCGTCCGATCAAGGGCACAGGCTAAAAATCGCTCCCACCCGATAAGGAGACATGGGAAGGTTCAAAAGCTCACAACACAAAATATACCCCACCAAGTGACGATAAGAATTAGGCGTCAGTTGACTATGACATATTTTCCAATATCGAAAAGGAACTTGGAGAAAATGGTGAAAAAATGCACGCAACCCATAACACATTTGATCACAATAATTTGTTAGGTAACCCGAAGGAGGATCATATGCCCTCTGATCAGGGTGGAGTATAATAACATCATACTTGTCAAAATCCAGTTATACTCAGCAAAAAAGGTCATGATGGACTCTCCATATTCAGTACTAACAACGGACCCAATACATCATCAGCCCATCAGCCTCGAGGGGCTCAAAGGGAGCATGTTAAACACCGAAGAGTAATCAGTGATAGAATAAGACTCTATGTCCATGAACACTTCTCTTATATGATTCATAGGACGATAATCCGCATGCAAAGGACTTGGATCTCCCCACGATGGCCGTCAGACCCTCATCGATCCTACCCCTCGGCCCATGGGAAAAACTCCAAGAGGATGCGTTTTGAACACCTAGAAGCAACAAAGGATTCCGAGTCAAATTCCGAGGGGAAGTCCTCGAAGAAATATAACCCCCGTGCCTAAAGTGTGGAGCATCATATTTCCAGGCGAGTCCCTTATTATCCTTTTTCTTGCTATAATGAACTTAGTTCAAAAACTAACTTTACAAGGATATGAGTGAATAGCTTCGGACAATATCAGAAAAGGAATTTTGGAAGTGAGTGAGAATATTCACTGGCCCCAAGCATATATATATATATATATATATATATATTCCCTTGAAAATCGAGTTAAGCTTGAGCTGTCCAAGTGAAATTATAGTTATTGCCACATGCCGGTTGATATCTCTATTCAGAGAAAAATATATCTCCAGAGTTTGCCATGCAAACGGACACGTCAAGCTAAGTAATTTACTTGGCCAATAAGAATGAGATTTAATCTCAGTCCCTTTAAACTCATTATTAACTCATGAGTTAAAGAAGGAAGTCCAAGTATTTACATGTGCTGAAAAGTCAGGGTGGCTATAAGTACAAAAAAACGAAATAAATAAAATGACAAACTAATTGTCCATTAAAAAGGCCGACGAGTCCTCGAAAAACGAGTACAAGCGTGAAAAATAATTACAAATGCTAAAATACGGAATTAAAAGTTTGAAATTTAAAAAAAACACCTAAACATTAAAGTATTAAAATTCAAAACAAAAGAAGATCCTAAGCTACGCCACCGTAGTCGGAGGATGCGGGGCCGAAGGAGTGGAAGGAGTAGCTCCCCTGGATAGAAGAGTCGTCGGGCTCAGAATGCTAGGCGGCACAGCTATCAGAGGCAAATGGGTATCGGGCGGTAGAACACCTCTGGAGTCGGCAGGCCTCGAAGTCACGTCACGAATCCCAGGCCTCAAAGGAGAAGGCGAGGGAGACAAGCCACTATGCTTCTTGAACAGAGCATAGGCCTCCTTGGGGTTGACTGGCTTCTTCATCTTGCGGAGGTCAAACACTTGCTTGAAGTCAACGCCCGGTCGCAGCAACCCCATCGCCAACTTAGGGCACTCGAGATATCCCCACAACAGATACCCCATTAAAACCATGCGGTGCCGCTTCTCAAAGAGGCCCGAACATTCTCGTATGGTCTCTTTCTAAGCATATCGAACCACCGCATCCACCCTAACCTGTAATTCCTTGAAAGAAATTATCGCGGCTAACTTCTCCGAAGCCGACTCTGCACGGTCAAGAGCCTAACCTAGTTGCTCCTGAAGGCTCATTTCCTTTTCTTGCGCCTCCTCTTTTTTATTCTCGGGGAGCGCGATTCTGGCCTTCGAAGCTTTCTCCAAAGCTTCCAATTTTGCGAAAGCAGTCTGCAGATGCTTTATCTCCTCACCATGCCTCCTAATCTCTCTTTGATCCTCCTCCCACCTAACATTATAGGACGTTATCTTTTTCCGAAGGACCCTCATCTCATTCTGGACCTCCTCCCTACTGGAATTGAAAGATGCTACATTCTCTTGGAGAACCCTCACCTCATCCCCATCCTTATTGTAACCCTGCTCCGCCACGATAGCAGCCTCTCTGGTCTTCCCAACCTAAAACGAGGGGATGTATGGCGTGAGTTCATGGGAAGATAATATACAAAGAAGGATGAACAGAAAGAAAAAACAAAGAAAAACTTACCATAAGCCCCATCCAGTTGAGGCAAGTCTGCATAAAATGAAAGCCATCGACAGGGGTGGCATTGGAAGAAACGAAGAAGCGAAGGACTTCTCCAAAGACTTTATCCAAGGTCTGCATCAACGGAAAATCCTCCAAACGGGGAGGAACCCCTGGAAAAGGCATCGAAAAGGAAATGTCCCCTGGGGAAACGGTCACTCGAATCGAGGTGACAGCAGCGGAATCGAAAAATAGGGCCTTATGAACTCCCGTAGGAGCAGAAGGACCCGCCACCCCCAGAAGGGAACTTAAGAGAGAAACCTTGACATCAAGATATGACGAGTCGCCAAGGTGCGTGTCATAGACCCCAAATGTGTCCTCAAAACTGAGCAACGATGCCTTTGAGCTAGACTTAAGGAGCTAGGACAACATATCCTTCCCTACATGAAAGATCGTAAGTGAGAAAGACTACAAATAAGTAGCGGTAAGTAGTATAAGGGAATCAATCAGTTACCTAAAGAGAGATTCTCCCTACCCGTGGTCATCGAAGCCTTCCCTTTATTTACATTGCCTGCAAAAGAAGGACAAGTCGCTTAAACATAAAAGAGCAAGGAATTTAAGGATACTTGAAGAAAAAAAGCTTACCGCGGACAAGGGGTTCAGAGACTGGATCCACTGAAGGCGCCAACAGAGGATCTTCAGCTTCCCTTAGAGGAGAAGACGAAGGGTCATTGGAAGAGATGTTCACATATTCTGATGCGACGGCTGACGAATCGCCCCCTTGGCTGGGCCTCCTTCCAAAGGGAGACCTCCTTCCGATACGAAATCCCCCTCCGAAGCCCTAGGAGAACCCGTTGTGGCAGAAGCTGAACCGAACATCGGAACCATAGCCCACTGAGGATCCACGATAGATAGAGGAATGACCCCATAGATCACTCCATCGTCCCCGATAATGAAAGGCGAGTGATCCTTCTTCTCCTCCTCGACCGTATGCATGTCCGCGTCTTCAAGAGTATTGACCTCCTCATCCAAAGCATCTTCCTCCTCGGGAATGCCAGAAGTCCCACTGGACGAACGGGCCGAAGAAGCCGCTTGGGACTTAGGCTTCTTCCTACTCAAAGCCGAAAGGTCTTGCTCCGATGGCATCGCAGTCACGGTCGGGTCCAAAGGACTCTTGGGCGAAAAATATTTTGCCAAAATCTCCCACCCCCCCCCCCCCCCCCCCCGCCCCCGCGTTATACACAAATCCCTCAGAATCCCTAGAAGTAAAATTTTACTAGAAAAAATAGAGAAGATCAAGTCAAAATCACTTACGGAAGGAAGCCAACTCCTCGAGAGACATGGACAAAGGCGCAAAATCACATGGTGAAGCCGCGATTTCTCGTACAACGTACCAAAATCACCCCCCTCAATCAAAGACTTAGCCAAAATTATCGGAGAGAAGCTCGTCTCGGGATCTAGAGGATACACATGAGCTTTAGCCTTTTTCCAATCGAAGGGCATATCCCACTTCCCTTCCAAAGGTTTCACAAAGAAGTACTTGTCCTTCCAAATACTGTGGGAGTAGAGCGTCCTCTCCAGAATCCTCTTTGTTGAATTCTTAGCAGTGTCCCGATGACGAAAATAATAAAATGGGAAACCCCCAGGCGATATCACAATATCAAAGATTGATAAGAAGTGGGCTATTGTACAACTCAACCCCTTCAACTGACACCAAAAAATGAAGATGCATAAAACGGCAAAGCCATTCGGAGTCACCTGACTCGGGTAGACGTTGCAGGCCTTGAAAATCTCACAGAAGAGAGGGGGAAGGAATGATCGCCAACCATATATCATATGTGCATAGTACGCAGTGAGATAATCCTTCAGAGGAGCATTAGCCCTCTCCTACTTAGTAGGAATTTTGAACTCCATATTCTTCTAGTATGCCCCTAAACCAGTAAACAAGGACACAACTTCAGTCCGAGTAGCAGTGCTCACCATCTCCTTTGCCTTCTGGAGATTGCCAGTATCGGACTTCCTCGCCTTAGTAACCCTAACCCTTTTTGAAAGGGCGGCACCACCCTCCTCAGCCACAACAGAAGTATTCCCCTTTCTTTTCTGAGTAGAAGCGGCATGCCCGCTCATTGTTACACCACCAGTTACCGCCGGTAAATCGGCGGTGGAGGTAAAGGTCACAGCCCCGAACCCAAGGCGACAGTGGTATGATCGGTATTAGAAGAAGCCATTTCAAGAAAGAAGAAGATTTAAAGAGGGAAGAAAGATATTTCTGAACTCTCACAAAATCAAAGAAAGAGAGCGAGAGAATTTGCTAAGATTATTGAAAAACTTGATGAAATTTTGATAATGAGAGGACAGAGGTGAAGGCTATATTTATAACCAAAATTATTAAAGACATGGGGTTGTAATCACACCCCACATCCCCCCATTAAGACAATACATGTCCCAGACATGTCACACAACAACTAGCCGTTGAAATCGGCCCGTTGCCAACGGTCAGACGACGGACCGTTATGTCGCTGTAAAGAGATGACATAAATGCACTCCTCTCACCTGCATTATCCACCCCCCCCCTCCGAGGACGGATCTGACGATGATACCTGACTCCCGAGGATCAAAAGGTAATATCCTTAGTATATTAATAATTGTGGCATATACAATTCTCACTGAATAAAAAGAGGGATGTTTTTGTTATAAGCACACTTCTAAACTTCCGGACAAGGCTTTCCAACCCTTAGAATCTTGTTAATTAGGTTAAAATAACAAACCTGTTAACAACTAGAATTTTTTGACTTTAAAATACCCCCCTATTTGGGAGCCGTGGCTCGTATGGTCGGTTGCCAAATAGAATTTATTTGTCTCGAAAAAATGCCCCCCAATTGGGAGTCATGACCCCTTAGGGTCGGTGAAATAGTCGAACTAGCCCTGATTCAACCATTTTTGATAAGTATCAAATCGTATGTGTTTGATGGATATGACCCATAAGATGGTCTTAAAACACGATCGAATGAGGGTTGGTTCGAGGATTGCGGTTATTGATCAATTTACAAGTGATTCGACAGTTATATAACTGCCGTCAAAATTATAAATTTCGACTATATTATCAATCGAACTGACGCAAGTTTGATTGTTATGGTTAGTATCGAATTTAGGCCGTATTCGATAGTTATTATCTTACGTTCGAATTCGACAGTGATTTTCAATCGAACCGCAACAAATTCGAACATTATGGTTACTATCAAATCATGCATGATTCGATAGTTTATTTCATTGTTGAATTATTGAATCTGACTGTTATTTTCAATCGAACTAATGCGGGTTCGATTGTTATGGCTAGTACCAAATTTAAGCCTTATTCGATAGTTATTGTCTTAATTTAGAATTAGATGTTGATTTTCAATCGAACCGGAGTGAATTCGAATGCTATGGTTACTATCGAATCATGCCTGATTCGATAGTTTATTTCATTGTCGAATTATTGAATTCGACTGTTATTATCAATCGAACTGATGTGAGTTCGATTGTTATGGCTACTACCGAATTTAAGCCTTATTCGATAGTTATTGTCTTAATTTCAAATTAGACGCTGATTTTTCAATTGAACCTGAGCGAATTCAAAGGTTATGGTTACTATTGAAGCATGCAAGATTCGATAGTTTATTTCATTGTCGATTGAATTTGACTGTTATTACCAATCGAACTGACGCGAGTTCGATTGTTATGGCTACTACCGAATTTAAGCCTTATTCGATAGTTATTGTCTTAATTTTGAATTTGACGTTGATTTTCAATCGAACCGGAGCGAATTCTTCACGTTATGGTTACTATCGAGTCATGCATGATTCAATAGTTGTATCTTATTGTTGAATTTTCTAAATTCGAATGTTAATTTCAATCCAAATGGAGCACATTTGATTGTTATTTTCGTGGGCCTGATGGGCCTGCTCACCTCTATATAAGGGTGTAAGGAGCTGATGGAGCTCATTTCTCGCAACATTTATGGCTTACACTCAAACGTAAGAAGAGTCGAACCAGCCATGTTCGACTATTTTCCTTAAAAAACAATTTATTGGTTATCTGCTTTTTTGTGTGCTTTTGCTTAACTTCTTTTCGTTGTATGCAGTGCAATTTCCTTGCTGATTCGGTATATTTTGCGACTTTTATCAAGGTAGTGCAACTGTTCACCATTTTTTCTTGCGTCATTTGTTTGCTAGTTTTTCATTTATTCTGCATGTTTTTAATTTGAACATAGTTGTTGTGTGTGGCAAGGGTGACGTACATGTGTAGTCAGCTTTTCCTTCTTTTTATATTTCAGTTTGTGTGCGACAAGATGTTGAACGAGACCATGAGTGCTGACTATGTGTCTGGGAGTGAATTGAGTAGTACCTCTAGCACCGATTCTAGTAGTTCGGTGAGGGCACCTGGCACGGGGTACACGGGTGATGACTTGGGCGAAGAGAGCGCCCCTAATCTGATTGATCTTGAGTAAGTGGATAGCAAATCAGAGAGAGAGCAGGAACCCGCTCCTCAACCGGGGGTTGGTGGGGAGCCTCTGCGTGAAGTTGTAGACAACCGTGCGGATAGTGAGGCGAACGAGGCTAATGAGGTTATCGACATGACCCGCGACAATTCTGATGAAGAAGTCATGAACCGGGCATATACAGACTATATTTCACGATTGCAGCACAGTCGAGGTTCCTTCGGAGAACATATAACATAGGTATTAAGTATAAGATAGTTACCCAAACAGCAGAGCAACGTGTTCATACCGCACCGCCAGGGTTCCTTAATGTTTTTGTCGGGCAATTGGCTAACGGCCTACAGTTTCCCATTAGTCCTGAAGTGACCACCATTATTCGGTCGATATGGTTGGTTTCTAGCCAGTTAACACCAAACTCAATCGGGCACATAGTCGGCTTTATCATTGCGATGAAGGGGTTGGGTGCAACTTGCGGTCCTAATGAGTTTTGGACGTTATTCGAAGTTTCATGCAAAGAAAGGGGGTTCTATCATGTGAAGGCCTTGAAAAAACATAAATTCTTGAATGGGGAACCTTTTGGCTATGGGAAGAATTGGAAAAATGGTATTTTTATATTGAGGAGAGTTAGCCGAAAGAGTTTTCCGCGTATCGGCGAGATTGGATAGTTGTATCAAAAATTCCAATACTGCGCTGAGTGAACGGTCCTAGATGGGGAAATACATTTAGGACCAATCTTATAACTTGAAATTGTAGGATCGTGGATTGACACAACAACTTTGAGAGTTAAGCTGGAATTGCCTTAACTCTATTGTGATCTTCTTGTCTAACTTAATGTGCAGCGGAATATAAATGCAAGAAGATATAATTTTAAGAAGTTTTCAATATTATTAAAAACTTCCGAGCCTTAGGCCAAATAACCATAAAGGTTTTAACAAAGAAAAGTTCCTCACAACAATTCACTCACGCTCTTTGTTGATCGGACTCAACGAAGCAGACAAGTAAGAACTACTTAACTTCTATGAACTAGACTTAAATAGTTGATACAAAAACTTCGCAAAAGCAAAACGAAGACAATACAAAGTATGATTAATCTCTTGGATTGTTTTGCACGATTGTCTTGTCTTCATTTTGATGAACTTCACATCTTTTATAGATTTCTTGAATCTTGCACGCCAAGATGTGTTGTTCACAGCTTTGGTAACTCTTGTTGTTTCCTTGTTGATATTTGCCTTCTTTGTGAACTCAATATATTTCCTGAATATGTGTTTCCTTTATTACCGAGCTAGCAAGGTAACACATCTTCTTCAAATCAGAGAATCCTGGAAAGAATCGCATTGCAAAGAACGGCCAATATTGTTTCCTTATTTTGAAATCGTGTTGAGTTGACTTTTTCAACTTAGCTTGAAGTATGGAAACTTCAAGTAAGGAATCTTCCATAGCTCTTCCTTATGATTAAGATACCTTCTTGGACATAAACATAAACAACTAAAACCGTGGAACTTGATTAATAGGTGAATAAAGGCAAAACTCAAATTTGGCAACTAAAGAAAAGTTTTCGCACAGACTCTCGGGTTTCAATGTTATCCTCAATGTTGACCCAACATCGTCTAACATTGCATCGTCTAACATTGATTGCAAAAAACCATGTACTTTCAATCTCCCCTTTTTTGCCTTTCTTCACAAAACCAATACCGGTTCCAATCAAGTTTTATATCCAGAAAGTTATAATCAACAAGAAACATATTAAACTACTAAACTGCTCCCCCTCAATACAAGATAACATATTCAAAGTTAAATTAGCAAAGACAAGTATTAAGGTCATCACTACATCAATAGATGTTCAGACCCCAACATTCATCAATGTTGCGTCAACATTGAAACCAGTGAGTTTCCTGCATAAAAGGTTAACCAGACAAGTAGTTCAAAACATGCTTTCATAAGAAATAGCAAGGAATAGCAGTTAGAGCAGTTCAACATTAGTACTTAGAGTTACAGGCCATAGCTAAATATCAAGGACATATCCCTTGATCAAATAAAAGTAGAGATAAATGTACCCGCAGTGCAACAGTTCGAAGAAACAACAAAAAACTAGAAGGTTAGAAAATTAAAAAAACTTGGAACTATTCTCCCCCTTTTTGTGAAGAAGGGAGTTTCTCCAAATTTTTCACCATATCCTCCAGTTCTTTGAGGTGCTCCTTCCTCTCCTCAATCTCCCTCTGAGTATCAGCAATCTTCCCCATATACCAGTTCAGCATATGATCCACAAAAGTAGAGGTGATGACCATGCAGTCTTCTTCTTTGGACATAGGCACTGAAGTTCTAACAAACTCCTGAGCCTTCTTCTTCTCAGCCCTTGGTCTCACCATTCCTTTTGGGTTCCAGGGAAGGTTTCTGACTCTTGCTCCAGACATGTAGCTTGGGAGAATTGTCAATTCATCATTATTCTTCCTCTAGCCCACAGTTACACTTGTCTTCAATCCTTGCCTGCTAAGGATTTTGCAGATGAGTGAGGGAAAAGGCAGCATATCATTATTCCTTCCAGCAACTTCAGACATAGACCTCCAAATCCTCTCCCCCATGTTCACAGCTAGCCCATTCTTGATTTTGTAGACTAAGAGTGTTGATTCTTTAGTCAAAACAATGACATTTTTGCTTGGGAGCCAGTTGAAGTAGGCTATCTTGTGCAAGACAACACTAAGGGAAGTGAGTTTTGTGGTTGGCAGGGCATCTCTCCAGGTTTTAACCAACCCTCCAGTCAAGTCCTCAATCACATCATCATAATAAGGGTCCTCAGATTCATCAACAGTAGGGAAGACACAGATCTTGTTGATGGTGTAGGGTTCAATGTTGAAGACTCTCCCCCTCACCCAAGCCTTTCCATACTTTGGAGATCTGTAGTCCCTGATCCACTTGGAGAGATTCAAGTAGAACTCCATGACAATCTTAGGAGCGTAGTCACTCAGCTCTATCACTGATTGTTGCAACCCTGTTGCCTCAAGCAAGTCCATCACCTTTTGTTCTTTGAAGATGGCCATCTCTATAGCTCTTTCAGTGTGAATCTCCCTTCTTTTGAAGGAATCCCACTTCTTCTCCAATTTTTGTGAAAGATAGTAAGGAGAAAAGTAGTCCTCCTTATCCTCGGCGTAGATCACATATAGCCCGTCAGTGTACTCCTCTGTTCCAGATGTTGCCTTAACATCAGCAGCAACATCATGCTCCTCCTCAGTCTCCTCTTCCTTCTCCTCTTCTTACTCTTCATCCTCAACATCCACCACCTCTACTTCCTTTTCCATCACTTGCTTACCTTTCCTCTTTCTCTCAGCAGCAGTAGCAGTAGCAGCCTTCTTCTCTTCATCAGCATTCTTCTCGGCTTCAGCAGCCCTCTTCCTAGCTAATCTCTCCGCCTGTCTCTTTCTGGCCTCAGCCCTTACCTTATCAGTCTCAGACATAGTTTTCAATTTCTCCCATGCATCCTTGTTCTTTTTCTTTTCAGCCCTAATCCACTTCCTCACCATCTTGTCCACAGACTTATCCAGGATTTCTCCACAGATTTTTCAACAGATCCACTACCCTCCCCCTCAACAGGTAAATCAGCATCAATTTTAGGGTTGGGTTCAGCAGTGTTTACCTCAATTTCAGGCTCATTGGTGATGGGAGTGGTTGATTCCGCAGTTGGCTCAACATTGGAGGTCAATTCTCCCTGTTTAGACTTCTTTCCACGTCGCACGTACGGGATCACCTTCCTTTTAGCAGCAACTGAGACATCCTCCGAATTTACAACAACACCCCTAGTCTGTGAACGGGTGCGTGCGGTAGTGGGTTCACTTCCCAGGGCAGCATCTGCAAGAGTTTGCATGGGAGACTTGATTTTCATTGTTAGTAGAGAAGTTTTGAGAGAGAAAACGAGAGAATTCGAGAGTAGAGAGAGTAAAAATTTCACAGAGTAAGCACAGACACAAGTAAGGGAATTATGAGTTCAAAATAAGGAAATTAGGGTTCTGATTTTTGAAATACCGTGAATAAGGAAAGAGAATGAATGTTAATGGGCAGTTACTAAATCTGAACCAAATAAAAACTTCCCACTCTATTTTCCTGCGCACACACTTTGATGTTTAATTAACAGTTACCAGAGCAGTTTTCAAAAAATTGAAAACTTATAAGTTCATGTTTTGAATGTTAGCCTGCTGCAGTGCACAATGTTGGGATAACATTCAATAACATTCAAACCAGAAGGTGGAGGTACATGCTTCACCAAGGCAAATTCATGTGAGAGCTTGAGATACATCCAAAAATACATAACACATGAATTATACTCCCCCTAAGCCTAAACCGACACAACTCAACAACAAGAAAGAAACAATGCAGTTCTACGTGAATGCAACAATGTAATGTCAAATAGGCAGATGGTAAAAATAGAATGTGCACAACCAATTTTAAAGAATTATGTCTATATGCTTAGTTCTAGAATGTTGGACAGGATTCCTAAAGATACTTATGGCACTTAGATTGTCACAGAACATGAGAAGTGTATCACTATCTAGCCTATAATCTGAAAGCATGTGTTTGAGCCACACAAGTTGGGTAACACAGCTGCCAGCTGCTACATATTCTGATTCAGCAGTTGATAATGAAACGCAGTTTTGCTTCTTGCTATACCAGGAGACCAAATTATTCCCCAAATAAAAATAGCCCCCACTTGTGGATTTCCTGTCATCCACATCACCTACCCAATCAGAGTCACTGAAACCAACCAAGTTAGTGTTAGTGTCATAAGAATACCAAATGCCTAAAGGTGAAGTTCCAGAGATATATCTAAGAATCCTCTTCACAGCAATCAATTGAGATTGCCTTGGCTCAGCTTGGTACCTAGCACAAACACATACTGAAAACACGATGTCAGGTCTAGAGGCAGAGAGATATAGCAAACTACCAATCATGGATCTGTACAATGTTGGGTCAACATTGCTGCCAATGCCATCTTTTGTTATCTTCACTGAAGAGGACATAGGAGTTTTGCAAGGCTTGGACTCTTGTAGCTCAAATCTCTTCACCAGATTCCTTGCATACTTCTCCTGGTTCAGGAAGATACCATTCTCCAGCTGCTTAACTTGTAGTCCCAGAAAGTAGTTGAGCTCACCAATCATGCTCATCTCAAATGTTCCTGTCATAGACTCAACAAACTTGTCTAAGGTAGACTTGTTAGTAGAGCCAAATACAATATCATCCACATAAATTTGAGCAATGCATATATCAGAGCTTTTTCTAAGGACAAACAATGTTCTATCTCCATCTCCTCTATTGAAACCTAGGCCTAACAAAAAAATCAGTTAGCCTCTCAAAACAAGCTCTAGGAGCCTGTTTTAAGACATACAAAGCCTTCTCAAGTTTGTACACATGGTCAGGATGTTTAGGATCAGCAAAGACTTTAGGTTGTTCAACATAAACCTCTTTGTCAATTAAACCATTCAGAAAGGCACCTTTAACATCCATTTGGTAAAGTTTAATCCTAAGACAGCAAGCAATAGCAAGAAGTAATCTAATTAATTCTATTCTATCTACTGGAGCAAAAGTCTCATCAAAATCTATACCTTCTACCTGAGTATAACCTTGTGCAACCAACCTAGCTTTGTTCCTCATAATTACACCATTCTTATCAGTTTTATTTTTGAAAATCCATTTTGTACCTATTACATTCACATGTGATGGCCTAGGCACTAGATTCCAAACTCTGTTTTTGGTGAATTGTAAGAGTTCCTCTTGCATGGCATTAATCCAGTAACTATCCTTTAGGGCTTCAGTTATATTCTTAGGTTCAATGGAGGACACAAAACAAATGCATTATCAACAGTACATGAAGAAGACATGCAAACACACAACTTAGCCATATCCTTGTAATTGACCCTTTCTTTGTTGCGAGTTCTAACTCTTTCAGTAATTTGTCCAATTACTTGAGAGGCTGGATGATCCCTCTGTATTCTAAGAGGAGGATCTCTTCTGGATACAGGAACCACTTCATCTTCAGAATCTGACAGCACATATGTTGGCCTAACATTGGGGGTTTTTGGTGTTAAGTCAACATTTGTTCCAGTTCCCAGTTCAACATCTCCAGCGTCTGTGTTCAATGTTGAGTCCAATGTTGGAACAACATCTGAACCAGTGACTTCTTCAGTACCTACAGAACCAGTCAGTTCAACAAAAATGACATTAATTGATTCTTGTACAGTATACAATCTTGGATTATATCTCTGAAAGCAGCGCTATTAGGAGAATATCCAACAAATATACACTTTTCACTTTTAGGATGGAATTTGCTCAAATAGTCTCTATCTTTTAGCAAATAGCAGTTAATACCAAACTCATGAAAGTGTGCAACTGTTGATTTTGAACCCTTCAAGATTTCATAAGGTGTCATAGTAGTACCAGGTCTAAGATAAACTCTATTACTAATATGACATGCAGTATTCAAATCTTCAACCTAGAGTTTCTTAGAAAGGTTTCTAGAATTCAACATTACTCTAGCCATCTCTTGAAGTGTTCTATTTTTCCTCTCAGCAATCTCATTTTGCTGAGGTGTCTTAGGTGCAGAGAACTCATGGAAAATGCCTTTAGTTTCACAAAAATTAGCAAATGTTACATTTTCAAATTCTTTTCCATGGTCAGATCTAATTCTACCTACAGAAGTGCCATACAGATTTTTGATACTAGCATGTAAAATCTTGAATGAGTTGAATGCCTCTGATTTTTCTTTCAAAAACTTAATCCAGGTATATCTTGAAAAATCATCAACAATAACAAAAGCATACTTCTTACCATTCAGGCTACTAACCTCAATAGGACCCATGAGATCCATATGTAGCAATTCAAAACACTTATTAGTTATGGGGTTAGTACTTTGTACCTGAAGTGGTGGATGAACAACTTTTGTTTGTTTACCTTTCAGGCAGTCTTCACAAACAATTTTACCTGGGCAAGTCAACTTAGGCAGTCCTCTCACAGCTTCTAACTTCTGTAGTTTATCTAGATTTCTATAGTGCACACGTCCTAACTTCTTGTGCCACATGACAGATTCATCTACCTTGGCATGGTAGCATTCAGCTTCATCTTGAGCAAGATAGCAGTTATCCTTTGATCTTGTACCTGTCATGACACAGACATTGTCACTATTAAACACATCACATGAACTTTTATCAAAAGTAACTAGCAAGTTATCATCACAAAGTTGACTTATGCTAATTAAATTTTCTTTCAATCCTTCAAGCAACAACACATCCTTGAGTGGTGGAAATCCTTCAACATCCAGTACTCCTTTTCCAATGATTTTCCCTTTAGTGCCTCCTCCATAGGTAACTGTTCCAACAGTCAAAGGGATTACATATTTCAGGTTGTCAATGTTTCCAGTCATGTGCCTTGATCATCCACTGTCAAAATAGCACTTACCTGCAAGGTTAGAGTAAACAGCAGAAAAGACAACATTGCAAACAATTTTAACCTTAGGAGTTTTTAACTTTTCTATCCAAGTTCTACTTTTATGTCCTTCAGCTTTGTTACCTAATGTTGGGATAACATTCAGGTCGGAGGTTCACCTAACATTGGTACTGCTATTAATTCCTGTTTTCTTCTCAATCACACTTCTGGATTTTTTACAATAAGGCTTAATGTGACCAGGTTGAAAACAATATTGACAGATAAAAGTAGGCTTTTTCACAGTGTTGACAGGAATTTCACTACTCACACTACTCATTTCCTTGATACAACTAGCTATTAAATAGGCAGAATCATCATCTTCAGAGGAAGGTTTCTCAACATAGCCCAAACCATTTTTTCCTTGATTTCTCATACTCAGCACTTCATCAAGCATAGATGTAGAGGAGTTCCATTTGTCAATGGTTTGTTCAGCTTTATCTAATTTTACCTTTACCTCTTTTAGTTCAGCCTCAGTTTTGTCAAGGTCTTTCTCATACAGTTTCAGCATCTCCTTTATGCATCCAATCTCTTCCTTCAAGTTTTTGTTGCTCTTGATGAGTTTGTGATTCTCAAGCAGCAGTGTGTGGTAGATAGACTTCAGATCTTCAATGATTTCCTCCTGGGACATTTTACCTTCAAAGAAGTATTCTTCATCTAGATCCAATGAGCCATGAAAATAATCAAAGTTAGATTCATCAAAGTAGGACGCAAGATAAGGTTTAGTATCAGTATCATATTCATCCCAATCTGAAAAGAAGGTCTCCTGTTCTGATGTTGGATCCTAAATGTTGGGGTAACATTGAGATCAGAAGTAGTTCAGGGAGTCTTCTGGCGTCCAGTCAATCTGAGTGAGTAGCACAGTAGTTTGAACCTCTTCTGATGTTCTTCAGCTTCTCCATAACTAAAGTCATCTTCATTGAAATCATCTACACAAACCCAATGAGAATTTCCTCTTTTTCTAAGAGTGTTAGCACATTCATTAGCCATATGACCATATCCTTTACATTCTACATAATTAAGACATATATAATGTGATTTAAGTATTGCGCTCCAGTTGCTTTCGCAAGTCCAAAGTTACAAATCATATATATATATATATATACATGATAGTCCTTAGCGTTCTACACTCCGGGAGGCCTCACACGGGTGCTTCCGTTTTATCCCAGTGAGAGTAAAGTTAGTAACACAACATACTATTATTCTATCTGAACATGCAAGAACACCAAGTATACACCTCATAAAATAACTAAAATATATTCATTAATCCGAGTTACTCCCCTACTCCAAGCAATGAGTAGGTTAGCTTCTCATAGTCACGGGTTTAACAATTATCAAAGAAGTAAACAACATAAACAAGATAAAAAAGGTAAAAAAAAAAAACTTCTAAGATCCGGTGGAACTTCGTTGCTCGACTCTTCTCTTCTCTCCTTGATGACCTCTTCTTCTTCTAAACTGCTTTCTCTCACACAATTATTCTGCTAAACTAAGACGTTGTGGGTCTCTCTCTCTCTCTCTCTCTCTCTCTCTCTCTATCTCTCTCTCTCTCTCTCTCTCTCTCTCTCTCTCTCTCTCTCTCTCTCTCTCTCCTCTCTCTCTCTCTCTCTCTCTCTCTCTCTCTCTCTCTCTCTCTCTCTCTCTCTCTCTCTCTGCACGGCTCTTAGGGTTTCTCTGCTCAAAAATTGGTGTATGCTACAGTAAGTGGTTTTTGTTACTCGTGTTAAATGTCACCTTTTAGCAGCTGAACGAACCCTCTTATTTATAGTTTTTCTTTGCTCTAGGCCTCTTTCTAGGGTTTCTGTTGTTCATGACTACTTCCCGAAAAGTTGCATCAGGGGATGCGCGATGTGCCATCGCGCAGCAGTTATGCGATCTGTTTTCCAGCGCTCTTCTCATCGCGCTGGTTTCTGCCTATTTTGCGTGATCCTATGATGTCCACTCTTCAATCGCCGTATGCTCCGGTCTTTCTTCAGTGAATCTCCAAATTAGTGCTTTGACCCTTTATACACCAAAAGCATCCATTTTGGTCCTTTTTAGCTTAGTTTCATCATGACTCTATAAAATCCTAAGAAAACACAAAACAATATGAAAACAAGTAAATATGCTATCATAAGTAATCAAAAGTATAAGCAAATCGATATTTAAATCACGCTTAATAAACGCTTATCATATATCCCCAAACTTAAATCTTTGCCTGTCCTCAAGCAAACTCACATTTGACTCGATCTAAACTAGAATGTGGTTATCACCATGCATAAACATGAGTACTCAAAATGCACCCTATGATCAAAACAAGAGATGAGATGGAATAGACAAATAGAAGTATGTCAAGTTTAATATGGTCATCTTCACATCCGTTTCATGTGCTCTGATAGCATGTGATATTGTTGTTCAAGTATAGAACTTATTTTCATGTAACAAATTTATAAAAGCATAGCTCTTATCATATAATCATTCCACTTTCCCTCTTCACTCTTTTATTACCCTTGACTCAAGTAGACTTCATATGTTGAGGATCGTAGGACTTTATAAGCTTGTAATGCTAGGCTCGAGTATGGGCTATAAAATGGAAAAAGTCATATATGAGTTCTAGAGATGCATGTAGTAAACCACTCATGTTTTTCTCTTTCCTACTTTGTTTGTGCCTTCTTCATTTATCCGTATATTTTGGGCTTACATTTTGGCATATTTTCACATGCGTTTTCATTTGCGCATGAATTCAAACTAACCTATACTGTCATTATTTTTCGAGAGACACCCCCAAACTTAGTGTTTTTGCATGGGTTATTTATGTTCTCTATTATATTCATCCTCCTTTGTTATTTAGATTTTTCATTATCGCTCATGCTTTTATTTTGAGCTCCTACCTTATACCTCCAACGATCCACTACATCCATCTCTAGAAATGGGTAGGATATTGATTTTTCTTTTTCAGCTCAGGGTGGGTTATTAGGCTTCATAAACAAAAGGCTCATAACAACAGGCTTCAATGGGGTACAATGGATATTCTTATATTTCATGAAGGTTTTTGGCTTGAAAGGCTCAAATGCAGTCTATAGAAACGATTGTCTATTTCATTTCCTCAACACAATTTCATCTACAATCATCTCAAATAACAGCCAAGTTATTCGTTCAAGTTTCACAATTACATGCTTCATTACTATATTCTCATAAATAAGCAGCATTAGTTTCACTTTCATACATAAACAACAGATTGAAAAATCTCTGTGAAACTAAAATACACTTTTAACCATATTATACAAGATGTACCAAAAGTATTCATATTTTCCTTCATCTCAATTGCGTACTATATTATGCAATATACTATCATAGATCCACACTTATGCATGCTTTTCATGCTTCAAATTTCCATTCTAATGACTAAAAAAAGTAGGCCAAAAAACTCAAAAAATAAGATAAACACATAGCAATTAAGTAAACAAACAAACTTCTCCCCCCATACTTAAATCACGCGATGTCCTCATTGCATAAAGAAAATAGAAATAATTAAAGTAAAGATCAGAGGACTCCCCTGATCAAGCTCAAAGGACACTCGTTGAATTTTTTGTGATGTAGCTTTCTTCTCGCAACTCTTTCCCGTTGAGATTAGACATCCTTCTTTGATACAAATAACAATTATGAGTGCTCCAAAATACATGAAACATAGAGGACCGTTGATGGTGTGTTCCGCCAAAGCTTTGATTATTTCTCTGATATTTGGTGTATCACCTCTTTTAATACACATCAAGATCTTAGCTTGTTCCCATGAAACTTTTCTTTCATAATTTGGTAATAAGATTCTCAAACACATGAACAAATAAAGCTCCTTACAAATTGCTTGAAAATCTCCATACTCAGCCTCCAACGCGCCGTCTTATTGTAATGAAACGTGAGGTTTGGTTGTAGAAGTGACCGTGAAACATGTTCGGTTGTAAACAAATGTTGTAAACCTGTACCCCAAAGTAACATCTGATCTGCCTTCAAATTGTAATACTTGTTCACGTCCCTTGCAGTGATTTGAAATGATCTACCTCTAAGCCAAACATTGCCATCGCCTTTTTCATAATGAGCATAGTATTTGTGAACAATAGTGTCGTGCACAATACCTGGTCGCCCCATCATTCGTTCTAATCCCACTTGCTCCAATATATTCTTCAACCTTCATACTTCTTGTTCATCAACAAAGTGCTTTTCAGTAATGCATTGTACAATTCGAAGCAATCTTTGCTTAGGAATCGTTTGCGGTCGAATTCTAGTTTAGCCAAGGAGAGTTTTGATGCACTTCGTGGTGTTCCAGTTGCTGGATCAATGGTGTAGTACCTTTCTGACGCGATGTTCTTCTACAAAGAACAAAAGAAAAATATAAATTCTCTTAAGAAAATTTTGTAGATAAGAGAAGTAGAGAATAAATAGCCTTATGAATTCTGAGAGATAATAGAATTGCAAGAGTAATTAGAGTTATAATTAAGAGAATTCTTAATTAGAAATTTAAGAAATTTTTCATTAAGTTCCATAACTCTCCTACAATAAATAAATATACAATGGAAACAACTTAAATATCAATGGAATTTAATCATAAGGAAAATATATGAGTATAGTAAGAGAGGTAAAGTTAGAGATTTCTCATCCAAATTCCGTGAATTTTGATTTCTGCATGTTTCCTGATGCCTTTCTGAAAGATCTTGGATCTATATTACTTGTAAACTGATACAGTTGAACTTGACAGTAGTTGCAACTGTACCTGAAAATAATACAGATATTAGTTCTTTATACTTAGAAAACATTTTTATTGTTACAATTGTGATAGAGAAACAGTTAAACATAAAGCGATAAAGAACACAAGGTTTTTAACGTGGTTCGGTCCAATTGGTCCTAGTCTAAGGGGTTTTCACCCGAAATTTGTGACTCAAATGATATACCTACTTAAGAATTACAATGATAGGAATTACTCGAACGTAAATCTAGACTTTCTCTAATTTACCGTTGCAACACCTAACCCTTAACAATTTTCAATATACTCCTTTGAGCCGGAGAACTTCAACATTAACTCAAAGTTCCTTTTACAAGAAGTTCTCACTAAAAGACTTTGACTCGATACATGACTAATATCTCAAACTATTTTTCAAAGCTTGTCCTCTAAAGTGTCGAGTCTTCTCTTCATATAGGCATAGACAAAATCTTTAGTAGATCTTTAGTTGTAATCCTCGCATATCTTCATTCCTTGTTAAATAAGCTCGGCGATACTCTAGTTGCAATTCGGTCTGATATTCTTACCTTATCCAGTAGAAAACACACGATCTTAAATAAAGTTCCAATGTACATGCCTATTAATATGTCTAGATACATAATTAGAAGATATGATTAATATCAAATAAGTTAATCTTGTAAGATAAGATAATATCTAACAAAGATAAGGTAAGTTAATAAGATAACTACCATCTCAATAAGATTAACTTAAAATATGATTTACAAAACAAGATCAGTATTAACCCTAGTTGGGCCTAAAAGAATTCAGCCCAACAAGTAGGAATTCGGCCCTCACGATCTCCCCATTTTCTTTGTTTGGTCAAAATAATTGGTTCATCTGCACAAACGGTTAGTGAAAAGCAAGATTCAAAATATTCATGAAAAATAGTGTGCAGAAACAGTATCAGTTGCAACAGCGGTGCAACAATCCGTAAAACCAACAGAAATTAAAAATTGTTCAAAAAGTAAAGGAAGTACGAAAATAAGTTTGAAAGCTAAGCCCCCTTTTTGACAAAGAGATCAAGAGGCACCCGACTGTTGCAACAACTTGTCCAGCTTAGAGTCCATGATGGCCATAGTTGTGCTCAACTCTTCATGCGACTTGCTCAGTCTCTCATACAGACCATGCAGGGGGAGAGTTCCATGTGGACCCTCTCAAGACTAGTAATGGCATCCGGGAACGAGCTGGTTCCTTTCCTGGAAGAGTTGTCAGTTGCAACTGGGGAGGGTGGTGGCTTGTTAAGAAACTTGGTGATGACGCGCACATTCTGGACAGGAATGAGCTTATCCTTACACACCTTAGGATGGGACCTGATCTACCAGAACCCTATAAATAAGAGATGGAAATCCAAGAGAGAGACGAAGGTGGGGAAAAGTCTCTCGATACAGTCACTCAAACACAAGTTTACCAAGGTCCATTGCAACCCCGGTTCCAATTCGAAACAAGACACTTACAACATCAGAACTCATAGTGGATGTTTGTGTGCATGGCATCCAGTGGCGAACTAAAATGCAAAACAAGAGATTGTACATGTTGGTGAGGTCACTGGTGGTAAGGAATAAGCCAAGGGGCCAACACTTAACCTTTTTGCCGGTGAGCTCAGATGCAACTTTATTCATATTTTTCACCAGTCGCAACTCAGACTTGTCCCCAATATCCACTTCAGGGACACCCATGTCCAAAGAGAGGATTTTAGAAGTGATGGAGTAGACGGTGTTACGCACATACACCTTGTAATGCTGATAAGATCCCTCAACGTTGTGAGATTGGTGTATAACTCCTATACCAAGGGGGTACTGTAACCAGCTGCATTCTGAGTTGCAACTAGCCAACCTTGTTTTTCCAACAGATCAACAATATCAGTCTTTGAAGAGGAGTCCAGGTCGAGAGGGCGTTCATCAAGGATGGGCCTTTTCAAATAATTGTCAAATTTAACTTGGGCCTCCGATGTACAAAAGCGGTCGGAGTAGGCTCGAGCAGCTTTTGGGGCTGTGGAAGCAGGTGCAACTTCAAGAAGGGTAAATAGATCTGCAGTAGATGAGGGCGAAGCCTTCTTTTGCACATGCGCATATCACCATTTCTTTGCCGAGGGTTCAACATCGGTATCACCCTCGCGACCCTCGTCCTCATCAACCTCATCTTTTGATGAGGACCGCTCGAAAATTTTGTGCAATTTATGTCCTCTTGACTGATTTTCGAGCAAGGACCTTTGTACGCTTCCAAGTTGCAACCTTAGAGGAAGGGGCCAGTGAAGCAGGGGATTGAATAGGAGTATCATCAAAATTGGTCTGAATGGAGGCAGATTCACCCACTTTTCCCTTCCACTTGCTTTGTGCAGAAGCTTTCTCAGGCGTCGGCACCAGTGATGGTGCAGAGACGGGGTTGGGTCGAGGATGTTCTTCCTCAGTTTGAGAATCAGGATCCTCCTCTTTATCAGATTCCGCTGCAGATGGGGGATTGGATGGCGGAATTGTCTGCATGAGGTCCATCTCAAGGACCTCTTCATTGTCGTGGTGCATGGTGGTGGGTTTCTTTAAGGAGGCACCTATCTGTGGAGAGAGACTCACGAGAAAGATGAAAGAAACTTGATAGAAAAATGTGAGAATTGGAAGTAATAAGTACCGTGGTGATACTAGGATAAAAATAGCAATAAATAGATACTCAAACCCTAGACCTTTAAAAGGGAAAGTTTCCCCCTAAAACACAATTTCCTTACAAAATAGTCAATCTTTCCTTCTAAGCATAAATTGTAAGATACACAATCAGAAGAGATTGAATAAGCACAATTCTATTGAGATAATCATGAGGTAAAGAATATCTTCTTATCAAACACTACAAAAAATTCTTAATGTTACAAAAGGAAAACACAATCGAAAGAAGATAAGGACGAATCTGAGTTATGGAAATTGCAAACAATGACATAGAGTCCCACAGGGAATGAAATAATCAAGATAATCCAATATCTTCTAAGATTATGTGCCCCAAGAAATTACTGATATCCCATGGTATCCTAAGTTGCAACAATAAAAAATGAACTAGTGGCTTTCACACTGAAAGTACAGGGTTTTTTGGAATCAATGTTAGACGATGCAATGTTAGACGATGTTGGGTCAACATTGAGGATAACATTGAAACCTGAGAGTCTGTGCGAAAACTGTTCTTTAGTTGCCAAATTTGAGTTTTGCCTTTATTCACCTATTAATCAAGTTCCACGATTTTAGTTGTTTATGTTTATGTCCAGGAAGGTATCTTAATCATAAGGAAGAGCTATGGAAGATTCCTTACTTGAAGTTTCCATAATTCAAGCTAAGTTGAACAAGTCAACTCAACACGGTTTCAAAATAAGGAAACAATATTGGTCGTTCTTTGCAATGCGATTCTTTCCAGGATTCTGTGATTTGAAGAAGATGTGTTACCTTGCTAGCTCCGTAATAAAGGAAACACATATTCAGGAAAGATATTGAGTTCACAAAGAAGGAAAATATCAACAAGGAAACAACAAGAGTTACCAAAGCTATGAACAACACATCTTGGCGTGCAAGATTCAAGAAATCTATAAAAGATGTGAAGTTCATCAAAATGAAGACAAGACAATCGTGCAAAACAATCCAAGAGATTAATCATACTTTGTATTTTCTTTGTTTTGCTTTTGCAAAGTTTTTGTATCAACTATTTAAGTCTAGTTCATAGAAGTTAAGTAGTTCTTACCTGTCTGCTTCGTTGAGTCCAATCAACAAAGAGCGTGAGTGAATTGTTGTGAGGAACTTTTCTTTGTTAAAACCTTTATGGTTATTTGGCCTAAGGCTCGGAGGTTTTTAATAATGTTGAAAATTTCTTAAAATTATATCTTCTTGCATTTATATTCCGCTGCACATTAAGTTAGACAAGAAGATCACAATAAAGTTAAGGCAATTCCAGCTTAACTCTCAAAGTTGTTGTGTCAATCCACGATCCTACAATTTCACACACTAACACATTTATGAACAAGGTAGATCTTTTCAATGAGAAGACGCATGGGATATGAATTGATAGGTTTCACACTTGTTTCTTGTAGGTCAGATAGCTATTTCCAGTTGCAATAGTGAGCCTGTAAAGATGGCTTTTGTTGTACCCTTTTTTTTTTTTTTTTTTTTTTTTTTTTGTCAAGCAAAGAGCCACTGAAGGGTAGCATGTGAGAGCAAAAACAAAGGGCATATATTCTCAAAAGAAATCGTGAATCAAGTGCATATATATCATCCTTGGTTGCAACAGTGTCCCTTGTGCAATTTACATGAGACAGAGTCCCAACGACTTACAAAGGTGCTCAAATCGTGTAACATCGAGAGCCCCTGAAGAGATTTTTGCAAGTTGAAGGTTAGTACACATATGATGCAGCTCAACAGTCTTAGGTTCCACCAATTCTCTAATGTAATGATATCTTATATCAATATTCTTAGTGCGAGAGTGTTGAACTGTGTTTTTAGAGATATTTATAGCACTGGTATTATCACAATATAACAAAATTTCCTTTTCATATATACCATAGTCTTGCAACATTTTTTTCATCCAAACCAACTGAGTACAACAACTACCTGCAACAATATATTCAGTTTCAGCTGTAGAAAGAGTGATAGAATGTTGTTTCTTAATGAACCATAGGACTTGGTTAGTTCCAAGATAGAAACATCCTCCAATCGTACTCTTTCGATCATCATCACATCCGGCCAAATCTGCATCACTGTAATCTGCAAGATAAATATTGTTGTTAAAGTTGTAACTGAGACCAAAATCGAGTGTACCATATATATATATATATATATATATATATATATATATATATATATATATCCAATTATTCGTTTGACAGCCTTAAGATGTGAATCCTTTGGATGAGCCAGGTAATGTGCACATACACCAACGTTGAAGCAAATGTCAGAACGACTGGCAGTGAGATATAGTAGATTCCCAATCATACTTTTGTAGAGACTTGGGTCGACCGAGTTGAAACTCTCTTCTTTACTGAGCCGGTCATTAAAACCCATGGGAGTCTTCATGGGTTTGGCATGATCAAGTCCAAACCATTTGACAAGGTTCTTTGCATACATAGCCTGAGAAATAAAGATTCCATCGACCTGTTGTTTAATTTCTAAACCAAGAAAGTAGGTTAGTTCTCTAAACATGCTCATTTCAAACTCTTTTTTCATAACAAAGACAAAATATTGCAACTCACTAGTAGATGTGGACCCAAAAACAATGTCATCTACATAGATTTGTGTGATGAGTATGTGAGTTCCAAAATGTTTGAAAAATAATGTACAATCAACACTTCCTCTCGTGTACCCCTTTTTAAGAAGATGTATGGTCAGTCTCTCATACTAAGCACGAGGTGCTTGTTTGAGACCATAAAAGTCTCTTTTAGGTTTTAAAACATGAGCTGGGAAATGTGGGTCAATGAACCCGTTAGAAATCCATTTAAGAGTGCACTTTTAACATCCATTTGAAAAAGTTTAAAACGTAGAACACATGCAACAACAAGAAATTGGCAGATGGATTCCAGTCTTGCAACTTGAGCAAATGTATCATCATAGTCTACTCCTTCTACTTGAGTGTATCCTTGTGCGACTAGCCTTGCTTTGTTTCTCAAATGTTTCCAAGTTCATCAGTTTTATTCTTGAAGACCCACTTGGTACCAATGATGTTCACATTTGGTGGTCTTGGCATGAGTTCCCAAATATTGTTTCTTCAAACTAGTTCAGTTCTTCCCATATGGCTTCAATCTATGGTTCTTCTAACAGGGCTTTTTTCACATTCTTCGGTTCCACCTTTGAGGTGTAACTCACAAATCGTACCATTTGGTCATACCTCTTTCGAGGAAGATCATGATTTCTAATACCTTCACTCATATCACCAATGACTTATTCGGGTGGATGGTTATTCTTTATGTGAGGAGGTGCTTCACTGTGTTTTGGATATGGTCGCTCATCTAAACTTTGTGGAAGAGGAGTTATCTCAGTGACTTCAGTTTTAACTGCAATTGGCGTTGCATCAGACTAAGTTGCAACTATGGTTGTGGTTCCAGTTCCCTTAGGGGCTATAACTTCTACATCCTCTGAGTGTTGAGCTGGTTCAATCACTTCAGTGATTTTGACCTCCGAGGAAGCTGATGCAAAATCCCTGTAATCATCAAACTCAATGTTAGATGATTCAACAACAGTTTGGGTACGTACATAGAACATTCGGTATGAGTGACTATTGTGATAGTAACCTAAAAAGATGCCGAAATCAGATTTTGGATTGAAACTTACCTCTTTGTTCTTTATCATTAAGCACATAACAGGTACAGCCAAAAATTTGAAGGTGATGAACACTAGGAAGTTTACCTTTCCAAATCTCATACGCATTCTTATTTGTACCTGGACGTAGATAAACACGGTTTGTAAGTTAGCATGTAGTATTCACTACTTCTTCCCAAAACCGAAGTGCTAACTTTTTCAAGTTTAGCATGACTCGAGCCATTTCAACAAGTGTCATATTCTTCCTTTCAACCACACCATTTTGTTGTGGTGTAATAGATGCTGAGTATTCATGAAAGATTCCTTTATCATTGCAAAAGTTGTTAAAGTTGGAATTTTTAAACTCTTTTCCGTGATCACTTCGGATTCTTTTGATAGTTAAATCTTTTTCAGTTGCAACAGTGTTGCACAAATTTTTAAAAGCAATAAAACATTCATTTTTTTCTTTCAAAATCTCTATCCAAGTGAAATGTGAGAAGTCATCAACACACACAAAAATGTAGCGTTTACCAGAGATGCTTTTCTTTTGAATTGGTCCCACAAGATCCATATGAAGAAGTTCAAGGATTCTTTTAGAAGGAGAATGTTGCAACACTGCATGACTGGTCTTCTTTTTCTTTCCTTCCATGCACGAAGTGCACCTACCCATAGGTTTGGAACCAATTTTAGGAAATCCTTTCACGGCTTGAATGTTGTGAAGCTTGGCAAGTGATTTGAATTTGATGTGACTTAACCTTTGGTTCCAAAGATCTGTAAGATTATCAGCACTAAAGTTGCAAGTTAGCGATCTCATAACAGGGTTATAATTTGTCACTATATAACAATTTTCAGTACTTCTTAGTCCCTATAATACCAAATTCTCATGTTGATCTGTAACCTCACATTCATCTTTAGTAAATCTAACATAAAGATCATCATCACACAATTGACTTATGCTAATCAAATTAGCATGCAAGCCATTAACATAAAATACATCACGGGGTCTAGGAAAACCTTTCACATTCAATATTCCCTTTCCAAGGATTTTTCCTCGGTTACCATCTCCAAAGACCACGTCTCCCTTTCGTTCATCCATGAAGTTACTCAAGATACTTTTATCTCTTGTCATGTTCCTGGACCAACCACTATCAAAAAACCAAGAGTTAGAGTTTGAAGTACATTGTGAAGTAGAGCTGCAAGCAGTAAGGCAAGTGAGAGTTTTGGCTGATTTCAGAGATGCACTTTGCTTGGCTTTCTTCTTCCGGCTCTTCCTTTTCTTCTTTTGAGTCACTTCAGTTGAGATGTTCAGAACATGATGTTGAGATTCCCACAATTGATAGAAGTATGTTCTAATATGTCCTTGTACCCCACAATGATGATAGGTTGGAATAAATCGACCTCTCTGAGACCTGTTAATGGGAACAAACTTAGAAATAGGGATATTTGAATTGCAACTAGAAAATACATGAGTGTTAGGAGGTTGCATCTGAGACTAGTCAAGTGGAATCTCTACTCCTCTGGGTATCAATTTCTTCTTTGATACTGTGATTTTGGTATCTCCAAGAAATTTAGGATTGACATGGTCAATGTATCCTACTCTAGTTTTCCCAGCTGGAACTTTTTGAATGTTCAGAACGTACTCTAGATTTTCAGTTCCTGGAGTGAGTAACTTGACGTTTTCCATTACTGCTTTCAATTCCTTTTGAGTGAAAAAAAGAACATAGTTTGGTGCTTTGTGAGCTTTGAGAGTTGTCTTTAGATCTTCCTAGAGTATATCTCTTTCAACAGTTAGTGAGAGAACTTTTCTTTCAAGCTCCATGATTTTGTTGTTCATTCTGACCGGGCTTTCAAGTGATGATAGAATCTTGAATTGGGCTTCCAGTTTAGAATTCCTTTTATTTATGGCTTCAAAATTTGGCATGGCAGTATCTAGAATGGAGTCATCAATTGAGTAGGAATCGGATTCGGTCAGGATGTTAGTTGCAACAACCATATTAGCTCTAGTGAACGGAATAAAGGTTGAGAATGCAACATCAGCGTTTTCTTTCATATCCTCATCACTATTGTCAAACTCATCATTGTTCTTTGTGAGTAGAGCTCTATTTTTGTTTTTGTCCAAGAGGTTCGCACAATTAGCTGTTACGTGTCCAAAGCCTTGACATTCCCTGCATTGGATACCTTTCCCAGTCCTTTTGTTGTCAAGTCTATTAGTAGCGGAAGCCTTTTTGAAGTTACCAGAGGGACTTGCAACAGTAATAAAAGAGTTACCTTTATTCCAGTGCTTGTTCATTCTGTTGAATATTTTTGTGAGGAGTGCCATGGATTAGATCAATCAGTGTTTGGGTTGCTTTGATGGAGATTTGCCTAAAGTGCAACTCCCTTGGCAATAGTGTCTCCTTCCCTTTTGAGATTCATCTCCCATGCAGTGAGAGATCCTATAAGGTCAGCAAGTGGCAGAGTGTCAATCTCCTTGGATTTTTCAATTGCTGAAACTTTGATTGCAAATCTTCCTGGAAGAGACCTTAGGAGTTTTAACACAATTTTGGACTCTAGAAAGTCTGCACCAAGAATTGTGGCTTCATTTGCAAGATGTCTGAGTTTTAAGTGAAACTGGGCAATTGTTTCAGTTTCTTCCATTAGGACAAACTCAAACTGATCATTCAGAAGTTGCAACTTGGATGCTTGAACTTTGGCATTTCCTTCATGAGCGTTTTCGATGGCTTGCCATGCATCTTTAGCAATTTCACACTTAGCAATACTTTTATATTGGTCATAATCAACTGCAACAAGAATAATATTAAAAGCAATAGAGTTGTAATTGGCAAGGAGTTCCTCTGCATCCGACCACTCAAGTTCAGATATTACTCTACCATTGTCATTTAGTGGGGGCTCCACCCTTTAGAGTGCTTTACCATGCCTTCCGATCCTGCTGTTTAATGATATTTTGCATCCGATTGTTCCAGTAGGAGTAATTGGTTGCGATTAGCATTGGTGTTTTTATGGTCGAAAGACCTTCCCTAGTTTCCTCCATAGAGAAAAGAACACAATATAAAACAAAGATCTTTTTAGCCAGAATCTACACTATATAATATAATGAACCGCTCTTCATGCCAATTGAAAGATCTTGGATATATATTACTTGTAAACTGATACAGTTGAACTTGACAGTAGTTGCAACTGTACCTAAAAATAATACAGATATTAGTTCTTTATACATAGAAAACAGTTTTATTGTTGCAATTGTGATAGAGAAACAGCTAAACATAAAGCGATAAAGAACACAAATTTTTTAACGTGGTTCGATCCAATTGGTCATAGTCCACGGGGTTTGCACCCGAAATTTGTGACTCAAATGATATACCTATTTAAGAATTACAAATAGGAATTACTCCAACGGTAATCTAGACTCTCTCTAATTTACCGTTGCAACACCTAACCCTTAACTATTTTTGGTATACTCATTTAAGTCAGAGAACTTCAAGATTAACTCAAAGTTCCTTTGACAAGAAGTTCTTACTAAAAAACTTTGACTCGATACACGACTAATATCTCAAACTATCTTTCAAAGCTTGTCCTCTAAAGTGTCGAGTCTTCTGCTTATATAGGCATAGGCAGAATCTTCAGTAGATCTTCAGTTGCAATCCTCGCATATCTTCATTTCTTGTCTGATAAACTCGGCGATACTCTAGTTGCAATCTGGTCCGATCTTCTTGCCTAATCCAGTAAATTCTGCGCGATCTTAAATATATTTCCAATGTACATGCCTATTAATATGTCTAGATACATAATAAGCAGATATGATTAATATCAAGTAAGTTAATCTTGTAAGATAAGA
The DNA here is from genome assembly GCA_948329865.1 of Linaria vulgaris. Lineage (NCBI taxonomy): Eukaryota > Viridiplantae > Streptophyta > Magnoliopsida > Lamiales > Plantaginaceae > Linaria > Linaria vulgaris. The sequence continues at coordinate 98,334,635 of OX415250.1, forward strand.
TAATATCTAATAAAGATAAGGAGTTAATAAGATAATTACCATCTAAATAAGATTAACTTAAAATATGATTTATAAAACAAGATCAATATTAACCCTAGTTGGGCCCAAACAAATTCAGCCCAACAAGTAGGGATTCGGCCCTAACACTTTCGAACTGAGAAATATGTGTTGCAAGAAAAGTTTGAAACACGATATGGTCATCGCACATCCTAATCGCGCGTCTGTTGTGCGATGTAAACTTTAAAGCGGTATTGGACGCGGTAGTTTCTGGAATTATTGCGCCACCAAATCAGATCGTGCGTGTGAGGTATGATGTGAGCAGTAGTCGCGTGTCCTGATCACGCATGCTACTAAAAACCTACTATGCATGCTCTGATTTGTGTTGTTCTCACTTTGTCCACTATCGTCTTGCTTGTACCCTATTTTGTCCACTATCGTCTTGCGTGTACCCTGTTTGTCCCTCAACTTATATATTCTTTCACTTTCTTTTGTTTGCTTACCTATCTCAATTGTTAGCCCATAGAAGGGTTCGGATAAATTGCTATATATGACTCAAAAATAAAATTGACTAAAAAATGAACTAAATGCTAGACTCGAAATAAAAAATTAATATTGTGGGTTGCCTCCCACATAAAACTAAGTTTATTGCCGGTTAGCTCGACAATTTTGGTGAAGAATTAGGGGTCTTTTGGTGCACTCTCTGCACCACGGTCTTTCTCTTCATGTGCTTTCTTCTTCACTCTCTCATCATTGATGTCATTTGTAAGAGCCCATTGACAATGTGATACATATCATTGCAGGAAGTATGAACTCCATGATTTTTTGTAATCATATCAACATCATACATCAAGTGATAAGCTGCATCGGATGGTAACCGTTAAAATCCCTCTCCATGATAGAGTTCTCCACCTAGCTTATCCACGACATGGCGGTTAACTTTGCTTAACCCCAAGTAATATATGTCTGCCACTTGTTTCTCTTACAGCCATGATACATCAAACCCAATGCTACCTCTCTCTCCAAAATAATCTGCCAATTTTCCCAACATCTCCTGAAAGTCTATCTATTCTTCCACAAAATGTACCCCTTGTCTTTGTTTGAAATTCAAGATTCTCTCCTTCCATGATTTGGTGTGCACTCCTCCTCAAAATCAGAATTTGAATTCCCTAGTTGTTCTAACCCAATCTCCTTTCCAATTGACCTCATTACCATACCATTATGTTGCTATTCTCGTCAACGAATAAGGAAAAAGTTAGGCCATCTTGTACACCTCTATGATTCCAAAGAAATTGCACGCTTCTTTGAACTCTTCAACATGTGTGTGAGGGTTGTCAGATGGTTCTCCTTCGAATTTCTCTTTTCTGATCATATTCAGTAATTCTTCATCCACACTATTGATGTCAAATTTTGGTATATAATGTGATTTAGGTATTGCGCTCCAGTTGCTTTCGTAAGTCCAAATTCACAAATCAAATATATATATATATATATATGACAATCCTTAGCATTCTACACTCTGGGAGGCCCCACACGGGTGCTTCCATTTTATCCCAGTGAGAGTACGGCTAGTCACACAACATACTAGTATTCTATCTAAACATGCAAGAACACCAAGTCAACACCTCATAAAGTAACTAAAATATATTCATTAATCCGAGCTACTCCCCTACTCCAAACAATGAGCAGTTAGTCACGAGTTCAATAATCATCAAAGAAGTAAACAACATAAACAAGATAAAAAGGGGTAAACAAAGCTTATCAATATTCGGTGGAACTTTGTTCTTGACTCTTCTTCTTCTCTCCTTGACGGTCTCTTCTTCTTCTAAACTGCTTTCTCTCCCACAATGATTCTACTAAACTAAGATGTTGTGGTTCTCTCTCTCTCTCTCTCTCTCTCTCTCTCTCTCTCTCTCTCTCTCTCTCTCTCTCTCTCTCTCTCTCTCTCTCTCTCTCTCTCTCTCTCCATCGGCTCTTAGGGTTCCTCTGTCGAAAAGTTGTTTTATGCTACTGTAAGTGGGTTTTGTTACTCATGTTACATGTCACCCTTTAGCTGCAGAACGAACACTTTTATTTATAGTTTTTCTTTGATCCAAGCCTTCTTCTAGGGTTTCTGTCGTTCAGGCCCACTTCTTGAAAAGTTGCGCGATCAAGGGATGCACGATGTGTCATCGCGCAGCAGTTGCGTGATCTGCTATTTCCAATGCTCTTCTCATTGCGCTGGTTTCTGCCTCTTCTGCGAGATCCTCTAATATTCGCTCTTCAGTCGCCCTATGCTTAGGTCTTTCTTCATTGAATCTCTGAGTGCTTTGACCCTTTGTATTCCAAAAGCATCCATTTTAGTCGTTTTTAGCTTACTTTCACCATGGCTCCATAAAATCCTAAGAAAACACAAACCAATACGAAAATATGTAAATGTGCTATCATCAGTAATCAAAAGTATAAGAAGATTGATACTTAAATCACGCTTTAAAACGCCTATCATCTATTTTCATATCCCGTTTTGTATGAATAAAATATCATTGATGAGTTTTATCTAGTGTGACTTTAGTATCCGTCTACTTATGCTTTTTTGTACTTCTTATTGCATATTTATTAGTTCTAGTATTGTTTTTTGTTTTTCTAGGATTTTATCGAGTCAAGACAAAACTAAGCTAATTTTTCCAAGAAGAGAGTCAAGCAACAACATACCTCCAGATCCGAGAAGCTTTTCTTATTCTCTTTACTTTGTCTATGTTATTTATATATTTATTTATTGTTGAACTCATGACTATGAGGAGCTAACCTACTCGTTGTTTAGAGTAGGGGAGTGACTCTAATTTATGAATATGTTTATTTGTTTTGCTTGATATGTGTTTGATGATCTTGAATGTCTAGATGGAATAGTTACTTATGTTGTATGACTAAACGTACTCTCGTTGGGATAACTCGGAAGCACCCGTATGGGGCACCCATATATATATATGTATGTGTGTGTGTGTGTGTGTGTATGAATTGTAACTTTGGTGTGTTAACACAAGTGATGCCCAACCTTTAGATCACACTAGATCAATCTTGATTATGTATGTTTTGTTAACATGATTCAGATGAGTTAATTGGATTGCAAATTTGATATCTCTTCTAAAAGAACTGGCAACTGGACTGGTCCTTTAACAAAGTAGGTTATTAGAGACTCATAGATGTATGATTGGGATAACTTATGCCATAGTTCACGAATCCATTAGACATGCGAACATCAAATTATCATCAAGTACTATAAGTAAATATAGTTAGTTTGTCTATGAACAACTATGGTTAAGTCATTGTGAAACCCAACCTCTAAACAATCTTTTCAATTACTGTTTACAACCACAATGAATCAATCAATCATTAAATTTTGTCATTAGTTAATTTAGTTAGTTAATTCTCTCTACTTGCATTCATTAGTTTGATTGTTTACTTGTTTTTGTTTTACTTGCTTCCAAAACTGCAATCTCGTTTTACTGTTTTCTAGCATCATAGATAGATTTTCACTGCATTCTAGAATAGTTATTCTTTCATTCTTTGCATAAAAAGCATTCACCACATCTTGCAAACACAAAAGAAAAGACAGTGACAACCGTGAGTCTCTTGCATTTAAGTGATTCATACATTAATACCATTTTATTATTACTTGATTCTTGCACCTGTGACGAAGGGGAACTGAGGTATAACATTTGATTGTTAATAGATATTATGTGAGTGTTACACCCCATTAGAGTCCCCTCCCCCTCCCCTCATTAAGTTTTTGCCGTTGTTTCCATGGAGTAACGATATTATTATATGTGAATCATCAGGCTTTTGTGTCGAGGTACTAACTCTTTTGAGTTCTTCGGAAATTGAACATGGAAGGACGAAGGTCAGCAAAAGCACTACCATGTGGAAGCAAGATGAGGTACGGCAACATTGGAAGAGATTTTACGCAAGGACCACTGTTGCAACCGCCATACATGGGAGAACGGCATCAATCTAATTGGTACTTTGCGTAATTCGAGGAAAACATCAATAAATTTGCTCTACCATGTCCAAAATTCGACATCAATCTGGTGGATGAAGAAATTGATGAAAGTGGTAAAACTGGAGGAATTTGAAGGAGAGCCATCTGATAACACTCATGTGCATGTTGAAGAATTCAAAGAGGTATGTCATCACTTTGGTGTGACGGAGGAATATAAGATGGAAGAAATCTTCGCGCACTCATCGACAAGAAAGGCAAAAGAATGGTATGACACTGAAGTCAATTGGGGAAAAGATTGGACAACAACAATCAAGGAATTGAAATTCATATTATGTGGAGGTGTGCACTCAAAATCATTGAAGGAGCGAATTCTGAATTTCAAACAAAAACGTGGAGCCATGTTTGTCAAAGCATGGATTGAATTTCAAGAAATGTTGGGAAAAACACAAGATGACTACATGGCCAGAGGTAGCATCAGATTTAATGTATCATGGTTAGAAGAAAAGCACATGAATGACATCTACTATTGGGGATTAAGTAAAGTTAATCTCCACGTTGAGGACAAATTGAGTGGGAAACTCTAGTATGGAGAAAAAAATTCGTTGTTACCACCAGATGCAGCATTCCACTTGATATATGATGTCATGCTAGCCATAAAAAAGCAAGGAGCTCGCACCGCACGGAATGCAACATTTAACATCGTAGATAGAGTCCTGCGAATGAACATCAATGGTAAGGAAGAAGAGGTGAAGATAGGAGCAAAGGATGAGAAAGACCAATGTGAAAAGGTGCACCAAATGACCCCTGATTCTTCACTCAAAATTATCGAGCTAACCAAAAATAAACCAAGCGTTGTGTGGGAGGCAACCCACAACAGTAAGTTTTATTTTTTAGTCTTGCATTTACTTCAATTTTTTGTTATTTGTTTCGAGTCATATATAGCACAAGATTTTTGAGTTGTCTTTGAGCAACATCGAGATAGGAAACCTGAAGAAAGTGAAAGACGATATAAGTGGAGAGACGGACAAGTCACAAGTAAAAGGATAACTGACAAAAGTAAGGACAACACGGATCAGAGCACGCAGAGCAGATTTTTTCAATATCAAGCGCTTCTAGGCTCCACCACTTTTCATATCGCGCCTCACACGCGCAATATGAACCATGTTCTGATTCCGAAGCGCCACAGTTCTAGAAAGCACCGCGTTCCATAACGCTTCAAGTTTTGATCGCGTTTGTCACGCGCGATTGGGGCTCAATGTCCACATTGCTTCTGACCAGTTTCTTGTAGAACACGTTCTCAGTACGAAAGGCAATAGGAGACATGAATAAATCAGAATTTATGGAATTTGGTTGAGCAATCTCTGTCTTTATCTTTTCTACCATTCTTATACTGCCCTTATGATTAAATTCAATTGATATATTAAATATTTCCATTGTGACTATAATTATTATGCAAAGTTATGCAACTTAAATAAAATTTCCAAAATTCTTTAAGAACTCTTATATATAACTTTAGTCACTTTTATAATTCTACTATCTCTTAGAATCATAAGACTATTTCTTCTCTATTTTTCTTTTCATCTCTTCTCTTGAAAGAAAAAAAAAATTATTTTTAGTTATTTCTTTGTAGAAAAACATGGCATTGGGAAGATATTACACTTTTGATCCAGCAACAGGAACACCACAAAAACCTTCAAGACTCTCTCTAGCTAAGACAAAATTTGACCGCTACCAATTTCTCACCGGCAACTGTTTCAAACTGTACAAAACACAGTTAGAAAGCCATTTTGCCGATGAACAAGAAGTACACTGGTTGTAAATGATATTGAAGCATGCGGGATTAGGTCACATAATGGGACGACTGAGTATTGTGAATGACACCATTGTTCATGAATACTATGCACATTAGGATGAAGACCATGGCAATATTTGGCTTAGAGGAAGGTCTTTTGACATAAAAAAAGAGGTGTGAACAGATACTATAAGTTGAAGGCAAATAAGATGATACTCTGCGACATGGGTTTACAACACAAGTTAACGGCCAAGCGTGTCTCACGGTTTCTTCTACAACAAGACCTCACGTTTTATTGTAATGGCAATGGCGAGTTAGAGGATGATTACAGGGATCTGCAAGTACTTTGTAAAGAGCTTTATTTGTTCGTAAGTTCATGAATTCTACCACTTGTCAACTGCAAAAAAGTTTCATGGGAACATGCAAAAATTTTGATGAGCATTAAACGAGGAGATACTCCTAACATTAGGGAAATCATAATCAAGGCTATTGGGGATCACACAGTTGATGGTCCACCACACTTGATGTATTTTGGAGCACTTATCACTGCGTTTTGTATCAAAGAAGGTAGTCCAAAACTTGATACAAACATTCATCATCAAAATACATATCCCATAAATCATATTGTGAGCTAAGTGTAGAAACAATGTTCCACACTAATGATTCATTAGCAATTGAGTCAATTGAAGAAATCTTGTCACCGATGCCCAATAAACATAAGACTTTTCATAAGCAATGACAATAGGTGAAAGATTGTTTTGAGCAAGAGAATATTGAGTAGTGCACCAACTGGAAGAAATCAAGGAGCAATTCCAGAGCAACAACACCCACCATTGGATGGAGTTGAGATAAATTGAGGAGAGTGTGATAAATGAGAAAACAGTACCGCTACCAGTCCGACGAGTGTCCTTCGAACTCGATCATGGGAGTCCTCTCATCTATGCTTTAATTATTTCTGTTTTATGTAATGAGGACATCGCAAGACTTTAAGTTTGGGGATGGGATCCACGCTTTTTGTTATTCTTATTTGTTATATGTTTATCTTAGAGTCTGTTTAAGAGTCTAGCTTTTTTTTTAGGATTAAGTCATTAGAATGAAATTAAAAGCATGAAAGCATGAATAAGTTGGGACCAATGATGATATATGCATAATATAGAACAAATTTGTGATAAAAGAATACGTGAATACCTTTTGTACATCTTGTTTAATATGGTCAAAAACATGTTTTAGTTTCATATACATCTTTCAATCTGTTGTGTGTAATTGTGAAAAGAATGTTGTTTATTTATGAGAAAATAGAATAGAATGAAGCATGTGATTATTACACTTAAACAAAATGCTTGAATATTACTTTAGATAATGGAAAATTTTAATGTGTTGAGGAAATGAAATAGACCATATTTCCTAAATTAGAGTTTTAGCCTTTCAAGCCAAGAACCCTTTATGATAAATGACCATCTACTGAATCCCGTTGAAGCCTTTCTTTAAGCCTTTGTTTATGAAGCCCATTTACCTATCCTGGGCCGAAAGAAAAGTTTATATCCTACCAATTTCTAGAGATGGATGTAGTGAATCTAAGGAAGAATAAGGTAGGAACTCAAAATAAAAGCACGAGCTAAAAAGAAAATATGAAAAAGAAAAGGAGGATGAAAATAATAGATAGGACAAATAATCTGATGCAAAAACTTTAAGTTTGGGGGTGCCTCTCGAAAAATCATGAAGTATAGGATGCTTTGATTATTTTAAAATGAAAATGCAAATGAAAAGACGCAAAAAGAGCCTTAAATGTATGACCAATGAAGGAGGCACAAACAAGAGAGTAAAAAAAGAATAAATGAGTGGTTTGCTACATACATCTCTAGAAGCTAATAAAGCCATATATGATCCTAAACACATGAAATAAACTTTATTTAACGGTAATATGAGAGTGAAGAGTGAAAAGTGGAGTGATTATGTGTTAAGAGGCATGATCTTATAATTTGCAGCATGAGAATAACTCTTATGCATAAACAATAGTATCACACACTATTAGAGCACATGAGCTTGATTTGACGATGACGTTATTAAATTTGATGTGCATGTGTTCATCTATTCTATCTCATCTCTTGTTCTGACCATATGTTGCATTTTGAGAAATCCCGCTTATAAGTGTTGACATGTTGATGATTAGATTCTAATCTAGGTTAAGTCAATCTAATGAATTTGCTTGAGAACAAGCCAAGGTTTAAGTTTGGGGGTATTTGATGAGCGTTTATTTAGCGTGATTCTCATATCCATTTACTTATGCTATTGTGAACTTCTTATTGCATATTTATTGGTTTTAGTAATGTTTCATGTTTTTCTAGGATTTTATCGAGTCTAGACAAAACGAAACTAAAAGAAGCCAAATTGGATGTTTTTGGAGACGAACGAGTCTAGACATTACTTTGGGACTTTTAGGTGCTATGAAAGTGCTATGGCGCTGCAAATACCAAATGTAGTGTGAGCAAAAGGAGAACATCATGAGTTCGCAAATAGAAATAGAGAGTGGAGCGATTGAGGCACGATGGCACCATGATCGCGCCTATAGCACGTGATTACGGCGCAATTGGACTTGATCGAGCATTACGAGGAGTGAACGGTCATTCTATCTAATTAGGTTACGACAGTCACAAAATTAGGGCATCAAAACCCTCCTATAAATAAAGAGGATGGCCAACGCACAAGAGACAATCTTACAAGAGCCACAAACTGTTTATAATAGCCTAGAAAAATCCTATGAGATTGTCTTTAAAAAGAAACCACCATTAAAGTTTTGTTCTAGTTTAGTTAAGTCATTGTTTGAGAGAAAATAGTTTGTGAAGACGAAGATAACACAAGGGAGTCAAGAAGAGAGTCAAGAAACAACGTTCTTCCGGATCCGAAAAGCTTTTCTTATTCTCTTTACTTTGTCTATGTTATTTATTTCTTTATTAATTGTTGAACTCATGACTATATTGAGATAACCTACTAATTGTTTCGAGTAGAGGAGTAACTCTGATTTATGAATATGTTTATCTGTTTTGCTTGATGTGTGTTTAATGATCTTGAATGTCTAGATTGAATAGTTACTTATGTTGTATGACTAATCTTACTCTCGATGGGATAAAATGAAAGCACTCGTGTGGGGCCGCTCGGAGTGTAGAATGCTAAGGATAGTTATATATATATATATATATATATATATATATATATATATATATATATATATATATATATATACGCAACTGATGCGCAACCTTTAGATCACACTAGATCAATCTTGATTATGTATGTTTTGTTAACACGATAAGAATGAGTTAATTGGATAGCATATTTGATATCTCTTCTAAAATAACTGACAATTCGGCTGATCTGTTAACACGGTAGGTTATTAGAGACTCATAGGTCACGGATCCATTAGTCATGCAAACATCAAATTATTATCAAGCACTGTAACTAAATATAAGTAGTTTGTCTATGAACTACTGTAATTAAGACATTGTGAAACCCAACCTCTAAACAATCTTTTCATTTACTAGTTACAACCACAACCAATCAATCAATTATTAAATTATGTCTTGAGTTAGTTTAGTTAGTTTAATTAGTTAACTGCTCTCTATTTGCATCCATTAGTTTAATTGTTTAATTGTTTCAATTGTTTTACTTACTTCCAAAAGTACAATCATGTTTTACTATTTTCTTGCATCATAGATAGATTTTCACTACATTTTATAATAGTTTTTCTTTACATTCTTAGCATAAAAAGTATTCACCACATCCTGCATACACAAGAAAAAAGATCATGACAACCGTTAGTGTCTTGCACTTAAGTGATTCATACATTAATCCATCACTCTCTTGGGATACGATACTTGATTCGCAACTATACTTATCATTTTATATTACTTGATTCGTGCACTTGCAACGAAGGGGAACTGAGGTATAACATTTGATTGTTAACTGATATTTTGTGAGAGTTACACCCCATCAATCATATAATTACGCTTCAATTCTCTTGTTATGTTAAATAATCATATTAAATACCACTCTACACAGGAATATGATGTGGGTCATTGTTATAAATAAAAGGGGGGGGGGGTAGTTTTCATTGTGGGATCTCTCGGCCATTTTCGGAAGACTGTCAATCAAAGCTACTGTAATAAGGAAAAAAGGCAACTGCTAGACTGCTCCGTGGAACCGCTAAAACTATTGATACCAATGCCTCTTTGTTTAAATTTGTAATCCTCTACGTTAATGACAATACTTTATTTTGTCTCGTAAATACAGGAACTGGAGGACCACCACCAAGATTTTCAAGAGAGCCGCATCCTGGAGTTGCTCTAGATACGCATTCAACTACTAACGCAGTCCACAACACTGTTTTGCAACCAAAGAAGAACTCTTAGGCGAAGAAAAAACATAATTTCGAAGAAACTAGCTCAGTTGCATCTTCATCAGTCTGTTCACTTGAGTTTTAAAATTATTGTTTAAGTGTTGCATTTCAATGTGCGAAATGTGAAGGATATATGTCTACTATTTTGTGTACTTTTATTTTAAGTGTTTCCAGAGAAGATGCTTATGTGAATGAGCTACTCGGTACGCATATACCACTTGAATCATTCAACCAAACCAACACTTCGCCATTAAGAAACTCAAATGAATCACATACAGAATGTCCAATGCATAATGCAGTAGTATGTACATTGTGAAGGCGCAAGCAACTACAAGTTAAATATTCACCCCATTTTACGACATTCCCCAAAATATATGGCACCTAAACAGGTACCACCCTCCTAAACCAACCAACAAATCCTACGGTAAACAGTTTCCATCCATCTACGTTCCACTACGATAATAGGCAAAATAAAAAAGATAAATAGTTTAAGCATCATACCACACCAAACGAAGCACAATTCAAAAGTAAAAGTTAATCAAACACGGCCACCCAACTTGCCACCCTTCTTCCGCAAAACGACCTTGCAGTACCTGAGACGGGAAGGTTTAGGTAATCCGACAAAGACATATGCATCCTCCTTCGAATGGGCAAGCTTGTGAAGCATATCATTCCTTTCGTCCTCTTCTAGCAAAGCGAACGAAACTTTGTGTTGGATGCTAGTTGGGTTCTCTTCAACCACCCTCGATTGCATAACCATGTTAGCAATCCTTTCCACCGCTCCATCAATTTTTCTCATGAAGTTATTGACATAGGCGGACACCTCAGGAGCAGAGCTGATTGCCCGTTGGTATTCTTCTTTCTCTTCAATTGTTTTTTCTTTTTTGTTCTCTTCAAAATATGCCTTGGGGATAGACATGGCGGCTGGAGATGACATGGCTGGTCCGGACCTTGCCAACGCCCTCGTCCATGTCAACATCTATGAAGATATGGTTTGTTTGCGAGATGTTGGGACACCATTGGCAAGCCTATAAGTGGAATTCCCTCCTCCACATGAAGGGTTATTGACAACATCTTGTACAGCCGCGCTAATATTTTCTGCCCCATTGTCAGTGGCTCTATCCTTCCGAAACACATTACCCCAGTAGGGGTGGGCCTATAACAAGAAATATCATGTGAGTAACTATGAAACTTAACTGGAACATCACTGCAAATACACCTAATAGCAAGGTTAACTTTTATTTGGAGATGTCTAACAAATAAATTGGTAATTTTTGATTGATCGCAATATATCAGTGGAGGAAACTTAATTTCTCTCGCATAAAACATTAACCTATACTTTATCTAGAACAATGAAAATCTATAGTAAAGCAATAAAAAGACTTGAAGTAAAGTTTAAAAATAATTTTGGTCAAATCATACTAATCATAAGTTATATTGGTTAAACAAAGTAATTACCTTTATGTAGTCCTTCCACCAGTCATCGCTAGCAAATTGAATATTTTTTGTGTCTTCGTTAAGCCATGCTCCTCCCCCGCTCCCATCAAACATTTGGTAGAGGTGATGGTATGTCTTTTTCCAAAATGTCATATTTGACTTATTTGCGGTGTCGCTTCCAGATTAGTATTAAGAAGAATGACCTTTATGCCCTTTTCCAGCTTCTCTAAATAGCCATCTCTGAAAAAGTTATCCATTTTAAGGCTCTTCCCCATTTGATCCTTCAAGACCTAGATGAGAGCCACCTCTTCATCTCTTCTTCAGGCCCTATGGCTTCCCTTTGTTTTCTTAACCTGCGGAGCTTACTGGATAAGTGTGGAGTTTGTACTCGATTCAGCAGCCTTACCTACAAGCATTTATGTCATTATCAAATACATAACTCGACGGAATCAATTACATGCATATGTCCAAATATCATTAAACTACGCATATTAAGGTAAAAGAATCGCACTGTATTTGCAAAAATATAAAACCACATTGAAACAATCTTTCATCCATGCACGGTACACCACCTAATACCTCATTGTTGTTAGAGGAACTAGAGTCGTTAGAGGAGTCTTCCATAGGATAGACATGCATCTGCTGTTTGATGAAATTGTTTAGAAGAGCACCCGCCATCACGCATCTATTTTGGATTTTCAAGGGTATTGAGAGGCTCGTTTTAAGATTTTCCACCGGTTTTAGCCTTGTAAACACTCGTTGTAAACGCACTTTTTGATTATGCTACGTGCATGTGTGTGCCTCATGTTAAACAACTCTTCGTGGTATTGAGGCACAATGCAACTGTTCCCCCATTCCTTCAAGTGATACCTACAACCTCTATATGTGGCAAGTAATCCATCACAATTAGCATACTCCGCATCCAATAGATAGTAGTTACCTATAAATGTTTTTAAGAAGTTAAAAGGTAGCCAAAGCAACTTTTTGAACAATGAATGATAAAGTGGTATCAACTATACATATTTGGCCAAATAATACCTTGTGGAACTCGAAACCCATTAAGAGGCAGGTATATCACATCTCAAAGTACCCTCCCGTGAACCTCGGAACCTTCTCATCCACATAGCAAATAAGCAAACTGCATCTCAGTATCACAAACACCCAATGCAATTGTTTGTACCCTACCCTTGCGCGAACGATATTTAATTTTTTCGGCCGTAGGTACAGTGACATCCACCCAAGCAACCCTGGTGAGCAATGAAATGACTTGATTAATATAAATAATACCAACATATTGTATAATATTTTAACAGCAAAATTTCATTTGGGTACCTTGAAATACTCTCATAGATCGTAACAATTGTCATTTTCCTCCGAAATGGCCTTAATGGTCATCAACATTAGATTACTATACTTAATTAGGGTCTGTCTAAAATACTGGTTGACGGTTTGACCGGGCCTCCTCCAATTCATCCCCATGTCACGGTTGGTGTTGTGGTGCGTCAATACCTTTAAGAATATTATAACTTGTTCTCGAATAGGCACAAACTTTCGTCCCGCAATTCACCAACCTCTTTTAAAAGCCAATACAGCCTCAAAAAAAATTTACGATCCACTCGTAATTGTGCAATACATGTAGCATTGTTATCACTTGTGATCTGATTCATGTACTTTTCAATCTTTCCAATATTTGACAACAAGTTGTATCTAATGCCCCTCTAATGTTGTACCCAGTTATATGTTTATGATGTTGCACCAAAACCAGGAACATAAACACATAAACACGCAAAAGTACAAGTTGCAACAAGACTAATATCATGTTTCTCCTCCAAATCTCCATCTAACAACCACCAATTACCAAAATCACAAATCCATTCAAGTATACAACAAATAATATAGCATAATCAATCACCCACCAATCCTAAGATTTCTTTACTTTCACCATAATACAGTGCGCCAATGGGATGCTAAGTTTGGCATAAAAGTCCCTAAAACTAACCAAATCTGACACAAACACTCATAGGTGCAATAACGAGGGTTATCCAAAACCAAATTTAAACAAATTATAAAAAAAACCCCAAATCAGAAGCCTAAACCCTAAAATGTTGTAATTGGGCTTCACTGTAATTATACATAGCATCACAAAAACACACTAACATGTAGAGGAACCATACCTTCGTGCATGATGAGATGAACCGATTGATTTTGAACAAAGACCTACGAACGCTAACTTCAAAGATTACTTGCCATAATACAACACGTAATAAAATATAATCAATAACTGTAAACTAAGTTTGGCATAACAATACCTAAACCTAACAAAAACTGATAGAAACACGCATAGGCGTAATATCAATGGTGTTCCAAGACCCAATTTAAATAGATTCGTAAAAACCCCCAAATTTAAAGCATAAACCTTAAAATGTGGGATTATGATTTCACAGCAAACATACATAGCATCACCAAGAACCTACACAAACACTCATCGACGCAATAATGATGGTGTTCCAAAACTCAATTTTAAACAGATTCATAAAAGCCCCACAAATCAATCCCTAAAATGTCGAATTGGTATTTCACATCAATCATACATGGCATCACCAAAAGTTGTCACAAACACTCATAAGCGCAATAACGAGGGTGTTCCAAAACCCAATTTAAACACATTCGCAAATACCCCCAAATCAGAAGCATAAACCCTAAAATGTTGAATTATGGTTTCACTACAATCATACAAGGCATAACTAAAACATAATAACATGTATAGGAAATGTACCTTTGTGCCTGATGAGATGAACCGGTTGATTTCAAAAAAGACCTGCAAACCCTACCTTCTTTGATTACCTGCATAAATTCAACAAATATTCTTTAATTTAGACAAATATGTTAGTAGTAGGTAAAGATCTAAAGGAATATTCATAAAATTAAGCATGTTGTTCACTAATTGGTCGATTCACAGAAAATCGGCAGCCAAAATTAGGGTTCTTAAATTGCACATTTTGGAAGAATTGCGCCCAAATTTTTGATGTGTAAGAATTTTGGGGGAAATGGGGGTTGGTTTTGATTTTGGCAAGAATACTGAAACACACCACGCTTGTTAAAGTCGAGGGCATTTGTGTTATTTCACATCCCCAAATTTAGTATCATAACTGAAATTATATAATCGTCGGGTTTATTTTTTTATTTTTTGATAAATTATGAATAGCATAGATTAAAGATAGTTCACAATGGGGTGGCCCCCATCACAAAAGGAGGAAAGGGGTAAGAGTTGTTCAAGAATGACCTCATTCCAATTACACAAAAGGCCCATTTAGCAATGTTGTGGGCTGCAAGTAGGGGTGTTTGGGTCGGGTTGGGACTTTGGAGTCCGACCCGACCCGCCGGGTTTTTCCCGAGCCGGGAAAAACCCGGCTCGCTCCCGTCCCGGCCAGACCGGGAAATTGATCCCGGTTTGGCTCCCGCCGAGAGGGAACGGGATCCAAACTGGATCCCGTTCCCTCCCGCGGGATCCCGGGGTCCAATACCCTTTTTTTTATTATTTTTTTTATGTTTTCTACTGCTACTCTGCTAGCATTTACACAAACTCACACACAAACAAACACAAAAAAACACACACACACGCCCGCTACTACACACACAAACACACACAAAAAAACACACACACACGCCCGGCTATCGCCGTGCCGCGCCGCCGCCTACCCACGGCCACGAGACACGGCGACCGACGTCCTCATCGCTGCCTAACCCTCCACCGTCCCACGCCGCCGCCGAGGCTCCTCACCACCAACAAAATTAGAGGTAATTTTTTAAAACTCTTTTTTTGTAAACCTTTAAATTATTGTATGATTACATGACTTCTTTGAATTATAGTTTGCTTGGGTTGTTTATTGTATGATTACATGACTTCTATTGATTTACATATGAAAAATTAGGGTTTATGAGTTTGCAATTAAAGTTTATTAATTGGGGGTTTTGTGCAATTAGGGATTAAGTTCGAAAATTGATATTGATTTTGCAATTATGGATAATGATATTGATATTGGATTGATATTGATATTGGATTGATATTGATATTGCAATTAGGGATATTGTTATTGGATATTGTCGTTTGATGTTGAATTGATTTCGAAAATTGATATTGATATTGATATTGATATTGTTATTGGATATTGTTGTTTGGTGTTGAATTGATCGTTGAGGCTTTCGTATTGATATAGATATCCAATTCCTTGGTATTGAATATTTTTATTTTGGTTGTTTAGATGGTAGCAACTAACAAGAAAAATAAGTCCTCCGCCGGAGGTACACCAAGTACAGCAATTAGAGTTTCTCCTCGTAAACGGGCCTCTACTTCCAATAAGGCGGTCAAAGGTTCCAATAAATCCACGGCGACACCAACTATTTCTAAGGCGGTCAACGGTTCCAATAAATCCACGGCACCATCTACTTCCCGTGGTGCCCTAGGAAAGTCTTCTCGTCCTCCCAAAGGCCAAACACGAGAACTCTCGATTCAAGAGGCTACGGAAGCAATGAGAGATGATGCGCCGTATAATAGTGCAGAATCGGATGAAGATGATGTGGCATTAGAGACTGCACAATCGCCACATGAAGATGTTATCGAAGAGACGGAAAAACATGAAGATGTCGTTGAAGAAGAATGGGGAGGTGCTGGGGGAAAATTTAACATGGCAAAGGTACACAAGACTTGCATTACCTACAGTAGTAGACTTAACGAACATGGAAAGACGGTATGGGGAAAAATAAAACATACACTAACGTCACCTTGGTGGAGGGAATTTCAACCTTACGAGGATATAAGTACACACATTGTGATGGGTCGATGCCTTCATTGCGGAAAATGCATAAAAGCCGATGGTAATGCACATGGCACTAAAGGATTGAGAAGTCATACCGAGAGGTGTAAAGTGTTAAAACAAATTATGGCGAAGGGGGGAAGACAACAAAAACTTAAAGTGGAGCCTAATGGTGCAATTAGTAATTGGGAGTTTAATCAGGAGTGGGTGCTCGAGGGCGTGGTCTTGTACTTGATTAAGAATGAGATGCCGTTCATAACGATGGAGAAGGAATCATTTGTTGAAATGATGTATCGAGCTCAACCGAATTTGAAACTACCTTGCCGACAATCCATACGGCATGCTTGTTATGAGTTGTACCTAAAGGAGATGGATACGTTGATTAGGTTTATAAAGGATAATGCACAAAGGGTTTGTCTGACCACCGACACTTGGACATCCATCACGAGAGACAACTACATGTGTGTCACAGTCCACTTCATTGATAATATGTGGAATTTAAAGAAGAAAATCATAAGCTTTAGCTTGACATCCGTTCATACGGGATCGGCAATAGCAAATGATATCAATGGGGTGTTGGGTGATTACCAGATTGACCGTGTTTTCACGATCACGGTTGATAATGCTTCGTCCAATGACACGGCTATTAATGATTTGGTGAAATGGTGGGTTGAGAAAGGCGACATATCGGCAACAAATGGGGCTCTTGTGCAAATTAGGTGCATTGCTCACATTCTTAATCTCGTGGTTCAAGATGGCTTGAAATGCAATGGCGGTGACAACTCGATAGACGGAATTAGAGATTGCATCAGGTACATTAAGGCTTCTCCGAGTCGTTATACATTGTTCAAAAAGTGTGTGACGGCCGCAAAAATAGAATGTGGCAAAATGCTATGCTTAGACGTCTCAACACGTTGGAACTCCACTTACACAATGCTTAGTGCCGCTTATGATTTGAGGATGGCTTTCGTTGTATACAAGCAAAAAGATGCTACCTATGCCACTGAGTTACGGGATCGTATACCAACCGATGATGATTGGGAAAGAGCGAAGATGTTTATCGATTTTTTGGAGCCTTTCAAGAAGTTAACAGAGGTTGTTTCGGGCACAACTTATGTGACATCGCATATGGTACTTACCCAACTTTGCATTATCGACGATCGATTGACTGTGTGGATGAGACGACCGACCATAGATTCTAGGGCGGGGAAAAAGGATGGTTTGAAAGCAATGGCTATGGTAATGAAAGAAAAATACGACAAGTATTGGGGTGTTAATGGGAAGATGAATCACTTGTTGTATTATGCCGCCATGGTAGATCCCCGCCTCAAGCTTAGCTATGTTGAAAAAATGTTTGAAAAAGAACCTACCTTGGTTGCGTCAGTTAAACACGGTTTCCGTCTATTATTTGAAGAGTATAAGGCCATGCTCGAAGCAAATGCACCAACAATTCCCACTCCTTCAACTTCATCTTCTACTTTTGCGAGTACGGCTCCTTGGATCGAAGAGGACCTATTGCTTACGAGGCACGAACAATGGGCGAGGTAAACTCTAGAAGTCTTTTAAGTTTTCTATGTATAATGAAAAATTCTCTATTTGAGTTATTAACAAGCATTTATCAATTTCGTAGGGAAGATAATGACGACGAGGAAGCAACACAATGCGAGATGGATTTATACTTTGGGGATAGGCGTGAAAAGGGTCAAATAGATTTCAATATCCTCGATTGGTGGAAGGTCAATGGCTATCGATATCCTATTATTGCCAAGATAGCTCGCGATTTATTGGCTATTCCAATCTCAACGGTTGCATCCGAATCGGCTTTTAGTACCGGAGGTCGCGTGCTTGACAAATTTAGGAGTTCATTGACTCCGAGAATAGTTCAAGCACTTATATGCTCTCAAGATTGGCTACGCAAGGATAATACACCAATTCAAATCGAGGAGTGCTTGGAGGAGTTGGAGAAACGCGAAGCGGAATTTGCGGCAATGGGAAAGGATGCCTCCTTTTTGAATGGATTTGAATGAGACTGCTAGTTTGTTTAAATTTTAACGATTATTATGGATTGCATTGTGTATTTGAATGTTCTTATGTTTATGATGGATTGTAATTGTATTGTGGATTTGAATGTTCTTGTTGGTGATCGGATGAAACTGCTCATTTATGCCTCTTTTTTGTTGAATTGATGAGTTTTTTTTTATTTTGTTGGATTTTGTTGAAAACAAAATGGTATGGCAGAAGCGCAATCTGCCCGCCGGGATCGCGGGAGCCCTCCTGTCCCGGCGGGACTCCCGCGCCGCCGGGAAATCAGTTCCCGGCGGGAGGGACGGGAGCTGCTCAGCAGCTCCCGCCCCGGCAGCTCCCGATGGGCCGGGGTCCCGTCCCGGCGGGACCCCGGCCCATAACACCCCTAGCTGCAAGATTACAAGATCTAGGAGTAAAATAAACTTCCAATTGGGCCAACATTCCCAAATCGCTCGAATTTCTTCAATGAATGGTTTTGCTATTTAGCATGGGATCGAAACGACGTCATTTATGATGTTAACAATATTGAGACAGTCAGATTCGAATCAAATTGAGGCCATTTGCTTGATGTCAGCCAATTTGCAAGCTTCAAGGATCGCTCGTGCCTCTACAGAAGTCGGGTCAAGGCAGGGAGCGTTGTTCGTCGTAATGAGGAGAATGGATCCATTGGAATCTTGCCAAATTGAGGCCGTTGAGGTGGAGAGCTAGGTGAATGTGGCATCTGTGTTGATCGAGATCCAATAAGGTGGTGGTGTTTTCCAAGTTGTTGCAGCAGGAAAGCTTGAGGCGGGTCTCTTATTTGTTCTGATGTTTGCATGAAGTCTAGCTTATTTGTCAATGGATTTTGACAGTTCATATAGTGTGGTAGCTTCTTTGTTATGAGTAATTTGGTTTCTGTTGTACCATACTTTTTCCATGGTGTAGGTTCTGAATGCCATGCTTGTTTTTTCATCTTTGATACCTGGCAATCTGCATGACGAAAAGAAAGAAATCCAATTAGTGATAGTGCATGTTGAGAAACTAGAAAGATTAAATAACCAAGTAG
Organism: Linaria vulgaris; assembly: GCA_948329865.1. Lineage (NCBI taxonomy): Eukaryota > Viridiplantae > Streptophyta > Magnoliopsida > Lamiales > Plantaginaceae > Linaria > Linaria vulgaris. The sequence continues at coordinate 98,354,114 of OX415250.1, forward strand.
AAGATAGCGTAATGGAAGTAGTGTAACTGCATCTAATAAAGAGATGTTTAGTAGTTTCCACATCTTGGTTATAGAGAGGGCAGTAGGTATCAGTAATCTGGAAGAGTTTATTGAGTCTAGCTCTAGTAGGGAGGGTATCAGAGACACATCTCCAGAGAAATACTTTAAGTCTATTGTGAATATGGGAGTTCCAGATGTGTTTCCATATAGGAGGAGGGTTGGGAGAAGTGACAATTTTGGATATAGAAAGGAAAGCACTTTTAGCTGAAAACATCCCTGACTTGGAGGGAGTCCATATAAGAGTAGGAGGATCAGGTGATTGAACAATTGGAATTTTTGCAATCTTTTTAATTATTTCAGGAGTGAACCATTTTTGTAGAGTGTTGAAATTCCAAGTGTTGGTATCCTAGTAGAGCAGGTCAGAGATGGAATGAATAGATTCAGTAGAGATGAGAGGCGGAGGGAGAGGAGAGAGGGTTTGAAAGAAGGGATGGAGGGGATCAAAGGAGAAGTCCAGTGAGAGAGATTCAAAGAGGTGTTGGTAGAGTAGCAAGCTCAAGAAATAATGAGGGGTCTTTGCTTGAAAAGGTCCTTCCATATCTAGGAGCTTTTAGATTTGAGAGGTGACATGATAAGGAAGTTTTTTCCTTGCACATATTTGGAGAGAAGCAATTTGACCCACATTTTGTTGGAGTTGGTAGCGATGCCTCATGCCAGTTTGGAGATGAGAGCAATGTTGTGGTCTCTCATCTTCCTAAACCCCATGCCTCCTTGAGATTTTGGTCTACACAAGGCATCCCAACTTTTGAGGGGGAGAATGTTATGATTAGCATTCTCTCCCCCAAAAGAATCTCATCATCTTAGAGTCAATTTTATCACAAATAGAGAGAAGAATTGAGAAAGTGGACATTAAGTAGGAGGGGATGGATTGGCCAACAGTCTTGAGGAGGATGAATTTGCTAGAAAGAGAGAGGTTTTGACCTTTCCAGTTAGCTAACCTACTGTCTAGAGAGTCAACCAAGGGAATCCTAGCTGATTTCTTGAAGGTGGTTTTGCAGAATTGGACTCCAAGGTGTTTCTCTAGGTGAGAACATTCTTTGAGGTTCAAAATGGAGATAATGGTAGCATAAAGGCCAGGAGGGGAATTAGAGTTGAAGTGGATGAAAGATTTAGAAAGGTTCATCTTTTGGCTACTCCAGTTGTCAATAAGGTCAAAGCATGCTTTGATAGCAATGGAGTTGGTATCATTGGCCTTGTAGTAGACAGTGAGGTCATCTGCATAGAGGAGGTGGGTTATAGAGGGGCTATGTCTGATAAGGCCCTTAGCTTCAGCTTTAGATAGAAATCTGGAAATGAGCTCTGCATAGGTCATGAACAGGTATGGAGATAGAGGATCTCTCGGCCTTATTCCTTTACTTGGCTTAAAAAGCCAAATTGAGAGCCATTAATGTGGGTACTGAATGAAGGGGAGGAGATGCAGTAGTTGATCCAGTTTAAGAAGGTGTTGTTGAATCCTAACTTGGTGAGAATGTTGATTAAGAGCGGACATTCAACTATGTCAAATGTCTTGCTTAGGTCAGCTTTTACAGCCATGAAAGAGTTTGGACCTTTCTTGCAATTGATATAGTTCATAAGCTCATGGGCAATAATGTTATTGTCCTGGATGTGTCTGCCTTTGATGAAGGTTGACTGGAGAGGGGACACAAATAGATGAAGAAGACTTTTGAATCTGTCAGCAAGAATATTAGAGCTGCATTTATAGACAACATTACAAAAACTAATGGGTCTAAATTGATCAACTCTATAAGCATTTTCATTTTTAGGAATCAAAGCTAGGAATGTATGGTTGAAGGCTTTAGGCATAGGTTTGTTAAGGAAGAAGGCTCTGATGGCGGAGATGATAACTGGATAGATAATGGTCCAGTATTTCTTGAAGAAGAGGGGGCTATATCCATCAGGACCAGGGTCGAGTAGGATTCCATGTTAAAGAAAACTTTCTTGATAGAAAATGGGGAAGGGATGGAGCATAGGTACTTATTGTCATCAGGGCTAATAACTCAACTAAACAGATTATCAAGATTATCAGGGTAAGTGGGAGGGGAGTTAGCAGGATAGTTACTACTGAAAAGATTCACAAAGAAAAGTTCAAAAGCTTGACCAATGTCTTCCCAAGAGGTAAGAGATGTACCTTTTTCATTGTTTATGTTGTGAATTCTATGGATCTTACCCCTGAGAATGGTGGAGAGGCGAAAGAATCTTGTATTTGCATCACCTTCTTCAATCCATTTAACTTTTGCTTTCTGCCTTTAATGGATTTTGATCATTTTCCTGATTTCATCCAAGTCAGATTGGAGCTTGGCTTCTTCCTTGAGATTAATTGTGGTAGGATCTTGTCCCTGCAACACTTCAGTCTTATGTATAATGTTTTTCATGTTAGTGAAAAACTCTCCAAAGTGAGTATGATTCCAATTTATGAGAGATTTTTCACTATTCTGAAGTTGTACAGTAATTTGACGGGTGGGGAGTTTGGAATATGGTTATTCCATGCAATTTTAATAGTATCAAAGCAGGTGGGGTCTTGAGTCCACATATGTTCAAATCTGAAATATTTTCTACCAGAATGAGATTGAGAATCCGAATAAGGAGAAGAGGCTTGTGGTCTGAGCCTTTAGCAGGCATGTGGTGGAGAGATGATTTAGGGAATTTGATGCACCAGGATTGAGTTGCCAGACCTCTATCTAACCTAAGTTGGATATTTTTTTTTCATCTGGTATGTGGTTATTCCAGGTGAAGATTTTACCATTGAAACCAATGCTATTAAGCTTGAGGTTGTTGATAGATGTTGAGATGATATTAGTGAAGGAGCTGGTGAAGAGATTGCCTCCTCTTTTTTCATCTTGAGACACAATGGAGTTGAAATCTCCCATCAATAGCCATGGAGAGTCAGAAGTCATGTTCAGATCCAAGATAGAGTTCCAGAAAGATTGCTTGAGGTTGTCCTTACAGGGGCAATAACAGCATGTGAAGAACCAATTGGGGGAGGGGTTATTGGAGGGGGAAGTGATGACACCGTGAATGTACCAATTGTTGGAGGCAAGAATTTGAAGAGAGAGATATTAGAATTCCATGCAAGGCAGATGCCTTTAGAAATTCCAATAGGGGGGGAGAGAATGATTAGAAAGGCTATTAGCTTGCAGAATATTAAAAATATAAGAAATGCTGTTGGATTAGATTTCAGAAAGAAATAGAATGTCAGGCCTTTCAGATGAGACAAAAGCATCCAATGCTCTAACTCCCTTGGGTAGGCCCAACCCTTGACAGTTCCACACTAAAATTTTGAGAGACGTCACTTCTTGTCCCCCTCCGGGGCCTTGAATGTAGTGGTAGGGAGAAGAGAGTCATTGTCAATATCTTCCTTGGAATTGTCTGGAGTATCTTTTTCTTTTTTGTTTAAGGTTTCTTCCAATTCTCCAATGATCACTGTGTTATGTGGTTTGAAAAATCTAAAGTGGCGTGTAGTCTCCAATCTTATTTTGATAAGACCCTAATTCAAGGTGAGTGGTCCAAAAGTTGTGGAAAGGTTTAAGAGAATAAAAGGTACGTCAAAAGTGACTGGAGATGAGATTGAGGTGGATGGTTCATGGGGTTCTGGAGATGATGGTGTGTATTGTCTTTTCTTGTTTGAGCAAGGGTAAAGTAGGGTATTCAAGTATCTTTTAGCATTGTAACTGACTTTTGCAGTTGTGTTTTCAGTTTTTGGGGTAGTAGAGTTGACATGGTAGGTGAGAGTCTTTAGGGTTTGAGTGTCTTATGTTGACCCTTTGTAGAGCTTATTGATTTTTATTAGTTCATAAGTCTATTTGTCTTTTTCTTTGCAGCTTTTGACAGTATAGTTTGCTTTTGGGATATGTTTGCAGATAATTTTGATTTTTATTGACTCAAAGCTTTTGCAGATTGGTAAGATATTGATAGAGACATATGGGCCAATGGGATCATCAGGATTTTTGTTAGGGTTTCTCAAGGTGGCTGCTGTTGGAGTTGAGTTTGGGTTACTGAGGAAGGGGTGGTTGTGTTGGTGGTTGGGGGATGAGGAGATTTGGGGTGGTCAAGTCTATTTTCTGCTTTAAGCCAAAGACCAAACACATATGAATCAGGGGGAATCCAAGATGAAGAGGAGATTACATACCTGGACTTTGTGAGCTAGCTTCCCACTTTAGTAACAATGATCTCCAAAGCGTTCATACTGGATATTGATTTTGAACTTAGAACAATTGGTTATTTGCATCATGACAGAAGTAGTGAGGACTTGATCAGTGTCTATTTCAGCTCTGATTCTCAAGTAGCGGTTCTATTTATTTCCTTCAGTGATATCAACTTTCAGGAATGTAGCAAAAGAGTCGACAAGAGATTGTATGTTGATTTCAGAAATGAAATAGACTGGAATGTTGAAGGGAGCGATCCACATTGGAGTATTTTTGAGGATCAGATCATCAAAGACTTTGTCAGGGGGCCAGATTGTGAGAGTTATTAGATGTCCTTTGAAGTTCTATAGAGCTTGGCTGAGGATTCTATTATCATCTTGATGGTTGATGAAAATGAAGGCCAGGGTATTTTGTTGAATGTGGTTGATTTCCATATGGTATCTGATACCCCAAGCTTGAAGGGGGTGTTTTTCATGACCAAAGTACTGAGTTGTTTGTCAGTGATGGCTTTAGCTATCAGAATTTTGGGGTGGATATTGTTGTCATGAGCAAGGATGGGAGGGGGAGGTGGAGGGGTGGTTCATGGCGAGGGGAGATTTTGAGGATCTGAACTTAACTAGAGAACTTTTCCATGGCTGAAGAAGCAGAGCACAAACAAGGTGAAACACGAAGAGAGGAGGAGGAGAGAAGAGGGGGAAGAGAGGGAGAGCTATGTGAGAGAGCTAAAGAGTACCAACAAGTGGAAACCAAAAGAGGTTAGCTCTATAGAGAGAGAACAGAGAAAAAAGACATTTACGTGTGTGTGTGTGTGTGTGTGTGTGTGAGAGAGAGAGAGAGAGAAAATGTCTTATTCTAATCGTCGGGGGTTGGGGTAGCGATTATTATTCGAGTTATAAGCGTGAATCGTAGCGGGCCGCGCTACTTTTTGGTCAAAGCCCAATAACGCAATCGCCTAACCAAAACAGTTACTAAATCAAATTGACATCTTATTTCACTTAATTCAAAGAACCAAGTGCCATATAATTACCTTAAATGAGCATCATACGGGTAATTTCCTCCACAATTTCTTAATGGGCCAATTGTAGCAGCAGTATTATGCCTCGAAAAATAACACAAATATTACTGATGTATAAAATTTTAGTCATCACTCATCATCATTGAAAAAGATAGGAAATTTTTATATAGATCAGAAGAAAAGAAAAGATGAAGGAAAAAGAAAAAAACTGATAAAGAAAACAAGTCGTGGAAATCCAGTCATTTAATAATTGTATACACCAATATTCTCCCGTTAAAAATCACCAGTTTATATATTTTGGACCCAATGAAAACAATTTACATTTGATTTATTTATTTTAATTTGTTTTCCTTCATTTTCTTCCAGATTTTTCTTATAAAATCGTTGTCGCGTAGAAATATTCGTGTTATTATTATCCTTAGCGTAAATAAAATATTTACTTTGGGGTTGGGGTGGGTGGTTTGTTTTAACCAATTTATTGGTTAAATTTTTGAATATGAGGTCCAATTTCGATTTTCTCCTAAAGAAAACCACAAACCAAGCCGTTTGACCCTGTTGGGTTCGTTTAAACCTTCGTCGATTCGGATTTTTTAGCTATCAACCAAACCAACCTCTCTCATTTATCTATAAAAAAATAATCTTTGACTTGAAAAATAAATTGATAAACATCATATATAAAATTAATACTTTTTAATAATTAAAACCACTTAGTAATCGAGATATATCGTTCATCAACCACAAGTTATTAATCATCAAAACTTAAAAAACTGCATAGGTGCAATAAGAATCGCCTTTCAGTATCTTGCCTCTAAAACCATATGCTCGCGTAAAAGCTATCGATTTATACTTTGGAAGCAACACAAACGTCAATATAATACCTTTCTCTTATAATTTACAAATTATAGCAGTTTTTGCTTGAGCTAGATTTTTTCCTATGACTTCGTCCACTTCTAAATTGTATTCACGTAAAATGCAAATTTATTAGTTTACAATATTAGGTTATTATACTATTAAATAATTAGATAAAAAAATGCGATTTCACTTCGTTTCGGTGAACACACCAGACCATATATAATTTTGGTTTTAAGTGCCAAACTAATCACCCTTCAATTAAAAAAACTAAACGATCAAGCCGATTTGGTCTGTTTCGATTTTTATGCACACCCCTACTTTGGGGTACAAAATGCAATTTTATTTTATTAAATTGGAAAAATACGATTTTACTAAATACAAAAACATACATATACATACTTGGGTGCAAAGTATCAAAAATTAAATTTTAAAGGTGCAATGTGTATGTTACATTTTGAGAGTGCAAAGCGTCAAAACTGTACAATTTCGGAGTGTGAACTGCAAAGTGCCTTTTACCCAATTTATTACAATATTATTCTCAGAAAAAAAGATATATCAAAACTAATATTTAACGAGTCGGAGTATCACTAAAAGTTAAAAGTCTAATACAAGATTAAGTTGTTAGACTTAGGCATATATCATGTAGGTTCATTTTATATCTCATCAAATCCTCTAACTTAACTTGTATATTTGTTAATATATTAAAAGCAAAGCCCTCTCACTCCTAAAATTGCAGTTTGGATACAACTTTTGTATTTCTTAAAATACCCTTCTTTTTCTCTTTAAATAAAAGCATATCAGGGCAATATTATTATTTTTCATATTTTGCTCAACTATCCACCATATAAAATAGCAATTCATATTTTCGTGCATCTATCTTTTAAATTTTATTTCTTTAAATATTAATATAATTTACACGCGTGGACCGCGTGTGTCAAATTTCAAGTTTCTAAAACATAAACTATTTCAAACTCTGAAAAGTGAAACAGCTACTATTATATCTCAAATGGCCCAAACTGAAACCCATAAATGAAATCTCAGTACATCTCAACCGGCCCAAATTGACTCGGTTCAATCCAAAACATAGAGAACGACGTCGTATTCACCCGGGGCAGAATTGGAATTTGAACAGAGACGACAAAAAGCCATCGCTAGGCTCAATCCAAATCTCGAAAGAACACCTCTTTCTTCTTCTTCTTCTTCTCAATCATCTTCTCCTGAACTCCACGGCGTAGATCCGAGGAGTTTGGGAAAACAAAAAAACAGTTTTAAAATCACTCACTTCTCTTTCTCACAGATCTTCGAATTTAAGGTAACTCTAATTTCTTGATTATTTGTATTTATTGTTTTTATTTTTAATTCGGTGTTTATGCTGTTGCTGTTGGAAGATCTGTATCATTTTTGGGTTTTAATTTTCGTTATGGGTTTTGTTAGTTAAAGCGAGAAATGGAGTGTCAGTGGTACAGTAGTGTGTTAAAATGTTGTACCAACTTTTTGTCCATATACTGTTAGCCGTTAGCCTACCAACTTGAAGCTTTTTGTTCCGTATAACATCGACTAACAATCGACCACTTTGAGTGCTCTTAATCCGATTAATTCGGTGGGGGACTAATGAACCAAGTGGAAATTCGTTCACTGCGCAAAGCAATGAGCTTTATTTCTTTTGCCCTTATTTTTGTTACTTAGATTAAACTATGCGAAACTATTTTTGTGGGGAGTGGCTTTTTAGCCTGTGTTTCGATGAAATTCGAGTGTTTGTTGTAGTCAATTAATAAATAACTTCAAAGTGCATGAGCAATTTTGTCTTTCTGTTCAATTTGTCCTGCTTGGGGCCTTGTCGTTTCCCACAAAAAGTTGGTATTCGCTTTCCCGCTGTTTTGATGTTATTGAACCATTATTTAAGATTGCTTATGGCTGGTGGTTTTGGCGCTAAAGCTAAAATCTTTTCAAGCATAAGCGTTTAAATATTTCTGACAGACCATAGATACCTTTTACAAAGTGAAATTATGTTGCATTTTCATGTGCTTTTGTATTAGTTTCTGAATTTATTCTTGAAATAGTCAGTAGCTTATTACCACGGTTGCTTTTGTTTGTAGTTCTGCAATCATGGCTGGAAATGCTCCCGAAGGTTCTCAATTTGATGCTAAACAGTTTGATGCTAAGATGAGCGAGTTGTAAGTTCTTCCTTCCCCTTGCAACTTTATTCTCAATGTAGGTACTCAGCTGTAAAATACTTTTAATCATTAAATTCTATTGACACAGACTTGGACCTGATGGCGGCGAGGAGTTCTTCACAAGTTATGATGAGGTGTATGACAGTTTTGATGCCATGGGTTTGCAAGAAAATCTTCTTAGGGGAATCTATGCCTATGGTATATCACCGAATGAATAAGTTCTTCATTTCCGACATTGATAGTTTTTCTCATGTTTCAATTTCATGTGATAGGCCTCTGTTTTCTTCAACTTTTGATATTATTTGTATTCCCTATTTATAAAACATTTACCTTGTGATTATTAATCTAACTATATGAGCAACTCTTGTGTGCTTCTCAGTGATGTGTCCTTTTTAGGCAGTTAGAATTGCTATGTTAAAATGGGTTTGTTTATTTTTTTTTTTTCCGTATTGCTGTAGTATTGAAGGACTTTCCATTTGTATTGGTTTGAAGGTTTCGAGAAGCCCTCTGCAATTCAACAAAGAGGAATTGTTCCTTTTACCAAGGGGCTTGATGTGATCCAGCAAGCTCAGTCTGGAACTGGGAAAACAGCAACCTTCTGCTCTGGGGTACTGCAGCAGCTAGACTATTCTATTGTTGAGTGCCAGGCTTTGGTTTTGGCCCCTACCCGCGAGCTTGCACAGCAAATTGAAAAGGTTATGCGAGCTTTAGGTGATTATCTTGGTGTAAAGGTTCATGCTTGCGTTGGAGGAACCAGTGTTCGTGAAGATCAGCGTATTCTTTCCAGCGGAGTACATGTGGTGGTTGGTACTCCTGGACGTGTGTTTGACATGTTGAGGAGGCAGTCACTGCGCCCTGATTACATAAAAATGTTTGTGTTGGATGAAGCTGATGAAATGCTTTCCAGAGGGTTCAAGGATCAGGTGACCTACGTTTAGTTCTTCAGTTGTCTCTCATGCATCAACCTAAATGATTTCTTTGAATTTTGAGTTAGGACATGGTTGTTTGGACATACAATTTGTTATTGTTTTTGTTATAGTTATTTATCATCAGTCGTCTCTTATGGCTTCTCCGAAGGGACCCAAATTGCAGCTACTAACTGAGGCTCACTACTGTTTTCAACTATATCCTGCTGCTAGCGTGCCCCTTACTCTACAAATGTTGTCGTTATAACTAATTCCACAAGATATCTAATTCATGGTATACTTTTATTTCAGATTTATGACATCTTTCAGCTGCTCCCTCCTAAGATTCAAGTTGGTGTATTCTCTGCTACTATGCCACCGGAGGCTCTTGAAATCACGAGGAAGTTTATGAACAAGCCAGTACGTATTCTTGTGAAACGTGATGAGTTAACCCTCGAGGGTATCAAGCAGTTTTACGTTAATGTTGATAAGGAGGATTGGAAACTTGAGACACTCTGCGATTTGTACGAGACATTAGCCATTACTCAGAGTGTCATTTTTGTCAACACAAGGCGCAAGGTGGACTGGCTCACTGACAAAATGCGGAGCCGTGATCATACGGTCTCCGCCACCCATGGTGACATGGACCAGAATACTAGAGATATCATCATGCGAGAATTCAGATCTGGTTCTTCGCGTGTTCTCATCACCACCGACCTCCTGGCCCGTGGTATTGATGTCCAGCAAGTATCTCTTGTGATCAACTATGATCTGCCAACACAGCCTGAGAACTACCTGCATCGTATTGGTAGGAGTGGTCGATTTGGGAGGAAAGGTGTTGCTATCAACTTTGTTACCAAAGATGACGAACGCATGCTTTTTGACATACAGAAGTTCTATAATGTTGTGGTTGAGGAGCTGCCTGCAAATGTTGCTGATCTCCTCTAAATGCGGTTTTGGGATATGGTTGCTGGAAGCTTATTAGTAATTATCTTATTATCGTATGATAGCTTAATGTGTTATGAACTTTGTGGCTGGAAAGTGTAAGTCCCGCGATTTGCAGAGAGGACTTGCCATCTCTTCCTATTCGGTTGCAGTTTCAAACTACTGTTTGCAAGAACTTTTGGTTTGTTTTTTTTTTGTTGTAATTGTTGGAAATAACTGCAGATTTTGATGGTTATTTGGATTTTGGACCATGTTGCCTTAATGTTGGATTTCATTTGTGCTATCTGTATTTCCTGATCGTATGTTGGATGCTTACTCTGGACTTCATCATCAATATATATCGAAACTACAAGGGCAATTAAATAATACAACTCTTGTGACCCAGAAAAGTCATAATTTGAACAGGTAGAACTGATACTTGGAAAAAGCCTTCAATTATTAAGTACCTTTCGATCATTTCGTGTTATGTGATGTCTAGATCTTTCAAGTTCTGTGTCTGGTTTTGTCTTTCATTGTTGTATTCCATGGTGGAAATAAAAAAGATAATTGGAATAGGTTGGTGTGATATGATCGAGACCAATGCTTTTTTAATGTTTCTTGATCAAGTTGCATGTTATGGTTGTTTTTAACAATCCCTTTATTGCAACATGGCTCAAAAGTCATGTGGTGGGGAATGAGGATAGGAAAAATTTTAGACTTAGTGCTGGTGAGACCGAAGCACATGATAGATTGATAATGTGACATTCAGTTGTAGGGCAAAGATTGTCACTCTCTGTTTGGCCCCGTCTCTTGCATTGTGGTTGCTCCACGTCATGATATGAATTATTCCTTTTGTCAACTTTGAATAATTGGTCTGAAAAATATTGCTTGGAATTGAAAGTAACTATCGGAAGGTTATGGTAAAAGACTACATTTTATAAGAGTTTCGTGAGGTAATGTCATTGATGAAACAATTGTTGCATAGTAAATGGAGTTTTGAACTAATCGGTTTTTTTTTTATGACGTGGAAATTCGTAGCTGCTATCCTTTGGGTGTGCACCATGTAAACCCGTTAGTTGTCTTTTATTCTTTTTGGATCTATATTTTCACAAATAGGAGAAACGGTTCCTTTTATTAACTCCTATTGGTAACATAAAATGAGTCTGGTTATAAATTCAAATAAGACTGCCAAGAACTAGTCTAACCTTTGGGTTTCTTAACACAAAAATATATGTATTTACTCTGTAATACATAAAAAATTCCATTGCTCATTGGCCTATCTGAAGTTGTCTTGGATTGGCAGTCGTCTAATTAGGCCTCCAACTCTTCCAATTTTTCCTCTCTTCCTTACCTGTCAATAAAACCTCAACAACACACAAACTCAATCCCATAAGGCCAAAAGAGGTAATCTTATTATGGCAGAATACAGATCAAAGTCTTATACATATAACACAGATAAAAACATGCAGATAGAGCCTTATTATGGTCCCTCTTCAACAACCACTAGGCCTCCAAATGGTTTCACTTTTCACAGTGCTTCCTATTCTACTGCTTCGTCGAACTACTATGCTACGGCAGCGCCTCCGCCTCCACCACAGCCTCGGAATCTGAAGAGAAGTGGCGGTGGATCAAGTTCAAAGTCATGGAGCTTCAATGATCCTGAGTTTCAGAGGAAGAGAAGGGTGGCGAGTTACAAAGTTTACTCTGTGGAAGGCAAAGTCAAAGGTACTATTAGGAAGAGTTTGAGGTGGCTAAAGAATAGATATGATCAAGTGGTTTGTGAATGGTAGTGAAATTGTTTCAAACAAGTCATGGGGGTATGTTTTGCTGTTTAATTATTCTCAGTATTCCAAGAGCTTCACATATGTTTCAAGAGTCTTTATAAAAAGTTCTAAGAAGGTTATGAATGCGAGTTTTAAAATTGTTTTTAGTTTTTGTTTTTTTAGTTGAATGTGTAATTATATCCTTAATGCAAAGTTGTAAATATGGAGGTGATCAGATGTTTCAAAATTTATCAAGGTGTAATTCTTTTTTCCTCCTTTTTGTAAATTTGGATGAAGCAATACATACAAAACTCTATTGATGTTGTTTTTTCATTAAATATGCATTAGAAGTTGTGGTGGTGATCAAGATTGCTTCATTTTGGGAGTCAATTGTCAAAATTTGGGCATCAATTACAGTGTTGTGCTTGCTTATGTAATATGAATATGCATGTGCATTTTAGAGCGGAGATCATAGTATTATGAAATGAGTGGATGATGTATTGTCCATACCTAGGGTACTGTAGTCTACCTAAATAAATTGTGAATCTGTAATGATTATTTCTTTTCATTTTTGAGGCAGAGAATTATTTTATATTCTGAGTTTGAATTCATTTATCATTTTGTTTGAGACATTCTATTTATTTGTGGAGTGGATTGGTGTGTTTGTTAACTTTGTCGATTTGCTGCCGACATCTACTAGAAAAAATATTATCTAGATTATTTGTGGAATTTTTAAGACATTATGATAATACTTCTCTGTTCATCTTATCTTTAATATAATAAATTTTGTTGGGATTGTGTGAGCGGTGTTAATGTAATATCTCAAAGAGATAAGATATATTTCTGCTATCAAAATTTCAGTGCTTGTGTAAACTACAGATGAATAAACTGAATCAACTAAATTTGAGAATGTATATACTAGAAGTTGTTTCAAGAACTTTTAAAAATTGCTTAAGAGTTTTAAATCACTGAAAAACATTTATTTAGTGTTTGCAATGCTTCCTTTTCCTTCTCTTTCTTGTCAAAAACAAGTCGAAGCTCAAAAGCTAGCCATGGCCCATCAGGTGCTTCCATGAGCACCATGTACTTATCTATGTTTTTCTTTTTTAAATATACTTATATGTAAATGTCTTTAAACAACCTATTTTAGCCTTAATTAACTGATCTTCTCTATAATGTTACATTGTTGAAATTATTAGACTCAAAAAATTAATACTGGAAGATTAATTAAACCAAAAATTAATAATAAAAAATGTAACGTCATTATTATATTAACATCTTTTACATAGAGTTATAATTAATATAAATAATTACACAAAATAAATTGTGCATCTTAATGCAATAAACCTATATATTGATTCAACTATATTAAAATTAAAATTATTTTTTTATTAATACAACTATCCATCTCACGGTTGTGCACATGTGAGTGAAATAGTAATATTTTGTATACTTTTTAGAAAAGGGCAATCAAACTTTATTGAATTTTAATTAATATTCAAAAGGCCCTTCTTCACTAGCTATTGCAAACACCACAAAACTAGTTTTAACTGCCTTAAGTTACTTATAAAAATAGGTTTGCAAACGCTCGCTGTTTTAAGTCAAGTGTGACTTTAACTATCTTTAAGTAAAAGTAATAAAAATGCAGATTTCATAAGCTCTTGCAAACAACCCCTAAATCAAAATAACATAGAATACTATTTACCAATACAAACTCAATTAGTTAGGAGAAAAAAATGTATAAGACTCGTTTGTGATTTTAAAAAATCTGTCAAAAACACTCTTGGAGTTTGGTAATTGTCCCGAAATCCCTCGTGATTTCCTAAAATCTTCACATAACTTCTTCCCTTGTAACGACATTTAAGAGTAGCTTATACTCGCCATTAAGTGATAGTATACTGAGTTCAATTTGCATACATTTTTTATTTTTAATGTTATACTCTTTTAACATATTGACATAAAACCCTCATGCAGTGTAAAAATCTGCATGAAACCTCTTACTGGTCTAAATTATCATCTTCGTCTCCTCATATCTATTTGCTATAGATAACAACATCTTTTAATTCTCTGGTACAAAGCAAGAAAAGTTTTTTATATAACATGTGATCTCTGGTTTTGCAATATATGACATTGGCAGGTCCTAATCCATTTTTATCTATAATTTATATTTCTGATAACATGAATGAGTTTGTTCCATTTAGGGCATGTTTGGTCCTATGTACTAATTTGGATTAGCCAACTTATCTTAGTTGGTAAATCGTTTCATTCGTGTGCTAATTTTTTTGGGCTTTTTGTCAAACAACATCATAACCGGACATTGTAGCACCTTTTAAATGAAAAATTAGTAAATCCATGTATACGAGTTTACATTGAACCAAACACGCTCTTAAGATGGTCTCAAGTCTGAACTACTCATTCCTCTTCACTGCTCCAAAGAACAATTGGTAGGTAGCATTTGACGTAATTTGAACCGCCAAGTTTCAATGATGAACTAATATTACTTGGGTCAAATGAGCTTTGTCCCATTTTCAAGAGCCACCTAAACATTACATCATCCCACTCCTTACATCATCATGTCTAAAGGCGCGATCTTCAATACTCCAAAGGGGCAAGGGCACTGAAATAGCACACAGTTTTTTGACTTTTCGCAAATGGAAGTTGTTTATCACAGTCAAATCGAAAAATCCTATCAATCATTCATCCAACAATCTAACATGCAGAGCATAGTCCAAAGTACGTAGCTCGATTGCTGCAGGTCTTTTGGTTCAATAATGCTTCAATCTAACATGCAGAGCATAGTCCAAAGTACGTAGCTCGATTGCTGCAGGTCTTTTGGTTCAATAATGCTTCAATCTAACATGCAGAGCATAGTCCAAAGTACGTAGCTCGATTGCTGCAGGTCTTTTGGTTCAATAATGCTTCCGCGTGTTTGCTAACAACTGCCACGCCTCTTGGGCGACATAATCTTTCGCCATTACCCGTTAGAAAAGCGTGCTTAGGGATGAATTAATTGAAAAGTGGTTGTCTTTGAACTAATTCTCTATATCAACAACAAAATGATGTTGAATTACATTGCTCGAGAGAAGTTGTCTGTAAATTTGATTCCGTCTGTTAGTGTTTCTTGCAATGGAGATTTCCCATATGTAAACTTTATAAGAATCCGTCCCCCCAGAGGTACTTGTATCTAGTTTAAGTATATCAAATATTTAGTATCACATTATGGCATTTGCTTAACCCTACAGACAGAGAATTATAGTGTGGCTTAGGTAATAGGGGAGTGTGCCCATGTACGGCATTTTGAGGTTCTTTCCTGTACTTAGTAAGGCGATACTCAGATGTCGTATGGCCTAGTTCGACAGGGATAGGAGCCAGCATTTTAAATTGCGATAGAAGAGTTAGACTTGGCTTATAAAGCTTAGCATACAGCTTCAACATTTAGAATTTAACTGGAGACAAATTTTGTAACCATAAAAAGCCAGAGAACATGCACAAAACTGAATCCAATAATAGCGTTCTGCAATGATTTATCATCTATAATAGCAGAAACTTTACTGCTAAACAAGAATTTAACCCAAGATTATTCAAATCACAAAGTATTAAAGGGCAAACAATAGAGCATCTCTATGTGGTGGACCTACGGAATACATTAACACAAAAATCAATCAGTTTTAGTCACAACAGCTATGACATTGAATAGGCCTACCACAAAACAAGAATTCCATCAATCATGTATTTCTTTCTGTTGGATAGTTACCCAGTTGCTCCATCTGCCAGCTTTCATGAGGCGCGACATGCTCGGCGAAGGGAACAAATTGCTGCAAAGTTGAAACAAACGCAGGAAACATATTCGCTTAAAAGAAATACTTCAGTTGCCAAACTTTGTTTGCCTAATGCCATACACTAGAAAAAGAAGAAATTAAGGCTATGGTTTGTATTTTAAAATAAAACGGTAATGTCATTAAATCAAATTTAAAAGGACACAAAAAAATGCTTACTGCTGTTCAAAGACCCATGTATATCTAAACTGTTTCATGCATCCTATCCAACATTGAAATTATTGAGATCAACTAGGTTATGAATTGCAAAACACAGCTTAAGGGAGAAGCAGAGACAGTCATTACAATCTTTGAACGACCTTGAAGCAACTCAAATATCCATAATTCATGTATCTTTACCCGTTAAACATTTAATCATCACACTAGTTCATTAAAGGTAGACCCTGTTATATCATTATTTTTCTTTTTAAAAATATTACACTGGAATAAAGCCCAATAGCACTGAATTTTTTAATTTCACAGAGTTAAGGTAAAGTAAAAAGTACCTCCATCTTTGTCAAAAGCTCTTTGGCAGTGGGAGCTGAAAGAACTATGTGCCGAGCACCCGGCTTAATGAAACCTTCTTCAACACCTTTGTCGAATAATGTCAACAGAGGATCATAGTACCCATCAACATTAAGTAAACCAACCTGACCACAAAACTAATTCAATAAAAAAGAGAATGATCCATTTCACTGAAGGCCAAATGTACAATATGAGATGCATTACCGGCTTTTTATGAATTCCGAGTTGTGCCCATGTTATCATCTCCAATGTCTCTTCCATGGTTCCATAACCTCCTAAAGTCGGAATAAAAAGATTCCTAGCGTAATAAGATAATGCAAGCAAACTAGTTCATCTAAAATATCGTATGCATTGGCTGAAAATCTTTACCTGGTAGAGCAATAAAAGCTTCAGCCTCCCTAGCCATTTCAGCTTTACGTTCATGCATGTCAGCAACAATTTTCACGTCTCCAACACTTTCACCCGATATCTGTCAATACAATTCGTGTCCGAAATCTATCAGAAGCTAATTAATTCTATAGCTAGTAATCAACGAACAGTGTCATGTTGTTCAACCGCTAAAGTATCAGTAAGCCAATAGGTTTCCTTCCCATTCATCTTGATCAAATGTCAATAGATAAACAACATAAAGAAACAATGCAAATCCAGCTTACTAGGATAATAACTCATCAAATACAGATGCTGCATCACTAGACAAGCCTCTACGAAAGGAAAATGAGAAGCACGGCAAATCATGTTCTGAAGTGAGGTTAAACTATCAATTAATCTTAAAGCGAGCGGCCTCATTAGTTGCCTACTAGTCCCAAAACTTTAACTAATTTTCACATATTCGTAGAAAACATAATAAGTAACTTAAAACTTGCAGATTACACATACTGATAATGCAAAATACAGAGCCAGAGTCAGAAACTACGAGTATGTACCTCAATCGGAACCAGAGCCCTCGGAATCACACTGCACATTAAAGCAAACAATCAAGTTAAGGCTATAAAATTAACACAGCGGAGTCAATAATAATCTCAAGAAGTACTTCACTGACCCGAGAACACGGCATCCACCGTCGTACACTCTCTGGGAAATCAACCCCATTAAGCCAATACTACCACCCCCATACACCAAGTTTATCTTCCTATTCACCTGCACTCAACACTCAAAAATCATTCTCATACTCAAAACATTAATAGAACTGTCCACATTAAGTATGACAACACCATGTAAAATTCCAATAACAACATGACTGCCAGTTCAATACACTACAAACCATTTTAGAACACCATTAACACATACAAATCTTCCATATCATCAACCATGATTAAGATTCTTATCCAAAAATCCAATCTTTTATAGATAACAAAAAAAAGAGACAAACCAGTTCATTTCCCAAGTCAATAGCAGCATCACTGAAGACTTTTCTGTGACCAGGATTACTTCCACAGAACACACAAATTCTATTGAACTTGGTACCGCAGCTTGAATTAGTTTCCATTCAAAAATCAACCCTCTTACTTCACCACCCCGCAAAATCCAATCTTTTTACTAATTTATTGATGGGTTTCTACTAAAAAAGTGAAACAAATCAACAAAATCAAAATATCTCAACCTTCTTCAAGGCAACTAGATAAGACAAGACAAAACAAAAATGTGGGTATTTCTTGATTTAATGAATTAAAGTAGTTGGAATCCGAAAAATCCAAGAAAGTATTTAAAGAATGTGGGTGTATTGAGTGAAAGATTGAGTATTTATTTTTCGCATAAATGATAGTGATTAAGGGAACATTATCAGTGGTTAATAAAAAAAGAAAAAAGAAAGGCAGCCCAAATAGGCGCATAATCTATATCTGGCGGCTGTTTTAGTTTCGTGTAATATTAAATGATTGGTGATTAAGTCAAAAATAATCATTACATATCACTTGTTCACGTGATGGCCCAGTGCTTATAATTATGAGTTAGCTATTCTTTCTTCTTTTCTTTCTTATATTATATATATATAGTTTATTTCTCGCATTATTTAACTTACATAATTTATTCATCAGAAGAAAAATATTGAAAATTGAAGTAGGTTTGTTAAAAGTCTAAAACCCAGGTTGCGGCCCATAGCTCTAATGCAAGCAAATAAGCAATACGGGTATCGGCAAAAATTAGTTCTTGGTTGATTATCATCTTTAAATTTAAATATTAGAGTTTTGAAGAGTACAAAGGAGACGCGCTGGACCTGTTTGGATGTGCTTTGGCCCGCCCATTTCACCGTTGCTTTTTTATAAAATTAGCAATTTTGGCATACGCAGGATTGCGTGTAAACTATATAAATAATAAAAAAAATTAATGTAACACAATTTTAATATAATTTATAAAATTGATGCAAATAATAAGGAAACTAATCAGTTTTGCACATATTAAAAATTACGTAAGAAATTTGTTAAATATGTAGCGGAATTTTATGAGTAGTGGTAATTACAATTAAAAAGTCAAAGCAATGGTATTTTTGAAAACTCAAAATTTGAGCAATGGTATTTTTGAAAACTCAAAATTTGGTATTCAAACAACAATTTTATTAGGGGGAGGCTTTTGCTTTTAATATACTAACTAGAAATTTGACACACGCGGGAGCGCGTGTAAACTATATTAATATTTAAAGAAATAAAAATTTGAAAGATAAATGCACGAAAACATGAATTGCTATTTTATAGAGTGGTTAGTTGCAAAATATGAAAATGACAATATTGCCCTGACATGCTTTTACGTAAAGAGAAAGAGAAAATTAAATTTTTTAGAAAATACAAAAGTTGGTGTCTAAATAGTACTTTGCTTTCCGTATAAATGGTTGGGATTGCATTTGAAAATCTGAAAAGTCAAATCCTTTTGGCCCGGTTTTTTCAAAAAGTCATTGTCCAATTATTTGCAATTTGGCAGGACATCCCATTCTGTTTTTTGTTTTTTATCAATTATTTGATTGAAAGTAATTCTGACTTTTTTTAGGCTTCTATTTCGTTTTTTCTTCATATTTTATTAAAACGTTACAACCCATTGTTTAATTATTAATAAACAATGAACTTAATTATTAGACCCTAACAGGTGAGGGGTTTCTCTATACATAATGTGATTTTCTTATTCAATGTGTATAATATTTTCTTTCTCAACTATGCTTTATATATATATATATATATTAGTGTCCATGTTCTAAACATTTTTTTATTTTTTTCACATGGGATCTTTTTGCAAAAAAAGTGGAAATTGTGGTAACTAATTAGTTTCTCTTTAATTTTAATCTTAAAAATATATGTTTGTTAGTCAATATTCCTTAGTTGTAGCAACTACTTTAAATACAAAAAAGATAGATGTGCACATCCGGGATGAAAAAGATCTACGGAGATTTAAAATAATTAAATTTGGTATGAAAATATTAGATGTCTAAGAAGTAAACTTTTAGATTAGATCAAATCTCGGATTAAATACGTGGATAATCTTTGTGGAAATTAAACATTTTGAATTATGCAAATAAACCTTCTATTATTAATGATACTACTTCCTTAGAATGGATTTCATACCAAAATAAGATTTAATTTTTGCCTATCTTATTCAAATAACATAGCCGTGTAACTGTAGAAGATATAAACTAGTGATAAATCTTTTCCTTATTAGACATCCCTTATCTGTAGGAAATATTTTCTAAATTTCATAATTAGATAATAAATTATTTCAAAAAATTAGAAACAAATAGGGGCATTATATTATAGTAGGAAAGAGTCACGTTAATCTTATCGCGTAAGATTTTTAATTAAAGTCGGTGTAGATTTTAGTTAATCAACTTAAAAGTGTATATACGTGCGTGTATATATATATATATATCAGGTTCTGGATATTGATTAAGAGATGATAAGATGGAAGGAAAAGAAACATCTTGTCGATTAAACAAAATCTTAATTTAGTTAATTAATGATTTACAGATAATCACATTATGTGATATTGATAGGGTTTTTTCCTTTTTTTGGTTCAAAACGTGACATTACGAATATGTCATTGGCAATTTGGCATACTTTTCCTGGCACATTAAGAATATGTCATTAGCACACTTTTTTTTTGTTTGTTTCAAATCATGACTTTTAAGCACACTTTTTTTTCTTTTTTTAAGATGATAGTTGTTCACGGATTCTCTTGTTTATACACGTAATTATTTTTTTAAATAATAATATTTATAATATTTAATTAACCAAAATCATTTCTAATTAAAATATTACTTTTACACGTAACAATCATATTGATGTTATGTTTAATACTTACTTTTCTTCCAACACTGAAATTACATTCTAATTAAATTTCAACTTTTTTACACGTTTCTCAAAATACTTTCCAAACACCTTTTTTCAAAATGAGCCAAATCAAACCAATGAAAATACATCCAAATGGGCCCGTTATGTCTCAGGTTTTTGATTTGGTTAGGAAGTGTATTCGAAAAATTATTTAACAAATAAGCTAAAAAGCAATAATTATAAGGTTTATATAATTTTAATGCCAAAAAAAGAGTTTATTTAAATTTTATTTGGTGTGTAATTGTAATATGACGTAAATATAATATATGAAGTGGAAATCATAGTAAAAGGAATAGGTTGCACTTGAATTATATTCTTTCTTTTTTATGGCCGGAGTCGAATTAGATTCAATCATATCTAGAGTATGTTAAAATAGTTATACAAAGAAATATTTATAAGCATTAGAGTTATATTGAATGATAGTTGTAATGGATAATGATTGATTTTGATGATTTAACTTATATTGAATGATAGTTGTAATGGATAATGATTGATTTTGATGATTTAACTTATACATGTATATTTCACTTTGTATCCCACTTTCTAATAATAATGTTCATTAATTCTCATTAAATTATGTTAGTTAAAATAAAATTCATTAAATAAAAAAAAAATATCTCTCTCTCTAAAAGTGCTTTTTTTTTACTTTAACAAACCTGGCTTGTCACGTATCAACAAAAAATGTTAATCTTGTTCGCACATCGAAGCCTCCAAATAATTTTCCATGTCCGATGAACTCCTGATGTTGTACCGTCATCGTGTCGTCACGAAAGCAAACCTTGTGTCATGATAAGGCCGCACTGAAAAAATACCGCTTTTTCTCAAAATGCCAAATTCTTTTATTCTCGCGAAGAAGTTCCTGAACAAGAATAGACAAAATCTCCCGCACCTGCCAAAAAAGCTCACGAAGCCGCCCAACATCCCACCACCCCACATCTTGATCAACGAGTTTGCAAACTCTCGTAAAAGTCACGAGTGGATTGTGTGGCGTAATAAGGTGAAACAAAACAGGTCGGGGCATCCATGCATCTCCCCATACCGAGATTGATGTACCATTGCCCACGCGCCATCTCAAACACAACTATGACACTGGAATTATTTCCCAAATACAATGGCATGAGACCAACGGTATGCTACCAATATGCGCCTCCAAAACATTGCATGTCGGGAAATACTTTGCCTTATAAATGCGACTAACGAGACTACCAGATTTTGAAGAATTCGCCACCCTTGTTTCGCGAGAAGAGCCATATTAAACGCCTTAAGATTTCTAAATCCCATACCACCTTCCTCTTTCCTCTTACATAATTTCTCCCTAACAATCCAATGAATCTTATTTCTTTCCTCGCCCCCTCCCCCCCCCCCCCCCACCCACCAAAAATTGCTAATAATTGCTTTAATTTCCTTAATTAAAGAGTCCGAGAGACGAAAACAACTCATAGCAAAAGTGGATATGGCTTGCATAACGGACTTGATCATAATTTCTTTCCCCACCGCCGATAATGTTTTCCCTTTAAAACCCTGAGCTCGCTTCCAAACCCTCTCTCGGATATAAGCAAACATCTCTCTTTTGATTTCTCGACAGCCGACGAAAGGGCAATATGTTTTTCATGCCTCTCCGCAATAGCCACGGCAAGGATTCCTCCAATCTTAGTCGTGAGCTCATGTGACGTTTCTAGTCATAACTACCACTGACTTCTCCAAATTAATTTTCTGCCCTGAAGCCGCCTCATAAACTTGTAGGATCCAACGAATTTTAGCAGCGAACTCCCTGGTAGCATCGCAAAAAAGTAAGGTATTATCTGCAAATAAAAGGTGGGATATACGAGGTGTGCCCAGGCAAATCGCCACTCCCTGAATCACATCATGCCGCTCTGCACTAGTAATGAGTGTTGAAAAAATCTCGAAAGCAAATAAGAACATGTAGGGGGATCTGCCGAATACCTCTTTCGGGGAAAAAAGCACTCGACTCCTTCCCCTCAACCAACGTAGCATATCATTAATCAAACCCCCAACATAATAAGTGACACAAAATAATGAGCAAAACCTAACTTAATTATAATCTTTTTCAAGAAAGACACTCGACTCGATCATACACCTTGCTCATGTCTTCAGCGTCATATATCCCCATCTCTTTGATTTTTTATTTTTCAAATGGTTAAGTTCACAAAGGCAACGAGAATATTATTAGTGATCAAGCACCTCGGGAATAAAAGCGGATTGAGAAGGAGAGATAATATCCCCCAAGAAAGGTTTAAGGCGGTTAGCAATACCGATACCGATACCAAGACGGCTATGCAGTACCCGATACATATCGATACCGATTTAAATACCGATACCAGTTCTGACGTATCCGATACGCCACGTGGCGTATCCTTTAATTTTGAAATTTAAAAAAATTCGATACGTATCTGATACATTTTTTTAGGCGTATCGGAACTATTATGGGTCTTTTTTATAAACTTTTAATATTTGATGGGTTAAATATTTAAATATAAATTCCACCAAATATAAAATGAAATAAAAAATGTAAATCCCTTTATCAAGGGCACGATTCAGGTCTCATTATTTTTATAATTATACTTTTCTTTTTCTATTCATAATCACCACTACCACCATGCGTCATCTTCACCCCACCACCATGCGCCATCTTTAAACTTGTTAGGTTGTTGCTTAACTTATTAGTCATAAATAATTCACGTTTATATGTCTTTTTTCATATTTGATGCATTACTTTTTTTAATGTTAAACCTTTTTTTTGTGTATTTCTAATTTTTTTTGTTTAAGGTTTAAATTTTATTGCTTTTTAAAAATAAAAAATACATATAATAAATATTAATAATTATTTATATGTAGACATATTCTTGCTGTACCGGTATCGGCTATTTTTAAAAAATGTCGTATCGACGTATCCGTGCCGTACCCGTACCCGAACCTGTGCAACATAGGCAATAGCTTTAGAGGCCACCTTAAAACTAACGTTACTGAGGCTCGTAGGACGGAACTGAGACATCACATCAGGGTTAGTGATCTTTGAAGTCAGAACAATATGTGTAAAATTAACCACATGATCAATAATACTGTTATTGAGATAAGCAAGCACAAAAGCAATAACATCCGAACCCACAATACGCCAGAATTTTTTATAAATATTATAGTTTTGAAGAGTATGAAGGAGGCACGCTATGTTTTAGATTTTTGATTTCGTTAGGAAGTGTAATGGAAAAGTTTCATTCACAAATACGCAAAAAAGCAATAATTATAAAGTTTTATCAAACTTTTATTTGGTGAGTATTTGTAATATGATATAATAACTATGGGAGATATCCTCTACCCCATATTTCGTTCTACTTTGTGTCCCACTTTCTAATACTAATGTTAATCAATTCTCATTAAATTTTGTTAATTAAAATAAAATTTATAAAATATTCTCTATCTCAATCTCAAAGTGTTTTTTTAAAGTTTAACAAACTTTGTTTGTCACTTATCAAAAGAAAAAAGAAAAACTAGTTATAGATATTAGCAAACTTTCCTCCAAGATCAGACTTACCAATTTTAATTATAGAAAAGAATAATTACAATTACACCCCTTGAGGTTTAGTGTAATTACAAAGACCTCCCATGAGGTTTAATTAATTACAATGACCTCTACTCAGGTTTGAATAATTACAATTATCGCCCCTCTAACTAGTAATTATAAATACATTTTCAATTTTGTCCTTGATCAATTCTATTGTTTAAATGAATTTAAATGCCTTGTTCAATATTACATGCAAGCTCTTGAAATTAAATAAAATATCACTTATTTTCAAAAAGGCATTTAAATTCATTTAAACAATAGAATTGATCAAGGGCAAAATTGGAAATGCATTTACAATTACTAGTTAGAGGGGAGGTCATTGTAATATTCAAACATGGGCGAGGTCTTTTTAATTACACCAAACCTCAACAGGTGCAACTGTAATCATCCCATATAATTACTTGTTAGAGGCAAGGTCATTGTAATTAATTAAACCTCAGGGGAGGTCTTTATAATTCCACCAAACCTTAGGGGGTATAACTATAATTATTCCTTATAGAAATTAGTTATAAAATCCACAGATCTGTCATATTATGGATTCTAGTTAAATTTTTTGATGTTGTTAATATGTCTTAAAAGTTTATATTTATATTCAATGTTTCAGTGATTGTGTTTGAATTGATAATCTAACTTTTATTTTTGAAATTTATGCTTATGATGTTTTGTGGAAATTTTGAAATGTCAATCCTACATGAATTTTTTCCCGGCAAAAGAGTGGTGGTTGTGGCGACTAGAGAGGTGGAACTTGGAAAGGAGAGAGAGAGAGAGAGAGAGAGAGAGAGAGAGAGTTGGACGAGCTATGTTGAGAGAGAGGGTGGAGAGGAGATAGAGTGTAAAAATATGTTATCTTTAAGGACAGAAAAGGATCTTGTGTGAGTTTTCGGTTTAATATTTTTTCCAGATTTTAATTGATTAGAATTTAATAATAGGTAACTAATATTATTATTAGAAAGTAGGTGTCGCGATCCTGCAAGAAATTAATGGAAATCAATCAGTAAAGCGAATTGCAAAAGAATTGAGGGAAGAAGAAAGAGCGTTAAAATTCGTACCTTAAAGAAAAATACATGAATTTTGGCGAACGATTTGACCCTAAGTCTACGACTGCAGACGACAGCATTTTGGGAAGTGGCTAAGAGATCCAGACCGCATGATGGAAATCGATTGGAGCCGTAGGCATGTCTTCACCTAGTTCGGTTATTTTATTTACGCCTAGTAAAGCCGCGTTATGGAATATCGCTTTTATTCAGTTAGTCATTTGGTTATGTTGTTATGTCCGTTTCTGCATTTGTGAGTTGAGCAATATATGTATGTTGGTCACTTTTTAATTAAGCAAAAAACTATATCATTTCTCTCAACTCTCTCTTATATGTTTTCCTTTCTTCTTCACCAATCCTCTTTTATTGCATCTTTAAAGAAAATTATAGAAAATAGTAGCAGACTGTAACATTTGGTATCTAGAGCCAAATTGTTCCTTAGATAAAAATGGTAGACACTAGACTCAAGGAATTACATGAAGCTCAAAAATATGGATAAGATAATGTTAGATGAATCCATACGTCGAGAAACATCATCTACAACACTTCAAGGACAGATCGAAACGATCAACACCATTCGATAACCACATCGCACAAATACACGCCAAACATGTTGCTACCACTCTCTCACTCTCTAATTTGGAATCACAACTAGCATTCATAGTGAAAAATCTCAAAATCACTTCGAGAGGAATCCCGCCTTTGAATGAAATACCCCAAGCCCCATGAACGTCACAAACCACCTCATGAGTGCCATACAACACTGATCACCATAGCTGAAAGCTATATCGTGCATTTAGAGGGCGATTTTAGCTCCCCACCACATCACAACTACACACCATTTTTTTGCCTCACCCCACGTTTCCTAAGTCAAATTTCCCCGATTCAGTGGTAATGATCCTAGAGATTGGATCATGCATTGTAGTGACTATTTCGAGTTGATTCCCCCAGTGAGTGAGCAAGAAAAAATCACCACTCTACCGTGCAGATGGATGTAAAACTTGCATTACGGTACAAAAATTAGTCAGAATGTTCCTCATACCACTTGGGAACAGTTTGTTAGGGTAACTTCTGTTAAGTTTGAGAATCTGAAGGATGCTAAGGCTATTGGGGATATTCATAAGCTATGTCAGAAGGGATCCTTGGATACCTATATTGACATGTTTCTGGAGTTGAAGGCTCATATATGTATTGTACACTTTAGGGACTTCACTGGGAGTTGTTATGTAGATAGTTTCCTCAGTGGATTAAATGTGAAACTTTAATCTGTATGTGCACCCTTTCAACGTGTTACCCTTCAATCTACCATTGAGATGGCAAGGATCTAGGACAGAATAATGGACACTCTCATCAGGAAATCTAAACCCAAATAACTTTTTACTTTTTCCTCTATTAAGAAACCTGACTATACACCCCCTACCCCCGATCCAAAAATACAAATATACCACACAAACATACTAATAGGAAGCTACTAACTGCTGCAGAAATGAAAGCACTCATGGAAAAGCACTTGTGTTTTATTGTGATTAGATTCACACATTTGCATAAGGGTAAAACCAAACAATTGTTTAGGTTACTCTCTGAGGAGGAGGAGGTTGCATACCTCCCCTCCATGCTAGAGATACACCCTGAGCATTTTGATCACCCACCTCAGGAATCAGTTACGGTCTCCTTTATTGCCCTTTCGGGTAAGACGGGAGTTGGAACCATCAGGTTGCAAGGTCTATTTGGTAGGCATCCTTGACACATTTTGGTTGATAATGGTAGCACTCACAACTTCCTGGATGAAGCCATTGCCCTTAAACTAGGCTGTAAAATAAAGAAAGCTCAACCGATGCTCATCAATATTGTAGATGGACATAGAATACTGAGTACTGGTAGGGTACTTACCTTTGTATGGGTGATGCATGATCATGCTTTTTCATATCTCCTCAGGGTACTGAAGATGGGAGGATGTCACATGATTCTTGTGGTTGACTAGGTGAGGCAAAATGAACCTGTTGAGTTCTTCTTTTCAAAGAAAACTCTAAGGGTGAACTTGAATGGACAAAAGGTGGTATTTTAGGGCATGAAGGAGGTTGTCCAATGTAAAATCATAAATGGTATTTCAATGGCTAAGAAGATATGGACTGAGAATGCTATTGACGAGGGAAGGTTGTTTGTCATCAATGTAGTCCATGAAGGTTCTGAGGTGAATCCTGACCTCACACTGCCCTTACAACTGGACCAGGATAGGTAAACCACCATTAGTGTGATACATGAAGGTTCTAGGGAGAATCCACTTTCTTCACACTTGCCCTTGCACACATATTGGATTCATTTTTAGATGTGTTTGTTGAGGCTGTAGAGCTACCCACTGTGAGGGATATTGAACACCATATTTCCCTCAAATTAGCAGCCTACCCAAACACGAACACCTATAGGTACCCTCATGTCTAGAGTTATGCATAATAAATTGGTTTGATCGAATCAATTTAAAATCGGCCGAATGATCCGATCCAAAAATCGAATCAAATATTTGATCCGATTTTTGATTTCTGTCTTAGGATCGAACTCCCCTTTGATTTAATTCTTGATTTCAGAGGTTAAAAATGGGATCGAATTGAATAATCATCTTATTGTTTTTCTTTAAGATTGATTTCAGATCCGATTACTTCCAGATTAGAATGAGAGCTAATGACAAACACCTCACTGCTCTACAGACTCATCATTGTAACTTCTAATTCAATGTGATGCCATTTGGACTGTGCAATGCTCCTACCACTTTTCAATCCTTGATGAACCATGTTTTTGCAGCTCACTTAAGGAAATTTTTGTTTGTACTCTTTGATGACATTCTTGAGGTGGTTTTGTTTCTTTTTAGACTAAAATATGTTTTCTAAAAGATCTAAGTGTGATTTTGTTCAGAAACAAGTAGAATAACTAGTCCACATTATGAGTGCTCAAGGGGTAGCTACTCATTCTCAAAAAGTTGCTTGTGCAAAAGGCTGGCCCAAGGCCAATACAGTTAAGGGGTTGAGAGGTTTTCTGGACCTTAATAGTTACTACTGGAAGTTTATTCAAAACTATGGTATTATTAGTAAGCCTTTCACCGATATGCATATGGCGGATTGTTTTAAGTAGACCCATGAGGCTGATCAGGCTTTCATTGATCTTAAACAAATCCCAAGTCGGTGCTCAGGGAAGGCACATTGCATTTCTTAGCAAAGCTCTATGTCCTAAGAACCAAGCTTTATCCATATACGAAAAGGAAGTTTAGGCTGTCTTTTCTGCTATTCAGAAGTGGAAACACTACCTACAGGGTAACCACTTCATCATCAAGACTGACCATCATAGTTAGAAGTTTCTAGAGTAGAATATCACTTCTCCACTCCAACATTTATGGGTGGCCAAACTCTTAGGACTCAATTATGAGATTCTTTACAAGGGGGGGGGGGGGGGGGGGGATAAGGTTATTGATGCCTTGTCTAGAAGAGAGTTTGAGGGGGCTTCCCTAGATGCTATGACTATGCTCAAACCTACTTAGCTTCAACAGTTACGAGGCAGTTACACTAATCGTGATTTCTTCTTGAATATCATGTCTGTTAAGACCCTAGACTCTTCTACTTTTCAGGACATCTCCTTATCTCATGAAATTCTGAGATCAAAGGTAGGCTTTTTATTGGTTCTTGTTCTGATCTCAGGACTACTCTTGTTCAGACTATGCACTCCGCTGCTTTAGGTGGCCACAGAGGAAACTAGGGCACCTATACTAGATTGAGGTCATTGTTCTTTTGGCCTAAGATGAAAGGGGAGGTCATCACATTTGTTCAACATTGTGATATATGTAACAAGGTGAAACTGGACAATGCTCCCTACTCTGGATTATAATCCTACCCAAGCATGGTCTCATGTGTCCATTGATTTTGTTGAGGGACTTCATAAGTTTGGGGGAAAGTCTGACATCCTAGTAGTGGTGGACAGATTCACAAAGTTTGGTCATTTCATTGATCTCTCCCACCTCTACTCTGCTACTGACATTGCAAGGGTCTTCTTAGATAATATTTACAAACTACGTGGGCTAGTAGTTTGGTTACTGACACGGATAAAATTTCCACAAGACACTTATGGAGCTACTTGTTTAAGTTGTTGGGCAATAGTAGTAAGTTTAAACTTATTGGCTTAACTAAGGATAACATGATGAAGGCTCAACAACGCATGAAGTCTTTTGCAAACATTCACAAATCTGAACAATTTCAAGGTAGGTAATGAGGTATTTCTTGAGCTCCAACCTTTTTTTGCTAGAACTCTGTATGTCTGCAAAAAAAGCTGAAGTTGAGTTGCAAGTACCACAGACCATATGCTATCATTGAGAAGATTGAGAAGGTGGCGTACCGCCTCACTCTTCCCCAGGGTTCCTAGATTCACCATGTGTTTCATGTTTCCTTTTTTAAAAAATGCATTAGCCCAGAATATAAACCTAGCCCTACCATCCCTATTATCGATCAAAATGGATCTTTCAAGATCTACTCCGACCTTGTCCTTGATCACAGTATTTTTAAACATCGTAACATGGTTGTACCTCAGATCTTGGTCTAGCACATCAATTCTTCGGTAAACACTGCAAATTGGAAATATTACAACTTCATTGAGCGCCACTTTCCCTCTTTTTGTCCTTGGTGTCAAGGATCTCCAAAACATGCTGGTGATGTCATGATACTGCAAGAAATTAAAGAAAATTAATCACTAATTGAAAGGAATTGCAGAGGAATTGAGGGAAGAAGAAAGAGGGTAAAAATCGTACCTTGAAAGAAAAAGAATGAATTTTCGCAAAGGATTTGACCCTAATTCTACGATTCTGCAAAATGACAACGTTTTTGAAAGTGGATAAAAGATCTAGAGTGCATGATGGGAATCAATCAGAGCCGTACGTGTGTCCTCGACTCCTCCCCTAGTTGGGTTAAGTAGAGTCGCGTTATGGAATAACGCTTTTATATTTTTTTGCCATTTGGTTATGCTATTTTGTCCGAGTCTACATTTTTAAGTTGAGCACTATATGTATGCCTTTGGTCTCACTTTTTAATAAAACATAAAATTTTATTATTTCTCTCAACTCTCTATCTTATGTGTTTTCCTTTCTTCTTCCCCAATTCTCTTTAACTACAGATTTACAAAAAATTACAGCGGATTGTAACAGCGGGACATAGAAATGGGACATAGTATGTGTCATTTGTAATAATCTCTATCTATTCCACGTAATACGTAGACCACTTATCACAAGTGCTAAAATGCAATTAGCTCCTTTTGTAATAAGTTTTAAAGCCCAAAATTATATTATTTGCAAAGTCGAATAACTAAAACACCCCTTAGTTAGCTATTTGATTAAAGCATTTATGGATTTCGTACGAATTTCATTATTGATTATTTTACTTACATGAAACTAGGAAAAAATGTAAAACTATACACATATCACCTATTTCAATATATAGATCATGTGGTACAAATTACAATAACATTCACCATCGGAGAGAGGAAGAAAAAAACTGAAATAGCAAAATTAATGTTTTTCTTATCAGCTCATTCACGATATTTTTCCTTGTCGTATCATCCTCGATCTACAGTTCTTCAGCATATGCCAAAGAGACAACCGAGGTCATAACAAAAGAATTTATAGACAACGTTTGCTCAAAAACATCTAACTCTTCTCTTTGTTTGGAGATTTTAAGAGACCAAATTGGAGATCATTCTATTTCTACCTTAGTTACCAAACCAATGATCAAGGCTCAATCTTTTGCCAAAGTGACACAAAAGAAAATCCAAACTTTTTATCGCGGTTTGGCTAATCCTAAGTTTGAAGTTCGACAACAATATAGAAAATGTTTGGCGGCATACTCTGATGTCGTGAAGAACCTTATTAAGGCAAACGCATACATACAAATGGGGAACTGCAAGGGTGCTAAAAGCTATGTCTCAAACGCTATGAACCGAGTCAATTCTTGCGAAAATGGCTTTGCCAAAAGCGTTAGAAATGCAAATAAGAGTTTCAAAAATATTTGTGAAATTATAGTAGCCATATGCGACAGCGTCTGATAATTGTAGTATTGCCAAAGGGTGTCAAGCTATCCTCTATGGAATACAAAAATGATGTTTATATATTTGTTGAAGTCGTAATATGAAATGAATTAATTAAAGCTTCTTATGGTAATATTTAACGGAAAAGAATTTGTGTTTTTTGGTTTTTCTTCTTGAGAAAAATAAATGCAGAAAGATTAGCATGGTATTTACTTCCAACTACAGTTAAGAATAGATGATCGTCTTAATTTAACTATCAAAATAGGCATTCCGCAATTTGCTTGTAGGTGTATACTGACTTCGTGTGTATCTCTTGTACTAGGACTCCTTTCAACAATAAAATCCTCTCTATTTAATGATAAAAAAGAAAAAATTAACTATCATCAAAAGAAATAGAATAAATGGTCATATTAATTATATCTTCTGATTTAGACCTTATTTTGTTTATAAGAGCTTGAAGTATTTTTAACATCTTGATTTCAATTTTTCCATTTCCTATTCGGAAAAAAAAAGAAAAAAAAGAATTATATATCACACTCACGCGTTCCGATCCATTCAGAGTAAATGAAAAAATCGTAACTTAACTTTCGAAGGAGCTAATTGTATTTTGGTCTTATTTCGTCACGGTAATAGAACAAAGTAAAAGGGTACAAAATGAGATATAAATAACCAAAATAATGCTATCCAACTTTATTAACGGACTAGCTTGGTCCGGAACACTTATTACAAGTTTATTAGGTAGAATAAATTAATTACAAGATTCATGTAACGTGTCGAATCGTCGGTATTCGATGCTGACGTGTCAAATGCCTTTGTTCGATGCGGAACAATTAACACTGATTCGAAGTTGCTCTGGATGGTGTCGAATTCGATGCGTAAATTAGGTGTCGAATTCGATGCGTACTTTGGCGTGTCGAATGGAGGAACACTGTTTAATCATGTATCGAATGTGGGTTGTTCGATCCGATGCGTATCGTATGAATAGTGGTTCGATGCTAACTGTGCAGAAGTGGTTGTCTTCCCAAAACGTGCACAGAATACAAGGGGACGGGTTATATATAGAAACCGTCCCGTGGAGCCCACAAATTAATATAGAAAGGCGCATCGAATCATCCATGTTCGATGCGTGCATCGAATAACTCTATTTCAATGCGCTAATGGGCTGGCCCAATAAAGTAGCATTTGGCTGTAGATTCGATGCGCGCATCGAATTCTCTCAATTCGATGCGCTTATGGGCCGGCCCAATAACGATGTATTGGGCCAATCTTAAATCGCACCCATCATATAGTCCCCCCCAGTTTGGGAGACGATGTCAACTTGGAGACCGTCTTCCAAACTTTAAAGAATGTATTTGGAATTGCTCTGAACGGTCTTCGCTGTACACCTTTAAAAAAAATTCAGATACTTTATCAAATATTTGTACTGATTTGGGATATTCCTACTCATATGTTAGTTCGGAGCGGTTCACAGTAGTTCTACGAATATAAATAAACGCATCGAACAACATCGATTCGATGCGTGAAATGAACCGCATCGAATTTTGTTCGTTCGATGCGGTTATTCGATGTGGCCGCTGAATTAGGCCTGATGGGCCTCGCGCTCCCTATATAAGGGGAGCTCTGCCGTGAGGAGCTCATTACGCTGCCCACGCACTCCGCTCCTGAGGTGAGACGCATCGAATTGCAGACATTCGATGCGTTCCGCATCGAACGATCATTAATTCGATGCGGTCAGCATCGAATTGTGATGGTTCGATGCGATACTTATATTAATTAAATCTGTTGCTTTTCCTTCATTTTTCTAATTTTGCTTTTCTTCTGCTTAGGATATATTAACCAAGCAAAAACTATTTCTACCGGAAATTTGATCAAGGTAAAAATTTTCGCTTGTATGTTGCCAGATTATTTCTTTAATAAATTTTTCTTTACGTATGTTTGAGTGATATGCGAGAGTGTAGAGCGATGTGTTCGTCCTTAGTCAGCCTCCGTTTTTAATTTATTTCAGTTAATTCTCGTCAAGATGGTGAGCAGTAAATCCACTTATAGCAGTGAGTCGAGTACTGGTTCTAGCTCCAGCTCCATTAATAATGTGAACCCTTTGAATGCTCCCGCGGGCCCGAGCACAGTCGAAGTAAATGAGTTTGAATTAATAGATATAGAAATGTTGGATTCACCCGCGGATAACAACCCCGTTGGCGATATTGAACCAGCGCCCGAAGTGGACAGTGATGACTTGTCCGCGTCATCCTATGGGGATAATCGCGCTCCAAGCGAGGGTGAAGAGGATGTAGATTATATTAATAGGGAGTTCGATGATCATGTCGAGGTCCCAGGAATGGCCTACGATCAATATATTTCTCGTCTCCAACATAGTCGTAAGGGGCTCCGCAAAAAATTTGATATTCCTGATAAATATAAAATCGTCCTCCCAGGCCCGAATGATCGGATGCATACCCCACCCCCCGGTCATATGACTGTATTCGTTGGTCAGCTCCTGAATGGTCTGCGCTTTCCAATTCTTTATGAGCTAAGATGGCTTTTGAGGATGATAAATCTCGTGCCCGCGCAACTCACGCCAAACTCTTATGAGAATTTGACCGGCTTTATTATAGTTATGAAGGCGTTGCGCCAACCGTAAAGTCCCAATGAGTTTTATGCTTTGTTTGAGATCGCGAGGCGTGAAGAAGGATTTTATCATATTAAAGCACAAACGAACCGGAAGTTCTTGAATGGTGGGGCGACCGGATATGAAAAGGATTGGAAAATAAGATACTTTTACATTGAGGAGAGCTACGCAGGCGAGTTTGGGAGATACCACCGTGAATGGTACACCGGGGCAAGGGTAGTGATTCTCGGCGAAGTTGCTATAACTTCATGGGATTGCTAGTTTATCCCGAACTTATTTTAAGAACATCAATTCGATGTTAAAAAACTTGTTGAAAATCGAGTCCTGTCATTAGCTGGATTGTCTCCAGTGAAATATACAGGGAGAATGACCCTTGGTATAACAGCGCAACTCTTTCGATATTTTTGATTTATGCTTATTATGATTCTAACGATTTATTTTTCTTGCAGCCAAGTATTTCATGGGTCGTTACGCGAGAATGAATCGAGCCGTTGCTGCTGATTTGGCGAGCTCTCAGATCAACATTGTGCCTGAAATTCCTCCCCCCCGAAAGAGAAAAAGTAAAGGCAAAAAGAACATTGTCGGTCCCTCTACTGCCGCTGTTGCTGATTCAACAGTTGATCCTTTCGGGGATATATTGGGGGATAACCCTGAGAATGTGCAAGGCGGTACTGAGGCGTCATAAAGCATGGCAGTTGGAACAGGAGACGATATTGAAGTCGGCGTCCAACGTAAAAAATCAAGAATGCCTCAGACTAGGTCGCAAGCCGGAGGGGCTGCTCCATCAGTAGGCCAAACAAGCAGGCCTAGTGCCTCTAATGCTCCGGCCCGTGCAGCTGGGCCAAGTGTAGGAGCGGGGCCTAGCCAAGGCCCTCGTGCTCGAGCCGATGAGTATGAAATCTCGGAGGCCGAAGCCATCGACCATTTGAAGGCACTGCTTCCTGGTCTTGCAGTTCCTCTTCCTGTCTCTGCCGAAGAGAGGAAAAAAGTGGAGCGAAACACGCTTCATCTGCTGACAGCGGTAATTATCTCTTCTGATTGAGTTAATTTCTTTTGAACTGAATTTATAAATGTTGATTCGATTTCTCATTATTTGTTAGGCGGGCGGTTTTGTGGATACCATGTTCTCTTTGCTCATGGATCTTCGGGAGTCAGCCAGTGGTGGTAACAACGTTGCACTTAAAGCTGTCCTCGATGAAAAGTAAAAGGCCTTGGAATTGGCCAAAGACCATGCTGCGAAGGCGCATGCTGACCGGGAGGTAGCTAAGGAGGCACGGGAGGAGGCTGATAAGCTCAAAGAAGAGCTAAACAAGCAAATTAATGAACTTAAGATGGAAGTGGGTGCGGCTAGAGAAGAAGCCCATAACACCGACCTTAACGTTATTTGCGCGACCTTAAAGAGGTAGAATATATTCCTCTTCGTGGCGTTTCTTACCTCAATTTCCTGTTGTTATATTAATATTTTTCACTCCCTTGTAGGTTTCTTCCAAACAGAAAGTGGAAATAGCCGAAGAGTTTCTTCGAAGCAACACTTTTCGAGAAATCTGCACTTGTCGAGGCGATCTCGAAGCTCGGAATGCTCAAGTTCTGACTGTGCATCAATTTTACGCAACACAGTATGTGCGTGGAGGTTTCAAACCAGAATGGTTGAGCCTGTCTTTAGGACCAAATCGAGAAATTATGCCGCCTCGTACAACTTCTGAGCTTGTTGAACCCGATGAGTTTGCTTCACTGCTTGAAAATGAAAATCTTATTCTCCGAGGACTATCACCATCGCCTCCGATGCCTGAGCCGTATCCCTCATCTGAGGATGAGGAGGATATCTGAAATTGCAGCGTTGATGCTGTTCTATCTTTCCATGTTTATGAACAATTTTTATTTTTAATTTAATTTATGCATGGCGCTGCGTCGCTCTTATGAGTTTGAACACTTTATGCTTAGTGGACTTACACTTTTGAGTGCTTGTCTCTGGTTGTTTAATTATTTATTATGCTCATATTTGTTGCCTTTTATTTCAATATCCTATTTGGGTTCTTTACTTTATTTTGACAACCTGTCGGTTTTTTATTTTTCCTCCGCTATGAAGAAACGATTATAATAGTGCTATTTATTATCTTTTCATTTAGGAAAAGGTTTTGCTTGTCTCTTTGGACATAGTTTAATCGTTGGTGCCCGTCTCACCAAGAGTTTCGTTCATATTTTCTCAAGTCATGAATGTTAATGAGAACTTATAGTGCTATACGTAGTGTCTGTTCCTTGTTTGTTTTGCTAAGCAATCTCGGTAATACTTGTCATTCTGAAAAGAATCCTTCGTCCCTCCTCATCTTTTGTGAGATTCTGAGTGTACTGTGGTATCTCGTTTCCTATTGGGAACAACCTTCGTCTTTTTCATTGCCTCTGACTTTAATCGGTATCTCGTGGCACTTTGGACAGAGATTCCTTTCTATTCTTCTCTTTAGGGATTTTCGGTATCTCGTGCCACTTTGGGCAGAGTTTCCGTCCCTTTTGTTGCCTCTGGATTTTATCAGTGTCTCGTGCCACTTTGGACAGAGTTTCTGTTCTTCTACTTTCTTCAGGGATTTTCGGTATCTCGTGCCACTTTGGACAGAGTTTCCGTCCCTATGTTGCCTTTGGCTTTTATCGGTATCTCGTGCCACTTTGGACATAGTTTTTGTTCTTCTACTTTCTTCAGGGATTTTCGGTATCTCGTGCCACTTTGGACAGAGTTTCCGTCCCTTTGTTGCCTTTGGCTTTTATCGATATTTCGTGCCACTTTGGACAGAGTTTCCGTTCTTCTCCTTGTTTCAGGGATTTTCGGTCCTACATGGATTTCTATTATGCAGAGTAGATAAAATTCATGCAAATCAAATAATTAGGCATAATCTTCTTTGAAAATCCAAATCAGATTATGTGAATAGATCTGAGCTTGGGTCATTGCTCATTTGCCTGACTTCCAGTGTTGTCCTCCAGATTTATGGTTTGGGGTGCCTGTTTTAAGTTTATACATTTTTGTCCCTCATGCATGTCATAGCAGAGAGAACGAATAAAAACTTGTTCAAAATATTCAAAATGCTAAAAACACTTGTAAATTGAAGCAGAATCTTTAATCAATATGCTCCATTTGCTTTGGTGCCAATGCCCTTGCTGCTGCTTCCTCTTGTTGTGGCCGAGTCCGGAGCGAAGTTAAGTAGCATTTCCATCCTTCTATATGGTCTGATATGACCTCACCTGTACCGCTAGGAGTTGGAAACTTCACAATTTGATGATAAGTTGATGGTAAAGCTCGGAAAGCATTCATCTCTGGCCTTCCTATGATTCCGTTGTAAGCAAAATGCATGTCAACGATCACGTAATTCTCTAGAAGCGCCTTTCTCTGCGGTGATGTACCTAATGACGTTGGGAACTTAAGCATTCCGAGTGGGACTATCTCTAGACCTCCAAATCCGTGAAGAGATGTTCTCACTGGTTCTAGTGTCTGATTATTCAATCCCATTTTAACCAACGTAGAATTGAACAGCACGTTTACTGAACTTCTGTGGTCCACTAGCATCTTGGTGACTCCATAGTTAGCTATATCCACTGTTATCACCAAAGGGCAATTTAAATTGGACATTTGTATAGCCTGTGGACTCAGCTTTCTTAGGTCTGTTGTAGAGAAAGTAACCTCGTCATGCGGCATCTGCTCAATTCTCAGTATACTGGCCATATCAACGAAATTACCCGATTCAACCAGTCTTGTGATCTTTCTGCGACCGTTGGTGGAATCCGCTCCTCCTGGTCCTCCAGATATCATATTAATCATTCATTTCCTGGCATTCCCATCTTCGATCTGAGGGTACTAGAAAAGATGCGGTTCATCGACTACCCTTTGCTTATCTTTCCTGGGAGATGGAGTTCTTTTCCGGTTGAAATTTTTCTCTTGCTCCTGCACCTTCTTGACATACTCCACGAGTTTGCCATCCTTCACTAACCATTCAATTTCATCCTTCAAATTTATACATTCTTCAGTATCATGACCCTTCTGGTTATGATACTTGCATAATTGACTTGAATACATTGTTGCCTTGGATTCCGCCATCAGTTTAGGATCCTTCAACCATCCTTTCCTTTTTGCTGTGTTAAAGACTGTCATGATATGGGCATTTAACGGTGTGTACCGTCTAGGTGAACTCTCCCTTTTGTAGTTCTTGTTCCTGTTGTTGTAGGTATTACGGTTGTGATCGTCTCTACCTCTTTTTCTATCTTTTACCGCTGCAACAACAGGTAACTTAGTCGCCATCATTTCCTCATAATGAACCACCTCTTGCGCAATTTTGTTAATTTCTTCGATGGTGGAAGGCTTACGTCTGAGTAGGTCCCCACTGAACATTGTATTGGTGGTTGCTCGGAAAAGTATGCTCACAATCATCTCTCCTGATGGGCTATCAGTCCTTAATAGCTCCGTATTGAAACGTCTCATAAAGTCCTTTATACTTTCATTGATTTCTTGTTTCATTGTGTAGAGATGGGAGTGATCCAGAACCAGTCTATACTCTATACTGACTAGAGAACTGATCTTCGAACATTTTTCTCAACTGGCCGTAACTTTTGATCTGTCCAGGAGGAATTCGATTAAACCAATCCACAGTTACTCCTGATAGAGTTGTTGCAAATATCCTGGCTTGGATATTGTCCTTAAAACCATAAAGGGATAGTTTTCTATCCAATTGGAAAAGATGATCTCGGGGATCAGATTTTCCATCATATGCTTTTAGTTCCGGGATCTTTTCACCTTGTCCCAAGATCTCTGACTCTATTTCTTGACAAAATGGACTGTGGTTAACAGTATTGTCCTCCCGTCTCATTTGAGTCTCGGCTGTTGTTTTCCCTTTCTCCAGTCTTTCAACGTTTTTGGCCATTCTATCATGCTCACCTCGTGAATCATGACCATCCGAGTGTCTCTTGTCATCTTTATCCTTCCTTCTTCGTAATTCCTCTCTTTGGTCTTCTTTCTCATTCCGTTCCCTTCTGGAATCATGACTCTCTGAACGTCTCCTCTCTTCTCTTCTTCTTCGTTCAGTAACACGTTCTGCCTCATTTTCCCTTTCTCTCCTCTCAAGATGTCTTCTTGATTGTACCTCAACCGACACTAACTTCTTTCCTTGTTCATCTCGGGTGGATTTTCCCTTACTTTTTGTTCCCTCCGAAACATGTCTACTTCTTCTATCATCTTGCTGGGATTTTTCCCCCTCATTTCCCTTTAACATTCGGGCAACAGAACCTTGTTCCCTTAAGGCTTCCGGATGTTCAACAGGATATGGTATCAAAACGGGTGGGGCTGGAGTCAGTACTTCAGCTAATGCGGCTTTTACCATTGCCATGAATTCATTCTTCATATTATCTGGAATTGAAGCACTCGTTGCTGTTGCTCCAGTTGCACCTGCTTCAGTGGCGGGTACCTCCTCGCCTTGAGGTCCTTGATTCTCCCTCCTCGCTGGAGTTGGTACTGCTGCAGGTACTGTTGATGGTCCCGCAATATCTTGCGTCATCCGTTCAGGTGTATTTTGTCCTGCTTCTCCCATATTTCCCTCCAGAGCTTTACTTTGGGATCTGGTAATTCTAGACATACTGCCTAACAAACTAATAAACCTAGTGTTTCCACAGACGGCGCCAATATTTTGGTCTTATTTCGTCACGGTAATAGAACACAGTAAAAGAGTACAAAATGAGATATAAATAACTAAAATAATGCTATCCAACTTTATTAACGGACTAGCTTGGTCCGGAACACTTATTACAAGCTTATTAGGTAGAATAAAGTAATTACAAGATTCATGTAACGTGTCGAATTGTCGGTATTTGATGCTGACGTGTTGAATGCCTTTGTTCGATGCAGAACAATTAACACTGATTCGAAGTTGCTCTGGATGGTGTCGAATTCGATGCGTACATTAGGTGTCGAATTCGATGCGTACTTTGGCGTGTCGAATGGAGGAACACTGTTCAATCATGTATCGAATGTGGGTTGTTCGATCTGATGCGTATCGAGTGAATAGTGGTTCGATGCTGACTGTGCTGAAGTGGTTGTCTTTCCAAAACGTACACGGAATACAAGGGGACAGGCTATATATAGCAACAGTCCCGTTGATCCCACAAACCAATATAGAAAGGCGCATCGAATCATCCTTGTTCGATGCGCGCATCGAATAACTCTAATTCGATGCGCTAATGGGCTGGCCCAATAAAGCAGCATTTGGCTGTAGATTCGATGCGCGCATCGAATTGAGACAATTCGATGCGCTTATGGGCCGGCCCAATAACGATGTATTGCGCCAATCTTAAATCACACCCATCAAATTGCAAAACTATATAAGTTATTATTTCTAATTGACAAAAACTTCAAGTGTTATTTTATTTAGCAGATAGTCTCATATGTTTTAATAAGGATAACAGATCGCACAGAAGTCCTTTTTGAGCTCTGACCTAATAAGAATTTTTCTTGTCCTTGTAACCAAAACCACCCGTAAAATGTCAATATAAGTCACTTTTATTATTATTCATTACTTAATTCTACAAAATCTACTTAAATTTTATCAAACTAAAACCTCTTTCTCAATTTTAAGTTTTTATTTCGATTTCATTAATGAAGTTCTTATTTAAAAACAATTATGTATTGGAGATTTATATGCAATTAATGGATTAAACTTTGTTACTAAAATTATAATTAAAAAGTGATTAGTATAAGTTACTGATAAGCGGAAAATAGGGAAAGAAGCATCAAATCAATCTCCAAAATGCTAATTTAGATTTGACTATATATAATTGTGTAACAAAATTGGAAAATAGATTGTAGAATTAATTTGAAAAGGGTATAACAGAGAACAACTAAAAATTGTTCTGTGTTAAGAATTTTGCTCTGTCTATATCGCCACCCTTATATTAATTCTTAATTTCTTTTAAGGGAATAAAAGGACTAGTTAATCATAATAACAAAGAAATGTGAGGCCCAACAATGAACAAACGAGTCCAAATATCGAATATATATGGAAGATGAAGATCGGACTGGCCCAGTGGCATAACATAGTTGTATAATGCGTACATTTATTTCAAGCTTCAATTGATTTTTTGGATAAAAAATCAATATTTTTGTTGAAAACTTAATAGAGAACTAAAGCATGTATCATACACATTAGAATTATTACTCTATATATTGTCACTAATGTAACAATGGCTGTTTTTTGGTCAAAAAAATACTGAAACTGAATTCATCATCGTTAGACAAAAAAACAAGTGAAGTTTATTAGGGAATCCCATAACAAAATGAATTGACTTTCTAGTTTAAATGACTTTATCATGCCCTGGTGAACATTTTAGATATGAATTTTTTCCTTATTTCTTGCACATTTTCTTGTAGAATTCTATGTACTTGTATTATTACTTAAGTAATAAATACAAAACTATTTAATTATTTACATGGTATCACGTTAGCCACCAAAATCACACGATTTTTCTTTAATCCACCCTAGCAACCGTCGTCGTCGTGTCTCCTCCTACATTGAATTTTCCGCCCACATCACGTATCAACCACCCGCCCTCACGGCACCTTCAAGCATAAACATTTTGATTAAATTGCATTTTATTAATTATTGATAAAAACATTTAATTTGTATTTTAAATTTTGAGTTGGAATTGGTGTAACAAAATTGCGTTTCAAACTCAACGTCGTTTTCTCATTAGATCAGAAGCTCGATGTCATTTTCCCATCAGATCAGAAGGTATGAATCCACTGAATTACATTGAAGCAACAAATTTTTTTAAGTCTTTAAAATAAAAGACAAAAACAGTTAAACAAATTAAACTTGTAAATTTGAACAATTTATGTAGTAACAATCTCTTTAATCCTCTGATTCGTTTTTACAATCATAATAATTTGAACTTTAAAGTATCACTTCGATCTTCTTCAAAGTACTTGGGTGCTTGACATACATTGACGTGAGGGCTTGACAGCTTGATCTTGGATCGAACGAAAGCTTGATTTGAAAATTGATGAAGAAAGATATGATCTTCGTCTTTAGTTTTTCAGATATGTTGGACTTTGATCTTCTTTAAATGAACTTCAATATTCAAAAACGATTTTTCGAGGGTCGTATGACTTGATCTCAAACGGACTTTTGGCTTGAAGATTATTGTTGAAAAACGGTATGAATTTGATTTTGGATTTCTTGAAGCTTGATATTCTCGGCAGAAGCACGGTCTTCAAAAAATGGTTATTTGATGACCTTGAAGCTTGTCGCCAAATCAAACGGAATTTTTGTGAAAAACACCTAGAATCTCGCAAAGAGCGCCTTGAAGATTGATGGACTTGATGGAGAGAAAAACCTAAAGATTTTTCTCTTCAAAACGTGTGAATATTTTTTGTGTCATTTTTCTTTAAGGAAAGATCTTGTTTATAGTTGTAGAACCTAAAGCCCTTCACTCAACCAATTGCTTGTGATAGGTTGTTTTCTCTTAAGATAGACATGGATCTAATTTAGCTTGTTTATCAAGAAATCTTATCGTTGGCTAGAACACTTCATCTTTTTCACATGTAATAATGTGATTGGTTGAAACACAATATCTTTCCACGTGGCCTCGTTTGATAGGTTAAAACACGTCATCTTTTTCCACATAACTTAATATAATTGGTTGAAATACTCCATATTTTTTCACATGGCTTTATTTGAATGGCCAACAAAATATATATTAGAAGATTAATTAATTTATCTATTTTCTATTGGAGTTTAATTTAGTAAAATTCCAAATTAAAATAAAAAGAAATAATAAATTTAATTTTCAACTAATTATTTTACACTTGCCAATATTTAATTAGAAGAAACAAAATTTATTTGTCTACAAATGCCCCATTGCGATTTGTCATGAATAGCCCCGTAAAAGTGCATCTTAAAGTGAATATGTCGCAATATCTTTTTACTTGTTCCATAGCAAATATGTTAACCTCCTTATGAATTAAATATTCTATGGGAAATAAAGGAAGCCTTTTACAAACAAAGCCTTATACCAATTTGGTCAAAATAGTCTTGATGCGAATTTGACATACAAGAAATCCATATTTTAATTTCACCAACTCCTCCAATGATTTTGTAATTCTTTCAAAAATCCTGATTTCATCTTAATCAAACTACCATAAGACTTAGACTTGAGTAGGATTGAGCTTTCCAAGAAGAGTTCTATATAAGAAACATGGACTATCACTTTTTCTTCATTCTTAGTTTTTGTTCTGTCTTTACTTTGTTCTATTCAGCAAACAATCACAAAACACCATACAAAAGATTTGCCAGCTCTCAAGGCCCTACAATTACTTGCGAGCTTTTTCAAGTTTACCCTCTGGTTCTTTTCCTGTTTCTCTTTTTTTTTTTCATTTTGTTGTTGATCCCTTTTTTGCTAATACTAATTCTTCTCCTTTTGTAACAGATATTTGGAATTTTAAAAAGGGCAACACTTCCTTCAATAGGCTTTTTTCTTTGTTGCCATAGTGCTAATTGATTCCTTTATTGGTAAATTATGTTATACTCATTCGATTAACTCTTGTTTATTCTTTGTTTGTCTTTTAACGGTTGTCGTACTCAAACATGATCTTTTTTTTCTAGATGGTGTGGAAAATTTAATTATCAATGGTAATGAAGATCAATCAACAAAAATTCGGCCAACTTGCATCACCAACTTGATGCTCTTGCAATTGAAAATCATGTGAAGTTGTGGCTAATATTGACGAATACCGGTCAGTTGAAAGAATGGACTGAAGAGTATCTCCTCAGTCCTCTAATATATCTTCAAAGATATTGGTGCTTCATGTCGCTTACCTTTGACCATCAAATGGCTACACGCCTTTTTTATTTTAGGACAACGCATTATGCATGACGATGCTTTGGAGGAACGATATTCTAACTTGGTGCAAAAGAAAACAATTTCCACGAAGCTATATGGCCAACTTGGTGATCATGAAAGCTTAATGCGCTCAATCATCCTTGACAAAATCCAAATCTCTATATAATAAGATTATTTCTGGTGCGAATGAGCTTTCGTAATCAACACATAAACTCCTTAACTTGAAGGCTACAAAGGACTGGTTATCGTGAGAAGAGCTTTATTCGTGACTCCGCGTCAAAGAAAACTTGAAGGAAGATAACTTGGTTTCAAGACTTGGCCTCAAAGACACATTGAAGGGCGATATATTATTGCCACGACCCGACATCAAAGACAACTTGAAAGAAGAGACATTGTTTCACGAATTGGCCTCAAAGACACCTTGAAGGAGGGGACATTGTTTTCACGACCTAACATCAAA
This sequence comes from Linaria vulgaris, assembly GCA_948329865.1. Lineage (NCBI taxonomy): Eukaryota > Viridiplantae > Streptophyta > Magnoliopsida > Lamiales > Plantaginaceae > Linaria > Linaria vulgaris. The sequence goes on from OX415250.1 coordinate 98,398,211, forward strand.
GACAACTTGAAACATAATACGTTGGTTTTTTCAAGACTTCATGGTGTACTCAGCTTGTTAGTCACACTTGTGCATTCTACCTATTAAAGATGACGATTTCATTCGTCCAAAAAAAATCAAGATGGCTAAATTTTTGAAGAACTTTGCCAACTCTCTTTGTTGAGCATAACAAAATGACATACTCGTTGTACTATGCCTTGACTTTTAAAAGAACCTCGCTGATGTGGGAGGGGTCAAACGACATACTTGTCAAGCTCCATCCCATATTCTTAAAGAACCTTTCTAGTTAAATATGCAAGGTATATCCTTTCGTGGTTTGAAGGTCGTTTGGAGGTACGACTCGATGATCAAGTGAGCTTGGAGCATGATGACAACTATCCTCTTAGAGCAAGGTGTTTGAGGCTTGGAATCAAAGCACACATTAAATCATCTTTTTGGAAGTTTGTAGCATCAACTCAAGGAGAGCTCAAGAGCTTGGAGTATGATTTCGAGGCTAATGGGTGAATTCAAAGAAAAATGGTCATTTTGGAAGATTATAATGACTTAAAGACCACGAGTTTCAACATGGGCTGAAGGTTTGAAGAAAGCATCATGAAAGCAATGATCAAGATCACGACTTTAAAGACTTAAAGCTAAAAAAATGCATGATGAAAGAAATGGCTCAAAGGCATGCAATGAATCTACTCAGCATCCAAAGCGCTAACATTCTTTATTTGCCCACTTGACAGAGGTTTTAATCGCATTTATTGGCACATCATATCTCAAGGAGCTTCATGTAACATCTTCAATCCAACATAACTTGACAAAAGGATATGACTAAAGTATAACTTTGGGCCATACTGGTGTGCACCACATACTTCAGAATGAGCTTATTCAATGGCTTGAACAACTTCCTCTTCACTTAAGCAACAAAAGAAGATTCCTTCGAATGAAGGTCTTAAAGAGTGATTTTTTAAAAAAAAAAAAATAGGAAGCAACTTGCACGACGCCTAATATCAATTCTTCTACGCGGGTCATCAGACAACTAAGGAGGTCTATGACAAATTCTACACTAAAAATGAGGTGAATGGAAATGAGCAATACGTAGGGAGGTGGAATTTGCAATGTCTTTTATTAAGGCTAATACTCACTTAAATAGAAAAATTGATGTGATAGTGAAATGCCCATTGTAACGCCCCTGCAATTTGAATAAAAATACAAATTTACAGTTTTGTCCTCAAACTTTTGGAAATAGCATTTTTGAAACCAAATGTTTGAGAAAAATTGGATTTTTTAACATCTTACATGATTTAAATATCTTTAAGAAATATATTTTACATGTACATATTGATCTTGGAGTTTTTTTACCTAGAAAAACTTACATAAATAAATATGTGTAAAAATATCTATTTATTCATTTTTTTTTATTATAAACAACAAGAATAATATCACATCATAGGTGAATCGTTTTGAAATCAGCCACATCACCCTTATGAAAATTGAGATCAAATTTTGGTGATTAGTTGTTAAAGAAAGTAAGGTGTGACCTTAGTTTAATTGTTTTAATATGTATAAATAAATAAATGTGTATTTATATGTATTTTATTTGAATTAGACATATTATATTTTAAGTTATGGAAGAAAAACCAGCCACATCTCCCTATTATCATATTAGAATATTCATTAGTTGGCAAAGGATAAAGAAATTAAAGTGGAACCTTAATCAAAAGTAATTTAATTTGATTTTTTGGCTATAAATAATAGGCTTTTTCCAACAATTTTCACACCCAAATTATTTTGGTTTTTCCTTCTTTCTTCCTATGAACCTCTAAGTTAGTAAGTCTACTTTCAGGAAAAATTCATCCCAAGTTCTTATTTCATCATTTTGTACCCGGGAATACCCCAAAACTTTTATTGCGCGGAAATTATCCATTCGGCCCTGCACCTTAGAAAAATCATAACTCATTCTAGAAAAATCCTTTTGATCAAGGCCAACGGTTGAATACTCCTCATGGTGTCCTCTAACTTTTATATGAAAATATATTTTTTCAAATAATGTGATTTAGAAGGTCGAAATTCTGAAATCGTAAACTGCTGTCTGAAAATCCGAAAATAGGTTTTATATTTTCAAGAATTATTTAGCAAAGAAAACCTTTGGATATTCATTCCCATTTGGGTACACATATTCCTAGTGATGTTAGGGATCAGTTGCTACAAAAATATTTGGAAACAAAGTTCATTTGGATATCCGATCAAAGGTAAACTCGAAACTACGACGATTTTCAGCTTATTTTACATACTTTAAGTTATTTGTTTATGATTGAAAATAATCATCATTATTCCATGATTGATCAATCACACATGACCCTTAGAAGATATAAAGATCATTAGAATCACTTTAATATGATTTGTATTCACAAATTAATATTTTTGAGATTTTTCAATAGTATATAAATAGTATAATTATCATGTTTAACATATCCTTACATAAGTTTAATTAGATTATCATATATACTTTTAAGGTCTAATCCTCTTATATGATTATGTATCGTAACTTAAAGAGCCACTAGCAATAAACCCCCCTGTGTTATGGAAACTAGGCAAAAAAAAACCCATATGAAAACAAAATAGGCAAAAACACCCCCTGTGTTAAACAAATAGTAGCTAACTGCCCCCCTTCTCTTTCTTTATACGTATTTTCTTTTCTTTATACGTATTTCCACCAGAAATGACTCATTTACCCCCAAATTAAAAATAGTTATTTCTTCTCCCACCATTTTCCCATTTTATATTTATGCTTAATTATTTTTAAAAAAATATATATTGGATTCTTGAACCCATCTAATTATGTTACTGTAAATTTTAAAATTAACTTATTTTAATATTTAAATGAACTTATATTTTCGTAATATTTATTAAAATATATAAATACTTTAATAAATTAAATATAAATTAGTGAACATTATTTTTTTAATTAGTGAACATTATTTGTCTAATATCATAATATTAGGGATTGTTTTGTTGCTTATTTTCATTTCACAGGGGAGTTTTTTGCCCGTTTCACATAACACAGGGGGGCTTTTCTGCCAAAAACTCTACTAAGAATAAGGGTAGAAAAGTTATTTTATAAGAGAATATTAATTCCCACTCTCACTTCTTGGCAAGTGTATCACACTCTCATACAAATGGGGTTATTTGCTATGTATTTAAATACACTGGGGGGTTTTCTGCTTCTTTTCATTTCACATGGGGGTTTCTTGCCTGTTTCGAACAACACAGGGGGGCTTTCTGCCAAAAACCCTAACTTAAATATTCTTTGATCATTTACCTTGATTAGGTTTACGTATTAATATTTTTATAAGTTATAAATACAATGTTATGTAATTTAAGATAATCTTGAAACAAAATAATATTAACTAAGTTATACAAATTACTGGATTGCTTCATAAGGTAATTGTTTGATGTCATGATTCATGGAATTTTGGATGTACTAGAGACTTAAAGAATGATGTTCCATAAATCAGTTAAGTAGTATATTTTGAAGATTTATTATGCATCAAATTAAATAGTTTATCAAACTATACTTGATATTATTATATATTTACCATTTGAAATGATTTTTCTAACATTAGAAAAATTATAACTACAATTATAATTATAAATATATGGTTGCTTAAGATAAATCTTGAGATATAAATTACGTATACAAAGTATATTTGATTTTTAACTTAACCTTACGACATCAAAGTTTATCGCGTAAGATTTTCATCAATAATATGTGTTATTTACTTAAATTGGTATCATCAAATCTCATCAACACGAAATTTGAATAATACATATGTTTATAGTGGTAAGTATGATTATTCAGTTAACTAATATTATCTTAATGATATTAAAGGTTTGGCAAATTAATCAACGACGCGCAAGATTCTCCGTACACATAAAGGTGAGGTTCGATTTATGATTTCGTTTTCGCCTAGTTTTGCATCCAGCCTGAGAAACTTGGACAAAAAAGACATCACCCCGTTACCAAATCATGAACAACTTATTATTCATTGTATTCCTGTTTTTGCATCTTATCTCGTTTCATAACATGATTTCCTTACTCATCGTTAAATCATACTCAATCATTAATTATGTATCACATATTAATTCATAATCATGGTAATTCGTTATTTTCTCGTCTGTTGGTTCTTGAACTGTGCAAAGAGCAACGAATTATGTTCGGGACATGTAGCTCAATGAGCAACGGATATTATCCAGTTTATTATCTCATTTGGTTATCACCCATTGGGACGCCTTTGGAAAGTTGGGCCCAATGATTGAGTTGATTTACCAGCCAGACAGTAAGGACTGTTGGTTTAAGTAATTTTGCTTGATACCCATTTATCCAGGCGCCGCTTGCAATCAGGAGTTGACTATAACCCGCGTGCTGGATCGGCATGTACTTGAGCATGTCACCTGTTTTGTTTGCGAGATCTCTTCTCGTTGGGAGGTATAAGGTAGTATTTTGAAGTATAAGGTTGGATTGGTTTACTGTTAACGCACATGTTCATAAACTATTTTTAGAATATTTCGGCACCATTGTTACATCAAATTATCTTGTTAAATTGTTTCTATCGGTAAGATCACTCCTAGAAATAAATCAATTGAATCACTGTTAATTCTTAAATTGCCACTTGTTTTGTATGAATCTCACTAAGTCATCAAAGACTTATTCCTCTCGTTTTCCTGTCTATCCATTCATCAGGATAAGATCGACGTGGCAGCATGGATCACATGAATAATTTTGCCAATCTTGCCTTTTGGAATATTCATATAATTGAAAATGATTAATCATCAGTACGTAATTATTAAAGTGTCAAATTATTTGTATTTTCCAGACTTCCGTTGTGTATATTAAAGTCAACTTTTATCATTATGTGTATGGTTGATCCTGGCCAGTGACACTCCTTCCTACGAGACGTGTTTTAGTCTGAGCTGGGTAAAGTGTCTGGTCAACGCTGAACCAACTCGGATCGGAACGCAAGTCATTGGGCGCGACCGTCACAGTATGGTATCAGAGCCATATACTAAAAAAAATGATATACGCTAATTTTCAAATATCTTTTACAAACTATTCTTAAAGATAAACAAAGATTTTATTGCATTAAGCACTAGCCATCATAAATTTTTATATTAAAAGTGTCACAACTGGGGTATCGTATTTAAATCTATTTTACGTTTCTTACTACTACTATTATTACTACTAGTACTATTACTACTACTGCTTTTAGTCGTCTGCCAGTTAATTTGTGACAATATGAGATCTACATTCGATACATATGGTTTAAGTTTGTCAATCAATTCATTGGCAGTGTATGCAGAGATTAGAAACTCACGAGCCGACGACTTCATAAACTTCTGCTCCACACAATGATATTGAAATGACAACAATCCGTTATAGAAACCATTTGTACAACCCTATAGGTTTTCCATGCATATTTAATTGAGCCCATGAAGCTATGCAAGAAATCTTTTCTAGTGTTTCTAACCCTCTATGTAATGCTATAAAAGCATTGGAATTATACAACACAGTTGATATTCTTTCATGCATGCTAGGTACAATAAGCTCTTCATCTATGATTGGACCACCGGGATTCATGTCCGCTAAGGCTTTTGGTATGATTCCTAACACTTTACCACCTATACAAAATGCGTTTTTTGCTACACACTCCATTAGCCCTAAATTTCCTCCTCCATAGACTAGCTTTATATTTCTCTCTGCCAATATGTTTCCCAAGGTGCTTGCTACCTCTAGAAACTCAGAATCTTTCCCGAAACTAGATCCACAAAAGACACAAATAGTATTTATCTCTCGAATTGAAGATTTTTCCATCTAAAATTATTGTCCATCCCGTATAATGTGGTATATGTTAGTGTGAGGTTCTCATCATCATACAAAGCGGTATTTATATAAAAAAAATAGTAAGCGTATGAAGAGAGCTTTGAAAAAAAAATAGATTAATATAATATCTTCAAATAAAAATAATAAATAACTGAATAGCGTGTTGTTCAATCTATCTCTTGTAACTTGAAACGTGTCTTTTAATTAATCTTCATATTACACTAGTACCTTAGATAATTATATTATTATGGCTTTAGTTCTCCGCTTGAAAGTTTTGCAAAATTGATGAAATAGTTTTGTCAATCAAAACTCTTCAGTTACATAATTTTTCTACATGAATTATTTTTGAAAATTTCAAAAGAAACGTAAAGATTTTCAATCACACTAAAACTTTCAACATTAGTTTATGTTTTTCATCACTTATGTACTCAAGTACATAGATTATATTATAAAATTCATTTCACAAAATAATCTGCTCCAACATCTTATGTCAAAATCCAAAATTATTTTTGAGAGTGTCGAGGAAGTTTCAGAAAGATTGTGTCTTATTTCAAAAGCTTCTTATATAATCCACATTTTATAGTTTAATTTGACCAATCTAGGTAACCACATTCACACTATTTTACTTCATCATATTTTTCTTCTATCGAAAAAAAAATATATAAGATCCTTAAGTTTTCTTTTATTAAAGAAGAAATGTTTACATAAATTTTAATATAGGCGCTTCAGAGAAAAATTTGAATTTGTTTACTAACTTATTTTTCTCTTGAGTTTTTCCTTGGTGAGATTGCAAATTAATCATTAATAAGTAAACTCAAAACTTCATTGAATTCTAATTATTTTACAAATATATTTCCTCATGTTCTCAGTAGTAGTTGTGAATTTTCTTAACAATAATCATTCAAAAGGAAAGACATCGATCAAAAAGAAATATTTTTATTCTAGTATTTTAAAAGTACTAACTGAAATAGTTTCTTGACTACTTTCAAACATGTTCTCATTTTATAATTACAAAACATAAATTCATCTTTCTTACACAAACAAAATATATAACCTTCCACTCTTAATTATTTCCAATCATCATACTTCAAATTATAAAAAAACTTATTTGAATTAAAAAAATACGTTTCTCTCTCAACACCTATAAACAGCTACATTAACCATAAATTTTTTAATATACAAATTAGTTTATATTACAAAATACACACTCATCTTCATCTTATTTCTCCCTACCAAAAATGGATTAATTTAATGGAGTTACATATTTCTTGTAGTAAATTTTATAAATCTTTATTTAATTTTCTTTTAACCGAGGGAAAACACTACCACATGATTTGCCTTTGTATTTTTAAGGCTCGCAACATCTTTTTCTACATTTTTTCTTTTGAAATGAGTTTATAATTGTGTAAGTTAGATTAAAGTATTGCATCTTGATTAATAACACATATTTTGAGTAAGTATTTTCTCTCCCTTATAAGTATAGCCCTTATAATGTTAAAACTGTCAAAGTGATTTACACATTCTTATTTTTACCAAATGAAATCAAAACAAATTTGACCCTCGTATTTTTCAAAGACAAGCATAAAAAAGATCTTCTATGTAAATTATTTTTAAAATTATAAACATTGACCTTGTCATTTGCATCAACCAATTTTATTTTCTTACTTTTGATATTATTCAGGTTTATAACTTACATTTTCCTAGTTAAAAAATTATTTATTTGAGAACTTTCAACTTAAATTATGAATATCTTTATTGAGAAAATATTAATTCAACCAAAGATGTGAGGCTCTCTTGTAACGATAGTCTAAGGAGAAATTTGATTTTTAAGTTTGAAAAGATTGAAGAATTTATTTAATCGATTGAATGTTTCAAAAGTCCAAGAATCAGATTTTAATATTATAGAATATACTAGCATTAATCGCTAGTCAGAGAAAATTACACTGATTTTGAAATATAAAAGATGCAACAATAACACTTTATTTTTGAAATAATCGAAGTAAGAATCTGGGGACCAGATTCTTTTAAGGAGGGGAGATTGTAAAACCGCTGAAATTTGAACAAAAAGTATAAATTTACATTTAGTCCTCAAACTTTTGAAAATATCATTTTGACCCCAAACGTTTGAGAAAAATTGCATTTTAGTCCTTGAAAGAAAATCAACCATTTTTTATTATCTTATATGCTTCAAATATCTTTAAGAAATATATTTTACATGTACATATTGATCTTGGAATTTCTTTACATAGAAAAACTTACATAAGTAAATATGTGTAAAAATATCTATTTATCTATTTTTTTTTATTTATTATAAACAACAAGAATAATATCAAATCATTGGTGAATAGTTTGGAATCAGCCACATCACCCTTATGACAATTGAAATCAAATTTTGGTGATTAGTTGTTAAAGAAAGTAAGGTGGGACCTTAGTTTAATTGCTTTAACATGTATAAATAAATAAATATGTATTTATATGTATTTTGTTTGAATTAGACATATTATATTTTAAGTTATGGAAGAAAAATCAGCCACATCTCCCTATTATCAGATTAGAGTATTCATTAGTTGGCCAAGGATAAAGAAATTAAAGTGGGACCTTAATCAAAAGTATTTTAATTTAATTTTTTGGCTATAAATAATAGGCTTCTTCCAACAATTTCCACACCCAAATTATTTCGGTTTTCCTTCTTTCTTCCTATGAATCTTTAAGTTAGTAAGTCTACTTTCAGGAAAAAATTCATCCCAAGTTCTTATTTCATCATTTTCTACCCGGGAATAGCTCAAAACTTTTATTGTGCAGAAATTATTCATTCGGCCCTGCACCTTAGAAGCATCATAACTAATTGTAGAAAAATCCTTTTTGATCAAGGCCAACGGCTGAATACTCCTCATGATGTCCTCTAAGTTTTATATCAAAATATATTTTTCAAAAAATATGATTTAGAAGGTCGAAAGTTTGAAATCGTAAACTGCTGTCTGAAAATCGGAAAATAGGTTTTATATTTTCAAGAATTAGTTAGCATAGAAAACCTTCGGATATTCCTTCCCATTTGGGTACACATATTCCTAGCGATGTTGGGGATCAGTTGCCACAAAAATATTTGGAAACAAAGTTCATTTGGATATCCGATCAAAGGTAAACTCGAAACTACGACGATTTTCAACTTATTTTACATACTTTAAGTTCTTTGTTTATGATTGAAAATAATCATCATAATTCCATGATTGATCACTCACACATTACTTTTATAAGATATAACAATCATTAGAATCACTTTAATATGATTTGTATTCATGAATTAATAATTTTGAGGTTTTTCAATAGATGTAAATAGTATAATTATCATGTTTAACATATCCTTACATAAGTTTAATAAGATTATCATATATACTTTTGAGATATAATCCTCTTATATGATTATATATTGTAACTTAAATATTTTTTGATCATTTACCTTGATTAGGTTTACGTATTAATATTTTTATAAGTTATAAATACAATGTTATGTAATTTAAGATAATCTTAAAACAAAATAATATTAACTAAGTTATACAAATTACTGGATTGATTCATAAGGTAATTGTTTGATGTCATGATTCCTGGAATTTTTGGATGCACTAGAGACTTAAAGAACGATGTTTCATAAATCAGTTAAGTAATATATCTTAATTTGAAGATTTATTATGCATCAAATTAAATAGTTTATCAAACTATACTTGATATTATTGTGTACTTACCATTTGAAACGATTTTCTAACATTAGAAAAATTATTACTATAATTATAATTATAAATATATGGTTGCTTAAGATAAATCTTGAGATATAAATTACGTATACAAAGTATATTTGATATTTAACTTAACCTTACGACATCAAAGTTTATCGCGTAAGATTTTCATCAATAATATGTGTTATTTACTTAAATTAGTATCCTCCAATTTCATCAACACGAAAGTTGAATAGTACATATGTTTATAGTGGTAAGTTATGATTATTCAGTTAACTGATATTATCTTAATGATATTAAAGGTTTGACAAATTAATCAACGACGCGCAAGATTCTCTGTACATATAAAGGTGAGGTTCGATTTCTGATTTTGTTCTGGCCCAGTTTGGCATCTGGCCTAAGGAACTTGGACAAAAAAGGACATCACCCCGTTACCAATTCACGAACAACCTATTATTCACCGTATTCCTATTTTTGCATCTTATCTCGTTTCATAACATGATTTCCTTACTTATCGTTAAATCATACATAACAATTAATTATTTATCACATATTAATTCATAATCATGGTAATTCGTCATTTTCTCGTCTGCTGGTTCTTGAACTGTGCAAAGAGCAACGAACTATGTTCGGGACATGTAGCTCAATGAGCAACGGATATTATCTGGTTTATTAGCTCATTTGGTTATCACCCATTGGGATGCCTTTGGGAAGTTGGGCCCAGGGATTGAGTCGATTTACTGCCAGACAGTAAGGACTATCGGTTTAAGTAATTTCGCTTGATACCCATTTATCTAAGCGTCGTTTGCAGTTAGGAGTTGGCTGTAATCCACGTGTTGGATCGGCATGTACTCGAGCATGTCGCCTGTTTTGTTTGCGAGGTCGCTTCTCGTTGGGAGGTATAAAGTAGTATTTGGAAGTATAAGGTTGGATTGATTTACTGTTAACGCACATGTTCATAAACTATTTTCAGAATATTCTCGTACCATTGTTACATCAAATTATCTTGTTAAATTATTTCTATCGGTAAGATCACTCCTAGAAATAAATCAATTGAATCACTGTTAATTCTTAAATTGCCACTTGTTTTGTATGAATCTCACTAGTTCATCAAAGACTTATTCCTCAATTTTTCCTGTCTATCCATTTCTCAGGATAAGATCGATGTGGCAACATGGATCACATGAATAATTTTGCCAATCTTGCCTTTTGGAATATTCATGTAATTGAAAATGATTAATCATCAGTACGTAATTATTAAAGTCTCAAATTATTTGTATTTTCCAGACTTCCGCTGCATATATTTGAAAGTGCAGGTATTCTGGCAACGTTAGATTAACATTGAGAAGTCAATGTTAGAGTAACATTGCTGAGCAGAATCCGATTTACAATCTTGTTGATATTTATTATTATTATTGTTTTGCCTTATTCATTTAACCAATTGAGTTCCACTGTTGTGATTGTCTTTGATTATTATTCAGGAAACAAACTTGTCATAGGTTGGACGCTCAAGTTTCCAAGAAGGAAAGTTTCCTTAATTAAGCAAACCGCTCTACAAGGAAAGAAGAGTTCGAGTGCAACTAGAAAAACTTTCCAAGTTGAGTCCTCATGAAGAAGGAGTCTTTCCTTAGTTAGATCGCTAACGAAGGAACTATTATTCAAGAAGGATTGTGAGAACAAGGAAGAGGAGTTCGAGAAGGAAACAAGGAGAATTACCAACCGTGTACAACACACCTTGAAGTCCAAGTCAAGAACCTATATATTGGTGTGAAGTACATCAAGACAAATACGAGACAAGATCTAATCAAACCGAGAGATTAATTTACAAGTTGTCGAGTGTTGTCTTGCTTTAGTAAAGTTTGTGAATTGTTAGAATAGATCTAAGAGTGAGGAGCTTTTAGAGATAGTCGAAGCAATTCTTGTGTGCTTTGCTTAGTTCGATTAATTTGAGAGTGAGGAGCTTGAAAATTGAGAGAATGACTTTTGTTAAAACCTTAACGAGTTATTTTGCCTACGGCTCGGAAGTTAATATAATCTTATATTCACTTCTTAAACTTGGTGCTTGTTTATTCCGCTGCACTATTACTCTGGTTTGTTGTTAAAGTAACATTGTTAGATTAACAACATACAAAACTGTTGTTAAAACTCCAGTGTTAAGTTAACAACAACAACGTATCGACCCGATCCACAATTTCAATTGGCATCAGAGCCAAGCACCAACTTCACCAGTGTTTGGCGTTGATACGTCAAGATGGACAACTCCAACCCCAATACCAGCAGGTAGGGGTGTACACGGGCGGGTTATAGCGGGTGGTAACGAAAAAAGACACCATACCCAATCTCGGCGGGTTACCAATTTTTTCACCCGTGCGGGTGGTAACAATTTAGAGACCATGCGGGTTGCGGGTTGTGCGGGTTGGCGGGCGGGTAGGCGGGTTACAGTAAATAGATTACAACAAAAAAAAAACTCCAAGATGATTGCAAACTTCCCAATCTGTTGCTAAATCAAACACCGTTATCTCAACAACTTAAATTCCAAAGTTCCATAAACTGAAATCTGATTTAAATCAGTACATTATACATATCATTGCATCATTTAGATAATTGTCAGTACATATGATTAAAATTTGAATTGATCCAACAACAACACACACTTTTGTTTCAAGAAGAATAAAATAAAATTGATAAGATTTCTCAAGTTGGTTCCCGCCAATCTAAGTGCTTGTACTCATAATTCACAAATCGACCTAAAATTCCACAAAGAAACTATTGGATTCCCTTCAAAGAAGACCACAGAATACCTAAAATGGGAAGAACAAATGGAAGGTCGCGGGTGAACTAGGTAAATCGAAAAAAGAAAGCTAAAAAGTTCGGAGAAAGTACCATAGTGTACTGTTTGGTGGTGGAAAGTCGAGGCGGTATCGTGGTCGCGGTGAGCCGTGAAGCAGCGCGGTGGTGTCGTCGTGTCGTCGTGAGCCAGTGAGATTTGAGGTGGTGTCGTGCAATCGTGAACTCGTGGTGAGCTGTGGTGTAAAGCAGCGTAGTTGAGGTGGTGTCGTCGTTTCGTGGTGACCGGCGTGCGCGGCTGAGCGTGGTGGGTGAGTTGTACGGCGATTCTGTGGAGACGAGAGGTGAGTGGGGCTGTTTCGTGGCAGTCGTGGTGGAGCAGCGGTGGATGGAGTGTTTGATGGGGGTGGCGCAGCCGAGCAGCAGTGGATCAGCCGAGAGCGTGGCGTAGCTTTTTTTTTAACAGAGAAGAGAGCGGAGTTCGTGGGTTTTTTGAGAGAGAAAAGAGAAGAGAGAAGATTGGTGGCGGCTGAAACAAAACCCTAAATGGAGGGGGTAGCTTTTTTATTTTATTTTATATCAAGTGGCAAGCGGGTCGGGCGGGTAGACTGGGTAACCCGCGACCCGCCCGCCAGCCAGCGGGTTACCAAAATTTTAAAGTGTTTTCTTGGCAAAAAATTATTAAACGGCGGGTTTGCGGGTTGTGCGGGTCGGGTGGCGGGCGGGTCGGGCGGGTGGCGGTTATATGTACACCTCTACCAGCAGGTTGCCAGTATTGGAGGGTCCCAACAACTATGCCTACTGGAAGATCAGACTCAGAGTCCACTTCAAATCCATCGACCTGAGATCTTGGGACGCAGTACTAGAAGGCTACACCATCCCCTACTTGCCAAGAGATGGAGATGTTGATATGGTATTTAAGCCAAGAGGACAATGGACAACCAATGAGATTGCTCTCTACAACTTCAATGAAAAGGCTCTCAATGCTATTTTTAGCTAGGTAGGTAACCATATGTTCAAACTTATTCAAACTTGTACAACTGCTAAAACTGCTTGGGACGTTCTTGAACTACATTGTGAGGGTGATGTGGCTGTGAGGGACTCTAAATATAGAAAACTTTTGAGGGAATTTGAGAAGATAGAGATGAGTGAGGATGAAAGCATTGATAGTTATTTTGAGAAACTTCTTGATATTGCTAATCAGTGTCAAAACTTAGGTTTTACCATCCCAAATCAAACCATGGTCTATAATGCTTTTAGAACATTATCTTCTAAGTTCACTGTCAAAAGAATTGATATGAATGAGTCTAAAGATCTAGCCAACATGGACTTCCAAACATTAATGAACACTTTAAAAGAGTTTGAACTAGAATTCCTAGGAAAGTCTAGTAAACAACTTGCTTTAGCCTTACTAGGAACTAGCTCAGATTCTACATGAAGTGATGAGGATGAATATGAGTTGATATCTTCTAACTATGGAAACATTACCAAGAAGTTTAGTAAATTAGGCTACAAAGATCAAAATAAAGAAAAACAATATGGCAATGCTGCCCTTGGTTATAAGAAATTGCCCCCAAAGTTTGTAAAGTACATGGCATCTAAGAGCACGCCTCAAGATGCTGAGAAAGATGTTCAGTGCTATGAATGTAAGGGGTATGGTCACTTTAAACATGAATGTGCTAACACCCTCAGAACAAGAGGGAATTCTGATTGGGTGTGTGTAGATGACTTCAATGAAACTGACTTCGAATCTGGAACAAGTGCCGATGAACAATCTGAGGAAATCAACACTGCTGCGCTTTGCACTCGGATCACCTGGTCAGAAGAAGACTCCAGAAACTGCCAAAAATCTCAATGTTACTCTAACATTGGAGAACCAACAGCAAAACAGGAAATCTTCTTTGGAGACTGGAACAACAATGAGACACAGGTTAACTATGATGTACTCTCTGATTGTGATGATACTAACTTCGATTGTTTTCATGGCTCAGTTGATCTAGAAGAAGAGTACTTCAATGAAGAAGAACTGTCCCAGGAGGAAATCCTAGATGATCTACATACAACTTTTCTCAGACTTGAGAGAGAGAATGTCAAACTCATGAAGAGTAACAAAGCACTGAAGCATGACATTGAATGTTTGAAGAACATGTTGAAACTCTATGAGAGAGACCTTGGCAAAGCTGAAGCTGAGCTGAAATAGATAAAGGAGAAACTCAAAAAGGATTCACAAATCATAGCCAAATGGAATGGAGGTACTTCTAAACTTGATGAGGTACTAAACATGAGTAATACAGGTACATGTGGTCTGGGATTTATAGAGAAACCTTCCTCTTCTAATGTTAATTCTGCCTATTTAACTACAAGCTTTGTTAAAGAATTTGGTAGTATGAGTTCTGGTACTATCAACACTGTAAAAAGCAAACCTACTTTTATCTGTCAGTACTGTTTTCAACCAGGCCACATTAAACCATTCTGTAGAAAATTCATAAAAGAATGTGGTAAGAAAACAACCTATGTGTCCAATGTTAAAACTACAACAGGTTCTGATGTTAGACCAACATTAGGTGCAGGACAGAAAAGTAGAACTTGGGTAGAAAAAGCTAAAACCCCTAAGATTAAAATTGTATGCAATGTTGTTTTCTCTGTTGTGTACTCTAACCTTTCAGGTAAGTGGTACTTCGACAGTGGATGCTCAAGACACATGACAGACATCAAAGAGAATCTTAAGCAAATGATACCTTTAAGTGCTAGAACAGTAACCTATGGAGGTGGCACCAAAGGAAAGATCATTGGCAGGGGATACTAAATATTGATGGATTCCCACCCTTGAAGGATGTGTTGTTGGTAGATGGGTTAAAGGCAAATCTAATCAGTATCAGTCAGCTGTGTGATGATGACTTACTGATTACATTTGACAAAGTTTCTTGTGATGTCTATGATAGTGATAATGTTCTTGTTATGACAGGTACTAGATCTAAAGATAACTGCTACCTAGCCCAAGAGGAAGCAGAGTGTTTCCATGCCAAAATAGATGAGGCTTCTATATGGCATAGGAAACTTGGACATGTTCACTACAGAAACCTTGAGAAATTGCAGCTGTAAGAGGCTTACCTAAGGTGTCTTGTCCAGGTAAGCTTGTGTGTGGTGATTGCCTCAAGGGTAAGCAAACCAGAGCTGTTCATACACCCCTACAGGTACAGAATGATAATCCTAGACCTAATAGGTGTTTTGAATTGCTACACATGGACGTAATGGGTCCAATTGAGGTAAGCAGTCTCAGTGGTAAGAAATATGCCTTTGTGATTGTAGATGGCTTCTCTAGATACACTTGGGTAGAATTTCTTAAAGAAAAGTCTGAAGCTTTTGATCAGTTCAAAATTCTTTGTGCTAGTATTAAAAACTTGTATGGCTCCACTGTGACTAAAATTAGGTCTGATCATGGTAAAGAATTCGAAAATGCTAGTTTTGATAACTATTGCAATGCTAAAGGTATTTTCCATGAATATTCAGCTCCTAAGACTCCTCAGCAGAATGGGATTGCTGAGAGAAAGAACATGACTCTTCAAGAGATGGCTAGAGTTATGCTCAATGCTAAAGATGTATCCAAAAGACTCTGGGCTAAAGCTTTAAATACTGCTTGTCACATTAGTAACATGGTGTATCTTAGACCTGGAACTAACATGACTCCTTATGAACTCTTGAAGGGTGTGAAACCAAATATTGCACATTTTCATGAATTTGGATGTGATTGTTATCTGCTTAATGACTGGGATTATCTGAGTAAATTTGATTCTAAAAGTGAAAAATGCATCTTTGTAGGATACTCTGTCAATAGTACTTCCTTTAGAGTCTACAATCCTAGATTGAAGACAATTCAGGAATCGTGAATGTTGTGTTTGATGAGTTCACACTTGATACATGTACTGATGACATCTCAGTTCCCAATGTTGTACCAACAGTGGAAACCGAGAATGTTACTCCTGATAATGTTAAACCAACATTGGAACTGGAAGCTGGAAACACTGAACAAGAGTCAGGGAACGATGTTAGACTAACACCAACGAGATCTGATGTTAGACTAACAACATAAGCCTCTGACTCAGAACATGAAGTTACCTCTAAACCTAGAAGAGATCCCCCAGCTAGGATTCAGAAAGATCATCTAGCATCCCAGGTAATAGGTGAACTCACTGAACGGGTAAGGACACGCAACAGAGAAATACTTGATTATAAAGATATGGTAAAATTGTGTGTCTGTATGAACTTCACTTGTATTGTTGATAATGCCTCGTGTTTTGTCTCCTCAATAGAACCTAAGAATGTGAATGAAGCCCTCATTGATAACTTTTGGATTAATGCCATGCAGGATGAACTATTACAGTTTACTAAGAACAATGTCTGGATACTAGTGCGTAGACCACCTAATGTTAATGTAATAGGGACAAAGTGGATATTTAAAAACAAGAGTAATGAGGAAGGGGTCATAGTTAGAAACAAAGCTAGACTAGTTGCTCAGGGGTACACACATGTTGAAGGTATAGATTTTGATGAGACCTTTGCTCCAGTTGTTAGGATTGAATCTATTAGGTTACTTCTAGCCATATCATGATGTCTTAAGATAAAACTATACCAAATGGATGTAAATGGTGCGTTTCTGAATGGGCTAATTGATAAGGAAGTATATGTTGAACATCCTAAGGGATTCACGGATCCTAAGTACCCCAACCATGTGTACAAGCTTGAAAAAGCTCTGTATGGACTTAAACAAGCACCTAGAGCATGGTATGAAAGACTTACAGAATTCCTTTTAAGTCTTGGCTTTGTTAGAGGTGAAGGAGATATGACACTGTTTGTTTTGAAGAAAGATTCTCATGTCTGTATAGCTCAAATTTATGTGTATGACATTGTTTTTGGCTTAACTAACAACTCTATTTTAGAAAAATTTGTTGAATCAATGACATGGCAGTTTGAGATGAGTATGATAGGAGAATTAAATTTCTTCCTTGGTCTCCAAGTAAAACAAACAGGTAATAGGATATTCCTAAGTCAGGAAAAGTATGCAAAGAATTTGGTGAAAATGTTTGAATTGGCAGATTCAAAGCCTTGCAAGACTCCCATGTCTTCATAAGTGAAGATATCCAGGGATGTTACTGGTGCCAATGTTGATCCAACATTGTACCGTTCAATGATAGGAAGCTTACTCTACTTATCTGCTTCAAGACCTGATATAATGTTCTCTGTTTGTGTGTGTGCTAGGTACCAGGCATGTCCAAAGCAGTCACATCTGATTGATGTGAAGAGAATCCTTAGATATATATATCTGGCACTTTGGCCCTTGGGATCTGGTACTCTTATGACACTAACACAAATCTTGTAGGTTTCAGTGACTCAGACTGGGCAGGTGACACTGATGATAGAAAGTCTACAAGTGGAGGATGTTTTTATCTGGGTAACAACTTGGTCTCATGGTATAGTAGAAAGCAAAATTGTGTGTCACTCTCCACTGCTGAATCTGAATACATAGCAACATGTAACTGTGTCACCCAGTTGGTATGGCTTAAACACATGCTACTGGATTATGGGTTAGACAGTGATACCTTACTTATGTTCTGTGATAATCTTAGTGCTATAAGCATCTCTAAGAACCATGTGCAACATTCCAGAACTAAACATATTGATATAAGGCATCACTTTTTGAGAGACATGGTAGAGGATAAGCTCATTGACATTGAACACATTGAAACTAACAATCAGCTTGCTGATATGTTCACTAAACCCTTAGATTCTGAGAGGTTCTTCAGTTTGAGGAATTCTCTTGGCATGTGCATTGTCTAGGGATGTTAGTACACCAGTGTTGACATAACACCACTGTCTAGCGCTGGTTATTGGTTGTGGTGTATCTGTAATTCTTTTATGTTTTTTTTCTGCATTCTTCCTTCTTAAATATTACTTCTTTGTTAGAGATTCTGTTGGGTAGTGTGGTTAATCTGTATAAATAGCTGAGTTGACTGGTGGACAGGTACATATCAAGAGTTTTGTAAAGTAAGAACTATGTTGTTAGTCTGTGAATGTTAACCTAACATCTGGGAGAAGCTGGGGTACACAGAGCTCACTACTCTGATGTTATTCAGTTGTGACTTATCCATGTTAGGTTAGACAGAGCATGAAGATAAGCTGGGGTACATGATGTTGAGAGCTTCATTGTCATTCAGTTGTGCTTATTTTTGTGTTTTTGTCTATGGCCAAGGTTATGCATGATGGTGATCCTTACTACTGGGGTGTTTTGAAGTTTCGACTGCTTGCATTCAGTAGCATTGTTCACTTGGTATTTCACTTGTAAACAGGTTGGTAAACAAGTATGCATGAGGAGTTGGGGTGAATAAGTATATGTTAAATGTATTATCTTCATTCAGTTCTTTTGTACTTTCCTAATCTGTAGCTGATGGTTAAGTTGTTGGGGGTGTGGAGTCTTGTGGTGCCCACATTCAGTGATGAAACTATCCTTTAACATTCACTATTTTTTGTTCAAAATAGTTCATGATAATTGTAACAAATAAATTAATAAGTCCTGATCCCAGTCAGTAAAGCTGTTTGTACCTGGTTACCATCACCCAATGTTGTTCTAACATTGTTGCATTCATTCTAGTTCTGCTTTATTTACTTATGTCGATTTGGGCTTAGGGGGAGTAGTAATCCTAGGGATCATGTTTTGAGGCATACTTCGTGGGTGACCAACTGCAGGTAAAACACTATGTTTTGTGATCTTCTATGCTGTGGGAAAATCTTTTCCCTGGATATGTACATCCATTCTGTGTTTTTCTGTCTGATGTGTCACTTATTCATACTGATGATCTTAAACTATGTCTTTGTACCTATGTACTTGGTTGAGGTTTCAGATCAGTATACAAGAATATCTCACGCTCTCACATGATGTTGCTTTGGATGAAGCCCTGCACCTACAACTTCCCTCCCTGATGTTAACTTGCCAATGTTAGTTCAACATTGAAACATTGCAACTTATAAGTTTTCAGGTTTGGAGACTGCGCTGGTTACGTGTTAACCTAACATTGACACGTGGTAAGTTAAACATGGGTGTGATCGTGTGACAGTGGTCCGATTATTTTGGTAACATGTTACAACACCGCTATCACTACTCTTCAGCTGATTATCTATATAATTTGCCCTAATCTCTTCTTACTGTTTACGCGTTCAAAATTCTTGTGCAATCAACACTCTCTGCAAATCAAGATTCTTCTTTTCTTGTCTAAATTACTCTAACAATGGCTCGCAAGTCTTCCATTGATACTCTTGTAGATGCTGCTGAGCAGATTGAACATCCAGTACGCCGCAATACCAGACGAGCAACCACTGAAGTTGTCGCCGTCGCCGCACCTAAGAGGAAATCCACGTATCAACGACGCAAGGGCAAGAAATCCGCAAAGGGTGATGTTGGTTCAACATCAAAAACTGCTGAGCAAACCTCCACTCCCACCAACGCTGAAAACAAGGTAATGATGGCTAACCCTACTCAAGATGTAACTGCTGAAATTGGTATTGAGGGGGAGAAAGAGGCCCCTGTTGTTGGTGTGGGTGAGTCTGAGGTTTTGCATGAGGTCCATGAGGGTAATGTTGGGGATGAGTCTGTGGTTGATACTGATGAAGGTGAAAACCTTGAGGTGAATGCTGAGCCATCTGAGGCTAATGCTGTTGAGCATGCTGCTGCTGCTGGGGTGGATACTCTTCCTGAGGAAAGTGATCAGGTTGAGGAGACTATGGCTGAGGAGGTTACTACTGAGGGTAACCAAGATGTTGTTGATGAGGGTAACAATCAACCTGAAGAGTTGAGAGAGAAGAAGAAGAAGAGGGCATGACTCTCTCTGCCTTAGCTACTGCTGCTAGGAAAAGAAAGGGTAAGCAAGTGGTTGTTGAATATTCTGAGTCTAAGTCAGAAGAAGAAAAAGAAGAAGAAGATGATAATGAGGAAGAGGAATAGGAAGTTGAGGAAGAAGATCAACTGGTAGCTGATGACCCTGCTGATGTTACTCCAACATCAGATAGTGATGAGTATTTTGATGTGATTGATGGGGAGTATCCCAAGAAGCCTTATTCTGGATTTTATGTGTCAACAGAGGCAGAAGAACAGTGGGAGGCTTATCAAGCCAGGGTTATTCACATGGAGAGGAACATTGATGAGGAAATGTTCAAGGAAAATAGGTTGTATGAGTTGTTTGAAGCTAGGGGTGTGTTGGGCTCTGTGATGAATCAGTCATCATATGTCCCTGATGTGATCAGAGAGTTCTACATGAATCTCTCTCAGTGGGTGTGCCACCAGGGCTCTCCCAAGTTTGGTAAATCTTGGGTAAGGATGAATGTCTCTAACATTAGTCCTTCTGTGATCAATGAAGCTTGGGAACTTCATGATCTTGAGGAGACTGAGGATCCTAGCATGGATGAGGTGATTACCGACCTTACTGGTGGACTCACAAGGAAGTGTAATGATAGTTTTCCAACTACAAAGCTGACCGCCTTAAGTGCTGTACTACACAAGCTCTCCACCTACAACTGGCTTCCTTCTTCCAACACCACTGTTATGACAAAAGAATCTGCAAAGTTGGTGTATAAACTGAAGAATGGGCTGAGTGTGAACATAGGGGAGAAAGTTTTGAGGCACATGAGGGAGGTCACAACAAAGGCAAAGGGAATCATTCCATATCCCTCTCTGATATCCAGCATTCTGGTGAAGCAAGGCTTCAAGACCAAGAAGACAGAGGGCTGGATCAAGAACAAGGCCAAGATGATCATCACCAGGAGCTACTTCACTCAAATCAGGATTCAAGACTTGCCCTAGAATCCCAATGCATAAGCTGGTCCAAGCAGGAAAAAGAAGAAGAAGACTCTCAAGTTTGTTGCTTCTTCTGTTCCAGTGTCAAGTGGTGATAGCTGCTCTGTGATTGCTGGTGCATTTGTGGAGGAGACTCTGATTTGGCTTGACAAAGAGTACAAGGATACCCAAAGAGAGATAGCAGACAAGCAAGTGAGGTTGTAGGAGATTGACAGCCTCAAGAAGCATTTGAAAGATCTGCCTTCCTCACAAAAAATGGGATAGTAGATCAAATTCAAAATTTCTGAGTTCTTTTAATTTTCTGTTTTCTATTGAAGTATGAACAATTCTATTTTCTTTGCATTTTTCTGTTTCATCAAGGAGTGTGTTCCTTGCTACTTAGTATGGTCTGTAATTACGTACTTTCCTATATTGGTACTTAGTGTTTCTGCTTATGCTATTTGAACTGTGGTTACAAAGTACAAACTCTGTTTTGCAGGTGTTAACTATTCTCTGATGTTAAGTTAACATTGAGATGTTCAATGTTAGAACATCTGTCTGGACTCAATGTTAATCCAACATTGACAAAGATGGATGTTATGACAACATTGAAAGTATCAATGTTAGAATAACATTGAGTTGGTCCCTTCTGATATTCAGGGGGAGTGTACTTAGTTTTCATTGTTATAAGATAGTGAAGTTTGTCTGAATAACTTGATCTGATTAGAACAAGTTCATAGATTTTGTGATTAAGGCGAAAAGGGGGAGATTGAAAGTGCATGTATTCTGGCAATGTTAGATTAACATTGAGAAGTCAATGTTAGAGTAACATTGCTGAGCAGAATCCGATTTACATTCTTGTTGATATTTATTATTATTGTTTTGCCTTATTCATTTAACTAATTGAGTTCCACAGTTGTGATTGTCTTTGATTATTATTCAGGAAACAAACTTGTCATAGGTTGGACGCTCAAGTTTCCAAGAAGGAAAGTTTCCTTAATTAAGCAAACCGCTCTGCAAGGAAAGAAGAGTTCGAGTGCAACTAGGAAAACTTTCCAAGTTGAGTCCTGATTTGAATAAGGAGTCTTTCCTTAGTTAGATCACTAACGAAGGAACTATTATTCAAGAAGGATTGCGAGAACAAGGAATAGGAGTTCGAGAAGGAAACAAGGAGAATTACCAACCGTGTACAACACACCTTGAAGTCCAAGTCAAGAACCTATATATAGGTGTGAAGTACATCAAGACAAACACGAGACAGAAGCTAATCAATCCGAGAGATTAATTTACAAGTTGTCGAGTGTAGTCTTGCTTTAGCAAAGTTTGTGAATTGTTAGAATAGATATAAAAGTGAGGAGCTTTTAGAGATAGTCGAAGCAATTCTTGTGTGCTTTGCTTAGTTCGATTAATTTGAGAGTGAGGAGCTTGAAAATTGAGAGAACGACTTTTGTTAAAACCTTAATGGGTTATTTTGCCTACGGTTCGGAAGTTAATATAATCTTATATTCACTTCTTAAACTTGGTGTTTGTTTATTCCGCTGCACTATTACTCTGGTCTGTTGTTAAAGTAACATTGTTAGATTAACAACATACAAAACTGCTGTTAAAACTCCAGTGTTAAGTTAACAACAACAACGTATCGACCCGATCCACAATTTCAATATTAAAGTCAATTTTTATCATTATGTGTATGGTTGATCCTAGACTGTGCCACCCCTTCCTACAAGACGTGTTTTAGTCTGAGCTGGGTAAAGTGTCTGGCCAACGCTGAACCAACTCGGACCGGAACGCGACACATGGGGCGCGGCCGTCACACCCATCTGCCTGTACGATCCTTACCATCTTTTTGTTGACTTTATTTAGTGATCCTTGACTTCAACTTTATAGGCTTTATATTGCTGTCAATTAAGTTCGTTTTTCTAAGTAAGAGTAAAATGATGAACTTTGCTGTTCAATGGGAATTTTAGTCATTTGGTCCCATAACTTGACACTTTTTCAATTTTAGTACAATAACTTGGAATAGGGCGGAGCTTAGGTCCCAATTTTGAGTCAACATTGATGACTACGCAATCAATGGCTGACACTTCAAACTTTCGCGACGAAATAGGGCGGAGTTTGGGTCATGGGACCAAAATTCAATTAAAGTACCAACATGTTGAACTAAATTTAAAAAGTACAAAAAATTGAAAAAGTGCCAAGTTACAGAGACCAAATGATTAAAATTTCCCCGTTCAATAAATACTCCTTACTTGCCGTTTAGAAACTAAAACGAGACAATTATGATTCGTACAATTAAAATTTAAAAAGACATTTATATGGTGCATTGAAATGTCAATATACTTCTCATAAAATCTCGTTCAAATTCATGTGCACACTCAGAATATATAGTATTTCGAATTGAGAGTAAGTTCTTGGAAAATGTAAAACACATGGAAGACTGCAAAGATAACTTTTCGTATACTTTATTCTAAAGATTTATTTACTGATTATTCAATTATGTGACATTGCTTTTATAGCAAAAATTTGAACCTTCACTAAGTACTAGACATGCATGTCCGCATGGGATCCAAGGCAAATGTTGTGGTTTTTATATGGAAAGACAACATGGATCTTCCCTTCACTGACTTTAGGGATTTGTTTGTCTCAACACACTTGGTCTTATTGTGTCTTTCCATGCTTCACACCAAACATGTCGTGCCTTTTTATGAAAAAATTATCGACATATTTATTTTTAAACTCCCATTTTCGTAATTATTGCCAAAAGGCGTGGCCATTTCGTCATGTCACTCGAGCGGGAATAAGTCATATATTTTTTGAATTTCAAATGTCAAACTCTACAACCCAACGGCTAATTTTGTTGTTCATTATATTTTTTTTTTTTTTGAGGTTTTGTTGTTCATTATATTGGACATAACAGAAACCAACAAAAAAAGGTTGAAATAGCACACGCAGTTAGGTACACACAGTTGTGCACAGTCACTACCACTCTGTCACGTTCTGTGTACATTACCCCCACCCACTAACCACACAACAAAAATTCTTTAAATTATATATTAATGGTTGAAACTTACAAAAATAATATAATAGCTCATTTTATTAAGTATTCTATCATTTTAAAATAATTTTTATTATAAATTTCTCACTTTATAATAATATCTGACCGAGAATAATTCAAGACATTTTTTTTTTCTTATAACACGATTTGTTTCACACTTATTTAATTTAAGACAATTTTAAACTTTAAATATTTAGCATTTACTAAGATTTGTTGCACACTTGCTCAAATTAATATACCCCTGGCCCTGTTCAGTTATACACTTATAATTACTCATTATTAATTCTTAAAAGCAGAGCAAAATCCGCACCAATAAAATTAAATAAATTAATAAGCATAGTATATCTGTTTTTCTCATCTCAGCTCTTAAAAGAACTGACCTGTCTCTCTGAGTTGTTACTTATCAGTTTCTCAACATTTTCATTAATACATCTTTCTCTCTCTCTCTCTCTCTCTCTGAGGTTGTAATTGAGAAATCAGAAGTGGGGTTTGTTACTGAACGAGGTTGTCTGAAATGGGGGCTTCAGGAAAATGGGTTAAAGCATTGATAGGCTTCAAAAAACTCGACAAAGATGACCATGTAAGCCTTACTTATTAGTTATTACAACTCCCATGAAATAAAAATCTTATCTTTATGTATCTGTTTGTTATTTATGATAGTCTACTGGTACCCATTGTAAGGAATCAACTGAAACTGTGAAATTTGTTGATCTTTATGAATTTTATATAGGGCTTGTTACTGTATTTTGTAATTCTTTTTTGGTGCGGTGAATCTTGATTTGATCTGTTTGAAGGATAAAAGTCCCAATGTCATAGCTTAATCTCATTGTTGAATCTATAATAGAAAAACAAATACCCCAGCTGAGTCTTTTTTCTTTTGAAGGAAAAAATGGGTGGAAAGAACAAGAAATGGGGGCTATGGAGAAGTTCAACAGGGGATAGGTCCTCTTACAGGAGAAATAATAATAATAATACTGGTGGATCAGATTTGTATTCTGATACTTCATCAGTGAACAATGATGCTTTCAATGCAGCTGTGGCTGCTGTTGTGAGGGCTCCTCCTAAGGACTTCAGGGTTGTTAGACAAGAATGGGCTGCCATTAGAATCCAAACTGCTTTCAGAGGATTCTTGGTGAGTTCTCCTTTTTCTCTTCAAAAAGAGGCTTTTTAATCCCTGATTATATGTTTTATGCGGTGCGTTACTCGTTTGGTTTTAAAGCTCCATTCTTAACGATGTTCATATTATGAAAGCCATTAGTTATTTGGTTTTGATCATATTGAAAGTGTGGCTTGTCTTGTCTCTCTTTGTTCCTCCAACGGAAATGAAATGTGCCCAACAAATCATTGGTGAAGTCAAATGATGATATGAAAATGTTATCTTATCTTTAGCCTGATTGCTGGTAAATGTTGTAGGCAAGAAGAGCTTTCAGAGCATTGAAAGGATTGGTGAGACTCCAAGCAATAGTCCGTGGAAGGCAGGTTCGAAAACAAGCCGCTGTGACTCTCAGGTGCATGCAGGCTCTTGTCCGTGTGCAAGCTCGGGTAAGAGCTCGAAATGTGAGAATGTCTGTTGAGGGACAAGCCGTGCAAAAACTGCTAGATGAACGCCGCAGCAAGGATGAACTCTTGAAAGAAGCTGAGGTAGTCTGAATTTAATGCTGCATTCTTGGCTGAACCTTCTTTGTTTGACACTTCTTCCTATAATTTGCTCACACCGTAAGTAACATGTGACATAAAAGAATTGTTAGATAGATAGATAAACATGAAAGTTACCCACAAATGCACCGCATTCCTCTGATGATAAGGTGTGTAATTTTTTCTTAGGTGGTACTCATATATCTGAGATTTTACAGGAAGGTTGGTGTGATAGTAGAGGAACCATTGAAGAGATTAAAGCAAAAATTCAAATGAGGCAAGAGGGAGCTGTCAGACGAGAGAGAGCCCTTGCATACTCGCTAGCTCAAAAGGTAATAATACCCAAACTTTCATTTTTTCCTCCCAACGGTATATTCATTTTTTGCTCTCTTTTTGCAGTGGAAATCAAATCAAAGTTTTGACTCAAGCACACGTGTCTCTGTCCCATCGCTAAAAGGTCTTGAGGTCGACAAGAATGGCTGGGGTTGGAACTGGCTAGAACGTTGGATGACGGCAAAGCCTTGGGAAAATAGATTAATGGAACAACCTAATACCGAGACAACTCCTCTTTGTAAGAGCAATGTTCCTATGTTGTCTGAACCTAGTTCTGTAAAAGTTCGCAAGAACAACGTAACAAAAAGGATATCAGCTAAGCCTCCACTTTCTGGACAAGCTACTCAATCGTCTTCTAGCCCGAGTTCTGACTTTAGGTATGGTGACAGCTCGGCGTCATCTTCAGTTTTTACGACCACAACTCCCATTTCTAGAAACACTGTTTCAGATAGAACTGAAGAGAGCAATGGTAGTAGACCAAGTTACATGAACATGACAGAAGCTATGAAAGCCAAGCAGAGAAACCACAGGATTCAGAGGCAGTCCATGGATGAATTTCAGTTTCAAAAGAAGTCGGTGACATTTGGTAATGGTGATTCGAAAAGCAGTGCTGGTGCAGATCCATATTCGGTCCCTATGTCAAGGCCTCTCGGCGTACCAACCAGAATGGATATGTTCTCAAGTTAGTAAAGTAATAGAGATGATCTTTATTAGAGAGCTGTAATAGTTGTCATGAACTCACAACAGCTTGTTGTTATAATGTGAAGAATTATGTAACAAAATATTTGTTCTGATTTGGGCTTTTGATAGAGTGATCTGAGTTTTGCACCTGTAACATTTTTTAAAGGGATGATTTTAGAGTCTGCTCAAAGGCCATTAAACCTTGATGACTTTGACCAGACGTGCTCGGAATCTTTTTTTTCGATCCGGAGGAAGTTATTGCTCAAAATTGTGTTGAGTAAATTTTAATACCTGTTTACAAGAACAGAACTAGATGCGGTTAACATTTCCTGTACCAGTTTTTAGTATAAGATATGAACGCAGCTAATTGCAAAAGCCTTATGTTTAGGGATAAAAGCACCAAACCCTCTGAACTGTAACGATTTTTGGGTACTACCCCCTAAAATCATTGTAGTTCACTATTTGCTTATAGCGCTTCATTATATGACAGTAGACACAAACACATCATTTAAAAGTAACTTGAAAATCCAATCAACTAGCAGTATGTTAACAATATACATCAAACTCATTGAGTTGCATATCTTTTATTACAGTTATTCCTACATAGGTAACTTAAAAAATATCATTTTTGACTTCAACACTTTGAGTCAAGAAATAAGTATGACCTTTCCCATCATCAAACTTTGTAGTAATCTAGAGCACGATAATTGTTATGTCCTGCATAGAGGAACTTCATTACATATTCTCCTGAGTCTAACGCTTTGTACATGGGCGGATTATCTTCTGATATCAGTTCTTCAATAGGACCATAGGTCTTAGTTCCATTCACGGGTCCAGAAAAAAAACATGCCACGGAAATTCTTGGACCAATGACGTTGGAAGTTGCTCTATGCTCAACGCTTCTAAATTTTCCGTTGGATACCAACTACATGCCAAATCATAACTAGAAGTTAGTGTCACTATGAAGTGAGTTTTTTTTGGACAACGGGAAAAGTAAGTACCTGTAGTAGATCTCCAATGTTTATGACTAAACCCCCTAGAATAGGTTGAATATCAATCCAGTGGCCTTGATGCAAAACCTGGAGGCCACTGACAATTTGGTTTTGCAGAAGAATTGTGAGGAAACCAGCATCAGTATGTTTGGTGGTTCCGACAGTGAGTTGTGGCTCGGGGCATGCTGGATAATAGTGACAATGGAGTCTGTGCCCATTTAGGCATTCCATCTTTTTCAAACAATCAGATTCTAGCCCAAGAGCCTCCGATAATAACTCCAGTAGAGTATTTGCCAAATCTTTAACGTGTTCTGAGTATTCCACAATCGAGTCCCTATACGATAAAGTGCAAAATAGAAATCACCGCATAGTACGTAATACTTTTTCAAATCATAGAAACACCTCTTAAAAGGTAAAAGCATCATTGATAGTCGATATAGTACATCAGATGCTTGAATAATTACAGCAAAGTGCGGTTATTTACCTGCAAGAAAGTGGTAATTCTTCATGATCATCAACTTGATCATCAGAGAATGAAATACTTAAGGTATCTCTCCATTTTGCAGTTTCTGCTGTGAAAAGATCATGACTACTGTTAAATCTTACTCTTTTACTGTGATCTCTTGTATAATACTTCTTTTTCTCCTCAAGGTCATCCTGCTCATTAAATCTCCTCATTCCTTCAATCATTGCATCAACAACAGTACATGGAATCTCATGATTCACAACCTGGAAAAATCCCCATTTCCCTGCTGCAATGCCCACTTGTTCGACTATCTTTCTTCGCCTATTTTCGACGTCTTGCACTCCGCTTAAGTCGATAACAGGAATCTCGACTTGATCTTGATCAGGGTGATGAGGAAAATCTTGATCCAGCTCTTCAGATGGCCTGACAAAAATATTCGGAATTTTCGACAATCCAGAATCTGCAAGTCCTTTAACACCAGCTTTTGTTTCATCAAAAGCCTTAAGCAGTTCCATTCTGTTATAATACTCTTGTTCAACTGATCCTCTACCTGCCATTTCTGGTGTTGTACTGCAAATTATATTGAACTTTTCTACTTATCAATGTAGAAGCGGTTCAGTTTAAAGAAAATGAAGTAGTTAAAGATAATTAATAATAACTGAAGTAGTTAGACTTACCTTACCTACTATTCTCCAACAACCTGAACTGGTTAGTGGTTAGTGTCTTCCATTCTGGGATCTTTTATATAGTGTGATGGACGACAAGTTAACTATCTTATCAAATGGACAAGTTATGCTCACGGGTGAATCCAAGAATTTTGAATTTTAAGGGAAGATATTATTAAACATTTTAAAAAATAATATCTCTGTTTGTAAATTACTAAAAATATTATTACAAGTACATATAATCCAAAATCACTCGAGCATCTTAAACTATGTTCTAAATTTTTTCTTGTGATCAAAATTTTGTGAAAATCTGTTTTAGTATGTATTAACAAACTGTTGGATAAGAAATCATCTTTCTTGTACTGCGCAACGTTGTTAATAGACTGAAAAATTTGTTATATTGTTGCATAATTGTTATTGAACTGAAAATTAGTAAATTAAATATTATAATTTATTGGATTTTAGTTCCAACCACTTGAACATATCCAGTTCTCTAAATATTTTATTAACGAAATATTGCGTATATTATATTTTTGAAAAGAAAAGCACAGAAGTATAAAAATGGCAAATTAATAATATTTATGTAAATATGTTGGTAAAGTTTTCATAGATAACTTGAAGGCATTACTAACAACTTACCGTAAGCCCTAGGCCTGGTCTCAACGCACCAACTATTGCTACTTTTCACTTTTGCCTTGCAGGTTTTTAGGCCGTAATTTATAGATACGCAGAAATGTCAAAAATGCCCATTATCTTTTGCCCACTTTATTTTTTGCCCGTTATATTTTTAAGCTGCCGAAAATGCCCGCTATCTTTGCAAAAAATGCCCGATTCACTGTTCATCTGCCAACTCATAAAATCGTGTCCTACGTGGCAAAATCGCATTTCAACGTATCAATTTTTTTGATTACACCTGAAATCTTAAAAAATAAATATTTAAAAATTAGCAATTAAAAAACTTAAAAAAATAACTTGAAAAAAAAATAAAAAAAAATCATCAGTTCACACCCACCCCCCCCCCCCCCCCAAAATAGCCCACCACCTGGTGCAGGTGGAGCGAAGTTCGATTCCGGTGCAGGTGGAGCAAAGATTGATTCGGATTTGGAGAGAGAGGTTCAAAGTCTGCTGCTACGTACTGTACATGGAAAGACGACGGCTGTGCGGCGGCGGTGCAGTGGAGAAGACGACCTATTTGCGGCGGTGCAGTGGAGAAGACGACCTATTTGCGGCGGTGCAACCACGAATCGCGCCTCTTCAATCGACGTCGACTTCGGATTCCGGTGAAGAACAGGTACTCTCGCCGACCAGATCTGTCGCGTCGCCGCCGGAGGTGGAGGACGAGAGTACCTATTCTTCACCGGAATCCGAAGTCGACGCCGATTGAAGAGGCGCGATTCGTGGTTGCGCCGCTAAGATTGTCGGCGTGGATGCAATTTTCCGGCGGTGACTGTGGAGAAGACGGTGTTCCGGCGAGATTTGGGGGGGGGGGGGGTTGTGGAGAAGACGACCCATTTTTTTTTTCAAGTTTTTTAATTTTAAATTTTTAAGTTTTTTTTTTTGTTAATTTTTTTTTTTTAGATTTCAGGTGTAATAAAAGAAATTGCCACGTTGGACGCGATTTTGCCACGTAGGACACGATTTAATAATTTGGCGGACAAATGGCAATGAACAGTGAATCGGGCATTTTTGGCAAAGATAGCGGGCATTTTCGACAGCTTAAAAAGATAACGGGCAAAAAGTAAAATTGGCAAAAGATAATGGGCATTTTTGACATTTTAACCTTATAGATATCAGGTTTGTAGTTTATGACCAATGGGGTTGAGACGGGGCTTTATGCTTTAGTGGACGCCACTTAAGTTAAATTTCAGACACATCATCACGTAAAAAAACTTAAAAAATAAATTAAAATAGGTGAAAGCCAAATCAAAGAAATAAAACTTAAAAGAAAAAGTAAATATTCATAACATAATTACCTCAAAATAATTATAATGTGAAAATGCATTTTTAATAAATTTTAGATATTATAACTATTCAACATATAATGTTAACAAATAGTTAATTTATTATTTTGTCAATATTATATGTTAAATGATATAATATAAAGCTTTTTTTCTTCCAGAATTTACTTATTTTAAAACTTATTTATTGTTTTCTGAATATAAATATTACATTATAATCTTTTATTATTTTCAAAAGTTATGTATTAAAAAGAAAATCATATATTATATCCAAATTAAATAACCCATTTTTGTTTTTAATTATTTTTAAAAGTTGCATTTTTGAAAGAGGTAAGTAGGAATATTTATGAAAATTATGACTATAAAAAATTAAATTATATCATTTAATTGTTTAGTATATTTATATTTATTAATTCTTTCTAATTATTTTTCAAGTTTTGTTTCCTTGCTAATTTCGCTTCTATACATTGGCTAGGTAATTTTTTTTTTCTTTTTTAGTCATGTGCCATCCACGTAGGCAAAAAACTCTGTCTCAGCCCGATTGAACATAGACTCCATCACAAATACAAACATGCTGGCCATAAATTACTGTCCGAGTCCGAAAACCTGCATAGCAAAAGTGAAAAATAGCATTAGTTGGTGGGCAGAGATACTGCGGTTTTGCCTTATTTAGATTAGTAAAAAGTCCTTGTGATGTTGAAAAATTAGTAAAACGTCCTCTATCATACATCCATGCTTAATTATTCCGCACATACTGAAACCGGTCATTTTTTTTAATCTTTGTTGTACTTATTTAATATGCAAAGGTTAAATGTCATTCAAATGGAATTACATGCTATTGACTATTGAGCGACACTCTATTTGTCGGTGCTTTATGTCGTTGCAATCCCTTATTCCCCGGCCCGGGGAAGGCACCACAAGAGTTGCTCTACTTCTATTAGGATTACTAAGTCCTCGAATAGTTCTTGGAATCCTTCTTGTAGATTCCCACAGCTTGCTTCCATTCGCGCTTCAGTAGGAGCTGTGTTCGCTCCGTCTCTCTAAGCTAAGGAAAGAGATAGATAGAATACGCTTATACTTCGTTGTTTCTTGCAGACTTATCGTATCGTTACATCTCTATTATTGTGATTCCCCATATGCTGCACCATATGTTGGTGAGTTATCGAAAATGCCACAATCTGGAACTTGAAAGTCGCGAACTAAAGACGCTTTCCTTAAAGCGTAGTTCGCCCTCACCTCGTGTGTGCCAATAGGGTAACAACGAATCGCTTCCCATGATATAATTTAAGCCCAGAAAAATAAAACGGTAGACTGCGTATTGGACTAACGAAATCTACTAATTGAAAAAGAAACAAGAGTGCAGAGAATACAGACTTAATTTCTGCAACAATTAAAACTGTATTTTATTTGAGAGATACGAATTTTTATGATGATTTGCTTTTGATAATCCTGCGAATTTAAAGAAGGAGAAAAGCTGCAAGGAAAAGTCATAATTTTTTCTAGGTATTCTTTCACAGAAGAGACACAACTTTCCTGCTCCAAAATATGTGACTGTTGATATTTAAAATCTGAGTTTTAATATTCCCTCCATATTTTTCACTGATTAATCTGAGTCGTCGAATTTAAATCTTAAGTAAGATTAAATCCACACCATCCAATTTAATCTATATTAATTTAATATTCAGATTAAATCACAACCGTTCATCTTATTTAATTAATTAAATAAATTTTACGACCTAAATCGATGAGCCATGCAAGCGTGCAAAGTGCTAAGTGCTTTTTGGGGCCGAGCCCGGGCTCAGCTCGGCGCGCGTGTGTGCATGTGCACCACCTATGTCTTGCCCAGTTAATTACCCAAGTAATATAGTGCAAACATATATAAACCAACAAATAGTTTTTACTTTTCCCATGTGGGATACTTAAGCCACTTTAATAAAATTGGCCTATAAGAGCTAAGGCTCTTAAAGCCATAAAAGTCCTTATAGGTACCATGAACAACATATTTTGCCAATGTGGGACAAAACCCAAAAAAACTTTTATTGTACTTTGCATTCACATCATATCAACACATAACCAATGTGGGATATCTCTCACAAGATTTATTATTTGAAAACTAAATCTAACACCATATCGATCAAGAAAACAAAGAAGAACCATGCTACTCATGTTTTCCTTTCTGAATCCACTTGTCTTTGTGCTTAACACTTGCGAGCGAGTGCCGATCGCTCCTGGGCAAGACCTGACGACTCCTAAGAAAACATTAGTTTAAAGATTTGTTAATACATACGTACAATGTCAAATAGTTTTATTATACTTTTATACAACTTGAAACAAATTGAAAAAAAATTATACGATAGTTCATAGTATTAGTTTATAGGGATAAAGACATCAACCCCCTAACCTACTGGCCATTTTGCGACTTGCCCCTAAGAGAATTTATTTCACTACTATACCCCTTAACCCTTGCCAGCTTGTGCCAATCACCCACAAGTTTATTTTTGGCCAGAATAATTTCGATTTGGGGTGTTTTTCGCATTTTTGTTGCAACCAACTGGCAAAATTCATCTAGTACAACACATATGAGTCGCATCGGGGGTGAATATTTCAGTCAGAAATGGCCAAAAATGTATCGAAGGGGCAAATGACACAAGTTGGCAAAGGTTACGGGGTAAAGTGGTGAAAAAAAAATCTCCAAGGGACAATGTTAAAAACACTCCATAGGTTAAGGGGTTTGATGTTTCTATCCCTAATTTATATTATGAGATGAGTTTTCGCTTAAAAACACATACAAACTAATGCGCGCATTCATTTTATTTTTTAAAGGCCTCAACAAATCGATCAAAACAACGATTTCTTTTATCAGACGTTGTTTGAATTTTTTTCTCCCTTTAGTTCTCTTTTTATGTTGCCTATTGTGCTTTTAACTTTTATTTAGTCCTCCAATATACAATTCCTAGATACGTCACAGACTATGACGTCAAAACGTTGGAAAATAGACTAATGGAACAAACTAATATTGAGATAAACTCCTATTGCTCCTCCCAGTAAAGGCTATATGTTGTTAGAACCTAGTTCTCAAATGAGCGAAGCCTCCACTTTTCAGGCATGCTACTCAATCGCCTTCTAGCCCGAGTTCTGATTTTACATATGGTGACAACTCAGTGTCATCTTCAGTTTTTACAGCTATAACTCTCATTTCTAGAAACACTTTCTCCGAAAGAACTGAAGAGAGCAATGGCACTAGTGACTAGACCGAGTTACATGAACAGGTGAAAGCCAAGCAGAGAAACCACAGGATTCAACGGCAGTCCATGGATGAATTTCAGTTTCAAAACAAGTCAGTGGCGTTTGGGAATGGTGATTCGAAAAGCAGTGCTAGTTCAGATCCAATACGGTCCAAATGTCAAGGTCTCTCTGCGTACCAACCAGAATGGATATGTTCTCAAGTTAGTTAGGTGATAGAGATGATCTTTATTAGAGAGCTGTAATAGTTGTTATATTAATGTGAAAAATTATATAGGCAAATATTTGTTCTGATGTGGGCTTTTGGGAGTAATCTGAGTTTTGCATTCTGTAACATTGTAAGTGATGATTTTAGAGTCTGCTAAAAGGCCATTATACCTTGGTGAAGATTGTGTTGAATGGATTTGAGTACCTGTATACAGGTTTATGCGGTTAATATTTTCCGTTCCGGTTTTAGTATACTATATGAATGAAGCTAATTGCGAAGGAAAAGACCCTCTATGCTAGCAGGTAAAAGTAAATGTGAGTTTCACATGTTAAAAAGACAATCACATGTAAATAGTAGGAATCTCATATCTAGTACTGCATCTATAACAAGGCTTGGCACGTCCGCAAACGAAGCTTTTCAAGATATGGAGATTGAATCAGTACGAAAGATATCAAAGCAAAGCTATCGATATGCAGGACCAACAAGCTCTTGTAGCGAATACCCAAGGCAACAACCCAAATGTTAGTTAGTTAACCATCTGTATAAGAATTGTAACGAGTTAAATTAGTAGTTAATTGTTTGCTCCTATTCTCTATATCTTCAATGGAACATTTTGCAGTTGCATGAGTTAAATTAGTTAGGCCCTATTTAACATGTTTCTCCCACTTTCTGTATATCAACTAAACATTTTGTATCTTCTCTGAATTCCTTAATGAAGTCATCTTGTGTATCTCATCTATCATGTTCTCGATCACTCAATCTTAACATGGCACCTTAACGGCGAGATTGCATTTCTTCGTCTCGCATTCCACATAGCTTCCACCATCAAATACAAATCGATATTACAGAAGATTCACCATTTTGTTTATAGAGCTTCATTGTAGTTCCTATGACCCCCACACACACACATACACATCAAACTCATTGAATAGCATATCTTTTTATTACATTCATTCTTACATAAGCGACATGTAAAAGACCTATCATTTTAGACTTCACAAGTTTGTGATCAAGAAATAAACAATTGACATTTCTCATTCTCAAACCTTGTAATGATCTAGAGCACGAGTTCCTGCAGAGAAGAATTTCATTACATATTCGCCTGAATCCAACTCTTTATACAAGCGGGGATTTTCTTCTGATACTACCAGTACTTCAATAGGACCATAAGCCTTAGTTCCATCTAGGGGTCCAGAAAAGAAACATGCCACGGAAATTCTTGGACCAATGACGTTGGAGGTTGCTCTATGCTCAACGCTTCTAAATTTTCCATTTGATACCAACTATATGCCAAATCATAACTAGAAGTTAGTCTCACTGTAAAATGCATTTCTCTCTCTCTTTTTTTTTTTTTTTGTACTACGGAAATGTAAATACCTGTAGTAGATCTCCAATGTTTATGACTAAACCGCCTAGAATAGGTTGAATATCAATCCAGTGGCCTTAATGCAAAACCTGGAGGCCACTGATAATTTGGTTTTGCAGAAGAATTGTGAGGAAACCAGCATCAGTATGTTTGGTGGTTCCAACAGTGAGTTGTGGCTCGGGGCATGCTGGATAATAGCGACAAAGAAACTTGCGCCCATTTAAGCATTCCATGTTTTTCAAACGATTAGGTTCGAGCCCAAGAGCCTCCGATAATAACTCCAGTAGAGTATTTGCCAAATCTTTAACATGTTCTGAGTATTCCACAATCGAGTCCCTATACAATAAAGTACAAAATAAGGATCACCACATTTTTCATAATAAAACGTTCAAACCCCCTACATTGTACAGAATACCCCTTTATCAGAGTGTTCCCTATCGTTTAAAAGAGAGAAAGAGCCCCCAACCTAATTAATAATGTGCAACTTTCCCCTGCTCTAACTTTTGATGGAACGTCCATCAACGCTGACGGAATATGCCATGTCTGACTAAAAATATTCGGTTGAAAGTTGTTCGAAAGTTTATCAGAGAAAGCCTCACATTTTTGCATATGTGCAATACAAGTTTTTCTACTTGAGACAAGGGACTCAGTACCGATCTTTGTTCCGATATTTATCAAATCATAGAAACGCCTCTTAAAAGGTGAAAACATTATTGATAGTCTATTTTGGACTGCATCATATGCTTGAATAATTATAACAAAGTATGGTTAATTATATTACCTGCAACTGCAAGAAAGTGGTAGTTCTTCATGATCATCAACTTGATAATCAGAGAATGAAATACTTAAGGTATCTCTCCATCTAGCAGCTCTTGATGAAAACAAATCATAACTACTGTTAAATATCACTCTTTTACTGTGATCTCTTGTATAATACTTCTTTTCTCCTCAAGGTCATCCTGCTCATTAAATCTCCTTACCCCTTCAATCACTGCATCAACAACAGTACATGGAATCTCATGATTCACAACCTGGAAAAATCCCCATTTCTCTGCTGCAATTCCCACTTGTTCGACTATCTTCTTTCGCCTATTTTTGACGTCTCTGACCACTTAAGTCGATAACAGGAATCTCGACTTGATCATGATGAGGGTGATATCCAGCTCTTCAGATGGCCTGACAAAGATCTTCCGAATTTTCGACAATCCAGAATCCACAAGTCCTTTAACACCAGATTTTGTTTCATCAAAAGCCTTAAGCTGTTCCATTCTGTCATAAGACTCTTGTTCAACTGATCCTCCACCTGCCATTTCTAGTTTTGTACTGCTAACTATATTGAAGTTTTCCACTTATCAATGCGGAAATAGTTCAGTTGAAGTAAAAGGAGATGTGGCTTCACTTCTTTTGAATTGATGACATTTTTTTGTGGTTTCTTCCACTCCACTGCACATTTGAATTCTTTATAGTGCTTATTTTATGTCAAATTCTCACATGGCCTAATCAGCTCATCTCTGTGGTCACATTTTTTTTCTTCATTTGAGTAGATGCCAATAATTGTTATATAATTTTGGACACCAGCTAATCAATGTTGGTTGAAACAAGAGATAATGGCAAATAAAACTATGTTATATCCAATACACAAGTTATGGTTCTATGAAAGAAAATATTCAACCATACAAGAAAATAAAGGACTTAAAAAGGTAGCATACATAGCCTTTCTTTATTGTTGACTCTTTTAAGGAAACTCCACTTATTACAAACCACAAACTATAATTTAATATTGGTGATGACAATCAGAGCTCTAAATCCCCTTCCATAATTTTGAAATGTGCGAGTCATCATTCTCATGCAAATGGGCTCTCTGGAAGGTTTAACTCCTCATAACTGCATGCAATTTGCAGACAAATTAAAGATGAGAAAAAGTAACAGATAACTAAAAGACACAGAACAAAATCTTGTTAACTAAAAATGAATCAACAGTTGCCTAAGACGTATAACACGTGCATATACGCATCGTACCTCTCGTTTTCATCATTGTGAATCTTGATTTGACGACTTATGGCTTTACTCGAGCATCCATTTTTCACACCTTCATAAGAGTCGAGCATTTTGTCAAAGTGGAAGTCGTTGATTGAATAGCTGAAAAAGGATTGATGGCTTGAAGAATCGATGATTTTGGGCTCCATTATACGCTTCCCCTTAGGATCAGTTGTCTGTTCCGGTTCATTAATCGTCTGCTTCTTCAGAAGCCTTATGTTATTACTCTGTCTAGTTGCTACAAGAAGTGTGACATATACAGCATAATTCAGGTATGACACTAAGGACCAGAAAAAAAAATTGAAATTTTAAAAATGGAAATAAAATCCCAAGTGATATATTTTGAAAATGGAAAAGAGTTAAAGAGTCTTGCTTGAGAGAGGCCTCGATTCAGGAGCTGACGAGCTTGGAGGAGTTGCAGCATCAATCTTGACTATTTCCTCTGGCTCACTGGACAGAAAGTACGGAACGTAGAAAGTTACACTCAGCTTTAGAAACAAGAACCCCGAGAAGAGAGGCGCTTCTCTTTGCAATGTGGTCGAGAGATGTATTTTAAGATTCTTGCATCGTACCAAAGAGTTTAAACTGATGTAAAGTTTTCAAGATAGGATGGAGAGTAAAGCGCGTTTAGTAATTTTAGAAAGGAAGGAAAGCATCAGCATGTGGAAGCTGATGCTTAATGTCATCAAAAGCTCAATGCTTAACAAATTCAGCTTTCGAAACATGTATGAGAGAATTGACAAGACACAAATATTCAACTTTGGTGGAGGCCTAATAATAAGATATATGTCCTGAATTTTTGTTTGAAATTCAAGGAGTGCTGGACTTCCTATAATTTATTAGTGTATCCAGAATCGAGCTCTCGGTATAACACGTGTATCGCATGGCCATGACCGCCAAAAAAGAAGGTGGACATGTCATTTGAAATGAGACAAAAACCGAGAAGATCAAAAATCTGCTAACTATGAGAAATATCTATGACGCAGACCCGACATATATGCCTGAATAAAACGCAGATCATGAAACGACGTACATAGGGACAATGTCAACTCAAATGCGACAAAGACGAATAGATTAAAAGACTATATAGAAAGAAGCAGAATATACGTCACA
The DNA here is from genome assembly GCA_948329865.1 of Linaria vulgaris. Classification (NCBI taxonomy): domain Eukaryota; kingdom Viridiplantae; phylum Streptophyta; class Magnoliopsida; order Lamiales; family Plantaginaceae; genus Linaria; species Linaria vulgaris. The sequence goes on from OX415250.1 coordinate 98,437,168, forward strand.
GATCCGACAAATATGTGATTATGAGCAGAATCTACGTTATTGATCCGACAGATTAACGGTGCTAGACAAAATCCTAGAATTTCGGACTAAAGGTTTATAAACAATCCGACACAGGACAAATGCCACATTTGGAATGACCCACACTCATATATATCATTCTCAAAAAGCTGCCAAATCTTACCTATCAATGATTGGTTTATTTTGAAAAGATTTTACTAGTACTTTTGCTCCACGTATAAAATGAGGATTGCCTTTGGCGAGAACCAAAGCGGCTGTCTCAGGGCGAACAAAAGTAACAAACCCGTACGTCCTCTGCCCTACGTTGGGAATTCGAACTTCTTGAACAGGCCCAAAATGTCTATAAGAAAAGGAAATAATTTACGTTAAACAAAGGAAGGTAAGTTATAAGATGCATAACTGAATTTATTGTCCCACACCAGGAATTCCTTACTTAAAATAGTTGTAAGCATCTTGCTTAGAAAAACTGCTCTGAGGAGAAAACGTCAGATAAACTTGGCATGAAGTGGCTGAAACTGATTCTTGTTCTTTTGTTTCTTCCATTAACTTTAAGAACTTTGGAATATGTTGAGCCAAAATCACACAATACTGTCCATCTCTGAAACCAAAGGAAGGTAATGAAACAAAAGCGGAAAATGCAGTAAAATACAATTTTAGAAAATGTCACACCTTTCAATGAAACGGATGCGTTTACTCATTCGAGCTAGTAGTTGACTGAGGCCACCACCGACTATGCCTTGCATATTCATCTCTTTTAGATAACCTTCAACCTGAAGCACCCTCCCATATTTTTCACGGTACACAGCCGGTAAACAAGAAATAGGAACTGGAACACCTCTTTTAGATTCCAAAATTTCAATCACTTCCATCTCAAGCTTCTTGAGGGATCCATGTGGTAAGAAACGGTCTTCCTTTACCGTTTGATACGTATTTGGAGGGTTAAGAACCACAACATGATCATTCTCCCTATGGAGGACATGTAAGAACTTGCAGTTTTCACCGTACTTACAGTAGCCTTTACTGAAGTTTTCACAAAACTTCACAGATGAATCAGGCAAGAAGGGGCGCCTTTGATCAGGCATTTGAGGTTGTGTAAATACTGTCACGGAGTTCACTGGAGGTAAAAATGAACCATCGAAGTTGCAGGCCTGTTGCATCTGATTTAGCAAGGGATAAACCGGAGGCCGAATGTTAAATTCAAATCCAGATGGATCCATATAGGACAATGGCAGATTGTATAATCCGTATCCATCACTTGATGAATCAAAATAGGACAATAGCGGATTCTGAAAACCGTGTCCAATACTTGATGGATCCAAATAGGATAAAGGAACATATGCACAATTATTAATGACTTGATGGTTTACATGAGGTTGAGGATACTGTGTGCTATTGTCAGCTCCAGGAGCTGCATAGGATAAAGGAGAGAGAGATGAAGATGGCATGAATGGTGTGAATTTGGTGGGTAATTTGGAGACAACTGGATTATTTGTTTTGGGAGTGACATCCTTATCAGAGATGGTTTTCCTGGAGAATAATTGAAGGCCACGTTTAGCTTTGTCGATGAACGTACGGATTTTGTTATCAGAACCACAAGCCAATTTCATCATTTCTTCCTCAGAGTGATCTTCCAACAGGAGATAGCAAATTATCTTAGCGGCATTTTCAGGGTCTAGTTCATGAATTCTCTGGAACACCACCTTTGTCGAATCAGAGAACTCCATCTTCAAGTTCAAGCTAATAAGCCAACAACAATGTTAATCTCACAACAAAACTAAGAAATAACTGAAATAGAGTTAGGTTAATCACATGATGAATACAAACCAGCAGATATAACAAGTTGTAACATATGAATAATAAAGTCTGCATGCACAAGCGCCACGGCCAGATTCTATATTTATTATCTCTACTTTCTACAGCAATGGCCAACTGAATTGGCATAAACTTGCAAATATTGCAGAGACAATCTAATGTGCATGTAGGATCAAATGGTGCATTAATAATTTAATTGAACAGTATACAAGATACAAATGCACAAAGATTATTAAGAAAAGGACACACTTGATGTTTCCCAATTAGAGATACATGCATAGGCATGTAAATTTTGTAAAAGCTTGCCATAACAAAAAGCAACAACAAATTCCTCTCCTATAAGATTATCAATAATTAAATTACTTAATTTTTGAAATGACAGGAAAATTAGAAGCAACTGAATGCAATATGAAATACTTACAGATATATTTATTCCACTGGGAAAAAACAATGCAGAAGTGAAGTGAAGTGAACCCTCTTTTTTTTTTTTTGTGTTATCAGCTCTATCATGTAAGAAGTGATCAACTCTTTCTTTTTCTCACTCTGATATTTGAGAAATATGCGTTCTGCATTGTGATAAGTTTTGGTGGGTATAAATGAGCATTATTCCGTTACATTAACCGACAACAATAACAACAACATTGTTAATTTCACGAAATTAAGACGTCAGCAAATTACGAATTACATAGACATGCACATAAGCAGAACTTTAAAAATACTGTAACAACATTATATTATGTCAAAATGGTTAATTACTTACAGATAAGTAACTATTTTACAGCATGAAATTAAGAATTCCTAGTACACTGGGTGCTAGCTAGCTTCATTCAACTCACAATTTCAAGGGGGGGAAAAAGATAATTAAGAGTAATTGTAACAAACGTAATGGTTTAATCATATATATATGTGCGTACTAATTAACCACCTTCATTCCGTTACCGTCGCTAACATGAATTACGGGAGAAGGTGACAAAGCTGACCTCAATGCAGATAAGGTGACCTCAATAGAATTTGTAAGCTTGCTATCGTGTGAAGTGTATAGGGTTGAAGTGTGCATGCACCAACAACTAGCTAGTAGGTAGCACCGATCGCTCGATCTTAATTTCAACATAATGGATTTAAAGCATGCACAAAAATTAATAAATGAATGAAATATTATTTTGGCTCGAATTCATATAACCTTCGCAATCTTTATTTTGCATGCTACACATTTGTCAGAAATTTGGTAACTTAACATTTTTGGAGTGTGCCACGAATAGTATATCCCCGCCGAAAGAAAAATATTAATAATTTGCTCTGCTAAAAATTGGTTTGCATTAATTATATTTATCTCATGTATATGCATGACATAGACATTAATTAATATATTTTAATTTGAACCAACATGTATATATAGGGGTGGAAAAATGGAAGGATTAGGTTGTTTAAAGTCATTAAAAAAATCTTTGTTAACCGAAATGATTAGACCACCACCACCCCCCCCTCGTGAAATGGAGTCCAAGAGGATTAAGCACAACGATCCCAACTAGGTTGGCACCCCTGAAATCTTAACTCTCAGAGCTCAAATATATTAAATAAAAGAAGAATAGTTCGTATAAGAATCAGCAAAATCTAAAGTTTTCTCTGTTACATATGTCATCGTAAATAAAACAACTATTATTGAAAGTAGGGTGCGAAGACCACCAAATGTCCCCGTTATGATGCGCCCCGAAGTTGGCAAGTGCGTCCGTAGCTTGATTTCCTTTTTTGTATTTGTGCGAGGCCTGAAAGTGAATGGTATTTATGAACTTTAAGCATGATATCCATCGACTTCTAAGTTTCCATAGAACCTTGCCGGATTTGGTAGTAATGAGCTGGATGACAAGAGTCGAGTCACTTTCCAACCAAATATATCCCCAATGGTGTTCTTAGCTTTTTCAATTGCAAAGATCACCGCCCATAATTCAGCTTCGAAGGAGTAGACCAATTCTAGGTGTTATGCACACGCTCCCTGAACAAATCCTCTTGAGTTTTGAAATATCCCTCGCGCTCCACCAATTCCAAGGGTTCCAAGCGAACATCCGTATGTGTTGCATTTTATCCATGATGGTAGCGAGGGTGCCAAACCACCAAGATAATTTTTGGTGCTCTTCTCAGTATAATTGAAATGTTGAAGAGTTTAAAAATTTGTAGATCCTCAGTGGAGTGCGCATAACCAATTTTAAAGAATTATGTCTCCTTTATGATCTTCCAAATATGTCTCAAGAAAGTGTGAATATCTGGAGCAATATCTTCAAAAATACTCCTGTTACGCATTTTCCAGATTAGCCAAATGCACGACACAATTGCAACTATCCAAAGCGCCTTAATTTGGGAACTAAACTTTGCTTTTGAAGCATTAGTAAGTAAGATATCAAGTGAGTCAGATCTGTTAATTTTATGGCAAAATATTCCATCAATTGTTGTCCATGCCGCTTGTGCGAAGGGGCACTGAATCATGACGTGTCCAATAGATTCCGTAGAACACATACAAAATCTGCACATGGATGCGAAGTGGAAGCTTCTGCGCATTATTTGCACCCCCATGTCATCATCACGCGTGTAGGTGGGAGGAAGTCTTTCCAAATAAATTATGCCACCAATGATCATTATAGGAGCTTGCATTGCCAAGGGCTTTGTAAGCGTTGCGAACGCTGAATTCGCCATTGGAGCTTAGTGACCATGTGCAAATATCTTTCTCATCCTCTAAAAATGTATGGTCCTAATGTTCGAAGATACAATTGGAGGAATATTGTCCGGGAGGTGCCACTGATCATTCCAATAGAAGTCTTTAATACTCTCTCGGAGATGAAGTCGATTTGTTTCATTGATGCCAAGATGATCTGCTATGCATGGGATAGATCCAATTATCACTCCAGAAGTTACAATTTAAATTCTTACCAACCAATCATCGAATGGAGTCGGAAATGACATATTTTCCATACTGTAGCGAGCACCATATAGAGGAAGTTACGTGTCTGGTCTCAAGAGTACTAATTCCATCAAAGAGCCGAGATTTAAGCATGACTAGAGGGTAGGAATCCATCGCAATGAAATTCTAGTGAAGTTTTACGAGGAGGGCGGTATTCAAGCTATTGAGATGTTTCAAACCAAGTCTGCCTTCGAAGATTGGTGTGCAACACTTTTTCCATGACAGCGCGATGAGTTTTCTTGCACAAATAGAACCCCCATATAAAATTTTGAATTGCTCTATTCATACGTGAAAGGAGACTTTGCGACCAGCCATAAGCAGAGAAGAAGTGTATAAATGAGCCTTGGGTGACCGAATTAACAAGAGGTACTCTACCTGACATCGAGAGTGTCGATCCTTTCCATTTAGCAAATCTACTCAGGATCTTATCCTCTATAGGCTGGAGCCACCGTTTCTTTGGGCATCCTCTCAATAAAGGAATGCCTAAGTATTAGAAGGGGCAACGAATTGCTTGAGTTTCAGGGAATTAACAACTATTAGACGCCTAATCATTGTGATGTAGTTGCTGAGACAGACCCCGACTTAGACCAGTTGACTCTTTGTCCAGATATATCAGCATATGAAATTGTTGGATCGGGATTGATACAACTTTTCCAAGTTTCAGAGCTCAAGTTAAGCTGGCGTTGCCTTAACTTGATCTCAAACAATCTTCTTGATAGAGTATAATGTGCAGCGGAATTAAGAACACAAGAAGATAAATTTTCAATGGTTTTTTATTATAAATAATCAACCATCTAGCCTTACGGCAGAATAACCACGCAGGTTTTAACAAAGACGTTCCTCACCATAAAATCACTCTCGCTCTTTTGTAGATCGGACTCAGCAAAGCAGACAAGAATTTTCTCCTTAAATCTAATCCTAGACTTAACTCGAAAACTCACAAACTTTGCAAAACAAGAAACACAGCAACAATGCTTAAGATATAATCTCTACGGATTTATAAGCTCTATTGTTTCTCTATGTATCTTGATGTACTTCACACCTTATATATAGGTTTCTTCAAACTTGATCTCCAAGGTGTGTTGTACACAGTTTTGGTAACTTATGTTGTTTCCTTGTTGAACTCTACTTTCCTTATTGAACTCGATCTCTTTCTTGAATAATAGTTCCCTTTATTAGATTGAGTTCTAATAAGGAAATACTCCTTCTTCAATTCAGAGTTGATCTTGGAAAGATTCCTAGTTGCACTTGAACTCCAAAACTTTCCTTCTTTGAAACCATGTTGACTTGACCGATCTCCTCCTCTTGAATTATGGAAACTTCAACTTAGGAAACTTGTAATGTTCTTCCTTATGATTAAGAGATGTTCCTGGACATAAACAAAGACAACTAAAATCGTGGAACTTGATTAATAGGTGAATAAAGGCAAAACTAAAATAAAGCAGTTAAAGACAGATTGACAGAATATATACTGGTTTCAATGTTGCCCTGTGAATGTTGGCTCAACATCTATCCAACATTTAAAACCGAATACTTTACTCATATTCAGAATTTCAGAAACATGTTTTAGGTTAAGACTGTTCTCGGTTTTCAATGTTGTCCTCTGGATGTTGGCACAACATCCATCCAACATTGATAACAGAACATGTTTCAGATTAAGACTTGTTCTCGGGTTTCAATGTTGTCCTCTGGATGTTGACACAACATCCATCCAACATTGATAACAGAACATCTTACACTTTCAGCATATAAGTCAAAGATTTTCCTGATGGCACCAACATTGCGCTATGTTGCAACATCAAATAAAAGGACATCATCCGCATATAAAGATGTGTCGTAAACATACTTTTGGTTGTATATTTCATCGGTTGAAGCTTCTCGTCATTCACGAACTTCGTGATCAACATACTCAAGAAATCCTCGGCAATAACGAACATAAGAGGAGACAATGTGTCTCCTTGGTGAACACCACGTTTGCATCCAAAGTAGCCAATTCTTGATCCATTGTGGAGAATAGATAGCCTAGCGGATGCAAATATCTCCATGATCCATCCTCTAGACTTTTCAGGGAATTCGAAAGCATTCAACACCTCATTGATGAATTTCTAGTCCATTGTGACAAATGCTTTCCTGATGTCAATCTTCAGTACATGTTTCCCCTAAAGTTTCTTTTTATCCATAATGTTGATCCCTTCTAATGACGTGGAGATACAGTGAGTAATTTCTCTACCCTTGACGAATCCAAATTGATTTGGCGTGATGATTCATGATGCAATATCAGAGAGCCTACTTGCCAGTATTTTTATAATGATCTTGAAGCAAAAGTTGCTGAGAACAATAGGCCTAAAGTTTTCAATTTGTACCGCATCTTCCACTTTTGGGATAAGAATCATGAGGTTGGAGTTCAATCCCGTAGTCACCTTACCATGCAAGAAGAAAAATTGAACACAACGGCATGTGTCGGCTCCCACAATATCCTAGAATGCTTGAAAGAATTTTCCGGTGAATCTATCAGGCGGTGGGGCGCTACTTTCGTCCATTTCCATAATAGTTGCATGTATTTCCTTGGGAGAGGGAATGCAAGTTAATGAATCATTTTCCGAGCTATTCACCAGGGTAGGGATCACATGGTGAATTAACTCGGTGCTTGTAGAAGTCTCATTCCAATCTCCAAACATGCTCTCATAGTGTTGCAAGAGAAATGTAGCTATCTCATCTCTGTCGATAGATAACCCACCATTTATCACGAGGCAATGTATTCCAGCTCGAGAGTTTTTTATGGTTGTTGTACGGCGGAAGAAAGCTGAGTTTCAATCGCCTATTGCCAGCCACGTGTTTCGGCTTTTCTCTTTGAAGAAAATTTCATGTTGCTTAAAGGCTAACTCTAGCTCTGCATGAGCACTCGTCTCTAACACCAAGTTCTGATCCATGGGACCATTAGTGAAGATATCAATCTGAATATCCCCGAGTGCTTTCTCTGTCGTTAGAATTTTGTTATGTAGCAAGCCAAACACATTTTTATTCCAATCGCGGAGAGCGGTGCATAGAATTTTCAACTTTAACTGTAGTGCATGCATTGGGTGCATGTCAACAAGCGTCATCCAATTATTTTTAACACAATCCCGGAGAGATGGGTGTGTTAGCCACATACCTTGAAATATGAATCTAGCAAATCCATGAGGGGGCACTGTACAACAAGAAGTCACGAGCGGGATATGGTCATATTGGTGTCTTAGCAAAGCAACACATATAATCTTATTCCAATGGTTTAGACAGATTGTATTGATCATAGCTCGATCAAGCCAACATTCAACTCTTCTATTCGGTCCTCTTCCATTGCACCATGTGTATTTGGCACCTAGTAATGGCACATCAATAAGACCATTGTTGTCGAAAAATGATCGAAAATCTTGACATTGAGTAATAGCCGGCGGCCTCATTGTTTTCTCATGGGCGCCCTTAATTGCGTTAAAGTCACCAACACCCATCCAAGGAATTGTGTTCAATTGGTGCAGATGTTGAAGCTCAAGATATAACTCACATTGAGTGGCCGCGTTTGTACTCGCATAAATACAAGATAACGCATGCAGAGTGCCGTTAAAGTTTTAGTGAGGCTAACTTGCTGATTATCGTAGGATATGATCTGAGGTGTATCCAAGCTACTCTTACGTAAAACCCAAAGGGAAGGGATAATGGTAGTACTAGTGCTGACTAAAACTAATCCGAGTGACGCCCAATATCTTGGAGAAATTGTGCTAAAAGGCATCTTAGGTTCAGCTAAACAGACCAACTCCGACGAGAAACGCTTGCAATAATTAAACAATGTATTTTCCTTGCTTGAGTTCGCAAACCATCGACAGTTCCAATATAACACAATCATTAATTAAATCTAGAAGGTTTCCGAGTTACCCTTTTTTCTCGGGTAACTTGCTCCTTATTCCCATTATTTTTCCCTGTGACGGGGTCCAAGTTCCCTCTTCCTCCTCCATCTGATCTGCCCAAGAACTTCCATCTGGTATTATTGGTGGAACTCGGGTCGGTGAATTATCATATGTTACTTCATGTTCCACTGTTTTATCTTGAGGTGATTGCATAGTTTCTCCATTTTGTTGTTCTTCTGTGGTTGTAATGTGCAAATCCCCTCTATTTTCAGTGGCCTCGACCACAAGTATCAGCCCATCAGAAGTTTCGACCTCTTGGTTCCTAATATTTTCCTCAATGGACGTGTTCTTTGTTTGTAGTGCTGTTTCGGTATCCCGTACTTGATTTAATCTGTCATGTACCCTGTTAAAAATCCGTGGTACAGAGATATCTTTGCTCGGTCCGACACTTTTGCATCTCCATATTTTCCTAGTGAGTGACCTTCCCATTGTCTGGAAATTTTCCTGAAATTTCTTGTTGTCAATATCCTCCCTACGAATATTGCGACAATAATTTGATGAGGTGTGCCCAATTGCTTTACAAGTGGTGCATAAGTCGGGTAAACCTTCATAGTCAATCTGTACCCAGATTTTTGTGTCATCTGTGCCAATCTGACGCGTTTCTTGTATTGGCTTTTGCATGTCGATATCAACAAGGATCCTAGCAAAGTGTCTGAATTATCATTCCATTGTGTTCTTGTCAACTTTCAACGGAACCCTGATGCCCTGGGCAATATCCGAGAGGTTCATTTGTTCCAAAATTCCCATGGTAGATTATATAGGCTTACCCAAACCTGTGTCTAGGTTTTTTTTGTTCAGCCGGGTCAAATCTCGGCTTCCACTGCGTGAGCCTAAGTATTCTGGGGTGGAGATTAATTGCGCCACAACTCCATACCTTTTGCATGGTAGATTCAAATCGTAGTATGATGTGAAAGAAACCCTTACCGATTGATATAAGACGCCACTCCATGTTGAACCCCCATGGTGAGTTGAGTTTCGCTTTCAAGTCCTGTTGTCGCCAAGGTTTATCTCCCCTTGATAAGGTAACCAACCCTACCCACAAGCGAGAATTTGCATTCTTCTAGTCGTCGATCGTAGGCCTATTGAGAAACTTAATATCCACCGATGTCTGTGATGCTGCTGCTGCCCCATTGAACAATTGGGATAGGAGAGTGAGTTTTGGATGTGATTGTCGCATACGATGGTTTTTGGATTGAAAGGTACTCGACGGGTGGTGCTACCGTTGCGCGTACGGTAGCAATGTCTGAAAAGAGCATATCGTGATCCATGATGAGAAGATTCCAGTGTATCGATTCACCGGTGATGACGGTAAGGAGAGTCGCTCATCTAGGGTTCTTAGTCACCCGCATAAGTCTAATTAATGTTTGAGGAAATTCATAAAATTTTCTTAATCAAACGTTATGTATGACCTATCGATTACTACAAATATCTAATGTACTTCTTGCGTATATTAGAGGGATATTGTGCCAAAAATCAAATATATATATATATATATATATATTATATATAAATAGAAATTAACTAAATATCAGTTTCCTTATTTACAAAATTAACTTTGGAGGTGTATTATCAAGTCGAAATACATGAATGGTTCCGAACATGAGTCCATCGTAGACTTGGTGAAACATGTGGGATCTTCTCTTAACGTAAAATGTTTTCTCCACTCATTTTCGATCATTCTCAAGTGTCTAACCAATTAAATTAAGTAAGATCTATTTGCTTATTTTCTTTGATTTCTTGCCCCATATATTTATAAAGTTCACTTCTCTCCAAATAATAAACTTATTCTCACCGAGTATTGATAAAAATATATACGCAATTATAAGTCTAGTCGAACGCGAGCCAAGCTAGGTATACCGACTTATTATGCAACATTATCGTGCAACCTACACATAATTATTTCTCCCAAATTAGGAATGAAAATTTATCAATATATTAGTTGTACGATTAAGAAATTTAAAATATAATGAAAAATTCAAGAAAAAAATTGTTCTTAAACACAAAAATTCAAGCCACGCTACCCTCGTGCGGCGTGTTTGATCTAGTCGCACCACCTCATGTTCCTTCAATGCAGGTCTCTCTCCGAAGGACGTCGCGTGCACTCCCTCTCTATCACTAGCTTAGGCGCAAGTGGTTTCTATTTTTGGTCGCCCCACCTTCAGTGGCAGCTCCTCAATAAATCAGGTTAGACAATGCTAGGGTACGTCACGTCATGATATATGCGCGAGTCATGCCTCAATACATGCCCAAGTCATGCCTCGATACACCCACGAGTCATTCCTCGATACATGCTCAAGTCACTCTTATCTGTGTTGTAGTGTTCTCGACCTTGGATGTTCAGACTCCACGAACCAAACATCCATAAGAAAAAAAGATTAAGCTATTAAAATAAAAGTATCAAAACAAAAAACCCAAGAAAATGAAAAAACACCGATAATTAATGTCACTTCCCCACAAAACTTTGATTGAATTTGGTGTAATGACCACCTTGCCGTGAAAACAAGGAAATACTAGCAATGTTGAGATCCAAAAACAAATTTAAGAAAAGCAAGGTCCAATACATTGTGCGGAAGCTCAAAAACACTTGTTCAAAATAAACACTTTCATGTTTGTAAGAATAAGTCGACAAAATAGTTTTTGGTACTAAGGATCTAATATCCTTAAAATAAATCGAAGTGGAGCCTAGAAAACAAAAGAGAATAATTGGTCAAAAAACTTATTAAATGATAATTAACAATACAACGTTTTAATTATCATCGGCTTTCCAAATCAGGAAATTACAATTTTAAAGTTCAGTTTTCAGCCGTTGGATAGTGTCCTCTTTTAAACAAACATGTCTTAGCTGTTACGATTTTGTGACCGTTGTAAAACTTGAGCTATAAATAATGGCTCCAGTTTAAACTTTACTTCACTTCCCCCCTACATTTTTAGAGATAAAATGCGATCGTGAGAGAAGGTGAACTCTCCCAGCCGCAACATTGTGTAACCATTCAGCATTTGTGTAATCTTTCAATTTTAATCATCAATAATACTTCTCTTCAATTGCATGTAGAATGAATTGCACGTAGAATGAATTGATCAGCATAATTTAACAAGGTATCATTCGCCATATACCATTGATCCTGAATTTTTCCACTAGGGTTCTCATGATCTTTGCGAATTTTGCTTAATTTGTGACTGTATTGTGTTACACTCTATGATCAGTACACTACATTGTGTTTTCTAATCGATTTTGATGTTGTTGTTGGTGCGATCGAAGTAATCACCCCTGTTCTATGTTTTTCCCCAAATATGGTTGCATAAGAATCCTAATTTTGATTGACTGAATATGACTACTCCTAGTGATTCTTCTACTACATTGTTTGTTAAGAACCCCTCAGAATACTCCTCATATGTCTACTTTCTTAGGTCTCATGATTTCACATGAACTTCTATTGTTGGTGATAAATTAAATGGGAAGAATTATATATCTTGGAGTAAGGATATCTTAATGACCCTAACTGTGAAAAAATAAAGTGAGTTTTATTGATGGATCTTTAACTCAAATCCCTGCAGATCCTACGTTGGCCACTTCTGGATTAGAGCAAATGGACTAGTGCTTTCTTGGCTTCTTAACTCTGTTGTCTATGAGACTAGATAAAAGTCTCTTATTTCATTCTACTCAGAAACTGTGGAATGATCTTAAGGTTAGATACTCAAGGACTTGATGAAAGTAGGTGTATCAGTTACAAAAATCTTTGGCTCACAATACACATGGCCACAACTCAAGCACAAAGTTCTATAACAACTTTAAGATACTATGGGATGAGTTTCTTAGTCAATGTCCTATTGTGGCTTGCACATGTGGTTGTGTACCTGTAATGTTAATGCTGTTATGATTGCCCTGCAACAGTCAGATTGTGTGCTCAAGTTTCTAATTGGCTCAAACGATTCTTACTCATCAATCAGAAGTCCGATCTTGATGATGACTCATCTGCCTACAATGTCTAGAATTTACTCTCGTTTTCTTCAAGAAGAGAACCAAAGAGAGGTCTATTCCTCCTCTCTACTCCATCCACGGAACCTTAGCCCTCTTTACAAAGTAGAAGTCTTACCAAGACCAGTCCAAGAAGGATACAATTATACTCTTGGAAACAATAACAAGTTTGTAAACCACCATTATCTAAACAAGACAAGAAGAAGTTGAGGTGTACCCATTGCAAGTACAATGGGCACATTGTGGATAAGTGTTTTCAGCTGATAGGTGATCCTTCTGGTTGGACTGGACCTACTGGTAAAAGAATCAATAATGCTCACAATGCCAATTATGTCATGACACCTTCTATGATGAGTGACTCACCAATGGTTGCTTCTGGCTCTCAAGAACAAACATATGACTTTTCTAATCAAGAACTCTTCCTACAGTTCTTAGCCATTAAACAAGCCAATGAGATGAATGCACCAGAATCCAACACTCAAGCTTCAACTTATCACTATGCGGTAACTGCAACATCTGTTATTTCTAACTCCTATGTTTTTCTCCTTAATGAATGGATCTTAGATATAGGAGCCACCGATCATATGCTATGTGGTTGTAGCTAGTTCATTAACACCCATGATGTACATTAATGCGTATTTTATTGTAATATGATGCAATAGTATTACTACTACACACATTCACAAGTGCAATAGTATTTGATTGGTTGTTTGGGTTGTAAAAGACATTAAGGAACACGTATGTAGGAATCGGAATTCGTTAACTCGAATACATATATTTCATAGACAAAATACCAATGACCTATGTGAAGCCTCTTTTTATTGAATATTGTTTCATTCTCAAGCTGACATGATAAGTTGTTGCCCTCTCATATCACCTAAAGAACCCCCTGACTCCTTAATGATATCAGGACGTTACGCATTTTTCCCTCTCGAGAAATTCACATTGTCAAGAATCTATACAGAGTTTTAAAAGATAGTTAGAGTTGAAAACTTAACCTAGATTCCACGTTAGACGCTAGTGACAAAGGTCTAGAGATTTGTTTGTGTGATCTACTATGCAAGTGCTGTGTTAACAATATCCTACGCATAATTCAACATGATACAAGGTAATTCAACATCTCCACTATGCTTCTCAAAATGTACGCGCAAAATTTACCAAGTAGCATAAGCAACAAATCAAATCCAACAAAACAAAGTCTTCAATAGAAATATTTCAAAACATAGGTTCAGGGTGAATACATTATGATAACTACATCTTATCCCATACACTAGGAGAATTAGCTACTCATGATCGATGATTCATAACAATAATCATCAAAAAGTATTGCAAGAAAGAAAAGAAAAAATTAAACTCTTGATCTGGGTGAGATGTCGGTGTGTCTTCCCTTTGATGCTTCTTTACTAACTCTGGATAGGTATATGCTTTTGTTGATCACCTTTCTCCTCCAACTTTGATCACAATGCTTGAAAGGGGGAATTTGATGTGGAATAGTGACGAAAGATAGGTAGAACATGTTTTAGAGAGGTAACTCGTCATGAAAGTGATGTAGAATGATGAAAGTGATGTCCTAGCTACTAAAACGTCTCATCCTATTTATATTTTTGGGCCTACAACACGTAGCCCTAAGGTTTCATGAAATCTGTCGCACTTTGGGAGATCGCACGGGTGGTCGTGTGGGTTATGCTGGTTGCAACGCAACCGCGCTGATTTATGTTCTTGCGCCATGGGCGGCACTGCCTTTGATCGATGTTGAGCGGGTCGCATAGTCACTCATGTTGTTGCACGCCCTCTGTTGAATGCTACAAATGTTGAGTCGTGGTACTGATTCAGCTACTGACATTGCACTTGCTCTTCTTCCCTTTTTGTGATATTTCATGCTCATTTTTTCCATTGAATATGTCTTGTTTTTCTCCGACTTGACTCAAAACTATAAAATGAAAAAACAAGATCAAAACCAATAGAAATACTACAATGAGTAATCAAATGTATAAGAAAACATGTACTCAAATCACGACAAATTAACGCTCATCACACACACCTGCCTAACAACAGTACCTCTTTAGCTACTCACATTGGTTTTGTTGATTTGTCACATAACATTATTCTACATAATGTCTTGTATGCGCCTAGTTTCACTCATAATGTATATAAACCAACAAAGTCCAGCAATGTGTCTCTTATATTCATGGCACCTTCTTGTGTTTTATAGGACTCACCGAGAATTTGATTGGTTCTGCTGATCTTCTCAATGACCTTTACATCTTGAAACCTGTTGTTATTTTGTCAAGTAATTGTTGCTTAATAAATCTTGTAATGTCGCTCCTACTTGTAACGCAATTGCTACTGTATATGACACCTAACACAAAAAACTAGGCCATACTTCTGTTGAAAATTTGCATTCCACTCCATGTATTCTAATGACAAGAGCAATAAAACTCTGCATTGTGATGTGCGTCCATTTTCTAAGCAGAACCACCTTCTCTTCCCTACAATCACCTCTAATCTACTGATATTTTCTATTTAATTCACTGTGACATTTGAGGACTATTTTATATCGTTTCCCATAAAGGTTTCAGTTACTTTCTGACCATAGTAGATGATATTTCCAGGCGTACCTGGTATACTTAATGCAACAAAAGTCTGAGGTCAGACAACTCAAGATGTTGTTTCATAAGCTTGTATTCAATCAATTTGCTATAAATATTAAGTGCATTGGGATTGATAATGGAGCTGAATGTCTTATGTGTGCTTTATATAGCTCTCTGGGTATAACTCACCAAACTATATGCGTTGAAACACCACAACTGACATTGTTGAAAGAAAGCATCAACGTTTACTTCAAATAGGTAGGTCTTGTAGATTTCAGTCAAATGTCCATTTAGCTTACTAAAGTAACTGCATTAAAACTGTTGCGTTCATTATCAATAGGCTTCCCTCTAAGTTCATGGATAATGAGACTCCATATGAACTATTGTTCAAAAGACCCTTGATTACAACTTACTTAGATTCTTTGGTTGTTTATGATATGCTACAACATTAACTGCTAACATGCATACGTTTGATGTTTGAGCGACTCAAAGTGTCTTAATATGTTACCTCGCATGAACCAATGGCTACTTATTTCTTGATATGCCCCCCAACAAAGTTTATTTTAAGAAATGTAGTGTTCTATGAATACATATTTCCATTCAGAAACAAGTCAAATGAGTACTCCGCCTCCTCTCCACCTGAACCTTCCACCAAAATGTGTGCGTGCCCTTTTACACATATTAATGACCCATCTTATCAAGTATAGGCTAATCTGACTCCGTTAGCTTCTCATAGTGTCTCAAACATTCCATCAGCTTCAGAACAATGCTATAACTTTCAGTATACTCCTGAGTTGAATCAACCTCATAATCCTGACAGTTCCTTCAGACATGGCTCTCCTACAAGCTCACACACCGCTACTTAGGTTACTCAACCAGGTGAAATGCAACACCATAGTGAGCCACCAAGTATTCGTGATCCTCCTATCACTGAAATTGCACATGGAATAGTCACAAGGACTTTTGTACCACATGCATACTTGAAAGTTTATGATTGCTCTTTGTCCACGTCTTTGCACAAGGCAAATTATTCCTTTACTAATCACGCTCCTCAAGCTACATATCCTATTCATCATTATTTAAATACTGATATGCTTAGTTAAAAACATGCTACTTTTACTACATCCATCACTCTTCTATCTAAGCCTAAAACATTTAAGCAGGCTAATCAATTTGAGGAGTGGCAACATGCCATGAAAACTGAGTTAAATGCATTAGAGAAAACTTAAACTTGGGTTCTCACTTCTCTACCTCAAGATACAATTGCACTGGCAGCAAATGAGTTTGCAAAATTAAATACGAATCATATGGATTTGTAGAAAGGTACATGGCAAGATTGATGGCCAAGGATTACACTCAAGAAGAAGTGTTGTATTACTTTGACCTCCTCACTTGTAGCCACGATTACCACTCAGTGTTCTCATAGCCATTGCCACTACTGAGAGTTGGTTTCTTCAACAACTTGATGTCAACAATTCTTGTTCCCATGGTAACTCCTGGTTATTTCTCCAAAGATGATAAAAAAAGTGTGCTTACTTAAGAAGAGTCTTTATGGATTAACGCAAGCATCAAGGCAGGTACACAAACCTAACCAGTTGTTTACTTGCATATGATTTCAAACAAGTTGTCTCAGACTGCTCTATATTTCTCTTACAAACTGCATCTCACTTTTACATTTTTTTTATGAGTATATATAAATGACATTATCATTAACAACATGAATAAGATCACAAGAATCAAGCAAGACCTTGATGAGAAATTCACTATCAAGGACTTAGGTGGTCTCAAGTACATTCTTTCCATTGAAATTGCAAGAAGTTCAAAAGGTGTTTCCCTCTACAAAAGGAAGTATGCCTTAGACATTCTTAGTGAAGATGGATACTTAGGTTGCAAGCTTTCAAGCACTCATATGAACTCCACAACCAAGCTTGATTTAGCAGACTCCACACCTTTTGCTAATTCATCTACTTACAGAAGATTGGTTGGTAGACTACTATATCTAACCATTACCAGGCTAAGCCTCTGTTACACCATTCAATGCTTATGCATAAGCCTACATCATCTTATCTTGAAACAACACATACTAAGATATCTCAAAACATGACCTTGTATAGGTATCTTTTATTCGTGCAATTCAGAACCTCACTTAAAGTCTTTGTGTGACAGTGATCGGAGAGGGTGCAAGGACACTCGAAGAAGTATTATAGGATTTGCTATCTACTTATGATACTCACTCATATCCTGGAAGGGCAAGAAATAACCAACAACAAGCAGATTTTCTCATGAAGCAGAATACAATGCCATTGCAACTACAACATGTCTGGTTTATTTGTCAAATAATCCAAGGTCCCTCTCATTTATACAGACAACAAGAGTGTCCTTTGAATTTCCAATGATCCAATGCAACACGAGTGCACCTATCACCTGAAATTGACTTCTTTTTTTTGTAAGAAAAAAGGTGCATGAAGGCTTGATCAAGGTTGTCGGTATCTTGACAAAACCCTTTCTCCATTCTTTTTAGATGATGATGGACAAGATGGGCTTGCTCGTCTAAACGCGCCTCATGCAGTATTAGATGATTATTAACAACACAATTTGTTAAATCCAGGTTTCAAAATTCAGTTTTCAGCTGTTAGATAGTTTCCTCTTTAAATATACATGTTTTAGCTTTTATGTTGTTGTGATCGTTGTAAAACTTGAGCTATAATAACGGTTTCAGTTTAAATTTTACTTCACTTTTCTTTTTACATGATCAAATGCGATCGAGAGAGAAGATGTTTCTCTCAGTCGCGACATTGTGTAACCATTCAACATTTGTGTAATCTTTTAATTTAATTATCAATAATATTGTTCATCAATTTGTTTTCAATTGCACGGTGAATGAAATGATTCGCATGATCTAACAAAACTTGACTAAAAGTAAACACTATAACTAATCACATTCAAACCTTAATCCTTGAATGCTCCAATTTGCTCGACTTTAGTTTAAAAGGGACAACTACTACTCTGAAAGATAATAACAACACCTCTCTCTCTCTCTCTCTCTCTCTCTATATATATATATATATATATATATATATACTAGTTAAATAGCCCATGCGATTGTATTCGATAATTTCACTGTCATTTTTAAAAGTGTTGTTGTAATTTTAACGATAGCAAATTTAAGTATCTACTTAACTAATTTTAATATAACTTTTGGATTTAATTTTATAATGTATAAGTATTGTACCGATTAATTTTATCATGAATCAAGCATGCAATCCCAATAAATTGGGGTAGGCTATATAAACCATGAAAGAATCACGCCCAATCGTGCACACGAATCCTCTGTCTCCATTTGTTTCGGTTGAGAAGTAAATCTTCACTTAGGTTTTTGAGCTTCATATCATTTCGTAAGACCTTCATCTATGTATTCTTCGGTCTCCCACGAGCTCTAACTGTATGCCCTATGTTGAGATCTTCAACGCGTGTTACCGGTGTATCTATGGGTCTATTTAACAAGCGGCCCCAAAAGTGCCTAACGTAAAACTTTCAAGGCAAAACTGAAAGTATTAAAAATTAAAAGAATTTTTCCACAATTTACCCACATTAGTGTTAATCAATTTTATATTAAGCGGATCACAATTTTTTAATACGCGCGAACCCAAAAGTTATTTATTACTGAAAAAAAAACAAAACAAAGAAAAGAGTATATAGTAGCTAAACTTTTGGGCCAAAACTGAAAGAATTTAAAAGCAAAAAGATTGTTCAATAATTTAGAGTGGGACCCATAAGTAATTAAAATAAAATCTTTGGGATGAAGCAAATGAATAAAAAAATTAAAAGGACCGTTTTGTAATTTACATCGAATAGGTGTGCAACGTAAAACCTTTGTGGCAAGATCGAAAGAATTAAAAATTAAAAAGTCTATTCTGCAATTTACAGTGGACCTCAACGCTAATAAGTGTTAAGAAACTTGATATTTTGTGGTCCAATCGATTAAACGCGCGGGCCCATAAAGGATTTATTATTGTAAAACAAAATAAAATATAATAATTAGTTGAACTTACAATGGTAAAATTGGAACAACGAAAGATAACGCCTAACTGGCTTTCCATTCTTATTAGATAGATGAACTTACAAGGGCAAAATAGGGACAACGAAAGATTAATGAAAGATCAGGAAACTTAAACCGTGGGCTTTTGTGATATGTAATGTAGGGGTGTTATGGGCCGGGGTCCCGCCGGGACGGGACCCCGGCCCATCGGGATCCTCCGGGGCGGGAGCTGTTGAACAACTCCCGTCCCTCCCGTCGGGAACAGCGTTCCCGGAGGAACGGGACTCCCGCCGGGACGGGAGGGATCCCGTGATCCATGGATCAAAATTTCCGTGCGTTTCCTCGAAAAGTACCGAAAAGTTTCCGTTTTTGACTTCACCGATACGAAATATACATGTAGTTTCCTTGGTAGTTATAACTATAATTTTACGAATTCTTCGAAACATGCCGAAAAGTTCTCGAAATATTACGAAACGTTTCTAATTTTTAGCTAACCGAAACGTACTACCGTACCTAAATTTTCATCCATGCCGTGATCCCGGCGGACAGTGTCCGCATTTGTCCAGCCCCTTTTTTTTTTTTGTTTTCCATACTCAAATAGGTAATAAAAATTAAGAACTCAACAAAGGGACATACTGAAGATGTGATGCAAGTGGGGCTGTATATTTTTCTTGAGGGGTGGTCATACTAGTGTCTGTTTATTAGAGTGAAATATTACATCACAAAAGATTTTGGTTTAGAATTAAGGGTCGTGTAATGGCCCAGTTGTTTTGTATTTGTTTAGCTTTTAATTTGTTGATTTGAGTGACTTATTAAATTATCAAATTTGTGAGTCATAAATCATAATGCGATTTTGTCCAAATCTGAATGGGAAATCCATGATATATTTTGAGTAAGGACATTCTATTGTTTTTTTGGAGCTGATGGATCATCTCATTTTTCATTTTACCGATGAAATGAATATGATTTCGGATTACTTATGTTTTGCTATTTTATCGATCTCTCAGTCTCTTGTGATAGAGCAACAGATATTTGCAAAATAATATAGTCTCTTGCAATAGAGCAACAGACAACCGTGACTAGCGTAATTGCTCTGCACTTGCTCCTGCAGAGGAAAGATCCTGGGAAAGAGACAGAGAGTTGGGCGGAGGATTAATTAAAAAAAAAAAAAAAAAAAACTATTGGACCCCGGGATCCCGCGGGAGGGAACGGGATCCAGTTTGGATCCCGTTCCCTCCCGGCAGGAGTCAGACCCGGCCCAAACACCCCTAATGTAATGTAATGATAATTTATAGTGTTTTTATTTTGAAGCCCAGAACAATTTTAAAATAATGAAAGAAACACTATGGGCTGTGTTCAAAAAAAAAAGAAAAGAAAACACTATGGGGTATAACAGTTAATAATGAATGATTTTAGTACAGATATTAGGCGTACTCGACTAAACCATCTTCAATTGTTGATTTTAGTACAGATATTAGGCGTAGTCGACTAAACCATCTTCAATTGTTGAAATAGAATAATATGTTAATAAAAATATACAACTAAGAGATTCTTGTGTTGCACAACAAACTGACAAGTAAAAGAGAAGAGTTCATTAGAATTGACGAAAGCGTAAGTCATAAAATTTAGGTAAATAACGACATGAGTTATTTAGCGTGTTGAATAAAAAGTCAAGTTAAGCTAATCAATCTACAATGTGTCATCCAAGTTATAGGCATATATGCTACACGAGGTTACCATATACTTGCAGAATGTGTGTGGCATGAAATTAATAACACAAAGTTAATTATCTCTCATTTTCCTTTTGCATCTAGTCTCATTTCAGGTATGGCGCACACAAGTCATTAGTCATCATAGGGAGCAAAGGATATTTCACTCTTTACTTGCACTTTCCTTGCAAAACTGCTAGAATACTGGAGAGGATAGACAACTACGGGTTATAAGTGTCCAATAGAATATCATTAGTGTATCACTTCTGCAGAAAAATTATAGCTATAAAATCACAGTGAAATTTTACAATGTGATCAACCATGTTTAGCCCGAGCCAAGTTGAAATTAAATGACCTCAAAGTCCTATTTCCGCAATCCTAATCGTTTCAGGTAGAGATTGTGCCATACCTCACTAGCAAAATGCTTTGATATAGTCCTCACAAAAGTAGAGTCGATCCTCCCACCAAATTTATGTGTATTTCATCTTAGCAAATGTAACAAACCATCCTACAATCGAGAAACATATAAAGCCTTCAAGCAGCGAAGTAAGAAGACAATACTTTCCCTACAACTTGCACATCAAATTCAAGATTTTGCAACATGAGTAACGCAGTCTGTCCAATTTTATAAAGTGAAACTTTGGATATAAATATATCAAACTCTTTCAAAAATTATATCAGGACTACACTTTAAACCCAAAAATCACATCACATCACAACATACTCTGTTAACTGGTAATACAGAGCAGCGCTAATTGATGTCAAAGTCAAACATTCAGCTACAAAAGACTGCACTGCGCACCAAGTTTGAAACTGAACTTTCATGGATAATTCAACAGAAACCCTGCATGTCAGCTGCCATCTTGAGAAAAGCATTAGGAACATATGCGTTGCAACATAACATATATAGACATATATAGTCCGTACTTAAATATCAACATTAAGATTGGTTGTGTTCAAACATGAAATTATCAGCTTATCCAAAGAGGAAGGAGCTTCTATGCCACGCAAAAAGTGATGAATATGTTAGGTCAGGTAAAGCCTAGTACAGGTCAAGATACAGCGACTATCTCGCTTTCAATACATACAAAGCTTCTATACACACATTACAAGCAATACGTACAATACAAACATATTGTTGTCATCTTTCGCCATAACATCTGAAAGAAAGGAGACCTCCTCAACTGTATCGAAGAAATGGAACGTCCTTCTGACGTTCCTTCAGTACCTGGAATACGTACCTCCATCTGCACAAAATGCAAGTATATTGATTAAAAAATAAGCCATGATTAACAAATACAGTAAAAACACAATTTCATTGTTAAAACTTGAGACAAATAACATAGTACAATCAAGCAATAATAAATAAAGTTTGGCCTCCAACCATCCTGTTGTTGCCTTCTACGGAAACATGCATGGAATATTTAACAGAATACAACACAACACTTAATTTAACACTCAAGAACCAAACTGAATACGGGGAAATAGGACATCCGTGGAGGTCAAAACAATCATATAATTCACTTCGAATCCATGGTGCAGTGCTCTAAACTACAGAAATCCCAATTGATCAACGAGATCTTGTAAACCCTCACCCCAGTCCGGCGTGTTGGCAACCAAATCTTCCACTTCCACCACCACATCTGTTGTCTGATCAGCAGGCAGGACCTCTTCCACCTCATCATCTGCTTCGCTCAGCAAACTCTCCCATATATCGTCAGTCGTGGAGGGCCCAGCCTGGGCCATGGCAGAAGAATACTTGTTCGCATCACTGCTCGATTCATCATCAAGAGCAGCAGAAAACAGTGTCTCCATATCCAAATCAATCTCCCCAAGTTCCTCTTCATCTACGCACACATAATTTGCCGGTTCATTGACAACAGTTACATCATTCAACAGATCGTCAACACTTGCACTCATAGTCAGTCTCCTCTTCTGCCCTATCTCAATGCGTCTTTGATCGTTCCTCTGGCCGTACTTATCCATGTACTGCTGAACAAACATAGGACTCCAGAAGGCCTTGGCAAGAAACTGCATAATCTGTTGCTGCTTCTTCTCCGTGTTGCGTAGCCTTTCCTCCACAACCATGACAAGGTCCATGGAATTCTTCTGCTGTTTCTTAAGCTTGGATATTTCGGCCATCAACATATTCCGATCTCTCTTCAACCTGTCAAGCTCTTCCTCAGTACCATAGTGCCCCAACTCTATACAAGAACCTCCTCCTCCTCCTCCACCACTCGGTTGAGCCACATTCCGCCTCCTCCTAATAGTCTTTAAGAGATGCCTCTGCCCTCCCAAAAACCCCTCGTTGGCGAATTCCCATCTATCCGGATCCACTTTTCTAAATCCCTGTATGTATAATCAACAGTTTTTAGTATTTATTGTTGATAAAAATCATATCATAACCATCAAAAAACCATGTAAAATTGTCTCCCATCTGACTCAAACAGACTACAGCAATAGCAATCTCTTCCAGTAACAGCAAAGATTCGGGAAGGAACCAGGTAAACTGTAAATGAAAGAAGAATAAGAAGTTGATCAGATTCAATAATAAATCATAATTAGCCCAATTACACACAATCACAGTTCACAGCAATATTACACCAAATGCCAAAATTAACCAACATTTATTTCAGAGTTTAATTAAACACCAAATAGAGTGAGCAATTAACAGCAAACAAAAAAAGAATGTATGATTATTAATTATTATTTACTTTACTTACATAAGTGTTGAGCTGACGAACAAAGCTGGAGAAATTACTGTGCTTGAAGAATCTGGGAAGCAGAGTAGTCGAGAATTGATGAGAATCCCACACGATGAAACTGTTCTTCGCTTTGCTCCAGGAGATCACCGCATCGGTCGAAGGATCCTCCACCATTTCATATGTCTTGCTCAGAAATGGCGGTGGGCCCATCTCGTTCAACCCTTCCATCGGCCTCGGTGTGTGTGTGTGTGTGTGTGTGTGTGTGTCCTCCACCACCTCTACTTTCACTTTCATTGCGCCTTCCATTTTACTCGCAAAGTCTTCTGTTTTTCAATCGTACGGTAGTGAGTGAGCCGAGCTCTTATTTATTATTGAATGGAGAAGAAGGTTCTGGAAATTATGGAAGGATGGGTCATTGGAATATAATAATATTTAAGAGTATCTTTTGTCAGTAGATATTTTTGTGGGGTACGTGTCACGGGCCGAGTGGCGGTAGTGCTGCGATTCAGTGATTGGTCTAGAAAGTTCCAAAGATTTGGCTGGATTTGGTTGGATTATTATTAGAAACTTCTTCAGATTAGAAGAAGGATTAAAGTTTCATTAGTATTGCCTTTTTATGATCAACTATTAGAGACTCTAGCAGGTGAAGGGTGAGGTCTATGGTGGGGGGAGTACCACTGGTCCTCCCTGCTTAAAACGTGACACGTGTTCTACTTTTGTTAACATCTTTATTTTTCTTTGTTCAGTCAATCTCTAACCAGGGTTAGGAGAGTTGGTTAGCATTATTTCAAAATTTTCAAAATCCCGCCGCTTAACCCAATTCCAGTGATTTTGAATTTGAATGTGGCGCAACCCTATAAAATCAAGGGGAGCAAGTAGTAGAAATTCAGAGATTTCATTGTTGTCTTCAATATCTTACAAAAAGCAAATAATTCTATTTCACAAAAAAAGGCAAATAATTCTCTGTTATACTTTTACTTATATATATCAACGTAGGAGGCTTCGAGGGTAGAACATGGTTGTCGGAGATGGCTCAGTCGGTTTCACATTCAAAGAACTTTACCCAGTTAGCTAGCAGCGATAAGCTCGTCATAAAGAAGAGTAATTTTATTTTTCTGATGGATACAAAATATAACAATGGTCGGCGAAGAAAGCAGCAAAAACAGAGTAGTGTCCAATCTTACAATTGTATATTATCGAAAGAAAGAGAGGAGTTCCTACTGTGCAACAAGACATTTTATTTTATTTTATTTTTCAAGATGTATTTGTACTTATTTGCAGTTGCAATTATGCCAAACTACGCTCAGTTCAATTTTGCCTGAAGTAGTGTCCAGTTTTGGTTGTGAAATATAATTCTTTTGCAAGATTTTGTAATGACAGTTCAAGTTATGGTCATTTATTTGTTGTAAGTTGTTACCACCTTATTCTCTTTGATACTAGAATATCTACAACACAAAAATATTTATTTATTTACCGAATGGTACTTTAAACAACCAATTGAATTTGGATTGGGAGGCTTTAAGGCTCAATACAAGAAGTGTTACGGATAACAAAAAACTTACCAAGTTTTAATAGTAATTTGAAACAAAAAATGATGCAACTGTCTAATATATCATAGATTTTGGATTGAAAGTAAAAGAACAGCTAACTGAACATGATCAAACTTAAACCATGCTAAACTTCATTTCAGATTTTTTAGTGCCAGACTCAAATCATTAAAATAATGCAAAACCTATCCGTACAAATTCATTGAGATTTCCTTCCACAACTCCTTGTTGAAAAAAACTAATTTGTTTAACATTCCGACAACGGGTTCAAACAATCTTACATAATGCTTATTGCTTCAGTTTTCTAATCATGGACATATTCTCTCGTTATTTTTCTCGGACAAAAATAATATTACTGCAATTACAATATAGAAATTGATTCTTTGGCTGCCCACGAACACATTTCGTCGCACACAGCAATAGAGGTAAGCGATGGCTATAGTAGTTTAGTTGCACATAGCAGTGGAGGTAACTGCTGCCTGCTGGCACCCTCGCACATAGAGTGAAGTGGAGACACAAGAATGAAGGGCCCTGGTAGGTTGTGCCATCTACAGTGGCGTCGCTTCCGGGAAAGAGCTTGAGAGATTTGCAGCTTGTGATGAGATGGTAGAGAAAAATAAATTCTGAAATGCTGGTGGCAATCTCTAAAAAGGTTCTTATACCAGCTGATTGGTAAAAATTTCAAAACATTTGAAATTGCATCCGAGCGGGATCTGAAAATTTTGAAATAATTTAACCAACTCCTCTTAACCCAGTTAGAAGATTGACCGTAAAAAAAAGAAATAATTTTTTTAATAAAAGTGGGACACGTGTCACGTTTTAAGCAGGGAGGACCAGTGGTACTCCCCCCACTATAGACCTCACCCAGGTGAAGATACTCTTTTTTTTTCGGGTAAAAGTAAAAAACAAAGACTGCATTATGGCAGAGGGCCATATCAAAATTCAAGGCATCTACAACTTGAGGAAGGGGGTTGTCCCAAAAGTCAAGGCATCTACTCGACTCGAATTTAGATAAACTATTTGTTACTCTATTCGTTGAACGCGGAATTCACTTGATCTTGCACGTCCATGGAAGTCGAATCTGCTTGATGCATTCTTGAACAATACTTCTTCTTTCTTGAGACAGTTCGGACTCCCCCGTAATCATCTTATATGCCGACAACGAATCGATTTCTACCTTTAGCCTGAGGATGCGACAATCCCATGCTAATTTCAGACCGTTTCTAATGGCCTCAATTTTAGGCTTCGTCCACCGATGGAGAGTTCAGTTTTACGTGAAATTCCCACTCCCAATTTCCCTCGTGCAATCTAAGCACCCCTGTTGTTGCTCCCCTATTATTCCTTGTGTTCAAGTTGCCGTCAACATTTAATTTCCACCATTGGTCCGCGGGTTTCGTCCATCTTTGCGACTTCTTCCTTGCATTACTCTTCCTTTGTGTTTTTTGGAGCTCCACACCTAGAGCACGTTTGGTTACTTTTTCATTATTGAACCCATTTTGTTTTAGTTGCTACTATAATTCATTTTAATCCGGATAAGAATTGCTTTGGTTAGTTATTTAATCAACCTTATTCTACAGTGTTACCCATCTCTAATTCTTCTTTGGTTGGCTCATTTCTAACCACTTTTAATGTGTAAAATTCCAATTTCGTCCCTACAAAAGAAACTCTTACAAACAACTTAATACTATTTTATTAAGTTGATCAAGAAGAAATGATGATATATCACAAATTTCTATTTTTGTAATACGACAAAAAGACCCATCATTAGCATAGAAATAGATTAATAAATATTTATATATGACCCTAAGACTTAAATGTTTTTTTTTCAAATATAAGACATAATAATACACACATTTTTTTAATATATATATATACACCAACTGATAATTATCCTTTATTTAATTAGTTTATGTCAAGAGACAAGTGTGATAATATTTAAAAGGTAGGATAATATGTTATGAATAAATTTTAAAAGGTAGGATAATATGTTATGAATAAATTACTACGATCGTGACTTCTGAAAAAGGTAAACAAGTAGAACAAAAAATTAAAGCTACAAATTCAAATTGATATATGATAAAATATAGTTGGTAATACATATATATATATATATATTGTAATTAATATATATAATGTATTAAACAACATGCAAATTGGAATAAGCAAACAATGAACGTGTGTCATGATCCATCTCTTTATTTCTGCTTTTTCTTCCAAGTGTCTCCTCAACTTTAATAAATAAGCAATTCCTTACAAAGATTAGAAGAGTTAATGAGCTAACTTAAGTTTTCGTCCTCTTTATTCTCCTTTTTGTTTAAAAAGAAAAGAAAACTCTTCACTTAGCTTTCTCTTTCAATGGAAGATTCAAGGATGCAGCAATGCAGTTGCTCGACGAACATGCCGTAAATTGTGCGTTTATCTTATGTTAAAGATTAAAGATACACACATCCACATCATCATCACTTATATATATATATATGTATACATGGGTCCATCTGGCTTCATTAGGCCGTACTGGAGTTGGAATTTGAGGGAGGGGATGGTTAAGGAGCAGATTTGGCTATGAAGAAGATCCAGTCAAATAGAAATCGCCATCTGATCTTGAGGAAAAAATCATCGCAGAAGAACCTCGTTGTCTGATTCGTCGTGTTCATCATCGTCGAGAAGCCCTAGGTCAAAATTCGCAGCTATGGCGAAATCACCGTGAAACCCTCCAACGAAAGCTCCCGCAAAATTGCCTGCAAAACCACCGGCAAATCTCCCGCAAAAGTCGACGGCGAAATAACCTGTAAAGATTTTGGAATTTTCTGATTTTCCTAATTAATGAGGAGCAGCGGCTAAATCACTCTCATAAAATTGAGGAGGATAATGTGGGGGAGAATACGGACTTTGGAGATTTTGTGGATGAAATAAAGAAAGAGGAACATGGGTCAGTTTTTTGCAATAGGAGAAGGGGGAGGGGTTAAGGATGGAAAACCACATTGGAATTTAAGGGCAAAATATATTTACACAATGGCCCCCTTTTTACTATTGAACCCATTTTATCAGCACGAGGGGGTGGGGATCGTGTAGAAATTGGTGTTGAAACCCGGGTCAGTCATTTTAAACATGACTGACCCGGGTTTTAAAATTGACTACCAAAGTGAATAATTTTCTTGTTCAATTTGGATTATATGGCATATAATGACATTATACGACCTACCAAACGTGCTCCTAGGGCCTTGGATCCTCTCCTACAAAATTGTACAACATCTTCTCCTACATCGTCTAGATGAGTGACATGTGGTAAAACCTTAAAATTCCTTAATACCATATTTGTCAATGATTAAAATCTTTTCCCTCAAATCTTGCAATATCTCTTCTTTTAATTACTATCCCTAAATTATAGCAACCGGACTATTTCCTTATTCATTAGTTATCCGAGTGTTTCTCTCATAAATAAGATTTTAAATCAAAAAATACGGTACAATAAGATTTCAAATCAAGAAAAACACCATACAATTATTTTTTTGCTACAAGTTATTGAAATAAAATTCTAGGCAAATCTACTTTAAGTAGGTTATTAAAGTATAAAGAAAAAAAACATCTCTTAAACTTCACTATATATCTACAATAATTAGTATTTTCCTATAACCATCTCAATGTAAGCAAAATTATTAAACTAAAATGGAGATATAAGATATAACTTTGAAATTACTTTTGTTTAAATATATAGATGTGATTTAAATCATATCTATTTATTTAATCATCATTTTGATCTAAATAAAATAATACAGTAATATTTAGTAATGAACTAATTAGACAGTCACTTATTATGACATCAATTGTGAAAGTATAGAAATCTTAATTATTGTAGCAGAGCGAGCAAAATTTTAAAAATATATGCATGCAATTTACTTAATTTTCTACTAACATGGATAAAAAAAAAACTTAATTGTGCTTTAATATTTAATTTCTAACATTATAGTTAAAAGCAAGTAAAAGAAATAGAGATAAAAAAAATAGAGATATGTCTAGTTTTCTTTACACAGGAATAGAGATACGTTGTCTAGATTAAGTAAAGTTTTCTTATGGGATTTAAAATCTTATTGACGAGAATATTTAGATAATGTGCATATGTAAACATATCTTAATTGCCATAATTTAGGGATAGCAGTTAAAATAATAGATATCTATACTATTATATAAAGAAAGGCAAACTGTGACACCAAACTTTTGATTTCCGATTTTAACCTTATAATTTTATTGTTAGCACAATAGTTTAATTATTGAGTTCCTAATTTAGACTTATAATTTAAGTAGAATCAATAACTATAGTAATTATTGTGATTGAATATTTAGCTTCCCAAAATTTAAAACTTTCTATATAAAGTATCTATCCTTATTTATTTAATCTTTACTTATTTAAATTATTCTTTTACCA
Source organism: Linaria vulgaris (assembly GCA_948329865.1). Taxonomy (NCBI): domain Eukaryota; kingdom Viridiplantae; phylum Streptophyta; class Magnoliopsida; order Lamiales; family Plantaginaceae; genus Linaria; species Linaria vulgaris. The sequence continues at coordinate 98,466,879 of OX415250.1, forward strand.
TATAAATTAAAATAAATTCTTAATCACGCGGGTACCGCGTGCCAGCGTTTCTAGTTGTAAGATTTAAGGGAAGAGATTTTAATCATTGACAAATATGGTGTTAAGGAACTTTAATTTTTTTTCCACATGACACTCATTTAAATGATGTAGGAGAAGATGAATCACAATTTTGTAGCAGATGATCCAAGGCCCACACCAAGTGCTTTGATTTTAGAAATACTCGTGGATGTGCTTCTGATGTATTTCTGAAAACTTTTCCGTTTCGCGCCTTCCATATCATCCAAATTGCTGCAACAAAAACACACGGCCATCTAACATTTTTAATGTTGGAGCAGTTCCTCTTCAGATTATTCACATTGCTCTTCAGCCAACTTTCGTCGAGTATCTGTAGAAAATCATCCCACTCTTCCCCATCAATTAATTTTTTTCACAATTTCCATAGCGGGTGCACTGTGTCGAAGGACACGCATCATTGTTTCTTCCCTACAATCGCACGTTGGGCAATCTGCAATGGACGTACACTTCCTAATTTGTCGAAGTGAGTTAGTGGCAAGACGGTTTTGACTCGCTAGCCACAGAAAAAACTGAAGTTTACTACTTACTTTCACCTTCCAAACCCATCGACAGCTCCGTGTTTGTGCACCCTCTGCTGAATTTTTTTTGGAACGCTTGATAAGCTGATTGGCACGTAAATTTGCCGTTTGAAGTCTCGCTCCACTGCACCTTATCCTCCCCGTCCGAAAGAATTGTTGAGTGACCACTCAGTTCATCTTTTAATTCATCCGGGATTGGCGATTTTAGGATACTCCATCTCTAGTTACCGTCTTCATCCACGACATCGCGCGACCGCCATTTAAAATCATCTGGGTGAATAACCATCTCTTCCTCGCAAAGGTGTTGTGGGCCGAGCCAATTGTCAAACCAAAACACTATACTCTTTCCATCCCCAATCTTCGACTTAAGAAACGGTTGCATCAGTGCCACACACCGCACTATACCATTCCATGTAGCGCTATGCGGCGACTTTGCGGCATAGTTTAGGATACTCGATCCTTTAAGGTATTTCACATTAATTAAATTGCCCCAAACCGTCTCTCCCTTTTCTATAATCTTTCACGCCAACTTCGAAAGCAAAGCTTCATTACTAATGCGCGCTACACGTATCCCAAGACCTCCCTCCATCTTCGGTTTAGTCACTTTTTACCATCCAATGAGATGTATCTTCCTTGTGTTAGCATCAACGGGCCAAAGAAAATTTCGATTCATCCGATCCAATTTGTCACATACATTCTTTGGGAGCCATGTGGATTGCATCGTATATATTGACATCGCCGTTGATACTGACTGAATCAAAGTTGCCCGCCCTACTAAAGATAAGAGTTTTTTGCTCCAGCATGGAATCCTTTAAGCACTCTATCAAATAACTACACAAACGAGTTGCGGTTCACTCTACCATGTGCTAGGTTTATTCCAATATATTTTCCCAAGTTTGGGGTCTGCCCAAAACCCCAACAAATCACTAATACCCCTCTTCAAAGCCGATCATTGGCTTTTCAAAAAGAATATCTTTGATTTCGTCGGGTTAAGCCTAAGACCCGAGGCCGAGCAGAATTTGTCCAAAACCTTCTTGATACTTTGCGCCTTATCCATGTTAGCTTTCCCCGTAAATATTAAATCATCCGCAAAAAATAAATGGAGTCTTGGACCTTGACGACAAGGAATAAGAGGTTTCCATTTGCCACTTTCCACCGCCTCATGAATTAAATATGACAATTGCTCCACACATAAGACAGGGAGATATGGTGAGAGGGGGTACCCTTGTCTTAACCCGCAAATATGAGAAAAAGCTTCAAGAGGGGAGCCATTCCAAAGTATCTTGGTCGTCGCGTTGCGCACACAAAATATAATTAACTCGATTAAATCTCTAGGGAAAGAAAAAGTATATAAAGTATCTCGAGAAAATCCCAATTCACTTTATCATACGTTTTTTTAGGATCCAATTTTATAATCATGTTTACAATCTTCACCTTTTTCTTTCTTTCTCATTGAATGAATAACCTATTATAACACAAAGATACTATCTTGGGTACTTCTATGTTTGATAAAGCTAGACTGTGTTGGAGCTATAATTCGCGGCATAATATCCCTAAGTCGCAATGTAATGCACTTCGTCACCAACTTGTTGAGTACGTTACATAGTGAGACTGGGCGAAACTGAGAGATCATATCCGGATTTTGGATTTTCGGAATTAAATAGAGATATGCTCCACAAATCTCTTTATCAGATTCCTTTTTTTTGAAAAACTTCCTCGGCAAATTTCAAGAGCGAGCTTTGGATCTATGGCCAACCTTTATGATAGAAGATCGCTTGAAGACCATCGGGGTCAGGCGCCTTGTACGGATGAGCAACAAAGACCACATTCTTCAATTCCGTCGAGTCTATTTTCTGGATTAACGCATGCTGGTCCTCTAGATTTACTCTTGCTTGGAACCGCGAATCTTTCAATTTTATTCTCGTGGTATTGTTATGGCTTTGGCTATCCGAGAACAGTTTCGCAAAGAATTACCTCACGTGCTCTTGTAACAATCCCCATCATTAACCCAAATATCATCAATTTTCAAAACAACGGTTTTATTCCGACGTCTTCTATTCATGACCGACCTATAAAAGAATTTTGTATTTCTGTCACTATCTTGAATCCACTTGATTCTCGGTTTCTGAAACCAAAACACCTCTTACTTCTTTAAGACGTCATTATACTCGCGAATTAATTCTTTCTCTAATGCCATTAAATATAAATTCAGCTTCTTAGCAAGTGATCTTTGAATTCCCAGAATCCTCGCATTCAACTTTTTCTTCATTTGAAAAATATTTCCAAAGTGATCTCTGTTCCACGGTTCGAGAACATTCAGAACCGTCTTAATAGCTTCATGAATTTTATCCTTCTCATCCCAAATGCGTCTCAGTATCGGCTCGCAATCCGGGTGGAAAAACCAAACAGCTTCAAAACAAAATGGCTTAGGACCGATAATGCTCTATCCCCCGTCGCATCTGGTTAAGATCGGATGATGATCTGAGCTAGTTCGTGCAAGGTGATTCATGACATAGTGTAGAAAGCGATCCACCCACGCTTGATTCGCAACTGCTCGGTCGAGAACCAAGATTTAAAAATCTGCACCACTCCAGCTTGTTGGTCCAAGTAAACCCGAACCTCGATAACCAAGATTTAATAATCTGCACCACTCCAGATACTTGCGAAAAAAATTCAAACGACTTAGAGATACCGCACGACTCCCCTCTCTCTCATGCGCACAACAAGCTTCATTAAAATCACCAAAACGATCCAAGGTTCATTTCTTATCACCGTCGCCTCTACCAAATTTTTGAATGCCCTAATTTTATCGACTCGACGTTGAGCATAGATGCCCGAGACACACCAAGGCTCGGCTTGAATATGCCTTATGCGAGCGTGGATAACTTGGTCATCAACTCATAAGATCTCAACGTCAACTTCATCCTCTTGCCAAATCATCCATACTCTACCTATCATAATGTACGTTGGAGCCATAACGTATCTCGAGTATCCAAGTGTGGGAATAATTAAACGTGCATGCTCCTTGCTGACCCTTAGTCTCCAAAATATATACAATTGTGGGTCTATGAATAAGAACAAATTCTCTGAAGTCCTTACGGAACTCGTCTCTACATGCACCTTGACAATTCCAAGACAAAATCTTTATCGACATACATATAATATGGAGTGGAAGTACAGGGTATTTAATTTCTATCCCCAAGCATATTGCAAGTAGTTTCCACAACATCTCGAGCATTAGAATCATATGTCTTCTTAGTTCCCATCGGCTCACCGCTGTCTTCATCCACCATGTAGTCAAATTCGCCATCCCCCTCCTTCGAATAAATTTGTTCTCTATCTCCCACACTCTTTCCTCCTGACTTGTTCGTAATGTCGTTGAGAGGCCCCGAAATCGATGAATTCTCGTGTTGAAATCCGGAACCTCCACCCATCTGCCTATTAGCATCCTGTTTCTAAAGAATACGTGATTAGCATGCTTCTGTCCGAACGCAAGGGAATTCGTTTGCTGAATATTCTGTGCTATGGGCTACAAATTATCATGATTAGAACTTTCTACTAATATTGATAATGAGTTACTATTGACCACTTCCTTTTCAGTCCTTTTCATGGATATTTGTCTGGAGGCCAAAAGGAGCTAAGGGAAGCTATATTGGAAACATAATATTTCAGTTTTCCATAATCTAATAAATCCCCTACATACATTAAAAATTAGAAATGATGTATTGTAGGATGCATTGATTATTAGATGAATATTTAGATACAAGAATTTGTAAGTCCATGAACTTGTTGATACATGAACAAATAGGTTCTAAGTATTTGCTAAGAGCTTGAGTAGTATAAATAGGTGGTCCTCTGTACAAGTTTATTTATCAAGAGAAAACAAGAAGAAAAAACCAAAAGTATTAAAGAAATACTAAAAAGGAAAGGAAAGACATACTCCTAATTTTCGCACAAAAAAATTCTCGTAATTCTTGTTCAAAAAATTGAACAAAAAGTGTCTTTCATTAGATTTATGTCGTAGTAGAAAAATCGAGGTGCACCTGGAGTAATCATCTACTACAGTGAGAAAGAATCTAAATCCATAATGTGAGGTGACCCTGAAGGGTCCCCAAACATCGGAAATAATACTTGAAAATAAAAGCAAGGTTAAAGGTAACAGTTAACTTAGACACATAAAGGAAATAGTGAGTAAAATATGGGACAAATAACACATCTATGACCAACAAGTCAGAGACTAAACAGTGCCAATATGAGTGACAATAGTATAATTGTTATTTGGTAGATGAATCTTAATGTATATAGAAGGGGGAGGAGCAACAAACCAATTCATACCATATGGTTTATTGCACCTGTATCAGGAAACCAAGAGGAACTAATGTGCAAGTGTGGTGCAGAGTTAGAGTGGTAAATGTGGGGCGGTAGTGGAGCACCAAAATAAATGTGGTTGTCATCTTCCCACTAAGCTAGTGGAATGCAAATGAGGGGCACTAAAATGAATGGAGCGGTGCAAGCCAATTGGGAAAAAAATAAAATAATGTTCCTACACGGTTTCATAATTTTTCTGTCTCCTTACTCGGGCTATATATAGCCTGCTTCCCTCAACATTTCAATCATCCAAAAAATACAAACACTTACATAATTAAGTATATTTAATATATAAAGAGTGGAGTAAGTGTTGTAAGTGTGAGGTAAAATAGAGAGTTTGTGCGACTTTACTACGGTAAAAGTCAGAGAGTTGTAATTCCTATTTTACACTCATAGTGAAGTTCTTCTACCTTGCCCGTGGTTTTTCACCCTAAATTAATTTGGGGTTTTCCACGTAAAAATCTGTGTGTCGTATTTTTTCGTCTTTCATTTATTGCCGTGTTTTCGCTCTATCGAGAAGGGTCCAATTTACAACAAGTGGTATCAGAGCCTCGGTTCATATCCGGGGTCTCGGTGATATATGTGGGTATCGTACTGAAATTATTTTTTCAGTGACGGTGGTACGTGATAGAAGCAATGACGGCAAAATTCGAGATCGAAAAATTCAACGGGAGTAATTTCTCGTTGTGGAAGCTGAAAATCAAAGCCATCTTGCGGAAAGATGGGTGTCTCGCGGCGATCGGCGACAGGCCGGTGGAAATCACAGATGATACAAAGTGGAACGAGATGGACGGCAACGCTATCGCAAATATTCACCTGGCGTTAGGTGATGGTGTGTTGTCAAGCGTTGAGGAGAAGATGACAGCTAAGGAGATATGGGATCATCTCAACAAGCTGTATGAGGCGAAGTCCCTACACAACAAAATTTTCCTTAAAAGAAAATTGTATACACTGAGGATGGCGGAATCTACCCCGGTAACTGAGCACCTCAATGTTCTAAATACTCTATTTTCTCAATTGACGTCGTTGAGTCATAAAATAGAAGTGGTTGAACGTGCTGAAATTCTGCTGCAAAGTCTGCCCGATTCGTATGACCAGCTTGTCATCAACTTAACAAATAATGTCCTCACTGATTATTTGGTCTTCTACGAGATTGCAGCCGCTATTCTGGAAGAAGAGAGTCGGCGCAAAAACAGAGAAGACAGGGAGGCAAGTTCGCAACAAGCAGGTGCCTTGTCGGTGACAAGAGGGAGAACGACGGAGCGCGGTGCAAGTGGGAGTAAGAAACATGGGAGATCCAAGTCAAAGACCAAGGGCAGTTGTTGGCACTGTGGCAAGAAAGGTCACTTGAAGAAGGACTCTTGGAATCTTAAGGATTCAAACCAGAAGAGTTCTAATCCTCAGGGGAACGTTGCTAGCACTTCAGATGATGGTGATGTATTATGCTGTGAAGCAGCAACAGCTATTCGAGGTATGCGTGGCTTCGATGATGTATGGCTTATTGATTCAGGAGCCAGTTTTCATATGACTCCCCGGAGGGAGTGGTTTCATGAGTATACACCGATCGCTGGAGGATCTGTGTATAGCTGTAAAAATGAACCCTTGAAAGTTGTTGCCATCGGTACGATCAAGCTGGAGATGCATGACGGGATTGTTCGGACCATTCGAGATGTCCGACACGTGGAGGGATTATGCAAGAATTTGTTGTCTCATGGACAACTGGATGATCTTGGTTGTGAGATTGGTTCGCGAAACAAGATCATGAAAGTTAAAAGGGGTGCGCTTGTACTGATGAAGGCGGACAAGATTGCCGGAAACTTATACAAGGTACATGGGAGGGCTCTGCAAGTGGGAGAAGCGCCAGTGGCTTCATCCGAGTCGATTGAGAAATCATCAATGATTTGGCATCAGCGGCTCGGGCATATGTCGGAACAAGGCATGAAGGTTCTTGCAGAGAAGAAACTACTTTCGGGCCTCACAAAGGTATCTTTACCTTTTTGTGATCATTGTGTTGTTGGCAAGCAACATCGTATAAAGTTTCGTAGTTCAGATTCTAGAAGTAAAGTCATTCTAGAATTGATTCACTCTGACGTGTGGCAAGCACCAGTACTATCCCTGGGAGGTGCAAAGTATTTTGTGTCTTTTATAGATGATTATTCCAGGAGATGTTGGGTGTACATGATCAAGAGTAAGGCCGAGGTGTTCTCGATGTTCAAGACGTACAAAGCGCTGGTGGAACTTGAATCTGGGAAAAAGATCAAGTGCCTGAGATCTGACAATGGAGGGGAATATACTGGCAAGGAGTTTGACGACTTCTGTAAAGATGCTGGGATTAAGAGGCAGTTTACTGCGGCATACACTCCGCAGCAGAATGGGGTGGCAGAGCGGATGAACATGACTTTGTTGGATAAAACAAGAGCCATGATGCAGGCTACAGGCTTAGAAAAGTCGTTCTGGGCAGAAGCAATCAATACCGCCTGTTATGTGGTGAACCGATCTCCGTCAACAGCACTGGGGCTAAAAACACCGATGGAGGTGTGGACAGGTAAACCAGTTGATTATTCTAATCTCCATGTATTTGGGAGTCCCGCTTATGTTATGTTTAATACTCAAGAGAAAACGAAGCTGGACCCAAAATCCAGGAAGTGTTTGTTCTTAGGGTATGCTAAAGGAGTGAAGGGGTATCGCTTGTGGGACCCCACTGCCCACAAGATTGTTGTAAGCAGGGATGTTATCTTCACGGAAGATAAGAAAGGAAATGATAGCAGTACAGAGGAAGATCCAGGAATTACGACAGTGGTAGTCGAGAAGGATGCTGAGCAGGAGGGTCCTGCTGAACCATAGCATGAACCTGAGGAGACAACGGAGTCTGGAGTTTCGGGGATACGTCGATCGACACGTGTCAGGAGACCACCAGGCTGGCACTCAGACTATTCTATGGAGAACAATGTTGCATATTGTCTTTTAACTGAGGACGGGGAGCCATCAACTCTCCAGGAAGCAATGAACAGTTCAGATGCAGCTCAGTGGATGGCAGCAATGCAGGAGGAAATCGAAGCACTCCATAAGAATAAGACGTGGGAACTTGTGTCTCTACCACAAGGGAGGAAACCCATTGGCAACAAATGGGTGTACAAAATCAAACGTAACAGTGATGACCAAGTGGAGAGGTATCGTGCACGATTGGTTGTGAAAGGATATGCTCAGAAGGAAGGGATTGATTTCAACGAAATATTTTCCCCGGTGGTCCGAATGACAACTGTTCGGGTGGTTCTGGCGATGTGCGCTACATTTGATTTACATCTTGAACAGTTAGATGTAAAGACGGCTTTTCTTCATGGTGATCTTGAAGAAGAGATTTATATGCTCCAACCGGAAGGATTTATAGAAGAAGGAAAAGAGAACTTGGTTTGCAGGTTGACCAAATCTTTGTACGGTCTCAAACAGGCGCCGAGGTGTTGGTACAAAAGATTTGATTCATTCATAATGAGCATTGGATACAACAGACTGAATGCAGATCCTTGTGCATATTTCAAAAGATCTGGTGATGACTTTGTTATTTTGCTGTTGTATGTTGATGACATGTTGGTTTCAGGCCCCAACAAAGCTCGTATTGAAGAACTGAAGGCTGAACTGGCTAGTGAATTTGAAATGAAGGACTTAGGACCAGCAAACAAGATTCTAGGGATGCAAATCCACCGAGACAGAAATTGCAGGAAGATTTGGCTTTCTCAGAGGAACTATCTGTTGAAGATTTTGCGGCGGTTCAGTATGCAGAATTGTAAGCCAATCTCTACCCCTCTTCCTGTTAATTTCAAGTTATCCTCAAGTATGTGTCCTAGCAGTGAAGAAGAGAGGAAGGAGATGTCTCAAGTACCGTATGCATCAGCAGTGGGAAGCTTAATGTTTGCTATGATCTGTACTAGACCAGACATTGCACATGCAGTGGGAGTGGTTAGTCGATACATGGCAAATCCGGGAAGAGAGCATTGGAATACAGTAAAGAGAGTTCTGAGATACATTCAGGGAACCTCAGATGTTGCATTATGTTATGGAGGATCGGGTTTTACAGTCAGGGGCTATGTTGATTCTGATTATGCAGGTGATCTTGACAAAAGCAAGTCCACGACAGGATATGTGTTTACTCTTGCTGGAGGTGCAGTGAGTTGGGTTTCTAAGTTACAGTCAGTTGTTGCGACATCAACAACGGAGGCTGAATACGTGGCAGCTACCCAGGCCAGTAAAGAGGCGATTTGGTTGAAAATGGTTCTGGAGGAACTCGGGCACAAACTAGAGAGTATTTCTCTATTTTGTGACAGTCAGAGTGCGTTGCATCTTGCAAGGAATCCAACGTTTCATTCCAAGACAAAGCATATTCGGGTCCAGTATCACTTTGTTCGTGAGAAAGTCGAGGAGGGTACTATGGATGTGCAGAAGATTCACACTAAAGATAACATAGCTGATTTCATGACAAAGAGTATTAATGCTGACAAGTTTGTTCAGTGTCGGTCCTCATGTGGTCTGGTGAAAACGTAAGCAACATGAAGGGCGAGGTAGAAAGAATGGTGTGAAGATCTGATTAGTCCCTAATCAAATCTTCAAGTGGGAGATTGTGGGGCGGTAGTGGAGCACCAAAATAAATGTGGTTGTCATCTTCCCACTAAGCTAGTGGAATGAAAATGAGGGGCACTAAAATGAATGGAGCGGTGCAAGCCAATTGGGAAAAAAATAAAATAATGTTCCTACACGGTTTCATAATTTTTCTGTCTCCTTACTCGGGCTATATATAGCCTGCTTCCCTCAACATTTCAATCATCCAAAAAATACAAACACTTACATAATTAAGTATATTTAATATATAAAGAGTGGAGTAAGTGTTGTAAGTGTGAGGTAAAATAGAGAGTTTGTGCGACTTTACTACGGTAAAAGTCAGAGAGTTGTAATTCCTATTTTACACTCATAGTGAAGTTCTTCTACCTTGCCCGTGGTTTTTCACCCTAAATTAATTTGGGGTTTTCCACGTAAAAATCTGTGTGTCGTATTTTTCCGTCTTTCATTTATTGCTGTGTTTTCGCTCTATCGAGAAGGGTCCAATTTACAACAGTAAACAGAATCAGAATTCTTTAGATGTACCAATCACAACATTAGCAGCATGGTGGTTTGTAGTCATCAGAGAAGGTGGAAGGAGCATTTGCGGAAGCATGAGCACTATGAAATGCCAAAAGCTTCTCAAATAAGTCCTTCTCAGCAGACCAAGCAATGGGAGGCTGGACAACAACAATAGTGACATTGTTGCTAGGGGCATCATATGTGTTGGTGGCATTAGCAGAATGTGACTGGACCTTTCCACCTTGGTTGAGTTTGGCCGAGATCGCCAAAGAATGTATACTTCAACCTCTTTTTGTTCACGTTCTAAGGTTTAAAAATTCTTGTTTCCAGGTGCCTGAGAGCTAGCAGGGGCTTTAAGCTGAGTGTTTTGATAATTAGAGTTTTTGGTGAACACATAGTCAGTGCATCACCAATAACAAGTGCATAATATAGTTCTTTTTGGTTTTCTTCTTGCAACAGTAGAGAACAAACCTTAGAGAGACGAGAACAAACCTTAGAGAGACTGGGTAGAGGATCATTGAGTAAAATCTGGCCACGCACTTGGCCAAAAGAATCATTTAATCCAACAAGACACTTTAGTACACCATCATACTTCTGCAAATTGGTCGTGATGCGGTTCACGTTACATTGACAAAGTCCACAATAACAGGCAACAATTGGCTTTTGATAAGAGAATTCATTAAAATATTCAGTAAATGACTATGTTCCTTGAGTAGTATATGATAAGGATTTCTGCAACTAATAAAAGCGCGAACCATCGGTTTGATCATAACACATTCCAGACCATTCCACAGTTCTCGAGCACTGGCGACAAAGAGTAAACTCTGGCGAATTTCATAAATAATAGAGTTCGAGAGCCAAGAAAGTACCAAATCATTTGCCTTAATCCAACATGCATGATTCACAACGTCAGATTCAGGGGGAATAGGCAGAACTCTTTCGATGAATTACAATTTGTTCTTGACCGACAATGCCAAATGAATGCTACGACTCCAAGAGAGGTAGTTATTGAGTTGATCCTTAACAACGAAGGATCTAGTAAAGTAATGCGATCTGAGAAAGTATGCCGAGAGTGAATCTTCACAAGGATTTCGCGATGAACCATTAGCAAACAAAGTTGCGGGAGTTGTTGACAAAGAGTTTTTTGGAGTAGTCATCAGTAGAGGAACGAGATCCAAAGAGTAATCGGAAAAAGTGATCTGAGAGATCAAAGATCAAACTTATGCAGCAGAACTGTTAGATCGTATACCTAATCGATGATACCATCATGAATTTATGAATTGACTGTGATGAAACAAAGAATTGAAAATTTGACTTGAACAATTGAACAATTCGTGAAGGATCGATTGAGAGCATTTTACAAGTTCACACGAGTTATGTGTTGAATGAATGAAGAATCTAATTGATTTATTCCTCTTTATACAAACCTGGATAACAGATTAACAACTAATTAAACAAGTTTAACTCAACTAATCCTGATATGGAAGGCCGTTAAGCAACGGCTAAAATTAAACTTTGAAAAATCTTTCCTAAAAAGGAAACCCAATGATTATATCCTTTAATAATTTCTGCTTTTCCTTCTCTCTTTTTTTCTCAACAAAATAGGTTCAAGTGAAAGTTTTGATTTGCTACAACCTGGGCTCGGGAACTATAGTCTGCCTTCACTTTAGTTATTGGCTTATTCTTTCCTGGATATTTGCTATTGACCTCCATCTCTCGAGAGCCAAGGTACAGATCGAGTATTTTCATGGGTCAACGTGCCTTCCATGTTCTAGGCTATTTCACATTTTTGGACTTCTATTTTTTTTCGTACGTGGAGAAAAAATATGCAAGAGTGTTAAAAAAAACTATAAGATACTTATTTGAGTCTACTAATGAATACATTATAGTATAATAACGTCCCCAAATATCACATATTCACATGTAGTATTCATTAGCCAATACGGGCGTAACAGCAGTATTGGGCCTTCTTTCAATTTCTATGGACCTTCAAGAATATAATGCTGACAGTCCTTTCAAATTTATGATAGCCGAATCTCAGTTGCCAACTCCTCTCTAGTTTGGACTAAAGGTTTTCGAGTTTCAACTTTCAACACATATTCACATTAGAAATATAAACTAGATCAGTAATTATTTATTGCATCACCTTATACGCATATTAGAGCCTCCTAAAATTTTGTAACAAACTATTAATTGTCCGCTGGCTCAACAATCTAACTTAGTTCAACAAATATAGGCCTCAGACCATAAATTATGAGATATCCGCTGGGAACGGATTATAATTTATACAGAAGGGCCACAAAACTGGAATGTTAAAAAATGCATAGTCACAACTCATCCATGATTATTAATTGAATTATAGTTTGTATATAATTATTAGCCAAACGGCATGTTTTCATGTGACAAGTCAAAATTAAGATTTTTTGTTGAGTTTACTAAAGTATCTCACTCGCAGGAACCAATTTTAATCAATTTTAAAGTTAAAATCGATTGGGGTTGGAAAAATTTTCATTCAACACTAGAATGAATTACAATAGGAGGAGCAACTCTCACACTCGACTATTACAAAAAACCAACCCTCAAATCTCTCTCGTATTTGTGCAACAACTTTTTTCTCTCTTTTCTTTCTTTTCTGTATATTTTTGTTCTTTTCTCTTGTTGTGTATTTCTCTCTCTCGTAGCAGCTTGTAATAGGAGATGGAAGAAGGGTGAAGTGTCACTCTCACCCAGTTGGGATTGCTGCAAGCATGAATCTCATGATCAAGGTTGGAGGCTGGCATTATTTGACCAACAATCTCTCCCTCTTGCCTCAACCGTATCTCAGTGTCTTATTTATTCTCTTTTCAAAAAAAAGAGAAACACAATTGCTCGTCTAGAATTATTCCTTCAACGACTTCATATGTAGGGGCGAACGCTCCCCCTTGCTCAAAACTTCTCTTTCTCCGTAATCTCCTGGAGAAAGGCTAACAAAACATGGAGATATTTGTATACCTAGTCTTTCTTCGAATTCCTTGAAGAAAAGCAATTATCATGGAAATATATCTTATTTTCGTGTACCCAATCTTTCTTCGAATGACCATGAAAAAAGGTAAACAAACATAGAGATATGCAGTATCTTCGTATACACCTTCTTTCTTTAAAAAACACTGAAGAAAGGCAAACACAACACCTATCTCTTTCTCCGAAAACCCATAGAGAAATGAAACACACAATCGTGGAGATATAATTATTCTCCGTACACCATCATTCTCTTTTCTCGACTTAACAAAAAGAATAGAAATCACCATAGAGGATTTAATCTTTGTACTCATTCGTTCACTTTCTCCAACGTCACAACGGAGAAAGGTATACCCTCTTCTTACGAACTAAGCCACCTTATCAAAGATGGTGGCCATCGCATCACCGCTATCCAACGTAGTTTCCACGAAAAATTTGCTTGCACTGCAATTTCAAAGCAGAATCAAGGCAAACAGAGTGCACGGTTGGATCTGGACGGTCGAAAACCTTGAGAACCGTTCTGACCTTGTCGAAAACCGACAAAAAATGCATTGAACCGGGCTGAAACAAAACAAGTTGGAAGGAACTGAACCGGACTAGTCCAGTTTGATCAAAGCTGACTGATCGAACCAGCTGCTGACGAGGTCAGACTTGGTCGGGTCGCGGGTCTGGACCTTTTTTTCCTCACCCGCCTTGTGAGTTGGCCGAGTTGACTCGCCGTCTACTGGGTCGGCTTGAAATAGTGGGTTTCACCCATCGAAAAATCTCGAAAAATATATATTCGAAATCCTCGTAACACGAGCTTCACAATGGTAATAACAAGACACGATTTCGAGACGAATTTTTTTTTGACTTCAAATCGGGACGGCCTCGAACGCCACTTTTCGACGATCGGAATCCTTTGAAAATTATATTTTCGAAATCGTCGCAACAAGAGCTTCGTAACCGTGATAACAAATCACAGTTTTGGAACGGCAAACTTCGAATAAAAAATTACAGAGAATTCTGGAGACGTAATCCGGAGCTCAGATACCACTTGTTGGGGTTGGAAAATTCTCCATTCAATACTAGAACAAATTACAATAGGAGGAGCAAATCTCACACTAGACTATTACAAAAAACCAACCCTCAAATCTCTCTCATATTTGCGCAACGACTTTTTTCTCTCTTTTCTTTCTTCTTTGTATATTTTTGTTCTTTGCTCTTGTTGTATATTTCTGTCTCTTGTAGCAGCTTGTTACAGGAGATGGAAGAAGAGTGGAGTGTCACTCTCACCCTGCTGGATGGCTGCAAGCATGAATCGCATGGTCAAGGTTGGAGGCTGGCATTATTTGACCAACAAAATCATCTAGTTAATATATGAGCTAAATCTTAAAAAGGTAACATTCAATCGATGCAAAAAGTTAAATTTGTGAGAGTTCAAGGTGTGAGTTTAATCACCCCTCCTGAAACTGCAATCATCGTTTTTATGGTTATCACGATTGCCAAAGTGCATGTCAAGTGTTTTTTGGGGTTACGATCTTTTAAATATATATATATATATATATATATATATATATATATCCTAACACCAAATTCGCATAAACATCAGTTTCTTAAGTCATGTGCTAACCGATTGGCAATTTTCCAACACATCTTTAGAATTCTTATTATTCATGAGACACCAAAACTTACGACTTTTTTCTCAATAAATGAATCTAAAGAACAAACATTCTGTCTAGAGAACAATGAACAAACTAACTATACTAGATGACATGAAAGGAAAAAAGAAAGAAAAAAAAGGATGGAGTTCGCTTGGATAACCGTAGCAACCATACCGCATATTAATACTTGTCGCAAATTTACTGCATTTCTGGATTTCAACCACGCACCAAGCATTTGCATGTTCCTTCGAGTGTTCAAGTTACACTAGCCGACATTTAATGCTTGCGTAACCAATCACGAAATCACGTATTTGTAGATCTTTGGAATATTGTTTTGGAATTTATTGAATATCGCGTACATAAGAACGCTTACTTTAATTATATATGTTCATTTTGGTTTGACTAATGAAACCTTCATGAGTCGTGACGTCGTTGTCAAGTACTTGCATGCTTGGCAAATGCATACCTTTGCCTTTGTCTTGTGAGCGTTTTTACAACGTGTCACGGGGAAACTTTAAGTTAACTCATTAAAGGGGCACCGTGCGGCTAGTAGTTTGCTTCACAAACTACTTCTGCCTTCTCCTTCGTTGATCGTTGCACTTGCGTTCCTTACAAACATTTTAGAAGAACAACTTGAACTCAATTCATCATCGTGGCAATCATTTATCTAACAACATAAATAGGAATTGTCGGGTAGGTTACAAGAGCTTTTATTGCTTGAATAACAAATATGTATTACAATGCTTGCTTTCAACTTTCAACTTTCTTTTCCCTACATATAAAACAACAAAATAAATAATCCCGTCAACAAGGGATGATACAAATTTACTAATTACATAAACAAGATCCAAGAGCCTCATACTTCAACTAGAACTAAGTCCCCGTCTCGTATGGGTCGTGGATCTTGTCCATTTACATGCCGACTACTTGCCCATGAAGGGTCCTACTACTTGCACACGAAGCGTCTTCAAAATGGTGTCATGGGCGTGGCACAAAAAGAGGTTGCACGTCGTCCGCCTTTGCGACTGGGCGCCAACACAAGGCATCGTCCGCCCTTGCAGCTAGGCTCCAACGCGGGGCGTCATCCGACTAAGCGTAGCGACACCGTCGCCCATGACATTCTCCCCCACCTATGTTAGCAACGTCTCTAGAGCTATCGAAGCCTTGTACGGATCAATGAGCTTCAGTGCCGCCTTAAGGGTCGTCGCTCGCTGCTGCAACCTTCTCACTTCATTCTTAGAATTTGCCTTTCTTCATTATTGCCACTTGGTGATCTAGTAGTGCTTCCGGTACTCGTCGTCATTTGTTGTTCTTTAATTGCATCTCACGCCGAGTGGGCTGGTTGCGTGTATCGTCCTCTATGTCTGCAGAATAGGGTTTCAAGAGCCCAACATGGAGAACATTGTGTGCCTTGCACCAAGACTGTAAGTTAACCTGGTAGGCTACTTTCCCAACGCGCTTAGTAATTAGTAAGGGTCCGATATATTTTTGCATCAATCTTGGGTCTTTGCCCCTGGATCCCTTTGATAACCGCAGGTCCGGGACCTTTGCCATTACTGGGTCTTCCACTTGGAATTCAACAAATGGTCTATGCTGATCCGCGTGCTTTTTCATGCGCTGTTGAGCCCTTTCTAAATATCCTCGGGCTATATCAACATTGCCCTTCCACTCTTTCGAGAACTCACGTACGAGAGGGGACCTTGCACTTAGAATGAAATCAAAGATGTGTGGGAGAAGGGGCTGCTGTCTGTTAACAATTTCAAAATGGCTCCGATTGGTGGCAGAGCTCTTTTGGGCATTGAAGCACAATTAGGCCGCGTCCAACAGTTTCACCCAACCCGTCTGAGACCCATGAACAAAATGTCGAAGGTATTCCTCCAACATAGAATTGAAGCGTTCTATTTGGCCGTCAAACTGCGGATGGAAACTCGAGCTCATGTTCAGCTTTAAACCGAGTAACCGGAATAGCTCGGTTCAAAATACGCCACTAAATCGAGAGTCTCGATCACTAACGATATCCTTCGATAATCCTCAATATTTTAAAGAAGAGTTGAGCCGTCTCTTCTATCGAAACATATTTAGGGGCCGGCATGAAAGTAACATATTTGGAGAAACGATCTATCATCACAAAAATTGTTCCCAAGTCGCCCACCTTAGGTAAGCCCAAAATAAAGTCCATCGAAAAACTTTCCCAAGATCGTGTTGGAACCACAAGGGGCTGCAACAGACCTGCCTTGTTTTGACGATCGGGTTTATCCTGTTGGCAGACCAGACAAGTGCGTACATACGCATCGATATCTTCTAACATTGTGGGCCAATAATATGCCTGTTGGACAAGCGCAAGGGTGTGTTGCTCCCCCGGGTGTCCGACCCACATCGTGTCATGACATTTAGTCATCAAGAACTTTCTAAGGTCACCGCTCTTAGGAACATAGAGTCGGTTACCTTAGCTCCTCACGAGACCGTCATCCAACCAAAATTACCGAGCCTTCCCTTTTCACCGCCATATTATCCATTTTCACGACAAAGAGACAGCCAAACAAGTAGTGCCGCCATAGTCGTAAATAATGGACTACCACCAACAGTTCTTTTTCGTGCACAGAGTAACGTGTTTCCACGTCTTTTAGCTTCCTACTCTCGAATGCTAACGGGTGCCCATCTTGCACCAAGACTCCTCCGGTGCCAAGTCAGACGTATCAGTCTGAACTTCGAACGACTTTTTTATATCGGTGAGGGCCAAGATCGGATCTGTTGTAATCGCTCCCTTCAATCTTTCAAACGTGGCTTGGCACAGGGCCGTCCACTCGTATTTTTCCGACTTCTTCAACTAGTATGTGAGCGTCTTGGTAATAGCTGAATCGCCCTCAACAAAGCTACGCTAATAGTTTCCCAACCCGAGGAATGATCATAATTCATGTGTGTCTTTCAGAGGTTACTAATCTTTTGTCGCATGTATCTTCTTAAGGTCCATTCGAATCCTCCCATGTTCAATGATGTGGCCCAGAAAGTCAATCCTCACTTGAGCGAAGGAACACTTCGATAACTTCACGTATAATTCGTTTTCCCTCAAGCGCATGAATACTTTCCTTAGGTGGTCCACATGTTGCTCCAATGTTTCACTATAAATCACTATGTTGTCTAGGTACATGACTACAAATTCATCAATGAACCCTTGTAACACTTGGTTCTATAGGGTACTAAACGTAGTTACGACATTAGTGAGATCAAAGGGCATGACCAAAAACTCAAAAGATCTATATCTTGTAACGACCGTAGTCTTTGGTTCATCCCCCTTCTTGATATGCACTTTCCATATCCCGACAGTAAATCCATCTTTGTAAAATATTTTGCCCGACTCAGCCTGTCGAATCAATCCGCCACAAGCAGAATGGGGTAATGGTTCTTCACAATTAGTTTATTTAGGGCCCGATAGTCGCAGCACATCCGTAGGACTCGTCCGCCTTCTTTTGAAATAAGACAAGCACACCGAAAGGCGACTTTGCTGGTTGGGACATGTAGTAAGGCGCTTAAGCCGGCGGCTTCGTGCCCAGAACGAGTTAAATCTCATAATCCACTTCACGCCTAGGCCCATAACGTCCTCAAATTGTCCCAACAAAGTTTTCACTAGCGCCGAAATAGGCCCAGTTACTTCTTCGATTTTTTCCTACTTAAGAGTACAAAGGAATGACGGTTCGTTCCGTTTGCACCCCTTCTCGAACTGGAAGGCCAAAAGGCTCTTCCCAGTGGTGTTCTCAAAGACCACTGGGATGACGCAAGGGTTATTGCCCATCATCATCAAGCAGACTGCGTGCAGCATCGACACGGTCTTCGTATCCCTTATGAAATCCAGCCCAAGAATGAGCTTAAAGTCCCATTATGACAACCGACAAGTCAAGTTTCCTTTCATAAGGCCCCATTTTCAAACTCACGGTCCTACATATCCCCGCAACCGGTTGGGCCGACGAGTTTATGGTTTTCACTCTCCAATTGCTTTCTCAGTGACTAACCCAAGCCGTCCCACTTTCGAGCTTGCGAGATAATCGTGGGTGCCACCCGAATCAATCATCGCTCAATGTGGTAGGCCGTTAATCATTACATCCACATATGTCAGGGACCTCCGTTTTATACGTTTGGGACTATTTTCCTTGGCAACGACAGAGCTTTGACCTCCATGGTGAAAAATAAAATTGCACTGCTGCTTGAGGGCTCCGAGGTTGTCGTCCTCTTCTAAGGGATATTCACCCGCTTCTGACTCACTGTCGTGGCTACTCCTCATCTTCGAGGTAGATGACTTGCTTTGCAAAGTAGACAAAGTATTCAACAATCATTTTCCAGGGCAGTCTCGAACTAGGTGCGGGCCATCACATAGGAAACACCCCATTTTAAGTTGAGTTGTCCCAATGTTTTGAGCCTTCCTTCTAAAGACATTGCCGTGAGAGTTCATGGGTCGCTCTCCCCCACCTTTCCCTACATTGGGTTGGAACGACCTTCCCCCTGGATGTGGAGGGGGGGCCGTTGGTGCGGCGCGAGTGTCCTTCCTTGGTTCTCGCTCCATTCCAGGGAAATCAGTAAGCCACTCGTCCGCACTCAGAGCCGACGCAAAATCTGTCACTCATTGTCGTTGTAACTCAAGCCGAGCCCACAATCTCAGACCTTTTAAAAAGATGAATATTTTATCTTTTCCCGACATTTCTCGAATGTCTAACATGTGTCCCACAAAGGTTCTCACATATTCCCTTATCAAACATGTGTGTTTTAGTTCCCGTAAGGCCCTTTGAGCGATATACTCAATGTTTTCAGGGAATAATTGTTCCATGATAGCTTCCCTCAAACTTTCCCACATGTCCAGTTGGATCCATCCCGCCATAACATCATTAAACTTCATTCTACACCATAACTTAGCATCCTCAACCAAGTACATGGTGGCAATGTTACTTTCTATTTTTTGTCCTCGACATGAGTGGCTACGAATTACCGCTCTAAGTCAAAGAGCCAGTTCTCAACTTCTAGGGCATCCCTTGCTCCCCCATAGTTCTGTGGCTCCAGAACACACGAAGTTTTCCTAGGGGGTGGTTTGAGCGCCAACAGAAGCGCGTTGCTAACCGCTTTTTGTAGTGTCCCCGTTTGGTGGGTCAGTCCCTCTACCTTTTGCCGCAAATTACCTAGCCCACCCACACCGAATGCGTACTTGAGAGCTTTGCATGCCTCCTTGCAATCTTACATTTCGGAGTGGAGCTCAACCATCTCAGCCGATGATAGCTCAAACTTATCTAGCACTTGGTCGCGTAACTCTTCCAACGACTCGAGCTGTGCTCGATTTGTAAATCCTGACTTCTTTGCTGGCTCAGAGGGTGGCCCGCTTACAACCGACATATTCGACATCCGCCTCAACCTGATGCATCATGAGCGGAGGCTCTGATACCACATATCACTGGGCAACTTTAAGTTAACCAATTAAAGTGGCATCGTGCGGCTGGTAGTTTACTTCACAAACTACTTTCGCCTTCTCCTTCGTTGATCTTCGCACTTACGTTCCTTACGAACGTTTTAGAGGAACATTTTGAACTCAATTCATCATCGTAGCAATCATTTATCTAACAACATAAATAGGAATTGCCGGGTAGGTTACAAGAGCTTTTATTGCTTGAATAACAAATATGTATTACAATGCTTGCTTTCAACTTTTAACTCTCTTCTCCCTACACATGAAATAACGAAATAACTAATCCCGTCAGCAATGGATGATACAAATCAACTAAATGCATGGACAAGATCCAAACGCCCCATACTTCGACTAGAACTAAGTCCTCGTCTCGTATGGGTCGTAGATCTTGTCTATTTACATGCCGACTACTTGCCCATGAAGGGTCCGATTACTTGCCCCCGAAGGATATTCAGAAGGGTCTTCGAAAGGGTCTTCAAAATGGTGTCATGGGCGTGACACAAAAAGAGGTTGCACGCCGGCCGCCCTTACGGCTGGGCGCCAACGCGGGGCGTCATCCGACTAAGTGGAGCGACACCCTCGCCCATGACGTAACATCACACGTGATTGGCATAAATAACATGGATTAAAGTTTGATGCGCATTTATTTTTTATGTAAGTTTACAAATTCACAGAGAGCATCAGACACACAGTTATATCAAAGAAAAAATTGAAATTAAAATAAATGCTAGACATGTAGATAGACTAGCCCAAAGAAAATCAATGAAGAAACCTATATTCATCACACAAAAAAAGAAAAAAGAAAAAAAGAAGACGAAGAAACCTATGAATTAGTGAATCCTAGGGGTGGACAAAAAAAACTATGACCCGCGCAATCCGCCCGACCCGTGCAAACCCGCACGCCCCCGTGGGGTTTTTCTTTTTTAAACTCACACGCGGTTGGTCCTTTTGTAACCCACTAGGAAAATGGGTGGGTGGCGGGTTTAGATATTGTTTCGTTTGCGTTTACCACCCGCCCACATAACTATAAAAAAAATTAAGTATTTTTATTACTTATAAATCATAATTTTATATTGTTAAGACTTAAGAAAAAAGAAAAGAAACCCTTAGAGGCAGAATTATGATGTTACGTATGGTATTTTAATGCTTTATAATAAAACTTGATGACTTGATGCTATTGAAACTATGTTTTGCTTTTACTATTTGAAACTTAAAATGATGTTTTAGATTTTGTTAATATTTTGGGAGCTTAGAAGTTGTATATTTGTTATTTTAGGACTAAAATGTATGATTTTTTTTCTCGTTGGATAACCCGCCATCGCCCGCAAACCACACGCACCCGTCAAACCCGCACCCGCACGGTTTGATAAAAAAAGAACAACCGTGTGGTTTGTAAATTGTATCACCCGCTACAGTGTGAGTGAGTGATTGTTTTTTGAATAAACTCGCCACTACCACCCACGTACACCTCTAGTGAATCCTTGTGCTATAGGTAGGTATCAGCTGCCACTTGTAATAGAAATTGGACGTACAATATTTTTTCTTTTTTCTTAATGGTTGAATCATGAATGGTTCTTTAAAAACTAGCAACGCGTGCCAATGTGAACAATTAGACTCGTTTGCTTTGAATGTATTAGTGTCGTTACTAACTTACTATTAAAAACCCTCCATTAATACACTGATCTTAGAATAGTTTGTTGTATGATTTGGCAATTAAATATCCCAAATAAGGCCCAATTAAATCAAATAATTCTTTGTTTGCTTGAACAAATTCTCCCAGTTTTTTCAATTACCCCACTATATTGTAATTAATTATTCTTTTAGCCTTACTATTACCTCGTTACATACAACCCATAAAACTTACATACACAAGCAAGCAACACTACTCTTCTCCCACTCCAGGTTTCTAAACTCTAACGGCATATTTGGTTGCCCTTAACAGCCCATATTAATTAAATAGTGTGGGTTTATACCACATTTGGTTGGCAAATAAAAGGTAGAAGGGGCCCAAGATAAATTACATTTTTTGAGTATTTTCCAAGATAACTAATCTCACCCCCCTATGATAATTTAATGCCACTACCACCAACTTCAGCCACTCAAGTTAAATACCATTTTGCCCCCACATTTTCAAAA
Source organism: Linaria vulgaris (assembly GCA_948329865.1). Classification (NCBI taxonomy): domain Eukaryota; kingdom Viridiplantae; phylum Streptophyta; class Magnoliopsida; order Lamiales; family Plantaginaceae; genus Linaria; species Linaria vulgaris. Next base: position 98,489,168 of record OX415250.1, read on the forward strand.
AAAAAAATATTTTCCTACCCTTAAAAAGGTGCTTACATCACAATCTATGTTGCACGGATACTCCGAAAATGACTCCGTATCCCGTATCAGATACTAAACGGATAAGGATACGCCTTGGATACACCTCGGATACGTGTCGGATACGCCACGTGGCGTATCCTATTTAAATATTTTTTTAATAAATTGGATACGTATCGGATACTATCCTAAGGCGTATCTGATACGTGTCCTCAATAAAATAGGTTATTTTATTGTTTTTTAAACTTTTAGGGGGTGAAAAAAGTAATTTATTTATACTACAAACACCAAAATACAATTTTCTAATTTATTAATTCATTTAACTCATACAATAGTTCATCATTTTCACTTTTCACTTGATGAACCGGACTTTGAGTTGGTTTTGTTTGTTGATGATGTTGTTTAACAATAAATAAGCTATTGCAATATTAATCTTTGTTATATTATGAAACTTTGTAATATTCGTGTTGAACATATTTATCAATCAATATTTGAGTTTGTGGAATGGTGGATCTTTTTTGTATATGGCTATATGTTGATTATTTTTTGAATTTTATAAGTGTTTAATATTCATTATTTTATATATTTACTTAAATAATATATATACATATATAATTCTTAATATTAAATATTTGACGTATCCTTAACGTATCTCAATATGTGATTTTGAAAAAATCTGTATCTTCGTATCCGTATCTTGTCCGATACGTGTCCACGTATCCGTGTCCGTGCAACGTAGATCACAATTGAGTGACATAAAGTAGAATCACGAATTACGAAACAACCTAAGGGTAGTTTTGTAATTCACGAAATTATGTGGATGTGTATGTGCAACCAAACATGAGTTTTAGTAAAATTAAAGGCTACAAGGTGAGATTTTTTTTGGCAACCAAATGTAAGATTAATTATTTTATTTCATATAATCTTGACACAAAATTATATGGGTTTTCAGCTCATTGGGCAACCAAATGTGCCGTAAACACATCAAGCTCAAATCAAAAACTTCTTCACCAAAAATTTCAAAACTCTGGTGTGTGGTGTAACTTTCTATTTAGGAAAGATAAGGTAATGGCTAGGCGTAATATTTTTATCAAGCAAGCCATTTTGGTCACAACTCTTCTTTAATAATGAGGGATAATATAGACTTGTATTATCTTATTGGGGTTACTAATAGTAGGAGGATGGGGCACGTGGTTATTAGTTGGGAGATAGTAATGCCATATAGTAATCATGAATTCTAGCAATTATTGAACATACAAAGCAAACATTGTTATATCAACAACTATCAAATTTATTTGGTTTTGTTTGCCAAAACAAACAAGTCCTTAACATCATAGACCCGATTTGTGGAGTTCTTTTTTGTTATAATTGAACATACAAAGCAAATATTGTTATATCTACAACTATCAAATTTATTTGGCTTTGTTTGCCCAAACAAACAAGTCCTTAACTTCGTAGACCCGATTTGTGGAGTTCTTTTTTGTTATAACACTGCTCTTAATAAGACAAGTACTAACATAAGCAGGATTATTCTTATAAGCATTTGTAACAACCTTTAATTCCATAGACTTATCTTCAAAAAAAAAACTTCGATTGATAAAACCTTCGTTTGGAATATCTGGGGCTTGTTTGGATCGGCTCTGATTCACTTTTTCACACTTTCGCCCGCTGGAATCCTATGGAAGACATTTCAAACTTTTATTTCAAATTAAATTTGAGAAACGGCCGAAACTTAGGAAAAAAAGTTAAACAGTCTTCTCGCGTAAACCGACACAGATTATAGGTAGATTTTTATATATTATAATATCTATGTATGTGTATATATATGTATATGTTACTGTTCCATTTTCATTTATTGCAGCATGGTCTAGATACTTCAATCAGTTGAAATTGTTGGGAAAAAAACACTATAACAAATTGAATATTCTCAATAATATGCTTTAACTCGAGCTACCAAAAAATTAATAGTAAATTTTTGAACCCATTCATAAAAGATGCTGCAACTTAAATTTAATTTTTACTTAAAATTTTAATCTTTTGTCGCAATTAATTATAACTTATACTTCATGCATTATCTGCAAATATGTGTAATTGATGCAATTTAGAATTTATTTTGTTGCTAATTGTTGTAATTAGTCATGATTATTTCAATTCTTAAAGCGCCACGTTGTATAATACAATAATATTTAGAAAATGTAACTTGAGAAATGTTTCAAGCATATTATACATCCATATACATATTTTTAATTATGCAACAACTCCATGTATCATATTTTTTTGTTACAGGATCTAAGTATGCAATATTTAGTAATACATGCAGTTATATGACACACACACATACACACACATATATATATATATATATATATATATATTCCATTACACACACGTATACATATTACCATATTCATTGGTTATTTGTTTTTCTTATGTATATTCATTAAGACTAATACATATTAGCTACAGTTCTAGAAATACTTATTTTTGGTTTTACTATCAAAGAAAAAAAGGTGTGCACCACAATTGTCAAATAATAATATTTAACTGTTATTAACAACAAATTATTATTAAATAGTAATTAAATACACCTACCTATCACCATTGATTTGATGTTTACATACCTACTTTTCTTCTTCACATTCAAACATTAAAATTACATCCAAAATCAAATTTCAATTTTGTGACACGTTTTTCAAAATATTTTTAAACACCCAAACAAAAACGAACCAAATCAAACTGGCGAAAATATATCTAAACGCGCCCCTTGAATTTTGGAGTTTCGAAGTGCTTAATACTGCTCTTACAATGATATAAAATAGTCTCCTACAAATTATATATCCAAAAATGGAAATTTGGTTTAGGTAATAGTTTATATCATTATATGTTTTCTTGGTAATATAGGTCCAGTTGGGACCCTATTCTATGCTGTGATGTAATCACCTACCACTACCAGAGTACAATTCAAAAAATATTTCCACTTGCACATACCAAATTTAGCTCCATCAATGGTTCAACTTTGGTAGGCCTTACGTGACTTCATCGACGTAATTTTAAAATTTCAAGGTGGGCCTCATTTCGTAAAAACAAGGCCAACCTTTTCACTCCACCGTTTTTATACACAAAATAATGCCTTTACACCCCCTTATATGCTTAAATATAAGAAAATGTATGTAGCGTATGTAGTTTAAAAAAGGCATGAATTACTAAAAATACTCTCTAACTCTAACCACTTTTACTTTATGCCCTCTAACTTTTTGGGCCGTCAAAATAATTTTCGACTAAATATGCCATGCTCAAGCCCCACTGGGCATTCTACCCAACTGTCCACCACGTCCTTAAATTGCATCCGCGTGGATAAAACGATGTGCCACGTCAGAATTTTTTGTTTCCAACAACTTTGATAAATATACACTAACACCCAACACTTAAAACACTTTTCTCACTTTCCCCCAAGTTTAGAAAATCAGCCCCAAATCACCACGTGAACCCTAATTGCTAAATTGAGCAAAATCGAACCAATCCACCACAAATACTCGATTAAAAAGCCAATTTCAAAGGTTGTGTGAGATATCAGAGACGAGTTATGTTGCGGACTTCGAGTGCAGGTGCGATAAACATGGGGTGACGAGGTTCTCCCTAACGGGTGTTACAAGGGGAGGATATGAATTGTAGTACCTAGCCAGATGAGAAGGATCGAAAAAATCGAATCCAAATTAAGGGAATTGGAAAATGCACAATACGACTACGAGATTAAGAAAAAGAACTCAGAAATTGAGGTGATGAAATAACAACCTCACGAAGAAGAATAAGAAGCTTGAAAAGATGGTGTACAAGTTGGAATGCCAAAACAGGAAATTATGGATTGTTATGGCTGTTTTTTTTAATTGTGTAGTGTTATATAAAAGCGTGTTTCTGTTTTAATTTTGGATGTTCTTGCGAATTTGGTTGTTGTCAGGATTGGTTGTTGTTCATGCGAATTTGGTTGTTGTCAAGGTTGGTTGTTCATGCGAATTTGGTGGTGAATTTGATGTTCATGTGAATTTAGTAGTTACTGAAATTGTTGTTGGTGTAGTTCTTGCTAATAGTTAAGTTTGTCAAGGTTGTTAATGTTGTTAAGGAAGTGATGTTGTTGATGTTGTGAGTGTTTTCTTTGATTCACGAATTGAGCACTGTTAGGGCTCGTTTGGTTTTGACTTCAAGGTCCTATCGCGACATTAAGCATGGATTGAACTGTTAATACAACAGCTTTGCTAGTCCATATTATTTACCGGGCCATCCATATTGAAAAAGGATGACCCGGTCTTCATAAGCAATTCTAGGGGTGAACAAAATAATCGTGACCTGAGCAAACCCACCCGTCCCATGCAAATCCGCATGCATCCGTGGGTTTTTTTTTTTTTTTTTTTTAAACTTCCATGTGGTTGATCCTTTTGTAACTTGAAAGGGAAAAGGGTGGATGGCGGGTATATACATTATTTTGCCGGCATTTACCACCCGCCCGCATATCTATTGAAAAAATAATTTAGTATTTATATTACTTACTAATCATAATTTTATATTGTTAAGGCTTAAGAAAAAAGAAAAAAGAAATTCGAATAAAACTAATTGTCTGTAATTTGGGCTTTAGAGGCACAATTATGATGTTGCAAATGGTGTTTTAATGCTTTATAATGAAACTTAATGGCTTAATGCTATTGAAACTATGTTTTGCTTTTACTATTCGAAACTTAAATTGATGTTTTAGATCTTGTTAATATTTTGGAGAGTTTAGAAGTTGTATATTTGTTATTTTAGGACTAAAATGTATGATTTTTTATCCTCGTTGGATAACCAATCATCGCCTGCATACCATCCGAACACGCACGGTTTGATAAAAAAAAAAAACCAACCGTGAGTTGTATCACCCACTCCAGTGGTGGTGACCCACCAGTAAGTTTTCGCAAACCGAGTTGAACAGTGGGTTTTGGTTACTTGCTTTAATTACTCGATTGTTCTCATACTTTGAAGTTAACTTCCAGCAATAACCCCACTTCAGTTTCCAATTAAAAAAAATAACATTTATTGAAAAAGCATTCAGCCCCACCGTATGACTCCATATTGTACTTCTCATTTAAATAGAGTAATCAAAATGTATGATTCCATATTTCCTTTTAATTAATTCTGTTACGCTATACATTTATTTACCGAATGTCGAGGTCATAACTTTTACGATTTTTTTTTTTTTTTGGTAACAAACATGGGAATATATGAAATCAAATGCTCAAGTGGTTTACATGAGTAACAAAACAAAACGGGGGGCGTGTGGGGGGCAAAACATATATCTATCTACTTCTATATACTATATCTATAAAATCTTTTTGGTCGTTAACTTTTCACCATTCTCCCCCTTCTATTCTTTTATTTACTGTTTTAACCAAGTTCTTTTTTTTGTTATTTTCACTTTGATTCTTTATAAATTTTAAAAAAGCCCCGCAATATATTACGAATTTCCCCAAAACCCCTAAATTTTTTAAATTTATACAAAATCTCTACAAATTTTGCTTTACTTCTATATAAATTTTAAAAGAACCCCGCAAAAATTTACAAATATCTCAAAGACCCTTACAAAATTTATATTTCTACTATCCATTGTAAATTATAGAATTGTCCTTTTAATTTTTAACTCTTTCGATCTTGCCTCAAAGGTTTTACGTTGCGCACTTATAGCCCTGATGTAAATTGTCGAACGATCCTTTTAGTTTTTCAATTCTTTCAATTCGTCCTAAAGGTTTGATGTTATTTACTTATAGGCCCCATTATAAATTATTAAACAATCTTTTTGTTTTTAAATTCTTTCAGTTTTGGCCCAAAAGTGTAGCTACTATATATATATTGCAGAAATAAATAATTGTGTGTCCGTGCGTATTGAACAATTGGGACCCGATTAATATAAGATTGATTAACACTCACTAACGTGGGGGTTGGCTGCAAATTTTGGAACAGTTCTTTTAATTTTTAATACTTTTAGTTTTGCCTCGAAAGTTTTACGTTAGACACTTATGGGGCTACCTTGTTAAACGCAGACCCATAGATGTATTGGTAACACGCGTTGAAGATCTCGACTTAGGGCGTACAACTAGAGCTCGTGAGAGATCGAAGAAGACATGTATGGAGGTCATACGAAACGACATGAAGCTCAGAGACCTAAATGAAGATTTACTTCTCAACGGAAACGAATAGAGGCAGAGGATTCATGTGCACGACTTGACATAATTATTTCATGGTTCATATTGCATATCCCAATTTATTGGTATTGCAGGCTTGGTTTATGATAAATTACTCGGTACAATATTTATATATTATAAAATTAAATTCAAAAGTTATATTAAAATTTGTTAAATAGATACTCAAATTGGCTATTGTTAAAATTACAACAACACTTTTGAAAATGACAATTAAATTATCGAATAAAATCAAATGCGCCCGTGCGAAGCACATGCTAATTACCTAGTATAGAGATGCAATTTTTGTTTACTTGCTAAAATTTAAAATATACATATTCTATCTAAATATTATATATATATATATATATATATATATATATATATATATACTCGTAGGGCAAATTCTATCCACCTTGCATGAGGTATTGTCTCTCACTCTATCCACCTGCCATCTAGTTCTAATTTTCTCATCCATCTCTCCTGAGTGGCTTTGACTTTTAGTCACTCATTAATTCTAGGGTAATCTAGAAAATTTATATACTAGGTGTTACTTATTATGAAAATAATACATACAAAATCTTATTAGTAAAAAAAGAAGATTTATAAAGTGTAATGCTATTTATTATACATATACTATTCAAATTTTTGATTGAAGTATTTTTTTTTACAAAAAAATTACTTATTTTTATCTTGTGTTGTATACCATATACAATGTTTTGAATATTGTGATAAGGTTATAATTCTTACTAGATATAATTTATCAAAAATTTTAAGGCTTATTCCACTATTAAAATTAATGGTAGATATCACTAGGGGTGGTTTATCTATATCATTTTTTTGTAATAAAAAAAACACGATAGACAATTAGCATGTATAGATTTTTCACAATGTCAAATTTAGACGACGTTGCTTTATTTAATGGGTTGCAAAAGAAATTCTATCTTTACTGATTTAATTAACTTGGAAGTCTCATTCTCCTAGTAAGGCAGGTGATACAAAATACAAAAAGACTAAAGCCCTTATAGTCAGTATTATATTCTTGCTCTTATGTTTAAAGGTATCAATCAAATTCGACAGTGTTGTTTCTATAATACAATAATCTAAATTCAAAAACAAATGAAATATTTTCTATATCACAATAACTTGATGTGGATATACTTTTTGTGAATTCAAAGTTACAATTGTTATTTATTAAGAAAGAAATATGCAAATCTATATTTAATAGTTGATTCTACTATAACATTCGAACTTGGTGCTCGGCAATGTGTAAACACTCTATTGTTTATCTTTCGAAGACAATCATTTGCTACAAATATGAAAACATATTTAAATTTGATAATAAATTAAAAGAACGTGATATACTTCTAGCATTGAAGGAGATGAACATATATTATAACTAATTAAATTTCATTCGCCAATATTCGAGTAATTTTAGTTTTGACGTCTTACTTAATAGAAAGGTAATCTGACAAACATTGATTGACTAAAATACCATACGAAGAATCAAAAAACGGTTCAGAGAAAAAAACGGTTTTTCGTCTCTTCCATGTGTAAGGACTGTGTCTTCTCCTTCGTGAGGTGTGTGTACCTTCTCTTGTAAGGCCTTCTCGAGCCCATCGTCTCTGCCTCGTCTGGTGAAGGTGATGTGGATCCATCTTCTTTTGTCTCTTTTATTCCTTGTTGGTTAATCTCGCTGTTTGGTCGCGCTTTTTCTAGGTCTCTGTTAGGTTGTTTCTTTTTCTTTCTTTCTTAGTGTTATTGCTTTAGATTTCGTTGTTTTGTACGTTTGTTTTTCAACGTTGTCTTCGTTCGGTGTTCAGACATTCGTCTCTTTTTTCTCGCTTGGATTTTTTCTTTGGGTTGTCTTGGTTCAATATTGTTTGTTTCATTGCTTGTGGGGGTATGGATTCTGAATTAGAAATGTTGGGACAGAGACTTACTATCTCGAAAAATGAAAGTGGGGGTCTTTTAGTTCTTGATTCAATATGGTTGAATGAAGATGAGGCATCTGAATTATCTTTAGTTGAGCGTCTTATTACTTCGAAATCGTACAACTTTGGTGCGTTTGTTTCGGTGATGAAATCGCTCCTTAGGCCGAGAAGGGGTGTGGAGATTCACAAGATCAAGGGTGATCGTATCCTGTTCTAGTTCAATCATTCCATCGATAAAAAGAGAGCTCTTAATGGATGCCCATGGTCCTTTGATAAGCGTGTGCTTATCTTGAATGAGATCGGTTCGGCGGAAAATCCAAACCAAGTTAATCTGGATTTATGCGCTTTTCATATCCATATCCACGACCTTCCTCTCTCGAAACAGACTAAAGAGATGGCGCGGTTGATTGGGAATAGATTGAGTGAGTTTATGGATGAAGACAGAGAACCGGGGCGAGGAACTAGTATGCGGATTCGAGCCAGAATTGATGTTACTAAGCCGTTGATGCGCTGCTTGAAATTGCGAGGTTTGAGCGATGGGGAATTAATGGTTGGGTTTTCGTACGAGCGTTTGCCTAATTTTTGTTATTTGTGCGGCATAATCAGGCATGTTGCTGCGGATTGTGACGTCCAGTTTGAGATTGGAGAAGTTCAAAAGCATACGGTGTTTCTGTATGGTGCGTGGTTGCGTGATTCTCCCGATAGCTTGGGCGGTTATCGCATGAGCCGAGAGATGCAAGAAACTGATCGTTCTTCTACTCGTTCCGTCCTTGTAAAGAATATGGATCATTTAGTTGACAATGCGACATCATCTGTTCCCAGAAAAATTGATTCGCAAAGGATGGACTTACATACTTGATAAACTTCGCAAATAATCTCATTCACTTATTGACTTAAACTTCTCAGATTTGTTTGCCTCTTCCATGAATTTTACCCATATTGTCCTTATTCCCAAATGCACAGATCGGGAATTTATGTCTCAATTTCGGCCTATCTCTGTGTGTAATGTGTGTTATAAGATAGCATCTAAAGCAATAACAAATAAGATTAAGTCGTTCCTCCCTGATATAATATCATATGCGCAATCTTCCTTTGTTCCAGGGCGACTTATTACTGATAATATCCTTGTGGCTTTTGAGATTAACCATTTCTTGAAGAATAGAAGAACAGGTAAGGTGGGACATATGTCACTCAAGCTTGACATGAGCAAAGCTTACGACCGGGTCGAGTGGTATTTTCTTGAAAAGGTACTTGTTAGATTAGGTTTTGAGAGTCATTTTGTCGCCCATATAATGATGTGTGTTAAAACTATTTCCTATTATCTCTTAATTAATGGTTGTGAGGTTGGTCATATTATACCAGAGAGAGGATTACGTCAGGGCGATCCTCAGTCGCCATATCTTTTTCTATTTGTTACTGAGGTGTTCTCAGGTCTAATCCGTTGATGCGGAGAGGAGACATGCGTTGAAAGGTGTTGCCGTGAGCAGACATGCACCACAAGTGTCACATTTGCTTTTTGCTGATGATACTTTGGTCTTTTGTGAGGCGGGGGCGGATGCGGCTCGTGAAATTACTTCTATTATGAGTCATTATGCACGTGTTTCGGGTCAAGTGATCAATCTGGAGAAATTTGTGGTTGTATTTAACAAGAATTGTTTGGATGAATACAGAGGGGAAGTGGAACAAATACTTGGGGTTCGTTAGCTGAGAAACACGATATCTATCTTGGGATGCCTGCTGTTGTGGGAAGATCGAAAAAAGACCTCTTCAACAATATTAGGGATAGAGCGTGGAACAGGTTTCAAGGGTGGAAGGAATTGACGCTTTCGGGGGAAGGAAAAAAAGTCTTAATAAAATCCGTCGCCCAAGCTATGCCTTCCTTTGTCATGAGTTGCTTCCGTTTACCAGATTCGTTAGTTAAAGAACTATAAGCTATGACTAGTAACTATTGGTGGGGTAGCGGCGCACAAAGGAAAATGCACTGGGTCGCTTGGAATAAGATGTGCAGTAGCAAAGATAAGGGAGGCATGGGGTTACGTGATCTTCGCGAATTTAATTTGGCATTACTTGCTAAACAGGCATGGAGGATTTGGATTTATCCGGATAGTCTAGTGGGACAAATCTTCAAAGCTAAGTATTTTCCTAATTGCACCATTTTTTAGGCAAATAGGGGGAATGGACATTCTTTTTCTTGTCGCAGTATTAGGGAATATGTTCACATTATTCAAAGAGGGTTACGATGGCGGGTTGGAGATGGTAACTCAATTGTGGCTTAGCACGACGCTTGGCTGCCGCGTCCAGTGTCTTTTAAACCAATAACACCAATGCCAGTGGATTGTTCGGATTTAAGGGTGAGAGACCACATTGATGAGGAGACAGGGTGGTGGAATCAAATCCGGGTCCAAGAATTATTTTTGGATGTTGATGCAGCGCTAATTCTTTAAATTCTGTTGGGGTCTCTGGAGCAACCGGACAATTAGGTTTGGTTCTATACTAAATCCAGTTTCTTCTCTGTTAAAAGTTCATACCACCTTATTCTAGAGCAAGGGATGTTGCCTGGTGCTGCGGTGACTTCTTGTAGTTTGGCGTTAGAATGGCGTAAAATCTGGAATTTACCTTGTCCTAATAAACTAAAGCATTTCCTTTGGCGTGCGTGCTCTAATAGTTTACCTACTCGAAGTTTGTTAGCTCGTCGACACATGGGAAAGGAATCAGATTGCTGGATTTGTGGGCATGAGCTTGAAGATGTGCGTCATGCCTTTTTCTCGTGTCATGTGGCGAGACAAGTTTGGGCGCTATCCCATATGCCGAGCGTTTTCTTCCCTAATGTTGAGGAGGGGTTTGTAAACTGGTTTTTCAGAATTTCAGCGTTAAAGGAGATTGATTTAGTGGTAAAAGCAGTTGCTTTGTGTTGGGCTATTTGGTATCATAGGAACAAATTTATGGCAGGGAAAAAATGTTCAACAACACTAGATATTGCTACATTTTGTGTGAATTATCAGAATATGTGGAACATTTCTAATGACCATCCTGGGTGTTAACCGTAAAAAATAAATATGAGGTTAAGAAGAATATTAATCCTAAATATAGGAATTAATATATGGACAATACTATTGTCACGAGTACTTCCGATGAGATGTACCCACTCCCAATGAGGAGGCCCCTCGGATGTTACCATACCCCTCGGTCACTGACCTAAAACGGCACGAAGGAACATCCGATGAGACACCTAAGCGTTTCTTGGAAAGTAAACGATGAATAAAAAATAGATATCAACGCGGCATCGGAAAAAGAGCAAACCCCGATGGATTCACGGGACTCCGATATCCATCAATGCGCCAAGAGGGACCACAACGGACCCCGAGTCCCATAATCTTGCGAGAATGCTTCCTTGCTGAACACTCCTCAACATAAATTGCCCTCGGAACATCACTCTGAAGATCAAATCTAAGAACAAAGCCAGGTCTGAATACAAGAGCCACTGAAAGACACTCTACGAGGGCTTGGACACGAAAGTACTACTTCACGAAGGCCAAGTCAAGCCCTCAGAGATCAAGTCACGACCCCGAAGACCAATTCAAACCCCTCGTAGACCATGCCCAATCCTCGAAGCCCAAGACCAAGGCGGAAACACCCCTCAGAGAACATGTACAGAAGTCCCTACACCAGAATAAACCCTTACCGAAGCAACAACACCACCCGAAGAAGATCCTAACTGGTGCATCAAGTCGTCACCAAATATAGGGCCCCTCGGAAAACTAACAACCCAAGGAACATCCCATTGGAAACCCTCGGAGCCATTAGAAGAGGCAAAGATCAACTTAGTTAGCATCTAGTAGACTCAAGATATACCTTATCTTATCTTTTTACACTTTTACGCATATTGCGACACTTGTACCTTACTAAAACACATGCATAACGACACATGTCCCTAACAAACTCTATATAAAAGGAGGTGATCGATTGAAGATGGAGAGACTTCAGGGACACACACACACATACAATTACGTACATACAAAATTGAGGAGTGAAGTTCAGTGAAGAAAAGAAAGAATATTCTCGCATCGTTCTCCTCTATAAAACCATCGCTTTTGAATCACGGGCAGGGCGTTCCGACCCAAACATAAATTCGTTAAATAGGGAATAATACCCACCCTGTTAACAAAATGGCGCCGTCTGTGGGAACGTCATAATATCTGTACTCGAGAGAATTCAACAAAGGTTGGTTGCGATGGATGATCTATTCGAAAGCGAAAGTCTTCGAACTCACCGCAGCGACTCGGAAGAAACTTTGTCGAACTACCAATCAGGTACAAGAGATTTTATTAATATCCCCCGCTCTGTCTATGAAAGACTTGTAGATGCTACAGCCATACGAGCACAACAAAGAGGGGGAAACTTCAGGAACTGGCCCTCTGTCTCTCCCGGGCATAGAAATCTCCCTTCGGAAGAAGGCACACCCCATGGGGGATGGAGCCCTACTCCCGTCCCTTGGCGCCACGAACCTCTGCAAGAATCACAAAGGTATGTTAATTATGAATGAACTCCGAGGAGGGGCCAAGGGGAGAAATTTCCCGCCCCTCGGAATATCGTGGAGATAGTGATCATACCTTATGGGGAATGATGGATGGCCTGCGTAAAGAATTGAGTGATATTAAGAAAACCATGGCCCCCAAAGAAGATCCCACGTTCAAAACTTCTCCCTTTACTCCTGAAATTGCCTTAGCTTCTGTCCCTTCGGGGATGCGGCCCGTTAATGTTCCCTTGTACACCGGGTAAGCCGATGGAAATGGTCCACAAGACCATATCCATCAATATTTGGTCGGAATGGACCTATCCTCCGCCCCGGATCATGTCTTATGCCACGTGTTTCCTGTTACCCTCGGAGGACGAGCCCAAGCTTGATTTACTCACCTTCCTCCTAGCTCTATTACGAGCTTTGATCGACTAGCTCATCTGTTTGTACGACAATTTGCTTGCAAATAACGGTATCCCAAATCCGCCACTCACCTCTTTACGGTCAAACAACTGAAAGATGAACCCCTACAAGGGTATATAAAGCGCTTCACGGACGAGGCTTTGGATGTCCCCAACGTCAGCCCAACCATCTTGGCGGACATATTAACTCAGGGGCTTTGAACGGGGGATTTTTTCCGATATCTCATGGGAAATCGTGTCACAGACATGAATGAACTCATGCAAAAGGCAGAAGTCTACATCTTGATGGAAGAAGCGGAAGGTACGAAGAAGCGCATAGAACAGGACGACAATTAGCACCGAGAGCGCACCGAGAGAGAGGCAAAAGCTAAGGAAAAGAGCAAAGAAGGAAAACCCAACCAACGCAAAGACGAAGGTGGTATGGTCAAAAAATTCCTTCAACCCGTACCGTTACCCCCGATGACTATTGCTCCCCCGGAGGTACTCAATGTAATGAGAGGCAACAATGAGTTGCATTGGCCCCTACCGGCCAAATTCCCTAATCGAGACAAGAACACAGGTAAGTATTATAAATACCATAAAACCTATGGGCACACCACCGAAGAATGCACTACCCTTCGTAGAGAAGTGCTTCGCCTTCTAGAAGCGGGATACTTGAAGAATTACCTTAAAGAAAATAACCCCGAGGAACCTAAGGTAAATGTATGGAAGAGGTCACGAAGGGAACGAGAAGAAGAAGCGACCCCCAGCCGCCGGTCACGAGAAAGGACCACGGAACACCGCCGGTCTCGAGAGAGAACCTCGGAGCGCAAGCGACCCCGAGAATGGACAGAGGAACGTCGACGGAACTCACGAGAAAGGACGGCGGGACATCGGAATTTACCCCCTCCACCAGACTTGTACGAAGATAACGCCCCATCGGGACGAATAATCAACATGATCGAGGGAGGAGATATCTCAATAGCGCCTCAACATAACAAGAATAAATATCTAAAAAAAGCCAGGCGGACAGAACAAGGACCCCCTGTGTGCTGCATTCAACGAACAAGGCTACCCAGCATTACTTTCGGGTCCGAGGATTTGAAAGGTATAATTTACCCCCACGAAGACCCCTTAGTAATTACGGTCGTTATCCATGGATTGCAATCTAGCGGATCCTCATCGACACGGGCAGCTCTGTGGATGTCCTATTCCTTCCTACCTACTTGGCTATGGGGCTAAAGAAAGAACAGCTGGAAGTAGCGGAGGTTCCCTTAGTAGGTTTCTCAGGAGAAGCTTGCCGCACCCTCGGAACGGTGATCCTTCCGATGTCATGGGGAGAGGGAGCCCTTTGAAGAACGGAACCCACCAAATTTTGGGTGGTGGAGGCCTCGTCACGAACTTACAACGCTATATGCAGAAGGCCATCCATCTGAGCTTTCGAAGCAATCACCTCTACCCTACATCTCAAGGTAAAATTTCCCACCCCTTCAGGTATCGGAGAAGTCCGAGGAAGTCAATCTAAGGCTAGAGAATGCCGCATGAGCGCTATTCCCTCGGAAGGGGACGAATTCGTTCTGGAAACAATAAGAAGCGCAAGGCAGAAGAGATTCGGATTCAACCCGTAGAAGAATTAAAGATAGTGGAATTAGTGGAAGGACACCCTGAGAAGGTGATTAAGATGGGAACCAACATGGAACCCGCAGTAGAATTCCAACTGACTTATGTTCTCCAACAATTCCATCACCTCTTCGCATGGGAAGGAGGACCGCCCGGGCGAATCAGTGACAAGGTATGTCAACACTTTCTTAATGTGAAACCTGGGGTTAAGCCTATCCAACAAAAAAAGAGAAAGATGGGACCCGAGCATAATAACAATATTCGCTCAGAAATACAACGCCTTCTCAATCTAAAGCAAATTCGGGAGGTCATCTACCCCGAATGGTTAGCTAATGTAGTGCTAGTTCCCATGCACGGAGGAAGGTGGCGGATGTGTGTTGACTTCACCAATCTCAACGAAGCCTGCCCGAAAGATTGTTATCACTTGCCCAGTATAGATCAACTAGTCGACTCCACCGTTGGATGTGCATTATTGTCAACTCTAGACGGAGACCAGGGGTACAATCAAATCCCGATGGCGGCAGCCAACCAGGACAAAACTAGCTTTATCACTGACGCAAGCACATTCTGCTATTTGGTAATGCCCTTTGGACTCAAAAATTCCGATGCCACTTACCAAAGGCTGGTAAGTCTTATGTTCGCGGGACTTATCAGAAAGTCGGTATAAGTCTACGTGGATGATACGGTGGTTAAAAGTAACACTGCTGAAGAGCACCCTGAGGACCTACGGAAGGCATTAGTCATTATGGATAATTTTGGAATGAAGGTTAACCCTAGAAAATGCTCATTTGGCATCCGATGAGGGAAATTCTTAGGATTCATGGTTACAGAGAAGGGAATAGAAGTAAATCCCGAGAAGGCAGAGGCTATTGTGGGACTACCCACCCCGAAGACAGTCAAAGACGTTCAAAAGTTGACAGGAAGAATGGCCTCCTTGAGCCGACTCGTTTCTAAATTGGCAGAAAAAGGACTCCCCTTTTTCAAGATACTCCGAAATGTTAAGGAATTCCAATGGACCTCCCAGCGCGAAGAGGCCCTCGAAGAGCTTAAAAGATATATGTTGAAACCACCCTTGCTGGTAAAACCTTTACCTCAAGAAGAACTCTTCCTCTATCTATTTGTCGGAGAAGAGGCCATCAGTGTTGTACTAGTCAAAGAACAGGACAGAGAGCATCATCCGGTGTACTATGTCATCAAAACTCTCCTCGGGACAGAAACCAGGTATACCCTGACTGAAAAAACTTGTCTTAACTTTGGTTACTACGACACGTAAGCTACGCCCCTATTTCCTCTCCCACCCGATTACTGTGTTGACAAAACACCCTCTAAAGGCGATTCTTAATAAACCTGAGTCATCGGGAAGGTTGATAAAATGGGCGGTAGAACTCACTGAGTATGATATTTCCTACGCCCCGAGACCTTCCATCAAAGCACAAGTCTTGGCAAACTTTGTAATGGAACTAACAGGTATCGGGTCCGAGGAAAAAGAGCCCTTATGGCATGCCTATGTAGATGGATTCTCTGTAAGCACATGCGGGGGAGTGGGAATAGTATTTGTAAACCAAGACGTAGAAGAGGAGAAACTCCACTTCGCGGTCAGAATTGATTACCCCGTTTCGAACAACGAAGCTGAGTACGAAGCCCTTCTCATCAGGATGAGGCTTGCAAAAGAAGGTGGAATGAGAAGGATACTTCTCCACAGTGACTCTCAGCTAATTGTTCAGCAAGTCAAGGGCTCGTGCGAGGCCAAAGAAGAAAGGATGCAGGATTACCTCCGGGTAGTTCATCAAAGACAAGGATGGTTCGGGGAATGCAAAGTCATCCAAATTTCACGAGGGGAAAACAAGGAAGCAGATGCGTTATCTAAAATGGCCAATCAAATGGCTGCCGTCCACACTGGAAGGATCACTCTACTCCAGATCAACGAGTCTGAGAAGATCGAAGGTAAAGACGTAAATGCCGCCATGGATCCCCCTTCTAGTTGGGTGATCCCAATTAAAACCTACTTGCAAGATCCGGAGGGATACTCCGCGGACAAGGCCGTACAACGGACAATGACTAAGAAAACCATTCGATATTTCCTCAAGGATGGGAGACTATTTCGAAGGACATATTCCTGCCCCCACACCCGATGCCTGAACGCAGAACAGGCTCAACTAGCTCTAGCAGAAACTCACGAGGGGACATGCGGAAGCCATACCAGTGGCGAAAGCATGGTCGGACGCCTAATTCAGCAAGGTTATTACTGGCCCACGATGGCAAAAGATTGCAAAACCTATGCCGAAAGGTGTAGACCGTGCCAAGCTTACGGCCCTCGGGTCCATCAGCCTGCAGCCCCGTGGGAACCCCATTTAACCCCCTGGCCATTCTCCAAGTGGGGCATAGACATAGTGGGCCCACTTATCCCCGATGCCGGTCAAAATAAATTCCTACTCGTGGCAGTTGACTACTTCACTAAGTGGGTAGAGGCGAAACCCTTAGCTCAAATCACCGCGGGCGCCGTCATCAACTTCCTATGGGGAAACATTATGTGCCGCTTCGGCATCCCTCAGAACCTAGTAAGTGATAATGGCCTACAGTTCACGAACCAAGAGTTAGAAAATTGGTGTGACCACTGGGAAATCAAACACCGCTTTACATCGATGGGTTATCCCGAAGAAAATGGACAAGTAGAAAGGACCAATCGAACCCTCCTGAAGAACATGAAGGCCCGACTCGATTGGCACAAGGCCAAGTGGGTTGACGAAATACCTGGCATACTGTGGGCCTATCGGACTACGCAAGGTACTGCTACGGGCGAAACCCCTTTTCAGCCTAGCCTATGGTTGCGAAGCAGTTCTGCCCTTGGAAGTCTCCATAGAAAGTTGGCGAGTCCGAGAATACGAGTAAATAACCAACACCTCCAACTTAGCCTTAGCCCTTGATCTACTTGAAGAGAAAAGGACCCGACTAGCCATCCGGATGGAAGAATACAAAACCCGGATGTCACGATACTACAATGCTAAGGTAAAACCTAGAACTTTACAAGTTTGAGATTTAGCAATGAAACGCGTCGGAGCTTCCAAGAATGTAGGCAAGCTCGATCCACGATGGGAAGGAACCTATAAGATAACGGGAATTATGGGACCCGCAACCTATCTTCTTACCAATTCCAAAGGCGCAGTGCTCCACAACACCTGGAACTCGATCAATCTTAGAAAGTACTATGCTTAATGTAATACAACAGTTGTACATAAATAAAAAGTTGTTTCTATATATAGAAGGCTCCGATACAAAATCAAAGAAAAATAGGAGGAAGAGTTGCAAAACAAAATGATGACTCTACAAGAATGTCATAACAACAACTTGACTCCGAGGAGCCATTTAATATAAACAACTAATACAAAACATTTAGTACTAACAACAAATCCTCACTCCAAAGGGATATTGGATCATATCCGATACAAAGAGATTATCCCCGCCTACACTAAGCATCATCGATTGGACGCTTCCCTTCCCGGACAAGACGACGATGTTGCTCCTCGAATAAAGAAACCGGATCACCTATCGGAACTACCGAATCCTCGAACGCCGAAAAAGAATCTTCCGCAAAGACCCTATGGATGTTAAGTTCTGGAATGGCCAAACCCGAGGGAAACCCTGGCAAAGCCTGAACCGCATCTCGGCACAACCGATAGCCTATACGGACCAGATGACGCATCTCTCCCTGAAGGAAATCACGAGGGCTAGATGGACCCACCACTTCCAACACTGCCTGAACTTCGGCCATTACTAGGGCCACCTCGTGGGTGCGAGTAGTCTCCAGCAGCCGTTGATTAGCCACATCTCTCTCCCTCGTGACTCACAACAATCGCTCGTCGGAAAACCGAATCTGGTCCTTCAAGGCGTCCATCCTCTTCTCTAAACCCAGGACCTGGGCCTTTTAAAGCACCAACTTGTGCTCCAGCTCCCAAGATTTATTCCTTTCAGATTGCAATATTTCTCCGGGAACATCTCTAGCGGTCTCCATTTCAGCGGTCAAGTGAGCTATCTCTCCGTGAGCCTCAAACAAACACTTATCCAGCTCGTCCCGACGGCGATAGACCAAATCGGGATCAGAAGAGGAATCTCCTCGGGATCCCATGGCATTCAGAATCATGTAAAGCTGCATGAAGACAACTCATTACGACAAAGATGGTAAAAAAGGTTAGTATTAAATAGAAAGAATAAAAACTACTATACCTCGCACAAATCCTTGCAGGCCAAATCTTGAAGGCTTGATAAAGGGAGAATCTTCAGTAGCTCACAATCCGGTGCATTTAAAAGACCACTCAAAAAATTCCGGCAAAAGTCTGTAACTAAAGAGGAAGTAGGAACGGAACCACGTTCTCTAAGGGGTGGCGCCCCTGCGAGGAGAGGGTTTCCCTCGAGAGGTGGTCGGGCAACACGATCCGGTCCCTCCCCTAAGGGTTGGGATCCACCCAGGACAGAAGGAGAGAGGTCCTCCTCCACCATGTTAATAACACCAACCTCTAACGAAGGAGAAGGACGCAATACCTGCTGAGGAATCGGAAAATTCATCCGAAGAAGGGTAGAGATCGGATCTTCCATGACAACATGAGCTCGAATGTTAACCGGGAGGGGGTTGCGATAGGCAGATACCTCTGATTCCCTCTCCCCGAGGAAGGACTTTTCACTTCTTCAAAATTCTGCTGATCAGAATCACTCTCTTCTGGTAAAATATAATCATCGTATGATGTTTGTGTCAAAAAAGCCTTGTCAAAAGGTTCAATCGCAAATGCGGCCATCTTCGAACTTGTCACAAAGAAGAACCTATTATGGGCCCGAAGAGAAAAAGAGCACTATGGATAATAAAGACCCGAAGAAGAACTTACGAAAGTAGAAATTACGACAAAGCGGCTGAACAGGGAGACTGAATGTCTCCACCCCTTCTTGAAGTCGCGCCAAGATCATAGATTCAGGGAATTCCAACAAACCGCTCACGTCATAAGACCCCGAGAACAACCCGGAGTGGGACAACATCTCCACCTCACGTACCACAGTCTCGGAGGTGGGGGTAACATACCCTAAACCCCATCGGAGAGGTACTCCCCATAAATTAGCCGATTGGCCCTTCGGACGAACAAAAAAGAACCTCAGCCTCCAATCCCCTCTACGAGAGCAAGGGTTGGATACACAAGTGAAGGCTCTAATGTTTTCCCGATAGACCAGGCTAAAGAAAGGAGGACCACCCAAACAGGGGCGCAAGGAGAAAATATCCCCCACCCGATGAGGAGTCATAGGGAGATTCAAGAGCTCACAACAAAGAATATACCCCACCAAATGATGGTAGGAGTTCGGCGTTAGCTGACTGGGACATAGCTGCCAATAGCGAAAGAGAGTTTGAAGCAAATGGTAGAAAAACAATCGTAGCCCATAACGTACCTGGTCACAATATACTGTTAAATAGTCTAGGGGGGATCATAAGCATTCTGATCATAGAACGGTACAAGTACACCGTACTTAATGTAATCCATATTATACTCGGCGAAGAGAGTCATAATGGACCCCTCGTGTTCGTTGCTCGCGGCAGTCCCGACACGGCCTCGCCCCATTAACTTCGAGGGACTCAAGGGAAGCATTTCAAGGACCAAAGATTGATCCACAAGGGTGTAAGATCCCCGACCCATGAATACCTCTCGGATGTGATTCATCCTAAGAGAATTTGTATAAGAAGACCGCGTCGTTGCTCCCCTCGAAGAACTACCCAAAATGGCAGCTATGTCATCCTCTAGACTGTCTCTCCGAGAGGAAAAGCTATCCGAAGAAGCATGGCGCACCCCTAGCGACAGCGAAGGGGTCCGGACCGAGTTTCGAGTAGAACTATGAGATAAGACGAATCCTCCTCGCCTGTAATGTGGGGGCATCATCTCCTCAAGTAAGTATTTTCTCCTTTCTCACGATTATTTAATTGAAGAGGAAGAGGAATTGGAAGTGAGATTAAAAAGCTAAAATTGCGGGAGAATTAGTGAACTTCTCTTTGGGGTAAGTATAAATATATTTGCTTAACATTTAGCTCTTATATATTTATCACCCTTTGATTAAACAGGTAGACTTAAATCCCTCATTATCTAAAGTAAGGGGCACGTGTCAAGAAAATCCTCCTACTTAGGGAGGACACATACTTGAAGTTGCCATGCAAACCGACACCTCCTACTTAGGAGTAAACTTGGTCAGCAAGATTAAATGTTTTATCCTTATCTCTCTCAATTAAATTTAATTAGAGAATAATTCGAGTATTTGTTAATAATAAGAGTAAATGAACAAAGTAAAATAACTATTTATTCATTCGAAAGCCGAGAAGTCCTCGGAAAAGGTTACATTGGCAAAATTTATTAAGGGTACGGGAATAAAAGTTACAATAAATGAAAACCCTAGACTACGCCCCCATAGTGGAGGGATGCGAAGGGGTAGTCGCCTCGGTGGAAGTACTCACCGGAGCAAGGCGAGAGATCGGTGAGAATACCCCTCCAGAACCACTAGGCCTCGAACTCGGGCTACTAGCGGAGCGCATCGGGGAAGGTGCAGGAGGCTCCCGAGGAGATAATAAGCCACTAAATCTCCCTACGAGGATGCGGCAATCCTCGGAAGATGGTCTCTTCAGCTTGCGAAGGTCAAAGGACTTAGAGAAGTCCACGTTCGGCCGCAAGAGTGACTTCGCCAGTCTCGCGCACTCCAAATAACCCCATAGCATGTGGCATGTCAAAAGCTCCTTTGGCGGCCTATCGAGAGTTTCCAGTTGCTGCCTAGAGATCTCCTGTTGAGCAAGCTGGACCGCGGCGTCAATTTTAGCCTGTACCTCATCGGGAGAAAGGGCCCTCGCCAGCTTCCCCTCTGCCGACTCAACCCTATCAGTAAGCTGGCCCAACAGCTCCTGAAGTCCCTTCTCCCTCGCCAACCCCTCGACTTTCTCCTTCTCGAGAGCAGCGATCTGGGCCTTAAGAGTCCCCTCAGACTCTTTCTTCTCCTTCTCCAGAAGGGTCACCCTGGCCTTGGAAGTCTTCTCGGATGCTTCCACACACGCATACGCTGACTCCGCCTGCTCCAACTAGAAGCGCAAGCCCTCGTTCGCCTTCTGAACCTCTTGCAGAGCATAGTCGAGATCTGAAACCTTTGTATGGAGCACATCCTCCCTCGTTTGACTCTCCTTATCCTTAGAGAGGAGGGACGCCACCTGAGCTCGGAGAAGTCTTATTTCTTCCTCCTCCTTAAGGCACCCCTGCTCTATCGCCCCAGCGGCATCCCGAATTTTTCCAACCTACGAAGAGGACAGAAAAGGCGTACGAATTTAATACCAATTACCTAAAAGAATGATGAACAAAAATAAGGGAAAGAAGGGGTCAAACTTACCATAAGGGACACCCAGTTCAGGCTCGTGTGCATGAAATGGAACCCATCGGAGGAAGTGGCATTCGACGAAGCAAATAACCGAAGAATCTCCTGGAAAACATCCTTTAGAACCTGCATCGAGGGCAGATCTTCCAGATTACGAGGAGCCAACGGAATCTGAAAGGTGAGGCCCCTCGGAGAAAGCGTGACGGGTACCTGAACCCTCGGAGGATTGGTCCCCGGAGTTGGCGTCACCACGTCCGATTATGTAAATATCGCCCGAGGACCTCCAGCACCTGTAGACGGACCTGCTTCCCCAACCAACGAACTCAGTATCTCCACCTTCACATCCCAGTCATCGGATGATGGGTCAAACTCCTCTTGAATGTCCTTGGAGTCACCCAACGAAGCCCCCGGAACAGGATTGAGAAACTGCGCCAAACATTCCTCCTCTGCAAGGACAATATGAGTAAGTAAAAAGAGAAAATAAAACTACAAAAAGTCATGAAACAAGGGTTACGCAGAAAATAAAAAGTGAGGTAAAATATGCCTACCTAAAAGAGAAGACTCTTCTACCATCGGATGCTTTCGCTTATCAACAAAATCTGTATCAGAAAAGAGGACATCAGTATATGAGCAAACTCCTTAAACATTTGAAAAAAGCTTATTAAGCACTAATAAGAACTCACCGAGGGGAGCAGGCTCGGACGTTGCCCCTTCCGGGAACTCCGGAACTATCAGAGACATCGGCAAAGTAACCTCGACTCTACGAGGAGAGGCCGGAGACGAATCCCTGGAAGATAGGACCACCACTTATGCGGTCTCCCGAGTAGGATCTTCTCCACCCGTCTTCGGAGAGATCTCTTCTTCGGAAGCCCTCGGAGAACTTCCCATTTCGGACCCGGAGATAGGCACCAGAGCTAAGGCTGAAATAGGACCTACCTGGCGTAGTGGAACCGCATTTTGGATCACCCCCGCAACGTCTATGTACAGGGGAGCATGATCCTCGTGAGTCCCCTCTCTCTCCGAACCCACATGCGCACCATCGGGAGCGTTAACCTCCTCCTCCTCATGATCACCTTCCTCCGGAGCATCGGAAAGACAGCTCGGAACAGTTTCCACTGGACCCGACTGCGAATAATAATTCGCCAAAACATCCCCTGTACCACCCGACAACCAATAAACACAGTTATAACCTATTCCTATGTCAAAAGCAAAGACGAGAACAAAAGTAAAGTACTTACGGAAGAGAATCAGGGCCTCGAAAGATATAGATAGTGGCTTCTCGACAGCATCATCAGTGAACACCACACGATAAAGCCCGGACATCTCGAACAACATCAGAAAGTCATCCGACTCCATCAAAAGCTGTTGAGAAATCACAGGGGACAAAACTATGTCTTGATCCAGAGTACACACGGGAGACGCACCTTCTCTCCAGTCAAAAGGCATGTCCCATTTGCCTTGCGCGGGCTGCACGAAGAAGTACTTGTTCTTCCAGATACTGTGAGAGCTAATTGACTTGTCCAGTATCCTCTTCGTGGAATTTTTACTGTTGTCTCGGTGACGAACGTGGTAGAATGTAGGGCTGGGAACGGGATGGAATCCCGTTCCACGGGATCCCGCGGCGCGGGATCCCGCCTTGACGGGAATGGGATTCTTGATCCTGTTCCCGTTCCCGTCCACGAGTCCACGGGATCCCACGACAACGGGATCCCATCATGGCGGGATTCCCTCGCGGGAATCCCTCCATTTTCCAGGGGGTTCATCAGTTGTGAACCCCCTGGAATTTGAAGGGATTCCCGCGGGAATCCCTTCAAATTCCAAGAGGTTTTGAATGGCTAGAAGTGGGGAAAAAGTTCCCCACTTCTTTTCGTATCAATTATTCGTCTCGTTTCCAAGTGTTTTTACCTGTTTACAATATAATATAGATCATAAAAGCACCATTCGGTTCGCAATCGCAATTCAGAAGTACAAACTACAAAATATCAAAACAAAACGCCACAAATCACCAAACCAAAACGCCACAAATCACCAAACCAAAACGATTCATCCAATCCCCCAATATCACAAATCACCAAACCAAAACGCCACGCCTCAAATTAGTCGATTACAAATCGTCAAATACCACAAATTCACAATTCAAATAAGTAATAACTAGGGATTGTTCAAAGTTCAAATTTATGCTTGAAGGAAGGATGCGTCGAGTCTCATTCGTGCAAAAGCTGCAAAATGACAAAAACAACAAAAATAAGTGTGTTGTGGAGTTTAGGAGCAGTGACAGTGTGTGTCATGTGTAGGGTTGGGTTGAGGAATGAGGAGAGAGTAAATTATTTTTGTTATAATAAGGAAATTATTATCTTAATTCTGGTCCCTAAACTTTCAAAAATTATAAAACCATCCTAGTATATATATTTTTTTTTAACATATAACACCCATATATAAATATATATATATATATATATATATATATATATATATATATCGGCGGGATTCCCGTTCCTGCGGGAATCGGAAACTGACTCATGTTCCCGACCCGTGGACAACGGGAAATCCCGTTCTTGGCAAGTTGCCGGAAAAGTAAACGGCAGGTTTTTTTTCCATGAGAAAAATTCCCGCGGGAGGGGACGGGTAAGGGAAATTCCCTTACCCTTTCCCACCCCTAGTAGAATGGATACCCCCCGGGTGAAATCACCACGTCAAATATAGAGAAGAAGTGGTCCACTCCACACTCCAACCCATTCACCTGACACCAAAAGACGTAGATGCAGAGGGCAGCAAATCCATTCGAAACCATTTGACTCGGACTGATGTTACACGCCTTGAACACTTCACAGAAGAAGGGTGGCATGAATGAACGCCACCCATATTTCACTAGGGCAAAGTAAACAGTTACCATCCCCGGAGGTGGACGACAGGCTCTCTCGTCCTTCGTCGGAATTTGGTACACCATATTCTTCTGGAAGGCTCCAGTTGACGTGAACAACTCCGATACCTGCTCAAGAGTAGCCATACTCTGGATTTTGTCAATTTAGGCGAAGTCGCGAGCAGACGCCTTCTTCAATTTAGGAATCCTAGCTTTTTTGGAAGCGGCGGCGCCGCCTTCGACAATAGCAGAGGTCTTCCCCTTTCGTGTACCGGTGATTACCCCTGTCGGAGCGCCCCCCATGCTCGCCGAAGAATCAGCAGGAGTCGTAACTCCAGAGGTGGTAGAAACAACGATGGAATCAGTATTGGTGGAAGAAGCCATTTGTGCAATAGTAAAGAACAAGTGTTTTTCCGAAAAGGAAAAGTGACGAAGAGCGTGTGAATTTGCTGAAAAATTGAAATACGAGAGAAGAGGAAGAAGAGACTTTTTTGCTCGTAGAAATTGCTAAGAGAGAAATTAGTGAAAGTAAAGAAAGGAGTGAACAGTTCTCCTATTTATAGCTCCACGTGCCTCCCTGCCCACGCACCACAACGTTACAAATCAGACCGTTGCCAACGGTCAGATGTTTGAACTTTGAAAAACAGTCAAACGGCTACCTGCAACGGACGCTCCACAACCTCCGTGTGCATAAGGACAGTACCCTCAAGGGCAATCAAGTAAAATCCCTCTGGTCCGTTTTTAAATAATTATAATTGTATACATACTCCCTCGGAAAAATACCAAAAAATAAGTATATCGAAGACCAAGACTCGGACTAACCCCTCACCTCACCGAGGACACGAAATAAAATTTCCCTCGCCTCTACGAAGGTGATCAAAATTTGGGGAGGGCTAGTGTTAACCGTAAAAATTAAATATGAGGTTAAGGAGAATATTAATCCTAAATATAGAAATTAATATATGGACAATACTATTATCACGAGTACTTCCGATGAGATGTACCCACTCCCAATGAGGAGGCCCCTCGGTTGTTACCATACCCCTCGGTCACTGACCTAAAACGGCACGAAGGAACATCCGAGGAGACACCTAAGCGTCCCTTGGAAAGTCAAAGATGAATAAAAAATAGATATCAACGCGGCATCGAAAAAATAGCAAACCCCGATGGATCCGCGCGACTCCGATATCCATCAATGTGCCAAGAGGAACCACAACGGACCCCGAGTCCCATAATCTTGCGAGAATGCTTCCTTGCTGAACACTGCTCAACATAAATTTCCTTCGGAACATCACTCCGAAGATCAAATCTAAGAACAAAGCCAGGTCTAAATACAAGAGCCACTGAAAGACACTCTACGAGGGCTTGGACACGAAAGTACTACTTCACGAAGGTCAAGTCAAGCCCTCGGAGATCAGGTCAAGACCCCGAAGATCAAGTCAAGCACTCGGAGATCAAGTCAGGACCCCAAAGACCAAGTCAAACCCCTCGAAGACCATGCCCAACCCTCGGAGCCAAAGACCAAGGCGGAAACACCCCTCGGAGAACATGTACAGAAGTCCCTACACCAGAATAAAACCTTACCAAAAAAACAACGCCACCCGAAGAAGATCCTAACTGGTCCATCAAGTCGTCACCAAATATAGGGCCCCTCGGAAAACTAACATCCCGAAGAACAGCCCATCGGAAACCCTCAGAGCCATTGGAAGAGGCAAAGATCAGCTTAGTCAACATCTAGTAGACTCAAGATATACCTTATCTTATCTTTTTACACTTTTATGCATATTGCGACACCTGTACCTTACTAAAACACATGCATAACGACACATGTCCCTAACAAACTCTATATAAAGGGAGGTGATCGATTGAAGACGGAGAGACTTCAGGGACACACACACACACATACAATTACATACATACAAAATTGAGGAGTGAAGTTCAGTAAATAAAGGAAAGAATATATTCTCGCATCATTCTCCTCTATAAAACCATCGCTTTTGAACCACGGGCAGGGCATTCCTACCGAAAAATAAATCTGGTAAATAGGAAATAATACCTACCATGTTAACACTGGGAGTGACGAAGTGGAGGGGCAGAATGTGTGGACTGCGCCGCTTGAGCCATGGATTAAGTGCAATTTTGATGGTGCTGTTTTTGATGAAGACAACGGTTCGGGTGTTGGTATCATATTCCGAGACCCTGAAGGAAAATGTCTTGCAAGAATTCAGAAACGTTTTTCTGGGAACTTAGGACCCCTTAACTCCGAAATTATGGCTGTTTATAATGCGGTCCAATTTGCTATGACGCGGGGTTGGAATAACGTGGTTTTTGAAGGGGATAATCTGGAGGTTATTAACTCGATCTTGCGTGGGAATTCTCTAGGAACAGAAGGAGGGAACTTGATCCGGGACATCAGAAATTGGAGGAATGATTACTCGGCCTTTTTCTTCAAATGGGTGCGTAGGGAAGGAAATGGTGCTGCTCATATCCTTGCACGCTCAGCCTTAGAGGATTACACCTGGATATCTCCTGACGTGATGAATCTGGTTTAACTTAGATTTTTACGTATTTCTAGTGTTATGCTTGCAATAAGTTGTAGCATGATTATCATGCATTACATTTGAGGCTTGTGGCCTGTTCATTAATGAAGTTCTTATTTAAAAAAAAAAAAAGAATCAAAATATTGATTAACCAAGTGACAACATAATTCACCATAAACAAAGAAAGTCCATATATGAATTATTAAATTCAAAGGACAACACATAACCTTGACTGCTGGATTTATTTATCGTTTTTGCCAAAACTTGGGTTAATGGAAAGACAAGATCGTCATCTAACGTGGCAGCAATTGTGCAAGTTCGATATGAAATCATATCGAAAGTGAAGCATTTCGAGAATATACAAAAAGTATCATAATATCTGACAAAAATAACTTACTCTCGACGCTTATTTATCGAAACAACTGAAAGAAACTAATCGATTACAACAATTTTATGAACAGCTAAACCTAGGAAAATGTGGACAAGTTATCAAATATTGAAATCGTATTGGCTCACCTGACAATTGGCAATGAGTGTTGTTTGAATCACGTGCTCGCCAGCGCCAGAATGTAAATTGCCGATCATGGTGACGACGCTATGATGGTTGTGGGAGACGACTAGAAGAGAAAGGGATTTAACTGTTCTGGATCTCGAATCATCCACAACCACCATTGACCACCCCAATCTGAAGTGTTGAAAAAGGGGTAAATTAGGAACTTTACACCTTATATGAGTTAAAATGACAATGTAAGTGTGTTACCGAATCAAAGTCGTAAGTGTGACCCGCAACATTTTGATGGCCACTAATTTTGTAACCAACGCTGTTATAAGCATGCTTAATGTGGATCTTATAAGGAAGCAATTTATTGTAATTGAACCCTCTTATAACTATGCGATTGTAAATGCTTAATATTGTTCATGAATTAAAGATGTAAGGGATTAACTAATCTTATAGCGCACCTTGTTGTAAAATGGATAATTCTGCTTAATGATCAAAACCCCCCTTCTTAGAACAATAATTAATTCTTTACCTATAGATGATGACATGAAACACCCCCATCTTATCTGACATGAAAGTTAGATGATGGGGTACTAGCAGCCCCCTATCATCCTTTAAAATGCAAAGGAACTAAACCCAATTGACATAATTATCTCTTAACACTATCGCATAGGCAATTGGGTATATACTATTAGCTACATCAAGCCCCACTACAGTTAGAAGCTACGTTGCACGGATTCGGGTACGGCGGTACGGGTACGGTACGGATACGCCGATACGGCATTTTTTAAAAACAGCTGATACCGGTACGGTAAGGATACGTCTATATATAAATAATTATTAATATTTATTATATGTATTTTTTATTTTTAACAAGCAATAAAATTTAAAACTTAAACAAGAAAAATTAGAAATACACAAAAAAATGTTTAACAATAAAAAAGTTATGCATCAAATATGAAAAAAGACATATAAACGTGAATTATTTATGACTAATAAGTTAAACAACAACATAACAAGCTTGTAGTAATATTACAAAATCAAGATGTCGAGTCATATTACAAAATCAAGATGTTCGATACTCGACGATTAATGACTACATAAAGTCATATTAACAAAAAAAAGTGAATGTTATCAAGTAATTCACTTTCAAAATTAAACTGAACATCACATATTCACAATCTATATTGTTTCTTCACTGTCTTCTTCGGCAAATAAAAGAAATTCAAGTTTCGGTTCATCAAGCGACAAGTCTGCAATTCTCAGAACACCAACACACGTAGAGTAAAAATCTAAATTACAGTCTAAAAAACGAAACTAATTGAAGAAGGATTGTTCAAACTTACCAATAAAGACTGAATTATGCGCCTTTTAAGTAAACCCCTTTGTTGCTTTCAAAACCCTAGATGTTCAAAACCTTGGGGAAAGTTATCATTTATCAATGATGTTGAAGAAGACAAAGCGATTATGAGATGAAAGAAGAAGGACGACGTCGTGGGGATGAAGAGGGTCGGCCATGGTGGTGGGGTGAAGATGGTGCATGGTAGTGGTGATTATGAATAGAAAAAGAAAAGTATAATTGTAAAAATAACGAGACCTGAATCGTGACCTTGATAAAGGGATTTTCATTTTTTTATTTTATTTTATATTTGGTGGAATTTATTTTTAAATATTTAACCCATCAAAAATTAAAAGTTTATAAAAAAGACCCATAATCGTTCCGATACGCCTAAAAAAACGTATCGAATACGTATCGAGATTTTTTTAATTTCAAAATTAAAGGATACACCATGTGGCGTATCGGATACGTCAAAACTGGTATCGGTATCTGAATCGGTATCGATATGTATCGGGTACTGCATAGTCATCTTAGTATCGGTATCGGTGCATCACAGGTTAGAAGTATACCCCCATTAGGATCAGTAAGATGAGCACCATCAACTCCAATGAAAGCCCTACACACATTCTTAAATCCTTCTTTCAAAGCTTTAAGGCAAACATACATGCATGCAAACTTGTTATCCCGATTCTTATCTAAACCTGTTACAACTGTTGACCCAGGGTCGGCCTTTTTCAAGTGGTGTGCATAGTCCCATAGTCTGGAGTATTTGTATGATGGTTTCTCATCAAGTTTCTCATGAGCTAATCTCTTAGCTTCGTATGCCTATTTTTTGTAGACATCCACCCTCAAACATGGTTTTCTACTAGGATCAGACTTAAACACATGTATGTATCTTTCAGTTAACCATGTTGATTTAGATTATTCACATAGAATGTATCCCGAGAAAAGTGTTGAGGTTTGTACTCCCTTATCTGAAATGTATCTTCATTTCTCAGTTTCAGTGTTGTTCACTTCCGAGGACATTCTTCATCGTTGCATCTAACATAAATTCTCCATGGATCACTTTTAGCAATCCTAAGACACCTTTGAGTAGCAATTGCATGAGATTGAACTGCAAGCTTGATCTGTTTTTGTTGGTAAAACGCATTTCTAACTCAAAATGAGGATTAAAGATCTCATCACTATTGAAAATTATTGGCTGCTTTTCTCCATCACCTTCATCATCAGAATCCCTGTAGTCAAACCTAACTATGTGCTCATTTGTTACAAAATCATCTTCATCAAATTCTAAGTTATCCCTCACCTCCAGAGCATCCCCTTGTTGCAGTCCCCTCATCATCAGAACTTAAATCTACAAACTTAACAAAATTACCATCATCTTCATCATTATGGCCGTTGGACATTATATATGTGTTCACCACTTTCATCATCATTAAGATTAAGCACCCTGTGACGCCCCGATTTCTAATGTAACCATGTCTTAAGTGAATACTTGAAAGCATATTTTTGTTTTCCAAGTATCGTAGAACAAGAGTAATCCAAGGTCTAGCACTTGAATAATTTGAATTATATTAGTACTTACAAATGTCTTTAAGTTATAGTGTGAAACAATCTTCAGTTGGATGTTACTAATTTTACTTAAATATATATCATCTTTCAAAAAGACACATTTAAGCAATGATCTTTGAATTCGAGAGCGTCTATTTTAGAATTTAAGAAATGCAAGGACACTACGTTAAGGTGGTAGATATAAATCTAAGGACTGAAATTGACGCCTTAAATAAATACAATTTTTCCCTTTTGATGGGGGTGATTTAAGAATTGGTCCAATACATTCTGATTGGGCCGGCCCATAAGCGCATCGAATTGAGAGAATTCGATGCGCGCATCGAATCCACATGCAGATACGTTGTTATTGCGCCAGCCCATTAGCGCATCGAATAGGCACGATTCGATGCCCCTTTCTATGTTGGTTAGCGGGCCTCATGGGACGGGTTCTATAAATAGCCCGTCCCCTTGAGTTCCGTGCAGGTTTTTGGGAAGATAACCACCTCAGCACAGTCAGCATCGAACCATCTCTCATTCGACACGCATCGGATCGAACAACCATAATTCGACACGCAGTTGAATAGTGTACTTCCATTCGACACGACAAAGTATGCATCGAATTCGCCATCTATTATACGCATCGAATTCGATACCTTCCAGAACAACTTTGAACCAGCGGTACTTGTTCCGCATCGAACGAAGACATTCGACACATCAGCATCGAATACCTACAATTCGATACGCAACATTAATATTGTAATTTAGTTATTCTATCTAATAAGCTTGTAACAAGTGTTCCGGACCAAGCTAGTCCGTTAATAAAGTTGGATAGCATTGTTTTGATCTCATTTTGTAATCTTTTACTGTGTTCTATTACCGTGACGAAATAAGAACAAAATATTGGCTCCGTCTGTGGGAACACTAAGTTTATTAGTTTGTTAGGCATTATGTCTAGAATTACCAGATCCCAAAGTAAAGCTATGGAGGGAAATATGGAAGAAGCAGGACAAAGCACACCTGAACGAATGACGCAAAATATTGCGGGACCATCAACAGTACCAACTCCAGCGAGGAGGGAGAATCAAGTACCTCAAGGTGAGAAGGTACATGCCGTTGAAGCAGGTGCAACTGGAGCAACAGCAACGAGTGCCTCGATTCCAGATAATTTGAAGAATGAATTAATAGCAATGGTGAAAGCCGATGTGGCTGAAGTACTGACTCCAGCGCACCAGTTTTCATACCATCCCCTGCTGAACATCCGGAAGCCTTAAGAGAACAAGGATCTGTTGCCCGAATGAAAAAGGGAAAGGAGAAGGAAAAATCCCAGCAAGATGACAGAAGAAGCAGACATGTTTCGGAGGAAACAAAAAGCAAGGGAAAATCCAGCCGAGATGAACAAGGAAAGAAGTTAGTGTCGGTTGAGGTACAATCAAGAAAACATCTTGAGATGAAAGAAAGGGAAAAGGAGGCAGAACGTGTTACTGAACGAAGAAGAAGAGAAGATAGGAGACGTTCAGAAAGTCATGATTCCAGAACGGAACGAAATGAGGAAGAGGACCAAAGATAAGAACTACGAAGAAGAAGAAATAGAGATGACAGAAGACATCCAGATGGTCATGATTCACGAGCTGAGCGTGATAGAATGGTCAGGGATAAAGAAAGGCAGGAGAAAGGGAAAGCTACAGTTGAGGTTCATGCAATGCAGGAGGACAATACTTATAGCCGCAGTCCATTCTGTCGAGAGATAGAGTTAGAAATCTTGGGACAGGGGGATAAGCTCCCGGAACTGAAAACGTACGATGGGAAGTCTGGTCCCCGAGATCATCTATTTCAGCTAGATAGAAAGTTGTCTCTTTACGGTTTTAAAGACAATATCCAAACCAAGATATTTGCAACAACTCTTTCAGGAGTAGCTGTGGATTGGTTTAATTGCATTCCACCAGGAGTAATCAAAAGCTACAGCCAACTCAGAAAAATGTTTGAAGACCAATTCTCTAGTCAATCCAGACTGGGTCTAGATCATTCCCATCTCTACACAATGAAGCAAGAAACTAATGAAAGTCTAAAGGACTTTATGAAACGCTTCAATACGGAGCTATTAAGGATTGATAGCCCGTCAGGAGAAATGATTGTGAGCATACTTTTCCAAGCAACCACCAATACAATGTTCGATGGGGATCTACTCAGACGAAAGCCCACCACCATTGAAGAGATTAATAAAATAGCACAAGAGGTGGTTCATTTCTAGGAAATGATGGCGACTAAAGTACCTGTTGTTACAATTGTGAAAGAAAATGAAAAAGGCAGAGAAGATCACAATCGTAACAATTACAATATAGGAACAAGAATTACGAAAGGGATAGCTCGCCTAGAAGGTACACCCCATTAAATGCTCACATCATGGCAGTCTTTGGTGCAGCAAAGAGGAAAGGATGGTTGAGGGATCCCAAACCAATGAGGGAGTCCAAGGCAACGATGTACTCAAGTCAATTCTACAAGTATCTTAATCAGAAGGGGCATGATACCGAGGAGTGTATAAATTTAAAGGATGAAACTGAACGGCTAGTAAAGGATGGCAAACTTGTGGAGTTTTTCAAGAAGGTGCAGGAGCAGGAAAACAATTTCAACCGGAAAAGAACCCCATCTCCCAGGAAAGATAAGCAAATGGTAGTCGATGAACCGCATTGAAGATGGGAACGCTAGGAGAGGCATGATCAATATGATATCGGGAGGACCGGGGGGAGCAGATTCTACCAATGGTCGGAGAAAGATCACAAAACTGGTTGAATCGGATAATTTCGTCGATATGGCCAGTATACTGAGAATTGAGCAAATACCGCATGAAGAGGTTACTTTCTCTACAGCATATCTAAGAAAGCTGAGTCCACAGGCTATACAAATGTCCAATTTAAATTGCCCTTTGGTGATAACAGTGGATATAGCTAACTATGGAGTCACCAAGATGCTAGTGGACCACGGAAGTTCAGTAAACGTGTTGTTCAATTCTACATTGGTTAAAATGGGATTGAATAATCAGACACTATAACCAGTGAGAACATCTCTTCACGGATTTAGAGGTCCAGAGATAGTCCCACTCGGAATGCTCAAACTCCCAACGTCATTAGGTACTGCACCGCAGAGAAAGACGCTTCTGGAGAATTATGTGATCGTCGACATGCATTTTGCCTACAACAGAATTATAGGTAGGCCAGCATTGAATGCTTTCCGAGCTTTACCATCAACTTATCATCAAATGGTGAAGTTTCCAACTCCTAGCGGCACAGGTGAGGACATAGCGGACCATATTGAAGGATGGAAATGCTACGTGACTTCACTCCGGGTTCAGCCACAACAAGAAGAAATAGCGGCAATGGCATTGGCTCCAAGGCAAATGGAGCATGATTAAAGATTCCATTTCTATTTACAAGTGTATTTAGCATTTTGAATATTTTGAACAAGTTTTTATTTGTTCTCTCTGCTATGACATGCATGAGGGACAAAAATGTATGAATTTAAAACAGGTACCCCCAAACCATGGATCTAGAGGACAGCACTGGAAGTCAGGCAAATGAGCAATGACCCAAGCTCAGATCTATTTATATAATCTAATTTGGATTATTCAAAGAAGATTACGTCTAATTATTTGGTTTGCATGAATTTTATCTACTATGCATAATAGAAATCTATGCAGGACTGAAGAAAGTAGAAGAACGGAAACTCTGCCCAAAGTGGCACGAGATACCAATAAAAGCTAAAGGCAACATAGGGATGGAAACTATGTCCAAAATGGCACGAGATACCGAAAATCCCTGAAGAAATTAGAAGAACGGAAACTCTGTCCAAAGTGGCACGAGATACCGATAAAAGCTAAAGGCAACATAGAGACAGAAACTCTGTCCAAAGTGGCACGAGATACCGAAAATCCCTGAAGAAATTAGAAGAACGGAAACTCTGTCCAAAGTGGCATGAGATATCGATAAAAGCAAAAGGCAACATAGGGACGGAAACTCTGTCCAAAGTAGCACGAGATACCGAAAATCCCTGAAGAAATTAGAAGAACGGAAACTCTATCCAAACTGGCACGAGATACAGAAAATCCCTGAAGAAATTAGAAGAACGAAAACTCTGTCCAAAGTGGCACGAGATACCGATTAAAGTCAGAGGCAAAGAAAAAGAAAAAGGCTGTTCCCAATAGGAAACAAGATACCGCAGTACACTCAAAATCTCACAAAGGATGATGTGGGACGAAGGATTCTTTTCGGAATGACAAATATTACCGAGATTGCTTAGCAAAACAAACAAGGAACAGACACTACATATAGCACTGTAATTTCTCATTAACATTCACGACCTGAGAAAATATGAACGAGACTCTTGGTGAGACGGACACCAACGATTAAACTATGTCCAAAGAGACAAGCAAAACATGTTCCTAATTAAAAAATAAAAAACCGACAGGTTGTCAAAATAAAGTAAAGACCCAAATAGGATATTGAAATAAAAGGCAACAAATATGAGCATAATAAATAACTAAACAGCTAAAGACGAACATTCGAAAGTATGATTGCGCTAAGCATAAAATGTTTGAGCTCATAAAAGCGACGCAGCGCCATGCACGAATTGAATTAAAAATAAAAATTGTTCATAAACAAGGAAATATAGAACAACCTTAGGGCTGCAGATTCAGGCATCTTCTTCATCCTCAGATGAGGGATATGGTTCAGGCATATCTAGCGGTGGTGATAATCCTCCGACCATAAGATCCTCATTCTCTAGCAGTGAGGCGAACTCATCAGGTTCTGCATGCTCAGAAGTTTTACGAGGTGGCAGTTTTTCTCGATTTGGTCCTAGGGACAGGTCTAACCATTCTGGTTTGAAACCACCACGAGCATACTCTGTGGCGTAAAACTAATGCACAGTCAGAACCTGAGCCTCGAGCTTGCCTCGACGAGTGCAGATTTCTCGAAAGGTGCTGCTTTGGAGAAACTCTTCAGCTATCTCCACTTTCTGCTGGGGAGTAACCTATAAGAAAAATATATATTAATATGATAACAGGAAAATGGGATGTGAAACGCCATGAAAAGGAATGTATTCTACTTCTTTGAGACCGCACAAATAACCGTTGACATCAGCGTTATGGGCTTCTTCTTTGGCTGCACCCACCTCCATCTTAAGGTCATTAATTTCCTTGTTTAGCTCTTCTTTGAGCTTTTCAGCCTCCGCCCGTGCCTCCTTGGCTGCCTCCCGATCAACACGCGCCTTAGCAGCATAGTCTTTGGCCAATTACAAGGCCTTTTCCTTTTCATCAAGGGCAGCTTGAAGAGCAGCATTGTTACCACCGCCAGCAGTCTCCCGAAATTCCATTAGGGCCGAGAACATGGTGTCCACAAAACCTCCCGCCTAACAATTAATGAGCAGTTAGATCATAATTTACAAAGTCAGTTCAGAGGAAATAAAACTCAAGCGAGAAGATCATTACCGCTGTTAGCAGATGCAGCGTGTTCCGCTCCACCCTCTTCCTTTCTTCGGCAGAGACTGGGAGAGGAACTGCAAGACCAGGTATCAGTGCCCTCAAATGCTCGATGGCTGCGGACTCCGAGATCTCGTACCCAGCAGCCCGAGCTCGAGGACCTTGGCTAGGCCCAACTCCTGAGCTCGGCTTGGCTACACTGGCCGGAGCATTAGAAGCACTGGGCCTGCTTGGTCGGCCGACTGGTGGAGCAGCCCCTTCGGCCTGTGACCGGGTCTGAGGCATTTTCCTTTTCTTGCGTTGGTTGCCGACTTGGACATCATCACCTGTTCCAACCGCCATGCTTTCTGACGCCTCATCACCACCTTGCACATTCTCTGGGTTATCCCCCAACATGTCCTCAAAAGGATCAACTGTTGGATCAGCAGCAGCGGCAGAAGAGGGACTAGCAATGTTTTTCTTGCCTTTACTCTTTCTCTTTCGGGGAGGAGGAGTTTCGGGCACAATGTTGGTCTGAGAGCTCGCCAGATCAGTAGCAACAGCTCGATTCATTCTCGCGTGCCGACTCATGAAGTACTTGGCTGCAAGAAAAATAATTCGCTAGAATCATAACAAGCATAAATCAAAAATACCAAAAGAGTTACGCAATTATACCAAGGGTCATCCTCCCGTTATATTTCACTGGAGACAATCCAGCTAAAGAGAGGACCCGATTTTCAATGAGTTTTTTAACATCAAATTGATGTTCTCGAACTAAGATAGGGATAAAATCGCAATCCCATGAAGTTATGGAAACGCCGCCAGGAATCATTACCCTTGCCCCGGTAAACCATTCATGGCGATATCGTCTGAACTCTCCTTCATAACTCTCTTCGATATAAAAATACCTTCTCTTCCAATCTTTTCCATATCGAGTCGCCCCACCATTCAAAAATTTGCAATTCGTTTGAGCTTTGATATGGTAGAATCCCTCTTCACGCCTCGCAATCTCAAATAAAGCATAAAACTCACTAGGACTTTGTGGCTGGCGCAACGCCTTCAAAACTATAATATAGCCAATCAAATTTCCGTAAGAATTTGGCGTGAGTTGCGAGGGCACGAGGTTTATCTTTCTTAAAAGCCATCTTAGCTCATACGGAATTGGAAAGCGCAGTCCATTGAGGAGCTGACCAACGAATACAGTCATATGACCGGGTGTGGGGGGTATGCATCCGATCATTTGGGCCCGGAAGGACGATCCTATACTTATCAGGTATATCAAATTTTTTACGAATCCCCTTACGACTATGCTGGAGACGGGAGATGTACTGATCGTAGGCCATTCTGGGGACCTCGACGTGATCGTCGAACTCCTTATTAATATAATCTACGTCCTCTTCACCCTCGCTTGGAGCGCGGTTATCCTGATAGGATGACGAGGACGGATCATCACTGTCCATTTCGGGCACTGTTGGGTCAATATTTGCAACGGGGCTGTTACCCGCGGGAGAATCAACCGTTACGATATAGATTAAGTCATATACATCTACTTCGACTCTGCTCGGGCCCGCGGGAGCATTCGAAGGGTTCCCCTTATTAATAGAACTAGAGCTATAGCCAGTACTCGACTCACTCCCAGAAGTGGATTCACTACTCACCATCTTTGACGAGAATGAACTGAAATAAATTAAAACGGAGGCTGACTAAGGACGAACACGTCACTCAACACTCTAGCACATCACTCAAACATACATAACATGAATTTGATAAAAGAAATAACTTAGCAAAATAAAAGCAAAAAATTTACCTTGATCAAATTTTCGGTAGAAAAAGCCTTTGCTTGATTAAAAATATCCTAAACAAAAGAGAAACATGTTAAAAATGCACATATGAACATTTAACGAGAGAAAAAGCAACAATTTTAACACATCGAATCATTCCAATTCAATGTTGATCGCATAGAATCGGTGACCGTTCGATGCGGATCGCATCGACTGACGCAAATCTGATGCGTCTCACCTGAAGAGCGAAGTGCGTTGCCAGAGAAATGAGCTCCTCACGACAATGTCTTCCTTATATAGGTGTCGTCAGGCCCATCAGGCCCATTTGAGGGATTGCATCGAATAACCGCATCGAACAAGTATAATTCGATGCGGGCTAATTTACGCATCGAATTGCAGCTATTCGAGGAGTTAAATTAATGTTCATAGGACCACTGTGAACCGCTCCGAACTATACTATGAATAGAAATATCCCAAATCAGTAAAATAATTGATAATATGTCTAAAACTTTACATGCGTACGACGAAGACCGTTCAGAGCAATCCCAAATATAGTTTTTAAAAAGTTTGGAAGACGATCTCCACGTTGATATCGTCTCCCAAACTGGGGGGACTATATGATGGGGGTGATTTAAGAATTGGCCCAATACATTCTGATTAGGCCGGCCCATAAGCGCATCTATTTGAGAGAATTCGATGCGCCCATCGAATCCACACACAGATACGTTGTTATTGGGCCAGCCCATTAGCGCATCGAATAGCCCTTATTCGATGCGCGCATCGAACATGCACGATTCGATGCCCCTTTCTATGTTGGTTAGTGGGCCCTATGGGACGGGTTCTATAAATAGCCCGTCCCCTTGAGTTCCAAGCAGGTTTTTGGGAAGATAACCACCTCAGCACAGTCAGCATCGAACCATCTCTCATTCGACACGCATCGGATCGAACAGCCATAATTTGACACGCAGTTGAATAGTGTACTTCCATTCGACACGCCAAAGTACGCATCGAATTCGACATCTATTATACGCATCGAATTCGATACCTTCCAAAACGACTTTGAACCAGCGGTACTTGTTCCGCATCGAACGAAGACATTCGACACGTCAGCATCGAATACCTACAATTCGATATGCAACATTAATATTGTAATTTAGTTATTCTATCTAATAAGCTTGTAACAAGTGTTCCGGACCAAGCTAGTCCGTTAATAAAGTTGGATAGCATTGTTTTGATCTCATTTTGTAATCTTTTACTGTGTTCTATTACCGTGACGAAATAAGACCAAAATACCTTTCTTAGTCACTAATCTTGTACCTCATTAGCAGCAAAAAAAAGGTAATTAAAGGAGTAATGAGATACGTGAACCATATTGTTTAACCACTTTGCTATTGTTTTCACGGGTAGCTAACAAAGAGAATTATTTTAAAAGAAATGGACTGATATGCAAAAAGCCTTGGATATAGGCGGTATAATTTTGGCAGTCAAATAAAAGGTAATTAAAGGAGTAATGAGATACGTGAACCATATTGTTTAACCACTTTGCTATTGTTTTCACGGGTAGCTAACAAAGAGAATTATTTTAAAAGAAATGGACTGATATGCAAAAAGCCTTGGATATAGGCGGTATAATTTTGGCAGTCAAATAAAAACCAAAGCCTTATTCCATAATTATCTTAACACAACACCCCACTTCACACCGTTAAATTCTCTTCCGACATATGGGTAGAAAGCACTCAGGTAATGAATTCAACTTTTACTACCTCTATTTAATTTAAGCAATTGATGTGTGCTTAAGTGGAAACATGATATATGAGATATGAGATAGGAGTCGTACGGAGCAGTGATTACCATATTATTAAGTAGAAACATTACTTTAATCCATTGAATATTATAATATGTTGATGTGTAGTGTTGAAAACTAAATGATTAAAATTAAGTACAAGCCTAATTTTGGTGTGCGTGTATTCATCTATATGTATATATGTACGTAATCACATGTTATGGGAGGATTTAAAGTACTGATTAGTGACATAATATCTTGTGTAGCTTGAATAAAGTCTAGGAGTAAAATTGAAATATATTTAGTGCCACTTCGAAGCTATACACTACTGCAGCTAGAGCATGATTAATATATAAAAGTATAAATAGAAAAGAGCTGGTATGAGACCACAATTACCTTGTAATGAGCATGAACAATTGATATCTAGTAATGAATGAAACATGAGAACACCAAAACGTTTTCAATAGATTCAGAAACGGGTACTTGTTGCTTTGAGAATGAAAATATATCTCAACTCAACACACACACACACACACACACACACACACACACACACACACACACACACACACACATATATATATATATATATATATATATATATATATATACTTTAGACTTCACCCATAATACATAGCTTAGTTGATGATACATATGATTGAGTTTATATTGAAATTAAATTTGCTTCGAATAGTTACTGTCCTTAATAATTTTTATATTGTTTAGGTTGATAGACTTAAGTTAAGGGTTAAATTTAATAGTATTCATTCATAAAAGCTTTGGCCACTTTCGTGATTATAGCTAGACGTGTGTCGCGTATTATGCTTCTCGCCCTTTACAGTCGTGTTTCAGGTGAGTGTTCCTAAATTCTATTATTTTCAAAAATGGAAGGAATGCATGGACGTATATCTATATTTATTATATATATATGTAACCATGATTCTCTGCATATGGAACTGTCATTTCTTCAAAGAAGCTATTTCTTAAATGTTTATTTTTGGAAAGAAAGTTTATGTAAATTGGGTATTTAAACCGTTCAGTTTTATCAAAGCAAGTTAACCGCATATTGGTTAATTGCTGTAAATGATTGGAATCGATATTATGAATGGTATCCCGTTGGGTTATATTCATAATTGATTAGACTGGATCCAGTGTTTGGCGTAGGAGTGTATGAGGTACCGCCGGGCGGCGACGGGCTTGCCAGTAGGACCATTTGTCGCCATGTGCTTATTCCCTCTCAGACATAACAAGAGGAGGTTGTGTCTTTGTTGGGTGGTAGGATTTCCGTATGTACCATGACATACGTCTTGATTCCAAGGTCGCGCCTTGAATGAGGAGATAAGGAGTACTGTTATGAGGTGATAAGGTGGGATGCATTAGCAGAATAACGTGGACATCGATCATGAAACGTGAATCCGTTCTTTTGTTAAAGGGTTTTTGTTAAATCATGAATGATTTTGATTCACGATTATATTGCATGACATTTGTATGCGTTAAAGTTCTTTTATTGAACTATTTTTAAAAGAAAGTTATGGTAAGAAAATGCTACACTTGCACATACGCATGGGTACTCACTGAGATTTTTATCTCAAGTAACATTGCATTTCTTTCCTTCCTTCCAGATTAAGACGAACTAGGTTACTACCACGTAAGGTTGTTGGAGCCTTTGGCATATGAGAGCGTTCAAAGATTAGTTGGATATTGAGTTAGTTGAGTTTCTATTTATTTTTATTAGATTAGTACTTTCAGTGTATTTGATTAAGATATTTAACAGTTAGACATGTAATAGTTGTTCTGATATTGTTCTGTTTATCTCAAAAGTATCGGGCCGTTTCAATTGGTATCAGAGCTTTGGTTAGTGTAACTAGGCTATGTCAAGATAAGTTCTTCGGACTGTGGAGTACTGGGACCAATATAAGTAAGTCGTACAGTTTGAGATTGCCTTTAGA
Source organism: Linaria vulgaris (assembly GCA_948329865.1). Lineage (NCBI taxonomy): Eukaryota > Viridiplantae > Streptophyta > Magnoliopsida > Lamiales > Plantaginaceae > Linaria > Linaria vulgaris. The sequence goes on from OX415250.1 coordinate 98,530,982, forward strand.
ATTAAGCATTAGGTTTCTCTTTACTCAAGTTGTTACGCATTACTATCGGCCTGGCCAACTCACAGTAATTCGATACATACTAAAGCATCAAGTAGAGGGTCGGGGATGAGTGGGCCTATGGTGTGCCTCATTTATGTCATAGTGTTATTTTCTAGTGACTTAAATGTCGTCATACCTACGTCTGATTCTCTATGATGCGGTACATGTGCATCTTGTTCTCTTCCTAGAGAATGGGAAAACCCCTTATTTTGTTTATATTTGGTTTGACCCTCGATTATTTACGTAAATATAACTTACCTTAGAATTCACTGTGTACCTTATGTGCTCGTACATCGTAATTGTGATGATTTGTTTTTCTTCGATGATAACTGAAATTGTCAAAGCCTATAAATCTTGTTTTCATAAAACTTGTGAGATAGATGGTCATTTTTTTCGATCGCTACTAGAGCACTTCATTGGTATGAAATCATTTCTTATCCAACGTTTCAATATGTTAGGAAACATACTTTATCAGTAGACTAATTGTTACATCTCACAATTATGTCTCGAATTAGTTTTACGTTTACTTTGGTATCACTTTCTTGGTCTACAAAAATATCTAATGTTGTTTTGCGACGAAAACTTCAATTCATTAACTTGCATAATTTCCTAACATTCATCCATGCATATAGACTCTGTTCACCCTGCAAATCCTAGAGATTTATAACTCTAGAAAGACTTTTGAATTCGGCTCTCATGTATGTGCTTTCCAAACAGAACATGATTTTGTTGACATGAGACCTTTTTATGATCATTACCCATAATTGGCTTGTTACTCCTTTGCGTGACAGAGTCTAAGAGCGTACTATATTATTCATTTTCTTGTGCATTTCAAGATTTTGATGGAGTACGCATTATGCATCAAAGCAAAAGATTTATTTATGTGAACTGTGTGACGAGCAGTAACATTTTGAAGTCCTATTCTAACATAGAGACAATATATTAAACTTAGCAGTAAAGTTTATGGTTAAAAACTATTACAAGTATATCAAGATTGGTGTTGTTACTAGAAGTTTAGCTTGGACTTGACTAATAATTAGAACTCAAATAGCTCCTTACCAATGTTCTTGTGGTTCGTAAATTCTTTTCTTTTAGCCCATCTGCTTCACATAGTGACATATATATCTAATATGAAAAATTCAGTTGTTGCGCTAAGATTTTCGAGTTGTATTGGGATATGGCTTTTATCTCTCGTCAAAATACCATTTAACTTTTATCTCAAACATCTAGAACTATAATTATTGTCAAATCGTAAACAAGGTCATCAGCTAAGATATGACGCTATTATATTAAAACTTCGAACCACTTTAATAGTTTACCGACTTCCGTGTTCTTGTTTAGTATTCTGCGTCTAAACTCTTAATAGTTACTATACATTACTTTTTAGTTCCTAGTGCGTTACTACTCAAGTAAGATTCTTACTTTAACCATTGGAGCGGAACCCATTTATACACTTGGGCTCTTAAGTCATTTCTCCCTTCTATTTACGGATGGGATACCATTAGAACATTGTTATACTTCTAATATTTTGTTACTCTCCTCCTATGAGTCTTTGTTGTGCTTTATTCACAACTATTATTCTACTATCAACTCATAAGGGTTCAAACCATTTTCTAGTCCTATTCTTTGAAGCAATCTTTAAAAGTAAGACCTCGCTCTAAGTTCAAACTCTATTTCTTAGTTCAGTAACCTTCAAGGATAACCATAATGTGTAAAGTGTGACCTCTTAATCCTTTCAAGTTCCGTTCCATATTTTTTCCACCTACATTGTGTTTATCAAAACCATGAAACATAATCATTAGACAATACCGTTTCATCATTTTCTAAGTAACGTGAAATTAGATCGCATATTCAATATGAATTTGGGGACCAAATTCTTTTAAGGCGGATAGTTTGTAATGTCCCGACTTTTTCTCAAATGGTTATACTAAGAGGTTCTAGGTTAATATTAGAATAATAAATAACCAAGTTACACTTAAGAAATTTTTATCACTAATTATATGTAATGAAATTAGAATATGGGGACCAAATTCTGATAAGAAGGGGAGGATGTGACGCCCCGATTTCTGATGTAACCATGTCTTAAGTGAATACTTGAAAGCATATTTTTGTTTTCCAAGTATCGTAGAACACAAGTAATCCAAGGTCTAGCACTTGAATAATTTGAATTATCTTAGTACTTACAAATGTCTCTAAGTTAGTAGTGTGAAACAATATTCAGTTGAATGTTACTAATTTCCCTTAAATATATATCATCTTTCACAAAATTAAGTTTAAGCAATGATCTTTGAATTCAAGAGCGTCTATTTTGGAATTTAAGAAATGCAAGGACGCTATGTTAAGGTGGTAGATATCTAAGGATTGAAATTGACGCCTTAAATAAATACAAATTTTCCCTTTCTTAGTCACTAATCTTGTACCTCATTAGCAGCAAAACAAAAACGGTAATTAAAGGAGTAATGACATACGTGAACCATATTGTGTAACCACTTTGCTATTGTTTTCACGGGTAGCTAACAAAGAGAATTATTTCAAAAGAAAGGGACTGATATGCAAAAAGCCTTGGATATAGGCGGTATAATTTTGGCAGCCAAATAAAAACCAAAGCCTTATTCCATAATTATCTAAACACAAAACCCCCACTTCACACCTTTGAATTCTCATCCGCATATGGGTAGAAAGCACTCAGGTAATGAATTCAACTTTTACTACTTCTATTTAATTTAAGCAATTGATGTGTGCTTAAGTGGAAACATGATATATGAGATATGAGATAGGAGTTGTACGGAGCAAGTGATTGCCATATTATTAAGTAGAAACATTAATCTAATCCATTGAATATTATAATATGTTGATGTGTAGTGTTGAAAACTAAATGATTCAACTTAAGTGCAAGTCTAATTTTGGTGTGCGTGTATTCATCTATATGTATATATGTACGTAATCACATGTTATGAGAGGATTTAAAGTACTGATTAGTGACATAATATCTTGTGTAGCTTGAATAAAATCTAGAAGTAAAATTAAAATATATTTAGTGCGACTTCGAATCTATACGCTACTGCAGCTAGAGCATGATTAATATATAAAATTATAAGGTTTATAGTATAAATAGAAAAGAGCTGGTATGAGACCACAATACCTTGTAATGAGCATGAACAATTGATATATGATAACGAATGAAACATGAGATCACCAAAACGTTTTCAATAGATTCAGAAACTGTTACTTGTTGCTCTGAGAATGGAAATATATCTCAACTCATCACACACACATATATATATATATATATATATATATATATATATATATATATATATACTTTAGACTTCACCCATAATACATAGCTTAGTATAGTTGATGATACATATGATTGAGTTTATATTGATATTAAATTAGCTTCGAATAGTTAATGTCCTTAATGATTTTTATATTCTTTAGGCTGATAGACTTAAGTTAAGGGTTAAATTTGAATATTATTCATTCATAAAGGCTTTGGCCACTTTGGTGATTACAGCTAGACGTGTGTTGCGTATTCTGTTTCTCGCTCTTTACAGTCGTGTTTCAGGTGAGTGTTCCTAAACTCTATTATTTTTAAAATTGGAAGGAATGCATGCATGTATATCTATATTTATTATATATATATATATATATATGTGTGTGTGTGTGTGTGTGTATGTGTGTGTAACCATGATTCTCTGCATATGGAACTGTCATTTCTTCAAAGAAGTTGTTTCTTAAATGTTTATTTTTGGAAAGAAAGTTAAGTAAATTGGGTATTTAAACTGTTCCGTTTTATCAAAGCAAGTTAACCGCATATTGGTTAATTGATGTAAATGATTGGAATGGATTTGATGAATGGTGTCCCGTTGGGTTGTATTCGGAAGTGATTAGACTGGATCCCGTGTTTGGCGTAGAAGTGCAGGAGGTACCACCGGGCGGCAGCGGGCTTGCCGGTAGGACCATTTTTCGCCATGTGCCTATTCCCTCTCAGACATAACAGGAGGAGGTTGTGTTTTTATTGGGTCATATGATTTCCGTATGTACCATGACATACGTCTTGATTCCAAGGCCGCGCCTTGAATGAGGAGATAAGAAGTACTGCTATGAGGTGATAAGGTGGGTTGCATTAGCAGAATAACATGGACACCGATCATCAAACGTGAATCCTTTCTTTTATTAAAGGGTTTTTGTTAAATCATGAATGCTTTTGATTCACGATTCTATTGCATGGCATTTGTATGCGTTAAAGTTCCTTTATTAAACTGTTTTCAAAAGAAAGTTATGGAAAGAATATGTTACACTTGCACACACGCATGAGCACTCACTGAGATTTTTATCTCACGTAAAATTTTGTGTTTCTTTCCTTCCTTCCAGATTAAGACGAACTAGGTTACTACCACGTAAAGACCTGGGAGCCTTTGGCATTGGGGAGCGTTCAAAGTTTAGTTGGGTATTGAGTTAGCTGAGTTTCTGTTTCTTTTTATTAGATTAGTACTTTCAGTGTATTTGATTAAGATATTTAACAGTTAGACATGTAATAGTTGCTCTGATATTGTTCTGTTTATCTCGAAATTATCGGGCCGTTACACACACGCACCCCAACTATTGCATTAACATTATCACCCCCAGCTGCACCATCACCATCCCATGAGTGGTCTTCAATAACATCGTTAGCATGCCCACCCCATGTTGCACCTTCAACACCCTCTGTTACAACTTCATTAACATTGTTACCATGCCCACCCTCTGTTTCAACTTTAGCATGCATATCTTCCCCAATTACAACACAACCCTCCAAAGCTTCCCTATTGGTATTAGTATTACCCATCTCAACACAGACTTGAACACCCTCTTCTCTTCCCCATCATTACTTTCTTCCACCTCAAACCATGGTTTAACACCCTGTCCAGTAAGACCCTTCTTTGTATGTATCCCCTCACCAGAAACCATACCCCCTCCTCTATGTGAGCATCTATGAACAATGACAATTGTCTACAGAGAAGGGCTTCTTCACATTACTTCTTCAATGGTTGGTCATCTTGAATGTATTTAAACATCCCCTAGCCCTTAGATAATACTTCTTTACACCGAGCAGGTTGAAATTGGACACAACATTATCAAGTAGCCCTATGTTAAAATCATCTATATTAATATAATCTTTCTTACACCAGTATCCACCTTTGTAGTCATCATAAGGTAGATGTGTGAACATTCCACCTTAAAACAATGTAACTTTAACGAATCTACTCTCTTCATCTGCAAAAAGGCCATAAAATAATTAACAACTGCATAATAGAGCACGTGAACTTATAATAAATTAGCATTTAACAAAAACTATTTCTAGATGTCAAAACCCTAACAATGTGGAGGACCAATTTTGGTAAAACACAACATGTTGTAATAGAGGGAACCATTTACACTAGCAATTAGCATAAAAAATAATAATAACTAAATATTAAAACATTAACCCTAAGACTGTCGGGGACCATTAGCACTATAATACCCTTAATAACTCGATTAAAAAACACATTTATATAACCCAGATGATCAAAAACAAAATGTCAAAGGATACGACTGCACTAACGTAATTTAAATAGAATCAAAGAGATCCTTACTTTAAACGGGTGGGGCCAACAAATATGATGGAGTGACCTCAAAAACGGCATAGTACCTTTCTTACGTATTGGGGGATAAAGAGAACTTCAATTGATTTGTGTATTTGTCGTTAATTGAAGCGATTTTGCTTAAATTCAGAATTAGGGTTCACATGACGATTTGGGGGTGATTTTGGTAGGTAAAGAGTTTTTGGGAAAGTGCTTTAAGTGTTGGGCGTTAGTGTATATGTATCAAAGTTGCTAGAAAAAAATTTATCCGACGTGGCTAAAAATTTTATCCACATCAGGCGCAATTTAAGGACGTGGCAGACAGCTGCGGAAAAGTCCTGGCCAGGCTTGAGCAGGGCATGTTAGTCAAAAATTTGAACGTTATTATCTGTTTTGATGATCCGAAAAGTTATAGAGCAAAACACAAAAGTAGTAAGAGTTACATGGCATTTTTCCTAAAATGTGTCCAATACATATCGACACTTTACCTCCAATGCGCATAGGATATACATTAAATACAGTGCATGACGTATTAATTAATGGGTCAAAAGCACTTAATTGTTAAGTAAAATTAGAAAAAAAAAAACCAAAATAAGAAAATCAAAAGTTGGTCAAATCACCACCCCCACCACCGAAGATAGCTTCGCCGTGCGCCACTCCCCGATACTGCTACGCCGCGCGCCATCACTTACATACGTCGCACGACACTCTGTTGTATCACCATCACTGCTGCATCACCACCGCGAACCACCAGCCAACAAAATCTCGGTCACCAGATATTTAAAAGAGATGCGCCCGTGTCAGATTTTGGAAAATCCAATACATGAGATCGACAAGAAGAGATCTATCGCCATTGTTCTTTCCATCTAAAAAATAAAATACCAAGTGTAAAACATTTCACAAGAATTCACTCGAAACAATTTTCACTGGAATGTCACTAATATGCAATAACACTATCAAAATGATGACAACCAAAGAAAAAAATCCTAAATTTTTAAGCAACAACCTTTCACATATATTAACAAATTACGATAACAAACCAACTTTAGCAAAAAAAACAAAATAAAGGACAGAAACCATACTGGAAAGAACATGGGTGTGAGTGTGTGACTAATACCAGTTGAAGAAAGAGCCTTTTGATTAGTTCTCAAAATCTGCATTACGTCTCCGAAAGCCGTAATCTGAATGGGCCCTCTGATTCCATTAGCTTTGATGGCAGAAGTAAATTGCAGTTCTCAAAATTCCACCACACTGACCCTCGAACGTTGTGGCTCTCATTGTCATGGCTCCTCGTCGGGTAGTTGGAAACTGGGCCTTGATAATGGTGATGGGTTTGTGCTGAGAAGAAAACGACAAGAAATGTGAATTGTTGGTGCTTTTGGGGTTTGAAATAGAGAGAATGAAAATGGATTTTGTAAAAATAGGTTTCATTTTTCACAAACGGTGTGATCAGAATGTTGGTGGTGATGGAATTTGGAATCATCTACGAATTTTTTATGAAATTTTCTAAAAGTCATCACCGGCAGCGGTGGTTCGCGATGGTGACGCATGGTGATACGCCCGTGTTGCCCGCGGCGTTCGGAGGTGATGGCGTGCGGCATAGCAGTATCCATCGAAGGTGGCGGATGGTGGAGCTACCTCCGGTGGTGGGGGTGGTGATTTGGCCAACTTTTGATTTCTTATTATATATTTTTTCTAATTTTACTTAATAGTTAATTTGCATAAATTTCTTATTTTTGCCTTTTTTTAATTAAAATATGTAAAATACCTTTTATGCCCTTGTAAAAACACCTACACACTAAAGAGGTACAAAATGTCAAAAATTTTATTTTCAGGGTGCAAAGTGGTGTCATCTCAATTTAGTGGTGCAAAGTATCAAAAAGTGGCAATTTATAGGTGCAAAGTGCTTTTTGAAGTGCAAGGTGTCGATGAATGTTAGACCAACATTGTAGCTGCAATGTTAGGATAACCTTGAACACAGGAACACTGCACATTTGGAATTTATTACTATAATTATGTTTAGCCTTTATTTACTTACTAACTTAGTTCTACGAGTTATAGTTGGTATTTGTATGTGCTCCAGGTCTAGAGACTTCAAGGATGAATCTATTTCCTCAAATAGAAGTTGTCATTCAAAGAAAAGTTCCCAATGAAGAACTTTCCATAGTTAAAGAAGGAAAGATGTGTGCACTACAATGGAAAGATCAAGGCGTGTGAATTGCAAGAAGGAAAGAAGATTACTTGCAGTAGGATTCTTTCCATAAAAGACTACAAGATGGAGAAGGATACTTTCCTTAGAAGACTTCAAATAAAAGAAGAAAACATTTCCATTGAAGACTTCTATATGGACAAGGAAACATTTCTCAATTGAAGAAGACTTGCCATGAAATTAGAGTCATACAAGAAGATATAAAGTATTCCAAAAACGTGCACAACATGTCTTGGATATCAAGGAAGACTGCATTATAAATAGGCATGTTGGGCATCAAGAAAAGACACATAGACAATAGCAAAAATATCCTGTGAGGAAATTATTATATCCGAGTGTCTTTGTCTTGCTTTGCGAAGTTTGTAGATTATAGAGTTAAATCTAGTAATAGGTTTAAGTAGAGAATCTTTGTGTGCTTGGTTGAGTTCGATGAACTTGAGAGTGTGAGCTTGAGAGTTGAGAGAAACACCTTTGTTAAAATCATTATTTCGATAGTGGTTATTTCGCCTAAGGCTCGAAAGATCATATTAATATATAATCTTCTTAAAATTATACTACTTGCATTCTTTGTTTTTCCGCTGCGTTATATTCTCTAAAAAGTAGATTGGTGCTAACATTAATTGATGTTAAACCTATGTTGAGATAACATCGAGTCCAGCGTTATCATAACATTGGAAAAAGAGTATCAAGTCCCGATCCAACAATTTCAATTGGCGTCAGAGCCAAGCACCGATTTCACTGTGTTTGGATTTGGTGCTAAATGATGGACAACGCGAATCCGAACAACAATAGGATATCTATCTTGGATGGATCCAACTATTCTTACTAGAAGATTAGAATCTGTGTGTTCATAAAATTATTTAGTTGGCGAGCTTGGAAGTCGGTGACCAAAGGGTATGCAGTTCCTATGTGTGCTCCACATGAAGATCACGAGGTTGTTCCAATGCCAGAATCAGAGTGGACTCAAACTGAGATAAATAACGCATTATTCAATGCAAAATCCCTTAATAACATATTTAGTTTGGTGGATTGTAACATTTTGAGTTAATTAAAAATTGTTCAACTGCAAAGCATGCTTGGGATATCTTACAAAATAATTGTGAAGGTGATTTATGCACTAAAAAACTAAGCTACACATGTTTTTGAGAAAATTTAATAATTTAATAATGGGGACGAGAAAGCATTACTTCTTATTTTGAAAAACTCTTGGATATTGCTAATGAATGTCAATTGCTTGGAAATCATTTGTCTAATAAACAACTGAATAAACCTACTCCTCATGATGATACACATCTCAAACAGATTCAATGCTATGAATGTAAAGGTTGGGGCCATTTTGCTTATGAATGTGCTAACAGCCTTAGAACAAAAGAGAATCCTAATTGGGTTTGTGTAGTTGATAATGATGAGACATGTTTTGAAGAATGTACTAATGGACATGTATCAACGATTGAAGAAATTTAGACAATAGTGTATGCAAAGGTGAACAAGCCAGCTGGTGTCAAGGCTCGATGTTCAGCCAACATCTGGATAACTCGGTGTTGTGACAACATCCAGAATACAACACCAGTCCATATGATTTTCTTTGATGATTGGGATGAAACCATTTGTTTAGACAACTTTGAATGTTTTATTTATGACCATGATGAGTTTGATGATGACTCTGACTTTGAGTATTTGCATGATTCTGTAGGTTTGGAAAATGATTACTTCTTTAAAGATGAACCGAGTCAAGAAGAGTTTCTTGAAGAACCAAAGATCATCTACCAAGACCTGCACAAGGAGAAGAACAGGTTGAGTAGAATTGAGAAGGATATGGAAGAGAATTAAAGCTTGAAGGCTACAATCACTCAACTTGAGGTTAGTTTGGGCAGAAAATATGCTAAAATAGATACAGTAACATCTAAGCTAGAAATTGCCAAACATACCATTGCCAAGAGGAATACATGTACTTATAAACTTGATGAAGTTGTTTAGGCAATGATGGTAATTCTGGTTCACGATATCAAAGTCAATTTACTCACTCCACTACTTATGTTGAATCCACTATTTTTGGTTTTGTAAAAGTAAACCTTTTTTTTTAAAAAAAATCTAAGAAAATGGCTGATATTTGTCAATATTGTTTTCAATCTGGACACCTTTTGGGTGCCTAAAATTAAGATTGTTTACAATCTTGTCTTTTCTCTTTTGCATACTAACCTTACAGGTAAGTGGTACTCTGATAGTGGATGCTTGGGTTATATGACTGGAACAAATCTGATTTGAAGGATTGTGCACCACTAACCACTGGAACTTTCACATATGATGATGGAAGTAAGGGAAGAATCATTGGCAAATAATTGTTGAATATAGATGGATTCCCACCCTTGAAGGATTTGTTGTTATTGGATGGATTCTATGAAAATCATATAAGCACCAGTCATCATCACACAACATAATCATCGACCAGTCCATATGTTGACTCAACATCTGAGCAGTTAAACTTATACAATGAAAATGTTCAAGTTCAAGATGTTTGGAGGGATACAACTTATAGGATTCAGAGGAATCATCCTGCTTCTCAGGTTATGGTTCAAATCGTGAATGACATCAAAGCGTGCATCAAGAAAAGGGGTAAATTATAGGGATGTGATAATGTTGAGTGTTTGCATGTCTGCCATATTTTTTGATAACTGTTTAGCTCAAAGATTTGTTGATGAAATTATTTTTGTTTCTACTAACAAGTCTACTTTAGGCAAGTTTGTTGAGGCTTTGATAGGTACATTATAGATGAGCATGATTGGTGAACATGATTTCTTCTTGGTGGGAAGATTTGGTTTGGAGGAGTCAAAAGCAAGCAAGACTCAAATGTCTTCTACCTTAATGATTGGAAAAGGTGGCACAAGAGCCAATGTTGACACAACATTGTACAGATCCATGATCGGAAGCTTGTTATATCTATCTACCACTCACCTTTATATAATGTACTCGGTTTGTGTTTGTGTTTGTGCCAAGTATTACGCTGAACCTAAAGCTTTTCACTTAATTGTTGTGAAGCGAATACTGAATTACATATATGGTATTGTAGAATTAAGCATTTGTATACACATGATACAAATACAAACCTTGTTGATTTGATGATTCTGAATGGGCTGGAGATTTAGCTGAAAGAAAATATACATATCGGGGTAAAGAGTGACACATTATTAATGTTTTGTGATAATCTTAGTGCCATTAGCATATCAAGAAATGTGGTGCATCCTTCTAGAACAAAGCATATATTTTTTATGCATCATTTCTTGAAAGAACGGGTAGATGACAAGATGGTTAACATTGATCACATAGCTAATACGCTTAAAATTCTCTTAGATAGCGAGAGCTTCTTCAATTTGACGAATACTCTCAACATGAATGTCATGTGAACATGTCGCATTCCGGTGTTGCCATAACACCACTGGCTAACACCGTAGACTGTTTGTGGTGTATATGATTGCTTTAGATTTTTTTCTGTTTGATTTCTACTATTGTTTTTGTTTGTCTTCATGATTGTTTGACAGATTTGGTAGGGATAAAAGCATCAAATCCCGTGAACTATGCACTTCTTTGCCACTTGCACCCTAAACAAATTGAATAAGTGTTTTGCCCCCTAAACTATGCATGTATGTTCGATTTGCCCCTTCAGTGGATTCTCGGCCATTTTCGGCCAGAATATTCCCCCCTACCCGACTCATATATGTTGTACTAGATGTATAATGCCAGTTGATGACAAAAAGTTGTGGAAAAAATACCTCGTGCGGGGTATTTCGGCCAAAAATGACCGGAAATGCGATTTTCCACTTCAGTGTATTTTTGGCCATTCTTGGCCGAAATAACCCCCACTACCCAACTCATATGTGTTGTAATAGATATATTTTGGTAGTTGATGACAGAAAGTAGGCGGAAAAACACCTCAAACGAGAAATATTCGGCGAAAAATGGCTGGAATGCCACTTAAGGAGCAAATCGAACAGACGTGCATAGTTTAGGGGGTAAAATGCTTATAAATTTGTTTAGGATGCAAGTCGCAAAAACGTACATAGTTGTTCTTTTATTCCTATTTGGTAAGTGTGGTTGACTATGTGAATAACAAAATTCTCTAGTTGACAATTCACTTCTTTGGTTTGAAAAGCTTAATAAAACTCTTTTGTTTGTGAGAGGTTGTTAACCTAATATTTGGAGAAGCTGGGGTACACAAAGTTTGCTGCTTTGATGTCTATTCAGTTGTGTCTTATCCATTTGGAGGTTTTACAGGACATGTGGAGAAGTCGGGGTTCAATGTTGATTTGGGCTTAAAATGGAGAAATAACTATGTTCTCATGTGAAGGCATACATTTTGGGTGATTCAGCTGCGGTGACAAACTAAGTTGTCTCTTGTTATGACTTAGAAGTAGATTAAATCTTTTAATTCTTACTTCACACCCTAAATGTTGGATTTTCTGTTAACTATCCTTTCCATGTACAAATCTGATATATTTGTGGTACTAACTTGCTAATATGTCTTAAGTTTCAGATATGTGTTTTCAGATCTAGTTAATGCTTTTAATTGAAAATATCTTGAGGGTAAGCTCAATACCTCTACATTCACAAGAACCAATGTTGATTCAGAACAGGTGTCAATGTTGTGCCAACACCAGTCTGTCAGCGTGTTGTCCCAACATCCAGGTTTAACATTCTGATTTATAATTTTTTTGTAAACTGCTTTGGTCAAGTGTAGAGTATGCATAGTGTCACTTGTTGACTCAACATGCGGGAGATATGTATGGATTATTTTAAAAAACCGCCCTTTACTTCTTGCCACTTATGATTCTGAATTCTCTACTTTTTTTGTGCCTAACTCTCTTTCACACTAAGAATTTTCACTTGCAATTGTTTTTTAAAGCCATGGTATCTATCTCTAATCTTAGTTATGTGGCCCTTGATATGGAGAATCAAGGATATAATCCCACCCAGCTCCTGTAAATCTTTCTTACAGGTCCAACGTTCATTCTAGACATTGTTGCTGAAGACAAAACAAGTTAAAACTGAGGAACATGGTGTTCTTGCTATTCGTACTTCAAACACGGTGGTTGAGGAACATTTTTCGAGAAGAAGGCTTTGATTGAGGGGGAGAACACTTTAGTGACAATGGTGGTTTTGCCGCTGGTGCTAATAGAGAAAAAGAGGTTGATGATGTTGTTGGTTAATTTCAATGTAATGGGGAGAATGAGAAAAGGAAAGGTACAAAGAGGTTGATAATGAAGAGGAAGTGGTGAAAAAGAAAAAGATGGTTCTGAGAAAAAAGATGAGAAAAGTGAGAATGGTGATTATGAAATTGTTGAGATCGAGAGGATAAGGAAGAAGGTTATGAGAAGTCTAATGATGTTGAGTCTGAGCTGGATGTTACATCAACATCTCTTGAGAACAATGTTGACTCAACATCGGAGGTAATACTGAGGTAATATCTACTATTGAGGCTAACTTTAATCTCCTTTTTGGGGGAGATAATACTGTGGCTATGGAGGATTTTAAGAAACAATGTATAATAGAATTCTTAGAGGAAAAAAAAAGAAATAGCTTCTAAAGAAGAGCTATAGAACTTTATCATATGCAGTGATTTAATTAAGGTTTTGCTTTCCTCATAAAAAAGTGGGAGAAGTAAGTCATTTTATCTTCATGTTTATTCTATTGGTTCTGCAATTCTTATATAGCTAATGTTTTCATAGTTATGCTTATAATTGTGATGTTTAACTCGTTGTGTTTTCCTATTAGTATCTCAAAGATATTTGGTTAATAGTGTCATATTAAGGGGGAGTAGCTTAAGGTATTGATAATGTTGTGCTGCTGGAGCACTGTGCATAATATGAATTGTGAATATGTTTGGTTTTGTGAAGAAAGGCAAAAAGGGGGAGATTGAAAGTGGAAAGTTTTTTGTCAATGTTAGATCAACATTGTAGCTGAAATGTTAGGCTAACATTTAACACATGAACACTACACATTTGAGAGTTATTGCTATAATTGTGTTTTGCCTTTATTCATTTACTAACTTAGTTCCACCAGTTGTAGTTGGTATTTGTATGTGCTCTAGGTCAAGAGACTTCAAGGATGGATCTATTTCCTTAAAGAAACGTTGCATTCAAAGAAAAGTTCCCAAAGAAGAACTTTCCATAATGAAAGAAGGAAAGACGCGTACAATACAATGGAAAGATCAAGCGTGTGAATTGAAAGAAGGAAGAAGATTACTTGTAGTAGGATTTTTTCCATAGAAGACTACAAGATGGAGAAGGATACTTTCCTTAGAAGTTTTCAAGTCAAAGAAGGAAACATTTCCATTGAAGACTTCTAGTTGGATAAGGAAACATTTCCCTATTGAAGAAGACTTCCCATGAACGAAATTAGAGTCATACAAGGAGATCTAAAGTATTCCAAAAACATGCACAACCTTGGACATCAAGTAAGACTACATTATAAATAGGCATGTTGGGCATCAAGAAAAATACACAAAAACAAGAGCAAAAATATCCTGTGAGAAAATTATAACAGTCGAGTGTCTTTGTCTTGCTATGCAAAGTTTGTAGATTATCAAGTTAAATCTAATTATAGGTTTAAGGAGGGAATATTTGTCCGCTTTGTTGAGTTCGATCAACTTGAAAGTGTGAGTTTGAGAGTTGAGAGAAACATCTATGTTAAAATTATTATTTTCATAGTGGTTATTTCCCCTAAGGCTCAAAAGATCATATTAATATATAATCTTCTTAAAATTACATCTACTTGTGTTCTTTACTTTTGCGCTGCGCTATATTCTCTATTAAGTAGAATGTTGCTAACGTTAACTGATGTTAAATGGATATTAAGATAAACACCGAGTCCATTGTTATCATAACATTGAGAAAAAGAGTAGTAAATCCCGATCCAACAATTTCACTTTTGACCCATTTATTATTTAAAAATAAAAAGTAATAGCTTTGTCAGATACATTAAGAGCGTATTCAATGTGTTACTATTTTTATGAAAAAGAAGTTAACAATCTCCATCGATTTTTTATGAGCTTTCCAGTCATAAATCTGTGGATCAAAGTTTCTTTTCTTTTTCAGTCAAAATATCGAAATGTTTTTATCTTTGGCTCTAACGAAATGAATCACACATGTATTTTAAGTTATTTACAATTGGAGTTTTCACTAAAATCCCGAAATGTGTCGAAAAAATCTCAAAATATTGCAAAACGGTTATAATATTTAGAAGACTGAAACATATCATTGAAACGAAACATTGATCCTTGCTGATAAATCATAACAAGCGAATTTTGAGGAAGAGATTTCCATTTTTTCTATTTTTCGTCCTAATGGGAGATTGCTTAGATTATATATATATATATATATATATATATATAGGGAGAGAGAGAGAGAAGTGATAATGAATAAATACACCATACAAGGAAAAGACCATAATACCCTCAGAAAGGGTTCTAGAATCGGCTACTCGTATAGGAAAATCATCATTATCCTTGCGTTCAAAGAACACATAGTAGAAAACCACTCGTATCATACGAAGGGGCTCTTCGATACAACCTGGCATCTTAAATAACCCACTTAGAGGGTCATGCGTGTAATAATGGATTGCCATTCATATTACGAAATATCTTTAATCTCGGGCGATCCGCATTGAACTTTGTCAGCAGATTCAACTCTGACAAGGCAACCTTGATGATGGCCCATACCCATCATTAAAGACGACCAAGTTGTTATACTCATAATGCACCTAAAATCCTATAAATCTCACTTGTAACCAAGTCAGATACACATAACACACTTGTACTCTTTGATGATGTAATACCATCCGACCTCCCGGAGAGGGAAAATTTGGGATATTGATCGAGTGAGTTTTGCTCGAAATGCTAATCCCGATCCTGAGAGAAGCGATCAATGCCTTTTATTGATATTCATGAGAGTGAGTAGGTTACAAGTGGTGGAACTCGGCTGGGGAGGGGAAAGCTATTACGAGGATCGTTTTGCGATTACAAGTATGTCCACTTTTGTAGCAGCTAAATACTGAATGTCATACTAAAGTCTATGTGATCGTGAGTGAAAGTGGTGAGGTTAAAGCTGAAAAAAGGTGTAATTGGGAGTGAGTGAAAGTCTTGTCTCCAACTTAGTTAGTCTATGTAGGAGTGCTAACAAGCCCCTACTTATAGGAATTTCATGGGGGTCCTCGACCAATTGCTATAAGTCTTCTTCTGTGAGTAATGACCTTGATTAGGCTGGCCAATTATGTGGGTCTTCTTCTGCGCCAATAGGTGTTTCTGACAGGGGTAGCCTATGGCGAGGCTTTTTTTGCATAAATGTGGGTCGTCGACTGGGGGAACAAATTGGGTGAAGCTCTCTGCCTCTAGTAGGTGTTGTAGACGCTCTATACCAATGGGCGTTGTCGCGTTTGGGCCCAATGTTTCGTCTTCTACAGAGAGTGACCAATTTGATTTGGTCTTCTCGTTATTTATGGCGAGCGGTTAGGAGTTGGGTAATAAATTCATACTGAGTTCCTCTTTGTAGCCTCTCATTACTTCTTTTGGTCTCTCGTTAATTGACACCGCTGCTCTCGTCTTTCCTGCCAAAAGGTGATAGCAGAATGTTAGTGAAATATTATCTATGTGTTGGTTCACTCGTAATAAGAGTTTATCAGAAGTTTTGTCTAAGCTAGTGAAAAGACATATTTAAGCTCGATGAGGATTATGGCCAGGGAAGGCTCGTAGGATAGTACGATAGGAAGACTTTATGAGGTTGGAGCGATGTTTGTTTTAGCAATAATCGAAGGCTGAGTGTTTTAGAAGATTACTGCTAGGGTAGCGTAGGCGTGTATGACCATAGAGGTCGTGATTCCACGGAGGGGAGGGTGTAATGACTGCTATCCGTGGAGAGCGGGCAAATCTCGGTTGGTTGAGTCTCAGCAGTGTACTCGGATATGTCCTCCGTACGGGTGGAGTCATAGAATGTTACCATGAAAAGAGTTCCCATTGACATTATCTGTTAGGAAATAATCAGGGGAGGCCCGAGTGGCCCAACTCGATACTTTCCTTCAGGTGTGGTCGATAGCTATGTTCCAAGTGTCTTATCCGCTATCTTGGGATATCTCTCATTACTCCTCGAACCGTCCTCTTTTGGAAGAAAATAATTATATTTTATGATATGCATCACCACTCTCATTTAGCAAAGCAATATATTCTCTATATTATTCGTCTTTCTATCTCTGCGTAGTTCAAGAGTCTTCGTCATCCACATCCCGTTCATTTTAAACACTAAATACTAAAACACTTTCTTTCTCGAATCACGGAAATCATGTTTCGAACTACATCTCTAACGATATTTTAAGAATTTCTCAGCCCGAAGAATTCTGTGTTACCAAGAAGCATATCTTAAATATACACTACAAGAAAATTCGTTTTTGGTAACGAAAAACATTGTTACTGTAAGTAGTGTTTTTCGTTACAAAATATAATGGTAACGAACATTTTGTTACCAAAATTTAGTGCTCTAAACCACGTTATGAAAGATTCTAGTAACGAAATTTATGCGTTCGTTACCATTACTTTGGTAACAAATCGCATTTTTGTTACCACTCCTTAGAATTCGTAACTAACAATTTGTTAGGAAAAGTCGTCCACTTTGTTACTAAAGTGCATTCGTTACTAATATTTTGGTTATAAAAACAATTTCATCTTGTTACCAAAAATACTCTTGTTACTAATAAATAATTACATTCACATTTTTAATTCCATAATTTGGTTACAATTAGGTAAATTTGTTAACTATACCCTTGCTGCAAGAATTTAGAAATGTAGATTGGCAAGTACTAATATAAATCACCCAATATTTAATTAAATAAAAAAAAATGTCTATTACATCAGATTAGTTCCGTCCAACAACAAGATGAAAAATATAAAAGATATAATTCATACTATAATACCCTAAAACAGAAAAGAACGAAAATTAACAAATGAGTAATAAATTAAAAGTATTACGCGTTTGCAACAACAACGTTCTAATCAAAAGATATCAACATAATAATACTCCCAACTGTTGAACATTCATGCAACTTGCTCCATATGATATAGTTGTTTTACAAACCTACAATCAAATGAAAACAAAAGAACACCATATAAATACGTAATTAAAAAAACAAAATCAAGACATAATACTAAATGAAATTAGGAAACAGAACCACTTAAATATCATCCCATCACAAGATTAAAACCATATAAATTATCATTAAAGCAAAACAAAGGTAGCATAAATTAATAACGGTTAGTTCAAATGCTCGAGAAAAACCGATATGCTCATCTAAAACCTACACTTTATCAACCAATATATCAACTCACTAGTACAAGATTTCTGATAAAATTTGGATTAGCACAACAAGATATTTATGAACAAAAGAAACTATAAATCTAAACAAAATACATCAATTATACTTTATAAACAACTTTCGTATTAACACTCAACAATACTTTTTGAATGAAATGAAGCATAAAATAAACCTACAAAAGTAGCAATTATTTTCTTACCAACACAACATAAATATTAGCCTACATTACGTTCACGAAACAAGAAATGTAAAAAGGTCTCCCTTTATAATAATGTTCTTGCCTTTTTTCTGTCACTATAAGTAGTTATTAGAAAGAACAATATAAAGAGTAAACAAGTACCTCCCTTAGAATTTCTCTTTCAGAAAGCGAATTCTCTTATGTACTTGTTTCAATCCCGTTTCATAGCATCCTATTTTTCATTTAGAATCATCAACAAAACTATATTAAACTTTCTATATATCTAAATCGATAAACATCAATTTCATATGATAAATATTAGACCAACTCACTAACATGTTGTTTTTTGGTCTTCTCGTGTACGTACTTTCCATCATTGCAAGTATACAGTTATTAACTATTCCTCCCACCAATTTCCAAGCAGACCATAACTTTACTTTATAGAAGAAAGAACAGTCTAAGAACAATCTAAGAATAAACCATAGGCAAACATACTTCTCTGAAAAAAATAAATTAATGTGCGACCCATGAACCAAAAAGAAAACAAGAAACATGATTATACATAAATAGACTACAATAATGTGCTCTAGACAAATTGAAACATCTCATGTCTATTGATAAAAGTAAATGAAACATCTCATGCATTAGAACTATAAAAACACCTCGTGCATACAAATAGAAAGCAGCATTCTTCTCTGGGATATTATACTTTAGCTTAACACAAAAATAAATATAAAGCTAATTAGTCACTTCCCCACGTTTTGCTGCTTGTGAACAAAAATCTATGAACTGTAAGCTTTATTTGACCTACGTACAAATCTAACAGTTCTTCTAAAAGATTTGAAATAAACTTCCATACAAGAAAGCATCTCTATCTCCTTGAATATTGAGGTTGTAAGAGATATTTAATTCTCTAATGGTCTTGAAAAATTTACATGATACTGCTGGCCTTATCTTTGTTGTTTCTTCAAACATTTGTATTTCCATAGTGATCAATTTTCTGATTTCCTGACTTTTGCAGAATTTTTTAGTTCGTTGTGCTTATCCACCTTAAATTTATCTCACAGTTCGGTTATAGAATTTAGGTCTTGATTGTTTTTTGTACAAATATATACTCTTGCAAACAGATCCTGAAATAATCTTATCATTTCTTCCCAATTCATTATATTTATCAAATGACCTCATATCCTTAGAGAGAAAAGTAGCCCAACAGGCAACAATATGTTTTCTTGTTTGAGAAACATGCCAGTCATAGCTATGGTTCTCCTCACATTTTTTAAACTAAAATCCATGTTCCAAATCAAGCCACTAAGAGGAACTTTCTCTGTCCTGGATGATGAGGGTGTGAAAAATAACTATATGCACACAGCAGCAGTACAACATTATAACCTTAACTTCAATTAAGACCTCAATTAGTTAGAAACTAATTAAGACTTCATTGTTAGCAAGATACCAAGCGAACAGATGAACACTGATATTTAATTCTACCACCTGGTTTCAAGTTACTTTGCAGCTTATACCAAGTTCCTCACAAAGCCAGTGCAAGTTATAGAAAGATGAGACAGATTTATGACAAGAGATATTGACATGACAGCTCAGAATATGTAATCATTACCCTAGTAAAAGAATGAATAAAAGTCATGTTAATTGTATATTTGTTCACATTCTCCATAGGTTATTAATCTACTCTGTAGCAAGATGATTTGTTAATTTTACAGGCTCCAGCATAAGGATAGTCTTCTTTAATGTTACACAAGCAGTTACTAGAAATATTACAAGACTGTGATTTCCCTTTATCATTCATGTCAACTAATAACAACACAAGTGTCTGAACCACCCATTAATATATCACTATGAAAGAATGACAACTTCTAAAACAAATTAAATATGAATGTTAATGGTCGGCTATCAAGTACAGAAAGCGTACTTTAACAAGAAAGACGTGATGGTTAATCACATGCCAGAAACATAATTAACAAACTCAAAACAGAAAATCTACAAACTACTAAATATATGCAGGAAATCAAGAAAATGTAAAACCATTATTAGAGAAAAACAAGCTAAGAAATTGTAGGTAACCAATTGGTGGAAGGGTAAAAATAAGTCCATTCAGATGCAACAACCTAACAAGTATTATCAACAATCAATAACAGATTCAGACTGCTGTTAGACATGATCAACAATGAACCTTATAGTATAGTAATTATGCATATAACTAGTCAAGCTCCAGGGCTAATTGTGAGGCATGATCAATAAGGTTTAAATTTCAATATTGCAACTTGAATAAAAGAAATAGTATTAATGAATATAACACTGACTAAGCAAAAGGGAGAATTGTTGGATGTTTGTACCTAGGAGGGAGGAAAGGTATAATGATGAGGAACTATGCAGGCAGCCAATTTGATGCATTCTATCTGCAGGCAATCAAAGCAACAAGTACACGCGGGATTGATTTCAATAAGAGTAACCATCTGCTATAGACCACTCTCATCTTTCACTATATTTCTACATTTACTAACTAGAGGAAATTAGTAAAATTGCTGGAAACTTCGATAAAATGACTTGTAAAATTGAAGCTTTAGTGTTAAATTACACAAAGTTTATGCTACTCATACTCAAATAGAATATAACCTACTAGCAATTATCGTTCGCGACCAATATATCTCGAGTTTATGATTCCATACTTCACCTAGAATCTCTATTTTCAGATAGATCTACAGAACACAAGGAGCCTACATAAGCACTTAAGCAATATGTCAAATGCAAAAAAGAAATGAAATGTCAATTAACATAGCCACTATCTATACCCTGTAAGTAGGATTATGTATACCCTCTCAAAACAGTCACAGATCTAAAAATCAAAAGCCCCAAAAAGATTATGTATCAAAATCCAAAAGTTAAAACAAAGTCATCAAAATCAGACAGACCAATTCAGTATACTCAAAAATTCTCTTCTTCTTCTTTGTAATACCAAAGACCAATCTAATAGCTGGAAACCTAGAGCAAATAGCAGATAAGCCAAATAATATTGAAAATTGTAAATAAAGAGATTAATTAGGGCTTACGCATTTCTCCTTTGGGAGCCCAACATACATCGATTGTTTTGTACTATCCCCTTTCCCTTAATTCTTTGTTTCTTTCTGAAATTTTAGAAATCAAAATCCCTCCAACCGTAATTTGTGAGAATTTTGTTCGGCGCCCAAATGTTTCCGCTCGATCTGCTCTTCTTCGCGCCAGAGATGTGCATGTTGTTAAAACTCTGATTTTTTTGTTTTTTCATAAAATTGTTTAACTCTATTTAATTATTACTTAAGTTCTGAATTTCGTATCAATGATAATAAGTATTTCTTAAGAAAAAAGTAAATTATAATTGATTACAAATCCAACTATTATATATATAATATATATTTCAATTGCGAGATAACATTTGATAGCATATGTTTGATGCTTTATAAAATTTATCATGTGGTCTTAGTTTTAAAAGCATTATATTCTACTGCCGATTTTTTCTTTTTGTTTTTATGAAAAATAAGTTAATATTTAATAGCAAGTTTCGCAATATATCGAAAAGGTCGAAAAATTATTGAGCGGTTTCGTTAATGTGAGGTATTTGTTTTTTGTATGCCTAGATCTTCACTTGCATTGATTTTATTCTTGCGACACTTGTACTCCAAGAAACACGTGTAAGCTTGTTCGGGGCTTATCCCTGTAAAGGTACTCCTTCGCTCAAGTTAGTAAGGATGTTTTGGTAATCTAATTTGAGTTCGGAGGACAAGATGTCCCAATGTTGAAATTCGGATCAAAACTTGCCCTTGGGATAAAACCCTTTGAGCCCTTTGGGGCGAATATAGTGAGGGTCGTAGTAAGTGTGATAATGCATAAATTCATCGGGTGCCAAACAGACCCATATATTCGACAAAGTTTCAGGAAGGCGCCTCAAAAAATGGCATTCGTACAACGCCCAATGTTGAGCCAACACTGATTTGACTCAGTGTTGTCTTAACATCTATGATGCTAGAAGTTCTCATGTGTGCTTAATTGTATAAAGAAAAAAATAGTTTACATAAGAGTAGAAACACCGCTTCTGGAACGATTAGGGATAAAATAACATTTAGGGATAGACAAAGAGGGGGGTCGTATTTTTCTTAGGGGTTACGAGGGTCCTCTCTCTTTTAGGTTTTCGAGGAGGCTCCCCTATTCTTGGGAGATATAGGATGCTTTTATGGGTGAAGATTCATTGCTCGTACTCTTGTTTCATCAAACGAGGGTTCGCCATGTGGTTGCGGGGTGAACCCTTCTTTCTTTGTGGTGCATGTCAATATTTCGTTGTCACATTGGGTTTTGACGTGTGGCAAGTATTTAGGAGGTGCATGTCGAATTTTGATGGGAGCATCTGTATTTTGAGTTGATATCTTCATATAGAATAAGTTCTTTGAGGAGCATAAGTTCTTCGAGGAGCATCTTGCCAGCATCGTCTCTCTTTCTTACTTATGATAGTGCTATATACAAGGGAGTAGTGGTTGTGAAGGATGTTTGAGGAGATAAACCTTATATGATCAACCTATTTTACCAGAATGATATTATGCAGCGGAATTAAAGAACACAATAGGTAATTTTAAGCAGATTATATGAATATAATATGTGGCTCGACAAAATAATTACTATATGAATAATGGTTTACAATATCAACTGAGGACGTTTAAAGAGAATCACTCCTTTCAATCTAGTTACTTAGATCTACTCTCATAATAGTCTAACTATCTAGACAAAGTTTCAGCAAAACAAGGCAAAGACACTCGACTATAATGATTCTCTCTGTGGGAATTCACTCTTGTCTTCGTGTCGTTTTGTTGAAACCCAACATGTCTATTTATAATATAATATTTTCTAAGGTCCAAGACATGTTGTGCACGTTTCTGATTGCTGTTAGATCTCCTTGAAAAAATTCAATTTCATTCTTGAGCTTATCTTCTTCAATAGGGAAAGATTTCCTTATCCAACTCGAAGTCTTCAATAAAAAAGATCCTTGTACATCTTGAAGTCTTTAATGAAAAGAATCCTTGTCCATCTTTGAAATCTTCTATGGAAAGAATCTTTCTCCATCTTGACGTCTTCTATGAAAATAATCATTCTTCATCTTAAAAACTTGTTACCTTCTTGCAATCCACAAGCATCATTCTTTCCGTTGTAGCGCACGCGTCTTTTCTTCTTGAATTAGGAAAAGTTTCATTCATTAACTTGAAGTCTTATAGGGGAAGTATTATTCTCCTTCTCGAAGTCTTCATTTGAAAGCATTCGCCTCTGGAAATCTTCTTTCCTAATTCGCTCTTGCACCTTTCCTACCTACAACTCGTGGAACTACGTTATTAAGTGAATATGGCCAAAACACAATTAAGGCAACAAAATCTCGATTGTGTTGTGCACTGTGTTATACTCGGTGTTGAGTCAACACTGCATATCTTTATGTTGGACTAACACTTGGTTTAACACCTACACTTCAAATCTTATACAAAAAATTATTAATTACCCCTTTCGACTAAGTACTATGTAAGTTTGGTGACAATTTTATAACTATAACTTAATTTATACTATTGGTAACTAAGATGGAATATTGTAACAAACTCCTTCGTTTGTTACCTAATACGGCAGTTTTTGTAACAAAGTTCGACATGTTTAGTAACAATTATCCATTTTAGTTACCAGAAGTAAACTTATGGTAACGAAAGCATACCATCCGTAACTAAATATATGTTCCGTTACCAAAAGTGCAAATTTGGGTAACAAAATCTTTATTTAGTTACCATTGCCCATTAATTAGTAACAAAATCTTAGTTTGTTACTAATATTTTGTTACCAGAAATGCATTTTCTTGTAGTGATATAAAATGACATAGTTTTCAATCTGAATTTTTTAGTTACTGTGAAAAAATCATTTATTGGTAGTATAGCAATTACAAAACATCAAAAAAAAAAAAAAAAAAAAAGACAACCAAATTGATCTACACTACGCGTACGCGTCATATTTGTCGCTGATTTCCTCATCTGTTGAATACAGCAAGTCGTCTTTAAAAATGTTCATGTGTCTACGTGGGCCAAGGTAATATATATTTTTATTATGTTAAATACTCCAAATAACTAAAGAATTGAGAAGTACTACATATATAATTATAATTACTGCCGCAGTCCTTGGAAAACGGAAGCTTGCTGCAGTTTTGTTTTATTGTACCTAAAGCTAGCTACAATATAATTTTGACTTATTTGAGATTCCAATAATCAGGGATTTAGTTATATATTTGTTCATACTTTATAACATACTTAGTAATTAAGTTCAAAATAGCATAGCTCTAGTCAGACAATGTGACAATAATAAATCTTTGTTTATTTATTAGAGGAAAATAATCTACTCAAATGGAAGGTTCGTCTTTTGAATATTTATAGAACAAGTGGTGTAGATGTAGAGGTGGACCTCGGATTTCTCGCATTTATAAAAATGAATTAATATCGTAAGATGTATTAGCGAAGAAACAGATCAAGAATCTTTCTTGTATTCTGATGAATATTCTGTTTTCCTCCCAGGCAGACAAAATTGAATAGAATCTTCCATTTTGTCGTCTAATGCTAGAGTAGTGGCCGGGCGCCAGATCATTAATCTTTTTAATAAACATCTTAAATTTACCCGACAAAATTCTACCCGAGAGTATACACGAGAGAAGATTGATCAGGTGTTAGAGAAAATAAATACAATCATCAGCTTTTCCACTTTGTAGATCGATCTCATAATCAAATCCTACTGAGTAAACGTTATAAAGGAAATGATATTACGTTGCCAATAATGAAGATTGATTCAATTAAGAAGGATTGTTGGACTTTATTTGTAAATGAATGCTTGTAAATTTGTAATGCTTTAAATTTGGATATTAAGATATCGATGAGGTTTACAAACTTTAGTGGAAAAGTAAAAGTTTATAACTTTAAATTAAGTTTCAAAAATATTTAAATTTAAAAGTTGAGAGTGTTTGCAAGATAATCTTAAATTTGAAATTATTCAACTATTTTATTTAAAAATATTCACCATAAGTCAAAAACACCACCACACCAGCTTTATGGGGTGTTTGCAAGAACTTTTAAAAGCTCCTTATGAGCTTTAAGTCACTGAAAAATATTTAAAAAGAGTGTTTGCAAATGTTTTTAAAAGAGAGTGTTTGCAAATGTTTTTAAAAGGAGCTTGTAGGCTTTTGTCTATAAAGAAGCCATAAATTAGTGTTTGATTATAGGACTTTTGCTTCTCCTTGTCTTAAAATAAGCCAAAAAAAAAAAGCACAAGCCCACAAGGTGGTAGATAGTGCTTTTAAAAGCTCCTTTTAATTATCACCATTATAAAAATATTTCTCACTCCTAATTCCCCTCAAAGTGCCGCCTATACCCCTACAATTAAGGAAAAAAAAATTCTATAACCTTTCTCATCCATTTTCAAAAATAAAAAATATTTTTAATCTTTTCTCTTCCATATTCAACGTCATTCCCAAATTATATTTTTTATTTTATTTAACAAAATGTATACTTGTCTAATGTAAGTGTATGTTAATTATTTATATGCTCGATAAATAAAAGTAATTAAGTTTTATTGCATTATAAAAGCTACTTCTTACTTATTATTGCAAACACTACAAAATTAATTTAAACAACTTTAAGTTACTTTTTTAAGAAGATTTGCAAACACTCATTGCTTTAAGTAAAAATGAGCTTTTAGTGACTTTAAGGTGGTGTTTGCAAACTCTTAAAATAAGCTATAATCAGTTTTTTATTCGAATAAGTGATTTTTGGGGTGTTTGCAAATCTAGCTTTTTCGGTTACGAAACTTTTTTTAAGCTAAAAAATACCACAATCTTAAAGTTGGTGTTGGGTTGCTTTCGGCTTAACTTAAAATTATGAACTTCTACTTTTCCACTAGAGTTTGCAAACACCACCTAAGTAAAAGTTTGGAAGAAGAAGCTTTTATAAGCTCTTGCAAACACCCACTTAATTAGTGTTTGTAATTGCTGATTTTACTTCTCCTTCTTACTTAGACATATCACCCTTAAATATTGGTGAATACCTTACTTATACTTACCACCCTTAAATTTCTCTAAAAATCTAATTTTACCCTCATATACATTCCATGATTTCTCTCTTTTCTTTATTAGTGCGATCTTTTTTTTCATAATTTTATATTTTTAGAGTAAAAAAGTAATTAACAAAAAGCAATTAAAGCAAAAATAATTATAAAAAAGATCAGCAAAAGAATCTTAAAAATAATTTACTTAACAACATGCAACATGTATGACAATATTATATTAACATCTTTTAGATATAGTTATTATTTCTAAAAGATACATGCGCGAAGTTATTATACCAAATAACTTGTATATTGTAATGCAATAAACACATATATATATATATATATATATATATATATATATATATATTGATTACGCTATATTAAAGTTTAAGTTATTTTAATTTTTAATATATAACTATCCACCTCATGATTGAGCAAATGTGGGTGAATGATTAATGTTTCTATATCTATAATTTAAATAAGAATATCTCAATATTATTTTATTTTAATTAAGGTTCAAATGTTGCTTTTATCTAGTTATTGCAAACACCACAAAACTAACTTCATCTGCTTTAAGTTACTTTTAATGAAAGACTTGCAAATACTCATAGCTTTAAGTCAAATGCAACTTTAAGTAACTTTAAGTAGAAACTACGAAGAAGGAGCTTTCATAAGCTCTTGTAAACACCTCCTTATTGTGGAGTTTTTTAGCTTAAAAAAAGTTGTGTAATCAAAAAGGCTAAATTTGCAAACGATCCAAAATCACTTATTCAAATAAAAAGTTGATTATAACTTTTTTTAAGAGTTTGCAACACCGCATAAGAAACCTGCTTGTTAAGCGATCTAAAAATGTAGGTGCTCAGAGAGGCCTTCCTGCCTAAACTTTTGTCTAACCAAAAACTAACAATTACTTAAATAAAGAGGTAAACCAAACTTCTTGATCCAATACAAAGAAACAGAGTATGGCTAATAAAATGTTGTTAGCATGTGATAAGATACGGTTTTATCGAATGGCCATATTAAGAAAATTGAGTAAATTACTGTCATATAAACACTTAACAGAATCCAATAACAATTTTTTCTTTGAATTTTTAATTACTTGTTTTTTAAGGCATTAGGGGGCAAATAAGAGTTCTATATTGAAACATCAAAAGAGTAAATCTAAGTTGTTAAAAATAGTAAATATCTTCATTATATTGGGTAGTGGCGCATATGTTTTTTTTTAAAAAAAAAAATAAAGAACCAAAATGATGCATGATAAAATATAAGAAATTATTGTCTTGAATCATTTTTTACTGCCCTAAAAAACAATGCATACAAAGGTTTATGTTTTGTTTAAACTTCTAGTTCCAAATCGAAAACACCCCGGCATAATGTATTTTACGATGGTCATGATGATTTTTATGCATTACAAGTTTTTATAAAGTTTTTATGTATTAGTACGTTATAATTTTGTCATATTTGTTTAAGATTGTATAAAAACATTACAAAACTAATTGACATCGTACAATAAAGATGAACAATTTGATCATCTTAGATGAATCATTGAACATAGTAGGGGCTTTATTAGACATAGGAAATGGAGAGTTTTTGCAATTTAATCGAAAGAGAAAGCTATACTTTTCTTTTACATCTCTTTATGTTTATAGGCAGCTTGTATTATTTATACTCCACGAAAGATAAAAAGATTTGTTTCTTACATTAACTAAATACACCATTGAAAAATTATCAAAATACAAGTTCAAAATTCACATAAAGTTGATGCATAAATATAAAACACACCATTGAGAAGCATCCCTCCATGTTTTTGTAATAGATATATATGTACTCAAGTTACATAAATAATATTCTAAAAATTAAAGAGAATTAATAAGAAATGAACTAGTTCAATACCTATACATGTATCGTTAAAATAATGCAATTGTTGATAAAAGAAAGAGAAAGAATGACCAAGTAGGGGCTTTTTTCTTATACATGCAAGACTAGAGCATGGGGTTTTTTTTTTTTTTTTTTTTGTTAAATAAAGTGGAACCAGTGAGCGATTCACCCGTACTTCTCCCTTTTTGTTTATCAGTCAATTGCATTTCAAATTCAAGGATAATTTATATTGCATTATGACCTATAATATAAAAAAAATTACAAAATACCCTTGACTATATATATATATATATATGTGTGTATATGTAAAACAAATATTCAAAAAAATGGTGGGCAGCCACCCAGCCCATACATAGATCCGCCCATGGGTATGAAGCTTTGAGATGGAGTTTCATCAGAAAAACGATAATGGCTTTGGTCTAAAGTGGACAAGAGTCATATTTTTGTAGAGATATAATACCTAAACTATATCAAAGCTAGTAATCATTCGTTGAGTGGGTGTCGTAAAGTAATGGGAAATGATATGAGCTCCAGGCTTAAGGAAGGCTTAAGGATATGCATACATGCAGTGAACCGTTGGATTAATGGGAAGCTTGATGGTTCTTTGTTCGAGAAAAAAATTATTAGGCAAAAACAATATGCCAAGAGCAAATGGAAATGTCGTGAACTCCCAGTCACATGAGGCATGTGATTGCGTGTTATGTATTGCTTGTTTGTAATCAGTACTTAGTAATAGTAAACAAATACAGACGTTCACAAGTATACGAGTCAAGTTATAATAAAGTGGTAAGTAAGATTTATAGACCAAGTATCGTACCCCTAGAGAGAATTTATCTTGTATTAGCAATCCAAATTGTTGAGAACTAAGTGACACAATGCTTTGAATATTTGAAAGTAGAAAGAACTAATTAAATAACGACTAAAGCTAACAAAGTAAAAACAAAGACAAAATTGAATTGATTGATTGATTGGTTGGGTGGTAAAACAGATCAAGGAAAATGTATCTAGGAGTTGAATTTTGTTACTCTCGAATGCAGGTATTTAATAGAAAAAATACCTTACGTAAAGCCTCCTTTTATTCTTGTTTTGTTCTCCAGTTGACATGATAAATTAACCGTACATTTGTATCACTTAAAAAACCCTCTAACCCCTGAGGATGTTAGACCGTTAAGCACTTTCCCTTCTCCATAACTTCACCGTGTCAAGATCCATGCAAAGTATTAGAAGATGATTAGAGTTGACAACTATGACCTAGTTTCCTTGGTAGACGCTAGTACCGACGGTCTAAAGACTTATTTGTTTGATTTACTATGCCAGTGTCACGCACCGAAAAAAAAAAGTTTTTAATTTATTTTAGTTTAATTTGCACTTTAGTCCTTCAACTTACACAAATTAGGATTTTGACACCAAATAGTTTTAAAATTTGCAAATTTAGTCCTAAACATTTATGATTGATTAGCTTATGATAGCCTTTACACAATTTATGTGTTCTTAAATTAGGTTCATAGATCCTAAATAATTTTGATTATTTCGAAATTAGCTTAAAACATGTTAATTACATAGTTATCTACTTAATTATGTATATATATATATATATCTTTTATATAATAACTATAATTGCATAATAGTTAATCAATTACAAGCTGTGAATTATTAAGGATGAATATATGATCTGAATTTGATATTATAAGGTGTATAAAGTAATATAAAATAAGAAAATAAGTGATAAGGAGACAACTATACAAGTTGTCAACTTGTTACTATAATTGCACATGAACCTGTCAGCATCTGTCAGCACTCAAGATCTTAATTTGCACAAAATTTAGCTCCATATTAACTCACGTTCATGCATTGTTTTTCTTCATTATGTTCCACCGTTTTGAGTCTAGTTTCATAAAAAAATTGTTTCAGAATTTTTTCCATCGTCCTTCTAACCCCCCCCCCCCCCCCCCCCCCCCCCCAAAGACCAAAACTTTTTATGGTGTAGAAAAACTGCTTTCAAATCTGAACACTAAAAACATCATAACTCATCCAAATCAAGTCCAAAAATTTGAAATTATAGATCCAGATTCTACTCTAAGTTAGGCATCTTTCATATTCAGACACCATTTCCAAAAGACAAGTTTTTGAAGGCCGAAAGCAAGCAACAGTCAGCCTTTGTCTAGAAAGTCTGAAAACAACTTCTATCACACAAGGATTTACTTATATATATGTGTGTGTGTGTGTGTGTGTGTGTGTGTGTGTGTGTTGATTCTTTAAAAAATATTTAACTATGATATCCATTTGTTTACAAAGGTCAATTTAGTATAAAAATCTAAGCATGTCACTATTTTAGTTATTTGTTTTCGAAGACTATGTAATATTTCACCAATCTCTTTATATGATTGGTTAATATAAAGGGTTAAAATGTGAATTCATGATAGATCTACTATACTGAAGGTTATTTAAGCAAATCACTCATTAGATCATAGTTTAGAGGGCAAAGGTAGTAGTAGCCGAGTATGTTTTATTTATACAAATAATGATGCATGTTTTTAAGTGATCTTTAGTTAACTTTCATATTAGTCCTTTGTATGAATCTTTGATGTATATTAAGACATGATTCTCTTACATTTTAACTTAGTTAGTATTAAAGGGTAGCCTAATTACTAGTTAGAAAAACTTATGAAAAACATAAACTTACCAGCTAATTGTATAACTATTAACACTTTATAAACCTATTTAGGGATTGACGAAGTTAACGAGGACAACTAGCGGCAATTGTGTGGAAAAGGTGAGGTTTGATTTTGATTATTCCAGCCCCGTTTGGCACCCGGCCCTGAGGAACTTGGACAAAAAAAATCGTGATTTTTGTTCCCGAATCACGAGCCACTTCTTTGATCCTTTTTATTTCCTTTATGTTTCATTTACTTATTCTCTTTGGCGATTCAATTTCTTTTATCTATTGCTACTGCATGTTCAAATGCTAAATCTATGTCTTGTCAATTCATAATTGTATTACCTGATCTAATATGATAAACTATATATTAATTCTTGGACTGTGCAAACGAGCAACGGATATTATCTGGCTTACTAGCTCATATGATATTATGTTTCACCCATTGGGACGCCTTTGGGAAGTTGGGCCCGGGATTGTGTTAATTTACTGCTGGGCAGCAAGGGCTGTCGGTTTAAGCATTTTTGCATAATACACATCGATCTAGGCGCCGCGTATAGTCAGAAGTTGATTATATCCCGCGTGCTAGATAGATGTGTACTCGAGCATGTCTTTTCGTTTTGTTGTGAGGTTACTGCTCGTTGGGAGGTATATGGTAGTATATTCGTTGATATAAGATTGAATCTTGTTGTTATGTGCACATGCTCATTTTCATTACTTCATGTTCATATGTTATTAACGCTAAATAGTTATTTCTTACCATTTTGTACCGTTCAGTTCATGTTCGAATTTTACTTATTCTTGTTCAATTTACCGCCTAAACCTATAAATCTCACTAAGACATTAAAGACTTATTCCTCTTTTGTTTTGTTTGTCCATGCCTTAGAATAAAAGGCGACTTACGTGTGGCTGGTGTGAGCGGTTTTTCAAATCAAAAAGTTATTTTGCTAAGTGTGATTTTGAGTATGCATTTCAATAATCATAAATATTTTAAATAACTAAGTATTGTTACTTTTATTCAACTATGACGTTGTTATTTGTATTTTATCAAGACTTGCGCTGTGATATGTAATAAATTGATTTTCTTTGTGTATGGTATGATCCTGGCCGTGAGACATTTCCTTTAGACTAAATTAATATCGAGTTTGTTTCTGTGTTGTTTGAACATGGGACGAGTTTGATATTAATTAAATCTCGAGGTGCGGTTCTCACGGTATGGTATCAAAGCCATTGTGTTAAAAGAAGATTTAAAAGTCATAATTTTAAAAGTTTAAACCTACTATTTTGCTTAACATAAATTTTTTTCTTTATTTGACAAGAATTTTTTTAAATGGTCTAAAGGAATGGTAATCCCAATGCTATACTATTTGGCCATAGTATTTCGTGATTAGCAATACATGAACTTTATGTTATATGCTTTTTGTTGTCTTGTATTAATTATGCCATATATTTACCATGAATAATTGATCCTTATCTTTTTTCCTTATTAAATGAGGTTTACGTACTTACCTTTAAGAACGCTTAACTAACAACTCAAACTATATTTTATTATGGTGTGTAGAATGTCTACCCATCGTACTCGAAATCAGGCTCGTATCGAACCTTCGCAGCCATCTCCAGTTAGTAATGATCAATTCTCAAACCCTGGACACACTACCAATGGATAGGGACCTGAGACAGGTATGCATGACCATGAAAAAGAAGCTCCCTCCATGTATGCTTTCTTTCAGAATCAGTTTATGCAGTTTGCTCGACAACAAGCAGCAGCTAGTGGGTCTACATTGCAACCTGAAGATCAACTCTTTGAAAGGTTTCTCCGCTTCCAGCCTCCTAAATTTCTAGATGAACCTGATGATCAAAAAGCCGCATCATGGATTAACGAGATGGAAAAGATTTTCACTGTCACCAACTATAGTGAAGAAAAACAAGTCAATTTTGCTGCTTTTCATCTAGAGCAAGATGCAGCGCACTGGTGGCGTATAGTAGATCAACGTTGGAAGAGCAATGGCACACCTCGCACTTGGGGTAACTTTGTCAAAGAACTTTATGGTAAATATATTCCTCAAGTGGTGCAGATTCGTCAGGAGAAAGAGTTCCTAGATTTAATTCAAGGACACATGACAGTCGCTCAGTACGAGGCTCGATTCACCCTATTAATCCAGTATGCATCTTATTATTTGGCTGATGAGGAGTGGCGAGTGAGAAATTTCATTGAAGGACTGAAATTGGAGATCCGTTGGGCCGTAATCTATGTCGACCTAACAACTTATGAAGTTTCCGTGGAGAAATCACTACGGGTTGAATCTGAGATTAAAGAACTTGTGAAGCTTGAAGAAAAGGTGAAGAGGAACAGGTCATTGGCCTCAATGGCTCGTGGAGGCGAAAAGCAAAGTAATGGGAAGAAATATCCCATAACAAACCAAGCCAATATGGTTAAGACAGGCCATCCGTCCACCGTATCACAAGTTCAGAATATGCCAAAAGGACCTTGTGGATTCTGTGGCCATCCAAACCACCATGAAACAATGTGCTGGAAAAAGAATAGGAGATGTATTGCATGTGGAAGTAATCAGCACCATATCAAGGATTGCCCTAAAAGAACATCAACACAAAAATAAGATGGACAGTCGGGAAAGCCTAAGATCCAAGCTCGTGTCTATGCTCTTGGAGCAGCTGAAGCAGATGTTGATCTAAATGCAGTGGTTGAAGGTAACATTTCCATACTTGATCAAGTTGGCAAAGTTTTATATGATCCTAATGCTACGCATTCTTTTATTGCATTGTCTTTTGTCAAAATGTTAGCACTTGAAGCTGAACACTTACCCTATGATGTCGAAGTGAGCACACCACTATGCTTAAGCCTAGTTACTGATATCGTATATAGGGATTGCCCAATATATATAGATAAGTTTTTGTACCCTAATGACCTTATATGGCTTTCGCTACGAGAGTATGATGTGATCCTAGGTATGGATTGGTTGTATAAATATCAAGCTGAGTTGAATTGTTATACGAAGCAAATAAAGCTTGGTACAAATGCAATAAGGTCACAAACCTTAAAGAGCACTTTGATTGCCACCATCTCATGGATTGAAGCTAAGAAAATCCTTAGATATGGGGCTTGTGGATTCATTGCCTACTTAATCAATAAAACCAAGGATAAGGATAAAATTGAACATGTACTTGTGGTGAAAGAATTTCTGGAAGTATTCCCTGAAGAATTTCAGTCTCTTCCCCCGAACTGGGAAATAGAGTTTGTAATTGAACTTGTGCAGAATGTTGAGCCAATCTCAAGGACTCCCTATCAAATGGCCCCTGCATAGTTAAAAGAATTGTAGATTCAGTTGCATGACTTATTAAAACAAGGGTTCATACGACCTAGTACATCTCCTTGGGGAGCACCTGTACTGTTTGTGAAGAAGAAAGATGGATCGCTCAGGATGTGCATTGATTATCGTGGTCTCAATAGTGTTACCATAAAAAATAAATATCCCTTGCCTCATGTCGACGAGTTATTTGACCTTTTGCAAGGTTCAACAGTTTACTCAAAACTGGATTTGAGGCAAGGATACTATCAGTTGCGCATCCGAGATGAAGATATTCCAAAAACAGCTTTCAATTCTAGATATGGTCACTTTGAGTTTGGCGTGATGCCTTTTGGATTAACGAATGCCCCGGCAGCAATCATGGACATGATGCATCGAATATTTCGGCCATATTTAGATAAGTTTGTGATTATCTTTATTGATGACATCCTGGTATTCTCCAAATCAAAAGATGATCACGCCCAACACTTGAGGACAATTCTGCAAGTCTTAAGGGAGAACAAACTCTATGCAAAGTTTAGCACGTGTGAGTTCTGGCTAGATTAAGTGGCATTTCATGGTCATGTGATTTCCAGTAGAGGAGTCGAGGTTGATTCATCTAAGATTGAATCAATCATAACTTGGAAACGACCTGAGAATGTAACTGAAATTCGAAGCTTTCTGGGATTAGCAGGGTACTATCGAAGATTCGTTCAAGGTTTCTCAAAGTTGGCAGCACCACTTACATGACTAACTCAGAAGAATCAACCTTTTGAGTGGAACGATAAGTGTGAGGCAAGTTTTCAAGAGTTAAAGAAGAGGCTAACTTCTGCGCCAATATTAGCCCTACCCGAGGTATCAGAGGGGTTTGTAATCTACACAGATGCATCAAAATAGGGTTTTGGATGTGTTCTTATACAGAATGGGAAAGTCATTGCATACGCTTCTAGGAAGTTGAAACCAAGTGAAGCAAATTATCCAACACATGACTTGGAGTTGGGGGCAATTGTTTTTGCATTGGCGAAATGAAGACATTATCTATACGGAGCAACTTTTGAAGTATATACAGATCATAAGAGTTTGAAATATATCTTTTCTCAGAAGGATTTAAATATGAGACAACGTCGATGTATGGAATTCCGAGAAGACTATGATTATTCAATCCTCTATCCAGAAAAGGTGAATGTCGTTGCAGATACTCTAAGCAGAAAAGCCAAATTGAACCAACTTAGAGGCAAAGAGGCAGTAACAACTAATGGTGAAGCGAATTATATTGTAATTCAATCGCGAGCTCGTCTAACAGGGATACGGATCCAGTCAGACTATCAAGTCGAGTTGCTAAAAGCCCAACAAGGGGACGAGGAAACTGAGAAACTCAAAAGAATGATGAGTGAGAGAAACTCCAAGTGTCACCTACACCCTACATGACTATTGATGTTTCAAAATAGAATGTGTGTGCCACAAAAGCTTCGAAATAAGTTGTTGGACGAAGCTCACAACTCTAAATACACGGTCCACCCAGGGGGTACAAAAATGTATCAAGATCTAAAGAAGCATTTTTGGTGGAGTGGAATGAAACGAGATATTGCTGATTATGTGAAAAGATGCATGACTTGTCAACTCATGAAGGCCGAAAACCAGCACCCAGCTGGAAAATTACAACCTCTCCCTATTCTTGATTGGAAATGGGAACAAATATCCATGGACTTTGTTACTGGGCTTCCAACAGTCAGAGGCGGTTATGATAGCATATGGGTTATTGTCGACAGGCTAACAAAGCCGTCTCATTTCTTACCCGTAAAGACGAGCTATAAGGTTGAAACCTTGGCAGAGCTATATAAGAAGGAGATAATCAGATTGCATGGGATTCTAGTAAGCATTGTGTCTAATAGAGACCCCAAGTTCACGTCTAGACTATGGAAACAGTTACAAGAAGGGCTTGGAACTAAATTGAAGTTTAGTACTGCATTTCATGCTCAGACTGATGGACAATCTGAACGTACAATGGGATTTCTTGAAGATATGCTGAGAGCATGTGTACTAGATCACAAAGGGTCTTGGGATCAACATCTACCTTTGGTAGAGTTTGCTTACAACAATAGTTATCAGGCTTCTATTGAAATGGCACCATACGAGGCTCTCTATGGCAGGAAGTGCATATCACCAGTTCATTAGGATTTAGATGAACGTCGAACCTCTTATGATGAATTGCATCGAGCATTGAGACATGAGATCATTCAAGAAGCAATCGATAAAGTTGATATTATCAAGCAACGCATCAAAGAATCCCAAGATAGGCAGAAGAGTTATGCTGATAAGAGACGCAGAGACTTGGAATTTGAAGTAGGGGATCACGTTTTTCTTAAATTGTCACCTCAGAAAGGATTCAGGAAGATCGAAAAAGGTGGAAAGTTAAGCCCGCGATTTGTTCGACCATTTGAAGTATCAAAAAGGGTTAGGAAAGTGGCTTACCAATTGGTATTACCCGCAAGTGTTACTGAGATTCATAATGTGTTCCACGTATCCTAGTTAAGGAAGTATTACCCCTATGAGTCTCATATTCTCGCATCTGGTACGGTTTAAATTTAAAGTAATTTGTCATATGAAGAAAAACCATTAAGATTCTTGATCAAAAGTTCCAAGAACTTAGAAATCGGAAGGTGTCCATCGTTAAAGTTCTTTGGTGAAATCACAACGTAGAAGAATCAACTTGGGAACCAGAGCACGAGATGCGGAAACACTATCCATTTCTTTTCAAGAATTCAGGTATGAATTTGGGGACCAGATTCCTTTAAGGAGGGGGTATTGTCACGCACGAAAAAAAAATTACGTTTTCAATTTATTTTAGTCTAATTTGTACTTTAGACCTTCAACTTACTCGAATTAGAACCAAATAGTTTTAAAATTTACAAATTTAGTCCTAACGTTTATGATTAGCTTATGATAGCCTTTACACAATTTATGTGTTCTAAAATTAGGTTCATAGATCCTAAATAATTATGATTATTTCGAAATTAGCTTAAAACATGTTAATTACATAGTTATCTACTTAATTATGTATATATATCTTTTATATAATAACTATAATTGCATAATAGTTAATCAATTACAAGTTGTGAAATATTTAAGATGAATATATGATCTGAATTTGATATTATAAGGTGCATAAAGTAAAAAAAATAAGTGATAAGGAGACAACTATACAAGTTGTCAACTTGTTACTATAATTGCACATAAACCTGGTAGCACCTATCAGCACTCTAGATTTGACTTTGAACAATTTTAGCTCCATATTAACTCACGTTCATGCATTGTTTTTCTTCATTATTTTCAACCATTTTGAGTCTAGTTTCATAAAGAAATTGTTTCTGAATTTTTTCCATCGTCCTTCTACCCCCCAAACACCAAAACTTTTCATTGTGCAGAAAAACTGCTTTCGAATCTGAACACTAAAAACATCATAACTCATCCAAATCAAGTCCAACAATTCCAAAATTTTAGATCCAGATTCCACTCTACGTTAGACATCTTTCATATTCAGACACCATTTCCAAAAGAGAAGTTTTTGAACGCCGAAAGCAAGCAACAGTCAGCCTCTGTCCAGAAAGTCCGAAAACAGCTTCTATCACACAAGGATTTTACAAAATAGTAAAGCTCTTTCTTTATCACTCATACTCCATGAATTTACTCATATATATATATATATATTGGTTCTTTAAAAAATATTTAACTATGATATTCATTTGTTTACAAAGGTCAATTTAGTATAAGAATCCAAGCATGTCACTATTTTAGTTATTTGTTTTAGAATACTATGTAATATTTCAAAAATCTCTTTATATGATTTCTTAATATGAAGTGTTGAAATGTGAATTCATGATAGATCTGCTATATTGAAGGTTATTTAAGCAAATCACTCATTAGATCATAGTTTAGAAGGCAAAGATAGTAGTAGCCGAGTATATTTTATTTTTACTAATGATGATGCATGTTTTTAAGTGATTTTTAGTTAACTTTCATACTAATCCTTTGTATGAATCATTGATGTATATTAGGACACAATTATCTCACATTTTAACTTAGTTAGTATTAAAGGGTAGCATAATTACTAGTTAGAACAACTTATGATTAACATAAACTTACTAACTAATTGTATAACTATTAACACTTTATAAACCTATTTAGGGATTGACGAAGTTAACGAAGACAACTAGCGGTAACTGTGTGGAAAATGTGAGGTTTGATTTTGATTATTCCAGCCCCGTTTGGTACCCGGCCCTGAGGAACTTGGATAGAAAAATCGTGATTTTTGTTTCCGAATCACGAACAACTTCTTTCATCCTTTATATTGCCTTTATGTTTCATTTACTTATTCTTTTTGGCGATTCAGTTTCTTTTATCTATTGTTACTTCATGTTCAAATGCTAAATCTATGACCTGTCAATTCATAATTGTATTACCTGATCTAATATGATAAACTATATATTGATTCTTGGACCGTGCAAACGAGCAACGGATATTATGTGGCTTACTAGCTCATATGATATTATGTTTCACCCATTGGGATGCCTTTAGAAAGTTGGGCCCTGGATTGTGTTAATTTACTGCTGGGCAGCAAGGGCTGTTGGTTTAAGTATTTTTCAATAATACCCATCGATCTAGGCGCCACGTATAGTCAGGAGTTGATTATATCACGACAGTTTGACAATAGATCGTTTATATAAGTATGGGTCGGTTACAATAGAGTACAAAGTAAATACAACGAATATATCTTAACAAACTAGACCTAATCTAGGTGTCTCGATTAGGCTTGGTCCGGAACACCTCGAACTAACGCCTTGAGGCTTGGATGGCATGGGCATATCGGTAATCAGGTCGGATGTATATCGGTGATCATCTTCGACGTGATATCGAGGACCCCTCTCGATGTGATATCGGTAGTGTGGTGGTATGACGTATCAGTGGAACACGAGGGTTATCTCGATATCGAGTACGATATCGAGAGTGAGATCGGGGATTTCTTCCGATGTGATGCGCGATAGGTGAGGGATAATAATTTCTTGCTTTGGGATCCGGGTATCGCGTATTTATAGACCTCGGGATCCGGGGACCACAGTACCATATCGGTGGTAATCACCGATATCATATCGAAAGTGATCCCCGATATGATTAAATATGGGCCTGGTTTGGGCCAGGCCCAATATGCGGGAAATGCCTATATCATGTAGTCCCCCAATTTGGGGATTATTATCTTAGAGATAAGAATTCGCAAATTTAATTTTAAATTTCTGGGTTACCTGTACCCTTCGTCCCGCCAATTCAAATGCCGAATATCAAATTTGCGGGGAATGCACTTTGTGATAAGCTTCGATGGACCCCCTCAATGCAGTGGACGCATAGTTTGAGGTCCTCATTTGAATTCTATGTTTCTTGGGATTTGAATTTCTTATAAATATGGGAATTGCACTTTGAAAATTGCGATGGGCCCGTCGGTGCAATCGTTATATTTTCGTGGCTTTTTTGCGTAATAGGATATCATATCAGGTTTCATCGTCGAAATTCATATTCGATATGATGTCGAAAGTATCTTTCGATATAGCTAAAGCTTTCGCCTACATGGTGCAGCCAATCTCTTGGAGGTGTTGACCTCAAAACAGGAGGGTGTGGTTCCTCCGCCTGAAGGGACTGTGTTGACTGAGAGACCCGATGCTAGGTATTCTTCTGGTGAGTACGTAGCTCCACATTCTGAGTCGATGGCCAACATTCCTTTGACCGAGAACGTTGGTGGTTCAGGATCGAATGCCCATGTCAACTTGGGTGATTCAGTGGATGTACCCTTTACCGTGGGGTCGGCCTATTCGAGCCCTAACCCTATTAGTGGCAAGGGAAAGGCGCATGTTTCAGGTGCGACCGACAAGGGTAAAGGGCCACTGCAGTAGCCCTCGATATTGGGGGGCTTTGCCTCTATCTTACATGGAATTCCGATTACGAAGCCTGCCGTTGACCCGGCTAGGATATCGGGAAATAAAAGGTCTCGTGACGGGACTGTCAACGGTGGCCACTCATCTTCGAGTTCGGGCCCCATGAAAGCGGGTGCAGTCAGATCCTCCAAGCGAGTAGAATTCCCTGAAGCAGATGCTGTGCGGGGAATGATGCGGGCTTTTCCTCCTC
Organism: Linaria vulgaris; assembly: GCA_948329865.1. Lineage (NCBI taxonomy): Eukaryota > Viridiplantae > Streptophyta > Magnoliopsida > Lamiales > Plantaginaceae > Linaria > Linaria vulgaris. Next base: position 98,571,471 of record OX415250.1, read on the forward strand.
CAGCAAATGTGCGGGTGCTTACAGAATTCGAGCGGGTGTTTCAGAGTGTACGTATCTTAGCATGACTTCGATTGATTATATTTGACTGTTTAACATAATGTTACTAATTGTATTGTGCAGACGGCAAAGCTGGCGGTCTCGTGTCTGAATACAATTCACGAGTCCAAGGGTGACCCTGATGTTGTCGCTGCCGAGCTCGAGGCTGATATCTTGAGGATGAGGGAGTTCAACCCCGTGGTGCTAGAGAAGTTGGAAGCTGACAAAAAGGATGCCCTGAAGACATGTCGTAAGCTCCGAGAGGAGTATGATTTGTTGAAGGCCAACTTCAAAACATTGGTGACTGAGATTGACCAAGGAGAGGCGCGTGAGCTTGCGGCCAACAAGGAGCTGGAGAAACTGAAGGCTGAGGTGGTGGCGGTGAAGGCCGCTAACGAACGTCTCTCGTTGGAACTCTCCACTGCCAAATTAGCTCCCTTGGACTTGGTATATATCTTGTTTACGATATCTGCTTCTATTTAATAGAGTTCAATTTGTAGGAACGTCGTCCTGATCTCCTCCGGGTTGGAGCGGAGAAGTTTATGGAAAGCCTGAGCTTCCGATACTTAATTTTGAAGGTTCGTGAGGCAGCGTTTCATGCTTGCATAGGGCAAGTATTGAAAAATGACGGTTTCAAGGACTCCCTCGAACTGAGTGGGTTGAACCCAAGGCATGATTATAACGACCTGCCGGTTGGTGGACTAGATGAGGTGGAGGAGAGTTCGGCCGATCTTGACGTTTTTTCTGAGGTTGTTGAGAAGAAGACTAAAGGGTCCTCGTGGGAGTAGCAGTTTGCTGCCTTTATTGTAACTTGACTTTATCCCTTTCCGGATTATTTCCAATTCGTGGTTCTGTAACTGAATATTTATTTCTTTGTTATCTTCACAATCTGTGACTCTGCGTGGCCTTGTTGTTTGATAACTTGTTGATCTTTTATTGTCATGATGATAGAGTATGCAGTATTTCGATATCTGACCCTGCATTCATTTCGTTCTCGTATTGATGAGATTTCTTTAATCTGCTTGTTGTCAACAAGGGATGATTTGAATTTCTGCGGTGTTGGTAGAAACATGGGTAATCTGCCACCGCTCATTGGTAGGAGCTTGTCTTATTATTACGCCTCCTTGCTGTGTCGCCTATCAGGTTATACCGAATTATATTGGCTAATACCCCTCCTCACAAAGAGGTGCTTCTGTTTCTGTTCTTTAGAGTCTGACCCCATTATCACAGGGAACCTGCTACCGTTCAAATATTTAGGACCGACCCCGTTATCACAAGGAACCTTTTTCTTGTGGGTAGGGGCTCATCCCATTATCACAGGGAACCTGCTACCGTTCAAATGTTTAGGATCGACCCCGTTATCACAAGGGATTTTTTTCTTATGGGTAGGGGCCCATCCCGTTATCACAGGGAACCTACTACCGTTCAAATGTTTAGGAACGACCCCATTATCATAGGGAACCTTTTTCTTGTGGGTAGGGGCTCATCCCGTTATCACAGGGAACCTACTACTGTTCAAATGTTTAAGATCGACCCCGTTATCACAGGGGATCTTTTTCTTGTGGGTAGGGGCCCATCCCGTTATCACAGGGAACCTGCTACCGTTCAAATGTGTAGGACCGACCCCGTTATCATATGGAACCTTTTTCTTGTGGGTAGGGGCTCATCCCGTTATCACAGGGAACCTACTACCGTTCAAATGTTTAGGATCGACCCCGTTATCACAGGGGAACTTTTTCTTGTGGGTAGGGGCCCATCCCATTATCACAGGGAAACCGCTACTACTCATATGTTTAGGATCGACCCCGTTATCACAGGTGATCTTTTTCTCTTTGTAGGTGACCCGTTACCACTCATGGGTAGGAACCCGCCCGTTATCACAGGGGAACCCGTTACCGCTCATGGGTAAGAGCCTTTTCTTTGTAGATGACCCGTTACCACTCATGGGTAGTAGCCCGCCTGGTATCACAGAGGAACCCGTTATCGCTCATGGGTAGGAGCCTTTTCTTGTCTCCGTAGGTGACCGTTACCACTCATGGGTAGGAGCCCCGCCCATTATCACAGGGGAACCCGTTACCACTCATGGGTATGAGCCTTTTCTTTGTAGATGACCCGTTACCACTCATGGGTACGAGCCTGCCCGTTATCACAGGGGAACCCGTTATCGCTCATTGGTAGGAGCCTTTTCTTTGTAGATGACCCGTTACCACTCATGGGTAGGAGCCCGCCCGTTATCACAGGGGAACCCGTTACCGCTCATGGGTATGAGCCTTTCTTGTCTTCGTAGGTGACCCGTTACCACTCATGGGTAGGAGCCCCGCCCGTTATCACACGGGAACCTGTTACCGCTCATGGGTAGGAGCCTGCCCCCTTTTTTTTTTAAGGTGACCCGTTACCGCTCATGGGCAGGAGCCCTCCTGTTATCACATGGGGACCCGTTACCGCTCATGGGTAGGAGCCTGCCTTTTGTCTGTGCCCCTCGGTAACTTTGTAGTTGTCGCGATGATGGGTCATTAGGCACCTGTAAAGTAACATAGACAAAAAGGTTTTGCACTGTACCATCTTATGTCAGAGCATGAAATGATACGGCTTTGTTATCCGACAAATTTTCCCTTAACCTGTGAATTTTGATTTTTCGAGCAAAAGTGATGCTCGCAGCATGTTTTGACGTACCTGCTGTACGCTTGTACATGTAAGAAGGTGATATAGCAAATACATATTTGCGGGGTAACTTCCCCGATGCTATGTGCCATCATGTGCACTTTCATGATATCCGATTAGGATGTGCCCCTGCATGAAATGGGAGATTTAATGAAACAGTAATATCGCTGAGAAAATAAAAAGTAATGACGAATAACGGTCAAAGGCCAGGTAATCCTAGCCCGCATACGTATCCCGTTGAGTGGGGAATCTTACCGGCGTAGTTCCCCCTGTTTTAGGTTTACAAACTAACCCACGATGGGGCAATGTTTCAATTGTTCAAGCATAATTTAAAAATCACTGAAATTTAAAATATTGTTCTATTTGTTCCTCATGGTGATCACTCCGTGCACATAATGTATTCTTGGTGTAGGACTTGTATTTCTTGTCTTCTTCTGATTTTTGGGTGTGCTTCAGCGAGTCCACATAGCACATCCATCCTTGTACCTGGTCACCTAGAATTTCGCCGACTCCCTGAGGTGTCGAGAATTTGATCTTCTGGTAATAAGTAGAGACCACTACCCTGATCTGGTTGAGTGTCGGTCGACCAATGATGGCGCAGTAGGGAAACAGGATATCGACTATTGTGTATTTTATCGGCGCCACCCGGGTGCTTGGGTTTCTCCCAAACACTGTGGGCAATACAACTTGTCCGAGTGGAACTACCTCTGCTCCGCCGAATCCGGTCAATGGGGTGGATATCGGCTCTAGACGGTCTGGGGTTATCATCATGTGCTCGTAGGATTTTGAGAATATCAGTTTTGCGGAGCTTTCGCTATCCACCAAAACCTTATGCACCTGATATCCATCCACATTAATAGTAATAACCAAAGGGCAGTCTAATTTTCCTGCGGTCAGGGCCAATGGACTAAGTTGTTCCAAGTCTCTCCTGGTGAAAGAGATCTCCTGCTCCAAGTACGCTTCTGGTATGATTGCATTTGTGTACCCAACGTAGGCTCCACCACTCCACCCTGGACTCTTCGTGTTATAGTTTCTCGGCCGCGAGCAGTGTCGGCTCCCAAGGCTCCTCCATTGATCCTGTTTATGACGCCTTTGCTCGGGGCATTCACTATGGTCCTACCACGCTCCTCGGGTGCCTCGATCATCTTATGTTTTCCTCTCCTGGGTGAGTAATCTCTTCTAGGGGATAAAGAATTGTATGTCCCCTTAGCATCTTCTTTGGCGTTTCTGACAAACTCTACCAACTTTCCTTCTTTAATCAATTTTTCAATTTCATTCCTCAGGTGCGTACAATCCTCCGTCCTGTGTCCGAGTTGTCGGTGGTACGTGCAGTATTTGCCCGACGACTTCATCCCGGGAGTATCATTCAATGGCCTGGGTTCTGTCAACCATCTGTTCCTCTTTGCCAAGACCATCACTTCTACAATGCCTCTATTCAGCAGTGTGTACGTCCTTGGGGGCTTTTCTCTGTTGCGATCTGTGTCTGCATTCCTGTTGGGAAATGAACCTTGTCGCATGGCCATCATCTCATCCTCGTAAACCATTTGGTTCGCGAGCATATTGATCTGTGCTATGGTGGGCTCAGTCAATTTGATTAGCTCGCCGGTGAACCCGCGGTGAGTCGTACCCTTGAACAACATCATCATAACATGCCCCCATGTGGCTCATCCACTTTCAACAATTCGTCATTGAACCTCTTCATATATTCTTGGACGTTCTCCATTTCCCTTTGCTGCACCGCGCCGAGGTGCAACATGTTGGTCTTCATTCTCTTTTGGCTAGAGAACTGGTTCTCAAACTTTTCCCTTAATTGCTCATAATCCGTTATGGATCCGATCTCCAGCCTAGTGAACCAATCTAGTGCAGCGCCCGTTAAAGTGGTGGATATGATCTTCGCCTTTATGTTTTTCGAGTAGTTGTGCAGATTTAAAACGCTATCGACCTGGTGGAGATGATCTGTAGGATTACTTTTTCCGTCGTATGGCTTGATCACGGGGATCTTGTCCCCTCTTTGCAGTACCTCGGCCTCAATCTCGTCCGAAAATGGGGTCCTGCTGCGACCCTTCCAATGGCTCTGAGTCACCTTCCTCGTCAACTCCGCCCTCTCGCGGTCTAGTTGCTCCATCCTCCTCGATATTACCTGCAGTACTTCTGCATCTTCATTCCTTGAATATGCAAACTCAGTGCGGTCGCGAGCGCGTCCCATTCTCCTGATTACTTCCGCTCTCTCACGGTCAAGTCGTTCCATCCTTCTTGCTATCTCTCGATCCAGGGTCCTAGGGTCCCGTTTCTCCGACTTGTTGCAAGCAGCGGGCGATATCTCTCTGAATGAGTCTCCCGTATCCTCTTGTTCATCATATCCTTGCCTTGCCCTTCTCTCACCCGCTCCGGATTCACGGGGCCTTCCCCGAACGTCCCTTGCCATTTGTTCCGCTAGTCGTGGAAGCAAAAGTCTCCAGTGTAGCGTCGAGCGCGGCTTTTACAGAGGCGTTGATCTGCGCTAGCATCTCCGGGGTTATGGCGGCAGGGGGAACGGCGCACTGTCCCGCAACCATCGTCTCCTCTGAGCCGGGAGGATTCGCGTTTGGCACCTCAGTCATTGGCACACCCGCCGTCGGGTTTTCAGTCGTCGGGCCCTCAGTGGCAGGTTCCGCTGTATTTGGTGCGGCAGTGGTTGGATCTGTATTCGTGGCTCGCGATGGCCTTCTGGGCCCGCGCCTACGTCGCGGTTCATTTTGTGCTGGAGGAAGCTCCATCTGAGCTTGGGTCATTGCCTGCTCTTGGTCAGTCGGTTGTTGAGGGAGTGGTGTGTCCTCAATCCTCGTGTTTCTAGTCACAACTCTGTTAAATTCGGATCGAGTCCTCCTTCTTAGCATCTTGACGTCCTCGTCCGAGAAATAGTATTCCCACAGACGGTGCCACTAGTTTGACAATAGATCGTTTATATAAGTATGGGTCGGTTACAATGGAGTACAAAGGAAATACAACGAATCTATCTTAACAAACTAGACCTAATCTAGGTGTCTCGATTAGGCTTGGTCCGAAACACCTCAAACTAAAGCCTTGATACTTGGATGGCATGGGCATATCGGTAATCAGGTCGGATGTATATCGGTGATCATCTTCGACGTGATATCGATGACCCCTCTCGATGTGATATCGGTAGTGTGGTGGTATGACGTATCAGTGGAACACGAGGGTTATCTCGATATCGAGTACGATATCGAGAGTGAGATCGGGGATTTCTTCCGATGTGATGCGCGGTAGCTGATGGATAATAATTGCTTGCTTTGGGATCCGGGTATCGCGTATTTATAGACCTCGGGATCCGGGGACCACAGTACTATATCAGTGGTAATCACCGATATCATATCGAAAGTGATCCCCGATATGATTAAATATGGGCCTGGTTTGGGCCAGGCCCAATATGCAGGAAATGCCCATATCACACGCGTGCTAGATAGACGTGTACTCGAGCATGTCTTTTCATTTTGTTGCGAGGTTACTCCTCGTTGGGAGGTAATAAGGTTGAATCTAGTTGTTATGTGCACATGTTCATTTTCATTACTTCATGTTCATATGTTATTAACGCTCAATAGTTATTTCTTACCATTCTTTACCGTTCAGTTCATTTTCGAATTTTACTTATTCTTGTTCAATTTATCGCCTAAACCTATAAATCTCACTAAGTCATTATAGACTTATTCCTCTTTTGTTTTGTCTGTCCATTCCTCATAATAAAAGGCAACTTACGTGTGGCTGGTGTGAACGGCTTTCCAAATCAAGAAGTTATTTTGCTAAGTGTGATTTTGAGTATGCATTTCAATAATCATAAATATTTTAAATAACTAAGTATTGTTACTCTTATTCAACTATGACGTTGTTATTTGTATTTTTATCAAGACTTCCATTGTGATATGTAATAAATTGATTTTCTTTGTGTATGATATGATCTTGGCCGTGAGACATTTCCTTTAGACTAAATTAATATCGTGTTTGTTTCAACATGGAACGAGTTTCATATTAACTAAATCTCGAGGTGCGGTTCTCACAGCCAGTGTTGCTCTAACAATATTCTAAGCATAATTCAACATCGCTACACTCAATCAAATGAACACGTGTGCCAAATATACCAAGTAGCATAAGCAACAAATAAGATCCAACAAAATAAAGTCTTAATTGAATTAATCAAAACGTAGGTTCAAGGTGCATCCATATGAGATAACTATATCCTCTCCCATACAATGAGAGATTGAGATACTCATGATCAAATTCTCATAACAATAACTTATCATCAAGTTGCGAAATTAAGAAAAGAAAACATTAAACTATTGATCCCGGTGGGATTTCGAAGTGTCTTCCTCTTTTGACTGATTTGTGCTCCTCATGATCACCTTTCTTTCCTTAACAATGATCGCAATGCTTCAAACGGTGGAATTTGATGCATAAATAAATTAAGAACGTACTTGTGTGCAATGATTGTGATATATGTGATTGCCCTAGTTGTTGGAACTTGGACGTATTTTTGTATTAATAGCTTTTGGTCCGTAGGTTGCAATACCATTTTCTCTACAATACTAATTGAATTGTTTAGAGTATAACTCTAGACCATTATCAGTCCTCAACTTCTTAACTTTCCTCTCAATTTGTGTTTCAATTAGAGTTTTCCAAGTTTCGAAAGTCTCAAAGGTTTCATCCTTTGTCTTCAAAACATATATCCATATTTTCCAAAAGTAATCATCAACTAGACACAAAAAGTATCTAGCTTCTGAGTGTGATTCAATCATTGGAGGATCCCACAAGTCTGCATGGATATAGTCTAATATGTCCTTAGAGTTGTGTTGTCCTGCAACCAACTTCACTCTACAAGTCTTGCCATAAACACAGTTCTCACAGAACTGAAGCTTCTCCAGCTTGTCATTTCCCAACTAACCTTGTTTCAACAGCTCATTTAGGCCCTTCCCACTCACAGGAGCCAACCTCTCATGCTACAAATCAACTTTAGATGTTGCAACTGCAGAAGCAGCAACTGATGTTCCAATAATCACTTTTTCCTCAAGAGTATAAAGCCCATTCTTCTTGAAACCTCACATAACCACCATAGATCCATTGAATACCTTCAATACTCCTTCACTCTACTTGTAGTGATACACCTTTCTATCCAGTTCTCCAAGAGAAATAAGTTTTCTCTTTAACTCAGGTATTTATCTCACTCCTGTCAGAGTTCTTGTACTACAATAATGAAGTTTCGGCCTCATAAATCCTTTACCATGAATCTTACAAGACTTATTGTTTCCTAGAATAACAGACCTAATGTCCCCTTCTTCATAATAATCAAGACACTGTCTATTTGGTGGCATATGAAATGAACACTCTAAATCCATGACCCACTCCATCTTTAGATCATTATCAGACACAACAAGAACACCAGCTAACTCATAGCCATCCCAAGCTATTGCAGTATTACCAATTTTTTTGCCCTTATCAGTTGTAGCATTCCTCTGTCTTTCAGGACAAAACCTTATGGTATACCCTTCATTGTCGCTATGAGAACATCTAATAATGTTGTTGCCACTACTAGATTCCTTAGTATTTTCAGAATTTACAGTCTTCTTCTTATTATCATTCTTAGTCCCCTTTTTGCTGCCTTTACTCTTCACTACTAGGCCCCCACCCTTCACAATAGCCTTTAACTCATTTCTTTGATTCAATTCCTTAAAATTCAGTGCTGATTGCACTTCATTTAGTGTCATGACCTCTCTACCATATATTTGAGTCTCCTTAAAATAAGTATAGGACTTAGGTAAAGCACTTAATTAGAGTAAATCATGATCATCTTCATCCATAGTAACATCAATATTTTCCAGATCTAAGATCAGCTTATTGAATACATCCATTTGTTCCTCTACATGCTTGTCTTCTTGGATTCTAAATGAATATAGAGAGTGCTTTAAGTACATGCGATTTACCAACAATGTTTTCACGCACATGCTTTCAAGCTTGCTCCATAGAGCTGTTGCGAATTTCTCCATTGACACTTGCCTCAACACTTTTTCTCCAAGGCTCATGATATTGCATTGTGTGTTTTTTCCAGGATCGATTTCTTCACATTCTCATCAATGTCCTTCTCCAAGTTAGGCTCATCAAGCGCATCACTAAGACCTTGTTGAACAAGGAGAGCTTGCATTTTTAACCGCCTTAACATGAAGTCATTCAATCTAGTGAATTTTTCAATGTTGAACTTAGTTGTTGCCATATCCACGTTCACTGCACCACTTGTTAAGATTGATCAATGAATTTCAAACACAAACTCACTAAATTCACTCGTATATTTACTCTACTAACTATCAAGCAACAATAGAACAACAATGCAATCATAACGAATGCAAGCAATAGAAAGTAAATAATCAACACAATATGCAACAATTTACTTGGTTTGGCACACAATATGCAACAATTTACTTGGTTTGGCACTCAAAATCGATGTGATATTGAGCCCTATTTCAAGAGAGAAATCTAATTTTATTGATGTATGAGAGTACACAAACAAGAGATAAGAAACACCGCACAACTTTGATAAAAAACTGATCTGAAATCAAGCTCAAATGCAGCTTCTAAGCAGCTGCATTGATAGAGCTTGTAACTGCATGAGTTCAGCTAAAGTGAGATGCTAAAATGAACCGCCAACTAATACCGCTAACCTGCACCAGTAACTAACTCTAACCGAATAGATGAAATGACTCATTTGCAAATGAAGTTTGAGTCAACTACTCCACATGCAGTTTGTTATCTTTATACATAGTACACGGATGTAGGTGGTATGAGACTCACCACCAGGCTTGGCAATATTCTGACTTATCATTACTTGTAGAAGGTTTAGTCTTTTGTATGCCGACTATAGCTCTTGTTACATTCACTTATATCCACCGATATTTATTTAAATCAAAAATTAATCTGTGATCTTTTGCCTAGTTGTGCATCTTCCTATGACTTCAAGACTGGACATCTGAATTAAAATAGTTACCCAACGCCTCATACTTAACAATAATAAGTCCACTCTATAAATAATCATCTTCATCAAGCTAGCCCTCTCACTACAAGATTCAGGGGTCTTTCGGGACCGCCCGGGCGGTCCCTAAAGACCTTTAGGGACAGCCCAACGGTCACCAAAAGGCGGTCGCGGATACCCTTGGTCCCCCACCCTTTGGCGACCGCTTGGCGGTCGCGGGGACCATTTTCTACGACCGCAAGTTTAGGGACCGCCGGACGGTCCCTAATGACTTATGGGGACCGCCGAGTGGTCCCCAATAATATTCAGACTCTTAGGGACCGCCTGGCGGTCCCCAATAATATTCAGACTTTAGGCGGTCCCTAAAAGTCTGCGGCAGAATAAAAAAAAACCCAATAATATTCTGGAAACTTACCGGAATATTATTGGGTTTTTTGTATAAATTGCGTGTAAATATGTGCAACAAACATTTGCAAGAACAAAAACAAACAAAATAATGATAAAAAAGTAAAATGAAATGAAAGTTAACAAAATAAAACAAAGAAAATAATGAAAAAAAAGAAGAAGAAAGGTTGTGTATTGGATTTGAACAAAAAAAAGAAGAAGAGAAGAGTGTTTCTTTAAAAGAAAGAAGAAGAAAAGTTATGTTTTGGATTTAAAGAAATGAAAAAAAAAAAGAAGAGTGTTTCTTTAAAAGAAAGAAAAAATGAAAGTTTTTGTTGGATGATTTTTATTTTTGTGATTTAGGAAGAGAAAAATGATAACAGAAAATTTGGAGTTGAGTGTTTTTGAAGAGTGGTGAAAAATTGGATTGGAGAGTGGTGGTATATATAGAATTAAGGGTGAAAATTTTGAATTTTCGGAAATTTCAAATTTCCCCCCAATACCGCCTATTTTTTAAACATTTAGGGACCGCCGGGAGGTTCCTAAAGATATTTGGTGACCGCCGGGTGGTCCCTAATGACAAGTGGTGACCGCCCGGCGGTCACTAAATATGGTTTTTAGGGACTGCCCGACGGCCCCTAATAATATTCATACGTGATTTTTTGATTTTATGAAACGATTTCCATGTGCTTTTGATTTTTAGCAACAAATTCATTGTAACATGTCAATTGAAGTAACAAACAATCATAAAACCACTAATTTAGTTATTTAATAGTAAATTGAATGAGATTGAGAAAGTTTTTAACGTTGAACCTATTATAATTTATATGTACACTTAATCATCGTATGTTGTTTCATTTTGCATGAAACTTTGTAATTTTATTCTTTTAACTATTATTAGGATATTTATCAACTAAACAACCAACGCGGCACCTTAATTGTTCCATAAAATTAAAAAAAGAAAGTATGAATATTATTAGTGACCGCCGGGCGGTCCCTAAAACCACTTTTAGGGACCGCCGTGCGGTCCCTAAAGACAATTGGTGACCGCCCAGCGGTCCCTAAAGGTGGTTTTAGAGACCGCCAGGCAATCCCTAATAATATTCATACTCTTTGTTTTCAATTTTATGAAACGATTTCCATGTGTTTTTGATTTTTAGCAACAAAATTCATTGTAACATGTCAATTGAAGTAACAAACGATCATAAAACCACTAATTTAGTTATTTAATAGTAGATTGAATGAGATTGAGAAAGTTTTTAACGTTGAACCTATTCTAAGTTATATGTACACTTAATCGTCGTATGTTGTTTCATTTTGCATGAAACTTTATAATTTTGTTCTTTTAACTATTATTAGGATATTTATCAATTAAACAACCAATGCGGCACCTTAATTGTTCCATAAAATTAAAAAATGAAAGTATGAATATTATTAGAGACCGTCGGGCGGTCCCTAAAACCACTTTTAGGGACCGCCGAGCGGTCCCTAAAGACAATTGGTGACCGCCCAACGGTCCCTAAAGGTGGTTTTAGGGACCGTCTGACGGTCCTTAATATAATTCATACTCTTTGTTTTCGATTTTATGAAACAATTTCCATGTGTTTGTGATTTTTAGCAACAAAATTCATTGTAACATGTCAATTGAAATAACAAACGATCATAAAACCACTAATTTAGTTATTTAATAGTAGATTGAATGAGATTGAGAATGTTTTTAACGTTGAATCTATTCTACGTTATACGTACAATTAATCGTCGTATGTTGTTTCAATTTGTATGAAACTTTTTAATTTTGTTCTTTTAACTATTATTAGGATATTTATCAACTAAACAAACAACGCGACACATTAATTGTTCAATAAAATAAAAAAAAATATGAATATTATTAGGGACCGTCGGACGGTCCCTAAAGACATTTCGTGACCGCCCAGCGGTCCCCCTTTTGAGTTGGGGACCGCTAGGGACCGCCTAGCGGTCCCCTGTTTGGGCTGGGGACCGCCCAGTGGTCCCCCTTTTGGGATGGGGACCGCCAAGCGGTCCCTTGTTTGGGCTGGGGACCGCCCAGCGGTCCTCCTTTGGGCTGGGAACCGCCCAACAGTCCCTTGTTTGGGATGGGGACCGCCCAGCGGTCCCCGTTGCTCTGGGCGGTCACCAAAAAGCTGGGAACCGCCCAACAGTCCCTTGTTTGGGATGGGGACCGCCCAACGGTCCCCGTTGCTCTGGGCGGTCACCAAAAAGCTGGGGACCGTCCGGCGGTCACCGGGGGGGGGGGGGGGGGGGGTGGGTCGCGAAAACCCCCCAAATCTTGTAGTGTCTCCATTTTCCAAGATGTGACCCCTATTAATAATCTCTTTCAAATTTATCACACACCTCAACTTTTACCTAAGCATAACCTATCCTTTTTAACCCAAATATTTTATTTATGGCACTCTTCTCTTCTCTATAAAAAGGAATTTTAGATACTAGTAATCACTTTCAACACTTAACTAGAAATCTCATAAAATGAGACAAAACACATTGCTATAACCGTCAACACATATTTAAAGAAGATGAGTCTTCTTAGAAAAGCCAACGACCCTAACAAAATCTTTACTTATCACCAACATATATTCGCAAATACTTGAAGTTAACGACATGTTAAGTAGTTTAAAAAGTTTGTCCACTTCAAATCCCGTTGGTCTTTAAAATCAATCCCAACTTATGTGAAAATTGACATTCAAATTTGAAACAATTTAAAGTTCAGTAGATATATACTTGATAACATAAAATGTTAAAGGTAAAAGCTAAATGCCTCTGACCCCACGATGATAAACATCTCTCTGAAGAAAGAGGCAATGTCCATGAGGCCGACTCCTCGTAAAAAAGCCAGATACAGAACCCAAAGGTTATAGAGAAAGGCTAAAGTATTTCACCATCACCATTCCTGAAGGCTGGAAGACATTGCCTTGAAGGTATAACATGCCACAATAGCCTCGAAGAGAAGACGAATATTATATACATATATCTGACAAGATCTGGCGTAATTAAGGGTCTCTAAAAAGAAGCATGTTAGGCCATTATTGGCAAGTGGAGCCGTATTTATTCCATGGACGACCCTACTCCAAGTGTGTTAGTAGATCCATCCATCATTGGCAGGCATTAAGTGCAGATCACGCGTGTATTTATGAAGACAAGTTGCACATCATAAAGAGCACAGTGGCCGTAACTCTGTACATAGGGATCTTTGGATCATTTCTAGATCATCTTCACTCAATCTTTTACTCTAACAATCACGAGAATATCATCATTTCAATTCTCTCTTTTATACAATGTAAGGTTTTGTTCACTCCTCGTGACAACCCATTCGAGCATCTCGTATGAAGACATCTTTCTAAACCACAAAAAGAGTGTTATGACTCTCCTTTAAAATTTTAATTAGTGTCTCGTGCTAGACTTAGGTCATCATTTTTGTGTCATTTTTTGGAACACTTAACATTCCCTAGTCCCATGTTTAGAGATATTCATTCCTCTAGACGCGGTCTATTTCAGAACATAGAGGAATGGTCGATGAAGAATGCTCAATAACGTCGCACCTCAAGAAAAAGGCACTCATCCAAAAAGGCGCAAGGTCCAAAGACTAAACTGCAGTTATATCATCAGCATACAACCAAGCATGCATATTAGCTTCAATCTAGATGATATGAAAATAATTGTCTACCCTCAAGAGGATCTCATGCTATCATATATGATATAAAAGTCCCAAGGATCTTCGTTGACACGAGGAGTGTCATTGACATCATATTCCTTCCTACGTTCGAACCATGGTCCTCGATCCTTTATAGGCTAAACCCGTCCAAGTACCCCTTGTAGGGTTCTCAAGAGCACGACTCATAATGCAATGAACGATAACTATGCCAATGACCTGAGGAGTAAAACCCTTGTTAGCAAATGAAACTCATCACATTCTTCCTAGTGGATGCACCAACAAAGACCTACAATATTATATGTGGTAGATCTATGATCCGATCATTAGAAACAATCCCATCTCTGATGCATTTAAAGGTGAAATTTCTTATAAAACAAGGGATTAACAAATTATGAAAAAGTCATAACAAGCCTCGAGAATGTCGGGTAAACTTTCTACTTCAAAGGGCCCTGCTAGAGATACCGCACCAATAATTGGGGATTCACGAATGAAGGAAAATAGAAAAAGCCAAGATAAAAGCTATTGGTGAAATGAAAACCATAGAGTTAGAGGAAATTATCCCACCCAAGATAGTACATATTGGGTCTAAAATTGAGGAAGATGTAGAATGCCAAGTGGTTAGTGTACTGTAGAAATATTTGCATGTCTTTGTGTGAGTTCCGAGAGCATACCTGGCAAGCAAATATTTGCATGTCTAAAAAAGAATCAAAACAAAAATATGCAAAAATAAACTTAATGTCAAGCATAAGTCTTAGCCCATAAAGTAGAATAATTGTAAAATGGGTTCCGAGAGTCCAAGATAGTGAAGTCCAAATTAGAGAGACTGTGAGCCTGGGTCAAATGCAAAGTCATTTATCCAGAATGGCTTTCGAATGTGGTATTTGTACCAAAGACGAATGTGCATTGACTTCACGTACCTCGACGAAGTATGCCCAAAATATTTCTATCCACTTTGAAGCATATACCAGCTGATAGATTCCATAGTCGAACGCTAGTTGCTCTCCCCGATGGATGGAGACCAAGTATATAATCAAATTCTGATGGATGAAGGCGATTGAAAAAAGATTAGCTTCATCATGGAATACAATGAGTTTTGCTACCTGGTAATGCCTTTTGGATTAAAAAACGCAAGGGCAACATATCAACCGTTGGCGATCTCCATGTTTGCCGATTTAATCAGGGACACTTGTGAAGTCTAAGTAGATGACATGACCGTCTAGAAAAACCATGAAGCTAATGGCCAAATTTGGGATGGAAACCAACCCTTGCAAGTGCTCTTTTGGAAAATAAAGAGGAAAGTTCCTTGGATACATGGTGACACACAAAGGAATCAAGGTAAACCTAGATAAGGTCATTACCATTATATACATTCCACCACCACAAAGCCCATAGAGATGCATAGGTTGAATGGTAGAATCACATCACTAAATAGGTTCATCTCCAAAGCTCAAACCAAGGATTACACTTCTACAAAGTCCTTAGAAATATAAGGCTTTCAAGGAGTTAAAGAAATATTTGGTAAGTCCCCCTCTCATTGTAAAGCAGTTGACGAGTAGAGACTGTTCATTTACCTGGCGAGCAAGGATTCAAGTGGAGTTATTATGAGGCGAGGGTAGAGATCATCAACCCATCTACTATACCGAAAGAACCCTCAAGGACGCAGAGCTAAGATATCCACAAATTGAGAAAGTAGCATACGCTCTCGTTGTGGTAGTCAAAAATTTATGATCATATTTCTTCGCAAACCGAGTAACCGTCTTGATGCGGTATCTATTTAGGCGATCCTCTATCAGCCAGAAGCCTCTAGACAAATGGTCAAGTGGGCCTAGAGTTGGAAGAGTTTGATCTAACCTACATTGTTAGGCCATCTATGAAAGCGCAAGTCCTAGAAACTTCATAGTAGAAATGAACGACGAAGAGAGGCTCCTGAAACACCCTCGTAACTGTGTTCCATTGATAAATCTATAAGTTCCAAACAGGGGGTGCCGACATTGTGCTAAAGAATAATGAAGGAGAACACCTGCGATTTACAGGCAGGTTAGAATTCTCAATATAAAACAACAATGATAACTATGAGGCGCTATTAATTTCCATGTGAATGGCTAAAGAAGGAAAGATCCAGAGCATACCTGGGGAGCAAGGAGTCTTTCTAGTGTAGTTTTCATGAGGCAAGGGTAGAGATCATCAACCCATCTACTATACCGAAAAAACCCTCAAGAAAGAAGAGATAAGATATCTACAAATTGAGAAAGTAGCATACGCACTCATCATGGTAGCCAAAGTTATGATCCTATGTCTTAGCAAACCTAGTAACCGCCTTGATGTGGCATCTGTTGGGGCGATCCTCTATCAGTCAGAAGTCTTTGGACAAATGGTCAAATGGACCTAGAGTTGGAGGAGTTTGATTTAACCTACAAGCCTAGGCCTCCCAAAAAAGCACAAAACCTGGAAAACTTATAGTAGAAATAAACGAACGACGGAGAGATGCTCCTAATACACCTTCATGACTTTGTTCTATCAATAAATCTATAGGTTCCAGAAACGGGGGTGCTAGCATCATGCTAAAGAATAATGAAGGAGAACACTTGCAGTTTACAAAAAGGTGAATTCTCAATATCAAACAACAAGGATAAATACGAGGTCTTATTAATCGCCATGTGAATGGCTAAAGAAGGAAAATCCAAAGCATATGGATATATAGCAACTTCCAACTACTGGTGCAAAAAATCAAAAGTGATTATGAAACCTGGGGAGAACCAATGAGAGACTATGTCAAAGCAGTGAAAGAAGTCAAGATGGCCTTTGATGCGTGTTTTGTATGTGTTCTGATTTTATTTCAATACACAGTCTATGGCAAGTATACGAGTCAAGTAATAATAAAATGGAAAGTATAGTGACTACCCACGTATTGAATCCCAAGAGAATAGATATTTGTAACGTTAGCAATTATATTGTTGCACACTCAATGAATTCAATTTCTTTTCTTTTTTCTTCTATCGTTGAAGAAATAAATGAGGACAGAGAACTATTTATTAACTAACTAAAAACTAGAGACCTAAACTAAAATGGTTAAAGTAAGGTTAACTAAAGATTGCAATTGGAGAAATTGGTAAAAGAACTTAAAACTAAACTAACTAACTAAAACATTATTTAATTGATTGATTGATTGATTTCTATCTAAAGTCGTGAAAAGATTAAGTAAAAGGTATATAAGAGATAGATTTCATTAATCTCGGATGCATATACTTTATAGACAAAATACCAAAGACTCCTATGCAAGACGTTATCTATTGATGATTGTTTTGTTTCCAAGTTAATGTAGCAAATTAGCCACATTTCAATGTACTAAAGAACCCTATAATCCCTAATGATGTTAGGCCATTAAGCACTTCCCCCTCGCCAGAAGTTCACAATATCAGAGGATCCATACAATGTTTTAGAAGTGAATTAGAGTTACCAACTATGATTTAGATTCTACCAACACGCTAATATCGAAGGTCTAAAGATTTATCTGCTTGATCTATCACGATAATGTTGCGTTAACAATCTCCTATGCAAAATTCAACATAATAAAAAGTTGTTCAATGTCACTACTTTGTCTCATAGAAATGCGTGCATCTAAACAAACCAAGTAACATAAGCACCAAATAATATCCAACAAAAATAGGTCATCAATAAATATAATCAAAACATATGTTTAAGATGCACCCATATGAGATTAACTACATCATCTCTCATATACTGAGAGGATTAGCTACTCATAGTCATATTCAAATTACAATAATTCATCATAGATTATTCAAATAAGGACAATAGAAGATTAAACTCCTGATTCCCCGCTGCTTTTCTCTACTCTGATTGTTGACTCCTCTTGTTCACATTTCTCCTTCAACTATGATTGTAGTGTTGTGAACGGTAGAATTCCTACCCTCCTAACCCTAGAATGCTCTCTAAGATCTTTGTAACTTATTTTGTGCACTTCTAGAAATTGTATTCTAGTTGTTGAACATAGCCTTATTTTTATATTATTTTCTTCGCTTTGGGCTTCATTTTAGGGTTTTTGACGTGAGCCCATTTTTGTCCTGATCGTGCGCCATTCTCCCTCTCCAGCTTCCTTGCGCGATCATGCTCTTGCTCGCAGTATATTATGTTTTTTGGTTCTTTTAGTAGCGTGTTTCGTAGCGTCGTAGCTCTACTCCCCTTTGTTACCAGAAAATGATGAAATCCTTCAAATAAGCATCATTTTGCTTCGACTCGACTCAAACTACAAAAAACAACTAAACAATACTAATACATGTGAAATTGCCACAAGGATTGTACAAAAAAGTCTTAGAAATTAGGTACTTAAATCACTATAATAATTCACTTATCGGCCTTCTCCACCCTTGAACTCGTAGAGATCCTTCCTACCAACATCAAGAAAGCAGATGCATTGCCTCGAATGGCTAGCACAATGACACCCGTTAAGCTAAAAGGAGTGCCTTACTCACCTTGTGGCAACCCAAGCACGTCGAGGATAAATCCCCCATGTGGCAGCAACTGACAGAGCCTCCGAAGGATGGATGACGTAAATCAGGAGATACTTGCAAAACCCCCCTAAGATCCCCGTTGGTGAAGCAGGAAGGATGACAAAAAGAAAACTAACCGTATTATTTTCTAAATGATGGAACACTTTACAAGAAATTATTATACCTACCCTACATATGATATCTTAGGGAGGATAAAGAAAAACATATTATCCAAGAAATCTATGAAAGAAGTTGTAGGAACCACTCTGCAAGAGTTAGCGTAACCTCAAAGATACTAAGACAGGGTTGTTTCTCGCCAACAATGGCTAATGATGCTGAAAAATACGCCAGAGCATGTGTGCAATGTCAAAGATGTTCAAGAGTCAACCACATGCCTACAACACCATGGGAGCCCAACGTCATCCCTTGCCCTTTCAACAAACGGGGAATTGATATTGTGGACCCTTCACAAAGGACGAAAGCCAGAGGAAATACCTTCTCTTAATAGTCGACTATTTTAGTAAATGGGACAGAGCCCCTAGAAAACATTACCACCTCTGAGGCCATCAACCTTTTTATGTAAAAACATCCTATGCAGGTTTGGGGTACCACGATTATTGGTTGGCAACAATGACTTCCAATTCGAAGCAACAAGCTATACGAATGGTGCAACAATGTCTTTACTTCAATGGGTATCTACGGGCCAATGAACAAGTAGAGGTCACCAACCGATTTCTATTAGACATGCTTAAGGCACGCGTCTTCAACACAAAATGAAGTGGGCCAAAGAGCTAATTAGCGTCCATTAGGTCTATCTCACCACGGCTAGAAGGGTCAAAAAAGATACGTCACTCAGCTTGTATATGGATATAAATCAGTAATCCCCATGAAAATTGTACGAAAGTTGTATAAGCACAATAATTGGCCCCAACTTGCAATAAAATGTATTTCCTTTTTATGAAAATAATAGCCTTGTGATAATTTCAACATCCACGAGAGACCCCTACCTTAGACCAGGATTCTTCACTCGCTCATCTCCCATGAAAATGATGTCTCATAAGATCTAACCATGACACCACTGTCAACATGGATCAAATCTTTTTTCTTTTCCATGAAAAATACCAAAATATTTCCATTTCTGGCTCTAATGAAACGAAACGCACATGTATTTTAAGTTATTTGTAATTGGAGTTTTTATGAACATGTCGACAAATTCTCTAAACATTACAAGAAGTTTCTAATATTTAGAACACTGAAACATACAGTCTAAACGAAACTTTGATCCATATATGATTGTCAGGAGACTCGCAAAGTTTCTGCGGCTACAACTTAAGATAGGGCGTCCGACCCCAATGTGAGATCAACAGTCCAAAACTAAATATGTCACCGAGAGTGGTACGTAGAGGCGGAGAAGACCCTACACTAGGTGACAAGATTGCAAAGCATGTCATTCTAGCAGGTAGAAAAAATGGACGAGGGAAAGCCTTCACGAGGGAAAACCCAAAAAGAAATTGCATAAACCTGCATTACATGTTGTATGTGCCTTCCAAAAACTATGTAAATATTCCACACAAAAGTTTATCCGAAGTTTTCCTTAAGAGAAAACCCTATTGAAAGGAAATCGCAAGGACGAGCTTGATGCAGAAGCCAGCATAAATAATTCATGTGGAACATACAACGGAGGCGAGCGGAAACCAAGGTAAAAGATTCACAAGGAACCATCTGGGGGATCCACTATACAATAAAATCACTCTAAGTCATCAAGATAAAGAGAACCAAGCATTTTACATTCGTCATTAACATCATCAAACACCTAGGGAACATCTAATAACA
Source organism: Linaria vulgaris (assembly GCA_948329865.1). NCBI lineage: Eukaryota > Viridiplantae > Streptophyta > Magnoliopsida > Lamiales > Plantaginaceae > Linaria > Linaria vulgaris. The sequence goes on from OX415250.1 coordinate 98,591,590, forward strand.
TATAAAATATTAGAGGTAAAAGTTAAAGCCTTACGATCCCCATGATGATAAACATCTCAGTGAAGATAGGAGCTAAAGCAAGAGGTTATGTCAACGAGGCTGACGCCTTGCAGAAGAGCAAGAGACAAAACCCAAAGGTCATGGGGAAAGCCTCGTAAACTTCACTATCACCATCCCCGAAGGCTAGAGGTCATAGCCTCGAAGGAATAACATATCACGGCAGCCACGAAGAGAAGATGAATATTATATGCATATATTTGACAAGATTCGACACAATTAAGGGTCTCTTAAAAAAATCCCGCTAAGCTATAATTGAAAAATGGAGTTGTATTTATACCTCGGACGACCTTGTTCTAAGTGTGTGAGACTCATCCACTATTGACAGACAATAAGTGCAGACCATGAGTCCATTTATGAAGATATGTTGCCCGTCATAAAGAGCATAGTAGCCATAGGGATCTTTGGATCATTTGCGCATCATCTTTACTCAATCTTTTATTCTCACAAATCACAAAAATACCATCATTTTTGATTCTATCTTTTATGTAACATAAGGTCATGTTCACTCTTTGCAGCAAGGCCTTCGATCCCCTCGTGTAAGGACATCTCTCTGAATTACAATAAGAGTGTCACAAATCCCTTCTAAATTCTTTTTTTAGTATCTCGAGCTAGTTTCAGATAATAGCCTTCAACCTATCATCCAATAGGTTACAAACACAGAATTAGCTAGATCTTCCGTAAATTGAACATCCGACACCTCCAATCCTATTCCAACGTTAAATCCCTTGAACATGTTGTAGTGAATAACTTATTTAAGCGTCTAAGCACAACAAGAAATATGAAGGAGAAAGGGGTCTACAAATTCGACAAAATTTTAATTAACGCAATCATACGACTTCTTAAAATCAAATTAATTATGCATATTGTCTAACACCAAGTGATGTAATAGTGACCCACGTTAACTTTAAAAATATATTTCTGTAGTCCAATAGCACATCACATGCAAGTTTACTTAACTTGGTCCATACTTTTTGTGCGTGATGCATACATTAACATAATTAACAATTAATGACGTCACAAAAATATCACAATTTATTATCCCCCACGCACTGGGGTAACGTTTTGAATCTTTGATTTGTATATATATATTAACAACCACACACACTTTCAACGGAAATCTCACCTCCGCCCACCCCAAACCCGGTTGACGCTATGCAAGGTATCCACCGTCACGGCCTACTATTCGACGGCGGCGTACGCCTTGAACTCTCCCCCTCTACCAAGTCGCCGCTCGCCATCGATGTGGAGGAATCCACCGAGATGCGAATCCAACGGCTTATATCCGAGAATCCGGTCATCATATTCACTCGCGCTTCTTGTTGCATGTGCCACGTTATGAAACGCCTACTAGCCACCGTCGGAGTTCACCCCACCGTCATCGAATTGGAAGAGGACGAGATCGCCGCCCTCGTACCACGTGGCAACAACGGCGAGGATTCGGTCTTTGGCGGCGCTTCCGACGTGCCGCCGGCTTTGTACATAGGCGGAGCGTGTGTTGGTGGCATGGAGAGCCTTGTGGCGTTGCACTTGAGCAATAACCTCGTCCCTAAGCTACTCGAAGTAGGTGCGCTTAGTATTAATCATGAATCTCTAATTAGCTCATCATGAATTGTTGTTTCATTAGATAAGCAATAAATTAATAGGTAGTTAGTATTATTGTTCGTTTTATTATAATATAGCAAAGGGAAGGGAAGGAGGAAGGGAAGGACGAAGTTGTTATGAAGGTTGTGTGTTACCAGATTGTTAATTAGAGTGTGGTAATAATTGTAACTAGGGTTATTTTTTAGTGGAATTATATACTACATATGTCGATGTGAATGAAAATTCACAAGTGTAATATCTTCTTATGAAGCAAATATATTTTGTGTATTGAATCATCAATTACCATTAGTTGAGATTTCTAATTAATTAGATTTTCTTATAGTTGATTATTGTATAAGGCATAAAATTAAAATATTATTCTGGTGTTTCTAATTTTAACTCATGATGAATATCCCAGCAATTGTGGAGGAATAGTATTAAGCTTGTTTATACTTTGTTGGAAGTTATTCTTTTAGACAAATTTGGGGCCAGGATTGCTTCTTCGGTCACTTTATTTGTGCTCCATTCCAAACTACTTTTGACTACCAAATAGTTTAGTGTATTTAATAATTATTTTGATCTGTCCTGATTGTGGTAGGCATCCACTGATTTGACTAATTATTTTTGTTTGTGTTCTTTTGCTTTTCCGGTAGTTCATATTTAAAATATCTTCTATGTTATTTATCAAAATTAAGTTATCAATTTTGCAATGAAATTCTGTAATTTCTCACATAAAATTTGGTACTGAACTGACTTTATATAGAATGGTTTGATTCATATTTGATTTGATTCCTATGAAAATGAACTATGAGAAAAGAATAAGCTCCTCTTAATCATTTAGGAATTAAGATTCCACGGGCTTCATTACTTTACTATGAGAAAAAGAATAAGCTCCTCTTAATCATTTAGGAATTAAGATTCCACGGGCTTCATTACTTATATAAAGTTTCTTTTTTGGCTATAAAATGATGTATTCACTATTCAATGACATTTTAATGCGCAATCAAACATTTGGACAGGTATTGATAAATACAGAAATACTATATAGGACCTGGTGATGAAGCATGACTGCTATTGTTGACTTTTAGCGTATTATACGTGGTAGATTTTCGCATACGACAACTATATGCATCCAAACCAATTTTCCCAAACTTGAGGTCCGATCATAGGTCCGTGGTAGTTGAGAAGCTCAATATCTATGTACTATATTATATAAAGAAACTCAATTTTAAACTAATTTTTAAATTTCTTAATTTATCTCTCAGTACACTATTAAATTTTATTATTGTTTTGGATGTATATGTAATTTAATTTAGTTTTAATATTATTTAAGCTTTCTCATTAAAGGAAAAAAAATCATTATTACATATATAAATATTTTATCTTTACATATTGAAGTTATAATCTTTACCATCTAAATTAATTATATTATACTTAAAATAAACTATTAATCACGCGAAGACCGCGTGTCAACGTTACTAAGTATAAAATAAAAAAAAATCGAGTCATTATATTAAACCAATTTATTATTAGGTTATGCTTGGCCTGAGTATAGTTTTAATAAAGATAGAAATACAGAAAATGCTCACCATTTGTTGGATTTCACTGCTTTTCCTACCAAATTTTCGAGTCATATCAGTGAACAATTATTTTTCAACTTTTCATCAGTTTATGCCTAATCAAGTCCCAATCAGGCTTTTTCCTCATGTAACTGCCATTTGGCATAAGTTGAACGCCATATCACTAAGTGAATTTCTTTTAATATATAACAAAGAAAATTACTTGAAAACCAAGTCGCAAATAAATAAAAGAAAGAAAGTATTAGTAAATAAAATTATTTCAACTTCATATAAAAAATACAAATCTCAATAAATTATAATGGTAAAAAGTAAATTTAATTTTGTTTTTCTTTTGATAAATTTAATTAACTAAAAAAAAAAACTTGATGATATTATGACATAAAAATTGGATAAAAAAAGAAAGAAAAAGAAAACCCCAATGTTTCTTCTTCCGCACCTCCACATGTGTCGTGGCGTGGTGAGGGCCTATGTCACATTCCTGCAGTGTAAAGAAAATGAGTTAGCAATGGAATTAGAAGAAATCAAGAGCTTGGAGTCTGAAATCGGGGAAAGAGAAGAAAACCCACCATTGTGTGAAAATGAAGAGGCTGATTATATTTATACGCATGAGAAACGATGTCGTTTGGAGGAGAACGGCGTCGTTTGATGATTAGAGCCAAAAACGTTTTACACTTTGTCATATCGCATTTTCTTTTAATAGTTTCGGATATTTTATTTAGTTAAAGCTTTATTACGTCATTTGTTGATGTCACTATGGCACATGTTGTGCATATGAGGCCGTTAAGCTAGTTTGCCATTTTCTCTATATGTAAGCATGACAACACATTTTGGTAATCATTAAGCAATATTTCAGATTCTCTGCAAAATGAGCAAATCAAGCGTGAATCCATTGACCTTGATTTCCAGGACCAAATCAGCTCGATCAACCAGAATTTGAGGGAGCACGTGATTGTGGGTGATGAGCGACATGCTTCGATGAACTCATCTTTGGAAGCACTCACATCAGCTTTACACACCATTCAAATTCAGGTATCTAAACTGGTTGAGCATGCAGGATCACAGGACAGGGAACAATCTGTGCTACAAGGTACACCATCAGGCAGACCCCATGTTCAACACGATCTACCATGAGTCAACAAACATTTAAACCACACAAACCACAAAATGAAAACACCACCACAATGAGTTCCATACAAGGCATTAATCTTTCCCCTAAAATTGATTCCCACAGGTTTAATGGTTCAAACCCTCGAGTACATGTCGATCCAACACGCGGGTTACAGCCAACTCCTGACTGCAAGCAGTGCCTAGATAGATGGGTATCAAGTAAAATTACTTAAACCGACAGTCCATACTGCCCGGCAGTAACTCGACTCAATCCATGGGCCCAACTTCCCAAAGGCGTCCCTATGGGTATAACAAATAAGCTAGTAAACCGGATAATATCCGTTGCTCTTTGAGTTACATATTTCGAAGATAGTTCGTTGCTCTTTGCACAATTCAAGAACCAGCAAATGAGATTATAATATTGGAGAATTATCATGATTATGAATAGATGTGATAAATAATAAATGATTGGAGATTTAACGACTAGTAAGAAAATCATGTTATGAGATGAGATACCAAACAGGATTATGATAAAATATAGGTTGTTGGAGGTTTGGTAACGGAGTAGTGACTTTTTTTTCCAAGTTCTTCAAGGCCGGATGCCAAATGGGGCTAGAACAAATTAGAAATGGAACCTCACTTTAACTCGTATGGGAACCTTGATGGCATTAATTAATTTGTCAACCCTTTGATCGGATATCCAAATGAACTTTGTTTTCAAATATTTTTGTGGCAACTGATTTCTAACATCACTAGAAATATGTGTACCCGAATGGGAAGGAAAATCCAAAGGTTTGATATGCTAAATAATTCTTGAAAACATAGAACATATTTTCGGATTTTCAGACAATAGTCCACGGTTTAGGAATTTCGACATTCTAAATCACATTATTTGAAAAACATTTCTTCATATGAAAGTTAGAGAACATCATGAGGAGTATTCAGCCGTTGGCCTTGATCAAAAAGGACTTTTCTACAATTAGTTATGATTTTGCTAAGGTGCAGGGCCGAATAGATAATTTATGCACAATAAACGTTTTGGGGTATTTTCGAGTAGAAAATGATGAAATAAGAGCTTGAGATGAATTTTTCCTGAAAGTAGACTCACTAACTTAGAGATTCATAGGAAGAAAGAAGGAAAAACAGAAATAATTTTGGGTGTGAAAATTGTTGGAATAAAGCCTACTATTTATAAACAAAAAATCATGTTAAAATACTTTTAATTAAGGTCCCACTTTGATTATTTTATAATAAATCACAAAAACTATTTTAATCATGCTCTTAAGGATGTCATGTCTTACTTCATCAATTGCTTAATTGCATATCAAGTCCCTCAATTATTTATAATTAAAATTCAAATGGGTATAATTAGATTTCTTTATTACATACATATTTACTTATGTAATTTTTCTAGGTAATTCAATCAAATTGGTTAATAATTGAAATGGAAATATATGTTTTAGGATTATAGACCTGTAAATATAATAAAAGACTAAATTTTAAGTTCAGGGGCTCAAATGCAATTTTTTCTAAATATTTAGGGTCAAAACAGAAATTTTCAAAAGTTCAAGGACTAAAGTATAAATTTATTTTCTTCCTAATTTTTGGGGCGTTACACATTGCCTTTTTGAGCAAAGCCCTATGCCCTAAGAACCAACATCTATCAATCTATAAAAGGGAGTTTTGCTTGCTATACAGAAGTGGAAGCATTATGTGAAGGGCCACCACTTCACTATAAGAACAGACCAACAAGCCTTGAAATACTTGTTGGAGCAAAAGGTTACTTCAGCATTACAACAGAGATGCATCACTAAATTGCTTGGATTGGATTATGACATCCAATACAAGAAGGGAGCTGAGAATAGGGTGGCTAGTGCCCTATCTAGAAGGGGTCCTGGTGGGGAATGTTGTGCTACATCAGTAGTTATGCCTACTTGGGCTAAGCTGGTTGAAGATAGCTACCAAAGTGATGTTTTCTATTTGATATTATTGTTATCAAAGCATTTGACGTTCTTACACTAATGGCATTTTGAGGTTCAAAAACAGGATTTGTGTGGGGCAATACTTAATGCTTAGGAATCAAATCTATATGCAGTCTTCTTCCTATGGAGGAAATTTTGGGATACAGGCGACATACATTAGAATTAAGGCAGTTTTCTACTGGCCTAAGTTTAAGGAGGATGTCACTACATTTGTGCAAGGTTGTAACATTTGCATGCTCAATAAATCTGAGCACACTCCCTATCCAGGGCTGTTACAACCTTTGCCCATTCCAAACCAAGCTTGGACACATGTGTGCATGGATTTTGTTAAAGGTCTTCCCAATTCTGAGGGTATGACAGTCATCTTAGTCATTATTGATAGGTTTACTAAGTATGGGCATTTTCTCCCTATGTCTCATCCTTATACTGCAGTTAAGGTTGCTAAACTCTTCATGGATAATGTGTATAAGCTCCATGGTTTACCCTTGAGCTTGGTTGCTTGATTACTGATAGAGACAAGATCTTTACCAGTGGGTTTTGGAAGGAGTTATTCAAGTTGGTGGGAGTCAGTTTAGACATGAGCTCAGCTTACCATCCTCAAACAGATGGTCAAACTAAGAGACTCAATCAGTGTTTGGAGGCATATCTCTGATGTATGGTGAGTGATACTCCTAAGAAATGGGTGAGGTGGTACCCATTGGCTAAATTTTGGTATAACACCAACTTCACGCTAGTCTAAAGATGACATGTTTTCATGTCTTATAAGGTTACTCTCCTAATAAGCTCTCCTTAAATCCCTATTTAGACAGTCCTCTCCAGGAGGTAAAATATTGGATTGAGGCGAGGGTAGGAATTACTCAGCTGATTAAAGATAACTTATCTAAAGCGCAAGAGAGGATGAAGTATTATGCTGATAAGCATAGATTGGAGAGAACATTTGAAATAGGAGAGGAAGTATACCTAAAGCTACAGTATTTCAGGCAACAATCAGTCCAACTTAAGACCAATTTCAAGCTCTATGCTAGGTATTTTGGACTCTACAAAATTCTTGCTAAAATTGGAGCTACCCCTGGCTCATTAATCCACCGAGTGTTCCATGTGAGCCTCTTAAAGAGGAAACTTAAATCTAATCATGCTGCAACCCTAATTCTACCACAGATAGATGGGGAAGGAAATTTTCAAATTGAACCTTACATGGTTCTCAACAAAAGATCAGTACTCAAAAGAGGCAACCTTGTACCTGAAATTGTAGTCCATTGGTCCACTGGAGGTCCAGAGAAAGCCACCTCGGAAGAGTTTCCATCTTTCGACCGGAGGCAAGGGCCTTTCTAGTCGGGGGGGGGGGGGGGGGGGGTAGTATTTGCCACATCCGTGCTGTGTAAAGAAAACAAGTTAGCCATGGAATTAGAAGAAATCAAAAGCTTGGAGTCTGAAATTGAGGAAAGATAAGAAAACCTACCATTATGTGAAAATGAAGAGGCTAACTATATTTATACGCAGGAAAAACGATGTCGTTTGGAGGAGAACCGCGACGTTTGATGATTAGAGCTGAAAGCGTTTTACACTATATCATATCGCATTTCCTTTTAATAGTTTTGGATATTTTATCTAGTTAAAGCTTTATTACGTCATTTGCTAATGTCATTATGGCACATGTTGTGCACATGAGGCCGTTATGCTAGTTTTCCCTTTTCTCTATATGTAAGCATGACAACATGTTTTGATAATCATTAAGCAATATTTCAGATTCTCTAATTCTTCCACATGCAATTCTCTCTCTCTCTCTCTCTCTCTCTCTCTCTCTCTCTCTCTAAAATATCTTATGTTCTATAATTTTATACTATATCAATACACAACAGCCTACGGCACGACGACATTTAATCTTGGGTATGCTTGTTAAGGGTAGGGTTAAATACCCTACCGTTACCCAAACCCTGCATTGTGTCTAATCCAGGGTAGCGACCCTACCATACCCTTACCAAGACCCATTGAAGACACTACTATGAGGGACTCATATCCTACCATGTTAAATGGGTAAGAGTCTTACTACACCCATTACCAAATTTCGTTTGTGTAAAAAACAATCTTTGATAGAAAATCTCGTAACATTCACAAAAAAATATTTTGAAAAAAAAATTCATCGCTTAAGGTGATTTTAAATGAACTTGTTAGAGTAAAGTTCAAGACACAGACCCTACCCATGCCCTGAGTTAAGTTTCAAAAGTTACAGTGTAGGGTCTGGATCTTGACCCTTACCCTAATTTCAGGGTAAGGGTCTAGTCCTTGAGTTCATTTTTAGGGTAAGGATAGGGTAAAACCCTACCCTCGACAAGCTTAGCTCGAGGGGAGTAAAGCCACACCCAATTTCTCACTTGACATCGAGAATTTCAGCTCAAATGGTGATGCAAGTTATTGCCGGAAAAGAGGAAAGGAGACTTCTGACGAGTATGAGGAAACAGAGAAGAAATAAATTAAGAGGGAAGAAGAGAGTTTTCAAGAAACTGAATTAACGACGGCGACACTATCTTGAACGTCATCGAGTTGGACTCCAAACATGCCTCCCCCTCCCCCTCTCCTCCTCTCCCCTCCCCCATGCGCGTCCAAATTGATTACAAGATTTGGGGGTTGTAGAAATGAAGCGGAGGTTCTTCTTGAACCTTGATTATAGGGACAACAAAGGTGTGTTGGTGGCCGGGGCGAATGTGGTGGCTGGGCTAGGTGGGGAGGAGACGGCGAAGATGATGCTTTTTTATTTTTTTTATTTCTACTTTTTAATATTTGTTACATTAAGTAGTAATAATAATGGGATACTAAAAATTGAGATTAAATTGTAGTGTATTTTTTTAATAAATAATTGTAATGTATTTCACTCAACAAAAATTTAGTATTACGAAAAGTATTTAGTGATGGTTATGTATCTGTTATTTAATATCTACAAGACTAATAAAGAGATTTCAAATAATAAATAAATAAAACTATAAGATAAATCTCAATTTTATGTAAGGAATAAAAAATTACCTTTTGCTGAGTTTTTATATATTAAGGTAAAAGTTTACCTTTTGAATTATGACATTATTAAATTTTTGTATTTCTTTTGTAAATGTCATATTTGCATAGAGATTTCATAGATTTTATCATAATTCTAAATAAATAAATAATATGATGTTTAAAATTTAATTTGACAATAGATCGTATATATATATGTATGTATGTATGACGAGGTGGGATATTACAAGTGTAGTACTACGATTCTATTACAAACTAGGTCCATTATGACTATGACTAGTGCTAAGTAAACTTGGTCTGGAACACCTCACACTAACGATGGGATGAACTGTTGGATGTCGAGGACAGTGTCGCATGTGACGTCGAAGGTGATATCAGGGATGATATCGGGGACCTTCTATGTCGTGCTAGATGTCAAGTATGATGTTGAGTATAATGCTGAACGTGTCGATGATATATATCGGAGATATATATCGGAGATATATATCGGGTGTCATATCGATGATGGTATCGGGGATACTCGATATTGGGTGTACAATGTATGAGGATAAATTAAAACTTACCTTGATTAGCGGTACCCAAATATTTATAGACCTCGGAATGCGGGGACCGCATACGTGACTCACACGTGATTTGCACCATATCGAATATTACATTCGATATGTATATCATGGGTCATCCCCAATATCCATGAGCATGGACCTGGCCCATGATCGGTCCAATACGGGAATCACCCATATCATGTAGTCCCCGAGTTTAGAAGTTATTATTGTAAATAACAATTTGCAAACTAGAATTAAGTTTAAATTATAAGTACCTCTTGTCCCCCAGTTCAAATGGCGGAGTTCGGATGCGTGAATTCATTCAAAGATGTTGGTGGACCCCCAATATAATTTACGTAGCCTTGAGGTCCGTGTTTGAATTATTGGAAAAGAAGTGTCCCTTGCTAAGTACATGCGATGTTATTTTATTCATTGATTTTTTCTAAAGATAATGAAATTTATCTATAATATCGAATTTCTTCGATATCGGATGTCAAATTTTAGATGCGATCTGTTCCATCATAAATGCGTGATCGAAGGACCCGATGTCTATAAATAGCAGTCTAGAGGAGAGGGAAAGTCATTTGTCTTTTAGCAAACTTATATGTCCTTCTGCAGAGGTATATCGGGGATTCCCGACATGGTACTCAAGGCATCGTTCGAGATATATATTCGATATCACGTTTGATGTACATATTCGATATCCCTTCTCGATATGATATTTGATATATGGATTCGACATGTTCTTCAATATGCTTTTTGATGTGACATTCCTTTTTCTCTCACCGTTTGATTTTTTAGGTTGACTCATTTACTTTCAAAGATTAGTTTGTGAGAGGGTACTCATAGTAACAATGTCAGACGTGAGAGACGCGAGCGTATCTGGATTAGAACGAGAGAATGAGGAGGTCATACCAACGCAGCCTGATTTTGCCGATTCTGAGATGTTAGACATGGGAGTTTTGTTTGACGACGATGTAGGTGATGCTCCGATGGTGAAGATGCTGGAGACGGGGGTTCCAAGTGAGATGAGGGCATGAGATTGAACGAGTTTGGTTTACGCGAATTGCATGAAGTGAAGAAATATAAAATCGCTATAAAGTATGAGGATATGGTGTCTCGTGTCCCCCATTATCCTGATTATTACTCTACTGAGTATCACATTGACGGGTATAAGATTAGATTCCCTAGTCTGCAGGAGCGAATGCATATGCCCCCTCAGGGTTCTATCATTGTCCATGCAAAGCATTTTGGCAACGAACGACGTTTCCCCATCTTCCCGGCGATTGTTGCTATCTTAAAGAGCATCGGGGTCTACCTTGGACAACTCTCTCCCAATTCATTTGGCGTTATCGTGGCGTTCGTATTAGTGATGAAATCCTTGGGTCCACTCTACGGTGTTAACGAGTTCTCAGCCCTATTCTCTATTGTCACCAATAAAAAGGTCGGGGACAGGGGCTTTTCCTTGGTGAGGGCTCATGCTAGACGAAATTTTTTGCAAGACATCAAAGTAGCTACGCCTTTGGGAATAAGAACGAGTATTTCTATATTAAAGAAAAAGTTGCTGAAGAATTCAAAGATCTCCCTAAAAATTGGTCGAAGATGTAGAAATACCAATGGCGTTATAATGTGGGCGTGGCTAGGTGGACCTCCAGCTTTTTGGAGCGCTTAGTGGACAACAAGTACGATCTCACCATACTTGTCCACTAAGAAGTTCTATGTGCTGGTGGTCTGTCGCATAGGCTCCATCAATGGCCTTTTAATCTTAGTATGTTGATTTTCTCTTTTGAGTCGTATGCTTATTGTGTTCCTTTTTTTGGTAGTTACGTTACACTTTTGTCGTATATAGGCCAACACGTGAAGTATCGGAGGCTGGATGTAATTGTCGCACAAGTCGCTGCTGTAGAAGTCGGTCCTGGTGCTGAAGCGCCACCGTCTATCGTTCATAAGACTCGCGGTCGGAAGGGCCATCGCGCAAGAATGAGGACGACTAGAGGGTCTCAAGGCGACGGGCATAACAAAGGTGGGGCCGCTGGAGTCTATGGGAGCTATGTGCCTTCACATGGCGGGGCTGGGGCTAGCTCAAGTAGGAACCCAGCTCCAGAAGTCGCTGGCAGGACTCCTACCCAAACTAAGAGGAAGAACACTGAGCTTTTTGGGGCAATTCCGAACTCAGCTGACGTGGGTACCTCAACTGGGAGAAGTGCCATTTTTCAAGTGGTAAGTTTGTCATCGCCCCCCTCCGTTTCTGCCGTGATATGTAGAAATTAAATAACTTCGCATGGTATAGGTCGGTAAATTCCTTACGAATAGTTTGAGGGTGGCTCTTGACAATAACCCTGACAAGGCCGAGTCCATTGCCCGTATGGTTGCTGACTTAGAGGCGATGGGTAACTATGATCCCGTTGCGGCGGCTAAGGTAGTGGTTGAGCGTGATGGTGCAATAGGCGTTCTTGCCAAATGCAAGGCGAATGCCCAACTTCTTCTGAACCAGAATAGCGAATTGACTACCGCTTTAGATGAGGCCAACGCTTCCATCTTGTCTGAGAGGGAGAAACGGGAAACCGCATAGGCAGAGCTTCGTCGTGTTCAAAGAGAATTGGCCCGAGCCGAAAGAGCTATTCGTTACCAGGTAATGCTTTTTACCACTTATCTAGGGGTGTTTCCCCATAGGCCAATTTTGATATTTGTACCATGTATCGCCTCTGCAGGTGCGTACACGAGAACAGAAAGTAAGCATTGCGAAGGGTTTTCTTTTGAGTGGAACTTTCAAAGAAATATGTACGGAGCGGGGTGTCCAAAAATGAGAGGAGGCCAAAGATGCCATCATTGGTCAGACACAACTACAGAATGGATCTAGCGAGGAGTTTAATACTGGCTCTCTTGACCCGTTGCTAGGTCCGGATGGGCAAATCCCCGAAGATTCGAATTCTGATGCTGACGATGAGGACTCTGGCCCAGATGACTATGCTGAAATTTTGCAACAGAAGAGCCTTGTCTTGATTCATACAAAGGGTGTCCCTAAGTATCCTCTTTGAGGCCTGTGTCTGTAGTATTTCTTTAGGAGTTTGTACCTGTATTTTCTTTCTGTCCTTTGTAATTCTGAATAATCGAATGTACACTCACAGTTTGTGCCTTTTATTCTGGAGAATTTCCTTTTCTTAATTTTTTCATACTCGTTGCCTGGATAAGTGAAAGTCTTTTTCCTCTTTGGTCTTGTGTCATCCCAATCTCAGTAGATAGGATATCTTTCTCTATTGTTTGTCCTTCTTATCTCGATGGATATAGGATCTTTTATTTTTTTTTTGTCCTCCTTATCTCGATGGATAGGGGATCTTTTCTTTTCTTTTGTCCTCCTTATCTCGATGGATATGAGATTGTTTTCATCTCCTTCGTATTGCGATGGATAAAGGGTGTATTCCCTTGCCTTATTGACGGGAGACGTCGTTGTTCCTGTCATTAATACGAAGAACAACAGTATATGCAGAAGATATATCAATATGTAATTCAAACAATAGGATATTCAAGTGCTAAACACCCATAATTTATATGCCTTCTGGGCATGATACGTTTGGACCTCTTGCGAGGGATTCCTGTGTTATATCCCATAGGATATGCGTGTTCCTGCAGTTAATCTGTCAACACTAAAGTGTAGATTTATAATGCTTCAAAGATAAAGATTAACGATGGATAACGGTCGAAGGCTAGGTATGTCCCAACCCTCCTACGTATTCTGTAGTATGGGAATGAGATCGACGTAGTACCTTATGTTTTAGTTACAGACCAGCCCAACGATGGGGCAATTTAGGAAAAGCATAAATTGTTCAAACATAATGAAAGTTCATTAAATAAAACAAAAGTTCAAAGGTTCATAGAGGGCGACGCTACTCTGCCATCTGCTGATTGCCCTCCTTGATAGCCACATGTCCACCAGCCTCCCTTATCCTAGGAAGCGTTAGAGAAGTTATGTAGCAAAACGAGCCTTCCTCGTGGTTGGCGATGACCTCCCCAATGCATCCAGGTGTAGGAAACTTCATTTTTTGATGGTACATTGATACCACTGTGTGGATTGTGTTCAATGCTGGCCTCCCTGTGATGATGTTGTAGGCCAAGGGGTGATCCACGATAGTGTATTAGCCGTTGATAGTTCTCTTGTAAGGCTATTCTCCAAAGGGAGTTGGCAGATTCACCTGTTCCAGCGGGATCACTTCAGCTCCACCAAATCCAACTAAAGGGGTGCGGATTTGTTCCACTACAGTATGGCCCAGAGCCATCTTCTCTAGCGCATGGGCGAATATGATATTGGTAGAGCTCCCATAGTCTATCATAAGTCAAAACCTTGCAAACACCGTAATTGGCAACATCAAGCTTAATAACAAGGGGAAAATCAAGCTTACCTGCTTGGATAGCTTCTAGTGACAGATCTGTCAGGTCCCTCCTTGAGAAAGTAATGACTTCATCGGACAGTTCGTCCAAGAGCGATGTAAAATCGATATACCAGCCCTCTTGCAATCCTCCGGTGATCCTTTTCCTCCCATTGGTGGAATCTGCCCCAGTTGGTCCGCCATTAATCATGTTAATCACTCCTCTAGATGGCGCATTGACAATCGCGCTTCCACGTCCGCCTGGGGCCTCAATTGCCTTCTGCTTATCCCTTAGTGGGGAATGGGATCTCTCCTCATGATCTTCTGAATCCTTGGCATTGCGAACATACTCAACCAATATTCATTCACGGATGAGCCGCTCAATCTCATCCTTCAAGTCTATGCACTATTCAGTGTCGTGCCACCTCTGGCGATGATATTCGCAATACCTTTTTAAGTGTCTAGTCCCTTGGGTTCCCATTAACTTTCTTGGCTAATTCAACCATTTCTTTCTTTTTGCCATTGAGAATACCGTAAGGTTATTTTGGTTCAACATAGTATATCTCTTCGGGGATCTGTGTCTACCACTCATGTCTCTGTTCCAGCCTTCCCTGCCTTTGGACCGATTCTGCCCATGGTTCAAAGTCTGCTTGGTTGCCATCATGTTATCCTAATACACAGTATCATATGCCAGTGCGTTGATATGGTCAATTGTAGGAGATCTAAGCTTGATCAGCTCTGCCGTGAACCTTTTATGCGTCGCCGCATTGAAGAGAATGAAGACCAC